>CM077811.1:36973750-38272500 GCA_039764185.1 Tamarix austromongolica | reverse complement strand
TATATCTTAACAAAGGGGTATGATAACTAATATAAATTAGTATTTGCATCAAATGCCTATGATGCCATCCACTTCAATAATGAATTATTGTGTTTCTCTCATAACCATTTCTCATTTCCACATGGATTTGATGCCCTAATCATATTCATTTTTTGTTGCAAAGATTTTTGAGCATCATCTCTATTATGAAGCACTTACAACTCAGTTTGTTTCAATATATTAGAATCGTCAATGCTGAATGCCCAAAATCCCTTACCCCTTTCCCCCTTAATTTGATATATCTTTATATTGTTCTTAAGGAAGACCTATAGTATTAACATCAAGTAAAAACTCATAAAAAAATTAGTTTCCTTGCAAATTCATTCTTGTAGCCTATTTGGGTTCCTCACATAGCATTTTAAGACTTTCATGAACCTCTCAAATGTATACATCCAATGTAAAATAACTAATCCATAAGATCTAACCATCCTAACTAAATGAATAGTTAAATGCATCATAACCACAAATAAGTATAGAGGAAAGTATATCTTAAGATGGCACAATATAATCACAACATTTTATTGCAATGTGTCCAATCTTGGAGTGTCAATAACACTAAAAAAAATTCATATAGAAAGAAAAAAGATTGAGTGTTGAAACTATGAACATGATTGGGTAAAATAGAGCACATACCCACCGACAACAAATCTTGAACGCTAATATGATGATCATGTGATTACATACCCACTAAATTTGAATCTTTCATTAAAATAAGGCTCTTAACAATTTATGAATATTCTTTCATAAAAATTCTCATAGAAATAATTCATCTCTTTATAAAAAAGGGTATAACATGTGGGAGGTAAACTATCCCAGTTTTAAGGCTAAGTTTGACAGGTGGAATGATATGTTGGATAGTTTATGTTATACATGTGGTGTTAGTAGTTGAATTTTGATGATTAATGAAATTATAATCTACTTGCTAAAAAAAATTATTCCCCCTTTTTTCAGATGTAATTTTGTTTTTATACTACACTAGAAAAGGTCTAACCTAGTATTGATATCTTCTTTAATATTTTTTCACACATTTAGAAGTGTACCAAATATACTATTAGGTGTTTTTCTACATGTGCATAACATAAAAAAACATCGTATATGTATGTGTTTTTAATATGAGAGGTTAAAGAATACTAACATCTTCTCCTACACACCTGTAGAAACTAATTTCAATTTTCTGAAAAAGACATTTGATTCTTTCACCTTTCCAAATATATGGAATCCTATTATTAGATTAAAAACACTTATATATTCAATTTTTCCATTAAAAGATTTTTTTTCCTATGATGATGATGATTTGTAGGTAAGAACTTACAAACCAATCTTCTAACTCTTTGGTAACTCAACAATGTTTATGTTTTATTAAATAAAAAAAGGGCATGTATAGTTTTTGTGTATGCTATAACTAGAAAGAATATCATATTCTAGAAAATAATTTATAGTGCAAAAGAACATGGATCTCAAGTTAAACGACTCTTAGATTTGTGCATTACATATTTCAACTATATTATCTCACAAGTAATTCAAATCCTAAAAAGAATGGGGGCTAGATAAATGTTAATACCAATACTAGGATAATTTGGACTCTATGCAAGAAATGATGATATTATTCATTTTTCTTTATGCATAATGATGGAGGAATATTATATATTGCTAAGATAACCAAGATATATTTTTTGTTCATATGGAAATGGTTTATTCCATTATAACAAAGTTTAAGAAGAAAATTTCTAGTTTTGTGGCCAAATCCAAGATAAAAACCATCTTCCATTAAGGAGAGTCAACTAGATAGCTAGCCATCAAAAATCATTTCTTTCACATTTAACATAATGTTATTCACATTGTTTCCATTACTTAACATACACTGAAACTTTGGGATACCACAACACTTTGTTAGGAACCTTATCCATCTTAAATTGTGACATTTAACATTCAAAATACATTTTTCTAATGACAAATATTAATTACAATACAAAATGTAATCATTAAGATAGGCATAATTATTTTCTTAATTCAAACCAATAGTGTAAAGAATATTCTTTACTTCATCTATCTCAGGAGGAAGAACATTTTCCTTTGATAGCATTTATATCAACAATTTGAGAAGAGAAGTACAACTTTTATTACTCCATTCATTAGCTAATTTGAGATTGTATAGTGATAACAAGGTTGATAAACCTATAAATTTAGTCCAACCATGATATAAGGGCACTGTGAATTACTCAATAACTCTCAAAATTTTTGGACAAACTTAAAAAAACTTCTTGTACTTTATTTGTTAAGTCTTTCATATTAATAAAAATCATCGTGGTAGTAGCTTAACATTTCTATACCCTAATTCCTAGTTTATTAGCTTCTTAATTTTCCCCAAATCATAATCCATGGCTCAATCATCTTATGTTAAGCCCTTATTTTTTCATTCTTACCCCTCAAATCCGTAGGTTTGACAATGATAATTGAGTAGGTATTACCCTTCAACTAACTGGTTGAGAGCATTGTAGATTGTCCACCTAGGGGGTGAGCAATTGAGTAGAGTTGGGCGATCATTTTCATTTTTATTTTTCTTATTTTATTTTAACTTCAAATTAATTTCTATGCCTAATATTTATATATATTCAGGATTCTTATATTAATTCCACATCCTTCCCTAAATTTTCATTATTTTTGGGAATTAATTGATTTTTTCCCCTATTTTAACTATTTAATGGATTTTATACCATACTTAAATCATTTTTTAATTATTGTTGACCCTCATTGTCATTGTTGACCACTAAACCTATCCTAAACCTCTTTATTTGATCATAAAAAGTCCTTTCCCAATCAACAAAGTTTTCATCCATAAGTAAATTTAATCATTTTCCACTAACTCTTTTACACACTCTCACTACTGTCATTTATGCTAATCACTCCCATCATCCCTCTTACTTTCAAGCAACCTTCCTATCAGATTTCTTTCCTTTAGCCTTACTTGGTTAACAACCATAAGAGCTTATGGCCCTTTGGTGGCTCACTTTTACACTAATCAACATTCTATATTCCTACTTTCTTTCTTTTGCTCCCTCATCTCTTATCTTTGTTCTTTTTATTCTTGGGTGTTGGGGTTTATGCTTTCCCACTTCTATAATTGTTGGCCCCCAATATTCCTCTTCCCTCTTTATTTTCTTCTCTCCTTACTTCTAAAATTATAAACCTTAGCCCATTGGTGCTTAGTTATCAAAAAAGAGTAGATAAAGACAATGAATTGTGAATATTTTTCTCCTGGTTCCCAAGCCTTCATTTTGAGCATAAGGGTTTCTTTTCTTCCCTTTAATTTTCTCTACTATTTTAACCCTATTTCTATGCCTAATCTTATTCTATGTTATGTTTATTTTGGTGATCATAAGGTAGTAATTAGGATTTAGGAATAATTTTTTAAAGAGATCAGTGTAGTCTTGGTAAGGATACACAACTCCATATGAGGGATTTAACAAGTATGTGCTATTTTGTTAAATACCATGCTAATTAACATGTTATGTTCTTGTACACCATGATATTTAATCTTTATGGATTTTATTCATGTGTTATGCATGATTTTAAACGTGACATGTAATTTTATAATTTTATGTGAAATATCATGTTAGGCCATGGTTAGCTTTACTCTAAATTTCTAATCATGATAATGTATGTTATTATTCTTAATGAGCACATGGTTAAGTGTTAAATTAGATACATTTTAAGTGTTTTTTGAAAATCATCTTACTAAGGCTTGAACTTGGGCATTTGAGCTATTATGGGTTCCAGCCCTTTGATTTTCTCATTATATGAGTGGTTTTAATTCATGATTGATTACATATTTAGTTGTTAATAGTTTATGCGAGGTTATGTGTAAAAATGGTGAAGCGTGGGTGAGTGTTTGAGTAATCCATGAGAATTTTTCAGTAGTTTGAGTAAGCCTTGATAGAATTTAAGTATGTCATTATGTTCATTGAGGTTTTTACATAAAATTGGATATATAATATGATATGGCTTACTTGAGTATAAATCAAGTTATGTTTACAAGAAGGTTGGAGGTGTTTAGGTGGAATAATGATAACATGGTAATTATAGGTTAATTTTAGAAAATTGAGGTTATGTATGAGTTGTTGGGTTTAAAATGTGGTAAGTGTGTTGCATGAATAGTCTAGGTTAATATAGTTCAAAAAATTATTGATATTATCTGAAAATAACTTAAAATGGGCTGAAAAACCCTAGGGTTATGGTCTATAATTTATGTGTGAAATGTTAGACTTTAATTTAATTTTTTTTTTATTTTTGGATATGCTACTTAGTATGATATATTGAGTTTTTGTGTCAATTTTTGTGAGTTGGTAAGTTCTATGGATAAAGTTGTGAGTGGTTTTTAAATTAGGGTTTTGTGAGTGTTATACTATCTTTTCACTTGAGTGATGTTTCCTATTATGTTCGTTGTCTTTCCTTATTCTTTATCATTAATTCATGTAATTATAGTATGTTGATTTGTTCAACCATGATTCTCATCTAAGTATCTTAAGTAATAATAATAGTTGAAATGAATTTAGCGATAATCAGTATTCTATGTTATAATCACAATATTATCTCATGTGATAAGATAATAGAAATATAAGTAAAGATTTGTGATGATGACTAAGTCAAACGATGCATGTCTATGTGCTAATTGTTGATTTATGAATTAGTAAGACATTAATACTTAGAGTGGAATATCAAATAAGTTTGGACATAGTGATTTAAAGTGTTGTAAATGTTTTAATACAACTAGTGTGGTTCCAATGAAACTAAAAGACCCTAATCTACTCTATATTATTGAAATCTAATTGGATTTCTCTTTAGTTATCTCATCTTATGAGCATATATGCACGTATAGTATCTATCTTGGCATATAAATCCTTTTATTGATGTATATTGTTACCTTACTCAATACATAGTATATTAATTATCATTTTTATGGGTGTTGTTGTAATATCCCAAATTTTAGTTAACCTAATACCATAAAAATTATATCTCAATCTGATTCTAATCCTATAATAAATCTTATTTTAGCTTTAGCCAAATTTATTAAATCCCAAAACTTTAGCCGAATTTCAAACCTTCACTCTAATAAACCATAATTCTTAAACCACAATAAAAACCTGCTAAAATTTCCACTAATCCTAATTTCTTATGGATAATCCAAATTTACCTTATCTAATCCTAACCCCCTAAACTCTTCTTCCTTTTTCTTTTCTTTTCTTTTTCCTTCTTCTCCTATACCGACTTTGTAGCATAAGGGAGTTCTCTTCCTCTGACCAATCATCATCATCCCTGCCACCCTTGTGCCCCTACTTCACTATGACACCATCTCCCTCATGCACCGTGACAACCATCCCCATCACTCTTTACCTCTTCACTTATTGCCTTCATCACCCTCGTGCACCACCATCACCCTCCCCTCATCCTCCCCAAAATTTCCCATTCGCACACCACCACCCCGCCATTTTTCTCCTTCTTAGCATGCTACTATAATAGTATATATATATATATACCCCTCCACTCCTCCATTTTATCATCATCCATCGCCTGCCTAACCTCTCTTTCTTCTTCTTCCTCCTTCTTTCTTCTTCTCCATCCCTGTTACTACCCTATTTTAGCTTTACACCACCCATTCCTCCACTGAGCACCACCTTAGCCACCATTTACCCAGTGGATCAACCACCAAGGTCACCCCGACCTTCCCCCTCATCGTCGTCGGCCATCACCACCGACCGTTGCCTCTTTTCCCTTCTTCTTCCTCTCGTGTGTTGTAGCGTTGCAGAGTGCATAGCCGGTGCACTGCCTACTATGCAACCATGCAACACTTAAAATCCCCTACTACACAACTGTGCAACTTTTGCACCACCTGGCAGTGCATCTTTTTTTCTCTCGACTTGTTGTGCACTAGTGCTGTACAACCTTGCAACTTTAGCACTGCCTGGTGGTGCATTATAACTCTTATCGACTTAGTACTATACAGTCATGCAACTTTTGCACCGCCTGGCCATGCAACTTCTTTTTTAGCCATGCACCCCTATTTTCACCCTAAACCTTATACAAAAACCACCAAAATTTAATCATAGCTCCACCACACATTCCTCTACATTTTCATACAATTCAAGCTTCTATTTGAATCTAGTTGATTCTCTAACCTCTTTCCCATTTAATTTTAGTTAATTTTAGATTATTATGGTGTTATGTTATATGATAATATGTATGTTGGTTGTGTTAATGTAAGGAAGTTGAAGAAATTAAGTGGAGACTAATTGGGTGAATCTTGATTATTCATTCTGCTTGGATAAGAGGTAAACCGTACCCTTATGTTAAGATGTGAGATCATGTGATCACATATAAAGTTTGTTTGTGCTTAGGATATGATTTATGCCTCATTTTAGAGGAATATATATATGTATTTTAATTTAAAATTTTTTAGAATGAAATTTCAAGTGTTATGATTAGGCGTGAATGTAAATGGCATAATACTAAATATTTAACATATTTTTGACATATTAATTGATCGATTATACTTGCATATGTGTTTTGTTGAATAAATTAAATATGCATGCCTAAGGCTTGTTAGAGTTGAAACCCTATACCTTATAATGTAATTTACCATGATAAGTGTACTACGATTATCTTTGCTTAACAACTAAGGTTGAATTAAATATTATAAAGCATGCACGCATATTAGAGTAATCCCATGTTCTAGAGTGAGGTATTTCCTTTCTTGCACCGTGATGTTAATTACCTTATTGAATGACATAATATACTATAGATTTATACGTATGTGTTATATGGAATATATTTCACCCTAGAAATGTATGATTTGGGCTATAGACATAATTTACTAAATGCATGAAAATTGGATAATATATTCAGTCACATATTACCATATCATGAATAATTATCCTTTAGCATTTTCATGATAAATGGCTCGTAATAATTTTTCTTGATACAAAATTAAATAAAATAGTAAAATTAGGGGTTTATAGGCATTTTGGTCATTTCAACTTAATACACCTTTTGCAAATAAATGGATATGACCTTAGGGTTTACCTTAAATAAATAGAAATAAAAGGAAAATGACTATGTATAAAAAGAAAGTTTCCATGCAATGTGTGACATATGTGGTCACCCCTATAAAATACTAATACGTAAAGTGGAAGACCTCGTGTTTGGGAATAGCTTCTCTTTAGGAGTAGCCACCCTAGAGATGAGTCCTCAATTTTTTTAGATTTTTGGTGTGCCAGTAGTGCCCCAGTACGGCCCTAGTCTACTCTATAGGTGACCTACGGGCCCTATAGGGGGTATTGATACTTAAGTATTAGGTGACATAGGTGAGGAGGGTACTATGTTGCTTTGTGCATCAATATGATTAGAGTGATGTTATACCTCTAGGTTGGATGGTTGGAGGGTATCGTGTTGCCTTGTATGCTGGTATGACCGGTGTACTTTTATGTCTTTGGGTTATTATTGTATCCTCTCAAGTGACTAACATTTGAAATAATCATTGTGTGAAGATTTTATTGGGTTGTTCTAGATTTAATGTTTTTGATAGCTGTCATTGCACACTACATGTTGTGATATGAGATTCAGTAGTTGCCTTTGCACCCTACTTTAGTATTTAGAATTTATATGGATGGTTGTGTCGGTAGTTGCCTTAGTGCGCTACCTTGGTATTTGGGTTTCTTTTAACTCTATCAGTTGTACCCATTTATGATCGTACGCTTCGCTAACATACCTATGCTATGTTCTTTTTATGCCTCATATGGCCTTACATGTTGTTGTTAGTGTAATAGTTTTCTCAATACTGTAGTAGTGACAAGTTCCATTTCTTGATCCCCTACCTATTCAATGGGCAGTGATGATATTGCAGGAGTACTTTGAGGGTTCAGTGTTATGGCTTCCAGTAGAGGGTTGAGAGTTAGGACTATCCGGTGTTTGCTCCGGCATCTCTTGATCTAGATATTTCGTGGACTCTTCTATCCCTTGTCATTTCTCCTTTTGTTATATTGTAACTGTTTTGCCTGATCTTTTTGTATTTATTAGGATAAAATAAATTTGTAATCTCTATTTTTGTTCTGAAATTATAAATGTTGTTTAAGTAAAGTGATGTTTTAGCCTTAGTACTTAGTATAAGGATGGAAGAAGATGCATGGCATATACTGAGTTTGGCGGTAACACCCATTATTTTTGTAATTAACGCTTTGCAAAACAAATTTTTTTATTAATAAATTTAGGGATGTTACAGTTTCTCAATCCCAAAAGCAAATGCCATCCTATTTCATTGGTATTTGTAGATTTGATGCTTTTCATGTGATTATTCACAGTGAGTGCACATTTAGGTTGTTGTTAAAGTATGATTATTTGTATATTCTTCTCTCTCTCCGAACTTTTAGTCATATATTTTCTCTTGGTTCTATCCCTTTTAACAAATTTTAAATCTTGTATTATTATGTGCCAGGGGCTTCTCGCACCTAATCCCTAATTATAAGTTACTTTTTACCTTTGAACCCAACATATTGGATATAGGAAGTACTTTTCTATGTTAGATACCACATAACACCATGCGTTTTTGTGTTTGACTTCTGCAACAATTGTTTTAGTGAAAACTTTTAGTTCATGAAATTTAGGGTGTTACCATCATAGTCAATTCATCATTATTAACATTCCTAGTTTGGATATCGATGGGCTATCCATGCCATATCCAATCAGTATAACATCTATTCAATCCATGGACAAGAAGATAATCCAATGTTTTATTAACTCCTTTCTTTTAACTATTACCACAATCTATAAATAGGAAACATATCTATAAAGGATCTTTGTCATCTTCAGCCAAAAATCTAAGGAAGTCATTAACACTATCTATATACCCTCTAGTCAACCTAATAGACTATACCTATGTGCTATCCATTATATCATATATTAAAAACAAATTTGAGCATAATAATTTAGGAACAATTACAACAATGATATCTATACCAAATGTATATAAAAGATACATAGGTTAGTGTGTATATATATATATATATATATATATATATATATAGTTAACAACATGTGGGTTTCCTCTAGAAATACACTAACAACTATAACAATAAGACTACATATCTTCAAATGATATATAAAATATATTATATAGAAAAACTGACAAATCCTAATGATATCAACAATAAAAACATGGAAAAAATCAATATTATCATGTTAACAATTACGAAGAGAGAAGATGAAAAATACACACCTCTAAGGGAAGAATGATGATGATAATAAAAGAAGAAGAAGAAGAAGAAGAAGAAGAAGAAGAAGAAGAAGAAGAAGAAGATGATGATGATGATGATGATGATGAAGAAGGATGAATGGCGGTAAGGTTCAATCATTATAAAGGAATATTTAGTTAAGTAAATATTATTTTATTAGTTATTAAGTTAATTTATCTTATCATAGCTAATTAGTTAAGATAAGATAAAGTTTGGTAGGATTTTATTCGATACTATCTGTTATTTACATAATTAATTTTGTAAATAATGTTTAGTTATTAGAGAGTTAATAATTTATTATTTAAATATATTAGTTAGTTATGGTGTGTTTTTATCTTATATCTTTTTGGATTTAAACTTATTTAGATTTAGTTTATCTTTTTTTTGACGAGGTTATTATGAGAAGACACAATTTAGCTATATAAATTATCTTTTGTGTGTGAGTGATAGTTTGTGAATGTATGCCATTTACATCCATATCCACCAACAAAAAAAACTTCATATTCACAAAACTTATACTTCTGCCATACATTAAGAATAAGATAATTGAATGCTTCTTCATTTCATGAAAATCTTCATTCTATGTATGTCATGCGATCCACTAATGTGATTGCATGCTTTTATATGGATTGGTTATCATATGTTTCTCATCATCATTATCATCTTTTCTTATGTGTTTTTTTTTATCACATGTTGACTTTATGTGTTGCATGTTATATTGTGTTACTCAGTACTCATCATACTAATACTATCATTTCACGGTCATTGCTCATTCTTGCAAGCAAATGATTCTTGTTGTTGTAGGTCTTCATTTTATTTTTCTTTCTTTAATCCCTTGATTTGCAGGAGCATTTGCTTTGGGTTGGGAACAAAGAGTTCTATTTTATGTTCCTAGTATTATAGTTTCTCTTGTGGACTCTCTTTACTCTAAGGTGTCTTTCTCTTACTCTATCCCTTATTGTATCTGTATTTTACTTTGAGATAATATCCATAATATATGTTCTTATGTTAATTAATATTAAATTCTTCCATTTTATTATCTATTTTGGTGTGTTCTTGATTTTTCTTTGTAAGTGTTTTAGTCATGTGTTTATTATAAGAAAAGTATGGTGACAAGACTAATAAAATTTTTTGCAATAACATTAATTATTTTATTATTATGCTTTCATTTAGAAACAAAAAATTGGAGTAGAAAATTTTGGGTTATTACATTAACCCATGGTTTTACATGACTAGTAATCAAATATGAATAATAATTAAAGATAATAATTGTTAACAGCTTTTAAATATATGTTTGTGAGTAGGTTTTGGGGTGTGTGTGTGTAAATAGTAAATATTCCTATAAATAGTTATATGGCACATTTTAACTTGTATATATTAATTTCATATGAATTTGTTAATAATAAAAGTTCTAAGCCGTGCTTTAGTGTAATAAGTTATAATGATTAGAAAGTACTAAATATGAAAGTGATAGGTGCATTAAAATGAGTTTGGGATTGGTTTGTTCTAACTGAGGGTTAGCTAGTAGTTTCAATCCATTATGTGTGGCCTCTTGATAACCTTAAAAGTATAATCATGAAATTATATAACTTATTTGTTTTTTAGTGTGTGATTTTATCGTTAGTGTGTTACCAAGGCACCTTTTTACTCTATAGGTATTATTTGGACCTTGTAGGGTGTATTAATACTTAATGTTAGGTTATCTTACATGGTTTTCTATGTTCCTTATTTGGTAGTGCTTTAAGTTTGTTCTATATCTATTAGAACACAATTTTGTCTCATTCATATCATAAATAAAATGAATTATTAGCATTGTAGTATACTATCATAGTTGTGGCATATCTCATATGATCAGTAAAATGAAATTCTATATTGTGTTATCTTATTATGTTGGGGCATGAGTTTAGTGAAATTGAATAGGTAACAACACATAATAAAATGTGATATAAAGTAAAATATATTTGTGTGGTAATGTTGGATATTAGAAAAAATATGTATATAAGGTTGACTTCACATGCTCATTTGGAGAGTATTTTATTTTATTTATCACATGTTTTTCCATTCACCCATGTTATCACATGTTCCTTCTACAATTCCATGTTCTCATGTGTCATTTCTCACCTTTTTTTGGTGATTCATGTTTCTTCTATAATAGCCTTTTTATTCTATGATACCATATCTCTTTTATGATAGCATGGTCTGGTGTAATAACATGTTTATCCTATATTGATATTATAGTTAGGTATATTTACTAATTAAGTAATTTTTCATACTAATATTATAATTGTGCTTTTATTTGTGTTCATGTGTTTTTGTTGATTTTTTTATTTTAATTTGGGTTAGGATAAGATTATAACTATTTAGTGTTGTTCATTAGGGTCTATTACCTAGTATTTGTGGATCACTTGTGTCTCTCTTCTGCTTTTATTTTCATCCTTTGGTTTTGTAGTATTGTATCAATGTTAGATGTTGACCACACATGATTTCTAAGAAAACGTATATTTTTATCCTTGAATTTGATGTATGTTAAGTATGTGTTATATCTTCTCTATATTATATGTGATAGTAATGCCCTATATTTCTTGTTTTAGCTTCTAAAATCTTTCTTATAAGAAACAATTTCACTTTGTAAAAATGGGGGGGGGGGGTGTTAAAACACTAGTTTTTCATGTCCACTCCAAAATATTATGAAATACTTCCAGCTCCTCCAGAAGTTTACACACAACCATCCATGCTAATTGACAAAACAAATGCAAGTTACAAGTTCACACAAGGTAATATAGGTGAATTGGGTTTTCTTGGATTAGATTTTAGGGGTTGGTTTTGGTGATGTATTTGTCTCATCTTTTTGTATCTTGGTTTTGTTATTTTTCATTTCATCTTAGCATTTTTTTTTTGGTTTATTATTTATGCCTTGTCATTTACAACAAGACCATCATTTGTATGGCTTTTTGCCTCTTTAACTTGTTAAAGAAGGACAAAAAATATTGAAATTTAGGGCCATGTATAGAATCTTATTCTATACATGACCTTAGTTGACCTATGCTACAAAGAACCAAAGCAAAACTATATACAGTAAGAAAAAATAGACCAAATAGTGGACTTGTTCACTCTAGCATCAGCCAACAACACAAATATTCTTTCACTAGTCTACATTTACGGTAATACAACAAAATATGACTGAAATGCCCCAAAACCTAATTCTTAAGAATTTTTAGTTAAATAAGAATTTATTAGGGAAATTAATTAGATAAATTATTTTTATTAAAATAAAAGGAAATTAATTAGGAAAAATTAAGAAGAAATTTATAAATATTTTATTGAGGAAAAATTAGGGTGTTTTGCTAATTAAAATGGGTTTTAGGAAAATTTTTTTAAAAATACTGAATTAGCCTAAAAAGAAAATTAAATATTATTTTTAATATAAAAAATATCCAGATTATTTTAATTATCCTAACTTAACTATTTTTCTTTTTCTTTTTTTCCTTTTTCCTTTTCTTTCTTTCTTTTTCTTTCTTTTTCCTTTCCTTTTCCTCTTCTTTCCCCTAAAGCAGGCCTGGTATCCCACGACCCATTTTCCTTTCTTTTTTCTTTCTTCATGCGGCGGCCTAGTATGTTGCGTTGTTCCTTTCTCCTTTTTCCCCCAAAATGCAGTGTTTGGTTTAAAAAAACTTTTTTTTAACTGTTGCCAGCCCGGTTCTTTCCTTTCTTTTCCCCAGTCGGGTGGTCCAGTCCTTCTTCTTCTTCTTCTTCTTCTTCTTCTTCTTCTTCTTCTTCCTTCCTTCCTTCCTTCCTTCCTCTACCATCGACCTACAATGCCTCTAAGAATGACGCCACTGGCTACGCCCATTTTGACCGGTTGTTTTCCTTCCTTTCTTTTCCCCCTGACTCGCCTTCCTTCCTTCTCGTGCACAACTCACCTTTTCTTGCGCAAACTTCCCTACCACAACCTAAGTTTTCAATGGCCAAATGACGCCACCGGCTTACTTCCTTCTCGTGCACAACCCTACTTGCCCTACTCCCTCATCGTCCCATATACCTTACCCTCTCATCTAAGCTCTATAAATAACCTTAATCAGCTTAAACTTGAGACTTTTTTCGGAAACCCTAAAAAGCACTCTTGCGCACCACTGCCACTTCAGACACTTCTTCCGCCGCTTTCGGCCAACTTTGCTGCCCGCTCTACCCACCAAAGTACTCCCTACGCCGCCCTCTAACTAACTACACCACCTTTCTCCTTGGATTATTCCTGCACGAGCCACCTCGGTCATGCAAAGTTTTCTTAATCAACCACTTCTCCGCCCCTGCCACCCTTTGCACCACTGTCCACCACCACTTTCGCCACTACCATTGCCTCCTACACCTCCCAAAAACACCTAAGACCCTCCTTTATCTTTCCCTACTCTTCTTTTGATCTACCTCCCTCTCCTCCTCTCTTTCTCTTCTTCTTTCCCATTTGGCCACCGCCTCCACCGCCGTGCGCCGCCTCCATTAGCTACGCAACACCCTCATTCTACTCCTATCTATCTAGAAAGTCACAAACACCCCTACTTCCACCCTCATTCTCCCTCTCTTTTTCTCAGCCCTCAACTTTTCCCCATTTCTTCTCTTTTTTTGGACACCGCTGCCACCATCTTGCACCACCACCTGTTTTGCTTGTCACCACCAACCTAAGATGAAACCCTAAACCCTCACAACCCTTTTTCACTCTTTGTGAAAGCCTTATTTATTTTATTTTAATTTATTTCAATTATTTAAAATTTATTATTATTATTATTATTATTACTACTACTACTACTACTACTACTAATGACATTCTTATTATTTATAATAAGGATCAAAGCCCTATTTTACTTTTATTTTGAATATTAATATTATTAGTATTATTATTATGTGTTATTATTATTATTATTATTATTATTATTAGTATTAGTATTAGTACTATTATTATTTTAAGGTAGGGTCGAAATCTTACTTCACATTATTATTATTACTATTTTTATTATTGTCAATATTACTACTACTACTACTACTACTACTACTACTTCACATTATTATTATTACTATTTTTATTATTGATGTTACTAATATCATTAGTAGTATTATTTTGGTGAAGGTTCAAGGCCCTTATCCCACCAATTATTTCGAATCATATTATTATTATTATTATTATTATTATTATTATTATTATTATTATTATTATTATTACTATTACTATTAATATTATCATTATTATTATTTTAAGTATCACTATTATTATTATTAGGGTAAAGTCTTCAAACCTTATATTATTAAATTTTACGATAATACTATTATTTCTTATATCTTTAGCAAAATTAGTAATTAGTTAATATCATTATTATTAATATGTTATTATTTTATCAAAAACCTAGCCTTAGAATAAATTAGTGAATAATAGTATTTTTGGTAGGAGGGAATCCAATCTTTAGCTTTTCCCTCATATAGGTGAGACTAGTCAAAGTCCTAATGAGGCGTAGGAGCATATACATAAAAGATGTGACTGAGCCATGCGAGCAATGGAACACCATGCGAGTAAGAACTAAATAGATCCACCGGTAAGGAATAGTGGTTAGGGCATGATGCTCTACATGTGACTGAGCCACAGGCTAAAATAGTGGGAGGTTCCTGTACTCGCATAGACATGATAAAGAGCATGGTGTGGAATGAGTATCCATAAGAGATTAATTAAGTAATTAATCCAAACTATAAATGGCCTTTGATTATTATTTTCCTCGAAGTGGTCATATGTTATTTTATTATTATCTGGTCCGAGTTATGTGCTTATATGTGTTGACCTTAGTGCACTGTTACCTTACTTAGTACATAGCGTACAAACCACCCCTTTTATGGGTGTTGCTCATTCCCACGAGCAGGAGGCCCTTCTAACTTTGTGTAGGTGGACAATGCCTGTAACAACCCAAAAATTCACTACTGAAAAATTTCGTTAATTAAAAGGAAATTAGCAGAAGGAAATTAATAAAGCGTGAACTTTGGGAGTATTACCGCCACACTTAGTACCAGACCGGTTCACTCATACCGTTCCAGTACCAAGTGCTAAGGCTAAGAAAATGAAATACAGTTTGAAAGAAGTTCCACATACGTAAATCAGAGTAAGTTTGCAAGAAATTCACATACTTAAATCAGAGTAGCGCATCCAATCATTTACGGGAATAAAATCCACCAATGGTGGTTACAGTAACAACATAACATTAAAACCAGGAATTTAAAGAGAAAGAGTAAACCCTAATGATACCAGATAACTTCTTACTCTCTTTCCTGTAGCCCACTTGAGTAGCACCTGAAAAGACCTGCAAGGGCACTGCCCATTGAATAGGCAGGGGCCCCATAAAGGGAATCCCTTCAGTACTACGGTACTGAGTAACTCTTTACTACCACACTTAAAGACAGGCCCGCATACGGCACATAATGCAAGCTACACATATAAATAATGAGAGGTGCATACATAACAATAACATGAATAATAACTTATAAGTCACGATCAATACTTTGAGCCTTAAGCCATGTCATATTGTAAGATCAATACATTCGGGCCTTAAGCCATTATTCCGTCATCATTCAATCAGTATCATATTTTATATCCATGTGAGTGCGAGAACCCCACTATTATAGCCGGTGGACCGGAAGTAAACACACAGGGCAGACGCACCTGACCACTATTATTGCCGGTGGACCGGAAGGTAAACACACAAGGCAGAACACACCTGACCATTATTATTTGCCGGTGGATCGGTCTGGCCCCGACTCACATGGTGTTCCACTATAAGTGATTAGTATTTTTCCATAATCTTATTCACATACATAACTGATTTTATTGAGCTCGGGACCCCCACTATTATTGCCGGTGGACCAGAATACATATAAACTCATCATCCAGGGCACAACGCTCCTGGCCACTATTATAACCGGTGGACCGGGATATATAAAGAATCATCATCCGGGGCACAACGTTCCTGGCCACTATTATAACCGGTGGACCGGGATATATAAGAATCATCATCCAGGGCACAACGCTCCTGACCACTATTATAATCGGTGGACCGGTACTCAATATCATAATCATCTGGGCCCGGTTCATTAATATTCCACTTTCAATAATAGTATCTTTCCTTTCTTTAATCAGCACATCATTCATATTTATTTGCCTCGAACGAGAGATCAATAACCCGGGACAAAAAGTTACACCGGCCGTACCATTGCATATCAACTACTCAGTACCCTTCAACCACGAACCCAAGGACACAAAGGCACCTTGGTCGTACTGGTGCATAAAGCTAACTCAGTACCCTACCGACAAGGACACCTAATCCATAAGTATGCATACCCCCTAACTAGGTCCGTAGAGCTAGAAAGAGTAAGATATAGGGCCTGGCTGGGGCACAAAGGCACACCAGCAAATACCAGAATGATCGTGGACTAAACCACGTCCTTAGGGTAGCAACCCCTAAGGAGTCACCATTCCTGATCTCGAGGTCTTTCACTTTAAGTAATAGTGTCTTAATTAAGGTGATCACGAAAAGCACGATAATCTGATACTTATTCACTTTCAATCGTTCTGATATCATTACTCATTTCTTATTCAGATGATTATCCAAGATATCAAAGAGAAATCATTAAGGCCAAACTAATTATCAAATACTCTTACTTGGCTAATCAACATTATTTGAATCATATTATAATGTTCCACAATCTAAAAGACATGTTAGGTACAAATTACTCATTTTCCCGTTACTTATATAATTGTTAAGTATCCATTCCTTCCTCGCCAAATTACCATATTACCCTTTGGATTACATAATTACCAAATTACCCCTTATATGGTTTAGGTCACCAAATTATCCCCTACACTTTTTAAATCACCATTCACCCCTCATAGTTGCTACACTTATTATATTTCCCATTTGGTTGGTTATATTACCAAATCGCCCTTCTCCTTTGTTATAATTACTAAATTGCCCTTGAGTTGGATAAATTACTAAATTACCCTCCTTCATTATCATGATTACTATTTTGCCCCTTTAGTTAGTTAAATAATTATCACTTTATCCCATAATTGGCTAAATCACCAAATTGCCCCTTTAGTTGGGTAAATTACCAAATTACCCTTCTCCTTTATCATAATTACCATTTTACCCCTCTCAATTATTTTAATTGTCATTTACCCTTTTTAATTATCATAAATCCCAGATTACCCTTCTTCATAATTACAAATATTAATTTACCCTTCTTCATAATCATAATTACTATACTACCCTTCTCCATTATTAAAATTACCATAATACCCTTTAATTGGTTAATTTACCAGTTTACCCTTCTCTAGTATCATACTTATCCAATTGCCCTTGTAGAATCATAATTTAATCACTAAATTATCTTTCGCCGTTATCATAATTACCAAGTTACCCCTTACTCCCAAGTTTACCATAATATCCTTTTATTTACAAAATTACCATTTTACCCCTTACATCTAATTTTACCATATTACCATTTTGCTTGTAAATTACCATAATACTCCTTTTACTTCACAAATTACTATTTCACCCTTTTATAACCAAAAATTACCATTTTTATCTTTCCTTACAAAATTACCATTTTGCCCTTCTTTTCCAAAATAACCATATTACTCCTTACTTATAAATTACCTTTTCGCCATTCGCTTATACAATTACCATATTACCATTTATTTATGAAATGACTATTTTGCCCCTCTACCTCCAAAATTACCATATTACCCCTTTTACTTACAAAATTACCATAATGCCCTCCTTTATCCAAAATTACTATTTTACCCCTACTTCCAAAATTACCATTCTTACCATTTACTTATAAAATTACCATATTTCCCCTTGACTCCAAAATTACCGCTTTACCCTTTTCTCCCAAAAATTACTATAATACCCCATTACTTATAAAATTATCATTTGGCCATTTAATCATAAAATTATCAAATTATTTTTTTATCTCAAAAATTACCATCATACCCTTCTTTCTCACAACTTACAATTTTTTCCTTTTTACTTATAAAATTATCATCTCACCCTTTCCCTTTGAAATTACCAAAATACCCTTTTGTTTACCAAATTACCAAAATGCCCTTTTTCACTTATGAAATTTCCACTCAACCCCGTTATTCACCATTTTTATGAATTTACTAACACTACATAAAATAATGATATTAGTGCTTCATTCTTATCATCTAAGTCCACCAACATGTCATTATTCAACATAATACTCATTAGCAACTACCTACATTAGGTCACATACTTCATAAGCAAAATTACTAAAATGCCCTTAATATTACTCATGCATTAGCAACATAATACATCATAAACAAGCATTTAACATTCCCATCAATAATCAACTTCTTCCTTAGTTAACATACCTACATATGGCACAAAAGTTATCATGCCTTTCCTTTTTGTCAAACAATATAAGAAACAATATACATATCATGCTAAGCACACCAAACATGCATAAAATCATCCTAAACCCCTAATGTGCTAGTATACGTTTTTCCATATATTTAAGGGAGGATTAACGGTTACCTTAATCCCGCAAAATATCAAATCTTACCAAGCATAATTAGCAACTCAACACCTAAAAATAATATCCATCATATTTATGTTAGAAATAAGAATCCAAGCATAAAACTTTATAAAAATTTAATTAATAGAACACTTAATATAAAATACCATTATACCTTAAAAAATAGCCAAATAATTTTCAAAATAAAGGGGAGCTCACGCTGCATGAGCAGCGTGAGTTTCATGCAAAACCATGGGGAGAAAAGGGCTCAAAGAGGGTGAAGGGAGAAAAATAAGCCATTTTCGGGTTGGGGTCTTTGGGCTAGAAAAGAAGATAGTTAGGGGGTTCTAAGGCAAGGGAATGGTGCAGAAGTGAAGAGGGGTTGTAGGTGGAGGCTAAGGGTGGTTTCACGGTGGCATAGGGCGGCGGAGACGGCGGCGGCAAGGCAGCAAAGTTGGCTGCCGAGAAGGGTCGAGGTGGAGGAGTTGTGAAGGAAGGAAAAGGAGAGGGAAAAATGGAAGGGTTCAAGGGCTATTTCAGCCAAATAATGCATGGCGGTTGTAGGGTGTCAAATGGTGGGTTGGGTGGCGGCAGAGGTTGCCGGATGGCGGTAGAAGCGGCGGTTGCAGGTTGCTCAGTGGTAAGGGGAAAAACTGGGGAGAAAAAGGAAGAGGAGGAGAAGGGAGGAAGTGCAGGGCTCGAAGGGGCTTGGGGGTCTCGTGGTGGTGCAGGGTGGTAGTAGGTGATGGCAGTAGGCGGCGCAGGGGTTGGGCTTGGTGGTTCATGCGGCGGCGGGCGACGGTGATAAGAAAAATGGGGAAAATGGAGGGAGAAGGAAGGAGATAAGAGGGAGCTCGGGGAGGGAGAATAGGCTCAAAAAATGTGGGAATGAAAGGCTGGGGAGATGGAGAAAAAGAAGAGGGAGAAGAGAGGGGGCAGGGCTGGCCAATCGGTGCTGCAGTGGTGCCAGGGTTGGTCGGGTGGCAGGGAGAAGGAAGGGGAGAAGAGGGAAGGAAACAGGGGCAGGCGGGGTGTGGTCCAAGAGCCGGTTTGGCTAGAAAATGGAAGGAAAATGACGGGGGAAGAGAGAGAGGGAGAGGGAGTAGGTGGTGGCAGCTGCAGGGCGGTGGTTGCAGGCATGCTCGACCATGGCAAAGGGCGCTGGTCGGGCGTGGGAGAAGAAGAAGGGAAGAAGGGGCTGGCAGGCAGCTGGACCAGCGTAGGGAAAGAAAGAAAAAAAAAAGACGAGCCGGCCGGTCCAGGGGAAAAAGAAGGAGGGACAGGTTGGACGTGCGTGAGGCATGGGAGAGGGAAAGGAGGGCAGAAGCGGGCCAAAGGCCTAGTGGCGCGGGGAGGAACCCAAGCCGACGGCCCAAGGGAGGGGGAAAATGGGAAAAAGAAGAGGAGAAAAGGAAAAAAGGGGGAAAAGGGAATGGAAAATGGGGAAAAATAAAATAAATTAATTTATAAAATCATAAAATGTAATATTCTTGATAAATTATTTAGTTTAATAATTTAATTCATTATAATCTAAAATATTAATTTAAAAAGGATAAAGTTGGTAAATTATTAGTTTGGGAATTTATTTAAATAAAAATAATATGATAATTAGCAAAATATTTATTTTTAATTTATTAAATAATCTTATCCAAATTTGTATACTCCAAAATCCATAAAATAATTAAAATAAATAATTTTACAAGCTAATTTTATTTCAAATAAAGTCATTTATTAGAATATAGGTTTTCGAAATTTTTGGGATATTACAATGCCTATTTTGATGCCATTGATTTCCATGGGGCATCAGGCGGGACTAAGTGATGGTCATGGGCTGGATTGATTATTGGAGTGGCATGGCCGGGTTTCTCTGCATATGATATTACTATTCTTTTCTATCATTTCTCTTATGTATTGAATTTTTCGGATTCCAACTTTAAAGTTTGTAGACATTATTTCCTTTCCATGAACTTTGATTTTAGACTTCGGAATATGTAAAATTTTATGCGTACTCTAATTTCTATGTTAAAAACTTTTGGTTTAAGTATTAATATGTGTATGATGATAATCTTTTCTTAGCCTTAGCACTTGGTACTGGAACGGTAGGAGTGAATCAGTCTGGTATTAATTGTGGTTGTAACATCCCCAGAATTCATGGGTTTTAATTTAAGTGTTCCTATTTTTTTTAAAAGTTAATATTGGGCTGTTGCAAATTGGTATTAGAGCAGTTGGTCCTATTAACTACGCTCGTTTTGAAAAATAAATTTGATTTACGAAGATTTTTATTGGATTTTGAAGTGTACTTCCACTCTAACTGTAATCCTTATGTTTTTAAAATTTCGAAGCTCGGCCATGGTGAGTGATGTAAGGGAAGATTAGGGTTTTCCCCAAAGGGGAAATATTTGTTAATATTATTTCGAACCAGTGGGTTCATTTTTGAATTTTTCTTTTTTGTGCAGCTCACCATGACAGCAAACAGACGCATTGGACGATTGTAGGAGGTCGTCACAGCCTTCCTAGAGTTCACCTAGCACTACCTACCTCCTAATATTGCTGAGAGCACTGGAGAAGACTGGCTCTGGAGAGTCATGGGACATCATCCTCTGAGATACTCCGGTGAAGAGGACCCGGTAGTCCTTGAGGGGTGGATCTGAGACCTGGATCATACCTTCGAGGCTGTAGATTGTCCAATGGTCCGCCAGTCCAGTATAGCAGCATTCTTCCTCGGGAGCATAGCATACACCTAGTGGGTGGAGTACCGTGCCCAAGATGTTCCTCTAGCTACATGGGAGGCATTCAAGGCCGCCCTTCGCACTAGATTTTACCATGACAGCCTGAGGAGTGACAAGCTCCAGGAGTTCATGCAAATGACACAGGGATCGATGACGGTCCATCAGTATTATGCTCACTTTACTGAGCTGCTTTGATTTACTCCAAGGATCGCCACCAACGAATCCACGGTGGTCTTTCAGTTTGACCAGAGATTAAATTTTAGTATCCGCCAGATGATGGGTGTGGTACCCTTTACCAATTTTGCGACCTTATATGAGCGGGCTTGCATTGCTACTACTTTGGTCTAGGAGCAGGCTACCATCTTCGGGAAGAGGAAGCCCGAGAGTCAGAGTTCTAGGAGCAGTATCAGGTGTGGTCAGGACCACCGAGGCAGGAATTGTGTGGGCAGGTTGATAAATTGCCTAAACTGTGGAAGGATGGGCCACAAGGCAATAGAGTGTTGGAGGCTCCCATAATCTCAGCAAGACTAGACACGACCATCTCAGCAGAGGGGAGCCCTAATTGAAATACCCCAAAACCCTAATTTTAGAAATTATGGCTAAATAAGGATTTATTAGAAACATTAATTAAATAAATTTTTTTATTAAAATGAAGGGGGAGTTATTTAGGGAAAATCAATAGAAAAATGATAAATAATTTAATCAGGAAAAATTAGGGAGTGTGCTAATTAAAATGGAATTTGGAAAAATTATTCAAAAATAGCCCAAACTAATCTAGAAACGATTTAATTATTATTTTAAATAACCCAAAAACATTAAAATACCTCAACCCACCTATTTTTCCCTTTTTTTATTTTCTTTTCTTTTTCTTCCTCTTTTTATTTCTCTTTTCTTTCTCTCTTTCCCCTTTTCCTTTTTTCCCTTCTCCCCTCGACCTGGGCCAGCCCACCCAGCGCATCCCAGCTCCCCTTCCCAACTACGTGGCCTAGGTGTAACACCCCCAAAATTCACTACTGAAAAATTTCGTTAATTAAAAGAAAATTAGCGGAAGCAAAATAATAAATTGTGAATTCTAGGGATATTACCGCCACACTTAGTACCAGACCAGTTAACTCCTACCGTTCCAGTACCAACTGTTAAGGCTAAAGAGAAAAATACAAATTAAGAAACTCGACTAATAATTAAATCAGAGTAGCGCAAGTAACTATAATCCATCAAGTGGTGGTTACAAAACAACGAATACATTAAAATTGAAAAATTCAAGGAGACAGAGTAAAACCCTAACAGTCCCGGATAGATCCTTTCGCTCTTTCCCGAAGTCTACTTGAATAACACCAAATATGACCTGCAAGGGGTTCTGCCCATTGAATAGGCAGGGGCCCCATGAATGGAACCTTGCAGTACTACGGTACTAAGTAACCCTTTAAATACACACTTAAAAACAGGTCTACAATGTCACACATGATACACTACTATAGCATAACATTCATGTCCATACATTCACATATGCAACAGATCAATTTGATATCAATGGTTTATATGTAACATTTGCTTTCGTCCATTCGCGTACTTAACAAGTTAACCAAACGTTAATAGGCCATCATGAATAATCGATACTTTTAGGGCCTTAAGGTCATTAGTCCATCATTAATCAGTCATCTCGGATTATAAATGTCCATGTGAGTGTGGGAACCCCACTATTATAGTCGGTGGAACGGTCACGAGGGTACATGCCCTGCCACTATTTTAGTCGGTGGACCGATCACGAGGGTAACATACCCTTCCACTATTATTCGTTGGTGGACCGGTCTGGCCCCGACTCACAAGGTATTCCACTATAAGTAATTAGTATTTTTCCCGTGTCTTATCGATTTTACGTTTGGTTTGCTGAGCAGGGAATCCCCCACTATTATAGCCAGTGGACCGGAAATACATACAGGGTAAAACGCTCTTGACCACTATTATTCGCCAGTGGACCGGTCTCCAAGGCACCCCGACTCCTGACCACTATTATTCGCTGGTGGACCGGTGTGGGTCTAGCTCAACATCTTCCTCTTTAAGTGATTAGTGTCTTAAATGTATCTTATTCGAAAGTATTTCACCCTTGAAATGCATGGCTAACTATGATTATCCTCCCAGGAGGGCATGTGCCATATCTTGAGACTTTTGCACATCCTAACTCATCTCGCCTTACCCTAGGGTTTCACCAAAAATCCTAATCTGGGCCTATGTGGCCCATCCTTCTCTACCTTGCACATCCCCAAACTATTTATCACCCTACACGTCATGACCCTTAAATCCAACCCTTACTTTCTACCCCACTCATTCTCTTTTACTTTTATTATTTTCTTTTTCTTTTTCCATCTTCTCACATTAGGGTTTCCTCCCAATCCTAGATTAGTCTCCTACGCACCCTTATACTGTCACACATACTATTTTTCGCCCGAAGCCCCCAAACACCCAAACGACACTTCTGTTACCTTCCTCATGTCCTGAGGCAACTTTCCATATGTAAAGTTTGCCCCTATGCAGACTCTAACCATCCCATGTAAACCCTAGTTCCTCCCATACCTACATTAGCCAACTTATTTCCCCTTGGTTATCTTTCTCTCTCATTACTCTTTTTCATGCCTCCATCTCAAATTACCACATTAATTATCCTAGCATGCATGTCCCTAAGGGTCACATCACATCACATCACATCATAAAATACAGCATATCCATATCAACACATACCAAAAGGGGCACATGAACACACCTTGGTTCCAAGCCATGTCATACGTGAAACAGTTAAGATAACAGCTTATAGAACACGACGTATAATCATACGAGACATCCAAGGCAAGTAAGACACATAGCACACAAGTGGCCTTAGCTACACCCTTACTCAGTTAAGGTTACCGAGCTATCTTTCATATATATTAG
Organism: Tamarix austromongolica; assembly: GCA_039764185.1. Lineage (NCBI taxonomy): Eukaryota > Viridiplantae > Streptophyta > Magnoliopsida > Caryophyllales > Tamaricaceae > Tamarix > Tamarix austromongolica. The sequence continues at coordinate 38,247,962 of CM077811.1, read as the reverse complement.
GCCACTAAACGCCCTTTATAATCATTACACTTAATATATTTCCCATTAAGTTGGTTAGATTATCAATTTACCCATTTCCTTTATTATAATTAATAAATTGCCCTTTAGTTGATCAAATTACCAAATTACCCTTTCTCATTATCCTAATTTCCAAATTACCCCTTTAGTCGGTTAAATTACCAAATTACCCCTCACGTTTATCATATTTACCATTTTACCCTTCTCCATTATTACATTATCAAATTACCCTCTAGTTATTTAAATTATTATTTTACCCTTCTCAATTATTATAATTACCAAGTTACTCCTTTCCAATTTTTACTTTTACCCCTTTTATTTACAAAATTACCATCTTACCCCTTTACTTTCAAATTTACCATTTTACCCCTTAACTTCCAAAAATTACCATGACATCCTTTCACTTATAAGGTTACCATTTATCCTTAATTACCAAATCACTATTTTACCTCTTTTAATTTCCAAATTACCATTTTCCCTTTAATCACAAAATTACTATATTGTCATTTAATTACAAAATTACAATTTTACCCTTTAATTATAAAATTACCATTTTGCCCTCTTCTTACAAAATTACCAATTTGCCATTTAATCACAAAATTAATATTTTACCCTTTATTCACAAAATTACTATTTTGCCCCTTTAATTACGAAATTACCATTTTACCCCTTACTTCTAAAATCACCAATTTGCCCTTTTCATTTACAATTTATTACTTTACCCTTTCTACTTCTAAAATTACCATTTTATCCATTAATTCCCAAATTACCCTTTTACGCTTTAATTACAAAATTACCACTTTGCCCTTGCCTCCAAAAATTACCATAATACCCTTTTTAATTAAAATTTACCTTTTTGCCCTTAGTACACCACTTATATTAAATTATTGTTATTATTACATAAAATATTAATATTAACTCCTCATCCACCACTCTTATAATTAATATAACATTATTAGCACCCCTATATATATTAGGCCATATTCTTGTACAAGATACCTTACTAAAATCCACGAAGGCTTCCAAAATATTAATTCATGCATTAAGAATCACAATAGCATAGTATAACATGGTTAATACTTAATATTTTCATTAACAACCAACTCTTATCCTAAATAATATTTCCATACATAGCAATAATCTATCATGCTTCCTTTTTGTCAATCAACACAAGGACCACATATATCATATTAAACAACATAAACCAAGCATAACAATATATTAAAAATCCTAATGTGCTAACATACGCTAATCCATATGTTTAAGTGGGATTTAACAATTACCTCGATTTCCACAAAAACGAACCTTACTGGTATTCCGGTTTAAGGTTCAAGCTTGATTTATCAAAACCAATACCTAAAAAAAATTCAAGACTTATTACATTAGAAATCATGAAATCAAAATATAAGGCTTTAACAATTAAGAGAATAATTAACTTAAAATGTAATTATACCTTAAAATTATTAAAAAATAGATTAAGAAATGCAGAAACTCATGTTGCTAATGCAGCATGAGCTGCATGCAAAGAATGAGGAGGAGGGGGCTCGAAGGTGGTGGAAATAGGGGAAAATGGGCAATTTCGGGTTAGAGGTTTGGGGCTAAGAAAAACACATGATGGGGAAGGATTTGGGGCAAGGGAATGGTGCAGAGGTGTAAAGGGGGTGTAAGTGGTGGTCGGGGAAGGGTTAAGGCGGCTAAGGGTGGCGGAGGTGGCGGTAGAGAGGGGCGGTGAAACAAAAAAAGGGGAGAGAGGGGAGGAAAAGAAAGGGAGAAAGAGAAGGCTCGGGCAAGGCATATAGGGCTCGAAAAATCACAGGAGGAGGTAGGGAAGGGGAAAGAAAAAGAAGAGAAAGAGAGAGGAGGGGATAGGGAGCACGGGGGTGGTGGTAGGTGGTAGGGAAATGGGAGTTGCAGGGAGAGGTAGAAGGGATGGCGATGGAAGGGAGAAGGAGAGGGAGATAGGGATGGTGGGACCAGGATGGAAGGAAAACGACGAGAAGGAGAGGGAGAGAGATAGGGGGAGGTCAACGGGGGAGAGAGAGTTACAGGTTGGCAGGAAAAAATCGTGGAGGATGGCCGGGATTATCATCGGGGAAAGATGAAGAAGAAAGGAGGGGTTGCGACAGGCGAGCAGACCGACCGAAGGAAAGAAGGAGCGGGCCAGCCCGGTAGAGGAAGAAAGGAAAGAATGAAGAAAAAGAGGCGGTCGGCTTGACGTAGGAGAAGGAAGGGGGAGAGGAAGATGGGTCAGGGCCCAAGGCATAGTAGAGGTGAGGGAGAGGCAGACCAGCCGGCCGGTGGCCCAAAGAAGGAAAAGGAAGAAGAAAGAAAAGGGAAAAAGAAGAAAAAGGAGAAGGAAAAAAGGGAAAAAAAGAAAAGGAAAATGGGATTAAATAAAATTGTTTAATTTATAAAATAATAAAATAAAATATTTTTGGGTAATAAATTTATTTAATAATTTAAATTAATATAATTAAAATATAAGGGTTTAAAAAGGATAATTTTAGTATAATAATGATTTGGAAAATTATTTAAATAAGAAGGGTATGATAAAATAACAAAATATTTATTTTAATTTATTAAATATTTATACCAAATTTCATACACTCAAAAATCCATAAAATAATTAAATTAAAAATATTTAAAAGCTAGTTTATGCAAAATAAAATTTATTTATTAAAATATAGGCTTTTAAAAATTTGGGGGATTACACTAGGCCTGCGCCGCACCTCCCCTCTTCTTCTTTTTTCCTTCCTTTTTTTCTTGGTCGATCCAGTTTCTTTTTTTCTTTTCTTCTTTCTTCCTCCCTGGATCGCCCGATTCTGACCCTTCTTCTTCCCCGAGGCGCGGGAGGCGACCGAGGAGCTACAACTCTGCCCTCTATCAGCCACCACCTCTGCCTATTGCCCTTCCCTCCCTCCTCCGTCAATTTATTTCACTAATTCGACCCCAACCAACCATTTTCCCCTCTCCCGAGCACCCTTCCACTTTCCTTTTTCCTCTTCCCTTGACCTTGCCACCTTGCCATGGCAGAACCGCCTTGACTGCCACCATCGTCCGACATTCCTGGAACCTGCACCCCGATTGTCTTGTTCCCCTTGTCATTTCCCACCCAATTCCTATAAATACTACATAAGAATCCTTAATTGGGGTTTTGATTTTGAAACCCAAAAATTGCCCCTTCTCGCCGTCGCCCCATCAAATAAGCATTCTGCCGCCGCCGGCCAAACCACCGATAGAACTGCCCCTTGTGTCACCCTCTACTTAACTAAACCCCCATCCTCCCTCAATTTTCTTTGCATGAGCCACCCCGATCGTGTAAAGTTTCCCTCCTAATTAACCCCTCCTCAACCCCTACCGCCCTTCGCACCGCTGTCCGCCGCCAATTCCCCTGCCACTAACACCACCTCTACCCTCCAAAACCACCAAGGGAGCCTCCTCTACCTCCTCACACCTCCCTTTCTCCCTACCTCCCTCTCCTTATCCCTTCTTCCACCACCTCCAATCCCCACATCCTTAAGTGTTTCTATTGTTTTTTTAAATAGTAAACTTTGGGGTGTTACAATGAAAAACAACGTAGTCTACAAAATGTGGAAGATTTGTGGGCTGATGATGATGCAACATGCTCAAAAATTGTTAAAACTTTTTTGGCATAGTTATTTATTTATCCAGGTGGTAGAATAAAGATCATTACATGATCCACCTTTTTAGTGGTGGATGATGAGTTATAGGTTAAGCATGTGCCACTAGGTTCAGACTTATCTTGGTCATCCCAAGGAATTTTTTGGGAGGTGATTCAAGAAGTAGCATGTAGTCTCTCACTCCAATAATGAAGATAAATTTTAAATTTTTGCTAATGTAGTAGCTACGTTGCTTTGGATATAGTGGATCCTTTAAGAGCTTTGGGTACCTACTTCTATATCTCCTGTGCTATGGAGTGACAATCAAAGTGTAATTGAACTTTTAGCAACTCTAGTGGTTTACGCTAGGACAAAGCACTTAGAACTTCATTTGTATTTGTTGAGGGAGAAAGTCGCAATGGGATATTTAAGATTGTTTGAGTTGGTTAAAAGGATAGATTTCCTCCATTAGTTTCACCTCAAATATCTCTAATCCTAGTTATATATGTGTACCTAAGTTTCCTTTGTACGTGTGCTTTTAAGCTAACATAATATCAGTATCGTAAGAGAGTATTTCTCAATTCATATTTCTCTCATCATTCTTCCCAATATAATATATCTCCTAACTTGGTATCAAATCAATTCTAAGCCCCGATCCTATCCACAAGTTGATCTACCATGACGAACAGAAGTGTTTAGGTTTCTTCTCAACCTAAGGATGTTGATGCATCTACAAAAAAGAAGGATAGTCCATTATTATCTAAGATTACCACTCAATCAACTCTGGGTAATCTATCTCAACTTAGAGCAATAAAAACGATGCTTTGAAGATGGTAGCCAGTCATCTTAGTCAACTCATCATAATAAAACTTGATGATGATAGATATCTAATGTGGAAATTCTAAGTATAATATGTCATCAGTTGTTATGGATTGGAAGGATTCATCATTCATACACAACCTATGCCATATGCCACTATTGTTGATGCTACAAGTGTTGTTATTTATAACCCTACGTATATGGCCCATCAAAGATAAGATAAGCTTATGGTCTCATGCTTGATATTGTCCATGTCCCCAACCTATATTCCTCAATTAATTTGATGCAAAATAACCCATGAAGTATGGAACACAATTGCTTACCATCTTACATCACAATCAACTACAAAGGTGATGCATCATAAAAGGCAACTTGAATATTGTAATAAAGAAGGGATATCCATGAAGGATTGCTTAGCAAGACTTAAGACTTTAGTGGATCTCTTAAGAATGGCAGGTTAAACACTTTCTGAATATGATTAGGTATTATCCATCTTAAATTATTTGGGAGATAAGTATGGGGCCATTATTTTAGTGATATCTTCTCAAGAATTACCCTATAACTTGAAGAATGTCGGTAATATTCTACTGGATCATGAAGGAAGAATTATTCAAAAAATTATTAGTTAGATGACAACCAATGTGGTTTCTCAAAGAAGCTCTACCAATTCTGAAAATTAGGGTGTTGGAGGAAGAAACTTCAATGGATCAAGAGGAGGCCAAGAAAGTAGAGGAAAAGGAAAAGGTGGTCATGGCAATAGACTATAATGTTAAATCTGTGGTAAAATTTGGCATACAATTCAAAAGTGATATTATAGTTTTGATATTATTTTCATAAGTGTTTCATATAGCAATGATGTTTCTATAGTTGATGGAGGTCACAACAATTCTACTTCTACTAATATGGTTAGATACACTCCTATGATTACTCAAGATTCTACTATCCAAGTCCTTTCTATTTATACAGCTTTGAATTCTTTAAGTTGGTACCCAGATTTAGGTGCCACATATGACTTCAACAACTTGATTTTTGGTGCTTAATATACTGGTAAAAATTAGGCCTATATGGGAAATGTTCATGGTCTAGATATTTCCCATGTAGGGCATTCTCAAGTTCCTTCTTCTTAAAACTCCAAGCTCTTATATTTGAACAATGTCTTACATGTTCCTTTGATCACTAGAAATTTCTAAGTGGCTCTCAATTTACCAAAGATAATAGTATATTATTTATCTTGAGTTTCACCCCACTATTTACTTCATGAAAGATCTGAAAACTAGAGAAATTCTTCTTGAATCTGGGCAAAGATATTATTCGAGTCTTGTTGATGCATTATCTCATCCACTTGGATTTACTTTCTACAAACAAAATCTGAAGCATAGAGTGTTTTGTCCATATTAAAATTTAGGCATAACTACCCCTCAATAAGAAAATTAAAATTATTCAAACCGATGGGGGAGGTAAATTTCAAAGTCTTACAACTCTACTCAAGTGGGATGGTATAATACATAGGATTAGTTGTTCTTATACCTTAGAAAAAAATGGCATAGTTGAAAGCAAGCATAGACACAGTTGAAATTGGCCTAACTCTCCTTTCTCAAGCTAACATGTCCCAACACTACTAGTGCTGGCAATCAGGCGGGTCAGGTCACTATCGGATTAGGTTACATGATAATTGGGTCATACTAATTTTGGTTAATCTCGGATCATTTTGTTGGGTCAAGTTTGATTCGGATCAACTTAGTATCGGATAATCTTGGGTCATTCTAAACTCTCAGATCAGGTCTAGTTGAGGTCCGATGGACGCGGATTAGGGTAAATTTTGGTTGTTCTAATTTCGGTTAGGATTCGGATCAGGCTCGAGTGAGTTTGAATTATTATATTTTTGCGTCAAATTTGGATTGGATTTAGGTCATTTCATATTCGAATCATGCTTCTGTCATTTTCTTTCTTTTTTTATTCCAAGATGTTATTAAAAGCTAATTATTTTGATATCATTTATTTTAATTTATCTTATTCAGTTAAAAGCGAATTATTATACTAATTATTTTGGGGCCTTAGAATTTTTTGTCATTATTTCATCTTTGGAGATGTATTTGACGTTTCAAATCGTATCACTTTTCTTTGTATGTTAAGGTGCTTATAATTCAACTCCATTATTAGTTTGGTCATATTGAGTTTGAGTATTATTTTAAGTTTATATTACATTTATATCTTATACGCTCATTGATAATTGATAACAAATGAAGGTTTCTAATATTATACTTCTCATATTATTTTTATAAGATATTGGTCACATATTATCAACATAATTTTAATAAATATAATAATAATAATAATAATAATAATAATAATACAAAAATAATGATAACAATAATAATAGTAATTAATGAATATCAATTATGGCAAAAATAATAATAACAACACATTAGTTTTTATTTATTTATATATTTTGATTATATCATATCAAGCTAAATAAGATAAAAATTAGATAAAGTAAGTAATAATGACTATTATTGACAAAAGACCAACTAATATTGACGTCTTGCTATTTAACATTGTTGATGTAATAAAAAATATTAATCTTTAATTTTCATAATGAATAACTAACATTCTCACTCTAGATATTGTCTACTTTCCTATAATGTTGTAGATGCTATATTGTAAGGTATGGCCGTATAAATACTAACATATAGTGTTTAAGGTTGTACTGCTATTATCTTATGGTACTAGATGGAATCATTTAAGTGAACTAATATTTAGATAGCATAAAAGAGTTTTTCATTTTTTTTCTCTACTTTTATTTCTATACTTTAATATTGGTATCAATGGATATTGTATTTTTATATACATAAGTGATATAAATTTTAAGAAAGTATATTGTTTATAGATTTTAATGTAAGTGCTGGTATGGATTAGTTGCACATCTATATTATTTCATATTTTATGAAGTTTTGAAAATTTTGAGTTATGGGTTAATAATAATTTTCTGGTAGTACTGGGTTGAATCTTTATAGATTTATAATTTTTTAGATAATATCATACTTATGATAAATAATGGATCGGGTCGGATCATTTCAGATTTATAAGTTTTCACATTATATTAGGTTTCGAGTGAGTAGCGGGTCGGGTCGGGTTTATTTTGGGCTTATAATTTCTCAGGATATATCAGATATCGAATATGTATCGGATCAGGTCAGATAGGTTTCAAGCTTTTAATTATTCGGATATAATTGGATTGTATTTCAGACGGATCAAGTCGGTATTTGTCGTATTTTTCGGATCAAGTCAACTTTTGCCAGCTCTAAACACTGCTAGTATGATGCTTTTGCTAGAACTTGATCAATAGGCTACCAACAGAGTTACATCATGGATAGTCCCCTCATGAGTTATTATTTACCACTAAACTTGATTATCAGTTCTTGGAAGTATTTATTTCTTTGTCTTTTATTTATCTCAGATCATATAATTCCCATAAGATGGATTATAAGTCATCTCCATATACCTTTCTTGGATATAATACTTCCTATAAAGATTACAAATGCTTAGACAAGAATGGAAAGGTATTTATATCAAGGCATATTGTATTTGATGAGTTCAAGTTTCCTTTATTTATTTCAAGGCATATTGTCTTGCGATAGAAAAGATTCTATTAATAATGCTCAGGTAGCCGGTATTCCTATTATTAAAAATGTTACAAATAATTCCTTCCTTGATGGTCCTTCCCATGTTCACTTTGAAGCTTCCCAAAAGTTTATCTTTCCACCTGATTACAATATATCTTTTGGTCTCTTACTTATAAAGTGAGATCAATCTCTACAGATTCTCTAATCTCTCCTCAATCTTCTTCTCCGACAATTCACCCTAAGTTCACTTATGGTAATAAAGTGGATGAGCATACAAGTCCTCTTCAAACGGTGAATCAACACCTTATGCTTACTTGAGGAAAAAGAGGGATGTTTAAACCTAAAATCAATATGATGCATTTAGACACTCATGAATCTAATATAGTTTAGCAAGCTTGGGGTTATCCCAAATGGAGACAAGATATGGAGAAGAGTATTATGTAATTAAAAGGAACAACACTTGTAATTAAAAGGAACAACACTTGGACACTTGTTCTTTACCTCATAACTAGAAGATGATTGGTTGTAAGTGGATTTTTAAATTCAAGAGAAGTATGGATGGAGGTGTTGCACAATATAAGGTTAGATTAGTGGATAAGGGCTATGCCAAAGTCATGGTATTGACTTTGGTGAGGTTTTCAGCCTTGAAGTCAAGCCAGCAACTATAATGATTGTTGTTACACTTTATTTGGATAAAAAATGGTCAATAAGGTAATTAGATATCAATAATGCCTTTCTCAATGGTGATTTAGAGGAAGAGGTTTACATTAGCTAGCAAGTGAGTTTCAATAGCAAAAATGCTCTAGTGTGTAAAATTCAAAAGGCTCTATATGGTTCAAAGCAAGCTCTTAGAGCTTGGTTTGATAAAATTAGGTGCCTTAAGAGACTAGTTTCAAATCCTCAAAGGCAGATCACTCCTTGTTCATTAAGCATACAAAAAACATCCACTACTTTGATATTGGTGTAGGTTGATGGCAGATGGCATTATAATTACTGGGAGTGATGCGACTCATGTGTAAAGGTTGATTGATCTTCTACATCATTCCTTTTACTTAAAGGACTTGGAAAATCTAAGTTATTTTCTTGGTATAGAGGTGATCCAGACAACAACAGGTTTGCATTTATCTCAGAAAAAAATACATTCAAGATTTATTAGTAATGGTTAAGATGGATGAATCAAAGCCTTTTCCCTCACCAATGATTAGTGCTCTGAATTTTTCTAAACAAGAAGGATATCCTATTGGCAATGTAATTGAATACATGTTAATAGTTGAAGACTTACAATACATCACTATTACTAGACCTAACATTTGTTTCAATATTAACAAGGTCCGTCATTTCATGCAATGGCCCTTGAGTACACATTAGAAGGCTCTAAAACATATGGTGAGGTATCTAAAAGGTACTCTTGAAGATGGTCTGATGATGAAATCCTCTAATCGACTTTAATTAGTTAGATATAGTGATGCAGATTGGGCAAATGATCTAGATGATCGAAGATTAATCAATGGTTTTTGTGTACATTTATGTACTAATATAATCACTTGGTGTTCCAAGTAGTCTGTAGTCTCTCGCTACGGTACCAAAACTGAATTTTGAAGTTTGGCTAGTGTAGTAGTTGAGTTGCTTTGTATACAACGACTCCTTCAAAAGTTTTGGGTACCTACTTTTATGCCTCCTGTTTTATTGTGTGACAATCAAAGTTTAGTTGCTTTGTCTGCAAATCTAATGCTTTATGTTAGGACAAAGCACTTGGAGCTAGATTTGTATTTCTTGAGAGAGAAAGTCGAAGCAGAACAACTCATGGTCAATTATGTTCCAGCAATTGATCAAGTAGTATTTTTCAACCAACACCGATCCTGATTTGAGAAATAAGCTACAACAGATCAGGGGACCGCTGGTGTCAGCAAATATATATTTACGTGCTTATGTAAGTAAAGGTTAGGTCTTTGATAAAGATTATAGATAACTTATTGAGAGGATATTGACATGGAAAAGCAAATGCTTACCCTTTTCTGAGGGTGCTGCGTTGGCAAAGGCTATGTTGTCATCGATTCCAGTCTACGTTTCCCAATTTTGCTTCGTCCCTTTCGGAGTATGTAATGAGTTGGATGACATAGTTAGCTAGGAGGTTCTTTTGAGGTGTTGCACGCACCTGGAACGTAAGATTTGTTGGGATATCCTGTGATCAAGCTTCGCCAACCGGAGGCTAAGGGTGGCCTAGGGATCGATAGAATGAAACTGGCATACGAGTCATTACTGTGTAGACTTGGATGAGGTTTATATGATGGAGGAGCATGTGACTTAAGTTCCAGCTGTAAAGGGGAAAGTATTTCGATAATAGCACCACCCGCATACAAGGATGGGGAAAGCATCCTTACTGGTGTTAAGGTTATTCATCGAGGATAAGCTTTACTTCAGCGAGCCTCTCTATTTGGGCCGGGTGTTGAAAATGGGTAGACGTTGCTTATTTATAAGGGTCCTTGGGTTGATGAAAAACCACTTATGGAATTAATTTGCTCTACTGTCTAGCTATTGATAAACATGATCTTTATTGTATTGTTGCTGAGTACTAGCTAGGCTAATGATGGTTCATGGTTATGGGGAAGATTTGCGCATCTGCTTCCTCATGCCATTGTTTTGCGCATTACTAGCATACCAAGTATTCCCAGACATGTCCAGACATGACTTCCTCATGCTTCAGGACAATAGTACACCATCGCTTAATTCGTGGTATAATATGCTAGTGGGTGATGGGGTGAATTCAAATGGTTTCACGTGGTGGCTAGTACGGCCTTCAGGAGGTGACACAACGCATGCGCTCGTATCCTGAGGCTCTCGATTTTGGATTGGCTTCCTTCAATAGACAACGGGTGAAGCGAGGTTTTGCAATTGACATTCTCTCTGCCTAAGATGTTTGGTGGGCACCAAGAGCGTTGATCATAAGCTCTGCAGCTGCTGGGTGCTCGTAGACGTCTGGTATAATCAGCTGCTTCCGAACTTTATGACAACAGGATGATCGATTTCTTCAGCCGGGAGTTCCGAATCTACAAAAGACGTGCGTACGTGCATGACGAACCATGGTGTTGCCTGAAACAAGTTCTTTAGTGGTACTTTCTGGTGGTTGTGAAAATAGAGGTGTCGGATGGTTTTCGAGGGTAAACCTATGCCCCGTGCGTTGCTAACTTTCTTGTTAAAAAGTTCGAGGAAATGGTGGAGGCATGAGAACATTTTGATATTCTTCCAGAAGGAAGATTTGTGAACGTGATACAACCTCAGACGCATGGGTGTATTAAGCTCGATGTGGATGGGTGCGTCGCACGAGGGTCAGGGATGGCTTGTGCTTGAGGCTTGCTTGCTGAGAGATAAAATTGGCAGTTGGTTACACGCTTTTGTCTCCTGGAATGGCACTACTTCTGTGCTGTCGACGGAGATAGAGGCCATTTGGACTGAGTTGCGGATTGCGAGAAGCATAAAACGTACCGAAATTCGGAATGAGCCTGAATCGAAAACGCCCGTTTGCTTGATTTCCGAAGATCGTACTAGGCGCATCACTGATTCGGCCATAATAGAAGAATGCTAGAGAATGCTTTTGACAGAGAAGGAGACCCACTTGCAGCACATCTTCCGCAAAACTAATGGGTATGCGGACATTTTTAGTAAAATTCACGTTCAGCTGCCCGATTGGTAAACTTCAGTGCTCCTCCTGTGGAGTTGAATGGTACTTCGTGAAAAGACTCCATGGGAGTCCTTTTGCCACGGCATTCTTAATATAAAAGTACAGAGTCTTCATTTTCCTTCAAAAAATAAAGCTCGTAGATATTTTCAGTCGCGTACGCTTCAGTGGGGACCATAGACAATGTTCCCCTGGTGGATGGAGTATATAGAGGTGTATTGGGCTCCCTTTGTATGTTTGGAGGATGCCATATTTTCTCGACTCTCACAAATGAAATGATTACTATTCATTTCGAAATCTTCATGAAAGGATAAAATAGGGTTTATCATGATACGTAACGTATTAATTTTTATTTTTTTTACGTTTATCCTGTCATTGGTTGACAAAAAAATATCTGAATTTCAGCTGAAGTAAAATAATTAATCTTATATCATCCTTATCATTCAAATCGTATATCTATAACAAATTATTATTTCTTTAGATATGTTATAATATTATGACATAGAAATAGTTTTATAAATATATAAGTGAAAAGAAAATAAACTAAAAAATATTTGAATCAAAATAAATTGTTTTAACTAGTTACTATATTTTATTAGTGTACTTACATTTAATAGCTGAATATTGATAAAAACACGCTTCAATAGTACTACCGATTTTAGTAAATTTAATTTTTAGTAGCAGAATATTAACCAATCACATATTTTTCGATAGCAAAAGCGACGACAACAATATTTTTGTTTTTCCTTTCCAAACAAGGCCTGAAACTACCCCAATCAAAACGCAAGCTTCCTAGAGCAAATATCATACAACTCCATACATATTTATCTGCTCCGCAAAATAATATAGTCCTGTACGTGAAAAGCCATAACTAGGATATTAATCTGCTCCATCAGCTTATAGTAAATTTCTCTAATAATAAAAAAGTAAAGTCACATCTGACAATATTATATGCTGCCATAAATTGTAATTCAAATAGTACAATTAAGAGAGTCGTTCATTTATTTGTAATTGAAACTCGATATACATAACAAAGGACAACGTAAGTGCATAAATTGTAATTCAAATAGTACAATTAAGAAGGTCATTAATTTACTTATAATTGAAACTCAATATATATAAGGACAGCATCGGTACAACCACATCAACTGTTGAGACAAGCAAGAGTATGTGTGAATATCTAATGAGAATGAACTCTTTTAGTAAAAATTAAGAATTAATATTCTTAGTTTAAGAAACTAACTACAATAGATGGTGAAAGCTACTTTTAATTGATAAAAGAAACTACCGTAAATAGCTCAAAAAATATATTATTTGAGTGATAGAAAAAGATAATAGTATTTTTGTAAATATTATATATTTGGAAACAACCTACAGTAGGCGATAGACATTAGTTTCAGCAGATGAAAAAAACTAATATAAATCGCTTAGAAAACTATAGTATTTAAGTGCTAGGAAAAAATGGTGATATTTTTGTAAATATTAAGTATTTATGTTTTGGATTAAAAAGTTATTCATAATACATGGTGGAAACTATCTTCAGATGGTAGAGAAAACTAAAGTCTCTTAGGAAACTAAAATATTTAAGAACTAGAAAAAAAACGTTGGTATTTTTGTAAATATTAGATATCTTTGTTTCAAGTTAGGAAATTACGCACAATACGTGATAAAACTACCCGTAGTAGGTAATGGAAACTACTGTAAGTAACTTAAAAAATAAAGGAGATTCTCAATTCTCAGCATAAAGGATAGTTCTAACTAAATATGCATATATATATATATATATATGATAAACTACAACCCCTTCCTGCAATAGAAAACGCCAACAACACACCAACTCTTCAACATCAATACAAATTTTAGAGGGTTATCATTTTCTATTTGGTCATTGCGGTCATTGTAATTGATACTTCATTTTAAAGCCTTTGAAATTATATTAACTTTTTGTTAAATAAGATTTATTATTTAACTTGGATTTGAAAAGTTTAGGATAAGATTGAAAATGTACAAGGAAATGGTTACTCTAAGAATGCTAGTCACCAAGTGTGGCTACATACCAATAGTAGACTAGCTCTAGCTAAATTCGGTTTTCATATGGACTAAGTTTAGGATACCAATTGACTAGTTTATTTTGATTTGTTTTCTCTATTTTGATTCAATTATTTATCCTATATTTACAAAACTTAACAAATAAGATACTTTTATGTTAACGGGTATATTTAATTATTGTGGCGCTATTTTTAGAATTTTTAGAACATTAATTTATTTTATTTTGCGTATAATCTTTCAAAAATTACTTTTTGAGATATTTTGCTCACTGCTTACTTTTCTCACTTCTTAGCCTATATCTTTCATGTCACTCAAGCTAACTAACTTCATGGAGTTGTTGCTATTTTCCATTACTCTAATTTTCCCTTCCTTTCCTCTTTTATCCCCTTAATCATGGGATTATACTTTACACTCTTTTTATCTATACTCCACGTCACTCACAAGTTAATATTCTCCTTTCTCATCTTCTCATTTGTCAAATAAATGGGGCTTGGGGAGATGAGTTCTAATTTCACTTCGTTACAAACTCACACACACTCCTTCGGTTCTCATTTCCATTTCAAAATTTCATTGTTAGCTTCCTTCCTTTTATTTCCCTTTTCTTATTCAATACTTTTGCTCCCATGTCCTTCATCTTTAAAGTTTCATCCTTCCTCTTTTCTTCTCCATAATTATTTCCTTAACTCTCCTTTCTTTTATTGTTAAACACACGAGGATTAGAGTTTGGAAATATTTGGGAAGTTAGCTTAGCTTAAGCTTCATTCCTTCTAACTTGAGAAGTATTTTTAGTTTTGGGGTGTTTTGAGGTTGTCAGTATTTTTTATGTCCTAATTTTAGGGGTTTAGTAAAAGGAAGATTTTACTAAGCTTCTATTTTGGTTTCTCAAAAGAGATCAAGAAAACCAAGTGATGGGGCCTAGAAGTAAGGAATTGCTTTCTTTTACCATGAACATCTTTTTTTTGAGGTAAATCGATATTGACTTTATAATGTAGTTGGTGCTAGACTGATTAACAAAAGTTCCCTTAATTTTATAAGCATGATGTCTTAAATTAAGTACGAGTTTGAATACACATGATTTAGTTTGTGTTTAATTGTTTTGGTTGAATTTCATGACATATAAGAGGGTTGGGAGCTTGATATTGTGTAAGTTTAGAGTTACTCTTGAGCATGTTCAATATTCTCTTAGTGTTGTTGATGTTTTGTTATGAGATATGATGTATGATGAGATAAGATTGAGTGAGAATAAATATTTGTGAACCTTTAACCATTTTAATGAGATTTGATGAGAAAATGCATGCATGTTAGTTTGGATTTGAATTTAAGGTGTGATGGATGAGTTAATAAGTTGGATCATGAGTCTAGATCAACTTATTGCATGTAAGCATGCTTGGCAATGTCTACTTTGGATTGAGAATACATGATATGTACTTATGTAACACCCCTAATTCTTAGATTAGAAAATTTCATTTACAAAAGAGAATGTAGAAGCTAAAGC
Source organism: Tamarix austromongolica (assembly GCA_039764185.1). Classification (NCBI taxonomy): domain Eukaryota; kingdom Viridiplantae; phylum Streptophyta; class Magnoliopsida; order Caryophyllales; family Tamaricaceae; genus Tamarix; species Tamarix austromongolica. Next base: position 38,232,662 of record CM077811.1, on the reverse strand, counting down.
ATTTATATATAGCGAGTTATTTCCACACTTAACATAAATTCGGTCTCATATATCTTTCTTACATTAAGTGCTAAAGCTAAAACATGTTCAATATAAGTAAGATAGACACTAAACGTGAAGAAACTTAAGAGATTATATTACAACTTTCAAAGTTCTAATATATAAAAAAAGGTTGGACAAGAACATTACAAGTAAAATTGAAAGGAAATGCAAGGGAAAGGACATGAGGGTCCAAAAGAAATATACAAATCCAAGAGATGCAAAGACAAACACATGATAGCCATGACTCTTATCTAATAACATGACCTCTTTAAAATTCTATTTCTACAAGGTCCTAACTATTTATTAAATAAGTAACAAACCATAAAACAATACATGTTAGAACAAAAGTACTAAATAAATCAACCCTCCACTAAGCTTGTGGAGACCACATGGAACACATAAAGGTCATCATAAAGAGATCACGTCATAAAATACATAGATGAATACATGATCTAACAAAAACATAAGATATCCTACATGATCATACTTACGCCACACTCATATGGAATAAAAACATGATAGAACATCATGGAAATTTCTTCTTAACATTTAAAAGGTATAATATTTACACTTAAATAACACATGAAAACAATCCACGAACAACAAGTAGTAAATTGAGGAAACTATCAACCACTTATAATTAATTCATTAATATAAATAAGGGTTACGCACAGAAGTAACTACCGGACCCCCACACAAAATCATTTCCGTTAAACAAGGTGTAATACTCCAAAATTAATTATTTTGGAAATATGTCTTTAAATAAGAATTTATTGGGGAATTAAATTAATTTATTATTTTATGTAGGTCAAGAGGGATTATGTAGGGAAATTAATAGGAAATTATAAATATTTTATAAAGGAGGAAAATTTGGGCTTTGTGTAAATAAAAAGAAAAAAAAGAGTTAGGAAGAATATTTTAAAAGGGCCCTAAATTAGCCTAAAAATGAAGTTTAATATTTTATTTAAAAATTTAAATAATCTTATTTTGAATACCCAAGAAAAACACTCCAAATATTTAAAGCCAAAATAATTAAAATATTCTTTTTCCCTTTTTTCCTTATTTTCTTCTTTTCTTCCTTCCTATTTTTATTCCTCCTTCCTCGCGCCAGTTGGGCCTGTCCGCGGCCCAACTCCTGTCCCTCCTTCCTTCTCCTTCCCCGCGGCCCAGCGCCGTTCAGCCCCCTTTCCATAATTGCGACGCAGCGTTTCGTCCCTCGATTCGCTGAGACGCCGCGTCGCGTTAAGTGACAAATAGTCGTTGCCAAACGGGCACCGCGACGCAGCGCTTTGTTCCCCCCTACCGCTGAAACGCTGCGTTTCGTTTTAAAACCTTATAATCGTTGCCAAACCGGCCGGCTCTCCCTCTTTTCTTTTTCCCCTGGACCACCGTTCCACCACACCCCCTGTCGTCTTCCTCCTCGTGCCAGGCCTGCAACTCGCAGCCTACGCGCCGACAGCCACTTGCCGTCCGGCCGTCCTCCCCTACCATTTCCGTCCCTTTCTTTCCCATTTCGACCCAACCTGCCCCTCCAACCCCTCACGTGTACTGCCCCCCTTTCCTTTTTCCCGCACCAAGCCAAACACGCCCTGCAAACTTGCAGGGCATTCGCAGGCTGCCACCACCGGACAGCGACCTACCGCACCTGCCCCGCGTGCCCACTCCCTCCTTGGTCATTTTCCCCCTCCAAATTGCCTATAAATACCCCCCATTAGCAACCATAGCCGGCCTCTTTTTTTCAAATTTTCCCCGAAAATCTGCCTCGCCGCCGCCCAAAAAGTTGAGCTTTCCGTCACCGCCGGTGAATGCCGCGACAACCGCCGCCCACCGGAACCTTCCCCGCACTCCCCTCTACAAAACCAAGCCACCGCCGCCCCTTACCTCGCCCTGCACGTACCGCCCTAGCCGTGCGAAGTCACCACCCCGAACAGCCATCTCCAGCCTTCGCCACCCCTCGTGCTGCCTTCTACCGCCACCCTCGCCGCAACCAACACTTCCACCACCCTCTAAAACGCCCAGCAGACCTTCCTCTACCTTCTCATACCCTCACCCTCCACTGTCTCCCTCTCCTTCTACCTTCCCCATTTTTCATCACTCTCCACCACCCTCGGCCGCCGCGCCAACCACCGCGGACCGCCACTCCCACCCACGCCACCACCCTCATTCCATCCCTCTATATCTGCTGCATCCTACTCCACCTCAAACACTCCTCCATTCCCTCTCCTCTATCCCACACCTTGATCTCTCCACCTCCCTTCCTCCTCCATCGCCGTCGCCGCCGCCAGTCCACCACTGACCTTAGGTGGTTTTTCAACTCCCCCACTCCCTAAAACTATTTTCTATAAGTGTTAGTAATTTTATCTAATATTAATACTATTATCCTTAATAATAATATTATTATTATTACTACTATTACTATTATCATTATTATTGTTATTATTACTACACTCTTAATATTACTATGTATCATCCCTATTATCCTAACCTAATTTCAGAAATAGTTAACTAGGGTATATTATTAGAAAGGAAACAACTTTAACATTAAAATGGTTATCCTTATTATTATTATTATTATTCTTATTATTCTTATTATTCTTATTGTTATTATTATTACTCCTATTATTGTTAGCACTCTTATTCCTATCTCCATCACTACTACTAATACTAGATGTGGCTTATTATCGTTATCCTACTAATATATGTGATGGACACTTGAAATCTTACATTATTATTATCATTATTATTATTATTACTATTAACATTATTATTTCTATTATTAATGACACTATTACTTAAACTAAAGGTATTTTAGTAATATTGCTATTATCACTATTAGTACTACCTTTATCATTATCCTTATTTTCTTTACTAATATTGCTAATGGTGACCTTTCCATCACTACTTTCATTAATATAAACTTTTAAACCCTTAAGTTACTATTATCCAAAATATGACCTTATCGTCATTAACCCTAGGAATAATAGTACTTTGATAATATTGCAACTATTATATTGTTATTTGAATCCTAACACCATAGAGAGATGTTAAGGTTCTAGCACTATAAACATTAGCGTTACTATTATTAGTTTTATTATTATTATTATTATCACTATTTTACTATGGTTAGCATGAACACTATCATTATTATAAGAATAGGGCTAACGGGTCTAATAATATAAGTGTAACAATAAATATTAAAAAAAATAAACATATTTTGACTAGAAATATTTAGTATACTAATTTTGAGGTAAAAACCCTAGTTTTCTTATAATACTCTCTTTAATAACAATAACCCTAATCTTAAACTAGAATAAGGGATGATGGTACTTTTGAGGAAAACTAATACTTAGTATTTTCCCCTTTTATAGGTGATCCTAACCAAAACCCTAAGGAGTTATAGGAGCGTGCTCCAAGCCCGGCGTTGCTTTAGGTAAGGACGTAGCTAAGGCTCTTGTGTGGTACGTGATTTGTATGCCTTGGATGCTTTATGTTCCATGCTATATTATGTATCGTATATTTTTCCTTAACTTGTCTTATGTGTAGCGCAACTTGGAGTGAGGTATGTTCTGTATGTGTTCTTATGATATGAATATGACATGCATATGTGATGATTGTGTGCGATATAATATAACCCTCTAGGACATGCATACTAGGGTGATTGTTATGATGATATGGGAATGAAAGGATAAAAAGAAATAAATGGGAAGTGAGTTGCTAAGGGGGATATGGGGTTGACCCAAATGAATAAGAGATGAGAAGTAAGCATGGGAATTCTAGGGTTTGCATAGGGACTTGAGAGTTTGCATGGAGTGGATAAATCTTGCATGGAGGTGATCCTTACGTGTGAAAAGTTAATTTAGGGTGTAAATAAGCTAAAGGGAGAGTTGTGGAGTGATTGGAGACTTGTGAGGAAAAATAGTATGTAGGTCGGTGTAAGGGTGTGTAAGGGACCCGATTAGGGTTTTGGGAGGAAGTGATAATCTGGAAATTATGGAAGTAAAAATGATTAAGGGAGAGTGGAGTATGGGTTAAGAAGGGGGATTTACTATGTGAAGGGTGAGTACGAGTACCAGGGGTGAGAAGGAATGTTGGGTGAGAAATAGAGAGGTTACTTGTGGGAGAAGAAAGGTACTAGGGTTTGAGGTGGTCAACTAGGGTTTTCATGGTTATGTGCAGAATCGAAAGGTAAAGTGATATGTTTTGGGAGAGGATCTAATTGGGATAAGATGTGGGGCGTTGAATGAAGTAAAGATAGCGTAAGTGGGAGAAGGTTGGGCCACATCGGCCCAATTAGGGTTTTCAAGGGAAAACCCTAGGGGATGATAGGAGGTGGAGTTGATGTCATGAGTGTTGGGCCTAACCCACACCCGTAGGGGTTGACTCTTTCATCTAAAGGTAAGTGTAAAGGGAATGGATGTCGGGGTGTGATAAGGGGCGTAGGAGTCTCAAGATATGGGACGGGCCCCCTGGGGAGGATAGACGTAGAGGGTAGTTGATATGCATGTCAAGGGTGGAAAGCTTTATCTGATAAGACACGAATAAGATACTAATTACTTAAAGAGCAAGATTGTTGAGCCGGGCCCAGACCGATCCACCGGCATAATAGTGGCTAGGTGCCGGGGTGCCCTAGAGACCGATCCACCGGCATATAATAGTGGTTAGGTGCGTTCTGCCCTATAAGTGACTGATCCACCGGCTATAATAGTGGGGGATCCAGAGCTCAACAAACCAAACATTATGTTGTAAATGAATCATGGGAAAGCTACTATATACTTACAGTGAAACACCATGAGAGTCGGGGCCAGACCGATCCACCGGCATAATAGTGGCCAGGAGCGTTCTGCCCTGGAGACCGATCCACCGGCATATAATAGTGGTTAGGTGCGTTCTGCCCTATAAGTGACCGATCCACCGGCTATAATAGTGGGGCTCCCGTACTCACATGGATTAACAAAGATTATGGTGTGAAATGAATACATTTAATAGAGATCTATGAGGAATTAAGTCTAATTGGATCATAGCCGACCTTCATTACCTGGATTACTATATGCAGCTTATGTGAATGTGTCATGTATGCTATTTGTATGTTTGTATGTTTGGCCTTAGCTCGTTTGTTACCTTACTCAGTACGTAGCGTACTGATCACCCGTTTCATGGGTGCTGCTCATTCCCACAAGCAGAAGACCCGTCTGAGCTTGTGCAGGTAGGGGATGACATCTTCGATGCCTACGACACCTAGGAGGCATCGGGTGGGGCTGAGCGTTGTGCCTAAACTGGACCTGGGGATCGAGAACGACTCGGCCGGACCTGTCTCTTTTATTGGACTTTTTATTATCGTATTTTAATTGTGTTTTGTACTACGCTTATGTTTTGGGAACGTACTCCTTGGATTGTAAACCCTAAGTCGCACTCTGACCTCTGTTTGACTTATGTTTTATTATGATGCATGTTTAGAGTTAATTTTATTTAGCCTTAGCACTTAGTACTGGAACGGTAGAAGTAAACCGATCTGGTACTAGGTGTGGCGGTAATGCCCCCGAGTTTACGGTTTTATCCTTCGCTTCCGCTAAACCTTTTGATTTTAAACGAAATTTTTCAGTAGTAAATTTGGGGGTGTTACACAAGGGTTGAGCACTAAAGAAACTACCAAATTGTCATAATACTTCTTTTAATTATAAAAGTTTAGTCCATTGAGGAAGATAACAAACCACACTAACACAAGTTACTTTATTTTTATTTACTCAAGGGGATACAATATTTCTAAAAAAAACATTATTTAAGTTCTCAAAGGCAACTACTATTTAGTGTAACAACAGAAAACAACTCTCAACAACATAATACAATCACTTGAGCATCTAGTTCTTGAGTGTAAACACTCTAATGATGTAGGAGCATACCCTATAACTAGAGGGTAATTAATAAAATACCCTTAAAAGTGCCCTACAGAAGGCTCTACAAAGTGCACTATGGGAGGGACATATGACTCTACAAGTGAAAGGACGGTTGACCCTAGAGAAGAGTTGGGATGCCTTATGGGAAGACCTATCACATTAAGGGTTAACTTATGATATGGAAGATTAGATTCATATTTACATTATTAAATCTTAGGTTTTTAGATTTATGAGTGTTATCTTACCAAATCTTATCAATTAGGAGGTTTATCATTGACCTTTTAGTTTGTTGGTACCATTCATTATTGCTATTCACATGAACAATACTAGTCATTAATTTTATTTTATTTTTGTATCTTATTAATAAGGAGTTTAGGCTTTGATATGGTTATCATATGGCCTAGAAAATCTTGTACTCTCACATTTGATTAATAGGTTTAGAGTTACTAAATTGAGTTTTTACTCTTGAGCCCTAAGTGAGTTGTTCTCTACTTTATCAATTTTATATAAGAGTGATAATTTAGAAACCTTCTATACCTTTCCTATATTAACTTCTATAGAATTATCTAGTAAATTTTATCATATATTTTTTCATTAGAAATCATTCTATAGTTCTATATGTAAGGCTTTTAAATCTAGTTTGAATAATTACTTTGTGTATATGTGTATTCATATCTCTTAGTTTAGATATATTTCATCCTTATCCTAACACCATACTATTCATCCATGATCATAAAATCACATGAAATATGATATTTTTGGTCAAAATAATCCTAAAAGAGTAGGAAAGGAGCCTTAACTAGTGCATTGAGGTAACCATGCATCCTCTAAATCTAGAAATACATATTTCATCCCTAGAATATATAAACCTAAGAAACAAACAAATGTAGGAGCATTGAATGTCTTTTTTTTTTTAATTATAATGATATGGTTGTTGTCCTAAACATACATTTAGGGTCTTTTTCAAGATCAAACTCTTTCATAGAGAATTGTATTATGAAGAATGTGGCATCATGACACCATAGAGGATCCTCAAGCCTCCACACAAATTCTAAGGTAACCATCAAACATCAACCCCCAACTCCACACCCTTTTGTTATCAACTTCATAATTTTTAATGGCTTCAATATGACTCTAAGGGTGGATCGATGGGACCAAGAGGGAGCCACGAATCTTTAATAGCCCCTATCATTTTTAGCATTTAAATTTAGTATTTTTAATTGGCTTAATAACCAAGAAGGGCATCAACCGTTTTGATTGTTTTCTGCATGGAATCAAGGGTGATAAGATTAATTATTTCAAGTGCTTTTCAACCATTATCAAGTCATTTTTACAAGATCATTGGTTTCCACAAAATATCACTACACTATCAAGAATGAAGCCATGAAGAGCCACATTTTACTAGCATACAACCTTCATTTTCAGCATTTTATTTTCCAATAAAGGCATAGCAACTGACCAAGGAGGGGCACAAATATGGGTTTATTTTAACACATTTTTAGTAATTTTATTTGGGTAAATTCAAATAAATAAATCTATACAAAAAAGGGAGATGTAGCATCCATTTTGGGAGTTATATGATGAGCCAAATGAAAGTCATTTTCAAGAGCATGGTTAGGTTATCTTCAATCTTTTTGGCTAACCAAATCAAACCTTGAGATATGCCTAGAAGGCTAGAAGACACTTTGCATTATTTTGTTTCTGAAAACCCAAAAGAACCTTTGTTTACTGCCATTTATGTTTATATTTGTTATTTATGGTTTTAGCAATTCTTCACTTACTTTTATTTTCTCTTAAGCATTTTGTATCTAGTTTAGGGAACTCAAGTTAGGCCCCCATATGGCTAAAATCAAATTTCATAATCTCTAAGGTCATGTTTATTTAATTGTAATGGATAGTACCATTGGTTGATTGTAAGGTAAAATTGGAATCATTTAAATCATCCTCAAATATAAATCCATGAGGAGGGTTTCTATTCACTTTTATCATTGAAGAATAATGTAAAGTTATCTATGATGCTAGATGCAAGACTTGCTTTAACCAACCTCCATTGCTTAAAAAAAATGACATCCTAAAGTTGCTTTTTCATAAAAATGAAATCCACTTCCTACCATTATAGTTAAAAATTCTAGGGTTACCACTCCCTTTTTAAGTAAGTGACAATATTATTAAGATTTGTAGCTATGTTGGTTAAGCTATAGGTATGGATGCATTTACTATTACAAAGCATAGCATTTCATTTTCAAGGGTCTCTGTGGAAATGGATACCCATAGGGCATTGCCAAACTGTATTCACATAAAGAAAACTAATGGTATTATCTATAAAAACTTTGTTCACATATGTAACTAGATGAGTTAGGCTTATTAGTTAATTATAATGGATGGTTAACTTGTAACTAATTTTCCTACATATCCTTATAAAATGAGACAAGGCATGTATTGAGAAGGCATTTTGGATGTCATTTGTTTAACCATGAAAACTTATGTTTATTCCTTAAAAGTCTAATACATGAATTTTGAATTTATATGATGCAGAAGAAAATGATCAAGAATTAGCATTTATTATAATGAAGCCTATTTTCCTTTACCTAGAGAGGATACCCTACGAATTTGAGTTCAAACGGATGACTACATTGCCAGTTATGGACGAAACTTGCAAAATAAGTCACTAGTGATAGAGGCATATACGTGACATGTATAGGATGCATAAGAACATTTTTTTAGACATAAATGGTGTGTGTTTTACTTAATTATTTTGTTAATTATTTACATTATGATTGGATAGTGCATAAAGTAGCTTTTTAAGGGGATTCTATCTTATAGTATCTATCTTACAAGATGTGCTTAGAGTGGGGAATAAGGGATTGCATGGGCCAATTTTAATCATATTTTTTTACTTAATTAATTAGGATTATCTTGTTATATTGAGGACGTTCAAATACGCTATAAATTCCTTGGGTTTACATGTTCATATGCTTAGCCAATAGAATGAAAATACAGGTTATTCATTATTTAAATTTTGTGTGAGTTCTTCACAATTAGAATCAATTATGTGTGAGTGATTATTATTGAAACACTTAATCTCTTTATCTATGTAAATTATAGATTTAGTACAATCCCTAAACCAATCTATAACCCACACCAATCATCAACTTCATCTTCAATCTATTCTTCTATACTTAAGTCTACCTACTCTATACCTAAACCTAAGATAATAATCCTATTATTATCATATTTTCATCATTGTCATATCATATTCAAAATCCCTTCATCGAATCACCATCATCACAATCGTTCATCATCATCTTCATACCATATTCAAAACCCTAATCTTAAACCCTAGCCTAAACCCTTACCCTACTACATGAACCCTATCACCCTAAAAGCCTAATTATTCAACCATCATCATCCTTAATCCATAATCACCGAATCATTATCATTATATTAAAACCCTAATGGACCCATAATACCAGATAATTCATAGTTCCATAATCCTATACACATCATTATATCTTCTAAATATTGTTGTAATTAACATAAATGTTGAAACCTTATATGGTTCTTACAAGTACATGACATAAGAATGTACCAAGGAACATATTATCTTCATCATCTTCATCTCACTTCTAAATTTTTCCTTTCATTAGAATTCAACATGAAATCCATAATCAACACTTAGCATAACCCAATTTATTTTCCATATACATCACAAGCCATTACTAAACTTGAGCACTTTTAGTTTGAGTATTAATGTTTTATTCAAATGATATAACTAGAACACATAACATTTTAAGTCCACACACATCACTTAGAATTTGAATCACACCATTAATACTTAACTATTTCATCCTTTAGTTTCCTACTATTCAAAATCAACCATAAAGTCACTGGTTAAATTAATGGTCAATGGTCAACACTAAGGTCATTCACATTTCCACTTAGGTAATCTTATGCACAATTATTCTATACTTATACATATATAGTCACTTATGGCTAAAATGCCTTTATAAGCTAATTAACCCATTTATAAATAAACCAAAATCATACCAAGGATAATTAACACTAAAATTATCATTTTAACATAAATTACTATCCTATAAAAATTTTAGAATTAATGAAATAACAAAAGTATCCCTTATTTTTATTTTAGCTTGATAAACACATAAAACTCTAATGATGCATTTATTGTAATACCCAAAATTTTTATCTAACCCTAATCCTGATTAATATATATATATATATTAACTTAAATACTAACCTCAGATAATTTTATCTTGTCCAAATTCTTTATGTTATATTTTTAGCCTAAACCTAACCATGGATAATTAACAAATAAAATTTTATTATAATTCCCTAAATTTTAAATCTAAACCTAATCTTAATCCTAAACCTAAAAGTTTTCCCTTTTCCTTTTTAGTTTATCTCCTTTCTTTTAACTTTTTTTCTGCTTTACTTTTTTTATTCCCTCTCTTCCATGGGCTACGCCCTAGCCAACTTCCCTCTTTTCTTTCTTTTTATCTGTGACTATCCCAATGCACTTCCCATATCTCTTTTTTTTTCATTCATTTTCTCTATTCTTCCCTTCTTGCGTTAACTTCTTCTTCTTCTTCTTCTTCTTCTTCTTCTTCTTCTTCTTCTTCTCCTTCTTCTTCTTCTTCCTCACTTCCTTTTCCCTCTTTTCCCTTTTGACCCAAATAGAGCCTATCCCCATTGTCCACCACCATCCTCTCTTTTCCTTCTCATCTATGAAACCAATCATGCCTTTGAAACCTCCCATATCTTAAGACTCTGCCCCTCCTAACACACCTCAACATCCTTTCCTTCCTCCACTTACTCACACTGGAGGCCCAACTCCTAAGTGTGTGGATCAAGGCCCACTACCTTACACCTTTAAGTCCACTCACTGCATTACCCTAGGGTTTTCTCTAGAAACCCTAATTTGGGTCTATGTGGCCCATCCTTCTCTACCTCGCACAACCAAGGTCATTTAACACCCCACACATCACCTCCCTTAGATTCAACCCCCATCATCTCACTCTACGTCCCCAAATACATGTGTGACCATAAACCCTAGGTAGCCACACCAAACCCTAGTTGGCCACACCAAACCCTAGCATCCTTCTTCCATATATCACCCCTCCATTTCCCACCTTCCACTCTTACTTTCCCATGATACCCATACTCACCCTACACATAACATTCGTCCAGCCTCATCTCATACTCCACTCACCCTCAATTATTTTTTACTTTCACCACCTTCTCAAAGTAAGGTTTTCCTCCCAAACCCTAGCCCGATCTCCTATATACCCTTATACTATCCCACGTACTATTTTTCACCCAAATCCTCCAAACACCCAAAAAAATCTTTTCTTACCTTCCTTACAACCTAAGGTAACTTTTCACACTTAAAGATCATCCCCATGGAGACTCCATCCACCCTATGCAAACCCTCGAAGTTTTCATGTAAAACCCTAGAATTCCCATGCAAATCCTAGATTCTCCCATGCAAACCCTATATTCTCCCATCCAAAGTTCATCCACTCTTTTATTTTATTCATAGTCCTCTCTTATTTTCCCTTTCATGAATCATGGGATATTTAGGTCAATCCCATGTCCCTTGGTCAACTTACTTCCCCATTTTCCTTTTTCATCCTTTCACCCCATATCAATACACTAAATATCCTAGCATGCATATCCTAAAGGGCCATATCATATCACATCATAATCACAACATTTACATATTATACACATGCCATAAGAAAACACATAAGCATACCTCAACTCCAAGCTGCACTACATAAAAAACAATTATAATGATAATCATAAGATATATAACATATCATGATACATGGAATACAAGGCACATAACACACATAGGGTCTTAGCTACATCCTTACCTAACACGACACCGGTCTTGGAGCACGCTCCTACACCTCCTTAGGGTTTTAACTGAGCTCACCTATAAAAGGAAAAAACTAAGGATTAATTTCTGTCCTACGAAAATACTATTATTTCCTACTTTATTCTAATATTAGAGTTACTATTATTAAAAGAAAATTTACAAGTAAAAATAAGGGTTTTAATTCCTAAGTTACTAGAGTATTACTAGTCAAAATAGGTTTATGTTAACATTTTAGCCATATTTATATTATTAAATTTAATAGCTTTATTTCTTTTAATAATAGTACTAATATTAGTTGTAGTAAAAATAGTGATATTAATAATTATAGTAATACTAGTACTCATAGTAATAGAAACCCTAGTATTATTAAGGTTAAGGCTAATAATAGGGTTAGTAATAAAAATAATAATATAATAATATTAATATTAACAAAAATAATAATATTGCTAATGATAATAATAATAATAATAATAATAATAATAATAATAATTGAAATAATGATAATTATATGGATAAGGGTTCAAATATTTATAAAAGTAATAATAGCAATAATATACTAAGGCTAGCACTAATAATAATAATAATAATAATAATAATAATAATAATAAAAGTATTGATGATATTAATAAAAGGGTTAAGAATAATACTAATACTAGTAATAGTCAAATAGTAAATAATAATAATAATAGGGTTTGAATATTTATAATAGCAATAAAAGTGATAATATGCCAAAGTTAGTATTAATAATAACAATAATAATAGTAATGGTAATAAAAATGATAATAATATCAATAATGATAATAATGATTATAAAAATAATGATAATCGAAATAATAATAAAAATAGGGCTTCGACCCTTTAAGAATAATAATAGAATTAATATCTTAAGTGGTAAATAATAATAAGTATGATAAATAATAATAACAATGATAACATAAACATAATAATAATAATAATAATAATAATAATAATAATAATAATAATAATAATAATAATAATAATAATAATAATAATACTAGTAATAGTAATAGTAATAAGATACATACAAATAAAAAGAATAAAGTTTGCATAATTAGGGTTTAAGGATTGAGAGGAGTTAGGATACCACATAGGATTGGTGTGACCGGTGGCAAGGAAAGAGGGAAAAAGGGGGGAAATTTGGGTGTTTAGGGTAAGAGAGGGGGAATGAGAAGGGAAGTTGAGGTGGTGGAGGATGCCTAGGTGGAGATGGTTGGAATGGAGGCGGTCATGCAGCCAAAGACAGCGACGCACGCGATAGTGGTGTGGTGGCCGAGAGTGGTGGAGAGGGAGGAAGGGAAAAGGAGAGGTAGGTAGGGGAAAAGGAAGGTAGGGGAAGGTCTGGTGGTGATTTTGGAGAGTATAAGGGGTGGTGGTTGCGGCAGGAGTGACGATGGACAGCGGTGCAAGGGCGGCGGTAGCTAGGTCAAGGTTGGTCGAATGGCCAACTTTGCACAACCAACGCGGCTTATGTAGGGAGATTAAGGGTGATGACGGGTGTAGCTAGGTGGAGGGAGTATTTTGGGCGGTGGTTTGGGCAACGGTGCTGGATGGCAGCGACGCAGCATGTGGCTGAACAGACGGCGACAACAAGAGGTGGAGGGTTTCTGGGTTGAGAGAAAAAAATATTGAATTGGGGGTGGATGAAGGGTATTTATAGGCTACGATGAGGGGGACAACAGAGGGGGAAAAGGGAAGGTTAGTGGCACACGTGTAGCTCGCCAACCGGCAGCCTATGGCCAAAATAGGCATGTCATTGTTGTAGGTTTGGCATGCTCAGGAAGGGGAAAAGGAAGGGGGAGACGGGCATACATGAGGAGAGAGGAAGGCTATGATTGGGTGGAGAAGAGAGAGGGGTGTCAGAGAAGGGGATAGGGGCGGTAGGCCAGCATGCAGCAACACAGAGGCCACGTGCCTACACCGAGAAGTGGGAAGGTTGGGTATTGGGGAGAGAGAGGGTTGGGGAAAAGAAGGGGAGAAGAAGGTGTGGCGGGCCAATCGGTCCAGGGAAAAAAGAAACGAAAGGAGGGGAGGGCCAGACTAGGTCACGAGGGAAGGAAAGGGAGAGGGGCATAGGCCTGGGCCGCGTGGGAGTAAAGGAGGTGGAGGGGGTTTTTGGCCGCGAGGGCTAGACTAGCCTAGGTCGGGGGGAAAAGAAAAAGAAAAGGGGAAAGGAGAGGAAGGAAATAAAGAAAAAAGAAAAAGAAGGGGGAAAAGGAAAATGGAAAAAAAATAGATGGGTTGGGGTATTTAGAATATTTTAGTATTTTGGGATATTTAAAAATAATAATATTTTAATAAAATAATAATTAAATTTTCTTTTTAAACTAATTTAGGATTTTTTAGATATTTTTCCTAAATTCTATTTTAATTAGCAAAATACCCTAATTTTTTCTATTAAATTATTTATAAATTTTCTCTTGATTTTGCCTTAATTATTCCCTCTTATTTTAATAAAATAATTCATTTAATTAATTTCCTTAATAAATCCTTAATTTGTCATAATTCTAGTAATTAGGGTTTTGGGGTATTTCATATACATTATTCCATTATACTAGATTAATAATATTAGGTCCATAAACTCAACATGAATGAAGATATGAATATGAATATAAGATAATTAATTTTTTTAAAAGAGATTAATCACTTAAAGTGAAAGATTATATGAGTCAGGACTGAGGTGTTATATCTGTTCCATCGAAGGATAATAGTTACTCAAATGTATATAAGGTGTTTTAGATTGTTCCACTTATTTAAAAATAGTGGTCAAGAACGTGTTGCTCTATATATGTTAGATATGTTCCACCGGATGATAATAGTAGCACGAGTGTGTTTTTTCCTAAGAAGTGTTTTACTTCATTCCTCCAAAGTAAGATTAATAGGGTCCCTAAAGTCAATGTAAATAAAATAATGGATTATGTGTATATCTAATAATGGAGTATGGAATTAGTATTTACCTTGCATCACTTTATGTTAATATGCATGTATACTTATTCTTTGATTTGAAATCATATTTTATATGTAACTTTACTTCAATTGTATTGTTGCCCAACCTAGTATTTTGCTTACTGATCATTCTTTTCATGATTGATGCTCATTTCCATGAGTAGATGACCCATATCTATTTTCCAGGTTGATCAAAACCCTTCGGATGATTTTGTTGCGTATAATGTTTTATGTGTGGAGGAGTGATCTTATGTATCATGTTGGGCATAAAGTCATATTAATCAATGGTTATATTTTATCTAGGTACCTTTTTGGATATTATACTCAAATTTAATCTATAAACTAGTCAAGTTTATGAAGTTTCTTTCATTTTCTATTTTTATGTTTTATGTTCTAATTAATTTGCCTTGTAATTGATGTAGGGATGATATGGTAAGCCAAACTTATATGAATTATAATGGTAACACCTATCTATTTTAGTATTACTCTTTCGCTAAAAATAAATTTTTTTATTAATAAAATTTGGGATGTTACAAGAAACTTTATGCCCTAGGTGTGTATATTACTGATATCATTCCATCGGTTTAGAATAGTAGCTAAGAGAATTTTACCTTATGGTTGTATATTAATGATATCATTCCACTAGTTAAGAATAGTGGATAAGAGCTTTATGCCTTGGGTTTGTATATTTATGATATTACTATACCGATTGAGAATAGTGAGGTCCCTAAACTCAACGTGAATAAGATTATGAATATTGATCATACTAATATTATTATAAGGCCTAGAAATCAATAAATGAGTTGGTACCACTATGTTATTCTTCATGCACGTTTATCTCTTATTGTGCTATTATGACCTTGTTTCACATTTATTTGACTATATTATTATCTTACTGAGTATATAGCATAATGATCATCCTTTTTATAGATGTTTCTCATTACCACGAGTATATCCATCTTGTTTTGCACGTGATTATTGATTATTATGTTTATGTGCTCACCTTTGGTGAGTGCTAATTGAATTGGTATAAAGTATGGTTATCCAGATATATATATATATATATATATATATATATATATATATATATATATATATATCTTTCTATGAACTCTTAGTCCTCTGTATTTATTATACATTTTCCTTTTATATGTTTCATATCCCATATCATTTTGGAATCAAGTGCTTCCCATACCTATGTACGAGGTACTTTTTCCTTGCACCCTACATAGACTAGGCATAGGGAAGACTCTTCTATGTTGAATATGGTGTGACACATTTATGTCTTTTTTTTTCTGCTTTCGTAATTAACTATATTAAACAAAATTTTGTTAATCCTAAAATTTGGTGGTGTCACAAATGGTATCAAAGCTTTTGGTTGTTGAGAATTGTTTTTTATTAGAGACTCAGTTTTCGCCATCCTAAATGTTTTAAAATTATTCTAGTATATTTTAAATTTTAAAATTTAAAATTAACCATGTGAGGAACCAAGAGATGGGTAGCTTAAGTGGTTTTATAATGTGTGATTTAATCTTATGTGCTTAGTTAGATGTTGTAGCTCAAGAATATGTGTTTGAACGTACCCGACACATCGTGAATTGTGGTGAACTAGTACACCTATGAGCATGGCCTTAGTTCAAGATTCGGAATCACTTATCAACTCCAACTGGAATCGTATAGAGGATTTAGGCATGAAGATAAGGATATACCGCTTCTTTAAATGGAATAGTAAAGAGACTAAGACGATGAATTATTTTTTGAAGACGATAGTCAAAAGAAGTAGAAGAACCCTTATATGCTTCAATAGCCCCAACATTATAATAATGCGATTCTAGTGGGTTAATCAAAGATGCAGCTACTTGCATCGGAGTCTATGCATGTGTGATACCAATCATTGACCATGATCCCTAGGACTTAGTCATGTATCAAAGTCATAGAAGTTGTCAACTCAACAAAGAATAGATCATTAAGGGGTATAAGGTGGCCCTTTGGTAGTATCCGAATCATGATGCATCAAACCCGAGATACTTTAACTGTTCTCTCCTTTCATATTTGTATTGCATAGACTTTACACTTACCTTGTTTTGAAAATTGACTTAGATGTACTCCAAATTAGAGTTTCTTATCTAAGGTTTTGTTTTACTATTTTTCTAACATGCATCCTTACCCTATCCACTTTTTTTCATTACCATCTTCTTCAAGGTTTTGTGTAGTTTTTACCTCATCAAGGACCTCTTTTAAGGGGGTGGTACCCTAACTTGTCAATCTTTATTCTTTAAAATGTTTACCTTGTAACCCTTGAAGGTCACTACTTATTCTGATCGCTCCACCTTTACTCTTATCGACACTTATTTCAATAATCACTTCTCGGATCTTTGTAACTCCTTAATCCTCAAGCTCTTTGGCCTTTTGAATAGATAAATTATCGATCCTACCCACATGAATGGAACTGATGAGATCAAGCAAGATGATTCATTATCCTATGGGGAGAGGTTCTTTCAAATTCTATACATCAAGATAGAGACAAGTTCAAATCCACTCTTGAATATTCTCTGGAGCCACCATGGAGTAGAGAAGACAATATAGGAGATAGAGAATAATTTATGTGACACACAATTGGAGCTCTTCAGCACGGGTGTTTTAGGTTTTAGGGTCCTATCTCTTTTAAGGAAGTAGTATCTGATAGTGTAGTCTCAAATCCATTAGAATTAATGGCCGAGATCACCTTCTGTTACATCATCTTTGTCTTCTTCTCCAACCTTGAATTTTCACTTTGATGATGAAGTTTCTTTTAAGGGGGGTAGTAATGTAATTCCATAATTTTTTATCTAATCCTAATCTTGATTAATCTAAATTTTAAACTAAACCCTAATATCAAATAATTAATAATTTTATCTTGCCCAAATCCCTTGACTCTAAATTGAATCCTAATTATATTTTATGGGTCATATTATATTATTTTTTTAGCTAACTATAACCCTAGATAATTAAAAAATAAAATTTTAGTTTAATTCCCTAAATTTTAAACCTAAACCTAATCATAATCCTAAACATAAAAAAAATCTTGATTTACATTTTCTTTTCACTCCTTTCTTCTCTCTTTTTTCTTCTTTTCTTTTTCCCCTTTCTCCCTTCTCTTAAGATATGCCTAGCCCACTTTTGTCTTTTCTTTATTTTTCTCCTCAGCCCGCCCAACCCACTTCCTTTCTCTCTATTTTTTTCCCTATTTTTTTTCCTTCCCATGTCAACCTCTTCTTCTTCTTCCATTCCATTTCTCCTTTACCTTTTCAGCTCAAATAGAGCCTATATCCACGTCCCATCATCATCCTCCATTTTCCTTCTCATCTATACAACCAACCCTTCCTTCACACCCTACCATCCTATAGCCATTACTTCCATTTCCCCTTTCAGCCTATATATATGTACACATTTAGGAATCTCTTCCCTTTCACCAATTTCCTTTCTTCTTCCTATCAAGAAAAAACCCAATGAATCCAACCATAGCTTTCCTACCCTATTTTTTTTCCTCATCACTGCCCATTACCACAAACATCACCTTCCTCTGTTGCATTGTAACACCCCCAAATTTCATAGTTAAAATTTTTTGTTTTATTTAAAAATTTACGAAAGCAAAAACCGTAATTTTTAGGGATGCTACCACCACACTTAGTACCAGACCGATTTCCTCCTACTGTTCTAATATCAAGTGCTAAGGCTAAAAAGATCAAAATATAATTTACTTAATTTCAGACTTTATTTAAATTAGAGTAGCACATTAAACTCTTTACAAGAATAAAATCCACTATTAGTGGTTAAAAGAATAGAAACCATTTTAACAAGGAAATAAAAAGGTAAAAGAGAAACCCTAAAATCATTCCCGGACAATCCTTACACCCTTACCTAATATGAGCTTGAATAGCATCTACAATAGACCTGCAAGGGACACTGCCCATTAAATAGGTAAGGGCCTACAAATGGAACCCTTTAATACTATGGTACTGAATATCCCTTTATACCAAACTGAAAGGCAGGGCGTGTATGCAACACATACTATATAACGATGTAAACACAATAACATACGCGACCATAGAGATAACTGTAAGCCATTCAAGACCTAATGCACAGTGCAACACCTCATACAATAAGAATGCACAGTATAAATCCCATTCACTTAGCAATGCCATAACAGACCATGAGAGAGACAGGTAACAAGGATGAACTTATATTATAACAATAGATCATAAGGATGAAAGTAACTCTTTTGGTCTTAATCCATTAAATAAATATCATTCAATATCATCTCTCGAATTATATCCATGTGAGGGTGGGAACACCATTATTATAACTGGTGGATGAGCAACACCTAGGGCAAAACACACCTAGCTACTATTATTCATCGGTGTATCGGTCTCTAGGGCACCCTGCACCTGGCCACTATTCCCGTCGTTGGATATGTCTGGCCCCAACTCACATGATGTTCTACTGTAAGTGATTAGTGTCTTCCTATAATTTATTAACATCTAATGTTTGGTTTATTGAGCTCTAGATCCCCCACTATTATAGCTAGTAGATTGGAAACACTTTAGGGCAGAACACACCTGACTACTATTATTCACCAGTAGATCAGTCTCTAGAGTATCTTGCACCTAGCCACTATTTTTGCTTGTAGATCGGTCTGGGTCCTACTAAATAATTTTTTACTTTACGTGCTTAGTATCTTACATTTATTCAACACAACAGGTCCATTTGTTTAATTTGAGGTGTACCAATCATAGAATCAGTATTCTATATCAAGAATCAGGGTATACATAAAACCCTAACACGTACTTCAAATATATCTAACATACATTTCTTGCATACTTACAAACCAGACACCTCTTGCATGATTATAAGATAAACACCATATTACACCCTTAATTATCCATCCAACCCTAGGTTATGCCATGTTCTTGTGATACTCACTTGTGATATCCACTAACTTATCAAATACCCCTTATCTTATTATTTACTATTAAGGAGACTCATTTAATCCATCGACATGTTATATACAAGTTACTAATTTACTCCCATCATCCCTACAAATCACCGAGATACCCTTTGTTTGTAAAATTACTAAGTTACCCCTTTTTATATGCTAAATAATCATATTACCCTTCATGTTTATATAATTACCAAAATACCCCTTCCATTTGTTAGATTACCAAATTATCCTCCATACTTATTCAATCACCAACTTTACCCCTTGTACTTGTTCAGTTACTAATTACTCTTTCAATTGGTTAAATTACCATATTGCCCTTTATACTTGTTTAAATTACCAAACTATCCCTTAGGCTTATTAAATTACCAAATCACCCTTCATACTTGTGAAATTTACGAAGTTTCCCTTTTGGTTAGTCAAATTACCAAATACCTTTTTTCTTTCTCAAATTACCAATTTACCACTTTTTCTCACAAAATTATCAAAATACCCCTTTTATGCCAAACTACCAAAATACCCTTCTCCTTTATTAAATCACCATTTTACCCCTTTACTAAAAAAATTACCAAAATACCTTTCCTTTATACCAAATTACCAAGATACCCTTCTTCTTTATTAAATCACCATTTTATCCTTTTACTTTTACAAAATTATCAAAATACCCTTCCTTTATGCCAAATTACTAAAATACTCTTCTTCTTTATTGAATCACCATTTTACCCCTTTACTTTTATAAAATTACCAAAATACCCTTCCTTTATGCCAATTTACTAAAATACCCTTCTTCTTTATTGAATCACCATTTTACCCCTTTTCCATATAAAATTACTAAAATTCCCTCCTTCCTTACCCATTTATCATTTTACCCCCTTTACTCTTATAAATTACCACCCTTATTATACTAATTTTACGAAAATAACCTCACCACATAAATATTAATATACGTGGTCCATATGTATCATCAAACATCACCAACTATTCTCATTTATTATGAATATTCATTATCACCTACTTTACATACTTATTTAGGCCATACCTTCATACAAGAAAAATTACTAAAATGCCCCTAGGGTTTATATTAACATTATCTATGCAACAAATGGCTATATTAGCACATCATATCATACATATGTATTTAAAATTATCATTAACAACAATGATCCTTCCTTAAACATTATTTCTACACATGACATGTAAATTAACATGCTTTTCTTTTCATCAAGTACATATGCCACTAAATATAATATACTTAACAACATGCATCATATATATAAACATATTAAAAACCCTAATGTGCTAGCATATATATGTCCACACATTTTAATAGGGTATAATAGTTACCTTATTTCCAGTAATAATCAAACCTTTAACCGATACCCCGATTAAAGGTTTGAGCTTTTACTATTAAAAATAATACCTAAAAATAATATCAACATTTATCATATTAGAAGTAGAAAATCAAAGGAATAAATTTTCATCAAAAGCTTAAATCAAATTCATATTAATATTAACTATGGTTATACCTCAAAATTAAGCAAAATTTGGCTAAGAAGGGTGTAGGACTCATATTGCATGAGCAGCATGAGTTGCATGCAAGAATAAAAGGGAGAAGGGGTCGACAAGGGAGAAGTAGGGAGAAGGGAAGGGGTGGTTTGGGTATGGGTTTTGGGAGTAGGGTAGAGGGCTTGTGGAGGGGAGTTATGGTGGTGGCTAGGCATAGGGATGGAGTAGAGGTGTAGGCGGTGGTCAAGGGTCGATGATCAACGGCTGAGGGCAGCAAAGATAATGGCTACAGGGCTAGAAAAATGAGGTGAAGGTTGGGTAGAGGAGAAGGAGGAAGGGAAAAGAAGAAGAGAAAGGAGGGTTGTAGGGAGAATTTAGGCCAAGGGGAGGAAGTAGGATGGTAGAGGAGGTGTTAGGGAGTGGATTGGTGGCTTTAGAGGTGGCCGAAGATGAAGGAGGGTGATAGATGGTGGTGGTGCAGGGTGGAGGCTGAGAAGGAGAGGAAAGAAAAGGAAGGAAGGGAAGGGGCTATAAGAGCGAGTGAGGGAGATGGGGCAGTGTTGGGAGGTTGAAGGGGTGTTAGGGAGGTGATTGCGGTGGTTGGTTGGGCAGTAACAGCAGCGGTTGTTAGGTGGCGACACAAAATAGGGGAGGCTGGGAAGAAAGGAGAAGATGGGGGAATCTGCAGGGAGTTGAGGGGATCAAGGGAGGTTAAAAATGGGCAGAGAAGGGGAAGATAAGGAGAAGAAAAGGAAGACTGAAAGAAGGCAGGTATGGTTGGTTAGGTAGTTGTAGGGGTCAGCACATAGGGTGGCAGGAAGAAGAAAAAGAAGAAGAAGGAAAAATTAGGCATGTAGGGAAGGGCTGCAAGGGTGTGTATGGCCCAAAAATGGAAGGAAAGGGACGAGGAGAGAGGGGGAGAGAAATCAAGGCTGAAATGGTAGGTTGTAGGGGAGGCAGGTGGCAATTGTAGGTTACCATGGCCTCATCGACGAGGAAGGAGGAAGAAGGGAAGAAGAAAGGAGGAGGGGGATGTAGGCCAGTCGGGCGAGGAAGGAAAGAAGGCTGAGCGATTTGGCCCACACTCGAGGAGGAGGGGAAGAAAAGAAATAGAGTTAGGTTGGGCCAACCGGGGGGAGAAAGGAAAAGAAAAGGAAGGGGGAGACAGCTTGGGGCTAGTAGCAAGGGAGAGGGAGGAGAAAGGGAGTGGGCTGGTGGCTAAGCGCAAGGGAGAAAGGACGGCCATAGGCTAGCAGCCTGAAAGGGAAAAGAAAAAAAAATAAAGGGGAAAGAAAAAAAAGGGAAAATAAAATAATTTTTGGAATAATAGTATTTAATATTTTTAATAGATAAATTAATTTAATAATTTAATTTATTAGAATTTAATATATATTAGTTTAAAAAAGGGTAATTTTAGTAAAATATCGGTTTGGAAAAATTATTTAAATAAAAAGAGTAAGATAAAATAATAAAATATTTATTTTAATTTATTAAATATTCATCTCCATTTTTATATACTTATAAATCCATAAAATAATTAAATTAAATACATTTAAAATTTAAATTATCCCAAATGATGGTTATTTATTATATTATAGGTTTTAAATTTTTAAGGCATTACATGACCCGCTTAGCTATATGGGAAGTTGTTGTTACCTCCCTCCTTGGTTACGATAATGAGTCCTAAGCCTCTTTCCTTCCTTTTTTTTTTCCTTTCTTTTCTTTCCTTCATTTCCCAACAAAGAGAACCCACAACCAAGCTCCATTTTTCTCTTCTTCTCTACTTCACCTGGTGCTAACTCCATCACCACCTTTGTTGTTGCCCATAACCTTCATGCACCACCCTACATTCCCTTCTTCTTTTCCTTTGCCTGCTTGACCAAACAAAACCATCACTACATGTGGCCTTCCTTTTCTCCTCGCATATGCCTTGTGCCACTGGCCAACACCTTTACCATCCCCGCATGTCTCCCTCCAACCAACGCACCACCACACCACTAGAGCACACCATTGCCACCACTATCTAGCACGTGCCTCCCTCAACCTTACTGCCACCAACTTCCTTCCAGCTAGATAATTTCTCCTCACTATAGACATCACCACCATTACCACTACCACCATTGTCAATTACCAACTTCTCTAATAGCCCAACACCACTTACCTCTCCCTCCTCTTTGCACTGCCATTCCCTGTCATAGCCTATCACCCAACCATCACCACTTAGAGCTAGC
The DNA here is from genome assembly GCA_039764185.1 of Tamarix austromongolica. Taxonomy (NCBI): domain Eukaryota; kingdom Viridiplantae; phylum Streptophyta; class Magnoliopsida; order Caryophyllales; family Tamaricaceae; genus Tamarix; species Tamarix austromongolica. The sequence continues at coordinate 38,209,148 of CM077811.1, read as the reverse complement.
ACCAACCACCCTCATGCCAACTATCCTTGCCACCACCTATCTCCCTCATCAAAAGTGTGTTAAAGTGGATTAATGTCAAAAATTAATTATATATGTCAAGCATGTATAATATGGTATGACAAGCATGCTTAGTTGCATTTTAACATAATTATTACTACCGTGTTCCCTAGGAAAATTTTGATCATTTAAGCGTATTTTAATATTTATTCCGATAAAAATGTCTAATATGTCTTTATTATTCTCAAATATAGAGGTAAGTGATTTGATGTTTTAGAAACACATATTTTAGCATGATTATTATTATTGTAATCCCTAGGAATGTTTTGGTCATTTTCATTGTATCATGGTAATTATTCCGATAAGCATCCAATATGTGTTATTTGTTGTTGAGCAAGAAAAAATGTGCTTTGATGTTCTAGAAATGCATGTTAGGGTTTTACATGAAAAAACTATGTATAAAGGCAAAATGATCATTTGATATATATGGTATTTTATTTACAGGTTAAAATTTTAATTATTGTATTCTAGTCTTCTCCTGATAAATAAATAAATAAAATGGAATTTGTAGTTTAAATGAATGATAATTTGGTAATCTTGTCCACCGAGGCATTTTGGTCATTTTCAACCTAAAGTGACTAAGTGTGAATAATTAAGTCTAGGATAGCCTTAGTGGATCTCTAATGCTGACCTTTGTGTTTTTCTTTTGGTTATGGTTGTCCCAAATTATTGGAAACAAGTAAAAATAGTTAAGTATGAAAATGAAATCTATGTGATTTTTGGGTCACCCTATTAAACTACTAATATTTAAAGTAAAATACCATAAGATAGAGAATGGTGACTCTTTAGGGGTAGATATCCTAAAGACGTGGTTTAGCCCATGGTTAATTATAAAATTTTTCTTGTGTTCTTTAGTGCTCTAATTAGGTCATATATCTTACTCTATTTAGCTATATAAACTTATAGATGGTATGCATACTTATGGATTAGGTGTCATTATCAATAGGATATTATGCTACATTTGTATACCAATACGACTAAGGTACCTTAGCGTCCTTGAGTTGATGGTTAGTAGGATATTATGTTTCTTTAGTATAATAGTATGAGTAGAGTACCTCAGTGTCTTAGGGTTGATATGATATCCCCTTGAGCTAATAAAAATGTAAATGATTATATTTTGAATGAAATGATTATGGGATTAGATTGGTAGTAGCCATTATGCCTACCTATAGTTTGGTAGTATCCTTTGTATTTGCTTATGATTCAGTAGCAACCTTCGAGCCAACATTTGGTTTGTTAGCAACCTTTATTCTTACCTATGATTTGGTAGCAACCTTTGTGTCTACTTGTGGTTTGGTAGTAGCCTTTGTACCTATATATAAGTCGGTAGTAGCCTTTGTACCTATCTGTGGATCAATAGTAGCATTTGTACCTACCTGTGTTTGGTATTATACCTTTGATCCCTACATGTGATATATAAAATTATTGGTTTTAATTTTGAGATATGAGATATATGGTGAAGGATATGGTTATCATGGTGAGATTAATTCTAATCATTAATTCAAAGAGCATCTCTTGTATGATTGGTAGGTAATTTTTATTATGTTCTAAATGAACCTTTGTTCCTACTTGTAGTTTGGTAGCAACCTTCCTAAGTACTTTTGGTTTGGTAATAACCTTTATACCTACCTATGGTTCAATAGTAGCCTTTGTACCTACCTATGGTTTGATAGTAGCCGTAGTGCCTATCTGTGGTTTAACATCATTTTTTATGCATACCTATGGTTTGATAGTAGCCTTTGTACCTAACTATAGATCAGTAGTAGCCTTTGTACCTACATGTATTTAGCTTTTGTGCCTACCTATGTTTGGTATTGTTCCTTTGAGCCGTACCTTTGATATATAAAATTATTAGTGTTGATTTTGAGATATGAGATATATGGTAAAGGATATGGTTATCATGGTGATATTAGTTCTAATCATTACTTCAGTGAGCATCTCTTGTATGCTTGGTAGGAGATAGATGGAAATTTTGGATGGGAGGAATGATTGCGAGTAAGAGGAGTAATGGGAGTGATTGGCATGGAGAGTGCAACAGAATTAGTGGAAGGTAATTGAAATGATTCTAAGTATATTTTTAGTCAAATGAGAAACGGTAACATAGGATCGAGTCTTGGGGTATAATGGGATCAGATTTTCAAATTCCATGTGTCTAAGAAAGTCGAGAAAGATTAAAAATAGTTTAGGGAAGGTAAAGTGTTTAATAAATGGCTAAAAAAAAGAAAAATGGTAAATATATTTTCCAAAAAATATGAAAAACTAGGAAAATATATGGAATTAATCTAGGAATCAAAATACATACAATATTAGGCATGGGAATTTATTTAAAGTCAAGAGAAATTAAGAAAATAAAAAATGGTGATAATCGCCCAGCTTTTGTTGATTGAGTAAGTGTAACACCCCAAAAATTACTATTTTTTACGGAAGCAATTAAATTAAAACCTATGAATTTCGGGAATATTACCGCCATGATTAGTACGAGCTTGGCCCACAACCGTTCCCGTACTAACCACAAGGCTAAAAAAATTTAATAATCATCATAAATCAATCCCAAGCAAGACTTTAAATAAACATTAAACAATTAAAATATAGAAATCAGAGTGCATAGTCAAAGTTCCTAAAAAGGAAATAAAGTTTACAACTGGTAAAAATTAAGTCTAGGATACTCAATACAAAAATAGAAAATCATAAAAGGGAAATCCGGCCACACCACTCTCGATCTTTGTGCTAAGTCTATATTCAGCACTCAGCCCCGCCTGATGCCTCGTGAACATTGAAGGCATCGAAAAAGGTATCACCAACATACACAAAGTTAGAGGGGCCTTCTACTCATGGGAATGAACAACACCCATGAAACGGGTGGTCAATACACTACGTACTGAGTAAGGTAAATGTGCACTAAGACCAACATATAAAGGCACATAATCCAAGCATAATAACATAACAGCATATAATCATTACAAATAAATAAAGGCAAAGTTGAAGTCCAGATAAACTATTTATTTAATCTCTGATCAATGCTCATTTCACCATGCTTATTATCATTCCATGCGAGTACGGGAACCCAACTATTATAGCCGGTGGACCGGAAACATATAGGGCATAAAGCTCCTAACCACTATTATTACCAATGGATCGGTCTCTAGGGCAATATGCTCCTGGCTACTATTATTCGCTAGTGGACCGGTCTAGCCCTGACTCTCATGGTGTTTCACTATAAGTACTTATTGTCTTTCCCATGTCTTAGCACAATTATGTTGGGTTTGTTGAGCATAGAATCCCCCCACTATTATAGCCGGTGGACCATAAACATACAGGGAATAATGCGCCTGACCACTATTATTCGTCAGTGGACCAGTCTCCAGGGCACCCCGGCTCCTAGTCACTATTATTCGCCGGTGGACCGGTCTGGGCCCAATTCAACAATCATCCTCTTTAAATGATTAGTGTCTTACCATGTCTTATTCAACAAGTCTTCACCCTAGACATGCATGACTAACTTCATCTACGCTTATCCTCCCAAGAGGGTCCGTCCTATATCTTAAGACTCTACCCCCTCCTAATACACCCTATCATCCTTTCCTTTTTTTCCCTAACTCACACTAGAGACCCAACTCCTAAGTGTATAGATTAAGGCCCACTACCTTACACCTCCAAGTCCACTCACTGCCTCACCCTCAGGTTTTCTCCAAAAACCCTAATTTGGGCCTATGTGGCCCATCCTTCTCTACCTCACACAATCCAAGTTGTTTTAGCACCCCACACATCACAACCCTCATCATCTCACTTTACTTCCCAACTACACGTGTAACCATGAAACCCTAGATGGCCACACCAAACCCTAGCTGGTCACGCCAAACCCTAGCATCCTCCTTTCCACATATCACCCCTCCATTTCTCACCTTCCACTTTTTTTTCCATGATGCCTATGCTTATCCCTTATATGATAATATTCCATCCTCATCTCATACTCCACTCACCCCCATTTATTTTCCTTTTTTACCACCTTCTTAGATTAGGGTTTCCTCCCAAACCCTAGCTCGGTCTCCTATGCACCCTTATATTGTCCCACGTACTATTTTTCACCCAAACAACTCTTCCATTACCTTCCTCACACCCCAAATCAACTTTCTATACTTAAAATTCACCCATATGCAGACTTTATACATCCTATTCAAATCCTCGAAGTTTTCATGAAAAACATTAAAACTCCCATGCAAAACCCTAGATTCTCCCACGCAAAATCCTAGATTCTTTCACGCAAAACTCTAGATTCTTCCATGCAAAACCCTAGATTCTCCCATGCAAAACCATAGATTCTCCTATACAAAACCATAGATTCTCCCATGCAAAACTATAGATTCTCCCATGCAAAATTCATTCACTTTACTTTGCTGTAAGTCCCATTTTATTCTTCCACTCATGAATCATGAAATATTTAGGTCAAACATACATCCCTTGGTCAACTTATTTCCCTTTGGTTAACTTACCTCCCCATTTTCCTTTTTCATCCTTTCACCCTATATCATCACATTACATATCCTAACATGCATGTCCTAAATGGCCACAACACATCACAACATATACATTTTATACACATGCCATAAAATGACACATGAGCATACCTCAACTCCAAGCTACGCTACACATAAAATAGTTATAACGATAAGCATAAAATACATAACATATCATGATACATGGCATACAAGGCATATAAGATACATAGCACACATACGGCCTTAGCTACACCCTTACCTTGCACGACACCAGTCTTGGAACATGCTCCTATGCTTCCTTAGAGTTTTGACTGGTCTCACCTTTAAGAGGGAAAAACTAAGGATTAGTTTCTCTCCTACCAAAAATACTATTATTTCCTATTTTATTTTAAGATTAGGGTTACTATTATTAAAGGAAACTTTATAAGTAAAAATAAGGTTTTTAATAACATTTATAGCCATATTTATATTATTAAATCTAATAGTTTTATTTCCCCTACTAATAGTGCTAACACTAGTTATAGCAAAAATAGCGATATTAATAATAAAAATAATACTAATTCTCCTAGTAATAGAAACCCTAGTATTTTTAAGGTTAAGACTAATAATAGGGTTAAGGATAAAATATTAATATAATGATAGTAACACTAACAAAATACTAATATTGGTAAGGATAAAAGTAATAATAGTAATATTTGAAATGTAATAATATAAGGGTTTGAATATTTTTACCATAATAATAATAATAATGGTATAAATTGAAATAATTTGAAATAGGGTTTTGACCCTTCATTTTAATAATAATAATAATAATAATAATAATAATAATACTAGTAATAATAATCATAATAATAATAATGATGATGATGATGATGATGATGATGATGATGATGATGATGGTGATGATGATGATGATGATGATGATGATGATACTAATCGAATTAATGATAAAATAGGGTCTCGACCCTTAGTAGTAATAATAATAATAGCAATAATAATAATAATAATAATAATAATAATAATAATAATAATAATACAATTAAAATGAATAAAGCTTGAATAATTAGGATTTAAGGGTTGAGAGGGTTTAGGGTACCACCTAAGGTTGGTGGTGACTGGCGGAACTAGCGGCAGCGGTGGCGGTGGCAAGAAAAAGGGGAGAAAAGAGAGATAGTTGAGTGCTGGGAATAGGATAGGGAGAGTGAGGGTGGTGGTGCGGCTAAAGGTGGCGGCGCACAGCGGTGGGTGTGGTGGTTGAAAGTGGTGGAAATAAAGAAAGGGGGGAGGAGAGGGAGGAAGGGGAAAAGTAGGGTGGGGGAGGTAGCGGAGGGTCTGCAAGAAATTTTGGGAGGTGTAGAAGATGGTGGTTGCGGCAGAAGTGGTGGCAAATGGTGGTGTGAAGGGCAGCGGAGGTGGAAGTGTGGCTAATTGGGAAGGAGACTTTGCATGGATGGGGTGGGTCGTGCAAGGTAAATCAAGGGAGGAGGGATGTGTATTTTGTTAGAGGGTGATGCAGGGAGTGGTGTTGTGGGTGGCTCGAGCGGTGGCGCTGGGCTACGATGACGGCAAAGGTTTCTAAAAGGGCAGTGGCGCACGGGAGAGTGATTTTCTGGGTTGGAATCAAAGCTTGATCAAGGGTGGTTATCGAGGTATTTATAGGGATAAAGGAGGGGCATAAGGTCAGAGGGGAATGGGAGAATAGGGGCAGGTAGGTGAGGGCACACCGGCCGGCGCAGTTCTGCTCATGCTGAGGGGTGATTGGCCAGGAAAAAGGGAAGTCGAGCATGAGAAGGAAGAAGAGTTGGTTGGGTCAAACGGCAGGCAAGTCGGTAAGGAAGAGAGAGGAGAGATCGGCCGGTCAACGGTGTGGTCGGCAGTGAGAATCTCGGGGGAGAGTTTGCAGGCTGCGACGGAGAAGGAAGAAGAAGGAGGGGGTGCGTGGAATGGACGGTCCGGGAAAGAAAAGAAAGGAAGGGAACCGGCCGGGCAATGGGGGGAAAAAGGAGAATAAACACGGCATTTTGGGCTACGCCGAAGGAAAAAAGAAAAGGAAGGGGTTTGGACCGCAGGGCTGGCCCAGGTCAAGGAGAAAAAGAAGAAAAAGAGAAAGGAGATGAGGGAAGAAAGAAAAAGGAAAAAGGAGAGGAAAAGGGAAAAAGGGAAAATATGTGGGTTTGGGTTCATTAAAATATTTTTGGTATTTGGGATATTTAAAAATAATAATATTTTAATAAAATAATATTTAATTCCCTTTTTAGGCTAATTTAGGATTTTTGAAAGATTTTTCCTAAATTCCATTTTAATTAGCAAATCACTATAATTTTCTCCAATTAAATTATTTATAAATTTCCTACTGATTTGACCCTATTTACTCCCTCTTATTTTAAATAAAATAATTTATTTAATTAATTTTCATAATAAATCCTTAATTAGCTATAATTCTTAAAATTAGGGTTTTGGGGTATTTTAGTAAGGCTGGTGGTTAAGCATCAAGTGCCCTAGATGAAAAGGTTTGGAACATTACTAACTGGTCAGCTAAAGGTAAAGCCTGATTAATCACTAGTAAGTTGGATTGAGAAATACAAGTTTGAAGGATAGAAGAGTAAAAATGAAGCTTTGAAAATACGGCTAAAGTGTTCAATAAAGGTTTAAGGGTTAAGGAAATGATTAGAAACTAAACGTCTAGAAATTAGGGTTAGAAAAATGTTAGAATATTACAAGAACAATCCACGTATCTAATTTTCTTGGTCTCCAATGCTTAACTTGTTTATTTAAGATTTGTTTTTCCTCGTTTCTCTCACAATGCATTTGAGAAGCTTACATTTAACATTCTCTCTTGTTTAGTCGTATATTCAAAGCTTTTGTTTGCTCTATTTTCTTTCTTTTATTTTCTCGTTTATTTCATTCTTTTAGCTAAAAATGACATATTGTGTGAGAAATAAAATATTTTTTAGGACACTATTTTTATATATTTATAGATATGTGTCAAACTTGCTCTGAAAACATAAAATTGGCACAATAAATTAGCACACCAATCCACCACCGAGCCTCTATTTGAACAAAAAAAATTGAAATCGTAACTTTTTAACTATAGTTTTTTAATATAGTAATTTTGTAAACATATGTATTAAATATAGTAAAATAATAAACCACATTAACAAGTAATTAATAAAAATAACTTTCTCAACCAAATATTAAGCCTACTTCAAACCTATCCCAATAAAAATTTGAATGGCCTAATAAAATCCTTGTTTGAAATTATTAAAAAAATAATTGTTCAAATTTAATTTTTTTTAGAAAATTTTTAGTTTAAATATTTTTTTAAAAAAAAATTGAATGGCCTAAACAAATAAATAACAAAAATAATTATTACACCTAAACAATTAAACTAAAAAAAAAAGGAATTTGGTTAGGCCGTTCAAATTTTGAATACCCTAACAACTTATTGTTATTTTTATTTATTTGTTAAGTCATTCGTTCTAAATAAAGAAATTGATTATGCACCAAAACAAAATCAGCCGCCAATCTTCCCTTCCCACACACTCACGAGAAAAAGGAACCAAAAGGCCGTTCAGGGCTTCAGGCTGTGCCGCCGTGCTATTGGCAAATACTCCGAATCTACGTGGATCCCCGAGTTGTACCGAAAACTATGCTATCTAATGAATTTGTGCCCAAGTCGGAACTCGGAAGTTGGAAGACTCAGGTCCCGGGAAATGATACAACGGAGGAGTCCACCGAACCGTCCCACGCTGATCACAGAGTGTGTTTTCCTAGAGCTTTATAGTTTAATTATTTTTCAACTATAATTATTCTAAATTTATATTATTTTTTATAAATTTATTTTTTAAATATAATAAAATAAAAGACATCAATAACCAACCACTAATTATTAGAAATGTATAAAATTAAATATTTATATATGTTCTGGTATTATTATTGTTTGAATATCCGGCCTGAATTATTTATATTAGATATCTCAATTTTAATTATTTACAAAACATTAGTCTGATTTAAAAATATATCATACTAATATAAAAATAATTATTAATTCCTTAGTTTTAATAACTTTTGCAAAAATCATCTTTAAAAATAATGATTATATATTAATTAATATCTATACAAGTGTTTTATAAAATAATTTTTAAAAATATTATTATAATATTTTAAATTATAAAAATAAATAAATTTTAATAACTAAAAACTAAAATAATTAATAAAATATTAAATATTTTCAGAATCAAATAATATAATTAAAAAATAAAAATTTTAGATATAAAAAAAATTTAACTAAAATTGAATCGAATGTTTTAAAAATTGATCTGAATTCTTCATATACCGAATTAAATTTTTATATCTCAAATTTTTCATACAACGCGTACCGGTTCCCAAATGTAGCACGTGGAAATACTCATGGTCCCGGCCGTCCGAAACCCCGGGAAAACGACAACCAATGATCTTGTACTTGCCCCCAAGATGCAGTGCCTGGTGGATGGCATTATTCGTTCGGTAATTGGGGACCACATATTGAATCGGTACCGACCTCGCTGGTTCTCGTATCATGGGTCGAAACGTGTCCTAGTTGAGCAGTGCTTTTTTAATTAAAAAATGACTCTATATTTGTCGCCCAACGTTGTTGTCACTTGTCACAGCTAACTTTTCAGTCTCGTCGGACAGAGCTTTGTCAACCTGATGGAATTCGTGCATAAATGGGCCCCGATCAAATCATCAGGACATTTTGAGTTTCTACTTAAGCTATAACATTACATTATCCGTTTTAAAATAAAAAATATTTGAAAACTATGCATACAAATTAGAAATTAACTATTGACTGACTTATTTTTTTAGTTTTTGCTTTGACAACATTAATAAATGTAAAGGTAATTTAGAAAATGAAAGTAAAATTTTACCTAAAAATTGTAGCATATCACTTATATTAAAACAAAATTTTTTAGTTTTTGATAAAAGTGTAAAATAATTTTATTCAAATTTGATCCTATTCAAACAAATATAATTTCCAATAACTATTTTACACTTTATTAAAAAAAATGTTTCTAAATTTAGGTTCAATCTCGTTTGAAATTATATTTTCTTTTTTGTTTGTTCTTTTGCCCTAACTCCAATAATGTGTAATCCTTGACTAGAATCTAATGTGATGATAGATTCAAAAACTACCCAATGCATATTAATACTTTCCTCACATCCTACCAAGAAGTAGGGGAGTTGGTAATAATCCAAAGTCATAATCTAAACCGGACGAAATAATAATGCATAGTTTGATTTGATTTACAATATAGAAGAAAAAAAACACAATAATTTTGTTTAAGACTTAGGAAAATGGTTCAATTAAATTTTCAATATATATATTGCAACTTCTAAATAGTAACTTGCAACATATAAAGTTTAATTTTCCTCATTCTTTCCATGTTGTTATATATCGACAATAATTTTTCCTTCTCTCCCCTCCCCCAAAAAATAGTTTCATTTGGAATGATAATAGAGAATGAAAAAGATATGCTTGTATTTCTGACTTGTTTGTAAGGTATTTGGACTAGAGAAAAATAATTTTATGCGATTAACTCTTTTACATATCTATTTGGAGTAGAGAAAATATTTGTCAAAAAAATATTAGCCCTCTTAAAATATGCTAATGAATCTTAAAATATAAAAGTATCTTTACTACTCAAATACAGTCTTATCCAATACTACTGATGTGTTATGAAATTAATTTAATAATGATCTTATATTATTTGTTCTATTTTAAATCTACGAAAACATGTCAAAGTTGATTTTATGGTGCAAGAATATGAGTTCCCTTTTATAGAACAAGTATTAAACATTTAAAATAAATATTAAAATTTAAAAATATAAATAGAAAATCAAATTGAACCGTGCAATCAATTGAAAGTTCATTTGGTCTGGTTTAAGATATTTGAAAATAAGTTTAGTTTAGTTTGAGAATTTTTCAAACCATAGAATTACAATTTGATTTTATTTCTAAGTTAAAAATGAATTAAATCAAACAGTGTATAATATGAAGTTTTCCTATTAAATTGAATGTAACCGAGTAAACTTTCTTAAAATTTATTGTGAAAACAAATAATAAGCTATCAATTTTAATTATTTATAAATTCATTGAATATATGTTTCTATTTGTCTAATATTTACTTGTCAAAAAAATTGCCTATTTTTTCTTTAAGAAAGAGTATCTTTAAAAAAAATGTTCGAATGATGCATTCCTAATTTTTATATAAGGTACCCTCTTTTTATGAAAAATGCGAGAGTGGTTTAAATGAGGAAAATATATAAAATAACATAAAATTCTATTTTCACTAAGTTAAAAAAATAATATTTGCTTTAGATTATTCCTTAGGTTCAATTACATTTAAGGGGAGTTTGTTTTTAGGGAGTAAGGGATTAGGAATGAGAATTGGAGAATTATTTTAATACATTCTATTGTTTATTAAAGGGGATTGGGAATAAATACGAGAAGGGGAATGAAAAATAGAGGCTTCAATTCCCATAGATTTACTACCTAGATGGAGGTGGGAATGGAAATTAGATTGTAAAATGTCAAAATACCCCACTTAAATACTTTATAAATTAAGAAATTTTAAATTTTAAATTAAAATTAATGAAACTTTAGTAATTTCATATTTTATTCTTATTGCTAAGCTACTCCCATTGTATACCAAACAGGAGAATTGAAATAAATTTATTAATTTCCAATCTCATTCTAAGTCCCTCCTACTAAATGCCTTCATACTTATCATAATTCTACTTAACCTGTTAGAAAAAATATAAGATGGAAAGTCTTCAAGATGATACAATCAAGGTTGATCTAGATTATTAGTAGTTTATAATATCCAACAACTCATCTATTTTTTAATTGCCAACTACTCCCTCCATTTCATGGTATACAACGACCTATAATATATTAACACACATAATAAGAAGAAATAAATTTTATAAATTTAAACACCTAATTTTACTAATATACTTGTAAGTTAATTATGCTCCTACAATTAATACTAGGGTTGTTCATGTTATTCGATATCTGCTTATTTGATCTGATATCCGAAGCGATCCGATCTGAAAAAGCAAATAACTGATCCGATTTTTTTTTCAAATCAAATATCCGATCCGATCAACGAAAAGTCAAACAAACCAAATATCCGATCCGACAAATACAAATAATATGCGATCCGAAGAAAAATATTTATACATTTTTTATAATTTTTTATTTTATATATAATTGTATATAAATAAATTTATATGTGTCTGTGTATAATTTTTACTTACTTTATTTATTATTTGAGGAAAAATTTAATTTAATTGAAATTATATTTTTAATACAATCCCTTTTTAGATATTTATAAAAATAAAAATAAAAATACTCTGCATACCGATAGACTCCATCCACTCCTTTCTTATTTTAGTTTTAACATTAGATATTTGTTGAGTAAGTTGGATATTTGCTAAGCGAATCGGATATTTGCTCAGCATTCGCTCAACAAATCGGATAATATGAAATATATTTGTCATTTGGTAATTTTTTTATATTTGAAATTGTATTCGGATAATATTGGTTATATTTGATATCCGATGATATCCGATCCGAAAATTCAAATATCCGATCTTCCAGATATCCGAAGTTTCAAATCAAATATCAAATATCATTTTTAGATATCCAAAATTTCAAATATCCGACAATCTAATATCCAAAATATCGGATATTTGAACCGTGAATAGCCCTAATTAATACTCTAACTTTATTTATAATTTCCATTAAAAATAGGAGTCAAAACATATAACGTCACATACACTTATTTGAGCCAAAGTAATAATACTTTAACTCTGTTTTTAATCTTGTAGTTTTCTTTTATTATTTTCATTTTGGCTCTATTTTTCTCCTAATTTTTTATATCATAAAAATTTTATTATTATTATTATTATTTAGGGTTTATATATTTACCCAAGTGTAAGATTTGTAGATTAAACTATGATCATGTTTCATCTTTTCAATTTATGTATTTAATCAAGTATAGGATTTATAGACTAAATTACAATTCAATTCTATCATTTTATTTTTATTATACGTTTAGACTTATATATAATTAATCTCTTTGCCTTAGAATTTAGAGTGTTAGATAATAAAAATAAAAATTGGTTTTTGTTTTTATTTTATGCTGAGGCTCACTTGAGTTTATGGTTTATTCCATTAATTTAAGATTTTTTTATATGTCCAAGTTTAAGGGTTTATGGTTTATTTTTGACATATGGTTAGGTTGAAGTTTACTTGGATATAATTTTTTATTTCAAAAATTTTAGGGTTTAGATTTATCTAAACTTTTGGGATTTAGGGTTTATTTTTAAGCTATGGTTAAGTTGACATTTACTTGGGTCTAATGATTTATTCCATTTATTTTATAATTTTTAGACTCATCTAACTTTTAGGGTTTAGGGATCAAGGGTTATGATTAGGCTTTAGGATTATTATTTTTTTCAACTTGGTTAAGTTAAAGCTCAATTGGATTTAAGGGTTTATTTTTTTGTTTTAGGAGTTTTTTTATTTGTCATAGTCTTAGGGTTTAGTATTTTTTTTTACCTACGATTAAGTTGAACCTTAATTAGTTTTATGGTTTTATTATATTATTTTAGGTTGTTATATTTATCAAAGTTTTAAAGAGCTTACTTGGTTATATGGTTTTAATTATTTTATTTTAGGGTTTTTAGATTCATATAAATTTAAAGATTTAAGGTATAGGGTTATCATATAGGGTTGAAAGTAAGGGTTTTATGATTTAAGGTTTAGAGCTTAAGGTTAGGGTTTAGAATTTATAATTAGGGTTTATGGTTTAGGGTTTAAATTTTAGGGTCTGTAACTTAGATTTTAGAGTTTAGTGTTATTATTTTTAGGGTTCAAGGTTTATGTGTTATGGTTCAAGATTCAAGGTATATTATTTAGGGTTTAAGGTCTAGGTTTAGGTTTTGGGGTATTTGATTTATGTTTAGGGTTTAGGGGTAGGTGTAGGTGTTAGGGCTTAAGATTAAGAGTATAGGTTTTATGGTTTAATGTGTAGGGTTTAGGGTTTAAGTTTAGTTTTAGGGTTATGGGTTATAAGTTAGGATTTATAGCTAGGGTTAGGGTTTATTATTTGGTTTAGTTTTTATGGTAAGGACTAAGGGCTTGATTTAGAGTTTATGGTTTATGGTTAATAATTAAGGGTTAAAAGTTTGGTTAGGATTAGGGGATATGTTTAGGGTTTAAGGTTTTAGGTTATGGGCTTTAGGTAAGGGGTTTGGATTTGGGCTTGAGCTTGAAGTTGAGTTTGTATTAATATTGAGCCTTGGAGATAGATTTATATTAGAAAATAGCTTAGGTATTGACTTAATATTAATTGTTGGATCAATACTAATTCAATTGTCAAAATTGGTTACTTTGTTTGTATCTGAAAATAGATATGTATGTGACCCTCAACCTACCCACACACCAATAACAATTAAGAATGTGTTATATTCTATGGACAAGGAAATTTATTTATCTTAGATAATAAATATATAAGTTTAATTTTTTGTACAACTCATTCTATCCAAGTCATGATGATCAAATATTCAAGCCTAAGATCTACCATGACCCCCAATCTCTAACTATAATACCTTAAATTTCCCTAACCTTAAATTTCTCAATGATTAACGTATTAATCACTTATTAACATTGTAGCATTGATTAATCATCTCATGTTTACTCGTTATCCACTTATTCAATCTTAAAAACATTCAAACCGCAAGTTTTGGTATCCATCAACTAATGGTAGACCAAGCTATGCCCTTCGGTTGATTGGCTTACAGATAGAGGTAGCGTTCTTTAGTGGTTCAACCGTTGACTAACCACTAGGTTATTTTGCCCTAACTTTTTTATTTTTATTTCTTTTATGTTCCTAATTTTTATCTATTTATCGAATTTTCTATTTATTTCTAAATTATTTTAATTGTTGTTGACCCTTTTAGGTTAGGGTTGACCACAAAATATACCATCTCACACCCTATTTCTAAGATTTTATTTTATACTTTAGCATCCAATCACAGTTTTGGTCATAATGTCATCCTTACATATTTCACCAACTCTAATATTATACCCTCTTACTTTTTATAATCAATCATGTTACTCTTTATCTTGTAAGCAACATCCAAATATGATATTCTCTCTCTCTCTCTCTCTCTCTCTCTCTCTCTCTTCACTCACTATTGACTACCATACAAGCCATCCAAATATGATATTTTTCCTTTCTTACTTCTAAAATCTTGAATCTTTGTCTATTGGTGCCTGATTTTAAACAAAAGTGAATTAAGGTTTGAAAATTGTAAAGCTTAATTACTCATCTTTTGTCCTGGCCATTATGCAAGGATTTTACAACACTTGATATCCCATAAGGAAACAATAAGAACAAAGCAAAACTGTAACTAGAATAAGAGATATTGAACAACTCTAAACACTCTTGATCCAAACCCAAGTCACTATCAAATTTGCATCAAGCCACCTTAAAAAAGTAGTATTAGTATGAATTCCTCGTATGAAGTAAATCTCAATATCTCTTGAGAGGTAGCTTAGTATTATTTGCATAATCAATGCTCTAATTATCTTGGGTCATTCTTCTATAATTAATTTAAAAATGATAAATGTTAAATTATTATGGTGATTTACTAACTTAATAATTTTTTGTGTGTCTTGGGGATATCAATTGTTGCTTAAGATACAAAGTAAAAGGCACTCCACAATCAATATAATTAGATACCTTTTCAATAAACTATGTGATTTTATACCCTTTTTATTATTTATTTTCATAGATATTTTTTTAATTTATTTACAAATAGCAATAATTTTTAGATCTCGTGCTTTAAAAATTTATGTGGGAGGTAATAATATATAAAAATGTAGATAAATCATAACAGTGTGTGTGTGTGTGTGTCATGTCTGCTATTAAATAGTAGTGGGGAAACAGATTATTTTTTTTAAAAAAAAACTTATATTTATCTAATAAAGTTAGTAAAATAAATTTTTTTTTGAGAAATATCTATTCAAATAATTTTCAAAACCACATTTCCCTCAACTAATAAGATGTTAAAAGAAAAAAAAATCATAGTAAGTTCCTTTGTCACTAATTTTGACATTTGAAATATAATTTATACATATATTCAAGATTTGAAAAAAAAAATATATGATAAACATATTAAGTAATGGTAAAAATTTAAATGATATATATATTATTTTTTATAAAATAGTGAATGTACCGATTAATATTATAGTCTATTTGAATTCTTGCATACTAATAATTCAATTTTTTCATGTGTGTACGCAATTTTAAATTATATATATGTATAATTATTTTTCCTTATGATTAGTCTTACTAAATTAAAGTAGCTAACCCCATGAAAAATAACTTGAAATATGCTTAAGAAGCACAAAATGAGAAGACAAACTGAGTTTTGCTTGATAATTTTTCTATAATTGGGTCAACCAATAAGTAGAAGTCTAAGAAGCTCCTAGGTAAGAGTTGAAAGCCCCCTTATTTGTGAAGAAGAGATCTAAAGGAATTGCAAATTTTTTTTCTCGCGATTGTCTTTAATATAGTACTAGAGGTCTAATATTTTTAGTTATGATGACAAACATGTTGGAAACTAGTTGTCTAATTTATTGTTAAACAAAAAAATATTAGTTTAATTAGTAAAATAGCTATATATATTATTGGTCTTTTCTTAAAATGATTTTATATTTATAATGTTATTGAATCATAGATGGTGTAGTATTTTTATGGATGGATGCCTTCACATATTTTGCTCAAAGATGGCCGACAGAGTAACCCAATAACAAATGTCATATAAAGAAAATCCAAAATGTACAGTGATGTGTTTGTACATATCTTATTCAGTAATTTTGCTAATTTTGATAAGTGACCCAATTTTGTATATATCTCCTATATTTTTCAACGATAAATATTTTTGGATTACTTAACTATCTAATTAATACATTTATATATGCATCACACGGAGGAAAAACTAGTATCATTAATGAGTGATATAATTACCTTTCCTTTTCTATTATACTTTTATTATGAGAATCTTAATAAATTATTTACCTTTGAATTTTTTTTCCCTGAAATATACTCTCAATAGGACAAAAAAATCAATGTAATACAAGAAAAAGAATTTGAGTTACTCCATCCTTTAACTTCATTAAGTTTATCAATTGAAGTGCCCCAAGTAAAGAAAAAGCATAGTACATTAAAAAAACAATTAAAAAAATCCCTTCTTAACTCTTATCATATCTATGTGAGAGAAAATAAATATTGTATATAAATATGAAAAAAATAATTTTTTTATGTAATACCACCATTTCCACCACCATAAAAATTTTATTTTTTAGAAAATAGTTTGTAGAACAAAAATAGAAAATGCATACACACAATTAGGAGTGTTCATGGATTGAATATCTAGTGTTTCAGATATCCGATGGTGGAATATCCTATAAAAAGTTTCAAATATTTAAAATATTAGATATCTAAAAAAAAGCTTCAGATATCCAACACTTTAGATATTCGAAGTTTCGGATTGGATAACAAATAATTTGTCAGATATTCAAAACTTTCAAGCGAGTCACAATTGAGAAATATTGGATAAAAAATTATTTAATTACAAATTAATTAAATTTGAACAAATATGATATAATGATTTGATTTGAGTGTTAAATTACATTATTCTCAATTAGCAATTTCAAAATTTAGATAATAATTAAATATTTAATCAATTAAATAATTAAAAAGTATAAAATTTACTGACAATAAAGACTAATTTCAAATTATACACACATACACATGCATACATTAATATATAAAATAAAAT
Organism: Tamarix austromongolica; assembly: GCA_039764185.1. Taxonomy (NCBI): domain Eukaryota; kingdom Viridiplantae; phylum Streptophyta; class Magnoliopsida; order Caryophyllales; family Tamaricaceae; genus Tamarix; species Tamarix austromongolica. The sequence continues at coordinate 38,191,698 of CM077811.1, read as the reverse complement.
TTTATGAAAAATAAATAGTGTTTAGAGTGTATATGTATATAATTTATTGAATCATATATTATTTGTATTTGTCGGATCAAATATTTAATTTAAAAAAAATATCTGACCATTTATTTGATATTTCGGATCGGATCAATTTAGATAGCGAATCAAATCATTAGATATCGGATAACGTGAACAACCATACACACAATGATTAATCTATATCAGGTGTAATGCCAGAAGGACTCTTAAACCTCAAAGATAAAGTGTGGTTGACACCTAACATGAGAATGATATAAGACTTACTAAGAATGAGAGAGATCAAACTAAAAAAGATAATGTTAAACATTTGGCTTTTTCCAACCAATGTTGTATGAACGTATACAAGAAAAAAAGTAGTGAGAGAAAATAAGTGTGGATAGCCTACACAAGGACTAATGATGTTCCCCAAGTAATATTTCACAATGATGGATTACTTACAAGGTAAGGCTAACTACTCCTTTGATATGTCAGGATTAATGCAACATTATATAAGACATTAGTACGATTAAGTGCTTATTAAAATATAGCTCCTCTGAACACTTAAAACTTGATTCACATGTTGACATATTAAACTATATTCCATTTAAGCATGCTGGTAAATCATAACATATTATTATCAACTTATTATGTAACCACATAATTTAGATACACGCATCTCGATCTGCAAAGGAATTCAAGAAAATCCCAATTGAGCACTTTATGGGTTTACCAACCCAATCCAACTAGGTATTTATGAATAACAGAAAATCAATCCATCTAAACATTAATGGATAACACCAAACCAAACCAACTAATCATTTATGAATAACACTAAACAACATAGCATAACATAATCATCAAAATGGATGTTTATAAATGACACCAAACTCATAGCATATATCATAGAATTAGTGTTTATAGATTAAAATTAACTTAACATACACATGTATTGGTTAAAATCTCAACAATGAGTAATTTTTAATCTCAAAAGACAACATCAAAGCAAAATAAGTCAAAATATTAAGTATAATTGGGTTCAAAATCATAAAATAAGGTTATATGCCATTTTGAATAATCACTATTTATAATCAATGGTCAAGGTCAGTGGTAAAAGTCAAAGTTGACAATTAATATTTAAGATCATTTTCAATGATTTAACTTTGACTCTCACTATTTACATATTCATCATTTTACCATTTTAAGGCTAATATTGTCATTTTGGGTCCAATAATGATTAATTCTCAATTAACACCACATTAACATGATTAATTATTTACTAACACTACTTATGTTGATTAGACAGTTATTATTGAGGAAATTTTTGAATATGATGAAGAACACATTGATTTTCATGAAGAACATTCAAACTTTTACTAAACTCTTCCAAACTTTAATCAATAATAACTTTAGTTATATTAACCCAAACAACAACATATTATATACAAAATCGAATCTAAAAATTCCTATATATATTATAAAATCATTAAATTTAATGAAACACAACCCTGTCAACCAATTCTATCACAAACCCAAGTGTAAAACAAAAGTAGTAGAATTTAACAACGTTGCACGCTTGTGAGATTTTTGTCATAACATTTTTCATACTTAACATATTTGAAATCCAAAAGGTGAGTCATGAACTAGACATCATAATATTTCATATGAAATATTATTGTCATAAAAAATTATCTAATTGTATCATTTTTACATGCCAGTTACCCTAAATTTGGTGGTCTCAAAAACACCAATTTCATACTTTTCTTAATTATTTTTATGTCAAGTCATTCATATAAAGATTTTAATAACTCCCATGATTTAAAAAACTTAATAGTATGAATTTTACCATGAATAAACAACATCATATAACCTATTTTATAAAAGCGTCATGATAAATATGCCAAATCAAACATAAAACACTAAGATTTAATAAGACACATGTGATAATGGTAAAATTCAAGTTTTAGCACAAACAAACTATATTTTACCTCTTAGTAGAAGTTAATAAAATGTTCGTAAAGAGATGAGGGCCTCATGCTGCCATTACCATACCAACATACCTTTAAAAAAACATTAAAACCAAACAAAACATTGTAAAAATAACATTAAAATATAATCCAAACCAAAAGAGATAAAATCCAACGGAAAAGGAGATAACCAAACTTAATTATTGTTTATTTCTTGTGAGCTTCAAAGAATTCTTCAATGGAGGATGAACATGAAGAGGGAGCCACAACCCAAGGAAGAAAAAAGAGGGATGCCAAAATGCTAATTACATGAATGAGTTGTGCACTTGTGTCATGATTGTTGTGGATGATTGTGTGCAACTCATTTGAGGGTTTTTTATGCTTTGCATGCATGTAGCAAGGAGGAGGGTAAGGAGCGGCATTATCTAGCTATAAAAGTGGAGAAGGGAGGTGAATGTTGGGTGGAATATAGTGATTGGTTGATGGGGGTATTTGGGAGGCTAATGATTGATTAAGGGGGTGTGTATCTGGGGCTAAGTCATAAGCAGGTGGGAGTGTGGAAGATGTGTGGTTAAGGGGAAATGATCACACATGGAAGGTAATGGTTGGTTGAGAGAGAATATGGTAATCATTAGGAGAAAATTTGCAAGTGTAATGTTAACTAAGGGGGTGCACATGAGGGAGTTAAAGAGTTTAAGAAGGTGACAAGAAGGATCAAGTATCATGGCATAGGAATGGTGAGGATAAGGGGGTCATTTAGGTAGATTTAACACATGTTAAGGATGTGATAATGATGGTTAATGACTAGGATGTTTGGGAATATTGTTAATAACTAAATGTGTCATGACAAATGACACTAATGGGCTTATGCTATGTTAATTCCCGACATGAAAATATGGTGATCCACGAAGGTTTTTCTATTTTTTATATAAGTAAAAGGGCTAAAACGAAGCTTATGACATGACAAAATGTAGAGTATGCCGTGAATAATAATTTTTTACATATCATAATTTTTATTTATCATTATGCGAACTAGTAGAAGCCTCTAGAAAATAGAAGAAAAATGCATATAGATTGATTAAAATGATTCATAGGAATTTAGATAACAATGAGTGATTAAGAAGTCTCACGGAATTTAGAACCACAAGAAAGGTCAAGGAAACGATGACATAATGTTTCGAAAACCTTTTTAGGGTATCAACGTTCTTAAAGGATGTAACAAATTTTATAAAAGTGACAATTAAATTAAAAAAAAGTCAAGGTTTTTGAAAATTGAATAATTACCATTTACTCTTTCCAATCTAAAATATAAGTTGTTTTTTAGAATAATGTACATATATTAAGAAGTTTTATGCAATTACTTATTTGTGCCCACTAAAAGAAGGTAACTATCATTTGAAGACGATAAACTTTAATTGATACAATCATTAAACATGGAGAGGAGATAGGATTACATAAGCAATAACTATTAAAATTGTGTATTGAAAATTTGAATGGGCTTGGGATGACCCCACTCCTAGCTAAAGCAGCTTATATTTGGATCCAATAGAGTATTATTATTATTATTATTATTATTATTATTATTAAATCTTAAATAAATCAAATATTAAAAGAAAAAAAAGGCATTATCTCTAATTTTTTTGCCCTTCTGTCTTTTCCTTTTCAAGTAACTATCAAAGCCTAAAATGCTGACCAGTAAAGTTTTGGATTGTACGACTATCAAAATACAGAAGGAAACAAGCTGTACCATTAAGTAAAAGATTTTCTTTTGACATTTTTAGAAAGCGAATCTAACTTCTCACCAATTTTCAGTCAATACCATAGTCACCTGACTCCTGAGTAGTGGTTTGCTTTTTCACATGGTTATGGTCGGTGTTGGGGATGAGACCTAGAACTAGGATGGAGAAAAATATAAAAACACTATTTTTTAAAAAAAATTAAAAAACGAAGATGAAAAAAAGGTAAAATAAAATTATACACACACACATATTTTATATATATATTTAAAAAAATAGATTAAATCTATTAAAATAAAGAGAGAGAAAAATATTAAAATTACTATCTATCTTATTTAATTTAATGTAAACTATTAATAAAATTAAAAAAATAAATAAATGAATTGAACTTTTTATATCGATTTCAATAAAAAAAAATTCAAAACGAAAAACAGTAAGGAAACGTTTTTCGTGTTTCACTGGTCATGGTTGGTTGCGATAAAAATAATAGTAATAATAACAATAGCCAATTAACCTCTATTATTGCTTTAAATCTTGTAATGTTCTTATCATAAAACACCAATTGTATTTGCCCTCACGAATGATCCATGACATTAGTAAGGTGGCCCGCCATATATACATATATATATATATTCACAAGTGAAAGATCTAAAGTGAAATATGGCCTTTCGTTTAATTAATGGCACTTCTAATCGCATGACCGGATTGACTTTGTGTGTGGTACTGGAATCTCGTAGCCTGTAGATGCCATGACCAGAGGGGATATGGCACAGTATAGGGATTAGTTGACTTAACGTCCGACTATCGTTGATTGGAAATTATTGTACACCTAACGTGAATTCTGAATTGAAAGTGGGCCGCCAATTGAACGTGGAGTGCATTACAATTTTTGGTATATATATATATAGTAAAACATAGGGTCTATCCAAAATGAATAAATGTACTGCAATGTCTTCGTCAAACCCGACCATAATATTATTGATTTTTCGATATAACTAAATCCGAATAGTTACTAGGATATAAAAGTATTATAAATTTAGTAAGGGAAAGAAAAATTCAAAATAAATCGTGTATTGTTTTCCATCATCAAAATCTAACACAATATTCTTCATCTTTTAATATAACTAAATTTACGTAGTTATCAGAATTTAATAATCCCAGGTTTTGAAAGGGAAAAAATATATATATATATATATATTTCAACACCGAGAATTGAACGCGAGTGGGCCCTAAATGAGCGAAGGAGCACATGCCAATCGCATTTCGTGATTAATTTGGACGTACTTGGCTTTCTTATTAATTATCAAATACAATCTGACATATAAGAAACAGAAAAATAAAAAAAAAACACAGTAGCAAATAAATCAAAAATTCAAGGCCCTCTAGAAAAGAAAGAGTAAGGAAGACCCTTTCTTAAAAATCTTAACTATCAATAGGTCACATCAATTAAAATTAAATAACAATTTATTAGTAATTAGCGATCAAAGGTGGCTTAACTACTGTTATGAAAAAATTGTAAGCTATTACTGAAACAGCATATGAATGCCCTAACCTCTTAGGGCCGGTTTGGTACGGGAGTAATAGAAATAGATTTTTTTTTCTATTTTATATATTTTATATTAAGTATTAAATAATAATAAATATATTTTTACTAAAATATTAATTTTAGATCAAATTAAGATCTAAAATAAGTATTTATTAGAATAAAAATATTTAATTTTAAATAGATTATATAAGATATATAAAATATGAGGATATTTTTTTCATCTATATTATCCTCGTACCAAACGAGCACCTAAATGTAAGAAATTGGGTGGGCAGGTGGGTGGACGGTGCCTAGAAGCGTCCGGGAGTCCAATAGAATTAGAAATATATGTATATATATATATATATATATATATATATATATATATATATATATATATTATTACTTCTTTGTATAGAAAAAAAAGTTTATTAAATATTTATATAAAAAAAGTTATTTAAAAAAATATTAATGCTTACTTTTCGGCCACAACTATTAAGTTCTAAACTAACTTCAATTTGTTAAATAACTGATCTGAGTTACATCAAAATTAAAAAAAAAATACATTGATGTTGTGCAATACATTTATTACTAATTTTTAACTACTTTACATTAACTTCTAATTAAAAACGAGAAAAATAATTAGACTTCTATAATTCTTTATTAACAACACTCCCTTTATGTCAAAAAATAAAAGAAGTCTAATTTGTACATGATTTCGAGGGTTCGTAAATCTAACTTTAATAGTATCTCCATTACTGAAAGAAATTCTTTTATATGCAAAATAGAAAGATCTTTTTAAAAAGTCGATATATACTTTCTATTTATAAACTTACTTTTTTCTATGCATTAACTTTTATGTTATTTTCTAACGAATATTGTAATTGTAATATTAACAATGTATTTATTATTTTTTAAATAGTGTATAAATTACTAAAATGTCTTCCTTCAGAAACAAAGGGAGTCAAAACTAGTAGAATAATTGCTACATAGAAAATATGAGAAAATAATATCCGGATAAAAAAAAAATAGGTTTTGACTTTCCAAAACAACTTCATCTATTTTAAGTTTATGCATACAAATTTTAATACGGAGATTTAGGTGGTATTAACTAAAATAAAATATTTAAAATAAGTATTATTTTAGGTTTATGCATGCAAATTAAGAATTAAAGCAAAAATACCGATATATTCCTAATAGTAATTGATCAAGTATCCTAAACCGGTACTTAGGAAAAGTAATTCATGCTTGGTATTAAAATCTCAAACCGATACTTATTTTAAGTAGCTAAAATGACATCTACATGTAGTAGCATTAACAATGTGCAAAAATATCTGTTTCTCAAATTGAGCCGCAATGAGGTTGGAAATCATAGTTTTGATTAGCTATGATTAATATTTAATCATGGCTTTGGTTATGGCCCCGTATAAACCAATCAGGATTCACCGATAGCCTGGCAGCTAGAATGTCAACTCACCGTCTCTAATTAGCGAAATGAAGCGTTGGTTGATAATTGGTCATTGGAACCTGAAGGGTAGATTATTATTATTATTATTATTGGATTCACAAAAATTAGCGAAATGAAGTGTTGGTTGATAATTGGTCATTGGAACCTGAAGGGTAGATTATTATTATTATTATTATTATTATTATTATTATTATTATTATTGGATTCACAAAAATTAGCGAAATGAAGTGTTGGTTGATAATTGGTCATTGGAACCTGAAAGGTAGATTATTATTATTATTATTGGATTCACAAAAACTATATGAATGTAAATTGAAAAAAATATATAAGTGACCCTTATTATTATAAATGTATTATAAATGTAAATTGAAATCATAGTATGATTTTTTTAAAATAAATTTTTCTATCTAAAATTATTTTCTTTATAAATCTGAGGGACTATATAGTTGTCATTAGTTTTGAAGTAAATATTAATTAAATAATAAGCTAAAGACAACGTTAAAAGCTATAATTAGCAGAATCGTTCTTTTAGGTAAGGGTATGCCTTATCCTCTATTAACTGCGCTCGAGCATTCTAAAGATGCATGGATGCTCCGAAAGGTGCCAGACATTTCTGCAATGCAAGACCAACATCTTGTAGTCCATTAAATGCATCGGGGGTTTTGTAGGGGTGTGATTGTGAAGTGCTTGATGTAATCAGATTCCGGGTTGACTATTTTCCCCTTGGCCCGATTTGCTAGTGATGGTGGGTGAATGGTATGCTATACACGTGTAAATTAGCGAGAGTAGTAGAACGGATAAGGAATCATGTGTAAGGGAATGCGTCTTATGAATTTTATTCTTACCAAAAATTTGAATTAAATTACTTTTAGTTTCGGTCAATAAAAATATATGCATTTTTCATATTTATATCTATAAATATACATCCATATTTATACAATTCCAATACAAAAAAATATATAATTTGCATATGTATATAGAAAGGCATATGCATATAAAAGCCATATACATATTAGTATATTACAATAATAATTAATAAACGTCATTTAGGTTATAAATACATATTTTACAAAATATGGATAATTATATTCTAGTTTATAAATACACATCTTTCGACTTACCGGTACATAGCTTTCAGAATATAAATACTTAAACATACATTTTGTATGATATAATTAAATACACATATTTTAAGATATAAATATATATATTCTAAAATAAAAGTACATGTCCTCCATAACTATAATACACATGCTTTAGTAATAAGATGCACATTGTTCATTACTACATTAAATATGTCTGAATATTATACTACATATTCTTTATAACAATAATACACAATTATCAGTGCTAGAGTAAACATCTTATAATATAAGAATGCACTATAAAACACGTCAAAAGCAAGATGAAACTACTCATCACTACCCATCTTGTGCATTTGAATGAAATTAGTCAAGAATTCCCCACTATCTAGCATTCCGTTCCCATCAAAGTTCACCTTCAATTTATTCTTTATTTAGTTTTACTTTTTCAAGAATGTGTTTTTATTGGTTCCTCAAATGATAAGCTAGCTTTAACGAATTAGTGGGTACAAATCAATAGTATAACTTACAACATCAATCATCAACTAAACATCGACGTCACTAATTATATGTCCGAGCTTATGAAGGCCTTAAAAAACACATCTTGCATAATATACACATCCTCTATGATAAATAAACACATGTTTCAGAGGAAAATACACATCATTGTGGGAAACTCTCTTTAATGTTATGTTCCTATTATAGTGATGAAGAAGAATGGCTTCTTTAACCTTTGAAATAGATAGTACAATAGATATCTTCATAACATCTTGAAATCAAGATTGTATAGTTTTGTTGAGTTGTGAGCCATGCATTAGAGAAAATATAAATAAGGAACACCAAATGTTAGACATTTGGGGCTATGCATTTCAAAGAGAGAGAAAAAAAAAAGATAAAAAAAAATTGAAATGGCCAGAGGCTAGTAGAGCCAAGGCAGATCAATGCATAGAGAAGATGAGAGAAATAAGAAAAAGGTTGGTGATAGAACGATTGTACTTACCATCTTCCTATTTGTATAATTAATTATACAAGTGTGTATCTTTGGTTCACTTACCGTTGGCGTATTCAATGAGCATAGTGGATTTGTACACGAGTACGAAATATTCTGGCAAAATGTCCCCCGCCCCCATTATATGGCCCTACTTTTGTCATTATAAGATATTGAAGATTTTATAGCTAGATATTATACTGAATATTTTCTAGTATATGTTTCCTTATTATTAGGTAAATTTAGTGGTAGTTTTGGAAATTCTCTTTAAATTTTCTCGATTAATTCCAAACTTATCAGATTTGAGTTATATATATTAAGGTTGAAATGTAATTGAGAGGAGGAACAGAATGACCAATATATCTAATCCAAGTTTTCATGGTATTAAAGCCCCAAAATGTTTAAACTCTTCTCCACTGAAGAAATGGTTGAAACAAAGGATGAAAGTGGAGAAGAGAAGAACACTTCACCTTATAATTTGACGGTGGTAGATAACTTGGGTTATATAATTACCCACGTACAAATAAAGGGATAAAATGATGAAGGGTGGCCTAGAGCTCTACACACTTCTCTTAGGGTAAAGAAGAAATATGGGTTCATTGATGGGAGAATTAAGCAACTAGAAAAAAAAAAACACTGGAATTGGTGGACTATGAATTCCATGATTCTTTCATGGATATTCAACACTATAGAACCTAGTTTGCATTCAACCATAATGTATGAATCAAAGGTAGTAGATCTTGGGGAAGATATTTAACAAAGACAGATCTAGAAAATTATAAATAGAATGGAGAAGTAATTGTGAGATACTATGGTCGTCTCAAGGTGTTATAGGATGAACTAAATAATTATGAAATGGTGCCCATATGCAGATGTAATATATGCACATGTAAATTGTCCAACGAAGTAGAGAAGAAGAAAGAAGATGAACAGATAAGTTAATTTTTAATGGTCCTTGACATAGTTTGCAAAATGTGTGGTCCAAAATACTTAGCAATGATTCTCTACCCGACTTCAATTTAGTATACTCCATAATAGTGTAGGAAGAACGGGTAAAAAATATGATTGGAGTAAAAGATGAGAGATCAGATCTGATGAGCTTTTCCATGTGCACAAATTTTGGAGGGTGCCATTCAGGGGCTCAAGAAGGATAGATGAGTTTGTGGGCATCGTCAAAGATTTGGGCACGAATGTGATGCTTACTTTTAGTTGATTGAATATCTTGATTGGTAGGGTAACGGGCCTCATGGTGTTGGGTATGACTAAATAGGAGGATGAGGGGATTTGCAAGGCTTACAGTCCGCTAGGAATGGGTGTGGTACTACTATCAAAGCAAATATAGTAGATAAAAATAGCAAACAATTATGTCGGTGCACAAGCCACAATGACTAATATGGATTCAATAGGTGTTGGCGGGTTGTCTAGTGAGCAATAGGTTTCATTGATGAATTACTTGAATGCTTATAATCCAAATTCAAGCGAGCAACTTCTTAGTAAGTTAAGTAATTTATTTTAGATTATAGATATCGGGGCATCGAACAATATGATCAATATGATGGAGTGCTTAAAGGATGTGACTGACATATCTTCTTGTTGTGTGGGACTACTAAGTGGTGATGAAGCTTGTGCCACAAAGCAAGGAACATTAATCTTCAAAGAGAAAATAAAACTACGACATGTTTTATTTGTTCCTAGTTTAACTTGCAATATGATTTTAGTGTTGCAATTACTTGAAGACTCAAATTATAATGCGCAGTTCACCCATAAATTGTGTGTTATATAATACCGCACTATGAAGATGATGATTGGAGCATAGGAACAATGTGAGGGACTTTATTTTCTTTGAGGAACCAAGCACGTTGTGTTAATAAAACAACTAATATTGATACTATCGAATCATGCCACTAAAGGTTAGGGGAACCTATCACCTAAAATATTAGAAATTATTGTTGATGGTAGTAATGATCTTAGAAGTATTAGTCTAAAGAACAATGTTTTTGACATTTGTTTTCATGCAAAACAAAATAGAGAAGTACTTTTGTTCTCTAATGATAATAAAGCAAAATAGCTTTTTGAATTGATATACTGTGATCTTTGGACTGCTTATAAAGTCCCTACCTCTTGTAGGCCATATTATTTTTTAACAATTATAGATGATTTCCCCCTTGTATGTGGATTTATTTATTAAAATAAAAAGATGATGTTGCACATGTGCTAAAGAATTTTTTTACCTTATTAGTACAAAAATATTATAAAAAGGTGGTGATTGTGTGATTTGATAATAGGACTAAATTTGTATATATGAAGAAGTATTTTGATGAACCTGACATGTTACACCAAACATCATGTATAGGGACATGACAATAAAATAGTAGAGTGGAAAGAAAGCATAGATATATTCTTAATGTGGTGAAAGCTTTGCATTTTAAGGCTAACCTGCTAATTGAGTTTTGAGGAGAGTGTATATTAATAGCAGGATATTTAATAAATCAAACTCCTTTAAAATTGTTAAGGGGTAAAACTATAACAATGCTAAAATTTAGGACTGTTTTTTTAAATAGTTAAATGCACAAGCCAAAACAATAATAATGCAAGGTGTTACCACCACACTTGATACAAGTCTAGTTCTCTTTACCATTCTCATGCTAAGTTTTATGGTTAAAATTATTACTCTACTTAAATTAATAATACATTTATAAGAATCATAGTAGAGAGTATCAAAGAAAATTAATACCACTCCATCTAAAACCAATTCTAAGTGGTTACAATATTCAGTACAAAGAAAATACATAAGAGTAATAATGCACTAGCCAAAACAGTAATAATGCAAGGTGTTACCACCACACTTGGTACAAGTCTAGTTCTCTTTACCATTCTCATGCTAATTTTTAAGGTTAAAGTTATTACTTTACTTAAATTAATAATACATTTATAAGAATCAGATTAGAGAGTATCAAAGAAAATTAATACCATTCCATCTAAAACCAATTCTAAGTGGTTACAATATTCAGTACAAAGAAAATACATAAGAGTATAAGAATATAAGAACAATTGGATCAAAAGATCAGATAGACCTAACTCTTAGTCCAAAAGGCTAGCCTACAATTGATCTCATAAGCTAACTTGCAAATACCATTGCCCCATTGAATAAGTATGGGCTTATAAAAAGGAAACCTTCAGTATAATAGTACTAAATCACCTATTATACAAAAATAATATGAAAAGCTCGCATGAAACACATAATAAACATCACAATAATAAATGATATAAAACATTGAAATATATATATGCAATGATCAAAGTATGGTAATCATATCATATAAAAACATATTTACAAAGCCATATACTACTCATATTCTTTTATTTAGAACATAATAAAACTTACCCATCAAGCATACAAGAGATGCTCTCTAAAGTAATTATTAGAATCAATCTCACCATGCTAGCCATATCCTTCACTATATATATCATACCTTAAAATCAACATCGATAATTTTATACATCACAGGTAGAGCTCAAAAGCACAATACCAATAAAACTCACAATATCATAGGTAGTGTTCAAAGGCACAATACCAAAAATGTAGGCACAAAGGCTATTATCGGACAATAAGTAGGCACAAAGACTGCTACCAACCCACATGTAGGCACAAAAACTACTACCAAACCATAGGTAGGCACAAAAGATGCTACTAAATCACAGGTAGACACAAAGGCTGCTACCAAACTATGAATAGACACAAAAGATACTACCGAATAATAGGTAGGCACAAAGGCTACTACTAATTAATTGAATAATCCAATAATAATAATTTTCATTTTTATTTGCTCAAACGGATATCATATGAACCCTAGAGGTACTAAGGTTTTATGGCCATACCGTCACACCAAGGCAACATAATATCCTACTGACTATCAACTCAAGGACGCTAAGGTACCCTAGTTGTACTAGTGCATGAAGGTAGCACAATATTCTACTAACAATGACACATAATCTATAAGTATGCATACCCTCTATATGTCCGTATAGCTAAATAAAGTAAGATATTGGGCTTTTCTAGGGCGCTAAGGCACACCAATAAAAATCCATAATTAACTATGGGCTAAACTATATTTTTAAGATAACTACCCCTAAAGAGCCACCATTTCCGATCTGAAGGTCTTTCACTTTAAATATTAATATTTTATTTAAGTTACCACAAAATCACATAATATCAAATAGGTCCAACTTACATACTTAACCATTTTTACTCATTTCTAATTACTCAAACCAATCATAATCAAAGAAAAATACTAAGTTCAACATTAGGAATCCACTAAGGCTATCCTAAGCTACCCCTAAGTCACATAATATCAAATAGGTCCAAATTACATACTTAACCATTTTTACTCATTTATAATTACTCAAAACAATCATGATCAAAGAAAAATGCCAAGTTCAACATTAGGAATCTACTAAGGCTATCTTAAGCTCAATTATTCACACTTAGACACTTTAGGCCAAAAATAACCAAAATACCCCTGAGGCTAAAATTACCACATTATCGTCTATTCTAACTACTAATTCCATTCTATTTATTAACTTGTCATGAAAAGACTAAAATACAATAATTAAATTACTTAGCATACAAACCAATTCTAAATACTCCAAATGACCATTTTGTCCATATGCATAATTTTGTAACTAAAATCTTAACATGCATTTTCTAATATATCATAGCACATATTCTCATGCACAATAATAAATAATACATATTATATATGCTTATCAGAATAGGTATCATGATATGATTAAAATGATCAAAATACCCATAGGGATTACAATAATAACAATAGTGTTAAAAATGCACCTAAGGCATATTAGGCATACACGACATATATATTTTATTTTCGACATTAAACCATTTTAACACACTTTCATACACATAACAATTTATATAATTCAACATGCTCCATTTTACCAAATTTCATGCTAACACTTTAAAAAAAATATTACACCGTAACAAATATGCTTGATAAAATTTGTACATCAAACCCTTAATGTTTTATCATATGATATCTAAATAATTTAGTGGAGTATAAGGATTACTTGACTTCTAGTAAAAGAATATTTAATCGATAACCTACTAAAAATTACTAGGCTCCATTAATCAAACTTTTGTACTTAAAAATAATATCATATTAACCATATTAAAATTTAAAAAATAAAATAATAATTTTTATGTAAATATTTATTGAAAAAAATTTACTAGAATTTCCCTAACATTGAAATGGGTAAAAAAAAGTAAGGAAAATCTCACACTACCCTTATAGCATGAGTTTTGGGTAAATATGGGAAGGCTCAGGAGAGAAAGGTTGGATAAATGTGGGTGGAGGTGATGGCCGAAGGAGCATGAGGATGGCATTATCAACATGATGATGGCTAAAGAGGTTGGCAGAGGTGGATGGTGCTAGGTTGCTAGCTTGATTGGGGAGGAGATGGATAGGGCAACACTAGATGATGCTACAAGGAGGAGGATGAGTTGGTGCCTTGGTGGTGGTGGGGAGCTCAACGAGGCACGAAGCTACAATAGAGGGAAGGCTAAGGCAGGTGGTGCTAGATGTGACTAAAAAGGTTGGGAAAAGTTGGAGAAGGAAGTGTGGTTGTCGAGTGGCAGGTTCTAGAGGATCTACTAGGGATTTAATGGTGTGTGGGATGCCTGGAATGCCCTATGTAGGGATGCAATGGTGGTGATGTTGGTCAATGATGCAAATGCAAGAGCACATGCTATGGTGAGGATGGCGTTGTTTGCTAGAGGAAGACATGCGAAGATGGTAGGTGTTGGGCTGAGGGAGGAGGATGGTGATGCTTGGGATGGAGGCGCGGTAGCAGGTGTTTTAAGGAGGGGGCAATGACAGAAATTGTCGATGCTAAGAAGGGGGCATGGAAATGGAGACAAAGGTGGCTGGGTTTTAGTGATGGTGATGGTTATGCACTAGCTTTGATAGTTGAAGGTGGTTCACTAGGGTATAACTACATGAAAATGGAGAGGGAATAAATGGTTGGGGTCAAACCAAAAGAGAGAGGAGTGTGGGGGTGCATATATGGGCAGATAGATGGAGGTGGTATCGAGGTGATGTTTTAATCTATGGTTGGGATGGTAGGGTTGGATTGTATAGGAGGGATATGGAAGGGGAAGGCCAAAGGAAGGCTAGTAGAGGCATGCATGAGGGTAGGTGGTTGCGAGTGTAGTTTGGGCAGAGGAGGTGCAAAAGGGGAAAAGGAAAGTAGTAGCATGCAAGGGAGAGTGTAAGTGAGGTTGGTTTTGCTAGAAAAGGAATTGGAGGACTTTCGTGCATGGTGTAGGTAGGGGCATATGTGGGGGGGCACTGAGCGTATGATTGCAGGTAGTGCTCAGACAATGATTTGGGTGAGGAAGAAGACAAAAAAAGAAAATGGGCTAGGTTAAGCAGGCAGGGAGTGAAAGGAAAAAGAAGAAGAAAGAAGTGGGCTGGGGCGTAGGTAGGAGAAAAAGAAAGAAAAAGGGAAAGGGAAAAAATAAAGAAAAATAAAAAAGAAAAAAGAAAATAAATTTTAGGCTTAAAATTAGAATTAGAATTAGATTTATATTTAGGGTTAGGATAAAATTAATTTATCTAGATCTAGGGTATCCAATTAGGGGAAAAAACAAGTCGGGTAAAATTTATCATTTTAGGGTGAATTTAAATAAAAATGATAAAGATAAAATAATTATGATAAATTTATTAAATACTTTATCTAAGTTTATGGGTTAAGTGTTAACAAAAATAATTAAGCTGAGATTTAATGGTAGGTTTTTGAATAAAATGCTAAATGCTTAAAATTAAGGTTAAGAAATTTTGGGGCATTACAAAGACACCTTACAAGATTCTTTTTGGACATGTTCCATTCTATAAGTAGATAAGAGCCTTTAGGTGCTTATGTTATGCTAGAAATGAGAGTTGTGACAAAGGCAAGTTTGCTAGTGGAGTTATAAATGTGTCTTTTTGGGATATCCTTATGGAAAAAAGGATGGAATTTGTATGACCTTAAAGGCAAAGTTTTCTTGGTTTCACAAGATGTTGTCTTCATTGAGACCATTTTTCCTTATGCTAATGAGGACAAAGAAAAATATGTGGTAGAATCAGATGGCTTTAATGGTACTCTCTTTGACGAAGTGGGTGTTGGTGATGGATTTGACTATGCCACACCATGCTTTAATGATGATGTGGTGCATGGGTGAGCAAATTACATCATACATGATGGCTATATGGTTGAAGGCGAGCATTCACAACCCATTTGAGATATTGATGATCAATTAGGAGAGCATAATGATGACAATATTTTTAGGTTAAGCTGACATACCGGGTGTTGTCGCAAAAGAGGAGGATCTAAGGTGAGGGAAAAGGGAGAAGCATGTATCTCTCTGATTGAAATATTATGTGACCAACATGGTTCATGTAAGTCCCTCAAGAAGTTCACCCCTTCAAGCATTGTCCTTAGATATGCCATATCCTATAACACATTATGTGAATTATGACCATTTCTCTTTAAACCACCATTGGTTTTTAGTAGGGATCACTACAAGACATTAGCTTGACTTCTTCTCTAAGGAGGTCAAGGATGAATAGTGGAGGGATGCAATGTAGAAAGAAATATGAGCCTTAGAGGATAATGATACGTGGGTTACAATAAATTTGCCTCCCTGAAAAATGGCACTTGAGTGCAAATGGGTCTATAAGATTAAATACAATGCATATGGTACTATTAAATGCCATAAGGATCACTTGGTGATTCTTGGAAACAATCAAGTAGAAGAAATATAATATAATAAGACCTTTGCCCCTATAAAAAATATGGTGATAGTTCACGTTTTCTTAGAGGTGGTCACTACTCAAGGTTGGGATTTGTGACAAATGGATGTTCATAATGCATTATTATATAAATATATGCAAAATGAAGCTTACATGAAGCTCCCCTGGATTTACATCACCAATTCCCAGTAAGGTTTTTCATTTAAAAAAGTCCTTTTATGGTATTTATCAGGCACCTAGATGTTGGTTTGCAAAATTGAGTGTTGCGTCAATCCATTATAGGTTTTAACAATCTTCCTTAGATTATTCCTTGTTCATATTATGTGTGCTTGATATTCAAATTCATGTTTTCATATATGTTGATGAATTGGTGATTTCGGGTAAAAATGGTGAGGAGGTACAAAAGTTTAAGAACTATTTGAGTCATTGCTTTTATATGATAGACTTGAGAATTTTGAAGTATTTTTAGGATATTAAGGTGGCATAAAATTCCACCACTATATTCCTAAGCCAACATAAATATATGTTGGATATTCTTTTGGAAACAAGTTTGTTGGTGGCCAGCTCTATTAATGTGCCCATTGAACAAAACCATCACTTATCTTGAGTGCAAGGATACATCATGAATGATCTGGCCAAGTATCATTGATTTGTTGGTTCCTCATCTATCTCACTATTAATTGACCGGAGTTCTATTATAATGTACATTTTTTAGTGCAATTCATGCATGAGCCCAAAGTGAAGCATTAGGAGGAAGCTCTGAAAATCCTTCAAATTGTATTTAAAATTATGTTGATATAAAATAAATTAGTTTTGGTTATATAAGGTGATTAAAATTTGAATGAAAATGTGAATTTTAATAATCGACTAATTTTTCTTATGATCGACACTTACACTTAGAAACTGGCAATTTTATTTCTAGAAAAACCAACCAACAGGTTTGCTCAAACTAATCAATTGTTTGTCCTGTAATTTCATACACTTTTCTAATTTTGATTCGAATATCTTTCTTATTTTTATGAAAACTTCTAATTATAATATATTTATGATAATAAGCATATTTTGGTGCTTATTTTTTTTACATTATTTATATCATAAAATGATTTTATTTAGCTAAAAAATTTTAAAAGCACTTTTGAGGTATTTATCACATTCTCTCTCATTTCCTTTATTTTTCTCTCTTTTGGAAGCCATGGTTGCATGTTTGAGTTTATATACCTCTTCGCTAACTTACCAACCCTCGATCATGCCTCTCCTTAGTCACACTATACCTCCCTGACCTCATCATGTGTTTTTCTTACACATTGGTTTTCCACACTCAACCCAAGAGAGAATACTCTCTCCCCCGCTTATGGATGTTGGTCAACACTCTCTTCTATACACTCTATTCATGATTAGGTTCACTCATTACCTACTACACTTTCCCATTTTCTCTCTTTATTCTTTGTGAAAAATTCCTAAATGTTGGGAAATCTTCACTTTTCTTCCCTTTTCTTCTCTATGGAGAAAACGGAGGCTTTCCTCTTATTTTATCATCCTTTGGTTGAGTTCTTATCACTTCTATCTTATCCTAATCATATCTTTAACCCCCCTTATTTCTCTTAAGCAAGAAAATATTAAGGTTTTGAGAAAGGTTGAAGATTTTAGCTTCATTCTCCTTAAAATTCTATTTTAAGAAAAGGTTTAGTTATGGAGTTCTTATTCTTTAGTTTTATTAAGTTTTGGGGAAAAATTAATTATTTTGATTCTTGATTCTTTAGGAATAGAGGTCTTGGTAGATAATTACCAAGTTAGGAATATTTTATGCTAGAAGAATTACTTGGTGATAAGGCATTCTTATCTCTAATATGAATAAGGTATTTTTTTGTTTGTTGTGAATTCATTTTCTTGGTGTATTTCTAATTTTTATATGAGTTAATTGAGGTATTGGATTGAAGAATGTGGTATAGTTTTATCCTTGAAGTTGTAAGCATGTTTCAAGTTCTTTGTTATTATACATGATTTTGGTAGTTGTGAGCATGATTTTGTTAATATATCATCTAAATATGTGATTCTTTATGTGTAGTATGCATTTTTATGTTCTTTATAACATAGGATCATGCTAAGAATAATATGGAAAAGTTGGATAAATTTTTAATAATTTGATCGTAGGTTTGGGTGTTGTTTCACCAAGACCAGTCAATTGGTTTGTTAAACCAATTGAGGGGTTGTTTGAACAATTGCTCAGTTTGAAAATTTTAATTGGTTGATTTCAAGAATAGTCGATTGGTTTGATGAACCGGTAGATTGGTTCTTATGAGTAGTTAATCAATTTGCCAAGCCTATCAACTGGTTACCTTGTAACCAAAGTTGTCTGGTCTCTACTTAGACCCATTAACCAGTTTGGTCCAACCCATCTACTAACTCCTAAGAACAATTGATTTAAGAGACCAACTAGTAAACTAGTTTGTTGGTTTTAATTTTAGCTTAGGTCTGGTGCTACCATAGCAATATACTTGTCCTAACGACCGATCAACTAATTCACCTGATTATACCATGTTTGTTTGATACTTTATGTTCTCTCTTTGGACATTCTATATTATTTTTTCTGTGTAATTATAACATTTTATTCATGATTTCAACCATATGGATCAAGATAATAATATTGTGGGCCTTGTGTGATTTAGTTTAGTGTCACCTCTAAACATCCAAATGGTGGCTTATATGTCATGTGATATGTTTGGTGTTATCACTTGGAAACACTCCAATTGGTTATTAATGAAATTAAATTGTGATTTGTGATATAACTTGGTAATTAATAATAATGGATTAAGATTTCATTCAAGCCTTTTCTCGAACTCTCGGGATATAGCTAGCTGGAAATTAGTAAGCGGGCCATATTGTGTTTTTATCTTTTTATTCAGTACTTATTTCCTTCTCTACCGAGATGCAATAGGTAAGGGGTATGCACATATATTTGAGGTACAAGATTATACTTTGGTAGGCCGACATGGCATCGGTGGCTAGTATGGTTAATAAATATCCCAATATAAGCCCTCTTGGTGTACTCTAACCATATATGGTGGGTGTAGTACTCCAATATGTGTTATCCCTTGCGATAAGTTCATTTGATATGTCGTAGATATGGTATCCCCGGAGAAAAGCCCCTTCAATATATCTTAATGCTATGTGGTGGGTGCGGTATCCCATTGTGTATATATGTATTTATAACTTTTATTCATGGTGGAAAACTAGGTGTGGTTAAACATATTATCTTGATAACTATAAATTATATGGTCATTAAAGGAAGATTTATAATAGGGTTTATGTTATGTGATTTTAATGCATGATATGTATTATTATTCTTCTATAATTTTCGTGCAAGTATACCTTGTTATATTACTATCATGAGACTGAGTGTTGAACTATGTTATGATGATTATCACCATGCAAATAGTTGACTTCAATATGCATCATGAGGCCTTACTATCTTTTAGGTAGTCTTTTTACCAGTACCATATTGATACTACATTCTTTTGATCATTGTGATAATCCAGCTTCCAGTCTAGTGAGTAGAGGACGATTTGTAGGGTTATGATTCTCAACTAGAATATATTGAAGACGATGTCGTGGGTCAGTAGCTAGCCATTGATTGGAGTTCGAGAATTATATTTTCATTTAGTTAAGAGTTAGGCTAACTTGTTAGATGTAGTTTGCCCACTATGTTATGATACTTTTGGTTCTTTTTTGTTATTTAAACTCTTGGCTTTGATTCCTGTATTTAAATTTTGTAAACTCTATCTTCTATCTACATTATTATTCTCATCATTGCTAGCATTAGTATTATTGTATTATTAGCAAATCACACATTCTTTCATTCATTATTTTATTTTGCCTCACATCAGACATAGATTAGGTGATGATCAGATCTCTCTCATAGTTGATATCGCAATAACATTTCTTATTTTGCTTTTATAATGTTTCAGCATTGTCTTTGAAAAAAAAAATTGGTTTAATATTTAGAGGTCTTACATTAAGGGTTGTACGTTATCTTAAATCTAACCCTAGACAAATAATTTTGTTACGCGCCAACGGTGACTTGCATCCGTATACCTATTGTTATGTAGATGGGACTAATTGCCCTTTAACATGACGTTCTTTAACTAATTTTATTTTGATGGGTTGTTCACCAATCTCCTAGAAGACTAAGAAGGAACAAACAATATCTCGTTCTTCGATCAAGGTTGAGTATCATTCCATGGTCATGTTTATGTGTGAACTCAAGGAGCTCAAGGGTCTTTTTTCTTTGATAATTTGAGGATTATAGACAATTAAAACTAAATAAAAACGAGTAGTAGCGAACGATTACAGACAGTTAAAACTAAATAAAAATGAGCAGTAGCGAAACTCCCTAATGCATGAACGCCTCATAGAAAAGCTTGTACATTATGGACCACCTCATCTATTCTATAAGGAAAATTGTCTCTTCTATGCTTGATCCAGAAGCCAATTCTTTGTTTTATAAGTAGCGCCATCCAACTTCTGCAGATCTGAATATTTTCAAATATAGCCTTATTTCTGAATTCCCAAATAGTCCCTATTATGGCAAAGAAGAATGTTGACCAAATTTCACTCTGTAGACCTTTATCTTTATCTCCTAGCCAAATAGCAGCGGTTTCTTCAATAGATCTCGGCATCACCCAAGACCTTCCAAGCCAATCGCAAATCTCATACCATAACTTCCCTGTCACATTACAATGAAGAAAAACATGGTTAATCGATTCTTGAGTATCTTTGCAAAAAGGGCATCCTGCATCACTGACATTTCCAACCCTAAGTCGGATCAATCTATCTCTCGTATTAAGTCTTTGTTGTATCGCAAACCATGTGATCAGCTCGATTCTCGGTGGTACCAACCCACACCACACCCGAATGCAGATATTGTTGTTCAAATTCCCCTCGGGTACATTATGATATGAAGCTTCACAATAGGATTTGACTGAAAACATACCCCTCTGATCATACTCCCAACTAATCCCATCCTGTCTTCCCCTACGTAGATCAAACTGAGAGACCAGATTCTCCATTTGCTCCCTTTGTCTTTCCTCCCAGTCAAACAAACGCCTCCTTCACAAGAATTGCCAATGCCATTGATCCCCATCCCAGAAGCCCATATCCGCTATACTGTTTTCCTTCTAGTCAGATATCATAAAAAGTCTTGGGAACATTGTCTTTAGTGGACCATTCTCCATCCATTTATCCTTCCAAAAACCAACTCTACTACCCTCTCCAATTATGATCTTCAAACCAGAGCTGAGAATAGGATATCCTTCCAAAAACCAACTCTACTACCCTCTCCAATTATGATCTTCAAACCAGAGCTGAGAATAGGATAAGTCATGCCTGCGTTCACTATGTCTGCCCACGGTGTCCATCCTCTCTTCTTATCCGAAGTTCGTAGGGTACCAAAACGGTCCTCCGAATAAATAGACTGGATAACCTTCTTCTATGATGCTCCCTCCGTTGTAAAGAACCTCCACCACCATTTAAATAAAAGGACATTATTTCTCATAGTTAAATCTCCAATGCCCAAACCCCCTAGACTCTTCGGTCTCTGTAACACCTTCCAGCTAATCAACGAAAGCTTACTACTCCATAAGAACTTCCTTTGAATGCTAATAATCTCCTTAACTACTCCTTTCGGGATCCTGAACAGACTCATATAATACATAGGTATACATACTCTAGGGTCTTTTGTTGGCTCCTAGGGTATCTCATTCTACATTGATATACATATATTGTAATAGCCAAGCCACCTTCCATATCTCACAGAATCCTGTGCTTTATGACTGACAAAACATATTAAGGTTGATTGTCATTTTGTGCGTGGTAAAATTCAAACCGGTATTATCCATCCATCTTACATTCACACATCCGTGCAATTGGTAGATATCTTGACTCGGGCATCGGGACATGCCAATTTCATTATCTCCTTGGCAAGTTGGGAATTCTCAATCTACATGCTCCAACTTCAGGGAGGTATTTGAGACTTTGTAGCTAGATATTATATAGAATATTTTCTAGTATCTATTTTCTTATTCTTAGTTAAATTTAGCGGTAATGTTAGAAAGTCAGTTTAAACTTTATCAGTCAATTATGAACTTCTCGGATTTAAGAATGGCCAAGAATTCTGATCCAAGTTTTCATGGAACGCTCGCAATGTTAAATGGACTTGGAGCGATGAGGGATCGTGCTCTGACTCTGATGTAGAGAGTTCCGTCTGTCCCACAGGAGGAAGTTGCTTTATAGATGCTTGCTCCATAGACACGACGTTGTTATGCTGGAATACAAGGAGATGGGATCATATACCATACGAAGCTGTGCCCCACTTTTTGCAATCGTGTATCTTTTAGTGAACCACTACGCTTGAAGCTTGTGTTGCATTTGCATGTGAAATGTGCGAATAACATTTGGATAGTGAGGAAACATACTCTAGGGTGTGGCGGTGAATTGTCTACGAAGCGAACGATGTTCATCTGATATATAATTAATATTACTTCTTACCAAAAAAAAATATTCTTACCTTTTAACATAGTTTATATATATATTTTAATAAATAAAAGATTATTATTCATTTAATCCTTTAATAACATAGTTTAATATAACCAGTACCTTGCTTGCTACTAACAAAAAGCAAATGGAACTAATCATTTTAAATCTAATAACCACCCTGGAACAAAGAAAAAGGATATGGGGGTGGACTTGCCTCAGCCTCAACGTCCGCCGGCGACGCCAAACCGTCGGAAACATACCGTACTGGTCCAGTATGATCACTTCCGTAATACTCCCTGCCTGTAGCAGCCGTAGTAGCCATCTTCGACTGATTACCAACCAGGCCAATCCCTCTCGGATTGAACCCCACGATCGACGGACTAGGCCTGCTATCATACCCAGCCCAACTTTGAAAGGGATCGTCTGTCAACTGACACTGATCCATGCCCATCATTCCCACTCCAGTTCGAAAGCCGGCATAAGTAGCGGTGCCGTCCGGAGTCGAAGACGACGACGGGGAAGTATCAGCCTCGAGTTTGACGTCGCCGGGCAAGGACGAAACCGCGCCTTGAGAAGGACTGCTCCCGTAATCCTCCTCCTCCTCATCTTCCTCCACGGTCCTCGTAGTGGGACAGAGAGAATTAGACAGCCTAACTCCTCCGCCACGAGGACGACGTGACGCAGGGGATGACGTCATCAAGAGCCTCCTCCTCTTCTCCTCACCGCCGTAAAGTAAAAGATGGTTGTTCTGTCCGCCGGCGGAGGAGGCGACTGCGGCGGAGGGACGGCTTATGTTGTCGAGGAATAAACGAGGGAGGATATCGGGATCTTCGACGACTTTATAGAGGAAAGTCATCATTTGTTCGGGACGGCGTTCCGTAGCTTCTAATCTCTTGGACATACCTTGGAGCTGTTCGTCTAACGATGTTTGCTGTTGCTTTAATCTCTGAATCTCCAGCAACATCTCTTCTTCCTCTTGATCTTCCTCTTGATGTTGTCGGAGATATTGGAGTCGACTGCCAGCAGAGGTGGGATCGTGTTTCTTCCTCGCTATATTCTTCAGTAAATGTTTCTGGCCGCGTAGGAACCATTGGTTTGCAAATTCCCATTTATCAGGGTCCACCTTTTTGAATCCCTAAAAATCCAAGGAAGATTTCTGATCAAAACCATGAAACAAAAAAATATATTTTTGGGCACATACATACTGCAAATAGAAAAGAAAAAAAAAATTTAATTAACGAAGTAAATCAAAATAGCTGTCAAATATATTAATTAAAGGAGGATATTAATTATCAATTGATAGCAAATTAAATAATTAAAAGAAAAAATTAACTAGTAGGAGCTTACATAAGTGTTGAGCTGGCGGACGAAGCTGGAGAAGTTATTGTGCTTGAAATAAGAAGGCAGGAGCCTGGAGGAGAACTCGAGGGGATCAACAACAATAAAGCTGTTATTGGCAGGACCCCAAGTGATCAAATAATCTGTAGATGGATCGCTGACCATCTGATAGGTTTTCATCACGAAGGGTGCGATTACTATTTCATTATTATCATGGTGTTCCTCCATCATCATCATCATCATCATCAGAGCATCAGCTTGCGCTCGGAGCAGAGCGTCAAATATATACATCCATATGTGTGTTTACGTAGGCGATATTTATAGCTGGCTGTCCAGCTGAGAGTGAAGGGCCAAAAAAATGTGAAGGATACTCTGAGTCACTCGCTGATTGGGTGCCGGTGGTTTCGTGTGCTGTTTGGTCCGTGTGGCGTTTCCGATCATATTTAAGAGGAAAAGGCCTGTGACAAGGATTTTTTTTATTTTTTTATTTTCCTTTTTGCACTTAATTTTTTGTTTTTCGTGGGTGAAAATACTTAATGAGGGAGGTCGCATCACGCTGTTGGGATGGACCAATGAAAATCACGTCCAGCATGAATCCCATCTTCGATAAGCCTCACATCGTACGTCACCTATTTATCAGCTCCACTTATATGATACAGTTCACTCACATAATTGCAAAAGCTATCTACAACATTCATTATATGATCTCCTGCATTCATACGGGAGGATTTTTTTTGTTTTTTTTTTCACTCGTATAATTATAGAAGCTGTATATAAGACTCGTATACGATGTTAATGGTTAGTTAAACTATTTTTTTTTTAAAGAAAACGTAATAATAGAAGGGCGTCCAAACAAGAAGCAGAATTAAGTAGATCTTAGATATTTTTTTATCAAAAAAAAAAGTTATTTTAACAACTTAGATTTTTTTTTAAAGTTAATCTTAAATTTTGATTTACTCCATTTATTATAATATAACAAAGTAGTTAATATATAAATAATATAAAAAATACAAAAAATTAAAAATGAAATGTATGTTTAAAAAAAATTACGCTTTTTTTTAATTTATATAATATTTTGGCTATAGAAATACTTACGGAGGTCGTATAAAGTTATCTTAATGGACACTCACTTCATCACCGTCGAATTATTGCCTTGGACAATTGTTATTGTGGAAGTATTAATTGTAAAAATTAAAGTAATCGAAATAACTTAAGAATTGACCATACTATTTACCGTATATTAATAGATAGTTACATTATTTTTTTGTCCATCGGTGGCCAGCTGCGCATTATTTATTATGCATCATATATTTATTTATTTCAGACAATTATTTGGTGTTCTTCCGTTGCAAGTCATGCACTTTTTATGTAGTTTAAAAATAAATATTATCTTCGTTGTAATCTTATTTAAATTTTATTTTTTTAATTTTATTTCTATGTATTTATTTTTATAAATAATATGTATAATATTTTATTTCAAAAGTATTAAAATATAATTTAAAAAATTAAAATAATTATCTTTTCATTCGAAAGATTTTTTTTAACAATATATATATATATATATATATATATATATATATATATATATATATATATATTAAGCTATATAAAACATAAATTTATTTGTATTTATATATATATTTTTTTAAATCAAAAATAGTAGGATCCATTTAGGACCTATTTATCAATTAAATTTAATGAATCTAGATTTAGGCCTGAACTTTTAAGACTCAATAAATTTGGGTCTATATAATATAAATAAGTATATATAGTTGAATCTAATCTAGATCCGATCTATTATTATATCTAGCTAAGAACTTGTGAGATCTTTAATCTTCTATTTAATTGAGATTTTTTTTTCTTATTATACTCTTCTACATAGTAAAAATGAACATCATGTGAACCACTTAATTCCTATTTGTTGTTTGTTTTTCTTTTTAATTCTTAATTTTGAATTTATTTAATTGATTATGGAAAAGTCTCTGCATCAATTGATCTCAAATCATTTCTGCTACCCTTATGATTATGATACATGGAATTGAACTCCTGAGTAAGTACGAATACTCAAAAAGTAGCCTAAACTACGAGTGTAACACCCTAAAATTTTATAACATTTATTTTTGGGTGTTTAGCCTCATTATTCAAAACTATCCCTTAAAACTTGGCCTAAATATTTTATTAATAAATTTTGATCCATGACCGAAATAATTTCCTAAATATTTTTTCCTATTATTTTACCTTTTTTATTTTTATTAAACCTATCCTAAATCAGATTATTTTCTTCGATATATTTTCTATGTGATACCCCAATCTATCCAAACTAAATTTAAAAATAAATATATAAATAAATTTCTATCCTGCCTTACCATTTTACCCTTATCCTACCCTTTGTGTGCCCCAAATACATCTCTCAAATACTCTCCCTTACTTTGCCTTACTTCACGCAACACATCACCTCATCTCCTTCTCTACATACATGTATACATACGCACACAACACCACAACCTATGCAACCCTCCCCTTCTCCTTTTGCACTTCTTCAACAAATCACACAACCCCTTACATCCTGCACTCCCCTATCTAACCTAACTCCCAACCATCCTCAAAACCAAGCTAACCCAAGAACAACAACCCTCCTCCATCCATTTTTGTGCACCACAACAACTCCTTGCACTACCCTTCTCCACAACACCACAACACCCAGCAGCCACCATCGAGCCTTACTCTCCTTCTTCTTCTCGTCCCCTCAACCTTTTGTGCTATTCCCACCTTCCTACCTTCTAGCCAGAACAACCGCACCTCCACCACCTTCCTTTGGAACCCTTCCCAGCAACCAACTCATTTCCTACACCACCCACCTCATAGCCATCATCCTAGCCCAGCCAACCAATGCCATCACCACCCTTCTAAATACCCTGCGTAGCTGTGTCCCCTTCCTAGCCACCATCTCCACCATTTACAACCATCACCTACAACCAAGCCAACTAGCCACACCAACCCAACTAGTCAACCCAGCCAAATGACCCCCTCGTGCAAGCTCATGCTACATGTAGAGCATGAAGAAGAGTTGTATTTTGTTTTAAAAACTCTTTTGATACCTATTATTTACATGTAAGGGTATTTTGGTAATTTTATAAAAATAAATATTTTATTATTATTATTTTATTCATTAAATATTAATTTGGTATTTTATTATTATTTTTAGGTGCGAAAGTTGATTAGTAGAATCCCATAGTATTATTTTGTTTTTTTTTAATTCATGTAACTTTTATACTCTCCTAAAATGGTAAATTTTGCATGATATCACATTAGGGTTTTGTATGTGAAATATGTTAAGCATGATTAGTTAAATTATAATTGAGTGTTAACTATTATATATGAAAAAATTGTAAAAAGAGAGCATATATCATGTTGGAATATACATGGAAAATGGAATATTGTAAAAAAATATGTAAAATATTTCGGTTATAAAAGTATGGTAAAATGATTTTTTACGATTAAGTATGGAATGTACATGAAAAATGGTAAGGATACTTGCCATAGTCTAGGGTTTTTTTTATTACTAAGTGTTATATATGTTTTTGGTGTTATACTATGTTGATGTTATTATTTGAATTAATTTATGATTTTTAATGTGATGATAAGTGATTGATATTATATGATAGAAAATGAGTAAGTAATTATTTCTCGATATTATTATTTTATCTAGAAAAATCCTTGGTGTGAAATATGGTTGTATCATGAGTTTATTAATGGTTTGATGAGTATAATAAAGTATATGGAGATAAATGGAGGATTTGGGGATAATGTTACTAAACACGTAACATTTGCATGAAATAAGAGATTTTAACCGATAAGGGCATTTTGGTTAACATGGGTTAAATATAAGAATTATGGTATTTTAAGGTGTTATATATATCATCAAAAAAAGTGCTAAGAAATTTATATAAAGTGTGTTTAGAGTAGTTGTGAATGACCTAGGTTTATTTAAGTGTGGAAATTGTTTGATTTGAGAATAATCACCTTCACACGATAAGACTCTATTATCACATGCGTGAAACGGTAGAGGTAGACCTCAAAATTTAAATGTGTTGTTAATATTAGTGTTCTGGGAAAGTATAATGAATCTGGTGATTGTTTGAGCCCTACAAGAAAAATTATGATCAATTTGAAAGATTATGGTTTATAAGCCTTGGAAATAGTAACTTGTAGGATAGGATTATTATCGTATGTGCAAGACCTTAGCGTTAGACCTTGAAATTTGAGTATGTTGATAATAATAATATTTGAGGAAGAGGTGATAAGTTTGGTGATTAAGAGAGTAACAAAAGAAGAGTTATGATAAAAGTGTGAAATTTAGGTTTTGAGAAAATTTATGGGTTTTTACTCTAGAAAAGAGCCTTATGATCTTGGTCACGTGCTTTGCATGCTTTAAATGTGTTATGTACTTTTAAATCAATCATGAATATGACATTAATTATTTAAAGTGAAAGATTACGCGTGTCAAGCCAAGGTGTTTACAAATCTATTTCACCTGAAGATAATAGTGGCTCAAGTGTGTTATCCTTAAGAGGTGTTTCAGACTATTCATCTAGTTGAAGAATAGTGGTTCAGGAGAGTTTTTATGGATCTGTTCCCACTGGATGATAATAGTATTTCAGGGGTATTGTATCTAAGAGTTACTTCAGATCATTCCACCAATTTAAGAATAGTAGCTTAGGAATAAGGATAGCAATGAGGTGGGTCGGGGACAGGGATCCCATCCCCATCTCCAAACCCAATAAGAAAAATAATTCCCGAATCCAATCTGATTCCTAATTTTTTTTATCAAGTATTCCCCAACCCAATCCCCGATCTATTTTTCATCTCCGATTTATTTTTTAATCTTAAAATTCGATCCGATCCCGGACCCCCGACTCTATACCATATCCCTGATCCCCAATCCCCGATCCTTAAGCCTTTTTTTATATTATGCTTTTAATCGATATTCTATAAAAAAAAAGTATATATATATAATATAATATAAAAATATACATAGAAAATTTATTAGGGGCGGGTTCGGGGATGGAGACCCCCAAACCCGTCCCCACCCAATATCCAAAAACATTCCTATTAAGAATCCCTGAAGCCAAACCCGATCCTCGAATTCTCTCTTGTATTTTGGTAGCAGCTTTTATGCTTACTTGTATTTTGGTAGCAACATTTGTGCTAATACTGAACCAGCATTACAGTGTCCAATTTGGTTTTCGGTCCCAAATAAAAAAAAGAAATAAAAATTGGTCCTTAACTAGTCCCGATCCTATTCGGTCTTTTGGTTTGACCTAAAATCTCATTAATAGTTTACCTAAAATATAAAAACTCTTAATATAAAAAAATATATAATTTACCGGTTCTAGCATGTCTTGAATTAATAATTTCAGTTCGATCCTAACTTAAAAATTAAAAAAAAAATTAATACTTAATCGAATTATAGTTCGATTTGATTTTGTACCAGTGCACTTCTTTAGTGATAATACTATTTGTTTTTATTATTTTAACTTTTAGGCACAAAGTTTTTTATTGGTAAAATTTAAAATGCTACAACGACCTCGTCCATTAATTTATTTACTATAATCATACCAGCCGGTCAGTGGCTAACACAACACAATTAAAGAAATCGACATTAGTTACCGACGAACTAATCTAACGGTTCTAATTATAGTATATGAGTAAAATAAGATAAAATTATCGTGGCAGCCTAGAGGCCCGTCAAATAACTTAATTTGGTAAATTTGATTCATCATGATCTGGACCCCACTGTGCCATCGCCTCAGATCTTATTCTATACACACGTCGTCAGGCTAGATATTTTGAGGAGGCGGAAGCATATCATCCTACGCGCAATTAGAAAAGCGTGGATTATGTCTCCTGTGTGTCGTTAGTGGCAGCACACCACCTTATATTCTATATAGCTCTATTATGGGACGCCAATAGGCGGTAGCCACAGCACGGCATACGTGTACGCAGGAGTACAGACTGTATGGAGGAACCCTTTATTATTGTTGGCACTTGGGGAGTACACTGTAAAAGTCCTATAATACTAGTAGCTTGGCTTTTTAGCTTCCCCCGACCCTCCCCCCCCATTTGTGCTCGTTCAGTGTTTGTGCGCCTTTCAAGACGTATTTTAGAGTTTGGAGTTTGGACCACCACGACATGGCGTACTGTTTGATATTCAGTCCTTCCATATCTGATTTTAAAAAATCATGATCAAAACTTTGAGCTATTTTTATACTTTTTTTTTGTCCTTGTTTAACGAGACATGGGGCCGCATTTATTTTATTTTCTATATATATATATATATATATATTTTTTAAAAGTAATACGCTTCTATTATGTATGGTCCAAGACTCATGTTTTAAGAAATAAACTGCGGTGCGTAATTTAAGAGCGTATAAAATATGCATTTGTTACTGTAATTATCCTCGAGAAGTCGGACCGCCAATTGCAATTTTAATTATACGTAGACATCAAATTATGGGACAACAAATAATTAAAATTATTTTACCTTAAGAAATTCATATATTATTTTACTTTTAAGATATAAGTTAAGGACCGAAAGATATTATTTTCTATTACTTGACTTTATTGGCCGTGATTTAATTTCATCTAAATTAATCCTTATTTAAAGTTAGTTATAAAAATGATTATATAAGATAATAAATTTTCAAACAAATTTTTATAGCCTAATTTTTACAAAAGTTGATTTTATAATCAGTTTCACGCAAACAATTAATCTTAATTGTCTAAATTGGTTTTAATTTAATATGCCAAAATGCAATTAAATAATAATAATAATAATAATAATAATAATAATAATAATAATAATAATAATAATAATAATAATAATAATATGAAGAGGATGTTCACAAACAAGTTTGATAGCATTGATGATAATATCTCCTTTCATTTTATCCCACTCCTGCTACTTAGCACACAATAACATTATAATAAATTTGATATGATTAACATCTTATTTGATATTACTTATAAGATTCATTATTTTATATAAATAATTTTTTAAAAAAAAGTGGATAACAAGTTTTAAAATAAATTATTATGTATGATAATTATTTTGTATAAATAACACAAAACAAGGGGTAAATAATTACTACGCCTAAGTGTTCGTTTGGTACGGAGGTAATATGGGTGGAAAAATTACCCCTATATTTTATATATATTGTATAATTTATTAAAAATTAAAAATTTTTATTTTAATAAATATCCATTTTAGATCTTAATTTGATCTAAAATAAATATTTCATGAAAATATATTTATTATTATTAAATATTTAATATAAAAAATATAAAATAAAAGAAAAAAATTTTCACTCGTATTACTCATATACCAAACAAGCCTTAAAAGTTAAGGCGAGGATGTTAGGGGATAAGTTTATCCAAAAATCTAGTGTATATTGCAAAAGATTCATTTTCTTATCCAACTTAAAAGGAAAAATAAATCCACTGCAAGCAACTTGACAGCAACATTCGGGTTCGGGGGAGGATATTATTAGAGCTCTTGTCGGCTTATATTAGTTTTGTCGAGGTCGTGACGGCCGGGCAAGGGCAGGAGAGAAGTACAGTGAAGTGGCAAGTCCCCAGTCGGGGCACCCTTAAATGAAGATACCGACGCCTTGGTGTCGCAATATTCAAAGAGAGCAGCTATCGGAGGAGTGTTGTGGGATTGGCATGGCGGCATTTTAGGTGCATTTTCTCTTGTCCTGGGAGCTACATGGATATATTAATGAGCTGGAAGCGAAAACGATATTTTCCCCCCTTTGTTCCAAAAGGGAGTGACATCTTTGTATCCTTGCGAACGTTGAGACAGATTTAGCAAACGCAACGCATTTGTGCAACCAAGATAGCTTAGCCAAGCAAGGGCTGTGGCGAGATTCACACTTTGTGGCCTGGTTCCGACTATAGTGCGTAGTATACTTGTTGTCCCCTTTTCTTTACGGGGATTGACTTTTTTACTTTTTTCACAGGAGGTTCTTGGGTGGCTAGGGGTTGGAGGCCTTGCGGTTTCCCTAGATTGCCATGGAGTTTTGTTACCTCGCTGTATTATTTGACTTTGCTTTGATTAATGAAATCTGTCTTATAAAAATAAAAATAAAAATAAAAAATGTCAGTGACATTCAATCACTTATCTAATTCAAACCTTGTTAAATATATACTAATTGGACTTGATCCTAAATCATCATCATTAATCACCTATATCAATACCAGAAGAGGTCTTGGAATATTATTACACTACAGCAAACACGGGATATGTAGACGTTTAATTAGGGACGGTTTATGGAACCGTCGCGTGCGGGGAAAAAACCATTAAAATTAGCGACGGTTTTAAACCGTCGGTATATTAGCGACGGTTTTAAACCGTCTGTATATCAGCGACGGTTTTAAACCGTCGGTATATCAGCGACGGTTCTAAACCGTCGGTATATTAGCGAGATGGTGTAATTAGCGACGGTTATAAACCGTTTCTAATATACCGACGGTTTAAAACCGTCGGTATAATTTTGACCCAAAACTTAACCCACCCGATTGAAAATTTCAGCTAAACTCCCCCCGTGCGTTATTCCCTCCCTATTCGGCTGATGTGTGTCTTCTTCCACGCGACCCTGTTCCCATTTTCCTTCGTCGATTCCTTGCTCCGGTGAACAGTGAGAGGCACGCCGCGTGCCGTCCTTCTTGAATCGCCGCCGCGCGTCAGGGGCTTCGTTCTTCCATTGCCGCCGCGCGTCAGGGGCTTCGTTCTTCCATTGCCGCAGCGCGCGCGCTGTTAATTGTTTAACAATTGCTTCATCTGTTCTTCTCCCGTGCAAGGTATGTTCGAGGCCCAAATTTTAATTTTTTGCTGCTGTTAATTTGTTGCAACCATATAACTCAGTGTTGCAGTAACGTAATTCAATGGAGAATTGAATTAAAATAGGCTCAGGGATTAAATCCGATGGATATGCTGGAATTAAATCCGCTGTTAATTGTCGATATCCCCCTGCCGCCCCTCTTCTACAATATGGTATAATTTATAAGATAGGAAGAAATTTTTGCCTGTGATTATATATAATTGAATAAATTTATGCTATACATATTAAAAAGTGGAGGCTTAAATGTTGCTGTAATTAGGTTAGCAAGACTTCAATTCTAGTTATTTGGGAAGGTTAATAGTGCTAGTAGTGTTGCAGGGTAGAAGGCAACCCTTAGACTGGAATTGGGATTTTTAATTTTTATTATTTGTGTGGCTTGATTCTAAACCTTTTCTGATAATTATTTCAATACAAATTAAAGTAGTTCCAACTTCGAAGTGAATTACCTTGGCAAATTTGAGTATAATTTGTGGATGAGAGGGCATTGGTCTAAGTACAATAGTGTGACAATTATATTGACAATGGCTTTCATATTTTGAGCCTTTTGATACACAAGGGAGTAGTGTGAAGATAGAAAAAACATAGGACTTATGACATGAAAACCCAATTACTATAGAAATTATGTTTTTTGGTTATGAAATTATACTTGTTGCAAATCCTAAACACAATCTTATTATCCTGCAGTACCTTAGATAATTAGATATTCTGGTTTGTGTGCAATTTTCAATTTTCCTCTTTACTTACTGAATCGTGAGTCCTTGTTTTATGTTAATTTTACTGAATTTTCCTCTTTACTACAAATTTATACAAGATCTTCTTCGGCAATAAAATTACCTAGTGGAATACACTTGTAAGCTGAACATAAAAGAATTGTTAAGTTGCATTATGCTGGAATATTATGATGATGATTAATGTACTTAGTATAATTATGAATGTAAGTAATATAATTAATTATTAATTTTTTATAATTATGAATATAATATCAAGATTTCCCTTTTAGTTTGTCATTGTTGAGTGACTTCAATCTTCTTCTCTACATTCTCAATTTGAGTAGCATTTCCTGCATAATATATTTATATTAATTAATTGATATCATTTGAAATGCCCAGGTAAATTGGGAATATATTTTATCATGGATAAAAGTTGGATAAATTTAAATAGGACCAGTACCAAGTTTCTTGAGGGATTTGATAATTTTTTAAAGCTTGCAACTTCTAAGACAGCTATAAACGGAAAGATATGGTGCCCTTGTCGAAAGTGTTATAATAGATATCGTTATTCAGCTGATTTTGTCACCGGTCATGTTATGAAGAATGGCTTTCTAAAAAATTACACCAATTGGGTTCTTCATGGGGAACCAATATGGGAACCGGCTAATGATGTGTCTACTAGTATGGATGACATTAGGCCAAATGTTGAGGATAGAGATCAAATTCCTGCACTTGTGAGGGATGCATTTGGAGTATTAGATGAAGGAATTGAAAATCCTGCCATTGAATCATCGAGTCCACTTCAACCAAGATTCAATGATGATTCCCATGGTTATGATAATGTAACTGAAAACCAACCTATGAACACTCCTAGTGATGAAGAGGTTCACTATCATAGGTTGTTGAAGCAGTGTGAGGAAGAATTATATCCCAGGTGCAATAATTATTCGAAACTATCATTCATTTTGCACTTGTGCCATTTGAAAAGCATGAACGGTTGGTCTTCGAAGTCTTTTACTATGCTTCTTGAATTGATGTCCAATGCATTTCCTATGGTATGTCCATTTCCATCTTCTTGGTATGAAGCAAAAAGGTTGATAAATGAATTAGGTCTTAGATATGAAAAGATTGATGCATGTCCAAATGATTGCATGTTATATTGGGATGATGGAAGAAATGATAGGACAATGTTAGACAATTGTTTGGTGTGTAATACTTCACGTTGGGAGAATCCGATTGAAATGGATTGCATCGATGAGGTTGAGCGAGATCCTAATAGAAGGAAAAAACCAAGGAAAGTTCTACGGTACTTTCCATTGATTCCAAGGCTGAAGAGAATATACATGTCATCGAAGATGGCCATGGATATGAGATGGCATGATAGGGATCGTGTGAGCGATGGAAAATTAAGACATCCGGCTGATGGTTTAGCATGGAAAGATATTGATGCTCGTTATCCTAATTTTTCTCTCGATCCTCGCAATATTCGTCTTGGACTTGCTAGTGATGGTTTTAATCCATTTCGAACATTGAGCACAAATCATAGCACTTGGCCTGTTATTCTAGTTCCTTATAATCTCCCGCCGTGGATGTGTATGAAACAATCATCATTTATTTTGTCGATGATTATACCAGGGAAAAAGGGGCCGGGTAATGACATTGATGTGTATTTGCAACCTCTCATATGTGAGTTAAAGAAGTTGTGGGATGGTGTCAATGCATTTGATGCAGCTTCTAAGCAAAACTTCCGATTACGAGCTGCTCTGCTATGGACTATAAATGATTTTCCAGCATATGCAAATTTGTCAGGATGGAGTACAAAGGGTGCACTTGCTTGCCCATGTTGTGGAAGTGCTACTTCATCAAGATGGTTAAAATTTGGTAAAAAGTTTTGTTATATAAGGCATCGGCGATGGTTACCAGATGATCATTTATTTCGGTTTCAACCTACACAATTTGATGGAACAATAGAGGTTGATAGGGCTCCACCTACACCTTCAGGAGTTGCTATTCGTAGGCAAATGGATGTTATAAATCATGTTTATGTCAAGTCATCAGATCGCCCTACAAGATCTACTCAATCTAATCTTAGGCATCCACCAGTATTAGAGATTAATGAGGACATAGATGATGAGGAGGAGGAGGAGGAGGAATTCTCTTATGATAGCCTTGTGCAACATAATTGGAAGAAAAGAAGTATTTTTTTTGACCTTCCATATTGGCAACATCACCTCATCCGTCACAATTTGGATGTCATGCACATAGAGAAAAATATATGTGATAATTTGTTAGGAACATTTCTGGGTATTGACAGGAAATCGAAAGACAATTATGAAGCACGCATGGATCTTAAGGATATTGGGATACGACAAAATTTACACCCGATCGAACATCCCAACAACAAGTATGTTTTACCTGATGCTTCTTACACCATGAATTCCACTGATAAGGAGATTAAAGTTCCTGATGGATATGCATCTAACATCTCAAGATGTGTTAGTTTGAAAGACAAAAGGTTGTTCAACCTTAAAAGCCATGACAGTCATATCTTAATGCAAGATTTGCTTCCAATTGCATTAAGAGCATCTATGAGTACTGAAGTTGTTGGATTGATCTCAGACTTATCTATGTTCTTCAAATCCTTATGTAGCAAAGAACTTGATTTACAAGAGCTTGATAATTTACAACAACACGTTGTTTTGACATTGTGCCACATGGAAAAAGTATTTCCACCAAGCTTTTTTACAAGCATGGTTCATCTAATTGTGCATCTTCCAGAGCAAGTTAAATTCACTGGTCCAGTTCACTATACATGGATGTATCCTATTGAACGGTAAGGACATTTGTAATATTCCATATCCACATGCTTAGTGCTTTTATTACTTCTATGGTTGAAGTCATATGGCCTAATTGTTTTATTTGGCAGGGCCTTAGTACGATTAAAATCAAGTGTTCGTAACAAAGCTCATCCTGAGGGTTCGATAGCTGAAGGATACAATATTCATGAATGTTTGACATTTTGTTCACGTTATTTTGGAAATGTTGAAACTGTATTTAATCGGGGACCAAGGAATGATGAATTTGTTCAAGGTTTTCACAAGTATTTGTTCAACACTGGCGGACGATCAATAGGCAAGATTCATCATCTTAATTTAGATGACTTAAGTCTCAAGCAAGCTCATCGTTATGTGCTTATCCAACATGACTATTTTGATGCGCACCGTAGGTAATATCGCATATAATATAATAGTTGTGTAACTTTATTAGTCAAATTTTTTAACTAATTTATTAAATGTAATTGTCTTATATGGTTTTAGTGAATTCATACGTGAAAAGCGTCGGGCCAATAGGAATATTCGACCTGATGCAAATACTGAGAAAAAATGGGTGATTGAAGAGTTTTCTGGATGGCTTCAATCAAAGGTAGTTTTATTAACATGTATAAAAATACTCTTTTATTTTGTATAAATGGTGTAATTTTTTTAATATGAATTTAGGGACGAGACTATGATGACACTACAGAAGATATGCAAATTTGGAAGGCGTTGGCACGAGGACCTAATAAAGTAGTTAGATCAATGAAATCTTTCATCACAAGGGGGTATAGATTCCATACAAAAAAGAGAGATGAGAGGAGGAAAACTCAAAACTGTGGGGTGATGGTATT
This sequence comes from Tamarix austromongolica, assembly GCA_039764185.1. Classification (NCBI taxonomy): domain Eukaryota; kingdom Viridiplantae; phylum Streptophyta; class Magnoliopsida; order Caryophyllales; family Tamaricaceae; genus Tamarix; species Tamarix austromongolica. The sequence continues at coordinate 38,153,972 of CM077811.1, read as the reverse complement.
TTCTGATGGAATAAAATACTATGGAAGGATTAGAGGCATTTATGAATTGGATTACTATGGGAGTTTCCATGTTGTATTATTTCGTTGTGATTGGGTAAATATTAACTCAAGTAGAGGCTTGAAGCAAGATAACAATGGCTTTACATTGGTAAATTTCAACCATTTGATTCATACGGGCAGAGCATTGAAAGATGATCCATTCATTCTTGCATCTCAAGCAACCCAAGTGTTTTACGTCGAAGATGGGAATCAAGCAGAATGGTTTCACATTGTTGAAGTAAAGCCAAGAGACAACTATCAATTAGGAGCACGTGTACAAGGAGAAAATGATGCCATTGAAAACGATGATGAATTTGATCTTCTTTATCCTCAATCTATTCCTTCTACTTCTATTAACACTTTTGATGATGTAACATATGTAGCTAGGATGGACATGGATGAGTAGTTATTTTTTCTTTTTTGGTGTTTGTATTTGGTTTTCATTGCTATGTATTTCTGTGGACCATGCTTATAATAGTAGTTCGATAATACTTAGTGATTGTAGTATTTCTATGGACCATACTTAAATTATTACCATACATATATCTAACTATGTATTAGTGTGTTTAAATTATATGTTTTGTAGTCATGTATCGCTCAAAGAATGCAAGAAAGAGATTAATGTCTGATTCACGTGCATCTTCATCTCATCCTTGCACAAATGATAGTAGCTCACCCATTTCACCAAACACACTTGTTCGAGCTTTTGCTGATACAAGATCATCAGGTGAGGGATCTCCAAATGCACATTTACCATTCACACCTGATAGTGGTTTGCATATCCATGAGCAGCATGTCGATGAGGAGCACATCCCCATGAGCATGATACACCGGATATAAGTGGTAGTGGTAGTCGAAGTGGAAGTAGAAATGGTAGTGGTAGAAGTGAAAATAGCACAGCTTTATTTGATAATGACTTCGTGAAATTTATTGGTAAGGATGATTCATTACATTATTTAGTGTTTTATTTCTTTGATGTAATTCTTACTTCCTTGTTTAACTAATTTATCATTCAGATGGTGAGGGAAATATTACGCGAAGGCAGCGAAAAATTGAGCTGAAAGATATTTGGAATCTTAGGAATGGTGAGAGGATGAAAGTGGATGTCAATGAAATGTTTCAACCAATTAGGAAGTCGGGCCATTACTTCCATCGTTGGTTGGGGGACTTAGCAAAAAAACCAGAGTGGTGTCCTTATGAAGAACATGATTGGCGTCATATCCATAAAAGATTCAAAGATGATTTGAAGAAATTAGTTCGGGTATTTCTTGGTTTTTATTATTAGTCTTGAGTAATATATTTTTTTTATTATTGATTAATCTTATTCTGTTCATTATACAGGGGAAATTTCTTCTTCCTTCGGGAAGTGTGATGGAAAAATATTTCTTGAGTAATATTGGCGTAAAGGTAAGGCAAAGGAAGTATGAGTTGAAGGCTATTTATTGTCGTCCTGGTGAGACTAAAGATCAAGTGATTGATAAATGGGATAAGACAGGACTTCCTGAGGCTCATTGGATCAAACTTGTTGAATATTGGTTCTCTGATAAAGGAAAGGTACAATATTTTACTATGTATATATTTATACTATAAATTAAATATAAACTCACCTAATTATTTATTTGATCTAGAGTGCTGCTAAGCGAGGAGAAACTGTGAGAAAAGAAGCATCTCATTTTCATACTCGTGGATCAAAAAGTTTTGCTATTGCTAGAGATGAATTTGTGAGTAATTCATGACAAACCAAAATATAATCTACAAAAGTGTGTTTTATACTTCTTGTTTGATTTATTTTTATTTGATACTTTAGAAGAGATTGGAAGGAAGAGAGCCTGGTGACCTGGAAATGTTTATACAAAATCATAGAAGACGTGATGGGAGTTACTCGATGAATTCAACATCGAAAGAGTTTGTGGTATGAAGTACTGATCTATAGGAACATTTACTCAATGGTATCCTAATTTTTTTGATCTATTTGATTTTGATTATGTGTATCTTATTTTTTCTATTTTAACATATGATGCTGCCATTGCTTATATCAATGATAAAACTGGCAGTTTTGAGTTGTCGAGTTCTACTGTTGAGACAGAAAAGGAGGCCATCCTAGCCCTATATGGAAAAAATCATAGTGGTAGGGCATTTGGCTATGGGCACGGGGCTACAAAGTCAAAGTTAGATATGTGTCGTCAACATGTAGGAAAACCCAATGAAGAAGTTGAAAGGGTAAGTAAGGAGTTAGCTGTTACTACTGAAAAGCTGCAGAAAACTGAAGAGAAGTTGCAGAAAACCGAAGAAAAGTTGCAAAAAACCGAAGAAGAGATGGCAACCACTAGAGACGAAATGGCTTCTATGAAACAAGTTCAAGAAGCTTTTATGGAAAGGGTTAATGAGTGGATGAGAAGAACAAGCAACACACAGGTATGTTCAATTCCCTTTTGTGCGGATGTATCAACATATAGCAAACTAAAGCTTCTATTGACAGGACCCTACAGGTGCAGAAGGATGAATTTTTGTTAGGATGCTGTCCTCCAAGATGATATTAGGTATGCCATTCAAATTTTACCCACAATCTTTATCCTCAATCTGTCAGCTTCCTTAGGTACTTAGTGTTGCAAGCTTGATTCTCTGATTCCAACTGTCTTATGCCTACTGTCTCTAATTCCAACTGGCTGTGATTCTATTGATTACTGACTGATGTTGGGGTATATATAAAGAAACACTTGGTATCTGAATGGAAATTTACCTTCCAATGGTTCACCACTGTTGGGTATGAATGAGGAGATGCATATTTATTTTAGTTCTGATGTGCCATTATTATGTTCTTTGATCTGGTTCCCTGCCTTTGCTATATTAGATTCTGTTTTTGCTTGGCTGCTCTTGGTCCTACTAGTAGATGCTTTTAGGTTGATCTTTTCAGTTATTTGTTGTGTTTTCTGACATTCAGGTTTTTTTGTATATTTTAATTCTTTTACCTAAATATACTGCCTTACGCTTATTTTATTGCAGTGTGTTTGGCTGAATAAAATTGGTTAATTGACTTAGTTGATTAATTAATGATTGGTGTGTCCCATCTTCCTCCCTAGAGTGAATGAGTGTGGCTACTCTTCCCCTTGTTCTTTTAGATTATGACAGAATGGAATTCCAAGGTCTGAGAGATATGTCTAGAGGAGGGAAATAAGTCACTCAGGTCCATTCGGTTTGGCTTATCTTAGATCGGGTTAAAATATGGGTTTTTGTGTAATTGGTTAAGGTATAAGTGATTAGTTCTATTTTTGGGTTCTATTGTTTCAGTTTTATAACTAGAAGTCGATTTACCTTTCGATTTGACAAGGTTACTTATACAAAGCTGATCTCATGGATTTCTTAAAAGATATATACATGATATAATTTGTTAGAACATAAAGGTAGACTATCTCACTATACATGAAACACATCATTGTAAAAATTATTGAAAATCAGGAAAGGGTTTGAAAGCTGATTTCCAATAATTAATGCCTGAGATCTACCATTTTGTTGCTCTTCTGTCTTGAGATATACCATTTTAGAATGCCTGCTTAAACAAACTCATTTTAGAATGAATTTCTAGAATTCTACTTACCTGATATACCAACAGATATCAAACTGCAGAGTTCCCCATTGAGTATGGAGCTATGGTTCAAAGAGTCAGTGATTATCAACCCTCCCTGTTACCTGAATTTTCAAAAAAAAAAACTACTAGCTCTTTAAGATGAGTTGTCAGCAATTATAAGATTCACAGCAGTGAATAGATTGAGTAGTAGCAACATATCAGAACTGCTCATTTTCAGGAGATGTAACCCCATTTTCCAGTGAAAATAGTATGTCTTGATAGGATCAGAAATATAGTTTAGGTTGGGTAATCTCACATTTTCTTTGTCCTTAAATCAATATGTTAGGTGGTGTTGTGTAAAGCCACTCCCTATAGTGAGAAACAGTCCTGCTAGAATGTGTAAAGCCACTCCTGGAATGATGGTAAATATATATAACTGAAAAAGAAACTGTACAAGGTCACAGGGCATACCCTGGAATAGGCCCTTACAGACAAAAATGAAGTACAAGAACCATAGGTGATCTAGTCCAACAGATCTCTGTAAAACCTCACAAATTCCTGCTGAATTTCTATCTCGTCCAAAATGACTGAACCATCACTTTTCTGTAGCTGTACTGTTCTGTTTTTTTGAACCCTGGCCCTGAGCATATTATAGAAATATTGAGAGTTCTGGTCCATGCTAAACAGGAACCTGTTCTTGTTAATCTGAGAAAGAAAGGAAGCAGCAGCAGTTTTCAGAAATTTGGCCTTCTTCTGCAAATCTGCCAGGTGCTGAAACCCTATCTGAGAATTTTTCTGCAGAAAGTACTCCTGGGCTTCTTTTAGATGAGTCTCTGCAAGATTAGCCCTAGAAACAATGTGAGAAAACTCCAATTTATTGAGCTGTTTCAGAGGTTTCTTGAGGGAAGACAGTTTCATGCAAAGATTGAACTGGCAGGATCCAGGAAAGTTGAATTTCCAATTCTCAATCACCACTTTTCTGAAGTTGGGGTGATTACACCACAAGTTGAGAAATTGAAATTGTCTCTTCCTGAACTGCTGTCTACCCAATTCCAAAATACATGGGGAGTGATCTGAAGCTGAACCAGGAGGGAAGAAGTGGGCAGAAACCTGCCACTTAGCAGCAAAACCTGCCGCATTCATTAGGGCTCTATCTAGTTTACTTTTAACATTATTAGCAGCAAAGGTATACATACAACCAGTTGAAGGTATATCAGACAACTGTGAAATAAGGCAGCAGGACTTAAAGTCTGCTGTTTCATAGTCTGAAACTGGTCTTATACCTATTCTGTCCTCAGCATTAAGTGGGCAGTTGAAGTCCCCACATACAATCCAAGGTCCTGTCATACTGTGAGCCAGATTGATTAAAGAATCCCATAGAGATTTTCTGTTTCTAATACTATAAAGCCCATAAACAGCAGTAAGTGTGAAATGTCTGTTAGAGGAACGATCACTCACAGAACCAGTGAGGGTTTGCAGGGTTACCTCCTTTAACTGAAATTCCACAACTAGAGGGTTCCAGATGCAAAGAATCCTCCCATTGGGGTGATTCAAGAAATTATGGAAGAACTTCCATCCTCTGAAAAAAGAATCCATGAGCTGCTGCAGTTTAGCCTCATCAAGTTTAGTTTCCAAAATACATACCAGAGAACAATCTTGGTCTTTACATAGCTTTGCTAAAGTTTTTTGTTTCAGGGGAGAACTCAATCCCCTCACATTCCAGAAAAGAAGCTTCATGAGATCTTCACAGATCTGCTGAGTCTGTTAAGAGGACCTCTCTGGCTGCCAATAATCCCAGGTTTTTTCCTTCTTCTCTTTGCTGCTTTGGACACCACCATTTGCCATCCAGAAACCAAATTGATGTCCTCCTCCAAGGACTGAGGCTGAGCAACAGTTATTGGGGAAGGTCCAGTCCTGGTCAACTAAGCAGGAGCCTGTTCCTGTTCTGAAACCCTAGCAACAGGGTCAGCAGGTGCAGAGAACAGAATAACTGGCTGTACAGGTTCAGGGATAGAAGAGGCAGGATCAGAAATATGAGGGTCAGCCCTCCCAGGGGGATCAGCCGGCAAAACTGGAGCAGAAGTGGCTTGGGGAGGTTTCTGTGATATGGACCTGTTCCTTTTTTTCTTTGTCTGTTGAGGAGCAGAGGGACCAGAAGTAGTAGCAGAAACTTTCTGCTGGGGATCAACATGAGTCTGTGGTTGTTTCCCTATAGAAATATGGTTGACAACAGGAGCCTGCTTATTAGTAGCAGACAAGGGACATGCAGATTGAAAATGACCTATATTACCACACTGATCACAGAAATGGGGGAGATCTTCATATTCAACCAATTGGGAGTATTTTTCATCTCCTCCTAGGACAGTGATGACAGTAGGGAGCTCAGTTTTTAGATTCACTTCAACCAATACTCTCCCATACTCAATCTATTGTTTGTTGGGTAATATCAGAACTGTTCTATCAGAACTGTTCTATTGTTTGTCAACAAATTACAACTTAGTAGTGGGGTCCCTACTTCAAGAGGGAATACTGCCTTTATGCCTTATAAGAAGGTAAATGGAGATTCACCTATTAAGGAGTGAGCAATGGTCTTGTATGAGCATATGAATCTGATTAGTTTGTAGACCTAATTTCCTTTGTCTTGCTAATGATGATCTTGTTTATCCAGTACACCTAATTGTTAGCTTGGGGTATCAAAATGTAAAAAAATATTGAAATTTGATCCTCATTCTTTGCAAAAATCATGAATATCACTTGCTGTTAAAATTTATCTTTTATGGTCTATTTGATCCTCAGTTTTGGATAATATTACTGTCAGTCAAGTAATCACAGGTTATCTGCCTAGTCTTATCCTAATGTTGTTTCTAAAATTGGTCCCTCCTGTCATGGAGTTCCTTTCCTCTATTCAAGGATACATCTCACTGAGTGACATACAAAAGAGTGCATGCAACAAGTTTCTTTGGTTCACAATCTGGAACATCTGTTAAGTTGCAAATGTACTCTCTGGATCAGTTCTGAATCAGCTTTCTGTTTTTCTTGACCTTCAGAACATTCCTTCAAAGTTAGCAGTTGCTGTCCCTGCGCAGGTAAGGTCCTTGGCTATCTTTATTCGTATTTGGATGAATTAAAATTCTGTGAAATGAACATGCTGATAATAGTGCTTCTGTTCTATGAATGTGCAACATATAACAGCTGAATGGATAGTGAACCCTTAATCCTTTACCTATGTTTTCAGAAGGACTGAAAACTAATATATGTTACCTGTGTTATGTTTTCAGAAGCACTATTATCAGAAAAGGATTAAGGGTTCGACATATAACAGCCTAGTTTTCATGTGATTTAGTAAAGGACTGAATGCACTTAACAGCTGAACTCTTTTCATGCTAGTAATAATACTAGCAAGCCGTATTTAACACCCAATTTCTGAAACACATGTTTTTAGAAGGGTGTCTTCTCTTTCATAGTGACCTTACTTAGATCATATGCTTATTTTGTTCTATATTTTATCTGTAACTAATCATAACAAAAATTTGTTGTACAAAATGGGCACATGAAGAATACAAAATGAAGCTAAACCACTGTCTATGTTAAATTCATCCTGGTTGATTTTTCTTGCAAAAATGTTATTCTGCAAGTTAATACAAATTATTCTTGTCAAATTTTCTGTATGCATATGAATCCTGGTTTGTGATTCTCTTTGGTATTATTGTGTTAAATCTTACTGATACAATTCATTATCTTCAGATGGATGGAAAGCATTTGAATGTCTTCATGTATAACTGGCTGTTGCTTCAGAGATTTATTGGTTAGAAATATTTTTGGATGGATTTTGGAAGCCCTGAAAAGATGTAGTACCAGACCAAGTACTTCTTTGTGGCATTATTGCAGCAGGCTGGCTGGCTTGTGTTGCTTTCACTGGCATCATTGGGATTGCTGCTTTGATTGCCCGGTTGTGGAGATGATGAGGCTGCATATTATTGAGTACTTTGGTTCTTGCAGATGAAAAACCTATCTAGCCAGTGGTGGAAATGTGTAATGTCTGTTGTAAACTATTTTCTGAACAAATTTTCTAGGCAGGGGGCTCTATCATATATTTTTAGTGCTAGTATTATGGAGTTTTTTTATAATGTAAATGACTTCATATTGTTAAAGCACAGTTTCTGCATATAAAGTAAGATTTATTTTTGTTTTTAATGGCGTTCATCTGTGCCATCCTTGATGTTTATTTTCTCATGTTTGCTATAAAGTAAGGTTATTAATTTCTTTACAGGTATAATATTAACTTATATTTACTACCGACGGTTTTTAACCGTCACTACAATAAATATTACCGACGGTTTTTAACCGTCACTAAAATAAATATTATCGACGGTTTTTAACCGTCACTAAAATAAATATTACCGACGGTTTTTAACCGTCACTACAATAAATATTACCGACAGTTTTTAACCGTCACTAAAATAAATATTAGAGACGGTTTTTCACCGTCGGTAATACGTATTAGAGACGGTTAAAAACCGTCGCTAAAATATTTTACCGACGGTTTTCAAAACCGTCGCTAATATTTTACCGACGGTGCGATTAGCGACGGTTTCTGTAACCGTCGGTAAATGTTTAGTGACGGTTTTTAACCGTCTCTAATATTTAATTAACCGTCGCTATTAAATATATTTATTGTAGTGTTACTAAGGAGAAAAAACTTGACTCGGTAGAGCTTTTTTTTTTGATAATTCGACATGAAAGGTGCCAAAACTCCTTCGAGGCCAAAAAAGGCCTAAGATAGAGGACACCTAATGTAAGAAAACATGAACGTTATGCACTAACTCCTCTATACTATAGGGAAACTCCTTGCTGCTGTACTTCAACCAAAAGCCAATTCTCATCTTAATGGACAAGAGCATCCAGTTGATGCAGAACTCTTGATTGTCAAAGACCACCTTATTCCTGGATTCCCAGATGGAGCCAGTGATAGCAAAAAAAGCTGCCTGCCAGATAACCTTTTCCCTCCCTCTGTTTGGGACCCCTAGCCAAGCAAAAGCATTTGTATTCATTGTATCTGGCATTACCCATTCGCGCCCGATCCAATTGCAAATGTCATACCACAGTCTCCCCGTCACTGTACAGTGTAAAAAGATGTGGTCGCTCGTTTCCTTCTCCACCTGACAAAAAGGGCACCTTGCTTCCGATTCTCCAATAATGCTCATCCGAACCAGTCTGTCTTTTGTATTGAGTCTGTTGTACACCGCGAGCCAGGACAGGAGCGCCATTCGTGGTGGGGCCACACTCCTCCACATTAAACTTGAGCTAGTAGGGCTCTGGCACACCTCCCCTATCCTTTGGTACCTAACCTGACATAGCGATCTCACAGAAAAGGTACCGGTGTTGTCGCCCTCCCACCTGATCATATCCTGTTTACTTATGCTAAGCTGACACCTCTTAATGATTATCCTCAGCTGCTTTGCTTGGTTCACTTCCCAGACAAAGAGGTCTCTTCTCCATCTCAGGTCCCACGTCCATCGTGTGCCTTCCCAATTTCCCATATCCGCCACTTTTTTGTCTTGTTGATTCGATACCACATAAAGCCTGGGGAACCAGTTCCTCAAAACTCCGTGCCCTGTCCAGTCATCGCTCCAGAAGCTAACCCTTTTCCCGTCTCCCACCTCGACCTTCAGCCCTAGATTAGAATTCTGAAGTTCGCGACCTGTGTTGGTGATGTCTCTCCATGGTGCCCATCCTTTGTTATGCTGTGGAATCTCTATATATCCAAAGTGGTCGTTCGGATAGATCGAGGAAATAATGTTCTTCCAAGTCGCTCCCTCTACTGTGTAGTACCGCCACCACCATTTGAAGAGTAAAGCACTGTTCCTCATCATCAAGTCCCCCACTCCCAACCCCCCTAAGTCTTTGGGTTTCTGTATCACCTCCCATTTGACCAGTGGTAACGCTCTTCTTTCTCCTGTACTCCTCCAAAAGAAGTTCCTCTGGATACGAATGATTTCCTTGACCACTCCCTTAGGAATTTTAAACAAGCTCATGTAGTACAATGGTAGATTGTTGAGCACACTCTTGATCAGAACCAGCCTCCCTGCTCTTGACAGAACTCTCGCCTTCCATCCCGCTAGTCTGGTCTTAATCTTTTCCACTACCGGCTTCCACACTTCCTTCCTGCTTGCATTTGCCCCCAGAGGGAGACCGAGGTAACTCATAGGTAGCCTTCCAACCTTGCATCCCATAATTTCTGCCGCCTCCTGCTGAAAACAAGTGTCCACGCCTAGACCGATCAACTCTGATTTTTCGAAGTTGACCCGCAGTCCTGACAATAAGAAGAAACAGTCCATAAGCCTTCTCCAGTTTCTTACACTCCCCAAAGACTCTCCACAGAATACCATCGTGTCATCCGCAAACTGTAGATGAGTGACCACACATCTATCCCTGCCCACGGTGATCCCCTGGAGAGATTCTTTTTCCACACCTCTTCTAATGAGCTGAGTGAAAGCCTCCACAGCTAATACAAACAGAAAAGGAGAGATAAGATCCCCCTACCTTAACCCCCGACCCATCTTGAAAGGTTCGGAGGGTACTCCATTAATAAGGATCGAGATTCTTGGTGTCGTAATACTCTCCTGAATCCATCCTCTGAATATTTTCCCGAAACCCATAATGCTGAGAATGTTATCCACAAAATCCCACCTGATGATGTCATATGCCTTCTGAAAGTCCAGCTTAATCATTACACCTCTTGCTCCTTTCCTCTTCTTCGTCCACTGAACTATCTCATTGGCTACCAAGGCCCCGTCGAGGATGATTCTTCCTTCTATAAACGCCGCTTGAGAGTCGCTAACCAGTATCCTGACTACCTGCTTCAATTTTTGAGCAATGATTTTTCAGATCACCTTATATATGCATCCCACTAAGCTGATGGGTCTGAACTGATGAGCTTCTTCCGCTTCCTCAACCTTAGGGATCAACGAGATCAGCGTGGTGTTGAGAGCTCGTGGCAGCCTGCTTGTCCTGAAGAACTGTAAGATAGAATCAGTGAAATCCCTCCCTATAACGGCCCACATCTTCCTGATGAATCCCATATGATAGCCATCATACCCTGGAGCTTTGTCCGGATCGCACGACCATACCGCCTTCCGTACCTCTTCCCTGCTAGGTATTCTATCCATCCCCCTGCTCTGCTCTGTTGATAGTCTCTGGAACCCGTCGGCAGAGATGCTCACCTGTGGAAGGTCAGATTTCTCATACAACTTCTTGAAAAAGGCCACAATACCGTCTTTTATACCTTCCGGGTCCGATACCTCCTGGCCCTCTACTACCAACCTACGGATGGTAGCTCTCTTCTTCCTGACAGCAGCAATAGTGTGAAAGAATCTCGTGTTTCTGTCTCCTTCTTTAAAGCCTCTGATCCTCGACACCTGCCTCCAATACTCTTCTTTTCTCCTATGCCATTTCCAGAGTTGCACCTGCAAGGCAGCTCTTCTAGCAAGATCCACTTCTTGAGCGGCGCCTTCATTCACTATTCTATCCACCGACTCTAATTCCTCTTCAAAAGACTTAATTCTTGCCTCGACATCCCCGAACACCTCCTTATTCCATTTCCGCAGCGATCCCTTTATCTCCTTTAACTTGCTCTGACAGGACGTCCCTTCCATCTTGTTCCAACAATCTGCCACAAAACCTCGAAACTTGGGATGAGAGAACCACATATCCCAGGACCGAAATGGCTTCTTCCCCCCTCCTCTAGGTTCTTCTTTGAGGCTTACTGGATTATGGTCGGATAGAGATCTCCCTAGCCCTTGACAATAGATCCTCGGGAACATCTCTACCCAAGCCGGACTAAAAAGAAATCTGTCTAGTAAACTCGCCGACCCTACCCTCTGCCAAGAGTACTTCATGTTATTCGGCTTAAAGTCAATAAGGCCCATCCCGTCGATCCACCCATTGAAAGCGTCAACGCTATTATGATCGACCCATCCCCCTTTTCTCTCGTTTGGGCCCCTAACCTCGTTAAAGTCCCCCATAACAAGTAATGGTCTATCACATTGTTGGCCAACCTCCCATAGCTCCTCCCATAAAACCTTCCTTTCTCTAGTATCCGAAGGCCCATAAACAAGCAACACCCCACAATCAAAAGCCTGCGACCCCAGGAAGCCTTCGATCAGGATCCATCTGTTCCCATTTCTAAAGTTGACCATCGAAAAAAACTGTGTATCCCAGCCAATGATCAGCCCTCCACTTCTCCCTTGAGCCACCGAATCTCGCCAATCAATCGCGTGATTTCTCCAGACCTTCTTCTTCCAAGCCTCCTTCAAAGCCTGGTGTTTTGTTTCGACTAGGCCACATACCCACGGTCGTACCCTTTCTAACACTCCATTTATACTCGAGACTTTACCCCAAGCTCCAATCCCCCTCACGTTCCAACTAACAATAATCATCAAATATGCCTCTCCTATAACCCGGCACGACCCTCTTCAAATCTTCCTGCTCTTAATCTTCCTCTGGCTTCTTCTTAAACTACACAGTCTCTCTTTACACACACTCTCCTCCTTAGAATGAAGCCCAATTTCTTTACCAAACTTCCAGGTTTCTTCTGCTTCGGCCCAATCAACTCCCGCCTCAATCCCCGTCTCATAATCCACTTGCTCCTGATCCAAACCACCCTCTTCCCCGCTTACCCTTGGGGGAGCAATTTCAAACCCCGGTGGAATAGCAATGGAAGAGTCCCGTGAAGCCTCTCCCTCCTCCATGTCTTCATTATGATGTTCCACGCCTACTACTCCCAATAAACAATCCAAACGTGTACTACCCTTCGCGTCTTTCCTCCGGCTATTAAACAAGCTCACTTCTCCTTCAAAGTCATGGTCCACTCCCGCTAGCTTAGTCTTAACGGACCCCGACTCCCCTTGTAATAGAGAGCCCTCACCTTTCTCTACACTCTCCTCCGCTGCCTTCCTATTCCAAGAACTAAAATCTTCTTCCTCTGTTCCCACTCCTTGTACACTATTCCTCTTTTCCCCGATTCCCTCCCTACCCCTCAAGGCCAAGGACGACACTTGGACATACGCGTGTCCTGGACACGAGCACCAGCCTGAATTTATCTTTTCCTTCCCGCATACAGGGCGCACACCAGAGACGTACTGTCCGTCGACAACACAACCTGAAAGCAAAAGCACGTCGGTCTCACTTTCCTCCCCCACGTCTTGAGCATCACGCCTGTTACAAATATCAAACAACAGAGCTTTCTCGCCCCATTGTTCCTCCGCCGCCCTTTGACTAACACCTGCCACCAAGCTATTTCCACCCTTTGCCCTTCTCCCCGGAACCCGCCTACTGCCTTCGAAGTTATAGGCCTCACATCCCTCTACTCCTGTCAGCCCTGCAGCTTGCCCCCCACCTTGACGTCCTCGCGATCCCCCAGATCTGGCTCTGCACTCCTCCTCCTCGCTTCCTTTCCCGCCTGCCCATCGACTGCCGATCTCGCTCCCACTTGCACCCTCTAAACAAACCCTCTGTCCTCGAACATACCCTTCCAAAAATCCTACTACCCTCCCTGTATAGCTGCCCCTCTCCCCACACGTAACCTCTGCATTTTGAATAAACAGCTTCCTCCTGACAGGCTCTTCCATAACCCTACCATCTACCTTCGACAACCCTGCCATCTTTTTACCCCCGTGCTGCCTCAACGGTGCATTTGTACTGCTCGAGGAACTAGAGCACGTACCTGACAAGGTACCCTTAGCCGCCCAGCTGTCGATTACTTCTTTTCCATATCTCCGCCCGCCGGGCACAGCCACTGTCGGTGGTTGCCACGGCAGATAGTTCTCCCCCAACTCTGTGATTACCACCTCTACCACAGCCTCCCTCACCCTAATTTCGACAGCCTCCCTCACTTCTTCCATGCATGGAGTATCTATCAACACCCTGGTTGCTGCCATACTATCGCCATAATCTTCCTTCTCTTCCCAGCACACCCACGATCCCCACGGCGCCACCAGCTTACGCAAATTCTCCTCCCTCCAGAGCACCACCGGCAGCCCCCTAACCTCCACCCAAGTTCTACGAAACTTGCAAGCATCCACCCACTGCCAGCTCCTTACCACCGGGAAATGATCACGCAACATACTCTCCTCCTCCATAGCCTTACGACATTCTACCTTGGACTCAAAGGTAATCAAAAATTTAAACCGGCCAAGGTCACGTACCTTAGTTGCAGTACTCCAATCTCTCTGCAGCTGAGGGACAACAATCTCCGGACACAGTGGTTGGAACGATTCTGCCACCACACTCCTCTCCATCCACTCCACCGCCTCCCTGTCTTCTTCCAGCACCAGGGAACGCTTTTGCGTTGGACCTTGCCGAAGTTCTGTGCCCCTTGCCACCATCGCAAACGTTCTGGAGTCCCTCATAGCTTGCTTCTCCCTACCCTGACCTCGGACGTACTGGATTCGATCCCCTGAAGCATGCTGCCTGAACTCTTTCCTGTTTTTTCTATCGAACAGCGCCAACCGGACGAATAGACGAAGCCCTTGCAACAGCATGTTGTTCACCCTTCTTACCGCCTCATTTGCTTCCCTCTCAGTAGCATACCTCACAAACCCAAAACGTAGGCTCGAGTTCTTCCTTTCCCGTCGGCTGATGAAGATATCCAACACTCTGCCAGCCTCCCCAAAGACATCCTGCACCTCCTCTATCGCTACGTTCTTTGCCAGGTTATCCACAAAGACAGTTACTGGCTTGCCTTCTTCCTGCCTCAAATGGTTTGCATGGGGCTTTGGGTGGAAACTGAACTGGTAAGGGTTGGGTCGGCTAGAGTTTTGATCGAAAGTGGCTTGGATATTATGGCTTAGGATACGTTGATGCATGGCTAGGGTTGGCTTCTCCTAACTTCACACCAACTCTAAGGAACCACAATACATCTTCTACCGGTAGAGCTACAAACCAATTATACTGCAAATACACTAAACAACGTCTAAGGAACCACAATACATCTTCTACTGGAAACGATAATTTATAATACAATAAGAACATCAATCATAAGAATCACGGTTTCCAATTTCAACAAAGGAGATGTTTTCATGATAACACTAGTTCTTGTACCAGTAAAAAAAATAAATGAAGGACTTTTCTTTAGATTTGTACCAAGCCTAAACATGCAGGATTGGAGTGCTGTAATTGCTTCAATCACCCATAAACCTCTAAACAATTAAGTGGATTCTCAATACTACTCACCTCTTTATCTAATGTATCTAAGGCCTTTGATCGAGACCAAGCACATCTCACATATGATATGGAGTAATTATCAATTCATTAGACTATATGGGTTGTATTGTCCAAATTGATCATTTAATTTTCTATCATTGTCTACATTGGTAGTGATTCACTATATGTTGGTAACAAGTATCTTGATCTACAAAATTTTCTACATGCTCCTCAAATCACAAACAATCTTCTTAGCATATCTTGACTAACAAAATATAATAATGCTACTATTGAAGTTTTCCCTCAATTCTATCTTATCAAGGATTTGTGGGTTAGTACTATACTCCACATAACACTTGGAAAAGGTTCATACATCTCCCTACCAATCTCTTCTAATCTCATTACCTTGGCAAGTGAAAGAACTTTACTTTAGGCGTAGTGCAATCATCTTGGTGATCCTTATGAATGAACATTGCATGAAGCTATTAAGAATTTTCACCTTTCTACTTTCCCAAATAAATTTTTTCACTTTTGGCAATTTCCACAAGGGCAATAGCCACCATTTGCATATATATTCATCTCATGTATCATTTTTAATTCCTTTTGAATTAGTGCATTGATGTCAGAGGTTCTACTCGCATTAACTCTTTTGATGAAAATTCTTACTTCATTCATTTAATAGATGATCACACAAAATTTGTGTGAATTTGCTTTATGTGCTACAAATATAAAGTTTTAGATATATTATCTCACTTTTCAAGCCATGGTTAACACACATTTTGGAGTGAAATTTATAATACTACAAATCAATTGGGAGCAGAATATATGTCTTAAACTCATATTTTGTCTAACTGGTTATTCACTAATGAATTTCATGCTCATATACATAATAACATGATGGTATATTATATCATCTCTCTCCATATGTAGGCAAGGGGAGTTTGTCTCTTCTTACTCATTCATCCAGTCACTTCATTTTTGGGAACATGTTTTTGGTTCCACTATTTATCTCATGAGTAGATAATTGTTTTCTACCTAATAGCATAGCACTCTCTATAAACTATTGTACCATCATGATCATGTTTATCAATTTCTTAGCACTTTACATTACCTCTACTACCCTTTTCTAAGGCGATATTACATATGTCCTAGAGGTATTCAAAATTAGATATTCACATATATCAAATTAGATATCCATTTTGCATCTCTTAAAGTATATCTTAATTATGGAATATCAAAAAATATAAATCAAATATCAATTGGCTATCAAGTATATCCGATATTTATATGAAATTACTATTTATCTATTTAATAATTTTTACATGAAGAGCTTTTTAAAATATAGACTATAAGGCAAAAAAAAAATATCCATATAAGTTTCTTATTTTATCCTAATAGAATATTAATATATAAATTTATAATTGTGAACATGAAAGATATAAAAGTTATAAAAATTATCCCCAAAAAAATATTACGATATATTGTTGAAAGAATCAACAAATACCGAGTATATTTGTCGGATAGCATAATTCAGTCAAATTTGGAACAGATATTTGCTTTAGTCCACATTGATCAAAATTGGAAGAATATTCTAAATGCAAAGGAACTAACTTTAACAAGTAGTAAGAGACAACACCCAAGTAAATTTTATTGGGATAGATGGTTAATATATTATTCACTTTATAATATTCTTTCTATATCAATTGAAATGTATTTTTTGCATTTTAGACTACTGGTGGAATACCTTTAGCTTTGATGCACCATCTTTACAAATATTGGTTATTTGTATTCTTAGCTAAACAACCTCATCAATGAAACTGATTTGTTTTTAGAGAATCCATAATAAGACGAGGAACAAGTTGGAGCATCAAAGGTTAAATGACATTTCTTATGTGCATTAGAACCTTTGTTAGAAGAATATGTCACTTCTAAATTAACATTTTTTAACTAAAAATTATACCAATAGGTAATTGGTGCTTCTTCTTTTTTTGTTATGATTGTACTTAATTTTTATGTAATTTTCTAATTTATAGGCTTTATAATAAGATGAGATGTTATGACCCAATATACTATGAATGCACTGATAAATATTATTTTTGGGTAATAGAGGAAAAGCTTCCTCAAGAGTTTCAATATGATGAGTTAGAGCAAATGCTTAATGATGAAATGGAGAGTAATAATAAAATTGAAGGTTGTAATTATAGCTTTGAAATCGTAATAATGATTTTTGTAATTTTTTTATTTTTTTTTTGTTTGGAAATTTTATTATTTTTTGTTAACTTTTTTCATCCTTGTTTTTCATAGCCAATGTAGTTGCCAAAAATGATGGTGATACAAATGTGTTTATGGATCAAGACAGGCTCGATTTATCATCTTTTCAATATGCAAGGGAATTAAGTTTTGAAATCAATAAAGTTTATAATGGTGATGAAACTCAACCACTAGAACAAGTAATATTTAAAGTTCCACCACAACAATACTAACTAATTTAGAATGATAAAAATAATGATGGATAGTTGAAGCATTAGGATATCTATTATTTGACTTATGGTTTGTAATGTTGTTACTTATGTTGTGTTTTGCAAACTAAGAACTTATGCATGTATTTGTGTGTGTTTTAGTATGAACTATGAAGTTGCTATTTACAATATTGTATAAGTTATTACAGGGAAATTTTGCATAAAAAGAAGCAAAACATCATTTTTGAGACGGGTGGAAGGGGGATAAAAGTAGTTAAATCATAGCCAAACCAGGTTGAACTCAGACTAACCTTATTTTCAATATAATAATTGTTAAACCAAGTATCGAGTGCTATGCTAGTTTGATTTCGAGTACTGTATTTAAAACGCTAAGTATAGCTCGTATATAATCTACAAATAGTTCTACCATCAAGAAATATGAGAATAGATAATTATGATGTATTACTAACAAGAGACCTTATAATACATAACTTTATGGTCAAATTTCATATCTGATTGCCATATGGATCATAGTTAATGATTGATAAATATATAAAATATAAAATAATTTAGTTATAAAATAATAACAATAAATTATAAAACAAACTATATTAACACAAAACACTTCAAAAATTTGTTGTCATGCTTATTTCATTCAACCTAGAATCAGTGAATGTCGATGCTGAATGATGCTTCTCTAAACAATTTGACGTTTGATGCCACTAATGAGGGATACCATGTGACACCATTGATGTGTGTGGATTAGTTAAGAAGAAAAATATGGCTAAAGTACATGGATCCAAAAAAAATTGATGTCAATGAAAACACTGGGTGGAGATGAAGGTTGATAAGGAGGAAGAAAGAAGAGGTCGATTAAGAAAGGATAAAAATATAAGAGAAGGTGTTATGGTTAAAAGGATATAATTTAATTGAGAATTATATTTTTGTATTTTAGACATCAAAACTAATGTTTTAAACAATAAAACATGATATAGCAATAATATCAATTTTCTCTCATGATTGCGTGTAATGATTTTACATTCAACTTAATGAAAATTACATAAATAAATGGTTAATATGTCAGAATTTTACATTTAACACTTTTAAAATATTTCTTTAATGTTTTATCATATTTGCCTTCTCCTTCTTATAGAAAATAATTATATATATAGTCTAATACAATTATATTTAGTTTCCAAGTATACATTGTATTGAAAAATATATAGAATAGTTAATACATAGAAGATAAAGAGAAAAGATTAAAGTAAAAATAGAAATTAGATTTTAACATTTTTCAAAATGACTTTCTTTTCCATAAAATATTACTATAAAAGACTTTTTAATTTGTTAGAACTATGTTTGTGTCTATTTAACTAATAATAAAAACTTTATGATAATTAAGGCCAAAAAGATATCAGTTAATTTTAGATGAATAATTTTTTACTTTTCAAAAACTAATATTTCCATAAACTAATTAATACACACTATATGGATTTAGTTGGAGTGAATATTAAAAAAAGTACAATCTAATAATGTACTGATTGAAGTTAAAGTCTTAATCTAGTGGATAACGCTATATATTTTATGTGATATTTTTTTAACCTTAAAAAAGCTTATAGTTGCTTTCTAAATACTTTTATTTTTTTTTTAAATATAAATTTTATGCGTAATGTAGGTATTTATTTCTAAAAAGATATATGGATATGATAATCAAATCAAAGAGCTTCTAATTTGAGAAAGAAAAGGAGTAGCATGTCTATATTACTACTAGCATTTTATCACGCAATGTGTGCATGATTAAAATATGGGAGATTTACATGATGAATTCTTTGATAATATATAAATATTTTATTTGGAAAAATAATTTCTTTTTTATCACCTTATGTTCGATGATTGTTGAAATATTACTAATTTTCTTTTCTTACATCTTGTGCACCATCAAAAATTAACATTGATACTATGATTGATTGTGTGTGTTATTCAACACTATAAGAAAGAAAGATTAAAAATTCCCAAAGAAACAATATTAATGATGTGTACACATATTTTAAATTACCTACATTTATGGCAAGGTAGTAAATAGTGTTGGGTTTTCTTGATAACAGAATCAGTGCTGAGACACAAGGCTAAAGTAGAGTCTGTTTGAAAAACTAACTAATGAGGTAAGTCCACCATATAGTAAAAAAGGGCGACAACCAGGGGAAAAAACTAAAGAGCGTAAGCTTGAGGCATCATCCAAAGGGAATTAGCCAAATATCAAATTATGGGATTAGTTGGTAGACTAAAATTGAGAAGAGTTCAGCTATGTTAAGGCCAAGGGAAAACTTCTCATCTAGACAACATATTGGCTAATATTAAGGGAGAATACATGAACATAGGTAGTGTGAAGATGAAATGTTTGAGAGTGGTTAGGAAAATCACTTGATATAAGGGATTTGATACTCATTAGCATGGTCGCTTATAAGTTGATAGTAGCCAACTCATAGAAATAGTCATTAAGTGGCAACTTATACACTTCTTATGACATAGATTGATGCTATAGAAGCGTGTATTGAGTCTATCAGCTAATGATGGTTGACTGTTTGGCCAAAGGATGTATAATACCTCCATTTTTTACTATAGAAAATTTCCATTTTAAAACATTGTGGAAGCGGAAGAATACAAACACTTAGGATAAAATAGGGTATTTTCACCACACCTAACATAGGATGCACATCTGTCACTCATCCCATGTTAGATAAAAGGCTAAGAAAACCAATCAATCCAAATACAATAATATAATGCATATATATAGATACTACGATGAAAAAAATATTACAAAGTAGACCTTAAAGGGTCCCCAAGGTGTTCAAATACATATGAGGGAGTGAATTTAAAGTACAAAAATACAATAGAGATAAAACAATAGTAGAAAAAATTCCCAAACCCTAGATCATGAAGGACTTAAAAATAGCCTCTAGATTTCCAAGCTCTTAAGCTCCCAAACCCAACATAAGGTAGGTCACTACTGACCATCCTTAAAAATCTACACATGGTCTTTTGCTCATGGGATTGAGCAGATAACCAAGCAACTAGCACATTAGTACTCTACGTACTAAGTAAACCAAGCTACCTCCTTAAAGGGACTCAAAATCATGAAATCCCAAGATAAAATTTGAAATCATACTAAAAAACCCTACCATGCTTACATGATACACTTAGAAATACATGTACCATCATGCTCATATAATGCATCCTGACTTTATGTCATGAAAAGTCTTAAACAAAAACATGACTCATCATGCTTACCAATATAACATAGATATCATGGATAGCAACATATGATCAATAAAAAGTTATTCCACATCTCTCTAAACTTTTCTACTACCCACTTTTAAGAGTATTACATTAGGTTCATTTTTTAAGTTTATGTGATCCCTTAGATTAATTATTTTCAAGCTATTATTCCTTTCTCCTTATCAAGTTATGGACTGATTAGCACTCCATGGTCTCATATACCATAGAATCCTATCCAAACTAGAGGACATACAGTTCAATCAAAGCCAAATAACTATCGAATGGACATAAAGTCTGATTAAAGTCAAAAATCACCAACGAACATAAAATCTGGTTGAATTCAATAAACCACCTAGGTGACCATACCTTTTAGTATTGATACCCCCTAGAACATCATCAACGTCTATAAGCTATTAGGATCTACTAAAATCCTACCTAAAAGCACCAATAAATGTCAAAGGAAAACTAACCCTTGTAGTTAATCAAGGATCGAGGAATCTAAACCCATGAACAACTCTATCATCTTTTAGTTTAAGTGATTAGTGTATTATTCTTCCAAGTTTATGTTATCACATAAGGTCCACATAGCAACCAAGTAACACATCCACATAATCATTCCATCTTAATCGTTATTACCCTCTAAACCATGTGATGGGATTTCCATTAATTCTTAGCCAAGTTTAAATACACCCATTAAGATAATCCATTTAGGACAAGAATCCTGATCACATCATCCCTTATGAAATCATAACATACACATTCCATTTTTTTCAATTAAAACCTTCTAAAGGCATTTATTGAGAGTACCATGAATTATGAACTATTTAATCCATTAAATAGGTTAGTTAATTCATGCCAAGATGTGTGTTATCATCATTAAAGAATCATAGCATAGCATAACATAAAGTCTCAAAACATGTCAAGTTCAAAAGAAATAAAAGCAACATGCTCTAGCCGAACCTATCGATTGGTTTGGGCTAACCGATCAATCGATTTGACTAAGCCAAACCCTAGAATTTCCTTAAATCAGTCAATCGGTATGGTTAGACCAGTCGATTGTTCTAAGACCAATTAATAAATTTTGAAAATTCGGTTGATGAGTTTAAGTACAGAGTAACCAAGGTCACCACTAACAACCCAATTAATTGGTTTGAGCCAATCAATCAATTATTCTAAAGACTAGTCAATTTGTTTGCTCCCAAACAACATAAAACAAACATTTTAAATGTGATTAAAGCTCTAAAATCCTACCATATCTAAACTATAACACTTTCATAGCATAGCAAAAATATTAAACAAGCTCATATACAGAATCATGCTCATTTACAATAAATCAACCCTATTTCTCAAGAATTAACCATTTTCTTCATAAATCTCAAATACTCCAACATGAATCATTAAAATACCAAAATCTCATACATGCATATAAAAGATTAAAAATTAACAGCATACACTAACTCACATGCTTATTTATGGTACATTTTAAAGGTAAGAATTACTTACTTGAAGCTTAGCAAAAATTTCCACCAAAGTGGCAAAAATCTTAAGTTGAAGGATTTCATCTTCCAAAAACATATATATATATATATATATATATATATATATATAGAGAGAGAGAGAGAGAGAGAGAGAGAGGTTAAAACTGATACATTTTTAGATAATCTTTACAAATTAAGAAACTTGAATTAGGGAAAAATGAACTTACCACCTCCATAAGAAAACAAGGAAAGAATCAGTTGAATGCAAACCTAACCTTTTCCTAAATCTAACTCTTTCTTAGTTAAGAATAAAATAAGAGAGAGCTATAAAAAGGATCAAAAGTGTGTATTGAATTGGAATGAAAGCAAAAAGTGGAGAGAAATTACCACAAGTGTTGAAAATCTCAAGGTGTTTCGATGAATGAAAGAAAAGTAAAGAAAATAGATGATTTGGGTTATTTATAGCCAATGAATTGGTTAATAAACGAGTGAGGATATGTAATATATCAAAAACCCTAATTTTACCATTCAAATCTAAGCTAAACTATTAAATTTATCAAGAATAGATTGACTTCTATTTTAGAGCTCGAATAATGATTTTATGGAGAAGTTCATCACAAAAAGATCAAACACAAGAAGAGAAATGACAAATTGACGTGGTAAGAAAATCTCCTAGCCATTTAGTGATAGTCTAGAAACAAAGCATAGGTTCTAGAGTCATGCAAAGGAGAGAGGAAGAAGAATACAAAGAGTGAGGTCATCCTCCCCCTCTTCTATCAAAATCAAACCCTCAAAACTATTCGAGGCCAAAATTAAAGTTAGATAAATGATCAAAATGGTTAAAGATTACTCAAGAATAGCTCGGAATTGGGTTATCAAAGTTATATTTTGATGGAATAATTTCCAGAAAACCCAAGCTTTAAAAAGTAAACAGCCCAAAAAACTAGTCGATAGGTTCTGTTGAACCAAAACCCTAGCTAAAACAATGGACCATTTGATTAGTTCACTAAGAAAACTCATTTTATTCCATTATCCCAAACCTTCACAATTCCTTATTAAATCATATCCAAACCATAGTTCCAAATCAAGATAGAAATCATCAAAATTTTATTAAATAAATATATTTTTTATTCTATAAATCTAACAAATATGGGGTATTACAAGATGAGAGCGGGTGTAATAGGCCGTTATGCTTACCATTTATAGATATGTTCAAGTTCCCATTTTTCTTTCAATCTTCATACTCAATAAAAGTATCTAATTTCTTCCTCCTATAAATATTCATTATTGTACTTAAATTATTCAATCACATTTCCTAATATTTGTGTTATCGATTAGATGATTAAATTCCTTAGTACTTCAATAATCTTGTCACTGTTCATCATGTTGGCTGACACACTCAACTTGGTAGACCGAAAGGGGTAATTATCCACAACAACTTGTATTAGAGCTGAGATGGGATGTCATGGATGATGATAAACCAGTTATGGTAATGTTAAACATCACAAATTATTGGAAATGTAAAAAATAAGATTGAAGACATCTCTATATGAAAGATTTGGATGGCCCGATTAAAAATGAAGGACTTGTACCCGAGAGCATGAAATCAAATAAAGGGGAGAGGATAAATCTTGATCAAAGAGCTTGTACTTATATCCATTGGTGGGTGGATAATAATTGCATCCATAATGTTGAGGAAGAAATAATAACATATGGAGTGTGGTCTAAGTTGAATTTGATTTATTAAAATAAAACCACTAAAAATTAAGTACAACTTACAAGGAAGTTTTACAAATTGATGTATGAAGATAGAGAGCTTATTGTTCCACACCTAAATGAGTTCTAAAACTTATCTAGTTGAAGAACATAGAGATAGTGTTCAAGGATGAATTTCAATCACTATCACCCTTAAGTTCTTTACTAGATAACTAGGAGACTCTTTGTGTGTCTCTCAGCAATTTTACCTTGTGTGGAAAGCTCATAATAGCTTCTGTAATAGTGCTAATTTTGTATAAAATATGAGAATAGAATGAATTGTCGCCTCATCATCAAATTTGAAGGCACTTGTAGTAGGTTCGGGCAGATCTAAATGTGAGAAATAGAGGGGGAGGAATAAGAGCAAACTAAGGAACTCAAGGAAGGATAATTCTTGATTCCTTTGTGGGAAGCTTAACCACTAAAAGAAGGATTATTAGGAGTTGAAGAATGGTGCTAAGGGAAAATTCAAGGTGCATGAGGAGATGACAATCATTGCTAATGATGAAATATTGGTAATCTTAGAGTATCTAAATGCTTACACTAATTAGATAGTAGACATTAGTGTGCCCTACCATTTCACCCCGCACAAGGATTTATCCTCCTCTTATGCATTCAACAACTTTAGTGAAGTAATGATGGGAAATGATTATGTCTTGAATAAACTTGGTACAAGGAGTATACAATTAGAGATTATTTTTTGTTGTAGTTTTCTCCTTAATAAAATTAGTTATGTTCCAGACTTGAGGATGGGTCTCATCTTAGTTGGGCAGCTCAATGATGTGGTTTATTCGAGTTAGTTTGGAAGATGCACATGGAAGTTGATGAAGGGGTCCTTATTAGTGACTAAAGGGAGCAAATGTTTCTCACTATATTAGACTCAAATTAAGTTATGTTCATCGACAAAGCTAACCTTTGTGGGAGATTCTTATGATGTATGGAATCATAGACTCAACTATATAAGAAATAAGGGGATAAATATTCTCAATAGTAGAGGTGCACTAATTGAGTTCTGAGGGGGTTGGACTAACTGATGTAATCATTGTGTTATGGATAAGCAGAACCAGGCTTACTTTGTCAAAGTTATTGACAAACTGTCGGTAAGGAAACTAGATCGAGTCTTGTTGAATGTATGTAGTTCAATGAAGGTGAAGGTATTGCATGGATTGCCATACTTTTTATGCTCATATATAATTTCTCCAAGAAGATTTGGGTATTTACCACGAATACCGAGGATCAAGTTAGTCAAATTCTAGGTCTTTTATGCTAAGGTTGAAGTTGAAGTGTATTTGGATAGATAAAAGATGTAAATACCTTGTCCTATTTAGAAAAATATACAAATCTCATGGGATTTGACATGAGCAAATCATTTCTAAAACCCATATGCATAACAAGGTGGTAGAACGGATGAACCACACATTAATAGAGAAGGTAAAGTGCTTACTCTCACATGTCATGTTTCCAATATCATTATGGGAAAGACCTTTATAGATGGCATGTCACCTCATCAACTTATCTCTTTCTAGTCCTTTAAATTATGATGTGGCCAAGAGAGTGTAGTTTGGTAGATAATCAAGCTACAACCATCTAAGGGTGTTTGGTTGTTAGGCATTTGTTCACATACTAAGGGACAAGAAGGCTTTTTAGTGTGTTCTTATTGGATTGACTATAAGTTTTATGACCTAGTATCCAAAAAATTTATCTGAATTAGGGATGTTGCATACTTTGAGGACTAGAAATTAAAAGAATTCATAGAATATAGGAGGTTGGAGGCCTACATTAATGACTTAGTAGAGTCTGCTAGTGATTATAAGGCAGGTTACTTATTAGAGGCTAACCTAAAAGAGGCAGTTGAGGCACAATCCAGCTTAGATGTTGATATGTTGAGGCAATAGGCCATGATATGGGATTTTGAATATTGTTAGCTTGAGCTAGTATAAACTAAGAGTTTAACACACATGAAGCTCCATAGGGAGTGTGAAGATCCACCAAAGGACCAACAAGTACCCTATAATGAACTATATATCACTCTCTAACAACGGAGAGCCTATATATTATGGTGAGGCCCTAAAAAATGCCCACAAGGATGCATGATTGATTACAATGAAGGAAGAGATAAATTCCTTTCTAAATAACAACACTTATAAGCTTGTGGAGAGGATGAGGGAGTGGAAGGTTTTGAAGGACAATGTATTTGTCCAAACATAGGGGTTAACTATAATGAAATTTTCTCTCTAGTGGTGAAGACGAAATCCATCAATATGATTTTGGGATTGGAAGATACCATAGAATTAGAGGTGGAACAACTTGACATCAAGATGACTTTCCTACATAGAGACCTCAAAAGTGATGTACATATGGGAAAACTAAAGGGGTTTGAGGTCAAGGGGAGAGAGATAGTAAAGACATTATATGAACTAAAGCAGGCAGTGAGGGAGTGGTATGTCATGTTTAAGTAATTTATAACTCGAGAAGGGTATAAGAAGACATTAAAATACCAATGTGTGTTAATGTAAAAGTTCAGGGAAAATAATTTCATTCTTCTACCTTTATACATATATGACATGTTGATTGTGGGATAATATTGTCAGTGGATTTCAAATTTGAAAAAAATACTTAGCTAAGTCTTTTGAAATGATAGACTTGGGTCATATCAAGCAGATTTTGGGTATACGTATCACATGTAACTGAGACAAATAAGTTGTGATTATATCAAAATGAGTATATATAAATGATACTCAAGAAATTCATTATGGACCAAGAAAAGCTAATTGGTTTTCCCCTTCCTCTCTAATTTAGGTTAAGGCATCATTTATAAGGGATGAATATGGTAAGAAAAACATGAGTTATATCATATATGCGTTGACCATTAGGAGTCTAGGATAAGACTTATTTTGGTGTATAAATAATGAGGTATGATGTTTAAATGATGGGACATGGTATACAAATGATGGGGCATGGTATTCAAGTGATGGGGTATGGTGTAGAAATGATGGGGCATGATATTCAAATAATGAGGAATGGTGTAGAAATAATGAAGTATGGTGTTAAAATGATGGGGTATTGTGTAGAAATGATAGGGGTATGGTATTCAAATGATGGGGGTATGGCGTATAAATGATGGAGTATAGTGTTAAAATGATGGGGTATGGTATAGAAATGATGGGGTGTAGTGTAAAAATGATGGTGTATGGTGTACAAATGTTGGGGTATGATGTAAAAATGATGAGATATATTATTCAAATGATAGAGTATGGTGTACAAATGATGGAGTATGTATACAAATAGTGAATTATAGTGTACAAATGATGGGGTATGTTTAGAAATGATGGGGTATGGTGTATAAATGATAGGATATGATGTAAAAATAATGCGGTATACACTACAAGAAAACTCTTTTATAGCAACAAAACTTTTGCAACGACAACACTTTGTTGTTGCGAAAAATGTCCTTTGGCAACGACAATTTTATGACGTTACAAAAAGTTATTGCCAAAAATAATTCATTTATATAATAATTATTAGGAAATTTTTTGCAACGACATTTGTCGTTGCAATATATATGATAGTTTATTTACAATGACATTTATATGTTGCAATATACAAAATATTTTTGCAACGACTTTTTGTTGTTACAAAATGTTGATTGAATTTATCGCAACGACTATACTTGTTGCGAATGTTTAGATTATTTTAACATAATAATATATATATTTTTTGCAACGACAAATGTCGTTGCAATATAAGTGATAGTTTATTCGCAACGATATTTATATGTTGCAATATATAAAATGATTTTGCAACGACTCTTTTTATTGCAAAATGTTGATTGAATTTATCGCAACGACTATACTTGTTGCGAATGTTTAGATTATTTTAACGTAATGATATATATATATATTTTGCAACGACATTTTTTGTTGCAATATATGTGATAGTTTATTCACAACGACATTTTTATGTTGCAATATATAAAATTTTTTTGCAACGACTTTTTGTTGTTGCAAAATGTTGATTGAATTTATCACAACGACTATACTTATTGCGAATGTTTAGATTATTTTAACGTAATGATATATATATATATTTTGCAATGACATTTTTCGTTGCAATATATGTGATAGTATATTCGCAACGACATTTATATGTTGCAATATACAAAATATTTTTACAACGACTTTTTTGTTGTAAAATGTTGATTAAATTTATTGCAACGACTATACTTGTCGCGAATGTTTAGATTATTTTAATGCAATAATAATTTAATGCAAAAGAAATTATCGATAATTTTTTGAAATAAATTTATTATTCAAATTATTTATTTTTTGCAATGATAAAGTGTAATGCCCTCAAATTGAGTGGAATATTATAAGGATTGATATGCTTACTTATATCAATATAGGATACAATCCTTACGGTGATTCTGTCCGAAGAACTCAACAGTTAAGCGTGCTTGCTCTAGAGTAATTTTCAGGATGGGTGACCCTCCTGGGAAGTTTCAGAAAAGACTTGTGTTGATTTGTGTGGCTAGTCGATCAATCCAAAAACGTCGACTCAGGATGTCAGAAATTTGTGGGTCTCGGGTGCTATCAGGTGGCGCCTATGTGCTCGTATTGACTCGTGATATTTTGTAATTTTTTGTTTATAAATTTTATTCAATTTTTGGCAACAACATAAGTCGTTGCAATTAATGTGTTTTTGCAACGACAAATATTTTTGCTATAATATGCTATTTTTTTTGCAACAACTTTTGTTGTTGCAAATAACAAGCTTTCGCAACGACATAATTTGTTGCCAAAATAAAACCATTTTTTGTCAACAACAAAGGTCGTTGCTAATTATAGGTTTTTGCAACGACATAAATTGTTGCCGAAGTAGGATCCATATTTTGCAACGACAAAAGTCGTTGCAATATATAAACACATGTAGTTAGATAAAGTGATGTATTGCAACGACATTTATTTGGCAACGATAATTTATGTTGCAGTTAATTACTTTTTAACAACGACCATTGTCATTGCTTTATTTTTTTGCAACGCCATGACACGCAACGACCCAGCAACAAAAAATGTTGTTGCTATATATATTATTTGCAACGACTTTCTATCTTTTGCAACAAAAACTGTCGTTGCTAAAAATGGACTTTTTTGTAGTGATAGTGTAGAAATAATGCGATATAGTGTAGAAATGATGGAGGTATGGTGTTTAAATGATAAGGTATGATATAGAAAGGATGGGGTATGGTGTAAAAATGATGGGTCATGGTATTCAAATGATGGAGTATAGTGTTATATTATACAATATAGTAATAACAAATTTGTCTATATTATATAATACATTAGAATTATTACAAATCGTACAATATAGTAATCATAAATTCAAATATCCCAAATTATTATTAAATGAGATGACCCAAGATCATTTCATAAACAATGTGTTGCCTTATATTTAAGACATCTTCCTATAAAATATTAAGAATTACATTATTTTAAATGATGTAAAATGAAAATAAAAATAGTATGGTGCAAAATCATGTAACATACTATTTGAAATTGAATTACTCCTCCATTGATGGAAAATGATGTCATAGATGCCAACATGCACACCCCACAATCATTCCTAAAAAAATAATGCAAATGTTATAGTCATTGGCATAACTACATAAATCTAACTTGTTAACACAAGGATATATGCATGTCATCAACTTAACCATTTGATTGTTGAGGAATATAAGAACCAATGATAATATTTTAACTATTAGCATCAGTCGTTTGGTAGACACCTCTGCTAACATGCTCAAATCACTAGCATGCCTAAAGCCCAACATGTTTAATGTAGCATAATTTGATTATGTAAAAAAAATGTTTCAATATACCATTGATATACACTTACCAAATTCCTTGCGATATTACGATACCTCTTACTCTCCACTGAATTAAACTAATAAAAAAATTTATTATCGTGGATATCAACAATCATAGTTCAATGCCCCTCATATCAAAATAATATAAAAAAATGACATAAAATAAACATAGAATTAATTAACAATCGCTAATTGTATAGTGTAATTATAAAATATTAGCTCTTAACATTTTAGTTACAATTGTATGTTGTGTTATCCTTGAAAGTATCTAGTTTTATCTTTGGCATATATGTGTATACTTTAAAAATGGGTGTAGTTACCTAGTTATCTATCTCCTATATCATTTGCATGACATATTTCGCAAGTAAATCCATATGATTCATTCCGCAAGTAATCAACAACCTATATAACAAAAGTACCATTATACATAGTGGGATTTTATTTATGATATAGTTACTTTATAGCATCACTTATCCATTATTGGAAGTTTGCAGTCAAATATTCACTGATTATCAAGTTATTAAAATATATGCAACCATAGCCAATCAGTTTGTATATACAACCAAAAAAGGTTAGAGAAAACTAACGAAAGATAAATCATATATACATTCAACAAACATACCTTTGTGTAGTTCTTCTGAAGTGCATGTTGTTTGATATTAATTGCTAACTTTTTGTTTCTTCAATGCTTCATATAGACTATGAAGCACCTAAATAGGTTTCAAAGACCGAGCATGCTCCTTAATCCTTTTAGCAATGTTTGAACTGGAGTGATGCACACCTTCAAATTGAGCATCATCAACATTTACTCCAAACTCTGTAAAACTTTCATTTCCACAACGGTATTCATTAAATGGGGTGTGACTTGACATTTCAACCTGAAAACTTGTGCCAACCTCATGTTGTCTTAAGCATACACCATGATCTTGTTGTAACAAATTATATTCAACTTATAGGTCTTCATATTTCAAATTTTAGTCAGGAAGTGTAGGGCAATGCTAAGAATATAATGAACATAATAAAATATTTTAGTGCAAGCAGTTATGTATAAAGAGAAAATAAGTTACTAAAATGTACATAGTTGTATCTAAAAGTATATCATATATATGTTGATGATGAACTTGAAGGAAAACTGTATGAATACACTTCATTCACCATTGGGTTGTTTATCTCTTGTTCGCTTGGTTCTAGATGAACAATAACCTACAAGCATGTCATAACACCATCTAAGTTTTTATGAATATTATATTAAATGAAATACATTGATTTATGACCAAACTAATCCTTTATTCAAAATTCTCCCTCTTCTACAATGCCTCTATGGATTGTTTAAAAATCTTTCCTTTCTCATAATTTTTAATTTAAATCTATAAATTCATATCCGAGGAATGATTATACAATGATAAGAGCTCAATATCCCCAGCCTAACACATTGTTAAACCCATATATAAAAATTATATATATATACAAAGATTCTAATTTTGTATTATTTTTTTCCTTAAATGTGTTTAAGCCTTCTTCCACTAGAAACACATACACCAACAAACCACATTCATAATTTGATTGATGTTCAAAATTGTCTAAAAGTATAGTAAACTTACACCGCATCGCTCTGAACGGCGTCACAAACAAAAATGTCATAAAAATATATACAATAAACATAATAACAACTTATTTATTAATATGGTCCAATTAAAAATTAATTGATGCTTTTGTGATCCATTTTATCATTTCGGGAGATAAAGGTCTACTATTTTTCACCCTTACAATAGAATTTCAAAAATCACCAACTCCGTAGTCAGTGCTAACTTTATTAGAATGACACAAACTCTAAGTCCTCAAATTAAATATATGACAACTACTTTGAAAGGGATGCATTTACTTATTATATTGAATTATTTCCTTTCTTCATCCTAGGGAGATAATAACCAACTCAATAAGTTACCGCTTACGTCCATATTAGATAATTCTATCAATACAACGAAAGGAATCATTGAAAACATTACCTTTTACGCATTTGATAGGCAATTATAAACATTGTCTAGTTCATTAATTTTATAGGAATGTCTAATTTGGTTTTCATAAATCTAAAACATTTAATTGTTACTATTAATTACAACAATTATACTAGTCTCATTATAAATTTTTACTTTACAATATCATAAACAAATCTATGGTAGTGGTCCAACATATGTAAATAGGCTACACATATACAAATTTATTTTGTATTAAGTAAAAAATTTCATGTAAGAATATATATATATATATATATATATATATATATATATAGAGTAAAAACTTAAACACATAATAACAAGCATAACCAATAGTGTAACTAAATTAAGCCATATGTAGCAATATGATCCTAAGTTATCAAATTTTGGACAAAATGCTAGACAAATTTATCTAATATTATCTAAGAAAAATAATTTCACAAAATATTCTAAACGTGAAAGCATTACTTGAAATTATTGGATGAAGGTATAAGGGTGAAATGTAGTGTGCAGATACAGTAAGATAGGATATAAAAGAGGAAATTTTTTAGAGGGTTGAAGTTGGAGTTTGAGAGATAGTGTATGGGCAATGTGTTGAGTTTGGGAAGAAGAGAGTGAGAGAAAAAAAAAGTTGGGTATCGATGTGAAGAAACCCAATTTGTATTTAGGTCTCAATAAACATGCCTAATCATTAGACGTATATACTTAACAAAAACCACATTATCATTAGGGATTTTTATCTAAATTTCGCACCATAAAAGCCTAACAATTAGAATTAGGGTGGACTGATTTTAATAAAAACACGTCTAATCATTAGGCGTATTTTAGTATAGTCCAACATTGTTATAAATAAAGAGTTATTTTGGTTATTGTTTAACTGAAAGAGTTATTTTTTATATTTGATGAACAAAAATAAGCTATTTTAATAATTGATTCCTTATTGTGTAGAAGGTGGCTAAGCATAAAAATGCAAGAATAGCATCGTCCAACGTCTCAAAAATATTTCAAAAATGTAAAATATTTTGGAGATAGAAAATACAACTAGAACATCGATGCTTGAATGAGAAAGTTTCGGTTCAAATTTGGAGGAAAATAAGATATTTTATATGCTAGGGACTATTAATGTATGGGGACGTCGCCTTACATTGATATATACCAGTATACATGAATATAATAGGTAAGTACTGAAAATATATTAAATATGTATATAAGTTCTTTTGTTATTTCCTTCCATCCCTACTTTTTAATTTTTTAAAATTTAATTTTTCCACGTTTTGTTCTGTCTTTGTTCCCAAGCATCATTAGTATAAGGTAGTTACGTAACTTCCGGCCTTATTTTATTTTTTTCCAACGAATAAAGGAAGTTCTTAGGCATCATTCACATGATAATATAGTATAGAATTTTATTTTTTTTCTTCTAAAAGTTACTTCTTTATATTAAAAAGAGAATCATTCTATCATTAAATCTTTATATATAAAAAGTTATTGTATAAAAGTTAAAGTCTACTTTGTATTTTTATTCTATTTATTTATTTATATATATATATATATATATATTAAATATTTTATTAATTTGTAATACAATATGCAAGTATAATTTTAAGATTACTTTTATCATTTTTTTTAAAAAAATAGAAATTATTAGATTAACTTTATTGAAGTTAATAAGGAGATAGTGTAAACATCGTTTACTTATGCTCCGTTTAAGTTGGAGTGAATCAGAGTGATGGTAAATATTAAAAATGAATATAGACGAAGAGAATGGAGGATAATCGAAGTAAATATTTTAAAATATTATTGAAATAATATTAAACTAATTTGAATAAATCGGAACAAATATTTTAAAAATTCTATTTAGATTAAAATAAATATATATAATTTACATATATTTTTTTATTTTCCTTCATTATTTTTAAAATTAAAGATTAATAAAAATTAAAATTAACATGATTGAACGAAATTAAAACATTCGTTTGCACTTGGTTCACTCCAAACCAATGGCATCATTAGATTAGGATGTGTCGACACAGGGCATAAAGGCATCGTGGACCTCATGGTGTATCATATGGCCTACCCGGCTCATCTTCCATTCGACACGTACGAACCCGGCTTTTCCCCAATAATATGCTTCGCTAATGCTGTTAACTGTTTGTACGTTATAGGGCCTGGGGCTTACCGGGTCTGGGAGACAATAATTGATTTCATCACCCTTCGTGGTTTTTTGCTGTTCATATTATTATATTACTATTAAAAAAACATTAATAACTAATAGTGATTTTAGTTTCCTAATCAATGAGAGACGCACACGCTGACGCATACACGAAGGCATTACGTGTTCACACTTCGCACACACCTATCGACACGTAACCACCAAGCTTCTATATAATATGCTTCGCTATTGGTCTTTACTGTTTGTGGGACCCTGGAGGATGATGTGCTTTTGGTACCGTATCCGGAATCAGCACAGGCAAATCAGCACATCACGATTTAATCGCTTTAATTTGTCCTAACCCGATTCTTGTTATAATAATATATAAAAGGAAAAGAATGTGTGACATGACTGGTGAAAAATTAATATTTTTACTTTTATTAGATATTTTGGGTCAGAATTCACTAATGACGGGTATTGTTAGCAAGACACGGGAGAAGGGCTGGATTTCCACGATCGTTGGAGTTGGGTTGCATCGTTGCGTTGACGATGATGAAGAAGGATCAATCCGATCGAGTAGGATTTATGAACCGCCGTAGCTGTCGTATGGCCGGGTCAAATTCCCATCGGGTCGGATCTTATAATGATTGAAATATTTCGATTTTTTATAACCTTGGATCATTTAGTTAGACTAAAATATATTAAAGTTGGTTCGGATTGTTTTTGAGTCGGGTAATTTTATAACCTTGGATCAATTTGTGAATGGATAATATTGAATTTGAATAAATTCAATTTATTTTATTTTTAAGTCAGATTTGATTAAGGTTACATTATTATACGTTTAAGCAAGACTTAGATCAAATTTGAATGATTTTGGATATGGGTTATACGCTTACCATTTTTTTTAAGATGTAATTAAATCTAATTATTTCGAGATCGCTTATTTCGATTTATTTTATCTATTGTATCATACACCTAATAAAATTGTCATTATTTTATTTTTAGTGATATTGTAATTTTGCATTCTAAGATCTCAAATTTGATATCTTTTTGAAGTACACAGCTAGGAATATTAACCAATAAAGCTATGTATCAAAATGCTTTAATGTATTTCCATACTATTTTTTTTTAATGGCCTTTGCTTTTGTTGTCACAAATTACATAGCTAGGAATATGTAACCAAGTTGCATTTGTAGATGATTGATTGTCTTCTTTCGCAATATCCCTTTTTTTGTATTTTTTTTATTTCTTTTTAAAAGTATAAGTAGTACGGCGATCTTTTATGGTCGAATCTTATGGTTGTTTGTCCATTTGTGAGAGTACATATTCCCATGTTAATGTTGCGTCTATAAGCATATGAACAACTATTACTTTGATAGGCTGAATGGAAAAATGAAGATTCTAATATAAAATTAAAAAATTATCATTTTATTAAAATTATCAAATCAAGTCTTTTCGAAGTTATAATTTTTTAGGTTGATCAAATATTGAACAATATCATATTGCGTAATACCCATCCTAAATATTCAAATTGCATTTAAAATTATGTTGATATAAAATAAATAAGCTTTGGTTTTGGAAATGACATAAAATTTTAATAAAGTTGTGAATTCCAAGTCTACTGATTGACTGGTTTGCCTAATCTATTAACCGATATGCTCAAGAACTAGATATTAACAGAATTAATTGTGATTTGTGATATCACTTGGTAACTAATAATTAATGGATTAAAATTTTATTTGAACATTTTTCTCTAACTCTTAGAGTTGCTAGCTGGGAGTTAGTGGGCATGTCGCTTTATGTTTTTATATTTTCACTCAGAACCTATTTTCCTTTTTATCGGGTTGTAGTCGGTAGGGGTATGCTTATATCTTTGAGGTATAGAATTATACTATAACTAGTCAGTATGGTATCGGTGTCCAAAATAGGTGGGTGAGGTATCTCAGTACAAGCCCCCTAGCACTTCGTATTATTCATTACTTCAATGGGTGTGGTATTCTAAATTTTTAGCCCTTACAATAGAGGCATTCAAGGTGTGACGAGTGAGGTATTTTAGTACAAGCCCATTTTATGTATTATAACCATGTATAGTAGATATGGTATCCTAATTTGTGTTAACCCTTGTAGTAGGTGCATTCGATATGTGGTGGGTGTGGCATCCCCATAGAAGAACCCCTTTGATGTATCTTGATCCTATGTGTTAGGTATGTCATTCCATTATGTGTGTATGCTATCATGACTTTTGTTTATGGTGGAGAATTGGGTGTGGTCGAACATATTATCTTAATAATGGAAAATTATGTGGTTGCTAAAGAAAGATTATTATAATATGGTTATATTATGTGATATCAATGCAGGATCTGTATTATTATTCTTCCATAATTTTCATGCAAGTATGTCTTGTTATATTGTCATCATAAGCCTAAGTGTTATACCATGTTGCTATACTTATTACCATGCTACCTACAATGTGTAGCATGAACCCCTATTATATTTTAGGTAGTTTGCTTTATCAATACTTCACCGTATTGATATTACATTTGTGTGGTCACTGTAATGATCCGACCTTTTGTCCACTGAGCAGAGGACCATTTGAAAGGTTACGATTCTCAGCTGGAATATGTTGAGGATGGTACTGTGGGCCAATAGCCAACAATTGCTAGAGATTCAAAAGTTAACTTCCTATTTAATTAAGAGTTAGGCTAACAAGTTAAATGTACTTTTGCCCACAGCGTTGGCATGCTTTTGCTATTTTCAACTATTTAAACTCATGGCTTTGATTCCTATATTTACATTTTGTAAACTCTCATGCTTTCTATCTATATTATTGATATTTTTGTCATTATCACTATTAGTATTGTTGTATTATTTGTAAATCATGCATTATTTTGTGGTTGTTCCATTTTACCTTGCATCAAGTATGGACTAAGTGATGATCACGCCTCTTTTATTGTTGATGTGGTGGTAACATTTTTCTTTTAAAAGTGCTTCTGCATTGCCTTTAAACTAAAATTTTCTTATTCAAAATTTTGGGGTGTTGTAGATTGGGTGTATTCTATTTTAGATTTATAATTTTTATATTATATCGGATATCGTTTATGTATCAGCTTGGGTTCGGTAGGATTCAGATTTATAATTTCTTAGATTATATCATATATGGATCAAATATCGGATCCAATTCGATCAGGTATGTTTTAAATTTATAATTTTGTAGGATATGTTGAATAAATTTTTGGACTTATTAAATTAGTTTTCATTAATCATCTCAAGTCAATTCAACTTTTATTAGTTTTATGAACTCGTTGGGTTATATTCTTGACAAAATCGAAGCCCCAACCAATATAGTGGGGATTGTGGAATGGAGACATATAAAGTGTGAGCTAGTGGGTTGATGGTGTACCAATGAGATAATTAAAGTAGCCATGTTGCCATGTAATACCTGCTTAAATTAATAAAATATGGTCCTAACTAGTTTGATGCATAATGGGGGGTTGAAGAAAAAAGAATATGCTAACTACATTTTCGCTAAAAGTAAATTTAAAACCCCATGAAAGAGTCAAACAAGGTAAAAAAAAACGTGTTCAATTTATTTTAACCATAATAATCTAATATTATATGATTAATTTTTGTAACAAGACATGAGATAGATTTAAATTGAATCAGTTGGTAAAGCCCTATTTTATTAGCATTGAATGAAGGTTGAGGGATAATAACTAAAATAGTTGATTGGACATATAAAACACTAAATAAAATATGGTTCGTATTCTTCTTTCCTTAGAGAAATCATACACTCATGAACATTATCCAACATTTAAATACTCTAGTATGAATTAGAGAAATCATACATGCTTATTCTAATATATAATCTTTTATTGATTTATATGGTTAATATAAAGTGTAAACTCAATATATAGCATAAATCAACCCAATACAACGTACTGCACAGGGAGGGTTCAAACATGGGACTTAAGGTACCCTTACTCATTCTTAATCATGAGATCAATAACTCATCGGTATTATATATATAATTCATAGCAACTATAATTGATCTACTATCAAGAAGAACCACAACATGAAAGTGAATATCCCACTGGTGAAGCATAACCTAACAACCAAACTAATTCGATATTGCTGAGACTATACTAAAGTATAATTTCTAGTAGTATGATATTATTTCAATGTAATTGTGCATGCTTCCCTCTTCTAATAAAGGTAGAGATGAAAATTAGATTATTTTTTCTGAAAATGAAATATTCACTCTTATACTCATGTAGCATAATATCAAGGGAAAATTATGCTTTGATACATGTAGCACTATTATTATTTAGCCAACATTGCGTTAAGCCATATTTATTGTTGATCCCGCCCTAAAATAATGCATTCTCTAATACACCAATAAAAGAACACGACAACTTTATATTCCATCTATTTTAAAAGAAAGTCATTTTCTCAATCTAAATTTTAATAAACTAACAAAAGTAATCTGAAAATTACACTTACACCTTTTACTAAAAAATAATAAAACATTTAATGCATAGATAATGGGGGAAAATGAGGGTAGATCTAAAAGGTAGGTTTTGACTTTTCTAAAGTGACTTTATTTTTTATACAAAATTTTAACGATAGAATGACCTTTTTTATACGAATGGAGAATTTATATCTATGTTACTTAAAAAAACATCCAAATGATCACATTTCTGTCCATGTATGTTATATATTAAAGTTAAAGTATTCTTTTTTTAATGATTAACTATGTCAAATTTCCATTGTTTAAGATATTTCTAACACGATTAGTTAAAAATTAATCAAAAGCTTATAAATTATTTGATTGACATAAATTTTCTAACATGTTACTATGAATGAAAAAATGAAAAATTCTAAAATAACATTCAAAAAGTTATCATTTTATTTAAAATCTTAGATCGAGTATTATAGGTGTTATAACTTTTTAAGTGGAATTGGAGTTTGAATAAGAATTAGATCACATCGATTCAATTTCAAGTTTATAATTTTTCAAGTTATATTGGATATTAGTTATGTATCAGCTTGGGCCGGGTAGGCTTTAGATTCATAAGTTTTTAGAAGATATAATATATCATTTAAGTGTCAGTTCTGATCAAATCAAGTATATTTTTAATTCATAATTTATAAATTATATTAAATAAATTTTTGGACTAATAAAATCAATTTCCCTTGATCATGTCAAATCGGATCAACATTTGCTAGTTCTATGAAATACTTAGTTTACATTCTTGATGAAATTGAAGCCCCTACCACTAAAGTGAGGGTTGTGGAATAGAGCCATACAAAGTGTGAGGCAGTAGATTGATGGTATACCAATGGTATTGAGAATCAGTAAAATGTGGTCCTAACTAGTTTGATGTAAATTTGGGGGGGGGGGGTGGGAATTCACTAATTGTTGTGATATTGAGAAACTCAAGTATAGATAATAAGATAAGATAAAGGTGAAGAAGTGATAGAGTCTCTTATTTATTTGTACATATGTGTTATCTTATATTTACAATTCTCCATATCTTATATATAGATGGTAGCGTGTCATTGCTGCTATCAAATTAAACATATTCCTAACCCAAATAATAATAATTAACAATACGTAGCATAGGGTAAGGAAGGATCGTTCCCACGAGGAGGATGCGATTTTAAACTCTAAAATATTAAATAAAAATAATTAATAAAAATAACACGGTATACATATATATATTATTCACATATTTACAAAGATTTCGGGGGGTTCTCATATAAAGGGGAAAAATAATAATTAAATTAGCTAATAGCTGAACTATTAACTAAACTAATCTAAGAATTATATAAATATAATATATACATATCTACCCTTCTCCATCCCAACTTCTATATTAAATTTGCATAGCCTAACCATAAAGAATTAACCTGCTAACTCTCCCGACTCCAGATATTGTCTAATTAGGCTAACTCCTGCGTTTTTCCTAATACTAATTAATCTCTCTAAATTAATCTTTGCCATTCAATTAACCTAGAGATAAATTAATTGAATTAAGCTCTAAGGAAACTCATTAGCCCTAGCCAGATTAAAAACCCCGCATTCTCAAATTGACTAGAATAAATTATATTTTAATTCAATTCAGTTACTTGTGAAGACCCCGAATTAAATTAATTGCTACTTGTTCCGATTAATTACTACCCCGCTAGAATTAATCGGATAGCTACCAACCTTATCCTAGAAATTGATCAGATTTCATATATCGGACAAGAATTTATACACGAATCGCAAATATAATTTATATATCAAAAACTCAATTATTCAACATCTGAAATAATAACGCACAATAAAAATTCAAGATTAATAAAACATGGCTAATTAAATGTAATATAGAACACAAGTTTCATTAGGAATACATTAAAATTTAAGAAAAGAATTATATAAAAGAAGGAAATTTTAGAATAGGTACACGAACTTTCTAGTCGAAGTGCACTTGTCAGGATTCCTCCAACAGATCAGTTATTCTCCATAGGATCACGAACCCGCTCATTTACTATGGCTAATCCCTCTATTTATATAAATTATAGACTCAAATTTAATGCTCCCTAATTTACTTGTAGGGAGGAGCAGGGAATAAGAAATTAAAAAGAAAAGAGCTCTCGGCTTCTTATATCTTCGATGAGGCTTCGAATTTCTTTCTGTGCTTCGGTGGGCGGCCTTATTCCTCTCCTCTTGTGTGTGTATTAAGATGTATATATATATATAGTGCATGGGCCATTTGCTCTCTCTCTTTTCTTTGGCTGTAACTCTTACAATATTTAAGGAAAGTCGTTACGTAAAACTATTACGTTTTGCTTCGTTTCCTTTATTTCCTTGATCTTCTCTTTATCATTTAATCTTCACTTGAAACTGTTACGTGTTATTAGTTACAAACTTAATTTCTTGGTGGTGTCTTTTCAGCTCCTGGCCCACATGCATTGTTGCTAATGGGGCACCTGCAAAGAAAGAATAAGAATAGTAACTAATTAAATCATGCCTACCAAACTTTTATTATGTAAAATACTTCAGTTGTAACTTTAAGTTCAATTTTTCCAATTCTATGTCTAGATTTAGAGAAAATTTCTAGAAATAAGAATTACATATCATGATTTTAGCTTTACATAGCAATTTGAATCGTCTAAATCAGAGTTCATACATGAAAGTTATAGCCAAAATACTGCATGCTGTCAAATTACATACAAATTTTCATCTTTTTGCTCAAAATAAAGTGAATATATGATATTATTATATTTTAAGTATAAAATTATAAAACATATAAATAACCTCACATATTACTAAAATAATTGACCATAAGTATAGAATAAAAGGGTATAATATATATAAAAATATATGTTTATCAATAGAATATGAGAAGGTGCTAGGGATTGAGAGGGAGCAAAGGAATATAGAAGATAGTGGAAGAGACGAAGAGTTGGGAGTTAGGTTACAACCCTAATGGAAAAAGTTGTTATAACTGATGGTGATAATAGGAGGACTAAATGTAACACTCCCAAAATTCACTATTAAAAAATTTTGTTTTGTTAGAAGATTCAACGGAATTAAGTAATTCAAAATTTGTGAATTTCGAGGATATTACCGCAGTGATCAGTACAAGCCCGCCCTCCGGCCAGTGTCGTACTAACCACAAGGCTAAAGAAATATTACCAACCATCATTAATCAAATTTAAATCAAGAATTCATAAAAGTATTAAAGCGTTCATAAGACAGAAATTAGAGTACGCATAAAAGAGCTTACAATCCAAGAGTATATAATTAAAATTCCTCAAAAAGGATAAATGTTATAATACAATAAAAAAAAGTCCAAATAAAACAATATAAGATAAAGGAACATAAAAAGGAAAATCCATCCACGTCGCTCTCGATCCCCAAGCCAAATCAAGCTCAAATCTCAGCTCTGCCCGATGCCTCATAAACATCGAAGGCATCAAAAATAACGTCACCTACCTGCACAAACTCAGAGGGCCCTTATGCTCGTGGGAATGAGAAGCACCCATGAAACGGGTAGCCAGTACACTACGTACTGAGCAAGGTATTCATGCATCTAAGGCCAACACACAAAGGCATATAGCACAAGTATGATCACATAAACATCATACAATAATACAGATAATAAAGGTCAAGCTACAGTCTGGATAATCATATTCTTTAATCTCTAATCAATACTCATTTTACACCATGCTTATTATCAATCCATGCGAGTATGAGGACCCCACTATTATAGTCGGTGGATCGGAAACGTACAGGGCAAAACACACTTGACCACTATTATATGCTGGTGGATTGGTCTCTAGGGCAAAACGCTCCTAGCCACTATTATGCCGGTGGATCAGTCTGGTCCCAACTCTCATAGTGTTCCATTGCAAGTACTTAGTGTCTTTTACATGTATTGTCAAACTTAGAGTTTAGTTTATTGAGCTCGAGATCTCCCACCATTATAGCCGGTGGATAGAAAACATACAGGGTAGAATGCACCTGACCGCTATTATATACCCGTTGATAACTCTCTAGGGTACCCCGACACCTAACCACTATTATGCCGATGGATCGGTCTAAGCCCAGCTCAATAATCTTCCACTTTAAATGATTAGTGTCTTACTATGTCTTATTCAGCAAGTTTCACCCTAGACATGCATGTCGCATTCCCTCTACTCTTATCCTTCCAAGAGGGCCTGTCCCATATCTTGAGACATCTACATCTCCTAACACACCCCAACATTCTTTCCTTCCTCCACTTACTTATACTGGAGCCCAACTCCTTAGTGTGTGGGTCAAAGCCCACTACCTTACGCCATCCCAGTCCACTCACTATCTTACCCTAGGGTTTTCTCCTGAAACCCTAATTTGGGCCTATGTTACCCATCCTTCTCTACCTTATGCAACTAAGTCTACTTTAACACCCCGCACATCACCTCACTTAGATTCAACACCCATCATTTCACTTTAGTCTCCCAAATGCACGCATGACCACGAACCCTAGTTGGCCACACCAAACCCTAACACCCTACTTTTCTATATGCCACCCCTCCATTTCTCACCTGCCATCCTTACTTTCCCATGACACTCATACTCACCCGACACAAGACATTCTTCTACCCTCATCTCGTACTCTACTCACCCTCAATTATTTTTACTTTCACATTCACCTCAAATTAGAGTTTTCCTCCCAAACGCTAGTCAAATCCCCTATGCACTCTTATACTAACCGACGTACTATTCTTCACCCAAAGCCTCCAATCACCCAAACAACTCTTCCCTTACCTTACTTACACTCCAAGATAACTTTTCACACGTAAAGATCATCCCCATGCAGACTCC
The DNA here is from genome assembly GCA_039764185.1 of Tamarix austromongolica. Lineage (NCBI taxonomy): Eukaryota > Viridiplantae > Streptophyta > Magnoliopsida > Caryophyllales > Tamaricaceae > Tamarix > Tamarix austromongolica. Next base: position 38,110,837 of record CM077811.1, on the reverse strand, counting down.
ATCCACCCCACACAAACCCTAGAAGTTCCCATGCAAATCCTAGAAACTCACATACAAACCCTAGAAACTCCCATGCAAAGTTCACCCCACTCTTTTATTTTGTTCATAATCCCCTTTTATTTTACCCCTCATAGGTCATGAGACACTTAGATCAATCCCATATCCCATTGGTCAACCCCCTTTCCCTTTTTCCTTTTTCATCCTCTCACCCCATACCAATATACTAAATATCCTAGCATGCATGTCCTAAAGGGACACATCATATAATATCGTAAGCACACCATATACATATTATACACATACCATAAGAAAGCCACATAAGCATACCTCAAATCCAAGTTTCACTACACATAAAATAGTTATAATAATAATCATCATAAGAAACGCAACATAACATAGCACATGGCGTACAAGGCACATAACACACATATAGAGGGCCTTTGCTACATCCTTACCTAGCACGACACCAATATTGGAGCACGCTCCTATGCCTCCTTAGGGTTTTGACTAGGTTCACCTATAAGAGGAAAAAACTAAGGGTTAATTTACCTCCTACCAAAATTACTATTATCTCCTACTTTACCCTAATATTAGGGTTACTATTATTAAGAGATGCTTTACAAATAAAAATAGGGTTTTTATCCTCAAGTTAGCTAACTAGGTTATTATTAGTCAAAATAGGTTTATGTTAAGGTATTTATAGCCATATTTATATTATTAAAGATAATACCTTTAATAATACTAATAATAGTTACAACACCAATGATAATAGTACTAGTTCTAATCTTAAGAATAATACTCAAAAGGGGGTCCTAATAACCATAATAATAGAAACCCGAGTGCTAATAAGGTCAAGGTCAATAATAGTGTTAGTAATAAAAATAATAATATATAATAGTAATAATAACAATAATGATAATATTGTTAAGGATAATATTAATAATAATACTAATAATAATCGAAACAATGATAATGTAAGGGTTTGGATATTTAGAAAAATAATAATAGTAACAATATACTAAGGTTAGCACCAATAATAATAATAATAATAATAATAATAAAAGTAATAATGATATTAATGGTAATAAAAATAAGGATAACCATAATAATAAATAAAATAGGATTTCTTCTTCTTTAAATAATAATGGGATAAATATCCCTAGTAGTAGTAGCAGCAGTAGTAGCGGTAGTAGTACCACCACCAGCACCAGAAGTAAGGTTTTAAGGGTTGGGGTACCACCTAGGGTTGGTGGTGACCAAGCGGCACCGGTGGTGGTGCAAAGCGACTGTAGTAGTAGTAGTAATAGATTTTTAAGGGTTAGGGTACCACCTAGGGTTGGTAGTGACCAAGCGGCACCGGTGGCAGCGCATGGCGGTGGTGGGGAGAGGGTGATTTAAGGTGGTGAAAGATGCCCTAGGTTGAGAGGGCTTGTAACACCCCGAAATTTACTATATATATATTTATTTTAAAACAGAAGCACTTGAATTAAAACCTATGAATTCTGGGGATGTTACCACCACACTTAGTACTAGACCAGTTCACTCCGACCGTTCCAGTACTAAGTGCTAAGGCTAAAAGGAATTTAATAATCAATATACATCAAAACTAAACAAGGCTTCAATTAAGCATTAAATGATTATAAAATATAATTCAGAATGCAAAATCAGAGACATAATTCAGCGTACACACTCAAAGTTTCTCAAGAGAAAATAAGTTTACAGACGATAAAAGTTATGTCTTAGGAACCTAAAACAAAGATAGAAAATCATAAATGAAAATTCAGCCATGCCACTCTCGATTCTTGTGCCAAGTCCATACTCAGCACTCAGCCCCGCCTGATGCCTCAAGAACATCGAAGACATCAAAATAAGCATCAGCCACCTACACAAAGTCAAAAGGGTCTTCTACTCGTGGAAATGAGCAGCACCCATAAAACGGGTGTTCAATACGCTACGTACTGAGTAAGGTAACCATGCACTAAGGCTAATACAAAAGCATATAATCCAACATGATAACGTAATAGCATACGAGCATTCAAGTAAATACATAAAGGCCCATTTATAGTCTAGATTAATTAATTAATTAATTAATTATTCTCAGATCAGAACTCATATCACATCATGCTTTTATTAATCCATGCGAGTACAGGAACCCCCACTATTTTAGCCGGTGGATCGGTCACTTATAAGGCAACACACACCTAACCACTATTATAGACGATGGATTGGTCACTTATAGGGCGAGATGCCCTAACCACTATTTCTTACCGGTGGATCGGTTTGGCTCCTACTCGCATGGTGTTCCACTGTAAGTACTTAGTGTCTTTTATGTGTCTTAGCAAACTTAGGGTTTGGTTTATTGAGTTCAGGATCCTCCACTATTGTAGCCAGTGGATCGGTCACTTATAGGGTAACATACCCTAACCACTATTATAACTGGTGGATCAGACACTTATAGGGCGGGACTCCCTAACCACTATTTCTTACTGGTAGATCGGTTAGCCCCAGCTCAATAATCTTCCACTTTACATGATTAATGTTTTATAGTATCTTATTTAGAAGCTTCACCCTAGACATGCATGACTCACTCTCTCTACGCCTATCTTCTAAAGGTCCCGTCCCACATCATGAGACTCATACACTTCCTAACTTGACCCAACATCCTTTCCTCCTTACCCTAACTCACACTAGAGCCCATCTCCCATATATGTGGGTTAAGGCACACTACTTTTCACCTCCAGTCCACTCACTGCTTCACTCTAGGGTTTTCCCTAGAAACCCTAGTTTAGGCCTATGTGGCCCATCCTACTACATCTCACACAACCCAAATCATTTTAACACTCCATACATCACAACCTTTAGATTACACCCTCATCATCACACTTTACTCATCAAATGCACGTGTGATCACATAACCCTAAGTAGCCACACTAAACCCTAGCTGACCATACCAAATCCTAGCTCAGTCTCCTATGTATCCTTATACTGTCCCACGTACTATTTTTCATCCAAAGTATTCAAACACTCAAACAACACTTCCATTACCTTCCTCACTCCTCAAATCAACTTTCCATACATAAAATTCACCCCATGCAGACTTTATATAACTCATGCAACCCTTCGAACTTTTTCATACAAAACCCTAAAGCTCTCATGTAAACCCTAGATTCTCCCATGTACATCTATAGATTCTTCCATGCAAAGCCCTAGATTCTCCCATGCACGACCATAGATTCTTCCATGCAAAACCCTAGATTCTCCCATGCACGACCATAGATTCTTCCATGCAAAACCCTAGATTCGTCCATGCAAACCCTAGATTCTTCCACTCATGGTCATGTAATATTTAGGTCAAATCCACATCCTTTCACTCCATCTCATCACATTACATAATCTAGCATGCATGTCCTAAAATTCCACATAATAACACATCATAATCATAGCTTATACATTTTATACGCATGCCATAAAATAACACGTGAACATACCTCAACTCCAAGCCACACTACACATCAAATAATTATAACAATACATATAAAATACATCATATATTATGGCACATAGAATACAAGTCATACAAAACACATTACATATATAAGGCCTTAGCTACACCCTTACCTAATACGACACCGGTCTTGGAGCACGCTCCTACGCCTCCTTAGGGTTTTGACTGGTCTCACCTATAAGAGGAAAAAACTAAAGATTAGATTCCCTCATACCAAAAATGCTATTATTTTCTTAATTTATTCTAAGATTAGGGTTTTAGATAAAATAACAATATAATAATAATAACATTAACTAATTACTAATTTTACTAAAGATAAAAGTAATAATAGTAATATTGGAAAAGACGATAATATAATATTTGAAGATTTAACCCTAATAATAATGATAATAATAATAATAATAATAATAATAACAATAATAAGAATGATGATGATGATGATGATGATGATGATGATGATAATAATAATAATAATAATAATAATAATAATAATAATAATAATAATAATAATAATACTAATAATAATAATAGTATAATTAGAAATAAATAGTGAAATAAGGGCTTCAACCCTTCACCAAAATAATAATAATTATTATTATAATATTCAAAATAAAAATAGAATAGGGCTTCGATCCTCAATAACAATAATAATAATAATAACATTAGTAGTAGTAGTAGTAGTAATAATAATAGAAATATAATCAAATTAAATAAATAAAGCTTGTATAAATAGTGTTTAAGGGTTGAGAGGATTTAGGGTACCACATTAGGTTGGTGGTGACAGGCAGCACCGGCGATGGTGCACGACAGTGGCAGTGGCCGGATAAAGAGAAGAAAAGAGAGATAGTTGAGTGTTGGAAAAAGGAGAGGGAGAAAGAGGATGGAATTTGGGGTGTTTATGGTTGCCTAGATGGAGAGGAGTAGAATGAGGGTGGTGGCACAGCCAAAGGTGATAGCGCACGGTGGCAGTGGTGGTGGCCAAGAGTGGAGGAAAGAGAGAAAGAGAGGAGGAAAGGGAGGAAGAGGAAAAGAAGGGTAGGGGAGAGAGAGGGGAGTCTGTAGAGCAGTTTGGGAGGTTTACGAGGCGGTGGTTACGGCGGGAGTGGTGGCTAATGGTGGTTCGAAGGGCGGCGGATGTGGAAGGAAGGGTTGATCGAGGAGGTGACTTTACACAGCCGAAGTGGCTCGTGCAAGGCAAATAGAGGGAGAAGGGAGGTGTAGTTAGTTAGAGGGTGATGTAAGGAGTGGTTTTGAGGTAGTTCGAATGGCGGTGTTGGACGACAGTGGTTGAATGTGTGTTTGATTGGGCGGCGGTGCAAAGGAGAAAAATTCTAGGTTTTAGGAAAAAGGCTCGACCAAGTCTGGTTATGGGGGTATTTATAGAGCTAAAAGAGGGGATAAGGTCAGAGGGGAGAGACGGGAGAATAGGGTAGCTAGGTTAGGGTTCACCGGCGGTGACGATAGGCTGACGCATGACTATGTCGTGGCCTGCGATTGACGAGGGAAAAGAGAGGAGATCATGTGAGAATAGGGGAGGAGTGGTTTGGGCAAAATGGTCGACGAATCAGCAGGGAAGAGAGGGGGAAATGGCTGGTCAATTCAAGCGTGGCCAACGACGATAATTTTGAGGCCATATAGGTCAACGGGGGAGGGAAGAAGGAGGAGAAAGGTGGAGGAGGTGAACCGGGCGACTAGGGGAAAAAGAAAGAAAGAGAACCGGACTGGGCAACAACAGGTAAAAAACGGAGGCCAAAACGCAGTGTGCTGGGCTGCGCTGAATGAGGGAAGGAAAACGGGCTACTCGGCTAGCCTAGGTCGGGGAAAGAGGGAAGAAAAAGAAAAGAAGAAGAAGGAAAAAGAAAGAAAAAGGAAAGAAAAAGGAAGAAAGAAAAGGAAAAAGGGGAAAGGGAAAAGAAAAATAGGTGGGTTGGGATATTTATAATATTTTGGTATTTTGAGATATTTAAAAATAATAATATTTAAATAAAATAATATTTAATTCCCTTTTTAGGCTAATTTAGGATTTTTAAAAGATTTTTCCTAAATTTCATTTTAATTAACAAAACACCTTAATTTTTCCTAATTAAAATATTTATTATTTTCTTATTAATTATCCCTAATTAATTCCCTTTTATTTTAATAAAAATAATTTATTAAATTAATTTTCCTATTAAATCCTTATTTGGCCAAAATTTCTACAATTAGGGTTTTGAGGCATTTCAGGGCTAGATAGTTGTGGTGGCATAGCCAAAAGGGGCGGCAAAGGTAGTGGTGGTGTGGTGGCCGAAGGTGGTGGAGAGGGAGGAAGGGGAAAGGAGAGGGAGGCAGGGGAAAGGAAGGTAGGGGAAGGCAGAGGAGGTTCTGGTGGTGGTTTTGGGGGTACAGGGAGTGGTGGTTGGGGCGAGAATGGTGGCGGATGGCGGCGTAAAGGGCAGTGGTAGGTGAGATGAAGTTGGTTGAATGGCCAATTTTGCATGGCCAAGGTGGCTTGTATAGGGAGGATTGAGAGTGGTGAGGGGTGTAGCTCAGTGGAGGATGGAGTGGGGAGTATTTTGGGAAGTGGTTCGGCTGGTGGCAATAGAAAGTGGCTGCGGAATGGATGGCTGAACAAGCAGCGGCACACAAAAGGGAGAAAATTTTTGGGCAAAGAAAAAGGTTGAATGGGGGTAGTTAAAGGGTATTTATAGGCTATTGATGGGGGAAAACGACAGAGTGGGAAGAGGGGAGAATGATGGCATGCATGGTAGGTCGCCGGCTGGCGGCCCATGACGAGTGTAGGCCCGCAAAGTTGTAGGTCTGCCAGCTCAGGGAAGGAGAAAGGAAGGGAGAGAGGGGCACGCGTGAGGAGAGAAAGAGAGAGCGATTGGGTGAAGAAGGGAGAGTGATATATGGGATTTATATGTTATTTTCCGAAGTAAAAATGTCATTTATTCCTCATTATTTTTATAAGATTTAATCTTTTTTTGAGTTTTTCTCTTTTAGATAGATTTTGGAAGAAAAGATAAAATTGAAGAAATTCAAAGGAAAAATTGATGGAAAGAGGAAATGAAGCAAAAAACACATCAAGAGATATGGAATCAATGTAAGAAAAAAGACAGAAATGAAGAATATATATCAAAGGGAAGCTTGTGTTGAAATTTCATAAAGAAATAATGAAGGAACAAGAAACACGGTACCCCTGTGTTTCATAAACAGGACCATGTTTTTCTATCAGCACACAAAATCTCAGTTTTCAAAATTCAGCATTTGGCATAGAATTTAAGGAAAAATACGGAGGTCCCGTGTTTTCCAACACGGACCGTGTTTTTATTAAATTTTGTAACCGTTCGCGCGAACTTTTCCTTGATATATTTCTAAAGTTCTAAACATTCAAGAGTCGGTTCTGGGGAGTTCAAGAATTAGATTCTCTCTTTTTCTCCATATTCTCTAGATACCACATGTAATTTGTAATTCCAATTCTCTTTCTCTTCATTGTATTCAATTGACCAATCAACACTCTGCAATTCAAGTAGATAAGTTCTTCTCCATCCCTCTCTTAATTACAAGTTTTGATTTTTGATTGAATACAAGTAAATTCTTATTATTGCATTATTATTTCTCTTACTTTTATTGTTTCATTGTTAATTTATTAATAATCATTTATGTTAATTATAGATTATTGCATTTAATTGTGTATTATTGCAATTATGTAGATAGTATAGGGTAGGAGGATTTGATGATGGAATTAGGGTTTCGGATATGACAACATAATTTAAATTTATGATTATAAATGAAATTTAATTGAATTAATAGACGGAATTGAATGATCTTGCATCATAGGTTAAGAATTTAAACTAATTATATTAATCACCTATTTAGTTTAAATCTTAATCAACTCTAGGATAACAGAATTAATACGTAATTGTTAATTAACTTTTCCAAAGTAGCAAAAGGTTAATTATTAATCTTGTCTATTAATTCGTACGATTGCATGATCCGAACTTATATGATTATGGTCGTAGTTGACTGCTTTCCATTCGTAACGCTGCCATTAATTGAATCTAGCATTCCAAACCTAGGTTATTAATTGGTTAGAGATAAATTGAGAGCTTCTTCAATTTATTAGAATTAAGAGAAAGCAAATAGATGAATTATTATGAGTTTCTAAAGGTCAATGTTAAATCATTTAGAATTATTCTTTTCTCTATGATTGTTTGATATCCTAATTCCAAAATCAATACTTTCCTATCCTTATTCATTAATTAGTGAGTAAAGGGTCCCATAGTATAGAACTTAGCGATAGAAGTAAACAATATTGTATAACCGGGGTTTTAACATTGATTACAGAAATATTGATTATATACCATTCCTTGTGGGTTCGACTCCTTCTTGCCATCTACTATGTATTTGGAAATTAGGATTTATTTATTAAATTTGTTGTGCACACGACAGTGCATCAGAGAGGGATCGATGGAGAAAAGAGTGGGGGAGGCAGACCGATGTGCGGCACTACATAGGCCGCGTGCCTACACAAGTGGGGAAGTCGAGGAGTCAGGGAAGAAGGAGGCTCGGGGGAGAAAGGAAGAAGAAAGGAGGATGGATCGGTCGGTCCAAGGGGAAAAGAAAGAAAGAAAAAGAAGGACAAACCCAATGGTTGGCGAGGGAGAAAAGAAGAAGGTGGTGAGCCTCAACCGTGCGGGAGGAAAGGAGAGGGGAGAGGGTTTGGGCCGCGGGGGCGCGACTGGCCCAGATCGGGGGAGAAAGGGAAAAAGGAAAAAAGAAAGAAGAGGAAGGAGAGAGAAAGGGAAAAAAGGAAAAAAGGGAAAAAGGAAAAATATATGGGTTGGGGTATTTAAAATATTTTAGTATTTTGAGATATTTAAAATAATAATATTTTAATAAAGTAATAATAAAATTTTCTTTTTAGGTTAATTTAACATTTTTGAAAGATTTTTCCTTAATTTCAATTTAATTGGCAAAACACTCTAATTTTTTCCAATTAAATTATTTATTATTTTCCTCTTAATTTTTCCTTAATTAATTCATCTTACTTTAATAAAATAATTTATTTAATTAATTAATTTTCCTAATAAATCCTTATTATGTCATAATTCTCTAAATTAGGGTTTCGGAATATTTCACTAAACTTAGGTTTTAATACAATACACATTGCGTCCATAATATATAAATAAATTATTTACAACACTTCTCCTTAGATATACATCTTATGATACTTACAATATTCCTTCTTAAGAGTGCATCTTTAAAATACCACCTCGTAAAATACCTTGCTAGAAAAACTTAGTGGGATAAAATCATAGCTAAGAAAAATAGTACAATTTTCTCCCCTCAACTTAATATGTCTCATTCATATATTATATTATGTATGATTTTATTTGTATGTATGAGCACACTTTGATAGTACCACATTTGAAAATTCATGAATAAAAACCCTATTAAGGGAAAAAAATCTAGCCTTTGTACAAAGACATGTGACACCAAATTGACTTGGATCATTTATTTATGAACATCCACTTATAGATAATTGATTTAATAGCTACAAACTTTGGAATTCTTGTCCATATAAGTCATGCTCATTAAGCGAATACATTTGATTATTTCAACTATTTAGAATAGTTCTCACTTTTATCCATTACTAGTTGCAACTATTTAGGTAAAGACATTAATAATGTTTATCTTATACCATCTTACATCTGTTTAAGGATAATCCATATATATTTCATTCAGTGGTGGAATCTTTTATCGAATTCTATCCATTTAAACATATTAAATCATTGTGGCCAAAACTGTAAATGAACTAAGTCAAGTTAAAACAAGTCGTGCTTTGGCTCGACTGGTTTAATAAAGGAACCTAAAAATGAGGTTCAATCTTGCCTCATTTATGAAAGACTCGAGCTATTAATGAGCCAAGCTAGCGAGTTTTTACATTATTGACGAGCTCAAGCCTAAATTTTTCATGTTCCAACTTAGCTTGTTTATTAAACAAGTCTAAAAATATAGTTCAAACTTTGCTCATTTAGCTAAATGAACAAGATAAGCCCAGAAAGCTTGTGAACTGACTATATTCATTTACAACCCTAGTTGTGGGAATTTTTCCATCTCTTTCAAGTAGTATAAATCCTATTTTGAGAGTTCAGATCTCTGGACCTAGAGCAATACTTTCCACTTATTATAAGTCAAGACTAGGATTTCAATGAGTTAGAAATTTAGTCAAGACACTGAATACTTTTATAATTATTAACCATAATAAATGCAAGTTGTAGCTAAGCTAAATCTAGAAAGCATCATCCTTAAGTACAATTTGATTATCCTTTGGGTCCATATCTCATGGAAAACTTCTTCTTAGTGCTTTCTTACTTTACAATCTCAATCTCCTTTTCTCCCCCCTAAGTTTGAGGAAACAAACACATTCTTTGTGGATTAATTTCATATCCATGGAAGAGGGTAGACACATATAAAACACATCCAATTTTTAAAGATAAGCATAAGGTTCATTCCAATTGACTTGGTTTAAGATAATGTGATATACAGTTATTTGGTAACAAAAATCTTTGCATGCATGTTAACAAATCAATTCTAGACTTCATCAACAAAGGTCTATGAATCAAATGCAAAATCAACGACTTTATTAGGACATTATGCTTCCAACTTGAAGAAATGGTTGAATTTTTATCCAAATTATGAGGTTATCCACTTTTGTGCGAATGCAATAATATAAGTTGAAAAATATAATAGGTGACCTTACATGTATGCATTATTATATACCACGGTATATTTATTTGGTCCACATGTGTCTCCTTGAAATCTATCAAGGGCATATAAGATTTTACATTTACTTATATTGTAATTACTAATTGTAAATGTGCCAAAAATAATATGTTGTTTATATGAGATCACGAGTTAAAAAAGGTATTCAAGAATCTAAGGGGGTGCTTATGCAAGTTTCAATGATCTTGTCTATCATTTATACACTAACATGATCTCATTTCTCATGCTACAAAATAATACTCCTTTTGTATAAAAAAGAAAGTTATCATATCAATTTACACACCTTTTAAAAAGTGATAAAAATAGTCTTAAATTACAATTACACTCTTCATTGAAAAATAACAAAGCATTTAACACACATATAACTAAAAAAAAGAGAGGGTAAAAATGAAAAGTAGGATTTGAATTTTATAAAATAATTTTCTTTTTTATACAAAAAATTTAATGATATATTGAATTCATTTTTTTATAGAGAAGAAGTATTTTATATTATGTTGACATCTAGCCATTGACACCTATTGTTTTTTCAATTATAATAATTTAATATTTTATAAATTTATCTCGGGTTTACTCTTAGTTGATCTTGATGGTAACAATACCATCAAATACTAACATACTATAGTAATTTCTCTAGCAATTTAACTATAATATCATAAACAATTTTGCTATTTGATTGTTTCTCTCGAATAAACCCTTTAATGGGTTTATGGTGACACATATATGTCTACATTCTTGTTGATTATGCGTTCATAAAATACTTCATCCTTAAAATATAATGTACGATGACATTTCAATCTAATAGATCAATCTTCTAGATCACATTCAAGTCTATGATATGCAAAGTATTTAGCCATTGTTGCTAAATTACTTATATCAAATGGAAACTTCACGTTTCAACCATTAAACTAATAATTGAATGGGAAATTTGAGGCTTCAACCATCAAAGTGCTTATCAAATATGAGGCTTTAGGCTTGAACCAACAAATGCCTTTATCCACTAAAACTATAATATAATTGGGAGGTTGTTATAGATACTCCAACCACTATAGTGGTGGATGATATTTGACTATGATAAGTTTTAACCACTACCAATGTCAAATTAAGTGCATAGTCTCGTGAACAAGCGGCTGATAAATTATATATAAAGCCATCTTCACTACTTCATTATTAAAACAAATGTTTTTGTAAGTAAAAAATTTAAAATTGTGAAAACTAAATTGTAAGAATTAAAATTCCATAAATAGAATGTGCAGAAATAAAATTAGTTTTTAGGTCTATAGACCACTAAATAGTTAGATCTTCTAGATCAAAATAAACTTAAGGTATTCAATATCATACAATCTTCTTTATTAGTATTACACAAGTCTTGAAAGACTTGATCTCCTTTTTCAAATTACACATGAGGTATTCATCACCTTTTAATCATTAATCTTTAGGATTGAATTATGCATAAGGTCTTCAGGATCATTAAGTCATTGTATAAGCTTTTGGCTTTCACCTCAATTGTGTCAATATGCTTTCATGTCTTAGGTATGTACTTGTAAGTAATATAGTTAGTTGAAAGATTCATGCTTTTATCAACACCTATGCAATCATCCATCCTTAATTTGGGTACATGGAAAAAATTTAGCCACTTTTGGTGACCCTCTATTAACTTTTGGTAAGGGAGGCTTACATCTCCAATCTAGCTTCCACCTCAATTATTTTAACATCTTTTCATACCTTAGGTATGTGCTTGTAAGTAATATAGCCGGTTGGGACCTTCATAATTTTATTAACATTTGTGCAATTATCCATCTGTAATTTGGGTACATGAGAAATAATTAGCCACTTTTAGTGGCCCTTCATTAACTTTTGGTAAGGGACATTTACACTATATTCTTCAATCTGGCTTCCACCTCAATTGTGTTAATATCCTATCATACTAAATGCACTTGTTAGTAATATAGTTGGTTAGGAGTTTCATTATTTTATTGATACTTGTGCAATCATTCATCTGTAATTTAGGTACTAATAAAAATTTAGCCACTTTTGGTGGCCCTCCATTAACTTATGGTAAAGATACATTTCACTATATTCTTCAATCAACTTTAGGTGATAAATATATATATGTAGTGATGGGTGACGAGACCACTGATCTATCACATTCATGCACAAGGTGAAAGGTGATACTGTAATACCCCAAAATTGAGCGGAATGCTATAAGGATTGATATGGCTACTTATATCAACATGGTATACCATCCTTCTGGTGATTCCGTCCTAAGAACTCCACAGTTAAGCGTGCTGGCCATGGAGCAATTTTAGGATGGGTGACCTCCTGGGAAGTTTCAGAAATTTTCAGAAAATTTCTCGGGAAGTGCGTGAGTGAGGACAAAGCGTGCTAAAAGGACTCGTGTTGATTTGTGGCGCCATCCGATCAATCCGAAAGCACTCCAAGGTAGCCCCCGCGTAGTCGTGTCGACTCGGGGTGTTACAGATACGACCATTAACCTATCACCTTTAAATATATGTAATTTTATTAACATTTCCAATTCAGGTGACTTTCAATCATCTTTAAGTGATAGAGATATATATATATTGATGGTTTTTGTGGTCGTCAATCCTTTACTTTTTATTTTTAAATTGATCATATTATCTATTTTTAGTTTATTATACTAGAGAATTTTAGTCTTTTCTTGCCATTTACTTCTACCCTCCATCTCATAATTAAAAGGGTGGTTATCATAAACAAAATCAAATTAAAATACATAATACTAATATATACAATTAAAACTGATGAATATATCAATTAACACAAGAATATAACAAAAGAGGAGAGAAAATTAGGTTTCCATTATTTTAAACCATATTATATCCTCACTAAAATTATTGATTAATCTAGATTAATTATGGGATCAATGTTCTTGAAATTTGCTTGACTGTAAGAGATATCAAATATGTGACCTTTCATGTGCCAACAAAAATTGAGATCTCTCTCACACACAAAAAAAATAGGTTAGTCCTCTGTGACACATAATAATCATATCCATATATAATGATAACTACTAAATAAATAATATTCCCTTTTATTAAGCATTGATTGAACTTGACACCAATTTTGTGATCATCTGATTATGGGTGCCCCAACATTCCAAATAAGAACAAAATAAACTTATAATTTTTTTCTTCATCTAGAGCATACTAGTATTGATAACATGTTTTGATATTGAGAAATTCAAATATAGATAATAAGATAAGATTGAGAAGAAGAAAGAGAGAGTCTCTTATTCATTTATATGTATGATTTTTCTTACATGTACAATTCACCATATCTCAAATGAATAGTTTCCATACTTATTGCATCTATTATGAGAGGAAGTTAACGAATATGGAACATGGGGAGGAGAAAGAGTTGGGAGGATACAACCATAATGAGAGAAATTTGTTACACCAAATGGTAATAATGGGAGTACTAATATAATATTTAATACAATATACATTTATGAATTATACATTTAGTAAATAATATATTTACAACCGTAACTACATTTATAGTAAAATTATAAATTTAAAAACATGTAAAAGAGTCAACCTAGGTGAAAAAATGCATTTAATCTATTTTGACCATAATAATCTAATATTTTGGAATTAATTTTTGTAATAAGACACATAAATTTATATTGAATTGGTCGATACAATCCTACTTATTATCATTGCATAGAGGTTGGGGGGAAGAAACTAAAATAGTTTGTTAGGCATATATAGTACTAAAGAAAAGTACCATTCATATTTGTCTTTCCTCAGAGAAATCATACAATCATGGCCATTATCCGACATACAAATACTTTAATATGATTAAAGAAATCATATACACTTATTCTAATAAATAACATTTTGTTGATTTATATGGGTACAATAAAGTGTAAGCTCAATAAAGGTACCTTTACCCATTCTTAATCATTAAAAAAATAACTTATATGTATGTATGTATGTATGTATTTATGTTTAACATCTAGATAGTTGATACAAATATAATTGATCAACCTTCAATAAGAACAAAGAAATGAATGTGAATATCTCAATGGTGTAACTTGACAAATGAACTAATTTGATATTGTTGAGACTATATTAAAGTATAATTTCTAGTTGTATGATATTATTTCAATGCAATCATCCATGTTTCCCTCCTCAAGTAAAGTTAATGATGAAAATTAGATATTTTTATCTGAATACAAATATTCTCTCATACACATGTAGTATAATATCAATGGAACATTAGACTTTGATACATGTGATACTATATTATAAACCTAACATTGCGTTCGGCCATATTTATTGTTGATCCCATCCAAAAATAGTGTAGTTTCTCAGAGAGAAAGAAAAGAGCAAAACAATGATATATTTATATCTATGATACGTATAACTAATATCTTATCGATCAATTTTTTTTATTCATGTATGTTATATATTAAAATTGAAGTACTTTTTATAATGATTAATTATGTCATATTTCCATTGTTTAAGAGATACCCGACATAATTAGTTCAAAACTAACTGAAAGCTAATAAATCATTTGATTGAAATGAAATGTTTGGTAATACTAGTTTTTAAAATACTAAAAAATTATCAAAAACTACCCCAATAATCTTTTTAAAAAAAATTTAGCCTAATAAAATGTGTGTGCTACATAGTGTTCCACAATAAGGATATGGAAATTAGGAATCATAAAATGGGAAAAAGTTAATTTTTTTCAAAGAAATGTTGATGCTAGGAAAGTATTATATATATATATATATATATATATATATCAAGTTTACATGCATATATATATTTATCTCTAAAGCTAGACCTATGAGCTATGATAGATATTTATTTTCATTATGTTAGGGGTGATTATTATTAATGATATTTTTTTATTAGATGTGTTAATTATGATTTAATAGATTTATTTATTTTACTAGTTGGAGTAAGATTGAGTAGAGACATAATCCAAATAGGCCTAATGCCAAAAAACAAGAAAAACTCTAAGAAACATATCTAAACACATATTTTAGTCCTTTTGTAATAGTGTGAGAGAAAGAAAGGATGCTATAAAAAAATTATAAAAACAAAATATTGCCCATCTCTCTCCATCCACACATCACATTTTCTCTATCTCACTCCCTCCACCCATCCAACTTCCTCTTGTATCCACCTTCTTGCTTAAAGTATATGTTGTACAAATAATCAATTGACAAGGTTAAAGCAATGACTAGGTGAAACATCAATGAATTTGAAGCAATGGTGAGGTGAAGCATGGTGAACATGAAGCAATGACAAGGTGAGGCATTGATGAACTAAAGGCATTAAAGAATCTGTTGTGTTCAAAATAAAACGACAAAGATGACCTCGGAAACCCATTTCCCATAAACTTTAATTGAATACCTTATTTAGAATCATGATATTTTGTGTTCAATAAATTATAGAAATTATTATAGGATAGTATATATTTTATGGGTGATTATAACACTACCATATTCACAACTTGAAAATTTTTGTTTTTAAAGAAGATTTGTAAAAGCTGAGATATTAAATGCAGGATGCTACTACCACATCTAACATAGGGAGATCTCAAATACCTAACCCTTGTCGTATGTAAAGCTAAAACACTCAAACTCAAATATTAAATGTGGTCTATTCCTAATATAGGGTTGAGACCAAACCAACTAAACCAACTAAAAGTTACATAAAATAAGGTAGAAGTTTTATCATACACTTAAATATAAAACGTAAAAAAAATAGAACACCATTAAATAGACACGCCGATACAAAAATGTAATATGTTTGTACAATACACTAGATAACCTTACTCTCTAACTCAAAACCCAAATATTTCCACCATCACCATTGAAACCTACACTATGCCCCCTTCTTATTGAGTAAGTATGTGACCATTAAATAGACAAGTTAGTACAAAATGTAATATGCAAACCATAATACCTCTCAAGAGTTAGCATACTCATCTAGCCATATCATATATAAAGCGTGAGATCATGCATATAGACATACCATCACATGTGGAAACTTCAGAACATTCATAGTTCAAGAATAAGATAAATCATTTATATGATATATCAATAACTCATCTCAACCATTCAAACAAGATAGAATTCATTAGCTGTTACAATATAATCAACACAACCAACACTATAAAAAAAGAGGCAAATTTTACAATGATGGTTTTAGCAACAACAAGGTGCCATCACTAAAATTTAATATTAGAGATGAAAGTAGCCACTAAAAGTAATTTTGGAGATCTCAAAATGGGAGAATAAACTTTTTCCCAAAAGAATATTAGTGATGATAATTGTTTAGATAAATTTTTTGGTTAATTTTTAGCATAAAGTTTGGAACTAACTTTTTTCTAGTCAACGATCCACCATAAGTGACGACATGTTGTCACTAATAGGTCGTGTGATTTACACACTAAGATCCCTGCAATTATTAGTGACCAAAAATGTTGTCACTAATAGTCTATCAAACCCAGGGTTGCCCATCATTTTCCTTGGTCATCTATTTCTCTTCTCCTCTTCGATTTCTCTCATTACTCTCGTTGTCGGTTCTCATCTAAAGGTAAAAATTGTGTTTAATATTTATTTTTTTTATTTTATAAATTTTGTGTCATGTATTATTATTACTTCTTATTTTTATTTTTTATTTTGTGATTTTATATTGTTCTTCCATATCCACTACATCTATCACCTTGTACCACCACTAACATCTCATCCATATGGTGTTCGATTTTACTTTTTCTTTTAGTTTATTTTCTTTAGGTTATTAGTTTATTGATGATATAATGTCTTTGCTTAAATTTTTGTAAATTTTTAGTACAATGGAACCCACCTACCAAAGCATCGGTAGAGCACCGTCGTCGCCCCTTATTGCATCTACTATCACTTTTGTGTGTGTATGTGTGTGTGTTTTTTATTCTTAAGTATTATTTGTGTGTGAGAGAGATATATAGTGAGAACCACCATTTATGGTGAGAACTAAGAACCGCCTTAGTTTTCTAATATACTTACAGTAGTTTTTACTACCTACTATGGATAGTTTCGTAACTTAAAATTTAAATATATACTATTTTAAAAAATGCCACTATTTTTTTTTCTTGATACTAAAATAGTATAGTTTAATAAGAAACTTATGGTAGTTTTTTTCCACCCATTGGAGGTATTTTTCCACTATCGACTGTAGGTAATTTTCTAACCTAAAATATAAATATCTAACATTTATAAAAATGTTACTATTTTTCTTTCTAACACTCAAATGCTATAGTTTTTTAAAAGATTTATAGTAGTTTTTTTTCACATATTTAAAATATTTTACACTACCTACTATAGGTAGTTTCTAAATTTGAAACATAAATACACAATATTGAAAAAAAAATGTCACCGTTTTTTTTAATACTCAAATACTATAATTTCTTGAGTTACTTACAAAAAATTTATCTACCTATTAAGAGTAGTTTCTACTTCCTACCATGGGTATTTTTTCAACCGAGAGAGCTAGTTCTCATTTTATATTCCCTATATGTATTAAATGTTACTTTTTTTACTATAATATATATATATATGATGATAATTATGTATGTATATTGATAATTGTAATTAAATGTATGTGTTATGATCAAATAATTTATTGTGAAAAATGTATAATTTGTTTATGATAATTGTATATGAATGTTAGTAATTGTGATTAAATAATTTACTCTTAAAAAGTTAGAACAATTGTGGTGGTAATTATGTTGTTATAAATTATGATTAAATGTATGTATTGTGATTAAATAATTTAGTATAAAAAAAAGGTGTGACAATTGGAATATAAAACTATTAGATAATAAATTACTATTAGCCTTAGATAATAATATAAGAAAACTCTTTTATAGTAACAACACATATTCAATGACAATACTTTGTTTGTGGGAAAAATATATTTTGACAACAATAATTTTATGACGCTACAAAAAGTTGTTGCCAAAAATAATTCATTTATATAGTGATTATTAGGAAATGTTTTGCAACGACATTTGTCGTTGCAATATATGTGACAGACTATTTGCAACAACATTTATATGTTGCAGTATACAAAATATTTTTGCAATGACTTATTTTTTGTAGCAAAATGTTGATTGAATTTATTGCAATGACTATACTTGTTGCAAATATTTAGATTATTTTAACGCAATGGCATTTATATGTTCTACAACATTTGTTATTGCAATATATGCGGTGGTTTTTTGCAACGACATTTATATGTTGCAATATACAAAATGTTTTTCTAACGATTTTTTTTTGTTGCAAAATGTTAATTTAATTTATTGCAATGACTATACTTATTCCAAATATTTAGATTATTTTAACAAAATGACATTTATATGTTTTGCAATGACATTTGTTGTTGCAATATATGCGATGGTTTATTTGTAATAACATTTATATGTTTCAATATACAACATGTTTTTACAATGAATTTTTTTATTATAAAATATTGATTCCATTTATCACAATGACTATACTTGTAAATATTTAGATTATTTTAATACAATGACATTTATATATTTTGCAATCACATTTTTCGTTGCAAAATATACAATTATTTATTTACAACGACCCTTATTTGTTACAATATATAAAATGTTTTTGCAGCAACTTTTTTGTTGTTGTAAAGTATTGATTGAATTTATTGCAAAGATTATACTTGTTACAAATATTTAGATTATTTTAATGTAATAACAAGTTATTGTAAAAAAAAGTATCAATAATTTTATTGCAATGTCCATGATTTGTTGCCGCTGCCTTCTCCAACTATCAATCTTACATCCATTGTGTTAGACTTGTCTAGTTATATTGATTGGACACGCCAATTTATCTCAGCATCCATCAACTCAATCAAAGCCCTAATTGCCAAGTAGAATTCCCATAAGTTTTCGTTCAATTTGATAAGTTTTTCTTGATATATATGTTAAGAATTATTATTATATTTTTTGTTTATATTGATTTAAGCAGGATATATGTATATGGCATAATTTATGGACATCGATTAGAGGTTTCATAGGTCATTTATTGCAACGGTGTTTAAACAAGTAATTGTATCGTTGCAATTGTATGTTTTCACAACAACAAAGATGGTTGTTGAAGTTTTAAGTTCAAATTTTAGCAAATACTTTATTGTTGCAATTATGTATTTTTTGCAATGATAAAGTGCAATAACCCCAAATTGAGTGGAATGTTATATGAATTGATATGACTTCTTATATCCGCATAGTATGCCATCCTTTTGGTGATTCTGTCTTAAGAACTTCATAGTTAAGCATGCTTTCCATGGAACAATTTTCAAGATGGATGACCCTCCTTAAAAGTTTTGGAAAGGGTTTGGATTGATCTGTGTGGTTAATTGATCAATCCAAAAGTACTTCACGATAGCCCTCGCAATCTTGTGGGCCTAGGTGGCTACCAAGTGGTCTTGTGTGGTCGTTTTAACTTGGGGTGTTAGAAATTTGTGGATCCCGAATGCTTTCAAGTGGCCCTTATGTGATATAATTGACTTGGAGTATTTTTTTAATTTTTTATTCCTAAAATATATTCAATTTTTTGTAACAACATAAGCCATCGCAATTAATGTGTTTATGCAACAACAAATATTGTCACAGTAATATGCTTTTTTTTTTTGCAATAACTTTTGTTGTTGTAAATAACAAGATTTAGCAATGACTTAATTTGTTGCCAAACTACATCCAATTTTTTTCAATGACAAAAGTTGTTGCTAATTATAGGTTTTTGTAACAACATAAATTGTTGCTGAAGTAGGATCAATATTTCACAACGACAAAAGTCGTTGCAATATATAAACACATGTAGTTAGGTAAAGTGATGTATTACAACGATATTTATTTAACACTGACAATTTATGTTGTATTTACTTACTTTTTTTACAATGAACATTATTATTACTTTATTTTTATTTTTTTGCAACACCATGATGCATAATGACCCCACAATAAAAAAAAATCATTGTGATATATATTTTTTACAACAACTTTCTATCTTTAGCAACAAAAATTATTGTTTTAAAAATAGATTGTTTGTAGTGTAAAGTATTATTAACTAATATGTAAAATAATAACATAACTGTGAGCTAATAAATTATTTTTAACCTTAGATAAATTATTATTATATAAATGTAATGATAAGATAATAAAATTTTTAAATCACAAAATATTATTGGCCTTAAATAATTTATTTGTAAATATGTGGAATACTTTTAGACCCTAACTCTTACCATAAGTATTAAACCCTAATAAATTACTAATATAGGAATTACTATATATAGTTGTAATAATAGCAAAAGTATTTTAAGGTTAACAAGCAAAAGATATAACTTATTATTAAGTATGTGGAATATTTAAGAACTCTAACTATAACCATAACCCTACATATTGGTTATTATGATAGTCCAGTACTATATATGACTATAATAATAACATGAGTATTTAAAAGTAACTAATTTTACCTTTTTTAGGGCCAAGATTCATCGTATACTTGATGAGTATCCTCCGTACTACTATAGTATATCTTTAGATGAGGATATTAGAAACATGTGAATTGGGTATGTGATGTGCTACACATCATTAGGGGGGAGGAGTTTATATTTCGGACCATTTAAGTTTAATTCATATTATCTTTTATTTACATTACCATAGCTTCAACAGTGGTTAGTGGCAAGAGCTAGATATATAGATTTATTTCTCACTAATGTTCCACCCCCTAGGTTATTTATCATGGTGAAAAATTTATGAGATATTATGACCAAACAGGAAGGGAGTTGATAGTGATAGATGATGAATAGAGGTCTTGGTATAGGATATCAATGAGTGTTGTAACACTCCTAAAATTTACACTTGAAAAAATTTTCATTTGTTAGGAAAAATCATACACTGGAATAGGGGGTGCTACCGCTATGATCAGTACAAGACTGACCCTTGTCTAGTCTCATACTAACCATAAGGCTAAAATATACAAGGATCAATAATAAAAGATGATTAAAAACATAAACAGTCAACATTCAATACATAAACCAAAGTGCGCAAATGTTAAGGTTAATACATGAGTGAATTGAAATACAAGACAACACCCTACTGTGAGGAACTAAAAATAGTAGAAACATAAAAAGATAGATAGTCCGAAGAGCATCCTCTCTAGCCCCATCTCTGGGATATCAGAATGTCACTCTTCCCCAACCAACTCATTATAGGCGTTAAAATCCGCAAGGGACTCATCACCTTCCTACACAGACTCAAAAGGGGTCATTGCTCATGGGAATGAGTAGCACCCATAATAGAGGTGATCAGTAAGCTACGTAATATGTAAGATAACCACATAACTAAGATAGGGCATATCATGTAAAATAATAATGATGCAAGAAATAAGTTTATTAGATTAATGACCGCTACCAAAATTTAAGCCATTTATACCATCTTTACACATCTCTCGAATTATATCCATGTGAGTATGAATACCCTATTATTATGGCCGGTGGAACGAAAATAACTAATCTAGGACAGAACGTGTCTGGCCACTATTATAGCCGGTGGAACAATAATCATGAACATCTCCAGAGTAAAACGCTCCTAGCCATTATTATAACTAGTGGAACGATAAACATCTTAAGTCTGGTCCCGATCCACATAGTATTCCACTGTAAGTAATTAGTGTCTTTTCCATGATTTATTATCATCCAAGGTTTAGCTTATTGAGCTCAGAACCACCAATATTATAACTAGTGGAACAGAGACACTACTCTAGGAAAAACGCACCTAACCATTATTATAGCCATTGGAACGATATCCAAGGAAAAATGCTTATGGATACTATTATAGCCGGTAGAACAGTAGTAAACATCCTAAGTCTGAGCTTGGCTCAATGATTTTTCACTTTAAGTGATTAATATTTTATTCATGTCTTATTCAATAAGTAACCCCCATCTAAACATGCACACCTCAATGGGCTCCCCTGACTCATTACTAGAGCTGGCAATCGGGCGGGTCGGATCACTATCGGATCGGGTTACATGATAATCGGGTCATATCGGTTTCGGATAATTTTGGATCATTTTGTTGGGTCGGGCTGGGTCGGGTTTGATTCGGATCAACTTAGTATCGGATAATCTCGGGTCATTCTAAGGTCTCGGATTGGGTCTGGTTGAGATCGGATGGACTCGGATTTGGGTAAATTTCGATTGTTCTAATTTCGGTTAGGGTTCGGATCGGGCTCAGGTGAATTTGAATTATTATATTTTCGGATCGAATTTAGATTGGATTTAGGTTATTTCATATTTAAGTCATGCTTGTGTCATTTTTTTATATTCCAAGATATTATTAAAAGCTAATTATTTTGAGATCATCTATTTTAATTTATCTTATTCAATTAAAAGTGAATTATTATATTAATTGTTTTGGGGCCTTAGAATTTTATATCATTATTTCATCTTTGGAGATGTATTTGACATTTTAAATTTAAAAGTTTTCAAATCGTATCACTTTTCTTTTTATGTTAAGGTGTAGCTTATAATTCAACTCCATTATTAGCTTGGTCATATTGAGTTCGAGTATTATTTTAAGTTTATATTACATTTATATCTTATACGCTCCTTACATAATATTAACTTATAATAATCATTGATAATTGATAACAAATGAAGGCTTCTAAGGTTGTGTTTCTCATATTATTTTTATAAGAAATTGATCACATCATATCAACATAATTTTAATAATAATAATAATAATAATAATACAAAAATAATGATAACAATAATAATATTAATTAATGAATATCAATTATGGAAAAAATAATAGTAACAACACATTAGTTTTTATTATTATATATTTTGATTATATTATATCAAGAAAAATAAGATAAAAATTAGATAAGGTAAGTAATAATGACTATTATTGACAAAAGACCAACTAATATTGACTTATTACTATTTAACACTGTAGATGTAATAAAAAATATTAATCTTCAATTTTCATAATGAATGACTAATATTCTCACTCTATATTTTTTCTACTTTTCCCAATGATATTATAGGTGCTATATTGCAAGGTATGGCCATATAGATACTAACATATAGTGTTCAAGGCTGCACTATTATTATCTTATGGTACTAGATGGAATCATAGAAGTGAACTAATATTTAGATGGCATAGTAGAGTTTTTCTTTTTTTTCTCTACTTTTATTTCTATACTTTTATATTGGTATCAATGGATATTTTATTTGTATATACATAAGTAATATAAATTTTATGATTTCTAGATTTTGATGTAAGTGCTAGTATGGATTAGTTGCACATCTATATTATTTCATGCTTTATGAAGTTTTGAAAATTTTGAGTTATGGGTTAATATTAATTTTTGGATAGTACCAAGTTGAATCTTTATAGATTTATAATTTTTCAGATAATATCGGATTTTGGATAAATAATGGATCGGGTCGGGTCATTTCGGATTTATAGTTTTTTGGGTTATATCGGATTTCGGGTGAGTAGCGGGTCGGGTCGGGTTCATTTCGGGCTTATAATTTCTTGGGTTATATCGGATATCGGATATGTATCGGATCGGATTTCGGACGGATCGAGTCGGTATTCGTCGGATTTTTCGGGTCGGGTCAACTTGTGCCAGCTCTACTCATTACCACTATTCTAACCCAGACTTCTTGAATAACCTTATCTGTTAACCTAGGTCTAATACATTCCTCAAGACTCTAGGTTCCCTTTACACCTTCTACCATACTCACAACAAATTTAGAACCCCCACATATGTGGATCAAGGCCCACTCCCCTATTTCTCCACCTAGGCTCACCATCACCCATTAGGGTTTTTCTTTAAAACCCTAATCTGGCCAATGTGGCTCTAACCTCTCCTCTTCTTACACGAACCACATTCCCCCTTGATTACAACATCATCTGAAATACCCCAAAACCCTAATTTAGATAATTATGGTAAATTAAAGATTTATTACATAAATTAATTAAATAAATTATTTTATTAGAATAAGAGGGCGTAATTAGGGAAAAACCAAGATGAAATTTATAAATAATTTAATTGGAAAAAATAAGGTGTTTTGCTAATTAAAATGGAATTTAGGAAAAATATCTCAAAAATCCTAAATTAACCTAAAAAGGGAATTTAATTATTATTTTATTAAAATAATATTATTTTTAAATATCCCAAAATATCAAAATATTTTAAATACCCCCAACCCACCTATTTTTCTTTTCCCCTTTTTCCTTTTTCTTTTCTTTTCTTTCTTTTCTTTTCTTTTCTCCTTTTTCCCTTCTTTCTTCTTTTCTTTTTCTCACTGTGGGTTTCTTTTAGTCCTTTTATGCTTTAGATGACTTTTTTTCCTGGAAAACTTCCTTTCCTCCCCCGACCTGGGCTAGCCCAGCCCTGTGGCCCAATTACCCCTCCCTTCCTACTGCATGGCCCAAGCCCGCACCGCACCCTCCTTCTTCTCCCCCAACCGGTCCGGTTTCCCTCCCTTTCCTTTTTTCCTGCATCATCGGTCTAGCACCGCACACCCCCCCTTCTTCTTTCCCTTCTCCCCTGACCTCCTCTCTCTCCCTGTGCCCGACTCTTCCACTTCCCGGCGTAGGCACGCAGCCCCTACACTACCGCACGCCAGGCCACCACCCCTACCCTCTTCCCTAACACTCCCTCTCTCTCCTCCACCCAATCCCAGCCCCTCTCTCTCCTCACGTGTGACTCTCTCTCCTCCCCTTTTTCCCTTCCGGAGCAGCTGACCTACAAGTTTTTGTAGGCTTTCCCTGGCCATTAGGCTGCCAGCCAGCAACCGCACGCCTACCACCGACCTACAAGTTTTTGCAGGCTCTTCCCCCTCTCTCCTTCCCCCTCAATCTTAGCCTATAATTACCCCTATACCACCCCTCATTTGAGTTTTTTTACCCCAACCCAGAAACCCTCCTTTTCTATTGTTGCCGCCTGTTTCGCCGCCTGTTTCTCTGCCTTCGTCCAGCACCGCCGCCCGAGCCACCACCCAAACCATTCCCTGCATCACCCTCCACCAAGCAACACACACCACAACCCTCGATTTGCGCTGCACGAGCCATCCCGGCCATGTAAAGTGACCTTCCCGATCAGCCACACCTCCAGCTGTCGTCGCCCTTACGCCGTCGTCCACCGCCACTCCCGCCGCAACCACCACCCCTTACACCTCCCAAAATCACCTGTAGACATTCCTCTACCTTTCCCTCTCCTCAATTTTCCCTTCCTCTCTCTCCTCCTCCCTTCCTCCCTCTCCACTACCCTCGGCCACCACAACGTCGCCACATGCGCTCCCTTATTTGGTTGCGCCACCACCACTACTCCAACCCTCTCGACCTAGGCATCCAAAACCCCCTCAAATTCCACCCTCATTCCCCCTCTTCTATTCACAACACTCAACTATTCCCATTTTCTCCCTCTCTCCCCGTTGGCGGTGCCGCTGGTCACCACCAACCCTAGGTGGTACTCTGACCCCTCTCAACCCTTAAACCCTAATTATGCAAGCCTTATCCATTTTACTTTTATTTATATTTTTATTATTATGTATTATTATTATTATTTATCATATTTATTATTATTATTATTAAGGGATTGAAATCCTATTTTATTATTATTATTATTATTATTATTATTATTATTATTATTATTATTTATACTAGAGTGGGCATGTTATCATTTTGTTGCTATAAAAGAAGAATACTCAAACCTTAATATTATTATTATTTATTATTCAAATATTGCTAATATTATTCCTAATGCCTTTATTATTAACATTGTTACTATAGCATTATTATTATTATTATTATTATTATTATTAAAAATATTCGAACCCTTATATTATCATTATTTCAAATATTATTATCAATATCATTATCCTTAGCAATATTAGTATTTTGCTAGTATTATTGTTATTATATTATTATTTTATCCTTAACCCTATTATTAGCCTTAGCCCTAAAAATACTAGGGTTTCTATTACTATGAGTATTGGTATTACTATTATTATTAATATCACTATTTTTGCTATAACTAATGTTAGTACTACTATTAGAAGAAATAAAGTTATTAGATTTAATAATATAAATATGGCTATAAATATTAACATAAACCTATTTTGACTAGTAATAATCTAGTAGGCTAACTTGAAGATAAAAACCCTACTTTTCACTTGTAAAGTTTTCTTTAATAATAGTAACCCTAATCTTAAAATAAAATAGAAAATAATAGTATTTTGGTAGGAGGGAAAATAATCCTTTGTTTTTCCCTCTTATAGGTGAAACCAGTCAAAACCCTAAGGAAGTGTAGGAGCGTATTCTAAGACTGGTGATGTTTTAGGTAAGGGTGTAGCTAAGGCCTTATAAGTGCTATGTATCTTATATGCCTTGGATGCCATGTACAATGGTATGTTGTGTATCTTGTGCTATTATTATAATTATTTTATGTGTAGTGCAACTTGAAGTTGAGGTATGCTCTTGTGTTCTTTTATGGTATGTGTACAATATGTTTGTGCTGTGAATTGTGATGTGATGTGATATAGCCCTTTTAGGACATACATGCTAGGATAATTAACGTAGTGATATAGGGTGTAAGGATGAAAAAGAAAAATAGGAAAGTAAGTGGACTAGGGGAAGTAGGTTAACAAAAGGGAAATAAGTTGACCAAGGAATGTGGGATTGACCTAAATATCCCATGATCCATGAGAGGAAGAATAAAAGGGGACTTTGAGCAAAATAAAGTGGATGAACTTTGTATGGGAGAATATAGGGTTTTGCATGTAAATTTTAGAGTTTTGTATGAAAACTTTGAGGGTTTGCAAGGGATGACTAGAGTCCGCATGTGGGTGAACTTTACATATGAAAAGTTGACTTGGGGTGTGAGGAAGGTAATGGAAGAGTTGCTTAGGTGATTGGAGGCGTTGGGTGAAAAATAGTACATGAGATAGTATAAGGGTGTATAGGAGACCGAGCTAGGGCTTGGGAAGAAACCCTAATTTGAGAATGTGGAAAAAGGAAAATAAATGAGGGTGAGTGGAGTATGAGATGAGGATGGAGGATTGTCATATGTGGGGCGAGCATGGGTATCATGGGAGAAGCAAGGGTGGACGGTAAAAAATGGAGGGGTGACAGGTGGAAAGAAGGATGCTAGGGTTTGGTGTGGCGACCTAGGGTTTCGTGGTCACACATGGATTTGGGGGGAGTAAAGTGAAATGATGTGGGGTGAATCTAAGGAAGTGATGTGTGGGGTGTTGAAGCAGCCTTGGGTGTGTGAGGCGGAGAAGGATGGGCCACATAGGCCCAAATTAAGGTTTGTGGAAGAAACCTTAGGGTAAGGTAGTGAGTGGACTTAGAGGTGTTAGATAATGGGCCTTGACCCACACACTTAGGAGTGGGGCTCTAGTGTGAATAAGTGGAGGGAGGAAGGGATGTTAGGGTGTGTTAGGAGGGGCAGAGTCTCAAGATATGGAACGTGCCCTCTTGAGAGGATAAGTGTAGAAGGAGTGTGACATGCATATCTAGGGTGAAACTTGTTGAATAAGATACAGTAAGATATTAATCATTTAAAGAGGAAGATTGTTGAGCCAAACTCAGACTGGTCCACCGGTGAATAATAGTGGCTAGGAGCTAAGGTGCCCTAGAGACCGATCCACCGACGAATAATAGTGGTCAGGAGCATTATGCCCTATACATTTCTGGTCCACTGGCTATAATAGTGGGGGATTCCATGCTCAACAAACCGAACATAATTTTTCTAAGACATGGGGAAAATACTAAGTACTTATAGTGAAACACCATGACAATTGGGGCCAGACTGGTCCACCGACGAATAATAGTGGCTATGAGCATCTTGCCTAAAGACTGATTCACCAGCAATAATAGTGGTCAGGAGCTTTATACCCTGTATGTTTCCGGTCCACTAGCTATAATAGTGGGGCCCCGCACTCGTATGGAATGATAATAACCATGGTGTGAAATGAGTATTGATCAAAGATTTAAATAATTAGTTGATCCAGACTAGAACTTAGCCTTTATTCATCTGTAGTGATTGTATGTCATTTATGTGATCATACTTGTGTTACATGTTTTTGTATGCTTAGTCTTAGCTGCATAGTTACTTTACTTAGTATGTAACATACTGACCACCCTTTTTATGGGTGCTGCTTATTCCCACAAGTAGAAGGTCCCTCTGAGTTTGTGCAGGTTGGTGCTGCTGTCTTTGATGCCTTAGATGCTAACGAGGCATCAGGCGGAGCTGAGTGCTGAGCATGGACTTGGGCTGAGGATTCAAGAGCATCATGGCTGGATTTACTTTTCATGTTCTTTTACATTGTACCAGTTTTCTCAGACCCAATTTTTATTGTATTGTAATCTTTATTCCTTTCAAGGAATTTTAATTATGTACTATGGTTCGTAAACTCTTTTTCGCATACTATGATTTCCATATTATGAACTTTCTAGTTCTGTTATGGATTCTTGTTTTAAATATTGACTCGTGTTTGATGATAATCCTCTTCAGCCTTAGCACTTGGTACTGGAACGGTAGGAGTGAACCGGTTCGGTACTAAGTGTGGCAGTAATATCCCTAGAATTCACAGTTTTCTTATTTTTCTTCTACTAATTCTTTAATAAAACGAAATTTTTTAATAGTAAATTTTGGGGGTGCTACATCATCATCATACTCAACCCAATCCAAACCTCACAACCCGACTCCTCAACTCCCATATGTGATAATGATACCCTAGGTGGTTACCCCCAAAAACCCTACTATACCCCTTTTTCCTCCACACCCTCTTCTCCTACACAACTCTACCATCCAATGAATTGACTCACACCCTCCATATGGCATAGCCCTCATCATAACACCAATGTCTAACCAACTGCCTCAACCTTTCCCACAATACCCCTATCCTTAGGGTTTTTCCTCCAAAAACCCTAGTTTATGCTCCCATGCTTATTGCCACCAACCCACATACTAACTCTTCCCCATGTACACCAATCACCCGAAATACACTTTCTTCCCCATGGTCAAACCTCGAACTAGATTTCCCCATGTAATTCTTTTCCCCCATAAAAAGGACATACACCCTATGCAAGGCTCACACTCCCAATGCAAGATTTTATCCTAACCATTCAAACCCACCTAAGTCATCTAGGCATACACACCATAATATTTCAACCATACATAAGACATGTCCATACATAACAAGTTAAAACCACATATACAACACATAATAAAATCATGCTCACCATACCTTAGCTCCTTACAAGCGAAAATATACCACACACATACTTGGTTGACATACTCATATATTTACACATATCATACCAATACATCCATACACATAAGATTTATAATATAACCCAAAGCCTTAACCATATCCCTACCTAGTTGGACTCTAAGCTTGAAGCATACTCCTACGCCTCTTCACGGGAAAGGTTTGCTCAAAACCTATAAAAAGAGTATCACTAGTCATTTCACCTTCTTCCTACTCCTTTTTCCTTTTCCTTTATTTTATTAAGCAAGTATTAATGATGATGATGATGATGATGATGATGATGATGATGATAGTATTAATAATAATATATTATTAAAATAAACTATACTAAGTAGGAGGGAGAAGGGTACAACCAGAAGGGACAACAGGTGAGGGGGCGACGGTGGCGGCGCAAGGTGGTGGTGAAGGATGGTGTAAAAAGAGTGATTTTAGGGTTGGAAAAATAGGATGGGAGTTAAGGTTTCCTAAGTGGTAGGGTTCCCTATGTCAGGGGGTTGTGGTGGTGGTGATGGCCTCACAGCAGCGGCGGCGTGGTGGCAGTGGCAACGATAGCGAAGGAGAGGGAAAGAAGAGCAAAGAGGAGGAAGGAAGGAAAAAAAGAGAGAAGTGGTGGTGTGGTAAGATAGGGGAGGGTTTTTTGGGTAGGAAGGGAGGCAGGGAGGGTGGTGGTAGCTGTGGTGGCGGCATAGGATGGCGTAGGTGGCAGTGTGAGGTGCAAAAGAGTTGCCCACTTTGCACAGGCGAGGAGAAAAGAGGAATGATAAGGAGGGGTATGGGAGTGGTCCTTTGTGTGTAGGGTGATGTAAGGAACAGGAAGGGAGGGTTTGGCAACGACAACATGACCTGGTGGCAGTAATAGTGACGACTGTTTGGGCGGTGCGAGTAAGGCTGGGAGGGTGGATCATCAGATAGAAAGAGAGGAAAGGAGGGAATGGGGGCATTTATAGGTGTGGGGATTGGGGAAGTGGCCAAGAGAGGGAAGAATAAAAAGGGAGGGGGTTGGTGGCTACCCGCCAACGTGTAGGTCGGAGTAGCAGTAAAGTAGGGGAGATAGAGTGTAGGTTCATAAGGCTGGAGGAGTAGGTGAGGGGTTGTGGGGGTTGCAAGAGGGAGAGGGAATATGTAGGTTCGTGCCTGCTACCCTCCCTACAGGGCCAAATGGCAAAAGGAGGAGGGAGAGAGAGGAGGGAGGGCTGCAAAGCAACCATCTGCAGTAATGCCGACCGGGGAAGAAGAAAGGAGGCAAGGGTAGAAGGGGAAAAAAAGAGAAAAAGAGAGGTAGAGAAAAGGAAAAAAGGGGGTTATGCATGGACTTGGACCACTTGAGGAGGAATAAAAAAAAAAGAAAAACTGGGACAGGGAAAGGAAAGGAAAGAAAAGAGGGGGATGGGGAACTGGGTTGCCGCTGGGCACAGCCCAGCTGGCTAAAGAAGTGGGAAGGAAGGGGAAAAAAGGAAGAAAAGGAAGAAAAAAAGGAGGGAAGAAAAAGGAAAAATGGGGTGGTAGGGTGGTTTGCAATTTTTTAGAGTTTTAGGAATAATCAAAATTAGTGATAATAATAATAAAATATTTTTTATTAATTTAGAAATTATAATGATTCATTTATAATTTATCTTAGGCTAGTAAATAAACTTAGTCTCTACTAATTAGGTCCCTACATCATTTTACTTCTTTCATTGCTATTATTATTATTATTATTATTATTATTATTATTATTATTATTATTATTATTATTATTATTATTATTATATTAGAAATGGTACATATAATTAAATGACTTGAATTGGAACAAGAAGAGAATATTATTTGATTTTTCCTATTGGTCCTCTCATTTGTTGAAACATAATTTGGATTTCATACATGTTGAGAAAAATGTGTGTTCCAATTTGCTTTGGATGATAGTCTGTGATGATGAGAAATCAAAAGATACCAAAAATTTAGGATATGATTTATAGGACATGAAAATCATAAATGAGTTATAATTGTATTATCAAAGAAACAAGTTGATGAAATATAAGGCACAATTTACTCTTGATTATGATTATTGGAGGAAATTCTTGAGCTTTTTAAGGAAGTGAAATTTTCAGATGGGTTTGTTGTAAATCTTAAGAAGAATGTTAGCTATAATGAAAAAAATATTGGAGGCCTAAATTCACATTATCAACATGTGATTATACAATTGGAGTTCATGGATTCTTAAACAAATAGGCTAGGAACATAATCATATAACTTTATATATTCTTTAGTTAGGCTTTCTCAAGGTCACTTCGATAATCTAATTTTAAGAAGGGAGAAAATGATGTTCTTGTGTTCCTTTATAAGATTGAATGAATATTCTCTATAACATTCTTTATTTTCATGGTTCATCTAATAATTTTCTTACTAGAATAAGCACTATTAGGTAGTCCCGTGCATAGCAAATTGATGTATCTTATTGAGTGAAAGTTTAAATACTTGAAATAGTACATCAGATATCATGCTCGTCCAAAGGGTCTATTACTAAAGATTATGTATCACAAGAGGCATTGAATTTATATTCTATATCCATTAAAGGAGTTGAGATAAGGTTTAATAGAATAAAAAGAAATGAGGATGTGACGGTAAGTCATCAACTATCAGCTTTTCAATGCTAGGCTTGTCTTATTGGTAAGAGTACTAAGATGGTGTTACCAATTGAGCGGATAAATAAGCTTCATTGGTACATTCTCAACAATTATCCTAAGACATTAGAATATTTGGACTAAGTATCAACTTACCATCACCTAATTTTATTAATTGTATTATATGTGATGGTAAAATTAAATTTACTTAATTATTATAGTGAACACTTGACTAAAATTAGCTAACGTGCTGGTAATTTGGATCATATTTAAAAGAAAGAGTTTTCACCTTGGTTTAGATCCAAGGTGAAATTTTATGGCTCCGT
Organism: Tamarix austromongolica; assembly: GCA_039764185.1. Classification (NCBI taxonomy): domain Eukaryota; kingdom Viridiplantae; phylum Streptophyta; class Magnoliopsida; order Caryophyllales; family Tamaricaceae; genus Tamarix; species Tamarix austromongolica. The sequence goes on along the minus strand of CM077811.1, from coordinate 38,078,286 downwards.
GTACATTTAGTTAATATAATACTAGTTATAACATTTTTATAACACAACTTAATTTACAAATTTAAAAGTTACCAGAATGCATATTAGATTATTGTAATGTTGAATTATTTGTGTTATCTAGCCGTCCATTTAGTGTTGTTTCAACTTTTTTATATGGACAACTAATGGAGGTCAAATTTACAACTTTAATGATTGTTTTGTTATGTTGTTCAAGTTTAAATGGTTTTACAATAATCCAAGAAAGAAAAGAATCAAGCAAGACAACAACATTGCAAGTATGTATATGAGGTCTAAGTGGTACAAGAATTATCAATATATATTGGGATCTTAGGTAAAATAAGTCTAGCATATTGATGATCATCTTAATGGATCTATCTGGAGGGGGTTCGGGAAGTGAACCACCACCACATGTGGGATATAAATGATGATGATAATATTGATATGATGGATGTTGCTAATGAGGTTGACACTACTATTATAACATTGAACATTAAAATTGAAGATATGTATGTCATTGAGACCATAGATGGCATTAATGGTGATGAGATCTTAGAAGATGACATGGAAGACAAGGTCTTAGGTTATTGAGATTTGGATATGGTCAACATCGAGGAAGAGAACTATAATGATCATTCTAGTTTTTGTTATGACTAGTGTGCATTTTGTGTAATTTTTGTATTGATTGTTATCGTTAAACTAGACATATATCTCATATAGTTTTACATTAGGAGGTAAAGTGGTTTACCATCTAGTGACATACTAATTTGATATAATTGATCTTTTTTATTACAATTTTAATTTTTTTCCTATAAGATATAGTTATGGATAATGCCAATGATACATATCACAGTGGAGATGAAGCAGGTGATCCCCCTCCATGACCTCATACATTACCTTCTAGATGTTAGTTTAGTGAGATAATATATATAGAAAACTTATTCATCATTTGCATATTCAAATAACTATTTCATGGTACTATTATTGACTTAAAACGTTATTTTTGCTGCATAACCAATGAAATAAAAGAAAGGTGGTGTGGTTGTAGACAGAACGCAGTTTAAACTCTCTTGTCATCAATTATAATATTGGTAAGAAGGGTATTGTTCTAGGCTAAGGATTGAGAGAGCTAACCTAAAAATTTTTGGCATATAAATAATAAAATAAAATACTCTAAATCACATAAAAACAAACAATAGGAAAAACACAATAATGGGGGTTTAAAATAGAAAACAATTAAAACAAAAATAAAATAAGAAACCAAATATGTGTGAATGTGAATATAACGAATGTGATAGGGTATTAATTACCACTACTATATTAGGTTGAGATAAAAACAAATAATTCATATGTCTCCTATTATTCACAAGAAAGAGATCGATCAAATTGCAAGTCAAAATTAGGTCTATACATCTTATAATGTTGTTCTAATTCAATTTAATATGACAAAGTGCTAATGTTAAATCCTATTGCATTCTAGTAGTATAGTCATAACAAACGGCTCCTATATTTAACTAAAGCCAATGTACTAAGAATAAGTAGAATTATTTCAATCTAAATACCTAAACTAGTACCTCAATCATGTCTAGTTTTATCTCCTACCTTAATCCACATGTATCTAAATATTCTACTACTTCGGTTAGAATCATAAAACTATTAGGTGAATTATTATCTAACCTAGCTGCAATTTATACACAAGAATTCTAACATATTTAAATAGCCACCTAGAAAGCATATAATCCAACATATTTTTACTATAAGGAAGTTAAAACAAGGCATGTACCATATAAATCATACTTAACTGAATCACACATATTAATGATAACAATAAATTAGAGCTAAATGAAAATTTTATGAGAATTAGGAAAACATAAAAAATATTATTAAAGTATCAAATTGTATTCTAGGGTTTCAATCTCATCCCTAACAACAAGAATTTAACAACTCATCATGAATAAATTAATTACAAAAAGTATATAATAAGTTAAGAAAATAAAATACAAAAAACCAAAGCAAAAATGAGAAAAATATGGAAGGCACATGACCCTCGGCAAACGAATCCATCTTCTTCCTTGCGTGAATAGCCATTCTCCTCCACTTGAATGTTAGCTTTAATTAGTTTCTCCTTTATGTAAATTGATGAACATGATTAACAAATTAAGGGTTTATAAAGATGGAATTGATGATTTCACGGATCAATTGAAGAATGCAAACCACAAATTGGAATAATTATAGAGATGAAACAATTTGGATGGATGAAGAACCCTAGATTGCAAATCCTATGATGGATACTAAATTTATGGAATAGAATCACAAATTGGGGGTCGATGATGGTTGAATTAAATGAATTGAGGGTGAATCAAATGAATGGAATAATGAATTTATGGGTTCGATGAAAAACAATGGAGGTAGAGGTTGAAGATGAAGATGAACCCTAATTATAAAGCTTAATATTGGAAGCTCTATAATCGTTCCTTTTCAGGGATATAAGGTAGAGATTTATATATAGGTGGAAGAAGGGACAAAATATCATATATTAGGTTGGTGGGAAGATAAGATAGAAGTTGAAAAAGATTTATAAATTTCTCGTGTCAAGGTTGAGACAGCCATGGTTGTCTCAGGAGCTTTAGATGATCTCCAAACGATGGGCAGTTGACTACCTATCACTAGGTGACTTTCAACATTTTTTGATTAATAGTGTTGACATCCAATGCTATTTTAACCATCATCCATTCTGATTCAAAAAAAGTTTTAAACACGAAAGTTTTCTCTCTTTATCTTATCTTTCTAATGTAATTTGAATCAACTCAAGCCAAGCTTGGATGAAAACTTTAGGCTCAAAATACCAAAGGTTTTTTTTTATTTCATGTAAAAGTTTTTATTGATCATTTTAGTTGTAAAACTCTTCAAAACACCTTATTTTTACTTATTTTCTTCATAATTGATCCCAAATTAGTACCTATGGTTAGAAAGATGTTAAATTGGCCTTCTTAAAGGAAAAATAATGTAAAGTATGAGAATTCATACTATAAAATATAGGGCATAAAATGGACTTATTAGAAGGATAAATGCAAAAGGAAGTATCTTGATCTCTATGGCCTCTAGTTAGTGAACGAGAAAAGGCGACTACACACAAATTTTTATAACAAGAAGTCACGTACAATTTTGGGGGGTAGGAATTGGGCTAAATTTTCTTACTATGACGGAAATGTAATCGGGGAGTTTGTTCCATCATTTTATAAATCATAGGTTCTTGTTATTAAAATTTTACAATCTAAGACTCTTACATGGCTTGAGGTATTTATATATTGTTAGTTTAAATACATGAATGATATTATTTCCTAAATTACTAATGTGGTATACATTATTTTTGTAGTAGTATTTTGATCTTGACTACAGGAGGCATAGTCACATATGGGATCATATTCATATTGGTCTTAGAAGGTTGTTCTAGGAACATAACAAAACCAAAAAGAACAAGATGAAGACGACGTGGCTGAAATATAATAACTAAAAGTCAAATAACATTAACAAAGAAACCTAGAAAAAGTGTGTAAGCTAATGGACTTTAGATGAGACAAAGATAAAAATTTAAGTCTACTACTATAAATGCTAAAAAAGCTAAATCATTACTAACTTTATTGTATATGTGTAGGCAAGATTTGAGAAAAATAAGAAAAATATGTTTAATCTAACATATCCTAGTCTCCACTAATCTAGATCTATTTTAGCTTATCAATTTACAATTTAATGAATAAACAATTTAATTGTCAAACAACTACTTAAATCTGAGAGGAGAAAATAGCCTAAATTAACTAATAACCTCTTTCTAGATCTAATAGTCATCTAATCTAATTTAATAACATATTTTCATGGTATTTAATTAAACTAAATTCATTGCTTTCTATGCTAAATCAGTAAAATCCCCTAGAGGCTCTAGCCTACTTTTGTAGTTTAGTATTCCCATTCAATTGTTAGATTTTCGGTTATTAGTATTCACCTTTCAAGTCTTCGATTAATCACCTATATCTAGTCAAGTTGGTGATCAAGCAACTTAACCATAATTTAATAACTAACAATTGGATTCAATTATTCAAGCAGTCAGAATGAGAATTTAAACTAACTTATCATTAATTAACAATTTAGACTAGATCGAATCCTAGAAATGAATTCATTCTTTATTATTGTAATGATATGCGTGAAGAAGTAAATAGCATGAATAATGTAAATTAAAAGTGGAAAAGATAAAATAAAACTAAAATTTTCAAGAACCTTCAATAATTGAAACATCCAAAATAAGTAATTTCAAAAGGGATTAATGATTTAAACTAGGAATTAGATTAGAATTGAAGAGAGTGTGTTTTACAATAGCAAGGTTTAGAAAAGAGACAGAAAAAGCCTCTAAAAAAACTATTTAAAAGTGTATAGAAAATTTCTACATAATAAAGAAGTAATAGAAAAAACCTCTCTTGAAAAGAAGAAAGTAGATGTGGCACAACCATATGATAGGATACATGTTGTGTAACATGCCCAAAATTTACTACTTTAAATTTTTGTTAATTAAAAGTTACAAGCGGAAGCTAAGATAGTAAATCTCATGATGTTACCGCCACACTTAGTATCAGACAAATTTTATCTACCATTATATTATTAAGTACTAAGGCTAAAATATTATTTCACTTAAATTCAAGAAAAAAAATTATAAATCATAGTACCAAAATAGTTAAGGAGATTAATACAACTTTCAAATAAATCCTACTAATGGTGGTTACAAAAGTGTCAGTGAAAGGAAAATATAAAAAGACTATAAGGAAATACATAAAATCCTAGTTCAAGTTACTGTGCAAAATCTCAAATAACCCTACACTCTTAACCCAAAGGATATCCTTGAATAGAGATTGTGAGGTAACCTACAAAGGCCACTACTCATTGAATAAGCAGTAGCCCGAGAAATGAATATTTCAGTATAATGTTACTGAGTAACCCATTATACAAGACTAATATGTAAGGCCTGCATGGAACATATTAAATACATCACAAAAATTATGTGAACATTTAATTATACATATATTAATTGAAATGCAATAATCATTCATATAGCCACATCCATCAAGACCATACACTCCCAATACTCATTCACCTGGAAATAACTAAAACTTACTAATGGAACATCCAAACGATACTCTTTGTAGTATAATTAGAAAGCCACATCATTCTCAACAATAGGCACAATTCTATTATCCAACCTACAACTTCTCAATTCATAGGTAGGCTCATCAATACAACGAATACACACATCATCACAGGTAGGTACAAAAGTTGCTACGAAACTAGAGATAAGCACAAAGGATGCTACTAAATCATTATAATAATCATTTCCATTCAATTATCAAATATTGTCATTTTTATTTTACTCAAAAGGAGATCAGCAAACCCGGAGACACAAAGGTACACGGTCATACTAGTGTATAAGGGCAGCACAATATCCTACTGACTATCAATATAGAGACGTAATGGTACCCCAGTCTCACTGGTACATGAAGGTACACAATACCCTATCGACAATGACACCTAATCTATAAGTATCCATACCCCCTACTTAAGTCTGTAGAGCTAAATAGAGTAAGATATAAGGTCTATCTAGGGGACTAAGGCACACCAACAAAATCCATAAATAATCGTGGGCTAAACCATGTTGGGGTAGTGACCCCTAAAGAGTCACCATTCTCAATCTCGAGGTCTTTCACTTTAAGTATTAATATTTTATAAGGGTGACCATGAAAAACACACATTAATCACATATAATCAATTCTTCATACTTACCCATTTTTATTCGTTTCCAATATTATGAGGTAACCAAATCAAAATCATTATCCATGATAATATCAGAATTCCACTAAGGCCATACTAGGATCGATTTCTCACACTTGGGCACTTTATGTCAAAATAACCAAAATACCCCTGAGGCTAATACTATTATTTTACCATACATTCCCATTATAAAGTCCATTTTATTTTATCAACTTTCCATAAAAAGAACAACACGCCATAATTAAATTATTGATCACGTAATTAAGTTACCTGACATGAAAAATGCCCATTTTTCCCTTATACACTATTCTACACATCAAACCCTAACATGTACTTCTAAAACAACCAAACACATATTCCCATGCTTAATTAACAAATAATGCACATCCTCCATGTTTATGAGAATAATCATCATAGCATACCCCCAAATTACTAAAATACCCTTGAACCATTCAATAGTAGTAATCATGTTGAAATAGGCTTATCTAATACATCAAAACCCCTATACTCATGCTTCATAACGAACATCATATATCATGCATATTTATTAGAATATTTATCATAGTACACTCTAATTTACTAAAATACCCCTAGACCCTATAATATTCATAATCATACTAGAACATGTGGTTCTAAAACAACAAAAATCTCATTCTTATACTTGTCATGAAATATTACTCATTATGCATGTTTATTAAAATAATCACCCTAGTACATGTAAAAGTTTTAAAATGCCCTTAAACCATATATTATTGATATTCATGCTCAAACATGTGTTTATAAGACATCAAACCCCTATTATCATACTTAACATAAGATACTACTTATCATACATGTGTTTTTAGAACAATCACCATAGTACATACAAAATTATCAAAATATCCCTAGACCATATATTATTGATATTCATGCTCAAACATATGTTTCTAAGACATAAAATCCATATTCTCATATTTAACATCAAATAATACTTATCATGCATGTTTATTAAGATAACCACCATCGTACATTTAAAATTTTCAAAATGCCCCTAGACCAGATATTTATTAGGATAACCACTGCTGTACATTTAAAATTACCAAAATATCCCCACACAATATATTATTGATATTCATGCTCCAATATATGTTTCTAAGACATCAAACCCATATTCTCATATTTAATATCAAATAATACTTATCATGAATGTTTATTAGGATAACTACCATTGTACATTTACAACTATCAAAATGCTCTTGACCATATAATATTGATATTCATGTTGAAGCATGTGTTTCTAATACCGCAAACCCCTATATCCATTCTTAGTAATATTTATAACACATTAGGCATCTTCGTTAAGGTTAAATATCATAATATGTCTAAATGACCAAATTGTCCCTAGGGCACATAGTACTAACAATTTTGCTACAGGTGTGTCTATACATATTCAACCTAACATTTTTACGTACACATAACATACAACACTACTTCCCAACGTTAGACCCCTTTTTAATCACCCTTTCACACACATAACATTTTATACAAGATAACATGCCTTCTTTTTTGATTTTCCAAGCTAACATTAATGAATCACATAAATATTTATAACAAGTCATGTCTAACACAAATCTTATGTCAAAATTTTAATGTGCTAACATACAATATCCAAACATTTTAGTGGATTATAAAGGTTATCCGATTTTCAACAAAAGCAAACTTTACTGGTAACCAGCTAAAAATGTTTAGGTTTTGTTAATAAAATTTTTATAACTAAAAATAATATCACAAATACTATATTAAGATTTGATAAATGAAATACTGATTATAATTAAAAATATTTGTTAATTACCAAAATACCCCTATACATTAAATATTACCAAAATTAATAATAATAAAATCCAACACTACTCATGATGCACGTGCAACATGAGCCACGCATGCAAAAGGGAGGGGGAAATGGTTCGAAAAAGGTTGGAAGAGGTGTTTGGGGTGTTGGTTTTGGCCATTGGGTGCAAGAGGTGGGGTGGATATGGCTAGTGTTTAAAGGGTGTTGTGCAAGTAGTTAGAAGGTAGTAATGGCAGCGCAGGTTGTAGGAAGGGGTGGTGTAGAGAAGGGAAAGTAGGAGAAGAAGAGGAAGGAGGGAAGGTGGTGTCAGGGTGGTTATGGGTGATGGTACAACAAATGGGTGGTAGTTGTGGCTGGTGGTAAATAGTTGGGAGAAGATGCAGTGGTGGAGTAAATAGAGAGGGAATGGGTGGTGGAAGAAGGGTAGGGTGTCAAAGGGAGAAGGAGGAGGTAGGAATACAAGGAGAGGTTGTGGTGACTGCTTAGGGTTCATGCAAAGAGGATTTAGGGTGGGGGAGCTGGCGATTTGAGGGGATGGCAATGACAAAAACTATTGTTGCCCTGGACAGGCGATAAGGATGGGGGATAGGAATGGTGGATGGTGGCAAAGGGCAAAGATCGGTATGAATTGCCATAGAGGAGAAATAAAGGGGAGATAAGGTGACAGAGGAGTAGGACAAAGGAGGGAATGATGGAAAAAGAGCGGTAGTCAATGGTAGAGGCAATGGGGGTTGTTGTTGTTGGAGGTGATAAGGAAAAATAGGGGTGGAAAGAAGAAGAAAGAAAGAAGGGAAGGTTGGGGGAGAGAGCAAACCACGAGGGAGAAAAGAAGAAGAGAAGAAAAAGAAGAGGAGGAGGAGGAGAGGGGGACCTTAGGCGTGTGACAGGTAGGTGTGCAATGTAGGGAACGACATAAGGGAAAGCGCGGGGCTAAAAATGGAAGGGGAGATGGCACACGAGGGAGGAGAGTAAGGGGTGGTGTGTTAGAAAGTGGAAGAAAGGGATGACTAAGAGGGAAGCATTACAAGGGTGTTTGGCCAAGAAGGGAAGATAGTGACACGACCATGCAAGAGTGCAGGCACGCTCCGCGTAGGTGGGAGAAGGAGGGAAAGCAGTGGGAATTGGGGTGTGTTTGCTAAGGGGTGTAGATGGGGAAGGAAGGAAAGAAGAGAGGTCAGGCCATGGGGGGAGGGGAGAAAGGGATTGGGTCAGCCTGCATGGGAAAAGAAGAAAAAGAAATAAGGTTGGGCTAGCCACGTAGGAGAAAAAGAAGAAAGAAGAGTTGGGTCGGTGCAAGGGAGAAAAGAACAGACTGGCCCTAGAAAAAAAAAGGGAGAAGAAAAACAAAAGGGAAAGGAATGAAATGAACAAAAGGAAAAAGAAAAAAAGGAAGAGAAAGGAAAATAGATTTAGGGTTAGGATTAGGATTAAAAATTAAATTTGTGTTATTGGGATAATATTATATTATTTTATCCAAAAATTAGGGTATTAATTTAAGAAAATAATTTAGGGTAAATTTATGGGTTTGGGGTTTATATAAATAAAAAAGAGTAGGATAAAATAATTAAAATAATTATATTAACATATTAAATAATTTATCTAGGTTTGTAAGTCAAAGGTTGACAAAAATAATTGAATCAATAATTAAATATCAAAAATTTTTAGATAAAAGGTTAAACGATTTAATTTAAGGTTATAAAAACTAGGATATTGCATGTTGGGTTTGATTCAAGAAAAGTCGAGAATGTAGTGACGCATCAAGAATAGGTTGTGGCATGAACCATAAACTGTTTATGGCTAAGGCGAATTTCATGATTTGTTTATCTCTTTTCTCTAAATCCTCCATGGTTGTGTCTCGAGGCATCACCTAGCCATATTTCTTGTTAACCATCATTCCAATTTTGTTTTGGACTTTTTTTTACATTGCTTTTGATCCATTATTTGTCCAAATCTAACTACATAAAATAGACAAAATAAAGGAGTATTCGAGACCAAACCACTAATTATAACCTAATTAATAACAGAAATACATGTGAATCAAGGATATATATGATAAATTATATGCATATTTTCTTATTTATCAATATTATCTCCATCATTCCTAGTTAAATTCACTTTAGTTTTCCTACGTATCTTTATCCTTTGCCCCTACTCCTTCTTTCTACCATTTTATGATTCATGCCCCCTTTCCTTGCTTTTATTTGAAACAAATATCAAATGAAGTCTTAGGCATTAAGTTAAAACAATTTAGAATTTATTCTTATCCTCACTTTCTTTCTTTCCTTATCATGTTCGTTTTTTTCCATTCCCCGTCCCTTGATCTACGTGATCTTCATTACCTCCCTCCCTATTGATTTTTTTACTTTTCTTCTTCAATCCTTAACTTTACCTCATATTTGTGTTTAATTTGACAAAGTGAGTTAAAGCTTTAGGAAATTTAAATAAAAGCTCTTGTTTCCACCCCTCTTGGAATTTCACCCTTTTAGAAGAAGTGGTATATTATTATCTTTTCCTATAGTTTGGCTTAATTTGAGGTTTCAAAGTGTTTTACCATATTGTTGATGTTTTATGATCTAAGGTATTCAAGGACACAAAGAGGAGGAGTTGGCCTTAGTTACATTCTTTTCTTTCTTTTGCTAAAATTTTGGATAGGGGTAAGCACATATAAAATTTATTCATGCTCATACGTTGTTTGGATGAAATTTCATGTATTATATGTTTAGATTTGAGCATGAATAGGCATAGTTATGATTTTTTTGCAAGATTAAGCATGTTTAGTGGTATTTTTAGTATTTCACTTATTTTTTGTGATTTATGGATGATTTCATGAGTTACATGTTGTTTGTCATGTTAAAATGTATAAGTGAACAAATTTTTATGATTTAATTCCATGACTGTTGAAAGTTATGAGTTTTTTTAAGCTTATGGGTAATTAAGGGCATTTTAGTCATGTTACATGTCTATGAATTTTTGGGGCTGATTTATGAGGTTGATTATGTCAAGTATAACATAATTGATCTTAGGTCAAATTATCATGGTTTATGGAATTTCTTTGATATTTGTTCAGTATTTTATAATTTGTGATAGATGACAAAATGAATAATTTACAAAAGGTCGGCTATTTGTTAGGTATTATGAGATATTTGGACAAGTTGACTGTTGACTTTACCTTTTATGAATATTGACTTTTTTTTAATAGGTATATGGCTTTGATTGAGGTTGATAATCATTATAATAACTGAATTTTCTGACAATTTTAAGTGAAAAGACTGAGTTTTAGGATTTATGTGAGTTTAGCCTTGATTCAGCCATCGAGTATGCATTATACAATTTTATTAGTATCTTGTACACTAGTTAAGCCCATTTATACTCTGTAAAAAATTTGTGGGGCTTATAGGGAATATCGATATAATCATCACCAAATTGTATTGATTTATCTTAGTTCGTCATTAGATGATAGTTTCTTCGTATAGTCTAATTATAAATATCTAGGAGTTTATCAATGTATTTTAATGATAAATTTAAATTAAATAATGAAAAATAATCTAGGTGGGTATTTATAAATTTAAGTTAAAAAAAACTATTATTGTATAATTTTTATAGTGTAATATCAATATGCAGTAATTACGTATATCTAGCAACTGAAATAATTTATGATAAATTTGATTGTCAATTCGTGAACACCCAATTTCAATAAAGACAAACTATAAATTAATGCAGTAGCATCTATTAAGAGTGATTGTTTCTTTGTATTTGATCTAAATGAGATAAAAGAAATGTATTAATTTATCATATAAGATACGTTACTGAATTTCTACTATAAATTCAGTATAATAATGAATTTGATAAAACAAAATACTAACTAAAATACTTGTAGATATTCTTAAATCACCAAAAATAAAGTTTAGGCCTTACAACTTTTAAAACGTGAAACTTCGGGTCTTTATGGCATACTTGTAGACAATTCTTTTTTCACCCTTTTCAGTGAAGAATGGTATGGTAAACCCGTTCTAGAACCTAAATCTCAACATGTTAAATGAAGAGTTGACACTAAGGTTTTGGAAATGCAGTTCAGTGAAAAAGAAATTTCCTCAGTCGTTATGTCCTGTGATGATAACAAAGCCGCAAGGACGGCCGACTTCAACTTCTATTTCATCAAGAAGTGCTGGAGTTTCCTTAAGACCGATATTATTAGGGAGATGCAACACTTTTGGGAGTATGCTGAGAAACCTTGAGGCAGTAATCTGGCGTATGTTAGTCTTATCCCAAAGAAGAGTGAGCACGGACAATTTAGAGATTAGCATAGCGAGATGCATCGCTGCTACAAAATTCATGCGAAGATCCTTTCAAGAAGGATCAAAGTAGTGATGCATGCATTACATTATTGGCCCTAATCAAACCGCCTTTGTAGAAAACAGGTAAATCCTAGACGACATTCTTATATATTAGCTAATGAATTAGTTCACTCTTGCAGGAAAAATAAAACAAAAGGCATGTTTGTTTAAGATTAATTTTTACAAAGGCACATGACATTGCGTGTATCATGGGATCTTATTGAAGGAGATCAGTTTTCCGCCAAGATGGATGCAATGGATTATGACGTGTTCGGACAGCTCTAGCATTGATCTTGGTGAACGGATCCCCAAATAGACCCTCCAATCTTCAAAAGGTATTGCGTGGGACTTGCTGTCTCCATCTTCTAGTATGTTTGAAACTATTTATAAAAATTAATTATTTTGAAAGTTTTATAGTCTAATTTTTTTTTTAAAAAAAATAACGATCTTAGATAATTATTTTTTGTAAAAAGTTTTAAAGATAAGGAATGTTTACTAACGTTGTAAAAAGTACTTCATAAATGTATAATTAGGACCACTGAATGTAGACTGTGGTCGGGTGTGTCATGTGTGGAAGTCAAGGGAGGAGGGAAGCAGATGAGCCATCTATTACAAAGAAGGCGTTGGTGGGTATTAATGATGACCCTAGCCAATAACATCAGAAGTGACGCGAAATTATTAAGATGCAAATTAAAGGCACTGCCGATTTAACTATGTGGGGATGCCGACTGCCGGGGGGAGTCGATGTACTTTAACAAGAAATCGTGGCAACCAATTATAAAGAAGACGAAGGACAGAATAGCAGGGTGGAAAAGCAAAATGGTTAAGTATAGGAAGTAGATCAGTCTTGCTTAATTAAGACTACACTCTCTAGCTTGTCGATGAAAAAAAAAAGCAAGGTATTTACATGATTTTTCGAAGATTCTTAAAGGATATAGACTGTATTAGTGAATAAAGGATTATTCCGGTTTGCTAGAGCTCGGTTCAGGATTCTAATCATAGAGAAGGGCTCGATATTGGCTGCTTCATAGACCAAAATTTCATGTTATTTAAGTCGGTATGAACATATTTGCAAGGCAGCAACGATATGTGGAAGGACATTATGGCCGAAAAATATGGTTTGGATAAAGCTTGTCATGCAAACGATCGGAATAGACCCCGGGAAGGCAGCATTTGGAAGACTATTTGCAACCAGATACAATGTAACGAGAATAGAAGATGGCATCAGGAAGAGAGTAGGAGATGTGGATGGACGCGATTTTAGACGGATGTCTCGATGGGTGATAGATCCTTACGAGACGAGTATTTGGGATTACGGTCAATAAGCAAGTTTTGATTGCGGCGATGGGAATGTGGAATGGATGGAACTAGTCACGCTGCTCGTGATGGAGGATGATATCATTTTCATGAGAGATGGAATTGGATGTGCAGCTGTATAAAAAACTGGAAGAAGATTATATGGATCCGAAAGGATGCGATAGTTTCATAGAAATACAGTAGCAACGACAGCTTTACTATCGAGTAGGGATGTCAATTTTCCGGGGATATTCATTTGAATTCCAGACTGAGAAAAGACGTAAGTTTTATTTGGAGAGGATTGGTACCCGCGAGAGTTGAAATATTCGCATGGATGGTTTTTCACGAGAAAGTAGTTACCCAAAACAGACTCAGAGAATTTTATTGCAACTTGGACACCAATTATGTGATGTGTGCCGATGTAGGAAAATTTCTTTTGACCCATTATCTCCACCTCGAAATCATTTTCTTGTTTCTGTTTTCATTTTTGTGTCTATATTTTTTTTTAAAGATATATACATAAATGTACTTAAAACAAGGAAAGAATGATGCAAATGAATGTCCTACAAATTTTCCTACACTTGAAGGGGAAATTAATGAAGTCATTAGACTCATTAGAAAAGGTTTGGTTTAAGGATTGGATCAAAATAATAATAATAATAATAATACATATTGGTCAAATAAGGTGGTAACATCGATCATAAAAGGACATGGAAAGAATTATAAGAAATTTAATGAAACCGTGTGTCGTGCACATGATAAGGATGTCTCTAAGCTCTATTAGGCTGGTTATTAAGTGTCCTAATTATTCATTATTTAGTTTGTTTCTAAATTATTAAGTAGCTTATTAGAAGAGTAGTTAAGATTAGATATGATTATATCTTTTAGAGTGTGACTTTTTATCTTTTTTATTTGCTTGAGAGTGACATGATTTAGCTAAGATTTTGTGTGCTTTTTTCTTTTAGTTTTAGCTTATCTTTGGTATAGAAGATTCACATGGATCATTTTTAAATACCTTCATGTAATCACATTGGTTTGATATGAGTCAAATGGGTATTAGACGTTGAATCTTCAATTGAATACTGTGTAAATTCTTCTCTACTTTTGTTAATTCATTGTGAGTGCCAAATTTAAAATCCACTATATTTTTACATTTGTGGGTTGATATACAGTTATATCCCAAATTTACAGAATTAAATTCATAATCATAGCCTCATTGGTCCCATGCACACACAAACATTCACATAAAATCATAACACCACCATGAGCTTCAATCTTTGTTTGAAACTCTAACCTTAACATCTTGCAATGTACATTAAGCCACAATTTTCATCCATTAAAACACCCTTAACCACATCATTAAACCCCAATTAAAACCCCAACACATCGCAGTGATCAACTATATACAAAGCGAACCTAAAACCCTAAATTATCTTTTATCAATTTTTTTCCATCTTTTTGGTTCAATTTCTTAGTGGGTTATCCTCCATTACTTTATTTGTGTGAGGGGATTCTTCTACTAATCACCTCTCCGTTTAAGTGTTTTTTTAGTTATTTCACTTGCCAACCAACCTCCCTAACTCCCCTTCCTCTTGGTCCAATTAGCTTGGCTTCATGGCAATATTGTGCTATGGTTTTCCCTTCATTGACAATACCTTGTTTGACTTCCACCAACAACCTTTGTGACCTTCTCACACTATAACTCCTCACCTATGTCATCCTCTTATGCAACAACCTCTCACCTACGCCACCCTCTCACACAACTCCCCTTTTCCCTACATCACCTTCTCACATAAATCCCCATGCATTAAAGCCCTAACTTTCTTTCCCTCTTCTTTTCATTTCTATTGGTTGGTGTTTTTAACTATCTCTTATTCAGCTCCACCTTCACCTTTTTCCATCCAGTTAATCCCTACACCTTAGCCTCCATTGCATTAAATTTTTCCCTTGAGTTTTTGTATAATTTTTCTTGCTACTACAGCTAGTCGGCCCTCTCTTCTCTTTAAATTTGGTTCTCGCCCTCCTAATCCCTTCTCTATTTTCCCTTATATGTTCCTTGAAAATTTTAATATTTCTGACCACTTGTTATAGATTTTTTTAAAGAGGATCAAGCCTAGGAATTTTGAGGTGGCGGCTCAAGAGTATTTTTTTGTTATCTTGCTCAAATATTAGCTATAAGTAACATGATTAATTCTATAAATATATGAAGCATGCTAATTATAGTTATATCAAGTTAATTTCATGATTCACATAATTATTTTTATGTTAAATAAAAGCATGAGTTTATATAACAATTTTTTGAAATAACATGAACATGTTTATTATTATATTTTGGTTGGAAAATGCCTATGAAATATTTTGTGGCCCTCCGCCTTCATTATTATATGTGGTTTGTATTGGTTTGAATTTCACTAAGCATGATTTTATGAGTATAATAACATAATAGAATGAATCATTGAGCATCATAGATCTTTGTGAAAAAATGGCTATGTTAGCCTAGTATGTATTTTAGCCTCTATTATTTTATGTAAGTTTTATTGGCTTTAATTTCATTTGAGTATATGGTTGTATATTATTAGGGTATGGGAGATTTGGTGTAAATGCGGGAGTCATTAGAGTATAATAAGGTTTATTATGAACTTATTAAGTTTGGATGTATTTAGTGTGATTAAGAGTAATTTATCCATTAAGTATTAATTTTGGAAATTTTAGAAATTAAGTGAGTATTATGATAAGACGAAGAGTAAAGTGTAATGAGTGAATTAACTAAAATAATTATGATTAGTTTATGTTAGGGTTCTATGATAAAATGAGTATATGACACCTTAATGGTAAAATTATAATATTATGTAAAACAAATTAGGTAAATCTCTATTTTAGATTTAATCACGGTTAATATAAAGTTTTTAGGTGTTTTGTTACATTTGGTAAATTAATAAATTAATTTGGTGGCTAAATGATTCAAGTAAAGAATTAGGGTTAATATGGATTTATTGGTCTTTCCACCTTTAATATAATCTTGTTAGGCTATGCTTGGCTTCAAGATAACCTTGAGGGCATTCTTAGGTGAAAATATTAAGTCAAGTGGCTTGTTGAATTATTTTCATTTCTTTTAAGTGTTTATTAAGTGATTTTGTGATCTACCATTTGTTATTTTATATGGAGCTTTCTCCTTAATAAACCTTAGTGTAATCTTAATTGCGTGCTAATTTACAATTGTTGATATGAATTTGTACCATGAATGATATGTCATGAGTGATTAATATTGTTAAGTGCCTTAATTTAATTTTATTATTGGTTGCAATTACTCAAAAATATCACAAGTGTTAAAGTGGGTCTTAATGGCAAGTGATCGGTGACATTCTATGTGAAGTGGTTAGGAGTGGTTATTGTGCTTTAATAAAAGAGTAATATTCAAAATAAAAGATCACATGAGTAAAGATCAAAAAAGTATATTAATGATAGTGGCTTAGTTCTTCCAAAACTAGAGGGCCCTAAATTATCATATGAGAGTCTAGCCCACTAAATACTAAAGGGTACACAAAATTAAGGTTTATGAGTCTTTTTTTTTGTTGGTTCATGAGTGCTTCAACACCCACCTTAAATATAATGGGGTTTCTATAATTAATGTGAATAAGACATAGTGTTGTGCGATCGCTAAGTAAATATAATAATATGGCTCACCCTCTAAGGTATACCTTGAATTATAAATGTGAGCTTATCATGTATTATCACATGGTTGTTGTAAGTGTACCATAATTTATGTGAACCATGTTATGTCTTAAGAATAATCATATCATATGTTTCGTTATTATTGTTATTGTTATAATATGTATATTCTTATGTGATCACCATGTGGTCTTTATGTTAAGTGTATTATGCTATGTCTTTTGAATTAATCGTTTTAATTTGTACCCAAGTACTGTTCATTTTATGGATACTTGTTCATTCCCACATGCAAATGCCCCTTGTTTTTGCAGGTGTTGTTACTATCAGTTATTTAACGTGATACTTATAGTAGATAGATTTTTGGATTGTGGGGGGTAGTGTTATAGTATTCAAACTATTCCCTTATTATATACATACAAACATTCATATGTCTTGTGTGTGTTTATTATCCTATGTTTATCACATATGTCTTGTAATCTTGTAACCCAATATCATGTACTTTTCACACTTGATCTCCAATCGTAAGTTACTCCTTTTAGCCTTGCACTTGGTAAAGATTAGGTGTAAAGAGTATATTTTATATGCTAAATGTGATGCTAACATGCATTATTTTATTATTATAAGTTTACAAAATAAATTTTTTAATAGTAAATTTTGGTGTGCTTCAAATTGGTGTTAGATTTTTTTTGTTGTTGGAAATCATATTTTAACTAGATTCTCAGTATTATTGACCCTAAATCTTTTAAAGTATTTTCTCTATTTTAAACCTAATATTATATTTATGAGAAATCAAGAAATAGGTAGCTTAATTGGCCTTTACGTGATTGGTATTATGTGATGATAGTCTTCTATGTTAGAACTTATATGCTTAGAATTCTTCTAGGTGATCTTTATATGTGTGTTGATGTGATCTTATGCCATTAGTACTTTAGGGTTTTTCCTAATGTGATTTCGGCAGTGTAGCTTTTGATGGCACATAATGTACGCCCTTATTGCATAAAGAATGGTGGTGAGTCAGTACACCTACCAACATATTCAGCTCTCATGTTTAGATTCTCCTTCACACTTTTGGAGAAGTTACATGAGGCTATAAGTATAAAGATGAGGATGAGTATCTTCTATAACCTATCTATAGATGAGAAAACCTAGAAGATGATCCATATTCTAGAAGACAGTGGTTGATGATTGTTGGAAGAGACTTATGCACTTTAGAGAGCCCCTACAATGAGATAAGAAGAGTTCAAGTAGACCTTTCAAAGTCAATTCCACATGGAGAGAAGTCTATATTTCACTAATAGGAAGATGATAAACATTAGGATATTAGTTTTAGAATTTGCAAAGTGCATCCTCCTATATTGTCGTCTCAACTAGGATAAGATCATCAAGGAGCTTAAGGGGGACCCATGGGTAGGGATGGCAACGGGGCGGGTCGGGGACGGGGACCCCATCCCCATCCCCGAACCCGATAAGGAAAATAATCCCCGAACCCGACCCGATCCCCGCGGGGATCAACTCCCCATACCCGACCCGATCCCCGATCTATTTTCCATACCCGATTTATTCTCCGTTCTTAAAACCCGACCCGATCCCCGAAACCCGATTTTATACCCGATCCCCGATCCCATCCCCGATCCTCAAACTATTTTTTTATATTATATTTTTAATTTATATTCTATAAAAAAATTATATATATTATATATATATATATAATTATATAAAAAAAAATTCGGGGCGGGTTCGGGGATGGGGACCCCAAACCCGTCCCCGCCCCGTCCCAGAAAAAATCCCCGTTAAGAATCCCCGAACTCGAACCCGATCCCCGAATTCTCTCCCCGAACCCGAACCCGAACGGGAAATCCCCGACGGGGCCCCGAACCCGCGGGGAAAATTGCCATCCCTACCCATGGGAAGCCATTAGATCATGGCACAAGTTGATGTCACATCAATTGTCCCCTCCCTCCTTGATTTTTTGTCACTCATCAATGTTTTACTTACCTTTGATTTTGAGCCTTAGATTAGATGTATGTTGGGCTATGATTTATTATAAGGGGGTAGTACCCCGATTAGTTGTCCTTGACCCTTGTCTGTATTATTTTCCTTATTGACCTTAGCCAGCACCTTTTTTGGTGTCATTTTAGCTGTTGCTTCTTCTCTACAACTATTGCCTTCATTACTCTTCCTCCTATTTCCCTTTACCTTCGTTCCAACCTTAGTTGTCATTGATTATTTCTTTGATCTTTGAAACCCCGTGACATATCTTTCTCTATTGACTTGTTGGTTCATCATACCTTCAAACTCTTATTTTGATTAACTTGTTTTTCTCAACCCCTCATTAAGTGGAATATACTTGATCCAATATTTATTTTAGTTGAATTCTCTTCCCCGACCCTTACTTTCTTTGGATTATTTCTTTTTATGGTATTTTGATTCACAACTCCTTTTCCATCAACCTCATTTTGTTGATCCCTACTTCTTTAACTTATTTTTTGTGACTTATTTTTCTTTGACATTCGTACTTGTTGAATCTTTTATTTGACATTTAGTCAAAATCATTTAGTGTTTACTCAAAAAAATTATGTTAACTCTTCTCTTCACAACCTTTGTCTTTATTTTTCTTTCTTCTTGACCCTTGTACCATTTGGGATTTTTCTTCTTTTATCCTTATCCCATTGTTTTTCTCTACCCCTTATTTAACTAACATCTTCGTTACTCCTCTAACCTTTAATTTATTAAAATTTAGAGACAAAATCTATTTTTAGGGGATATTAATGAAACATATTGTTTTCCCTAACCATAATTACCATATATTTTGGCTCATAATCCATTTCTAAAATTCTATAAATTGATTTCCAAGTTTTTTTTATTAAATTTGATTCTTCCATAATTCATTTTATTCATTTGTGGTTGTCCACCACTAAAATGCGCACATAAACACCCATAAAGACTAATAAAAAGCTAAGAAAAAGAGGAAGGATGGAGATGGGAGATAGGAGGCTGCAAAATACCATGGATAAGGGTGCGAGTGGTACGAAAATTTGCAAAACGGAATATATTTGTAGTATAAAAGGAAGGGGAAAAGCAAATGAAGGGGATGTTGAGTAAGGGGGTTGCATAATTGAGGGGGTGTTGTGTGAGGGAGTGATGTACAAAGAGGAGGGGTTATGTGAGGAGGGGAAAACATGGCACAAAACAGCCACAAAGCCAAGCCAACTAGACCACAAGGAAGGGAGAGCTAAGAAGGTTGATTGGACAATGAAAAAACTAAAATAAACAACAGAGGTACAATATAGTTGGAAGTGATCACGTAGAGATGAAATAAAAGGAGAGTTGTGTATGCGGCTATGCATGCAAATGAAAAACGTGAGAGGTGTAAAAGGGGGTAAAGGGAACAATTATGGGTTTGTAAACCAAGTCACACTAACGTGAATAGGAGGGCATTGGCTAGGATGATTTTTCTTGTTTAACACTTGATTCAAAATGATTAAGTGTATACGTGGTTAAAGAACAAAAGGGGTATGATTAATGTACTCTTAATTATTATTATTTTGTTAAATAAAATCAATTTAGAAAGGAAATATAATTGGAATTTAGTTAGGGGTTAGTTAAGATCAAAAGATATAGTTAGAAGTTTGATTATAATTAATTTAATAAATCAAATTGTAAAGAAGACCCAAAGTAGGTATTTGAGTAGAAAACAGCAAAAAAAATCAAAAATTAAGAAAATTTGTGGGAAGGATAAGAAAAGAGAGTTTTTCCAACACACATATAGTAACAAATATTTCATATGTTGGTAAAAATTGAGCAATGCTAATAGATATTAGCATTAGCAGTATTTTCAAAAAAATTATAGCATCAATTATATATGTTGGTATAAATTTATTAATACCCATATATATTTTATTAGTAAATACATCTATTAGGAAAATAGTAATATCTGTGTCAAAAGTTTTTCTTTCTCTTTAAAATAATTGAATTAAATTTTTTATCCTTAACAATTTTAAGATAAAATTTTATATAAAAGGATATAATAGTAATTAAAAAATGAAGAAATCTTAAACCGTTTTAACCAAAACCATACTTGAACTTGACATAATCAAAATCAATCACTTTCACACTTGAAGACCTCAATACCTCCTTCAACTCTTTCTACTCACCCTCGTTGTTGCACGCTTGATTCTAGATATTATTATTAACCTAAATCAAATCTCTCAACTAATATAGCAACATAATTACATTGTCACCATCCTTTAGAATTTGACCATTAAGTTTTAGAAGCTTATGCTACACATTAACATTTTAAGCATTGCCTCCTCTGCTTCCAAAGTTAGAAGTAATCTTCTTCTAAATGGCAACTAATAACACCCCCAACCTTTGGTGTCCAGCTTCTCCATTGGTATGTATATTTTTCATCTACTTCATATACTTATCTTAAATAATGTTTACTTGATGTATGAATCACCAATTCAATCGTTATTATTTACATTCCTAATTAAGCGAAATCAGGGCATTGAATTAGCATTAAGTTAATTAGCTTGTTTAAATCTACTTACCAAAATCTATTATCTAAGATAAATATTTATTTTAGAAAATTTTTTGGCTAAATTTTTTTTAATATAAGCAATTATCTTATATAATTACTTTTGATAAGTAACTCTAAACAAGGGCTTGGTTATCTATCACCTTTCTCTACATATGAATTTCACACTTTTGCTATATTTCTTTGAAGGTTATCTAGTTTCTACATCTTTCCTAATTATTATAACTTGTCTATTTTATAAGATTGGCATTCTTTACCTATTCCATTAGTGATTTCTAGAAGTATTTTTTTCTCTAGTTAGGTGAGTTAAATGAAGTTATCTCAGTTTTGCAAAGTGATTGTTTCATGTTGTGGGAGGATAATGACAGTGAACATATTGGTTTTGCAAGTACTTTGATGGTGTGAATAGAATCATAAGTAAAGATGTTTATTTTGTGCTAGATTATGCTATATATGATTGTTGATATCCGTGAAATGATTAGCTTTCATTTTGGTTCCCATTTTATAATTGAAATCTTTATGCATTTCTCTATCTCTCCCTCGCCTTCTTGAGATTCTTTGATGTAAAACATGATGAATTTATCTCTAAGGCGAGAGCTTTGTGTCCCAAAATTTCTATTTAATGATGTGTTTTTATCTTATTCTATATAATATTATCTTTCATTGTCTCTATGAAGTGTTCGAGTCACTGATTCATAGCCATCGTGCTCCTATAAAACTAACATTATGTTATAAAATCTTGGGCTACGAAGCAAGGGTTAAAACACATACAAGGGTATGAAGTGTTCAAGTTACTGATTCATAGCCATCATGCTCCTATAAAACAAGTATTATGTTATAAAATCTTGGGCCACGAAGCAAGGGTTAAAACACATACAAGGGCACATCAGGATAAAATTTACTTCACAAATACAAATTAAGGCCAACACCCAACCCCAACCGATGCTCCCTCATAGACTAATTTAGATTTTATGGACTTGGGCAAAGTCAAAGAAATTCATTTTGCAAAGCAACATCTAGATTTAAAATCATAGGCTCTGATACCAACTTGTAACACCCCCAAATTTTATAAATGAAAAATTATATTAAAGGTTTTGAAAAATAAAATATGGATGTCATGACCACATCAAACATGGAAAATATGTATTCATCACCTAATAAATGTTCAATTCAAGGCAAAAAAAATGAGACAAGCAAGTGAATGGACTACAACTAACAATATTAATAATAATGATCACATGGATAAGATAGAAGGGAGAAAGATACAAAATCCAAAATATAGGGATCAAAGATAAGACTTTAAATAATCGAAAAGGATATAAAAAAAGTGGGAAAAAATATCTATATAAGTTAGCCTAACTCTTCACTAAAACAATAAATAACTTTCAATCCCCAAGAAACATCCAACTACTATCCCAAACCATCATCCTCAACATATTCTAGTTGGGACTCATAACCTTATAAATCATCCTTTTCTCATTAGAATAAAAGTTAAATCATCACAGTGACCACAAAAGTATTGTATTAGTACGGTAAATTACTAGTAAAACAAATTACCTAAAACATAGTAAGAGTTCATATTGCACATTAAGGTCACATAATATTGTATAATAAAATATATTCACATAAGAATCATGGAAAAAGGATAATGATACAAATCAATTCATTAAACTCATACAAAGTAATTTATATTATTATTGTTCCATTAAGTGACCACATACTTCTCAATTATTAAGATATTACATTAACCACACCCATTTCTCCACCATAGAAAAAATTCATGGCAACACAACACACACCATTAAGATACCACACCCACTACATGTGGTCACAATACATTGAAAGGCTTTCTCAAGGGATACAACACCTTGAGTGCATATGTCCCGAGGGCATACACAAATTGGGATACCACAACTGCCTAAATTATGGACATACGAAATGCCATGATGATTGTATAGGGATACCACACCCACCTTAATTGGACATTGCTATCATATTAGCCTGCCATAGTACTAATCTTACCCCTTATAAATATGCGCATACCCCTTTTGACCACAACCTAGTAAATAAGGAAATAATAACTCATTGAAAATAGTAAACACAAAGGCAGCCCACCCAATAACTATTAGTTAGCTACCTTAAGAGTTGGATAAAAAATATCGAACAAAATCCTAATCCCATTATAAATATTCATTAGGTGATATCATAAAGCACATCTCAATTTTATATATAATCCAATAAGGTGTTGAAACCAAACACAATTTAATGGATCCAATCCATCAAATTAGGTCTTTAGGGAATAACACCAAACTCATTTAATAAGGCTTTCAAGCCACAACAATATATTTAACCTTTTTTAACCCTTCCTTAGATTGAATTATTAAAGGACAAGATCAAAATTTCAATTCCAAAGACTAAGTTAAAACTATCATATCACAACCCTAGAATATCACATAATAACTCAAGAACCAGTTAATTGATCCTACAAAACCACTTAACTAGTATGAGAATCATACAGAATACTAACAGGAAACCAATCAATTAATATGAGGGTGGTTAGTTGTGTAGTATACCAGCAAAACAGTTGCCCTCAATTGTTGACTATTCAAAAATAGAAAGGATAATGAGATTTTGACAAATCAATCAACCAGTGCCTCATGAAGAAGCACCACTTCAATGATTGTAGTGAAAGTCTAATTTAACCAATTGACTAGTAGGCCAAAATCAATCAACAAGTGAACTAGTAGACTGGTTTACCTGGGAAAAACACTAGATAATAGCATGATATTAAATAGAAACAAATCCTAACTTAACCAAAATAATCCCGGCATGCTCCTAAACTACTAAGGCATGCATAAAACATGCTCACACTACTAAAATATGGATCCATGCTCATCAATTCAAAATCATATTATCATGCTTGATACATCAAAAATTACAACAACACCAAAATGGATAAAACATGCTCATCCTTCCAAAATACAGAATCATGCTAACATACTTGATGTAAGAAACCAACATGACACATACTTAACATGGAATACACCAAAAATCATAAAATCAAAATATACAATACAAACACTTAGACATATTAAGGATAAGATTGTCTTACCTTAAGCAACTACTGTAATACCCTAAAATTTTGCTAAACCTAATTCTGTATCATTAATACCTTAATTCAATTATAAACTTGATAAAATCTTATTTTAGCCTTAACCAAATTTCTTAATCCCATAATCTTATCCTAATCTAAATATTTGACCCGGATAAATTATTTTTCATAACACAATCTTAATTCCAGAAAATTCATATCACTAATCCTACCTATTTTAGTTAATCAAAAAAATTATCTAAAACTAACCTTAAACCTTTTTTCCTTTTTCCTTTTCTTTCTCCTTTTTCCTTTCTCCTTCTCCTGCCTTCTTCTATTGTAATACTTGACTTATATTTTTTACAACATGCAACAACCATCTCCATATCATGCTACATACCCCTGCTATTTTTCACCCAACACTCTACCATCACTTCCAACCACTTTCGTTGAAAAATTCCCCCTACCACTCCTTCATATTGCTGCTCCTGCCATCATCACCCCCTACATCTCCCGTTCACACGCCACCATGCCACACATATATACATATACATATACTACTCTTCTCTCTCTTCCTCCCACATTATTTTGCCTCATTTATTGCCTAAATTGTGTCAAGCAACCCACTATCCGAGACACTCTTCTTCTTTCTTCCTTCTTCTTCTTCTTATTCCTCTTTCCCCTACTTTATTTCATGCATCAAACACCACCACAACCACCAAGTACCGCCCAAAGCCTAGTGGACTAACTACAAAGTCCACCCCATCACTCTCCCTCGTCATCGTCGGTCAACATCAACCACCACCGTTGACCATCATCAACCACCACCATTTTTCCTCTTCTTTCCTCACGTCCATATCATTTTTGTGAGACGCACAACTCACGCACGGCCTCACGCATGGTCGTGTGCCTCTAATTTTCCTTATTGCATGCCCATTCAAACTAGAATGGTTTGCCCGTGTACCCTCACACGGCTCATGCATAGCCTTCGACATGTTCGTGATTTTCCTATGTAATCATTGTCTAGTATAGTCGTGCCTCTTCGCACAGCTTGCCCGTACACGATCCCAAATCACGGTCTAGGTGTGCACCACTTGCCGCATGCCTGTGCAGCATCCCCATTTCGGCTTTCACCCCCAAGCCTTACAGAAACACCACAAAAATTTCACCATAGCACCACCATACTTCCACACAACTCAAGCTTCCCTTTGACTCAGGTTATTTCTAATTTTACCCTCCCTTACCTTAACTTTCCCTTAATTTTAATCTCCGATCCTAATCATATATTATTTTTGTTTCCTGAGGTGATATTCTGGTGATCTTAAAGGAGGAAGTCTAGGATTTACTTGCTTAAAGTCCGGTGCCCTTGTTGGTAAGGATACTAATTGATCTTTTAGGCTCCGTTTGGATTGGGGTGAATCGAGGTAGGGGTAAACATTAAAAATTAACCTAGGTGAAGGGAATTGAGGTGAATCGGGGTGAATATTTTAAAATTCTGTTTGGATGATATTAACCTAACCTGGGTGAATCGGGGTGAATGTTTTAAAATTTTCGTTTAAATTGAGGTAAATGAAGATTATAATAATAAAATAAATGATATTTATACCCTTATATTAAATAAATAAGTCATATTGAGGGGTATTTTAGTCCTATTAAGTCAAAAATTTACTTATTCTTTCACCTTCACCTCCGTTACCCCCGAAATCGGAGGTTAATAAAAACGAGGTTAATCGAGGTGAATGGAGGTGAAACATTAACCCCGATTCACCTAGGTTAAAACATTAACCTGATAGCCAAACGGGGTGAATCAATTGATTCACCTCCGTTCACCCCGATCCACCCAATCCAAACGGAGCATTAGGATTTTTGTGTTAAATGCTTACATGGCTATGTGTATTATCATGATATTGTTATTATACGAAGGAATGTATGATGTTAATGATATGTTGTGATAATGTGCATTCATATGATATAAAGGAAGTGAGAATGGGAAAGGTGTGTTGATATAACCTTACTATACTAAGTTGTAAATCCTTAAGTTAGACAACAAATTTTGGATATGTTGGTAATTTAAGGAGATTTATTGAATTTGGGTAATCATACGAGCCTTATGGGAAGAGTTATGACTAATCTTGAAATTAGGGTTTTGGGAGCTCTATAAATAGTAACATTTGGGATAAGGCTATTATTGTATATGTGATACATGGGTGTTAGACCATGAATTTCAAGTATGATAATAATTATAATATTTTATAATGATATACTATATTTGGTGATTGAATGATCAATATAAAATAAGTTATGTTGGAAGTGTACAATTAGGGTTTATGGAATTTAAGGATCTTAACTCTAGAGATCGGCCTTATTACCTACATGATGTGCTTAATTGCCTTAATGTGTTCAGTACTTGTTAATCAATCATGAATAAGATATTAATCATTTAAAGTGAAAGATTACATGAATAGTTCCAAGGTAATGTTCTATATTCGTTTGACTAGAGGATAATAGTGGTTCATGAGTGTTTTACCCCAAGAAGGTGTTTTAGTCAGTTCCACTAGATTAAGAATAATGGGGTCCCTACTCATCGTGAAAGAGAATATAAATTGTGTAACCTATGGATAAGACATTGATGACTTAAAGTGGAAGAGTAGGTGAGTCAAGACTAAGGTGATATTTTTATATTTGTTTCACCGAATAATAATAGTGGTTTAATAGTGTTTTTCCCTAAGAAGGCAATGTTTTCAAATCTATTCCACTAAATAATAATAGGAACTCAGGTATGTTATCTCTGAGAAGGTGCTTTAGACAGTTTCACCAATTTAAGAATAGTGGAGTTCCTAAACTCAATGTTTATAAAAGAATGAAAATTTTAATATCTAATAAAGATGTATGGATCAATATTTTTTCGGTAAGTAAGGTGAGATATTTATATATTATACCAAAAAAGGTAGAATGAGTACATCAAAAATAGTTCTTAAGATAATGAATTATGGGCACATGGTATCTACCAAGGCTAGCATATTTTGATATGATTTACATGTATTAAAATCTACAGCACGAGTGGCCAAATCCTTCAAAATGAAGTTCCTGAGGTGAGTCCAGGGAAGATTGGTGTGCTGGAAAATGCATTTATTTCGTTCTCCCCAAGTGTGATAAACTGTTGCAGCAAAGAAGGCTTGAAGGAAGGTTGTACGAGTTCTTGGGCCTCGACCTTTTTTACTAAGCCAGCGGGTAATCTCATGCCAACTAGTTGATTTCTGAAGACATCCAGTAGCTGTGATCATAGTAGACCGCAATAAGTGAGAATAAGGGCAGGTAAAGAATAGGTGTTCTAATGTTTCAATAACATCATTGCAAAAGACACATGTGGTATTTAGATGAGGGTCCATTCGGATCATACAGGCCTTAGTGTACAATCTATCTTGAATTGCAAGCCAAAGGATAAATTGGTGTCTCGAGATGGAGAATTTATTCCAAACCAGCCTATACCAGGGAACCTTACTATGATGTGGTCTTAGTAGATGATAGACATGAGAGATGTTGCATTTATCATGATAAGTACATTGTACCTTCCCTTGCTCGGTAGTAAAAAGATTGGAAAAATAAGGTCTGAGAGATAAAATCTTCTTGAAAATCCATGAAGCCGTAGTAGGAGTAGGCATAGACCAGCAATCTCGACCTTTAATATAATAAGCATGAATCCAGCGAATCCACAAGACTTCTTTGTGTTGAATTATATTCCATAGATGTTTACCTATTGATGCATTGTTCCACCAGTAGAGTTTTAAAAGTCCAAGGCCTCCTTCTTCCTTTAGATTGCATACGGCATCCTAAGCAACCGTGTTTTTTCCTGAAGACTCTGATCCATTCCATAGGAAAGATCGGCACTTAGCATTGATCTCCTATAACACTTGTTGAGGAAGAATAAACAAGAGACTCCAGTAAAGAACAGAGTTAAACAATTGGAGATGACCAGCATAGCTAAGGAATCGATTCTACCATCGCTTCAGCCTATCTGTGATCTTATCGAGTAAAGGAAAATAATGTTGTTTCCTCAAAATTTTCCCAAGAAGAGGAACACCTAGATATTTGACTGGTAAATGTCCTTCTGGGATGAGAAGAGTAGAGTAAAGAGAGTCTATGATGTGTCTGCCAAATTTGCCACCAAAGAAGATATGACTCTTGAGGGTGTTAAGTTGAAGCCCTAAAATCTTGGAGAATTGGTTGAACGTGTTAATAAGAGTTAGGACGAAATTAGGATCACCTCTACAGAATAGTAATAGATCATCTACAAACATGAGATCAATGAGCTTGATCTTCTTGCACTTAGGGTGAGGTTTGAAATGAGGGCTATGCCATAATTCAAGTAGAGCTCTATGAAAATACTCCATGACAATGACAAACAAATAAGGTGATAATGGATCTCCTTGTCGAACTTCCCTTGTAGCTTTAAATGGTTTTTGCATAGTGCCATTGAACTTCAATAATAACTGACTATTTCCACACAAGACATGATAAGCTTGATGAATTTAGGTGGGAAAGCTAGGGCACTGAGCATAGTCTTAAGGAATGACCACGTAACAGTGTCATAAGCCTTTCTTATGTCTACTTTCAACATACATCTTGGTGAAAGGTGTTTTTGGCTGTAACCTTTGACTAGCCAAGTAGCTAGTCAAATATTATCACTGATGGATTTGCCCTTAATGCACCCAGATTGAGTCTCACCAATCAATTCATTCATGACAGGTTGTAACCTGGTTGTTAGGACTTTAGCAATAATCTTGTAAAAGATGTTACAACAAGCAATGGGTCTAAAATCACTAGGTTTTGTGGCGTTTAGTATTTTTGGAATAAGGTTTAAGGTAGTAATATTTACTCCAAGTGGCATGATGCATATAGTAAAGAAAAAATTGGTAGCAGCCCATATGTCATGTCCAATCACATCCCAACAGCTCTTGAAGAAGTGTAGGTTGAAGCCATCAGGTCCTGAAGTTGAACCCAGATTGAGTCTCACCAATCAATTCATTCATGAAAAGGTGGAATAAGGTTTAAGTATTTATCTTATAAGATGTTTCATTCATTTGAATGTGTACTTATCACCTATTGTGAATGCATATGTTATTTATATCCTTGATCCATCAGTATTGTTCTTCTACTCGGTACGTAGTGTGCTAACCACCCTTTTTATGGGTGTTGCTCATTTCCATGAACAGGAAACCCAAGTTCTTATGTGTAGGTCTCATAATATTCTTTAGAGAACTATACTGCTTATGATGTACTGTGTGGGGATGAGTGATCCATTACCTATACTAGGTGTTTGGGTGAAGAGTAATGCTATCCGGTTGATGTATTTGCCCGGATACATTTTTGGACTCTTGATCTATAGTATCCTTTACTTTATATTTTGTTTATTGTAATGCAGAGTTAACCTCCAAACTCATATTGTATTGTAAATGCTTCTTCTATTTCTAATTTTCTTGTGTTACTATAAATGACTTTAGCCTTGTAATTAATGTAAGGATGGTTGGACAAACCGGACTTATGCCAATTACGATGGTAACCCCCAATATTTTGTTTATATTCTTCCACTATAAAACAAAAATTTTCGGTTTTAAAAAATTAGGGTGTTACAACTACTTCTAGCAAGATCGACTTGGTGATCCCTACCAAGACACTTGATTATTTTAAGAACATCAAAAATAAAAATCAATAAACACCATATAGAAGTGAGTATAGGGGAGAGTATACATGAAACCTTAGTTGGAATAAGAGAGAGAAAAGTGATGGAGGAGAGAGAGAGGTGTGAGAAAGTACTTTTGGAGGATTTTTTTTTAGCTAAATAAAATTATAGAATAATATAAAGAATGTGAAAATATTCTTAAAACATCAAAATATGTTAATTAGCACAAAGAGATTCTAATTATAAGTTCAAAAAATTATTGGAGGAGAAATTGAAACAAAACCATCAAGTACCTAAACATTTCCATATAATCAATTGATTGGTTGTGAAATACCAGTGAACTAGTTTTCTCCCACCAATGAAACAGACTTTCTATAGTAGATACCTAGGTTTCTTAATGAATATGTTGACTAGTTTCTGGTATGACCAATCACCTAGTACCACTGAAACTCACATGCTGACCCATGTTCGAGCACTTTTCAAAACCAATGTCATTTTCTATTATATCAACATTAACTTTAAATATATTTTATTAAATTTTAGGATGGGGTAGTTCACTCATGGCCTTTTGATTTATTATAGATTTATTAGGTATACCATCCCTCCTTATTTTACAAATCTATTTTAATTTCTATATGTGATTCCTTTTGTTTTCTCTATCATTTACTAGGCTTTTTCAATTCTAGGAACCTTTCTTTCATTCTTGTATATTTTTATTTACTTTTCAATCAAATGGTTGTACATTTATGTTCTCTAATATGTTTCTTTTTCTCTTATATTTAATTGGGGTGTGGTGCTTCAATTTAGGTTTTCAATTGGTTTGATTTCTACCTATGTTTGATTGCCATTTTAGTTGGATGTATATGATATTTACTTTGTTGAATTCCTTAACAATTCATTTGAAATCTTAGGCAAATAGGTTAATGATATAATTCCTAACATAATATACATATTAAGTTGTATGTTCGAGTATGATATAACAAATAATAAATATATTATTTCATGAAATAATGTGTATATAGCTGTTTTAATGGAATCAAGATTGGATGTTCAATAATATAAATAATGTAGAGAAGAGGAAAATGTAAGTATTAAGGTGATTAGTTTTCCACTTTCTCCAATTTCATGCATTGAGTTTCATAATTATTAATATTTTATGAAAAAAATAATTAATATTCTACCAAAAACTTAAATATATGTTTTCATTATAAACTAAAATATTTATTCAGTTCTTCAAATAGAGAATTATTTATTTTATTATTTAAATTTCATATAAAAAATCATAATATCAATTAGACTTTGACTTATAATACTATCACACTTACTAATATTCAAATATCTTATCAATTCCGATCTCGTGTAGAACTAGTAGAGTAAAAGGCGTGTTCACGTAAGAATGTCAAAAAATGAGAAAGTTCATGGGAGTAAAAAGATATATTTTAAAGTAAGTTATATTTGTGGATGTGGATGAATGTCCTTCACTAATATGAAGAGACAATTATAGTCTCATTAGTTATCTTATCTGAACCCTAGGTAATTACCTCTTGACTATTGGGATTCCAAGTTGCTACCAAAGGAGAAAAAGGATCCTATATGAGAGGAATTAAAGGTATGTCTTCATTCTTAATATTGTCACTTCATACAAGTTCTTACATGCAGAGATCTTCATTGTGTTATGTTTGGAAAGTGATGGTAATAATGAAATTGTGAATAGTTTGATAGGTAAACTCTGATTTTTATGATTCACAAATTAACAAAAATTGTTGCGTTCATTTTTTATTACCTAACGCTTTAGTTTTTGTTTGCCAAAGTTGTCTGCTAGGGAAGAGAGAAAAAGAAACGCAAACCTCTATTGTGACCTTGTGAGGTCTTTCGTATGATGATGCTGAAATTGTAGTGTTACAATTTGATATTCTTAGAGTTAGGTTGTGTTTGGTTTATGGAAAATGTTGTTGAGAGGAAAATAAAAAGGAAAGAAAAGTGAAGGGAAAAAAATAGAAGAAATTAAATTTTTTTTCCTTTGTTTGGTTGCCACAAAAGTTATGTGAAAAATAAATTCTTGAAAAGTGTTTTTGTGTTTGGTTTCTTAGAAAAACATGTTCTATGGAAAGTTGATTGTTGTTATTATTATAGTCATTATTATTGTTGTTGTTGTTGTTGTTGTTTTTGTTGTTTTTATCTAAATTTGAATACCCTTATACATTCAATAAAATTTTAAAAAAATTAAAATATTACATTCATACATGAAAAATTCTTTAAATTTTTTTAAAAATTATAAAAACTCCATAAATTTATTAACAAAATATATACTTTCCTCATCATTATTTTTTCCATTAAATGTAGCATGTGCATAATTATATGACCCAATTCTATAACGAGTAACGTAATCGTAACTAGAAGAGTAACTTGCTATCTGTTTCCCCATCACCGCAAACGTCCAACCTATAATTAGTCTCGACAAATTTCTTAAACTTGTCATACTTTTTATTTTATGTCATTTGACTCTATCTTATCTAGCTAGCTAGGCTCCCTCCCTCTAAATGAAACATGACTCTCAATCAAGTATTTATGCATGTATTAATTATTATTTAGGATACTAATGCACATTTTGACATGTATATATCCACCTCAATTCTAGGAAGAAGTCTAGATTCAAATATAATAAACCAACCCCTAGATAAAGTTCACAAAGATTTTATTTTAAGAGAATGGAGCACATAACTAATTCAAAGCTAGGTCCATATTTTTCATAGGATAAAGGAATGTCAAGTGGTTGAATTAGTGACATGCATCATAGCACCCAAGAGTTACAAAACATGCTTGTAGGTTTTTTGTGTTCGCCATGAATGTATACTTGCTTATGTCACATCAAGATTTTTCTTTGTGAGTCACAAACTTCAATATCCTATGATAGTATGTTATTAATCAAACCAGAAAAATGAAAGTAAGCTAGTAAAGAATGACAATTGCTTAACAACCCCCACCCCAAAATAAACCCATATCAACTAAGTTGATCAATACACCACTACTGTAGATGCTAAATTAATAGAAACATATTACAACACACACTACCAATGCCTCCACAAGTCCATAATATTAGATCTTTTATTAACCCAAAACATCACTGCCCCTTTTAAGTATGTTCTTTTATAAAAGTAAATAAGTGAGAAGGATGCCATTAGAGCCTTAAAACCACAAAAAGATAACAATCAGAACAACAAACAAGCTGAACAACTTCTTGACTTAAATGGAAAACCTAGCTAAAAAATCCGTCCATCACACCACCTTATATGACATCTACCTTATTCATTTTAGGATTATAAAAAAAATCAATGTTCGACACATACACCAAGCCTAAAATCCATGTATCTAAGACAAACATGAAATTGCCAAAAATTAAAATTAGTGGTACCCAATATGATAGTTAACCTCAAATCTGTAGCTTATACCAGAGATAAAAACATCAGGATCCTTTTTCACATATTACTCATTACAATTAGTACACCTAATTAGATTTGATATTCAATCCAAACACATCACATGTGAGTCAAACAAGATCCCAAAATAAAAAATTAAATTTGTATAATTTGAATTCCCTACCGATATCAGCCTTGGAATACCTACCTAAGAGAAATCAATTACAAACCCAACTTCTTAATTAGATTTATTTTCCTTCTTAATAATAAGGTAGGTATACTAATAAACAGATCAAATAAAAAGACGTAATAATTGACTCACCGTCTTAATAAGATACATTTATTTGTAATTTTTTAGATAATTATCCAATATAACTCTCTCTGATTTATCATCTAACCAAAGAAAATGAAAGAGAACACATTTCTAATTTATAATACTCTATAAGATAATAAATTAAGGGATAATTCCTATATTTTTTTATATCCTCCAATAGTTACCTGGATTTCAAAAAACACGAAGAGAAATAATGTGATAACGAGGATCGGAAACCTTAACAATAGAACAACTAAGGAGTTCTTTACTTCCATTAACGAATGTAATCATAATGAGTGGTTTGATTAAAGCATATGAAACTATCATTTTTTTAGTTATTAGATCTTGTTGTATAATTTTGTTTTAAATGCCCAAAACCAAATATTATTAAGTTTCAATCCAAACCAGACCTAATCAACCCCAAACATGCCAATAATATTAGGGTTCTAAAATAATATTTGTTATTAAGTTCAAACCAAAAGAGAATTAACCTTACTTTTTAAGATCTAGTTAGTGGATTCGATAGTCAACAGATAAGAAGCTTCAAATTTGGGCTCAACCAACACCCAATATGAAGGTTACTCAGAGGAGCCATGAAAAATCACATAATATAGATGGTCTATATGATGAAGATGGAAGAACAAGGGGTGGAGGAAGAAAGAGAAATCAAAGACGAAGGTGTTGTACTAAAGTTAATGAGTTCAAAAATAATTGATAAGTGTCCTAAAGAAAATTTCCCTCCTTGTTCTATATTTTCCGCAAGTTTGGGCAAGGAAAAAACTCTTTATAACTTTCCTAACTTTTTTATTTGGTATTTTCTTTCCTTCTAATTTTTCTAGTAACCAAACACCTAAAAAGCACTTTCCTCTAAATTTTCTTTCCTTACCTCATAAATTTATGGAAACAAAATAGAATATTAACTTCATTTGTAGAACATTGCAGTTGATACTAATGGTATTGTAGTACCAAAATTATGCAAAAAAAATATTATTATTATTTCCATAAATCATACATTTGGTAGCTTTTATTTGATGTTCATGATTATTAATTTCTCCTCGAGTTATTCTTTCATCATTTTTTATGCTACACAGACTTAGGCATAATTATAGATTTAAAATCTAAATGAACCCTTAAACTGAAGTAAGGGCAATAATCTTGTTTATTTTGTCACATTAAAAGTTTTTTAAGTACATTTGTATCAGAGGTTGGTGCTCGGACCTTCTTAGGATTCTCCCTGCCAATAGAACACCTAAATATCTCATAAGAAGAGTCATTTTCAAAAATGATCATCTTTATGATAATGTGTCTATGAGTACTAGAGATTGTTTAATTTGCAATGGATAAATTAATCATTTGTTTATGGTATTAACATATTCAGTTTTAGAATTGTTGTTTAATAGTTTCTCACCTTCCTAAAGGTTTTTCGGATCAAGGTAGAAGTGAAACTTTTAGAAAAGCGATTGGTGAAGATAGATAAGCGATGTGAAAATTTTTGACATACTAGTTCAAAATTCAACATCCTCAAAGGAAAATATACTCAATGGAGAAAGAATGAGCTAAAAGAAAAAAAAATCTCCAACCTTGAAGGAGAGACTCGATTAAAATGATAAGAGGGTTGAGTATTTGACATAACTAGTATAAAAACTTTTCAAGCAACAATCATCTCACATTTATATTACATTTGTTATGATTTTATTAGCGGTTTCTTCCGAAAAAATTCTCAAACATCAGATAACTACAAAATAATTTTGTTTGCATATTCTAAAATTTATTAGTGGTTGTTCATATATATATATATAGATATGGAGAATATCCGATGAGAACTAACTCTATGAATGAAAAGTGAGAACTAGTACTCTCAATTGAAAACCTACCAACAGTCTGTGCCAAAAACTACTCTTAGTAAGTAGAGAAAACTACTATAAGTAGTATAAGAAACTATAGTATATTAGTGTTAAAAAAAGACTATGGTATTTTTATAAATATTATGTATTTATGTTTTAGGATTGGAAGCTACCTACAGTAAATGGAGGAAACTAATTTCAGTAGGTGGAAGAAAGTACTATAAGTCTCTCAAGAAACTATAATATTTGAGTGCTAAAAAAACACAATAGCATTTTTGTAAATATTAGATATTTATATTTCAAGTTAGAAATTTACCCACAATAGATGGTGGAAACTGTCTCTAGTGGGTGGAG
Organism: Tamarix austromongolica; assembly: GCA_039764185.1. Classification (NCBI taxonomy): domain Eukaryota; kingdom Viridiplantae; phylum Streptophyta; class Magnoliopsida; order Caryophyllales; family Tamaricaceae; genus Tamarix; species Tamarix austromongolica. The sequence continues at coordinate 38,042,116 of CM077811.1, read as the reverse complement.
AAAATTACTCTAAGTCTTTCAGAAAACTATAGTATTTGAGTGTCAAAAAAATTAGTGGTGTTTTTATAAATATTAGATATTTATGTTTTAAGTTAGAAAATTATCAACGGTAAGTGGTGGAAACTACCTGCAATATGTGGTGGATAATAGTAGCATAAAGGGTAATTCTCACTAGATATATATATATAAGGTTTGGATGTGGATTACGAAGAACAAAGAGAGGAAGAGAACAACGATGGTGACAATAATACAAGCAATGAAGAAGGTGATGAAGATATAATTTTACTTATTTTCGACCTTTTATTTTATTTTATTTTTAAAAAAATTTATATGTCACATAGAAATCTGTATTTTTTTCATATATGAGTAATATTGTTGAAATGATATATATCTAAGACAATATGGATGTGTATAATATTTTTATTTATACAAGCGGGTGTAATTTAGACATAAATATTTGGAACTTTAGTGTTGAAGTTTACCAACAATTATTATTTGTTAGTATTGTGGCACGGCATTAAAATATTATACCATTGTATAGTAATAATATTGTCAATAGATATTTCTGTTGGTATTGTTATAAGAAAGCAAAAGATATCCTAGTAATAATAATAATAATAATAATATATGTTGGTATTATTATTTCTAATAGATATCAAGTGTCGATAAAAATATTACTAATAGATAATATATGTTGAAAAACATATTAGCAATGTATAATGTGTTGAGAGTACTATCAATAAATATTTGTTAGAAAAAGTATTGATAACAAATAAGATGTGTCAAGAAAAAAGATTACCAACAAATAATATGTGTCTGAAAAAAATATTATCATCAAATAATGTGTTAGAAAAATATTTCACCAACCGATAATACATGTTTGTTTTTACCAAAAATTATTTGTTCTTAATTATATTAATACCAAAATATATCCATTCTTAATCGAGTGTTTCCAACAAATAATTTTTTGGTTGGTAATACTTTTCCGAACAAAGTTTTTATGTTTTTTTCTTGGAACAACCTTTTACCAATAGATATATGTTTTTTTTAAACATATAATATCTTATTGGTATATATATATATAATATTTCTAGAAAACCAAATACATAAAAATATTATGTATCGCGATTAGTTTGATACTCGACGAATGGAAAATAAGCAAAAACAGCAATCAAATAATCCACGAAAATATATTTTTCAATAAATAAATGAAAATAATAATAATAATAATAATAATAATAATAATAATAATAATAATAAAGGGATGTAGAAAGAATTTAGAAAATCAAATATGTAAATATATTTTATCTAAGAATTTGTTTAGAGCTCAAATAGATAAAATTGTTAAAATCATCTAATCATGTACACAAATAATTGCAATTTAATTATTAGGAAGGAATTGGTGAACTAAAATGAAACATAATGAGTTGAAAAACTTAGAAAATTAATTTTAGGATGATCTCTAAAATTTTGAACGAATTGAAAATAGATGAAAATGGCTAAGTTAAAATATTTGAGTCAAATGCAACTTTTCACAAATGAATAAAACAAACTACAAAATTTTCAAATTTAATATGAATGGCTTAAAAATACATATTAAAAATTTTAGAAATATATTATGAAGTTAATTGCATGGTAATTAGGATTAGGAAAATCAGGGTATTACATCACTGTACCTTTGGAAGAGACTGTGTCCCTAAAATCAACGAATCAAAGATTGGAGAATAATGAAGGAATGATGTAAAGAAAAGGTGACCGCTATAATTAAACCTATGGAATTTGGAACAACACTACCAATGTTATTATTCCCTTAAAAAGGGAGAGACCCAAAACCTAAACATACATGTGCTAAGAGCTCGGGGCATAGGTTATGCATGACCTTCTCTTATTCACGGGTGATATTCCATAGTCCATGGAGACTCCAAGGGATATCCACAAGAAAAAATGAACTCATGTGAGTCTATCACACGTTGGTGTTGAAAATATACAATGGTACATACTCACATGACAACAAATCAACAAGCTTGGTCTTATTTAGTTTGATCACATGAGATAAATCTATAGTGTACTTCCTCATAGGATAATGAGTTTAAGAAGTAGGGATCAAAGAAAATGAGATTAATGGAATAAGGAGTCATGATTTAATAGATTATAAAAAGGGAGAAAGAATCCATTAGATTTAAGGATCGAAGCAAGCAGATTCTACAGAGTAGGAGATCGAGAAAGGAAAGGTAATGATCATAAGGATTTTGAAAGAAAGAGGATAAAACAATGTAAGGATGCAAATGAAAAAAAATTACAGATTTAAGAGTTAGTGGAAGAGAATTCATGAGACTTCAAAGAATTGGAGAGGTAATTAATAAAATAACAATCGAATCAAGAGCAAAGATGAAGTGCAAGGAAGAGTGATAAAGGTGATTGATAAGGTTACAACTTAGGTCAAATCTCTAACTTCCACACACGAATATTTAAAGAAAATGTTAGCAATATACCCTAGGAACAAATCATAGATATTATTATATATTTTCAGAGAAAATCAAACAATCAACATTTACATAGCTTAGGTAGTTATAATGTCTTGCTAGAATGCCATTTATGACTTTTAGGTCAAAAGGTGCTTTGGACATATTGCTAATGTTGAGTGAGATTTTAGGTAGCATATTAGAACAACATAGTTTTTATGTAATTAGGTGAATATATTTTTATGGTTTAGGTTGGTTAGATTTGTTTAATAAAAAATTGAATAATACTTTTTAGAAAGCTCGACTTTTTTATAAACATATGAGTTTGCCATTCAAAATAAATATAGAGAAGCATAATCTTACTAGTTATTTTACAATAACCATAGAGAGAGAGTGTTTGTGTGATATTCTTGATACTAATACACCCTGTAAATGATCAAGCTCATATCTATCGTGCACATCCCTACATGACTTCTTGATAATGTTGATCAAAGGCGCATTTTGTCTATCAACTTGTTTATCATATTTGCATAGAATCTAAGATTTGGATAGATTAATCTCTATCAAAATTTTATTATTAATCATAATTCTACAATGGCTTCAAAGCCACTTGTGTTTTATTAATTATGAAGTAATACATACTTACATACATAGAGGGCTTGTGATTAGATCAATAGTTGTCCTTGTCTACACATATATACATACATGCGTACATACATACATACATACGTACGTACGTACGTACATACATACATACATACATATATATATATATATATATATATGCCTAATTAAATAATTTTTAACAAAAAATGATTTGTTGATCTATCCCGAATTAATAGGTATATTAATTTGTTTAATCAAGCCTTAATCTTCCAATGACTAGAAACTATTCATGATCGGCTTGCATAATCTTGATTAGTTTGACTAATCTTAATTAAAATTATTCTTAATTAGTTTGACAAATAATAACTAAAGTTGTTCTTAATTGATTTTTCTCAATCTTAATTATTTTGACTAATCTTAACAAAAATTGGTCTTGGTTAGCTCTACTAATTCCAATTAAATTCCTTCTTAATTATTTTTGTTGTTTTGATTTGTATGTTTAATCCAAAGGTGTTTTATACTAATCTAGACCTCGCAGGGGGTGAAGCCTCCTTTACCCCTACATGGTTTTGAGTTTTATTACCAGTTTATGTGTATATTTAATCTTTTTAGTTCAAGTTTGATATATTGAGTTGCTTGATGAACATAAGGGTATAACATGTTCTATATGTTATTGAGAATATATTGTTTATATGCTTATCATTGTAATTGCATTAGTCCCAATGGACTATAATTAATTGATGTGTTTCCAACTTTAGCTCCTATCAAGACATAAATCATTAGGGGTGGATCTATCAAAGTATACTATCCTTGATTATTTAAACTATGATAGATGATGGTCACCTAAATGTACTAGTTGGTTTTACTTAAAAGTTCTATCAAAATAGTTTTGAACCTTGACGCATAGAGCTGGGTGTTTAGACATAAGATGTCATCCAATAACCAAGAGTTATATATGATATAATTAACAAGGCATTGTTACCCAAATAGCTAAGATTTGAATGTTAAGTCAAAGCTTATTTAAATCTTAGATAAATATGTATTTTAGACCATTATACTTCTTCCAAATGAAATGTTTTTAAATGAGTATAGTGAACTCTATGTTTACGAGTAATATATATATTGATATACATATATGTGTGTATGTGAGTGTGTGCACGTGTGTGTGTGTGAGTGTGTGTGTGTGTGTGTGTGAGTGTGTGTGTGTGTGTGTAGATATATACATTTTTTCAATGAACTTGTGTTTTATTATATACATATTTATTACAGATGATAGCAAGATATTCATTTAATTTCTTGCTACAAATTTTCCTTGAGAAGAAATGGCTCAGTAGGAATAATTTCCTTGATTGGTTTACATAGATAACAATTGTTCTTAAGCAAGAAAAGGAGGACTAAATCATTGAAACACCAATCTTTGCAAAGCCTACTTTCAATGCTACACATGATGAAATAGATGTTCTTAGGAATCATGTAAATGATGCAATTGATGTCACTTGTATCATGTTAGATACAATAAGCTTAAACTTTTAGAATCAAATTGAGAACATTGGAGCTTATTTCATGATTAATCTCTAAAATTTCTTTTAGTAACAAGATTGCATCAAGAGGTATCAACTCATAAAATCATTTCATGGAACTAAGATTTTAGGAGATAGTACAACTAGTCCTCATGTAACCAAGTTGCTTTTTTACATTGAGAAATGAAGATTAGGCTTTTCCATTAACTAAGATTTAGCTACTAATATAATTCTTCAATCAGTGTTACCACATTACCATGTTATGATAAGTTCACTATGAATAATAAAATGCATAGTTTGAATAAGACACTGATTAAGTTGCATGAGATGCTAAAGATAGGTGAAAAAAATTAAAATATACAAATCATGGTATGTTGGTTAACAAGGAAAAGAAATCTAAACATGGTTTTTTTGGTTAATAAAGGTGAAGGCAAGGTAAATGGAAAGTCAAAGTTGATAACTTGAGTAACAAAACTAAATCCAAGTCTCAATCTAAATCCAAACATAGGCTTGTTGTTTTTCTACTGTAATGAGAAGTGGATAAAAAAGGGGAATTAAGAATACCATTTCAAGTATTCATGTTATAGAAATAAAATTTTATATTGTTTCTTCTAACTCACTGATATTGGATATCACTTGTGATTATTATATTAGTATAAATTTGTTCCCCGTTCTAAAACCTTTCACAATATGTTCACTATTAAAAAAATTGTTGTGGTTTTGTGAATAACTTAGAAATGTGTGGAAATGTGTGTTCTTGAAATACCATACAACTAGTCATACCCAAAAAGTAGTTAATTCATTCATCCCTAAACTTAGATTTGCATTCGAGAAATACAAGCTAATTAGTGTGCACAAAATAGTCAATTGGTTTTGTTAAACTAGTCAACTAGTTCTACTAATTCTTTATTATTTTGAATCAAATACCATTTAAAAATTAATAAAAAGCTCCTGATTATCACCTTTTCATGATAACAAACATAGTTTTGCATTATGTGATTATTTTCACAATTTGTTCAATATTTTATTTTATTTAGCTAAAAAAATTCAAAAGCAATTCATCTCTCTTCCCTTCAACTTCTGAGTTGTGTGCAGCATGGCAGATTAGCTTCTTCTACATGTCCAGTTTCTTAACTAACTTCCCATTTGTTTTCTTTCCTACCTCCCCCGCATCATTATGGTCTTCTTTTACGTTCATATTATTTGCACTCCACCTAAAAGTCAACACTGTCTCTCTCCTTCATGTGTGTATGTGTGTGTGTTAACTAAATAGCCTTAAAGAATGCTTATAAATGACTTCACTCCCTTTAAAACACTCACATACACTCTTGAACTTTCATTTCCTCATTCTTAGCAAAATTTATAAGCGTTGAAAGCTTCCCTCTTTCCTTGATTTTCTTCTTCAACCAAACTTTTCCTCTCTTATGTTCTTCATTTTGAAGTTAATTTTAATTCTTTTTGTCTCCTTAGTCCACATTCTTTATCCTTTTTCTTCGTTAAGCAAAGTGAGTTAGATCTTTGAAAGAGTTGAAGATTTTCTTTGATTTTCCTCTTCTTGGCCTTTCAAATTTTAGATTGAGGTTGAGAAAGTAATTTCCTTCTCCCCCCACCTATTTTTAAATTTTTACAATAGTTTTTAAGGTTTTTTTATTGATTTAATTTCTTGGTTTATTAAGAAAATAAATAAGTATTGGTAGAGGATCCATTAAGATGAGCATTTTTCTTATTTGCATAAAGGTTTTCTTGTTGAGGTAAATCAAACTTACCTTAATGTGTGGCTTGGTGCTTGAGTGATTTATATGACTATCTTAATTTTCTAACCATGTTATATGAGGATTTTAAGTCATTCTTTAATGTACTTTGGTTGAAAATACTCAAGCATACTCGAGCCTCTTAAAATGATTCATGTTTCATGCGGAGTTTAGGCATGATAAGAGTCCTTATGTATTTATTGGCATGTTTGCATGAGAATATCATATGTTTTGATATTCCAGAGGCATGATGGTCATTCTTTATATTTTTGATGATTTTTGTTGAAATGGATTTTAAGATGATTTTAATTTGATTCTCAAGCATGGTTTATGTATTTAATAAATCAAAAATTAGTTTTTATATGATTATTGATAGAATGGTTTCATGTTAGGTGTGTTTGGATCTAATTTATAATTATTTGATTTTATATGCATGAATATTTATGTATTCTTCAAAGGAGCAATTCAACTAGAAGTGGGTAAAAGTTGTAAACCAGTTCACCAATCAACTGCTTTTGGCCAACCAGATAACTAGCTAAGCTAGTATTTAGTTTACTCTAAACCTTGCACTAGTAAATTAGTTAAATGCTTAACTAATCAAATAGCTACCCTTAAAATAGTTAACTAGTTAGTTTGATATGTGTGATTTGCTTATCATTGTTGTTTCCAGACCATCCAACTAGTCTATAGGACTAGTTAAGTGTTCCCTTAGGATAGTTTTAAATATTTTGAGGTTTAATCCTTGTTGTTTGACCATGTATTTGACTTTAGGCTTCATCCTTGTTTATGAGCTTGTCCTTGAATAATTAAAATTAAGAAATTAAATATTAATGAAATTTTAGGCGTCTTTCCCTATACGCATACTTAAGAATTAGATTATCATGGTTAATTTGTGTTCCTTAACCTAGGATTTAAAGTGTAGTGGATGTTGAAAATCTTAGTGCAAGGCCTTTAGCTTTAGTTCAAGGTGCGGTGACTGTAGCAAACCAAAATTTGAGATAATGCTCTTAGGCATGGGAGTCTAAGTGTGATGGATGTTGAAGATTCCGATATTATCCCCTTTGCATAAGTGTTTAGTGAATTGTGGGAGTTGTAATCCTACCTTCATCCCCTTCATGGATAATGATAATCCCACAAGATAATTTAAAAAATATTCCTCCAAGTGGCCTTGTCCATTATTTAATATGGTTTTTGGTTGATGTAAGGAATGTATGCTCATGTATACTCAAGAAGGGGGTTAAATTGAGTAAACCAATTTTTGAAATTATATCCTACCACAAATACCATCTAGATGATCTATTAAAATATAATAGCTGCTCAGCAAGAGTTCCCTTAGAAATGTCAATATGCAAATAACTTAATGGTAATATTCCCTCTCAAAGAACTATTCCCTTTTAATTTATGTATGATGTAGTGTTGAGAATGGATAAAACAATAAACAAGACATGCAATAGTATGTGGTTTCCTTATATAATAGATACTTCTCTCTTGAAAAAAGTACATCCATGGCCCTAACTATACTTCTTATTACTCACAATAAGAAAATATACTCAATACAATTCATTATCAATACTTCTTAATCACTTATCAACCTAGCTCTAGATTAGAACGCACTTCTCACTCAAGAAGCTTAACTACCCAACTCTAGGTATGCAAGGACTTAACTCTCTAGTCTTTCGATGATCTCATGCTCCAATGATTAGTATACCAAATCATAACTCAATAAACTTAAATGGTAACAAAGAAACTCAATAAAGACTTAGGAGCAGCTACTGAAATACAAAGAATTTTTTCTGCGTAATTCAATAAAGTTCATGAAGGTTCACACATGGAAAGAGTGAGATTGTGAAGTGAAAGATATTTTTTTCCTTTATAAAAGCACACTGATTTTCTTTCTATCTGATAGTGTAAATTTCCTTAAGGTTAAAGAATAAATAGCCATGTAGTCCTATAGTAAAAATTCTTTAATAAACAAAAAACCCTTTTATTTTCTATGGAAGAAATGCTAATCCTCGATAAAATCAAAACAAAAAGTCTCTAAATAAGCGTTTTGTCAATGGGAGAAAAACAAAATTAGATATTATCAATGAGTTAAGTTTAATAGCTTAATATTGAGAGAAAATTACTGTGGTGAAAAATATCTTTCAATATTTATCCAAAGTATGGAAAATATAAAATATTTTTGATAACTAAAATTATAGAAGATTAGGTGGGAAAGCTTCATGAATAAAACTCATGATGAAAAGATATGATTCAGATGCTTAAATCCAAATCCTTATAAAATAAAAATACCACTCCTTTTGAGCTTAAAGGAACTTACTCAGGGAACTAGTCTTGAGTTCCCGACGGAACTTACCCAAGTTCCTTTCAAAAAAACAATTTAAACTATGGTGCTTTAAGTAACCATAATTACTTATTTCATTACATTACAAAATAACCTAAGACTTAGAATCTCATATAAGTAAAAGGTTCCTCATTCTTAATTCAGATCCTCTTTCCATTACTTTAGTTTCTACAATATTAGTAGATTTGTACATTACAACAACCAAGGAACACACAATAATAAACTCATATATTTGTTATCATCAAAATCAAGAACACAATAATTAGTGTGTTCTATTAGTATGAAATGTTGTATGGTGTATGTGTTAATCTTGTTTCCATTTGATGTATGATAGCATGTTCCCTATGTGCAGCATGAGCCCAACCGTGTATTTGATGGAAAAGACTTGCTTTTTTTGAAGAATAATCATATTAATGCTACCTTTTATGATCAAAGTGTTGATTTAAACTTTTATTCTGAGCAGATGGCGACTTGTAAGGGTATCACTATTCAAAGGAGTATGTTGATGATGATGATGTGGACTAGTAGCTAATCATTACTTAAAGAGTTATCTTTTGACTTGAGAGCTATCTAATCGGTGTATATGTTTTCCCATTGTCTAGGACCCTTTTATATTTTATTAGTTATTAAACTCTTGGTTTAATCCCCTATTTTGGAGTTGTTTGGTTGTAAACTCCATCATTATCATTGATCATATTACCTAACTCATTTGAGTTCGATCATATCATTGTGCATATTTGGTTAAGAGTTTCTGTTTGCATTAAACATGAGTTGGGTGAATGAATACACCTCTCTTATGTTCAACATGGTCATGCCACCCCCATTTGTTTTTATCACTTTTGTGTTGTCCTAAAATTATTATTATTTTCAATAGTAAAAATGGGGTAACATATGTAGACAAAGGGCTAAAAGAAAAGTGAAACGTTAGATGTAGAAATATTTTGTTAACATTACCTTCTGGAATGAATTTAGAACTTAATAATTACTATTATATACCTACCATTAGCATGAATGTTGTTTAGGTTTGAACATAGATGGCTTTTATTTTTCAACAAGGAATAATTGTCATTCTTTTTATTCAAATGAAATATTTTATGCCAATGCCCAAATTCATAAGGGGCGTTATATTCTAAACCTTAATAGTTTAATCAATGGCATAAATGTTAAAAGACTTAAAAGTCTAATATATTGAATCTAAATTATCTCCAGCATTATTTTTTATGCCATATAAATGAAAAAAAAAACACATTTTAAAGGTTTGTAATATTAAAAAAATGCTTTTGATGTTGGATCATTTAAAAGATGTGAATCATGGTTACTTGGAAAAATGACTGAGTTACCTTTTACTAGACACAATGAACATGTAAGTGACTTATTAGGTCTCATACGTATTCAATGTGTGTGGACCGATAAGTTTGACAGACAAAGATGGTTTTCAATGCTTTATTACATCTATTGATGATGTCAATAGATATGGCTATATTTATTACATGAAACATGAGCTTGAGGCCTTTGAAAGGTTCAACAACTTCAATGTGAAGTACAAAATCAAATTAGTAAGAAATTTAATGTATTTTGACCATATTGTAGAAGAGAATATTTGATGATTAAGCTAAGAATTTGATGATTTTATTAGGAATTTTCTAATTGATTCACAAAATCACTACACCTAAAACACCTTAATGGAAAAAGGTTTAGATAGGAGAAATGAAACTTTGTTAGATGTGGTTCAAACTATAATGAGTCACGTGGATCTTATTGTATCCTTTTAAGGGATATGCTCTTGAAATTGTTATTTTACACTAAATAGAATTCCATCAAAATTTGTTGAAGAGACATCGCATGAGATGTAGGTTAGGAAATGCTCTAATTTTCTTTTCTTAAAATTTGAGGGTCTGAAGCTTTTGTAAAATGTTTAGTTTTAGATAAATTTGGACCAAAATCTACCAAATATTTGTTTGAATATTATCCTAATAAAATATATGGATATTATTTTATTAATCCACTAAGAAAAAATTACGTGTTGCTTGAAATGTTAAGGAAATTTAAGAACTACAAAAATTAGCTCCAATTTTGATGGAGGTTGAGCAAGTTATATAAAATGTTGAAGATAAAATATAAAAAGAAAAAAAAATCACATTTACAAGGCATTATTGATGGCTAGAGGCTTCAAACAAAATCATTATATTTATTTTGAAGAAATATATTCACCAATTGCCATGCTTAAGTCCATTCAAATACTTCTAGTTGTTGTTACATTTAATGATTATGAAATTTGGCACATGGATATAAAAACTACCTTTTTTAATGGAAATTAAGAAGAGGATGTGTATATAAGAAAACCAAAGGACTTAACACTCCTAATAGTGATAGAAATGTATGCAAATTTTGACAATCCATTTATAGACTAAATCAAATATCTCGAAGTTGGGATCTTCATTTTGATAAAGCAATCAAAGATTTTATCCTCGTCCAAAATGAATAAGAACGTATTTTTACAATAAGGTTATTGGGAGTGTCATTGTTCTATTGTCTCTATATGTGGATAATAGGGAATGATATTTCTATACTTGTGTCGATAAAGTACTAGGTAGGAAAGTGTTAAACAGTGAATGACATTGGCGAGACAACCTATACATTGGGGCTTAAGATCTATAGAGATGGATGAAAAATATTGATAAAGCTATGGCAAATCACTTACATTGATATGGTCCTAAAGACGCCAAAAGAGGTTTTTGACCCATTTCACATGGCATAAGTCTTAGCAAGACTTGGTGTCCTTCAACACAAAATAAGCAAGATTGTGTGAATAGAGTTCCATAAGCCTCATCTCTTGGATTTATCATGTATTCCATGTTGTGCCTTCATCTTGATCTTGCATGTGTTTTGAGCATGAAAAGTAGATACTAGTTTAATCCATGTGAAAATCACTCAACCGTAGTCAATCTTAAGTACTTGAAAAGAATAAAAGATCAATACTTGATTGATAAAGGTGAAGAATAGTTTATTGAAAATGGTTACCTTGATACTAGCTTCCAAACAAAGAAATGTGATTTTTAATTACAATCAGGATATGTATTTTATCTTAATGGTATAGACATGAAGTGGAAGAAATCTAAGTAAAGCACAAGCATTTATTCTATAGTAAAAGTTGAGTGCCTTGATACCTCTCAAAAATCAAGTAAGGTGTATGGATTAGGAATTTCATCACCCTATTGGGAGTGAATCCCATCATTTCTTATGAGTTACACTTTTATTATGGCAATAATGGAGATATAGAACTTTCAAAGAAACCAAGGTTCTTCAATGGAAGCACATAATCAAGAAATATCACCTCCTTTGAGACATTGTCAGAAGAGATGACATGAACTTGTGAAACATGTCATGAGAAGCAAATAATGTTTGATTGATTAACTAATACTCTACCACAATCTAAACATGAGCACCACATAGAGCATTAGGTGTTAAAGGCATATTTAAGTAATTCTTGCACAATTGATATTATTATACATTTTACATTCATCATGTTTATAATAATAAAAGCATTATCTTATTTCTTTTTAATTAAGTTTTTATTGAGTTAATTTATAATCTCATAAATAATGTATACATTATATAATAGAACGTCAAATATGTGATTTGATTGTGAAACTCTATTATTTACATGGTATAATTATTCTAAACGATCCTTAGTCTATCATCATTAATCATAGGAACAATAATGACTTTTTGTTGATTAATTGATGGCCAAGTTTCACAAGCCATGAATAAATGATATGGATTTAATCTCATGAATACACGTTAGAGAACATTATATTATATTATATATATATATATATATAGAGAGAGAGAGAGAGAGAGAGAGAGAGAGATGTTTTCTTGGTACTAGCATACCATGTATTAGGTATAAGCTCATTCGTGTGGATATTGGTAGAGGCATATCATCTGGTGTGTCCCCACATGATTGCTTTATAATGCAACTGAGAGGTATGCTCTGTTTAAAGATTTTTTTTTTGATATTCGAATCAAATAAATCTCTAATAGACTTTGATTACTAAGCCCTACAAATATGAAATCCAAAAGGTAAGTTATAATTGTGCCGACCTAGATACGCAGCTATTTGGTTGCATTCTTGATATTCAAATATGTAGTAAAACAAACATCAAAGAAGGTCATTATGAGATAACAGGTCTGGATGTTGGTCATTGGCCAAGTGTGGATGATTTTGAAAAGTTCTACTACAGAGGAGAGACATCATCATCATTGAGTTCATAGCGATAACAACTTGCTTGTGCTGAAGATTACTGAAAAGCCCTAAGACATGGATTAGGGGATAATTATGTGAATCGTGATCCACAACTAAAGGGGGGACTAGCTTAGAAGGTCAAGTTGACTTTGTAGGGCAGTGGTGGGAGGATCCTGTAAGGGATTAGACGTGGAAAGGAAAGATACAGGCATGGTTTGGTGAGTTTTTGGCTCTCAACAACTGCTTTTCAATCACAAGTTTTGGAAATTTACATAGTTTTCTATGTTTGTTTTCTAAATAAAGTAAAAAAAAAATCAATGGCAAGTTTCGATAACTAAGAATTACAACTCTTTCAAACCACCACACCACACGTTTGGAGGATTTTATTTTTTTTTTAGTGAGAGGGTCATGTATCTTTGAGGATGAAATCTTTGATTGATGAGTGGCAGGGATTTAGACTGATTTTATGAGGACTGGGTTTTCAAGAGAACGCTTAATATGGGGGTGACAAGGGGGTGGCAGCATTGTGGTGAGGAGCAGAAGATGCCGTAAGTTTCAATTTAGATGAGGTAATGGATTTAATGGGTTAGACAAATTTGGAATAAGGGGGGTCCAAGTGAGAATGAACTTACAGTTCCTATATTTCAGCATGGGGTTCATGTCATTCTCGAAATTTAATTCACTTAAGAGTTTGAATCAGCTGCCAGTTCCTATATTCAGAATATACGTACTTATTGTTGGGGAAAGTAGGTGCACGTCGAGTGGAAGAACTGGAGTTTCATGGTTGAGAGAATCTCAACGCTGCATGGCGTTAGGATTTACACGATTGTTCATGCGGGGCCTCGTATTTCTACTGCGGGCTATCATCCAAGGATCAGTCGCCGGATAGGGGTTAACGGTGGTTTCAAAAGAAGAGTAGTCGGGTGCCTGTATCGTGGTGGAGGAATCTGAGATTTTTGGACAGACCTCACTGTGATGACCAAATGTACAGCAGAAATATCAAATTGAATGAATACCTTCATATTCAACGACGAACTTGGAGGAAGTGTTGAAAGATTATCCAGGGACCCTCGGTCAATATGAAATCATAATCTTTGTCTTTCTGAAGTTTATCAAGAACACAACCCATACACAAATCAACCATTTCATAGGATCCCATCAAACACCTTAAATCTCGGAGATTACCCTACACAAGTTGTCGTAATGGATGGTTTATCCTATATGATTGATTATAAGACACCTCTCGGAGGGCTTGTAAAGTTCCTTTTGCTCTTTCTTTTTTTCACCGATAAATGAAGTTGATGCCGTTGCAGATCCGTGAACACTTTTTCATCAATACAATCTTCAAAAAATGATTTTTTTAACATTTACCCATTCGGTATCGCCTGTTTTAGAGTAACAGACTTCAGTATGGATACCTAAAAGCCTGTCTCTGAGGGAATACGAGCCCGAGGGGTTTGACTCTTCGTCACGATGGAGAGGGGAAGGAATTGGATCTTGCATGGCGGTATCAGGAGGCAACAATACATTACCGTGGTAAGTTTGTGAGGATGGAGACGATAGTCTTGATGTTCAAGGCGTTTGACGAATTGGAATTTCTCAAGAGAAACTAATGAGATATTTTTCAGAACCATGATAAACTAATTAGTTAGGAGGGCAGCGGAGGGAATTAGTGGAAGGAAAGAGGCGGAACAGTCGAATCACACATAAACAAGATGGGAGGATACGAAAAATATGGCGGAGGAAAATAACCGTGTACCAGCGCGTCCTTGTGTTCCCTAGGGTTGTTCACTTTATTTTGTCTCTTCACTATGTTATTTATAATTTGTAATTTGAATTAGTGGTAAATAAAAAACACAAACTGATTCTAAATTACAAATATATGATTTCTCATATATAAAATAAACATTGTGATTTATCACAAAGCATAGGATAAATATACTGCAAAACCAACCTATAAAATTACAATTTAGTTCGATTTCAAAAGATTTCCAAACCATAGCATTACTATTTGGTTCAATCTGAAACTAAAACTGAACCAAATCAAACTGCTCACACCCCTGCTCCAAACCAATCCAAACAATAACTTCAGGCGCCAACAGAACTAGCTCATGGTGCAGAAGAAACTAACACGTTGTGCTCATTGAGACGCTTTTTGAATTGCGCGAGCTGTGTTTGCAGTTGTAGGATCCCAGCAGCCTTCTGCGATAGAATGACGTTCAGCTTGGAGACATAGTCATCTAGCTGATTACCAGGTTGTTCAGCTTCAACGAGCAAGTTCATCTCCTGAATGTAGGATAAGACAAAATGATTAAAATTGCCACTATATTAAGCAATGGGGAAATTTCAAGCAACTTACGTCTCTAATAATATCTATAGTCTGCTCCACCAGTTTTCGATGAGAAGCTACAAGGTCTTCCTCTTCCTAAAACCACGTAATGAAAAAAAAATCTTAGCAAATAACTAGTGGCTTTAGTGACAAATTGAGATTCTCCACCAAAAGAATATCACCTTCAACAAGTCATTGAGATCATCATCTGCAACATAATTATTAGTATTAAAGTTTGTTGGATCTTTTAATCGTGTCTGGGGCTCATTTTTTTTCATTCTACCATCTCCAGGTGCCACTTGATAAGTTTCTGCCTTCTTGGGCTTCATCCAAGAAGTCTTCTCCTGCCCAAAAACATCTTCAGAGTAATCGAATTCATCCTCAACAAAGTCCACTTGACCAACTTTCTGGCTCTTGCAATAATCTGAGTATGCGGTGGCAGAAAAACTGCTATCTGCCCTTCCACTTGGAACACGATCGATGTTGGTGGAAAAACTGCTTTCTACCCTTCCACTAGGAACACGTTCTATGTTGCCAGATGGTGGAATTTCTTTCCCCATTTCTTTGGACCATCCAAACCTGTTGCTTACATTTGCAACATCAGTCGTCCGTTCCTCAAGGTTTACTGAAGTTGAAGAAAGAGGCAATGCAGTAGAGTCCCTAACATTCAAGGTTGCGGATGGAATATCCCTCTTAGTGATGTTCCCTTTAGACAAACTCTTCACCCTGGAAGACGTAGGTGTTAGAGCAGGTCTCAAAAGACATGCCTCTTCTAAATCTACTATTAAGAATTACCTGTCAGCATATCTAAGAGTGTTGAGAGTATGTTCACAAGACCCTGAACTTGGAGAAATGCATGATATCATCACAGTGCGAGAGTTACCAACAAACGAGTCCCTCAGAACCTCAGTTAGCTTACTCCCTCTGAAAGGAATGTGATTCTGGTCACTATCAAGAGCTCTTATACACTCTTTCAAAGCAAGTAAGCTCTTGTTGATTTCTGCTCCTTCCATTCTGCATTGGCATTAGAATATAGGCTTGATCATTCTCCACCAAATTTAGAAATGACCCTATGTTGAAAAATCACAAAAATATGGAGGCCATGATGATTTTCAAGAGGCAACAAAGCAACCAACAGAAGTTGCCCTCAAACTTCATTCTACCATTTAGTGCTCATTTGGCAAGATCTGGAAAAAGAAACCCCCAATTTTACATTTCTTAAATAGTGTATATGGAAATGACAAAAACATTTTCAAAGATATACCTGGCTCAATCCAAATAAAGACCTAAAATGGATATTTCTCCTAAAAAGTTGCCTTTCATTTCAAATAGACCATATAAAACACCTAAAAAACATGGGTAATTTTTCCGCTCTTATCAAAGGAGCCATTAGAGGTAAAATAAATGCAGCAAATACACAGGATACAATATTATCTACTCCTTACCTTGTTTGTTTATCATTGTCAGTAGTATCTGCACCACGTTCACTTCCAGCAAGATCTATAAATGAAAGTTTGCCTACAGGTCGAGGAGGCTTTGATTCATTGCCGTCAACAGACTTCTTGATAGCAAGCTGAAGTATAGCATGTGATCTAGACGATTCCTCATTTGCACCAGTTGTGCCAGTACTTCTTGTGGCATTTCCTTTCTCAATTAAATCTTCAATTGTCTCAGCATCGGATACCTTGTACTCCTGTAAGCCTACAATACAGACCTGCTTTTTACCATCCTCCCTCATAAATAAATTCCTGCACAGGTTACATAAAAAATTAAGTAAATATGAGAAGCCCTTGTTTTTGTCTTAGCTTGCAAAAAGGTAACTTACTTCCGGTCGTTAAGGAGATCAAACAGTTTCCCCCCATATATTTCAAAGAAACTGACATAAAGCCGGAAACCTTGGTTCTTGTGAGTGTGGTGCATCAATCTCAAGATATCTTGCGATGCTCTTCGAGGAAGTGGTTGCATGGTGTAAGTCTTCCCACTCCCTGTACGAAATAAACAAGATCAACTTAGAAGCTCAGAACTAACAACAATTATGGCAAAGGCTAATGCAATAGAATCATAGAGGTGATTGCCATATGCAATTACAACATGTGGCAACAAATAAAATTTTCAAATTTAGAAGGGGGGGGAGGGTAACCGTGAAGTGTGAATTACATGTCTTTGAGGAAATGCAGCATATATCTTGTCACATGAAAGATGCATTTTAAAGTATGATGGCACTAGTGTTATTACACACGTGATAACAGAAGAAACCATAAGGTTTCATCAATTATACGTTAAGGAGACTTTAAATGGGAATAAGAAGGGGCAAGACGGAGAACCACAACAATTATAACTCAAATACCTGCTGTTGGAACAGGCAGTTGAAAAATAGCAAAGCAGACAGATAGCATTACAGCCAACAGTATGCCATATCATAAGATAAAAGTTTTTCTCATGCAACTTGCCTGTTTGACCATAAGCAAAGCACGTTGCTTTTGTTTTCTCAAATACAAGTGGCACTATGGGTGCTACAGTCTCAGCATAGACCTATCACAAACATAGAACCAAATTAAAGTAAATTGGGTAAAATTGAGCCACCATTTATAATGGTACGAAGGAGCAAAATGTTCACTTATACATACCTCGTCATTAGAAACATATTCACCAAGAACAGCATCAAAAACAAACCCATGTCTCTCCACATATTCTGTCAAATCAACCTGCGAATATAGAGCTATCAGACTCGAACCGGAAGAAATTCCACACAGGAACAATGAAATATTGAATCATTCAGAGCAGCAGAATACAAGCAGACAATCAAAAGAATTGTCAACAAATACATCCAAATGTTCTTGGTTCGCTCATTCCGAATAATGAACAAGCATGAGGTACAAGAATCTAGAAGAATATCAATTGATTTTGCATTCTTCTAAGTTCCTTCGAATTCAGCTAGTAGAACACAATTCAGACATCAACCATGGCAGACTGAAAGCGACAATTGTCACATTACCTTTGTTCAGTCTCATGGTTGACAATTCCTTAGTTAATTCACATTATTCTATAAAACCAAAGCACTGTTCATTTTGGTTGTACCACATGGTCCACATCATCATAAACGTTGGCTGCATGGCAAAACTTATCTTAACTTTTTTACTATCTCCCCATATGTATGTATGATGTATCTATTGAAACTTAAAACAATTGATATAACAGTTTCTATTATTTTCATCTTTCATCATAATACATTTAATTTTTAATAATTCAGATACTATATCTTGCAATATTTATATCTTTACAACCACCAATTATATCATTATTTGTAATGCAATACTTAAATTTCTCTTTTGGATACTTCACTAAGCAAGCCATTAAGAAGGCTGTTTAATGGGATAAACAGCCAACAGAAATATTACCTGTAACCCAAGATCAGCATTTCAGTCACCAAGTAACCATCTCCTGAATACTCCATCACTTAACGCTACGTTTGGATCCAATTTAAATGGAAGTTCCTTGGTTTTGTAATTCTGATTCATCAATTTTTCTTCTCTTGTTTCCTATCCTTCCAATTCCTTCCAAACCACTACCACAAGAAATCTTAATCTATATCTTTTTAGAGGGATTTGAAACAATGATCTAGAAGTTCCTTTAATAATTCTGAGAACCAAATTTGGCATTTGTTTTAAAATCAACTCCTCTTGCTGCAGCCATTTACAAGTATTCACAATTTTCATCGTATTGAGTGAAGCACAGTTTTAAAAATCAAACCGGTAGCATTACTCTAGTATCATTTCTAGTTTACTTTTCTGGCTGGACCAATGCTAAGAATTAGTCCCACCAATGATACATATTAGGACAAAAAATGTAAAATATGTTAGAAAAGTAAACTGTAACTAATTCTAACTAGCTCTTAACCAAACTTTTGGTGGTTTTCTGCCTTTTTTTACCAGTTCCGCCGTTTTAGACTCCTGGGAACGTCACAAATGACCCGACCAATGACCTAATCAGTCAGCTATTTCATCAGTCAAACCGACCAGTTTAGTTTTTAATACTATGGAATGAAGAGAACGTTAGAAAAGAGATATGACTAGGCATCCATGGGATTTTGGTTTGCAATATGAGAGAGAAATAAGGAGATATGAAAAGGTAAATAATCAATTATCCAGCTGTGAATATGACATTGGTTTCAAAAATCACTTGCCAAAGCAAAATTGAAAAGGGGGGTAGATTTAAGGTTGCTTCCAGCTAAAAACAAATAAGATAGGTAAGTTGTGTTAAAAAAGTAAGGATAATATGAAGATAATTGTTTTTAAAAGTAAATAATGACTGTCGTACATATCACTAAAGATAATTTGATGGAGGAAAAAAAAAGTTGAATATATGTCACTTAGAGGATACATAATTTTGTGTAACATTTCTTGATGTGTACCCTGATACCTTGCATTATAATTTAAATATTTGACTATGATAATGCTGACAATTGCCACTATTTTAATTACTTCACTTTATCTCTAACATAGGTTGTACAATTAAAAATTCTAAGTAGCTGTGTAAGCTGAATGCTAATGTGTTGTGTTGCTGCTGCTGTGGATTCTACATTGGTGCTGCTGATGTTAAAATAGTTTCACCAAATAAAAATTATATAACGTCCACAACATTAAAAACAAAACAAAACAAAAGTATAAAATATATTGGAGTGATAGAAAGTAACATCATCAATTATTCCTCATAGATCACAGCCAACTATTTACAATCACAACAATAAAATTGCTAGTTCTGATGAAGAGAAAATACAATCAGCATCATCAGTAGTACATCCATCAACAGAGCTAGATCAAATAAAAGCATCAAAAAAAGTAGGTGCATCAACAAATAGAGCATCAATGTCCAAGATTAAAATTGAGCAACAAATGAATTAAGGTTCTTATCTGATTCTATTTGATTCTACCAAAGATTCTACAGATTCTACACTATTCTACCACTAATTCTATGATGTGAGCACCATTTCTGTATGTAGTGGCCAAATGGCTAAGATCAATATAATTGCTGCTACAAAATTATACCCAATTCTATCACACATTCTATATGTAGAGCAAACATTGAGACTATATATCCGGATCTTGTTTTTTAATAACTATGGCACTATTGATGCAAATCAATTGCAACACAAATCTAATGGAAAATGACTATTCTCTTTTTCAACATCTTTTATCTACCTCACCTACTAATGTACTAAGATTAACAACGTACTAAGATTGGTGATTCATGTTGCAAGCCTATAAAGACAAGTAGAAAAACATAAGAATGTCTTGGAATAGGGAGCCTGTGCTATGAGCCATAATGCAATCTATTCATAAAGGAAACCATATATAACTAGAGAAAAATACAATTCTTGCTATGAAAAAAAGGGGGGGAATCTAAGCTTCGGAGTCCATGTCAACTAATCCATCAAAGAACTAGCCAAAATTAGTAAAAACTATAAGCTTTTAAGGTTATTATAAAATGAATCAGATAGCAACCACCCAAAAAAATGGACAGAAAATTCCCATCATATATGCTAACAACAATTTGATTGCTTTTGTGGTAGGTTGAAGACCATAACCAATCACTACAAGTGTAACCTATCAAGTCTTATCCCACTACGTGGATAGGTCCATAAGTATCAAAAGTATCATTAAGCTCTGCCACAAACCATGTCCGAAGATAATTCTAGGAAGAACTGTGACAAAAGCATAGTGATCTTCTTCCTTTCAAATTTTAGACAAACCAATTCAAGTAAAAGCCAAACAGTCATCATCAACACAATTATATAAACCACAAAAGGTGGTAAGTACCTTGAGAGAATCTTGCATATTAACAGTTTGACGGGTATTTCGATAACAGGAAAAACAATGAGGGAGAAGTTAGCACACAGATGTTTCTCTACCATAAAATAAAAGGAAAATGTGAATAAGCTAGTGTTGCAGGAGCTTAGCACATCAAACAGTAGTTCTCGTGCTCACAACATCAACATAAAAATTCAATGCACTCACCTTAAGTTTTGTCTCATGAACAGTCAATGAACTTGAATTAGGCTCTATGGTTATTATGTCTTCCTCTTTCTTGGAAATCTCCTTTTTATTAAGGGGTCTCTTTCGCACCTTCACCAAATCATTGCTATTAAGAAAAGATGCATTGAAACAAAAAGAAGAAAAGGACAAGACCAATCAACAAATAGAAAGGGATACTTGTGCATACCACAACTTTGATCTTCGCAACAGGATTTGCTCGATTTGCATTTCTAGTGGTAGAAAGATATGTCTCCAAGTCTTCTAAACTTTTACCATGTTGTTGTTGAGGTGATGGTGCATCATAAATATTACGAACAGGCACCTATCATAATACAAGTATCACATAAATAACAATAAAAATTGAATAATCGAGACAACCACATGACACTGTCAATTAGTATTGCAGCAACACAGATGTATCAAAACAAAATTGTTCTGCATGACTGCTTTCTTTGAGGGGAATCCTCAAATCGTACTCCTGATGAGTGGATATTGATTCTTGGGACAGAGTACAGGGGTCCCATTATGAGCCAACCCAAATAATTTTACAAATTATATTTTCAACTATTCGACATGAATCATCTATTAAGAAAACAACAATTGCCCAGGAAGTTCAATCAGGAAGATAAAAGGTCTAAGTAAGAAACAATCATTAGTAATCCATATATATACTTTACTTGAATGCGCAGACAGCAGCCTACACAAAGTCTTTACCAATCAAGATAATTCAAAAATGATACAATAAAGATATCCACTATCAATAATGACCGGCACATACGACACACATCAAGTATAAGCCTTTCACCAAATAATGAAATAAATCCACATTTCCGTTACAGCCTGATAACAGTTAAGCCTTGAAGGAGGAAGCTAATTGTGGAAATAAAACAATTCTAACTGTGGTCTTCAGTAGGCATAAAACAGGATCAGACTTCAAATAGCAGAACTTATAGGGTCCAATCTTCTGCACAGTTAAAAAATCTGCACTTGCCTCTTTGAGGACGTCTGTGTGGTATCATAAACCAACCCCTCCACTTTCCATTAGAAACGGTGAAAGAAGCGACATACACCAAGGGGAATCAATCAAACCACTCCAGCTAAC
The DNA here is from genome assembly GCA_039764185.1 of Tamarix austromongolica. Lineage (NCBI taxonomy): Eukaryota > Viridiplantae > Streptophyta > Magnoliopsida > Caryophyllales > Tamaricaceae > Tamarix > Tamarix austromongolica. Next base: position 38,019,724 of record CM077811.1, on the reverse strand, counting down.
AGATGGCTTTTGCCTTAAGAAACACAAGTTAGAAAGTTTGGGATAATTAGAGACTTTCTCTAATCAAAGGAGTTTGGCAAAATATCATCCTTTATTCATTTGATCAAGGTAAATTCTAAACTTTGATCCTTAATGCATTCTTTGTTGCCGAGGTCCATTTCTTGCTATACCTCTAATTGTATTGAACCTCATGTTCACGTGACTTCAATTCCCACAGACCACTCTGCATCATTTCTCAATACATTGTGTCAAAGTTGACATCAATAGGAGTCAAAATCCTTATTGGAGTAGTGGTAGGCAGTAGGCTAAACATTACGAGATTCAAACATAATTGTAATCCATAGAGGATCGACATAGAAGAATTGAGAATGCCGACTCAGTAAAAATAGACATGTAAAAAACATCCGGAAGATGGAAAATAATTAAAGCAACCAACAAAAAATTGAAATAAGAAAAGCAACGTGAATTTATTTATTTAATAAAAAACGGAAGGCGAAGAAAAATACCTCAGGAATGAGCTCGGTATCAATCGAATGAAGATCAAGCAATCCAGGACTGAATTCATTAGGGGAAACACCATCATCACCACTCTTGCGGGAACTAAAAGATCGAGTGTAATTTGTTGGAGTTGATGGATCCAATGACAGGTCACTATTCAAACTTCTCTGCAAGTTCCGATGCCATTTTGAAACCGGAGCCGCACCACCTCCATCTCCAACACCATAGTATTCCTGAAAAAGCAAAACGCAACAAATTTGACCATGGATATTCATTAGAAATCAATCAAATACAACCAATTGAATTCATAGGAGCAGAGAACAACTAAATAAGGTAATTAAAGAAAATCAAAGGACCGGAAGTAACAAAAATTGGAGGCGTCAATATGCAAAACCTGCTGAAGATTAGCGGATTGAAACCATTTAGAAGATGCATCAATAAGGTTCTCGGAATACTGTCGCTGATGATGAACGCTGGGCGCAGCACTTGATCTTTGTACTTGCCTCGCCATTGCCATTATTTCTGACAACTCAATCAAAAATTTAATTAACTAGGGTTTTTGTTCTGACTTGAGCCAAAATACAAAATATATTTTGCTCCACCAACTCCTCTCCCTTGCTTCGTCTCAAAGTCAAATGCCTTCAATCTCAAAAAATTACTTTTCGACAAAAATCAAGCATCTCTGCAGCCGGCCGTACAGTAAATAACCAAATAGAAAGAGAATGTGCTGTTTGAATCGAATCAGAGATCGATGGAAGGTCGCAGAGAATGTGTTTTTTGAAGAAAGCAAAGTATCTTCGCTTTCAAGAAAATGAAATGATTTTCCTCCTATTCCTCAAAATGAAAATGATTTTGATTTTCGAGTTTGAGGCCAAGTCTCGTTTGAATGAATGACGCTCTGTCTCTCTCTCCTAACTTTCTCCTCCCCCTTTATATGAGAGAAGATACCGGATAGAGAGAGATAAAACAGATACAGTACTACTGCTACTACTGAATTTGTATTTGTTAATTGTTATTCTCAAGAGGTACGTCCCTCTCACCGTGCTGCAATAAGAGGGTAAGTAAGGGTCTATAATACGGATATTTTTTGAATTAGGAGCGGCGCGTGTGCTACGCTGTGTTTAGAGCTTGGATTACGTTAAGGGAAGAAGGAACGACGCGCCGTGGGTGAATGTCTGGGATAGTATGGGATGCTGCCACCTGTCCACGCGCGCTTGCGAGGAATTCAAAATTTGGGTGGGGAAAAGGAGAAAGTGAGGGAGCGAGAGAAAGCGGAGACAGATGTGAAGTGGTCAAATGAAAAGGAAATTGCGATTTGTTTAGTTGGTAGAGTAAGTAAAGGAGAGAGAGGGAGTGGGGGGAGGGCAGGAAATGACTCTGAGATTGGGCCTGTAAATTGGGTGAGACAGACAGACAGGCTTGTTGCTCCTCACGTTTATTTAGTCTCCGGCCAACATGGAGTAGATTTTATGAAATTCGATGAGTATGATTAAACGGATAAATATATACATATAATTGATAGAAGAAAATAATTGTTGAGTTCGTATACGGATAAGGATGCTTATTATTTGATATATAATTATATTTTTATTTTTATGTATAAAATAAATATAGTATAATATTAATATTAAAATTATAATTTAGTTTAATTTTTAATAATTTTTTCTATCAGACAATGAATTTATCCGTCGGATAATATTCATTAATGGATAAACAAGTTATCCATTGAATAATAGATATCTAATAGATAAAAATATAAACATATTAATAAATAATCATTTAATATGGATTTTTTTATTAAATATCATGTAAGGATAATGATTTCAAATCCGTCACATTTACCTCTTCTGTATTTAATTCAACTTTGGTAGCTGACGATCGTTTATGTAGCCAGTTGCTGTCTTCCTTTGGAAATTTTCACCGTCATTAATCAAAAGCAAAAGTTTTTGTTTCTTTTTTTGATAATTCAAACTTAATTAATTAAGAAAGGAGATGTGTTGGGCAAGATCCCGAACTACAAGATATTTAAGAATTGGAACTCTTTTCTTGCCTCAAACAATAAAATGGGTTTGAATATGCAACTTGTCGGCAGTTATCTAAGTATAAGATATGGGTACCTATAAATAAGTTTTCTTATTCCAAAATATTGATGTTTGATTTTTGTTGGAAATGAGGTCCTAATAGGTAAACAAGGTTTAATGGCAATAAGAAAAATAAAATTATGATAGTCTATTATCTTAAAAGTGATAAGGGTTCGTGATCAAGACTAGACTTTTAATACAAGCGTCGATTACTTTCTAAGATTATTATAACAAACATCTTATACTTGTATTCTTGTTAGGGCTTGTTAGAGGTGATAAAAAAAATATAATTAAAAGCAGCTTGCAAGTATTATTGTTGACCATTTTATTTTATTTAGAATATAAATTTAATAAAAATAATATTAATTTTAAAAATGTTGTTGAAAAGGTATGATCAAATTATAAACACTTTCTCAAAACAAACTTTACAATTTACATCATTGTTCCCAAAAAAAAAGGTGAGCGGTTGGAGAGATCTATTTGGAGGAACTTCCAATGAATACCAAAGTAATTAGTGAGGCTTAAAAATTAAAAGTGAATTTAAGAGGATTAATGGGGTGTGTGAGATACTGGTTAGTTACAAAGAAGGACAATGGGAGAGGATGAAAACATGAACATGATATTAAAACCTATAAGCGTATCGTTCAATCACATATTTAAAGAACGTACGGTTGGAAATTGGATGTATTCAAACAAAGAGTAATAAATAATACCATACTTGTTCCTACGCACAACCCAACTCAAGCGAGGGGGCTAGAGGCGCACACGTGTAGGCTGCGTCCTACGCACACACTATCGCAAAATAGTGAAACATCAGAATCAAATTATTAAACCAAAAATGGGATATATATATATATATCCCAACTACGTAATACATGAAACCAAAAAATAAGCTTGGTTATCTCCACCAACCCCCCATCAATGGTAGACAATATAAGAACTATAATTTGAGTAGGGAAGGGATTAAAGCTTAAGTATTAAAATGAGGAGATGTAAATTAACGTGTAGAGTAAGTGAGATAACAATAATTGTATCCTCTTAATGAAATATTATTTATAAAAAAAATAAAAATAATAAAAAAGTAGACTCCATTAAAATTCCTACAACCTGTATTATACTATTTCATCCGACAAACTTCCACAATTAATCAAGTATGAAACTACATATGTATGGACCCTACACATATACATCGAATTCTCAATAGTAATTAAAAAATATTACCAGAGTCTTATAAAAAGAACTTTACTCATATACATTAGGTTCTCATGAGTATTTTGAAATGATCGCCTAAGTCTTTCTTATAAGGTAGTACCACCATTTTACTCGTGTGGGTAGACCTATTAAGTGCAAAAGTAAGCACCACCACTCTCATTTATGGATATATTAAGAGTATCCAGCTTATCCTCACAGCAAACAAGGCTTCTTCCCATAGGAATGGAGAATTTGGGTAAATAGAGTATTCATCTGGATTGAAAAATAATGAGTATCCGCTATATTTTTTCTCAATCCAATGACTTAAGCATCGTCTCCTCAACATATATATGACTACTTGGTGAGTTACCCTTTTTCTAAATGATATATTAGATTTCTCTTAGATCTTGCATGCTTATGGAATATTATATATATCATTATTTAGTTTATACTTGACAACATTTTGTCTTACACATATATATGTTCTCTCATATAGATATTGTTCTTAGCTGCTTCATTTAAAACATGTGAGTATAATGAAGTGATATAGGCGGTGCCAATTTCTCTCACAAGGATCATTTAGCTAATAAAGAGCAATAAACCATGGTTCTATAGTGTGTGCAATGCAATTATACTTAGGTTATTTATAGGAAATTGGACCTCCACCTAGTGTAATGCATAACCCCTAGTATAACTTATATCAATTATTAGAACTATTTTATGCACCCTGGAATATTTATAATCAATGGGAAACTTACAAGAATACAAAGTAATTCCATAGTCATTCTCAAGTATTTAATTAAACAACGAAGAGTAGATCGTGTTTACTACTGAGATTACATCATAACAAACTACATCATGTTTGGTGCAATGCATGAAGCACATGGCATTGCATGAAATTTTTTAAGTTTCATTATAACTCATCATAGTGAGACTAACATAATTTAAATCCATTTTAGTTCTCTGTACTTTGATTCCCATGATTACATCAGCACGTCCAAGGTTTTTCATCTTATATTTTGAAGAGAATGTTCTTTAATATCATCCATCACGCTCATGTTAGTGACCATTATTGACAACGCATCTACATAACATATAATAACACATCTAAAATCCAACATCTTATAAAATTTATATAAAATTGAAGCATTCATAGTATATTCATTTTCTATTAATATTTAGGTGTTTATTTTAATTTGTGGAGAGATATTATTTAGCATGCATACTTTATGCTCTCAATCATGTGTTATGAAAATTCAAGTTGGCTTATATAGATTTCTTCATGTAAATCACCATTAAAAAAAAGTTTTCGGCCACTTGATGTATAAATAAGTTATTTATGGTAGGGAAAGCAATCAAAGCACAATTTGAATCATAAGTTAGTATGTATGTATCAAAGTACATCGTTTCTTTCATTTATGAAGCCTATTATGACTAACATTGTGTTGAATCTCTCTATGAAGCGATTTGGTCTCTTTTTCTTTCTAAGTATCCATTTACTACAAGCAAGTTTACTACCCTTAGATAAGTCCACTAGTTCCCATGTAGGATTAGTCACTGTAGAGTCTAACTTACTTTTGATGGTCTTTTTTCAAAAAGATAACATCTATTGACCTTATTTATTTGTTATAAGTTTTGGGAGTCTCTTTAAGAAAAAGATAAACATAATTTATGATAATATATTTTTTGTCTCATTTAGTTTCGATGGAAAAAAATAGTAAAATCTAAGCCAAATATAGTTTTTGTTGTACACCTTTTAGTGTGGAAATAGTGAACCCGCACAACTTTTAGAAATAGATAATGTAACATGTTTTTTGAAAGGAAATAAATACTCATTTTTTTAGCATTTATGGTTTCCATTTCAATGTGACCATTTAAACATAAATCAGTTAATTCAGGCACAACTAATAACTACAACATCAATGGTCTTAGGAGCCTCCTAAATTTCGGTAACCTTGTTTTTGATAGGCACCCACAAAGTTCAATAAATTAAAGTTTGGAGAAAACCTTTACACAACTTTTCAACTAATGTAGGCATATTTTATTATGATATAGAATATTTTAAATACGTAGATTAACCCATACTAATTAGTCTAAATAATACCATACAAATGATTCATATGCCAAAAACCAAATTTGAATATGTGGCATACGAGTTTTTAGTCCTCTCTCCGCTAGTTAGGTTATCTCCATCACCTATAAAAGATCATCTCTTTACTGGATAATTGGAATCTATGTCATAAAAGGATTAAAAAAAAGTACTGCAAGGATTATATAGGCCCGTTGAATTACTTATGAAACCTTGCTAAGAATATGATATGAGTTTGAAACAACTACACATTAGGCATGCCACGACTAATTAACATCACATTTTATTAGATATTTGATGGTTATATGACTTCTTTCGACTACTTCACCGTGTTTATGGTGAGTAAGGAGTATGAATGGTAATATATCGTGTATGAGTTATGTCTAGTTAGATCTAAACCTATTTATAATACCCTGACATAGATCCAATGCAAACCTATTAGGTCACAGACATTTAGACTTAGACCCATTCAAACCCATTAATTTAAGAACATTTAGACTTAGTCCCATACAAATCAAGTCTAGCGTGTGTATATGCACGTGCGCGTCATAAAGAAATTTGAAATAAGTTTGGTTATTTTTTTACAATAAAAAAATAACTTATCCATACATTGATATCTTTTTTATTTTATGTAACTTAATATGTAACTTTTTTTCCAAAAAATTATTCCAATGAAAAAGATAAAAATTTCCTACAACTTGTTTTATGGATTTCTAATGGTATTATGATTCCTTGTTACTTTAGAAATACAATTGATTAAACGTATAAGGTAAGTAGTTAAAAAATTTAGAAAAAATAGATTAAAAGACCAAAGAAAATTAATAAATAATGAAAATAATGATACTAATAATAGTAATTATAATAAAAAAAATAAATCAATAAACAAATAATAAAAGTAATAATTAATGCTAGTAATTCTCTCTCTCTCTCTCTCTCTCTCTCTCTCTCTCTCTCTCTCTATATATATATATATATATATATATATATATATGATTCAAGTTATAATAATTTTAATAATAAATCATTGACGGTGAAACTAATAATATTTAATTATAATAGTACAATGAAATTTTTTAAATCAAAGCAAATCACCAAAAATCAAATAAAGAGACCATAGTTCATGCCTCTTTTTAAAGTCAACTAGCTCCAAGTGGACCATCTAGTAGGTATGTTTTTCTATTAGTGAGATGATCAAGTGGCTTCTTATAACACTTTGCTTCAACACATGGGACATTCAAAAAAATTTTATACCTCTTTAAAAGCAAAAAAATCATCTTGCATATAGGTGGAGGCTTTAGGATGCTTGATAGGTGCATATTTTATGGTATTATTTGACATATTTTTACCCAACTTTCTCAATTTGTCATGACAATTTCAACATGTTCCTCGAGTTTTCTCTATTCACTTAGTTTTGTGTGGAAAAGATGAAATGAAGACAATTTGGATAGATAATCAAGGAAAAGGAGTACAGTATGAGGAGCAAACCTTAGAATAATAAAATTTTGGACGTATCATCATGAAAATCCTAAAAGATAAGTCATATGTAGAAAAAATAAAGATAACATTAAGGAAAAATAACGTATTTATGAAATATGGATTTCTTTTGGATTTCCCTCTCACGTGCTATAGTAACTCATCTCACGTCCATATCTTTAAGACAAAAATATAGGCACCCTCCATTTACTAATATATATCATATTTTTTATAAGTTTTGGACCTGCTCTACATGCCTTTTATCTATATGTATACATAAAAATATAATTATGGGGGATAAAAATAGAAAATAATAAAGGCCAAATAAAATTAAATAAGAAAATAAATATAAATGAATACCGATATAACAAAAGTATTATGTAAGTTAAAACCCACCACTAGACTAGATATAAATTTAACAATTATTTTAAGTCATGTTTTAATCACAAGAAATGGACTGACCAAATTACAAATCAAAACTAGGTATATACAACTTATATTAATTTCATAAAATAACTAATAAGACAAATCACCAATATTAAATCTTGTTAAATTCTAGTAGTATAGTCGCAACAACCGGTTCATATATTTAACAAAATTTAAAGAATTAAATACAAGTGGAAGAATGTGAGTATGAGTACCTAAACTAGTATCGTAAGCGTGTCTAGTTGTATTTTCCTCTATTGACTCACACATATCTAAACATTTTACTAATTTTATGATAATCACAAAACTATTAGGTGAATTCTTATCTAACCTAGATATAATTTAGTTATATAAATTTTATCTTGTTCATATATCCACTTAGCAAGCATATATTTCTATATACTGCCACCTCGAGGAAACCAGAACGAGACATGTACTATATAATTCATACTCAACACAATCACACATATAAATCATAACAATTAAATTAGAGTAAAAAAAAAATCTCATAAAATAGAAAAAAGGTTATATTATATCTCAAATTATAGTCTAGGATTTCAATCTATTTCTCATAATGTTAAAAATTAATGAACAAGATTAATGCCCATATGTTAAAAAAAAGGTATAAAAATAAATGAAAACCTCATGCTTCTCATGCACCGCGAGTTGAGCATACAGGATACTTCAGTGGGGGAGGGGGTTGGTTAGCTTCGGTTGAAGGGAAGATGAGGGGGAGGTGTTGCGAGGTGGAGAAGCTGGCAATGATGAGGGAGGTATAGGTAAATGGTGGAGGCAATTCGAAGGTTGCAACGAGGTTGTAAATGGGCCACACTGAGGAGGGTGAAGGAGGCAGGAGAAGGCAACATAGGTTAATAAACAACTGTGTGGTGGTGCATTGGTGTTAAGGGGCACGATTGAGGGAGTTTGGCGGTGGCGAGTTTGAGGTTAATGGAGAATGGTGAGGTAAGGAGATGGGGTAGCAATAGAATTTGTGACAACTTGGATCAGGGTAATGACGCTAAGCGCCACAACAAAAAGGTGGTGTAGGGAGGTGGTTTGGCAAGTTGATGGTGGTGTGAGGACAACATTGGGATTCTCAAGAGAGGGAAAATCTAGGAGGATATGGAAAGGCTAGGGGCGCCAGTGCTAGGATGGGACAACGATGGTGGTTGGCTTTGTAGGGAGGAGGGTAGGGACTGAACTTGTTACTGCTCAAAGGAGGGGAATGACACTAAGTTTCGCAACTAAGGGTGGCGTGGGGAGGTGGTTTGTCAATGCAAGGAAGCACGAGAGGTAAAGAAATGGGATGGGTGGTACGTTGGTGGTTGTGGGTTGTGAGGTATATGGTCAGGTGGTGAATGTCGGTGGTTATTGGCGAAGGTCAAATGGAGACAGGGAGGAGATGATGGGTTTTGGTGGTTAAGGGTGGTTTTGGTGAAGAAAACCAAATGAGGAAATGGAGAGGGATAAGTAATAAGAAGGATCAAGGAGGAGAGAAGAAAGGAAGAGATAGCTCAAGTTTGAAAAAAAAGAAGAGGAGGGTGCATGTACGTATACGTGGATGGCTAGATATGGTGCATATGTGATGGCAACATGGTGAAGAGGTGTAGGGACACGGTTGGTAGGCAAGATTGCAAGGTGGCAGAGGAGGTTGGATAGGAAAAGGAAAAGGGAGAGGCATGTGTGAGGGAGCATGAAGGGGTAGTTTGTTAAGAAGGGGAAAAGGAAGTATAGTGGTGTGTAAGGGGTGGGTATGGGTGGCATAGGGCGCACTTTGGACAATTAGGCTAGTTGAGAGAGAAGGAGAAGAATAGAAAAGAAGGAAACGAGTTGGACTAGGGTGCAGGGTGAGGAAAGAAAAGGAAAAGAAAGAAAGAGGTGGACTAGGGTATAGGTTGGGGAGGGGAAAAGAAAAAGAAAAAGAGAAAGAAAAAGGGAGAGAGCAAAAGAAAGAAAAAGGGTAAATACAATAAATTTTACTGCTAGAATTATGATTAGTGTAAAATTGATTGATTAGGGTTTAAGGTATCCAATTAGGAAAAATAAGCTAGGAAAAAACTATCGGATTAGGGTGGGTTTAAATAAAAAGAAAAAAGATAAAATAATTAGGATAAATTTATTTAAAAAAATAATCAAGGTTTTGCAGGACAAAGGTTAACAAAAATAGTTGAGTTAAGATTTAAGAGTTAGGTTTTGAATAAAAGGCTAAACGCTCAAAAATTAGGATGAAATTTCGGTGTATTACAAGTATAGTTAATCCATAATTGTTAATGTATACATCCACAAGTAGCAAACATGTTGATTAATTTATGAAAAAAGATGTTAATTTAATATAGTTTATTAATCATTAGTGTGCATAATTGGAGCCGACTATAATTATAGTTTTATTTTGTTGCTCTCTAATAGTTAATAGTGCCATTAATTGAATCTGAAGATCATATCATAGGTTATTAATTGGCTAGATTATAAATCATAAGTATACCATGGTTTATTCCCAAAAGGGATACTAGGAAGCAGACAAGTGCTACTTTCTATAAGTTAACATAAAAATACTACATGTTCATGTTATTCAATGATCGGTTGATATTCTTATGCTAAATATGATATTTGACCCCTATTATATCATCATTGTTATATGCTATTTCTATTAATTGTTGGGTTATTCTTTTCATTATTAGTAATTACTTTTTCACCATTTGACAACCAAATAATTAATTTGATAATAGAAATCTACACATTAAATTACAGTATCATTGGAATAGACCCATACGGCCATACCCATTGCTTACTAGGTCTAATTTGAAGTGTGTGTGACATCATAAAAATGTTGTGAAGTTAGATTTAGGTTTGGAGTTAAGAGGTGGGATAATGAGTCTCTTTATATATATCAATCCCTTTTCACTTCATTCATATCAACATTTACTAGCAAAAGTAAAAAAAAAGATAGTGTATTATTTACTTACTTTTTATGATATAAACTTGTTGTAACTCATCCATCCTTATTCATTATTTTATAACTCATTAAGCTAACTAATTTTTTTTCTCTCCCTTCCATTTATCAAACCCAAAAAAATAATAATATAGAAACCTCATCTAGCATTCGCAACTATGAATCTAAAAGAAAAGGTTTGCTTTATCGTGAGCTACTTGAGGCCACATGTGCCTTAAAAGGCTGGTTTAGTTTAAAATCCATTAAAAATAGAAATATATTTCCAATTTGTAAAGAATCTACATCTTCTATTTTTTTTAAGATTGAGTTATATTTTATATTTGCTTTGATGGTAAAAATGGAGTTCGGAGTTGGTATCATGGTTGTGGTGTGCCATAATATGATATTGGGTGTCACAAGGCATGGCCTCAAATATGAGTATTGTATCGCTTTATTGCTAGATTTTGAAGGGAGATTAAGCTCTTTCGCTTGTTTTTTCAATAATTTAGATGATATTTTTTCCACATAAAAATAATGCCTTACGACTTAAATGGGGCTAGCAATTTTTGAGTAATGTGTAGGGGTTTTGGCAACAGATTATCTCACATAAATATGGCCATACTATTGGAGGGTTCCAAATATGGGTGGTTACTATAGGAATGCCCTATGTGTATAACCATAGTTGGGAATGAGGAGATGAGGGCATTGTTTAGGAAAAGGAATAAGAAAGCAAGTTGGCGATGGGTCCTCGACCCTCTTTTGGGAAGAAGTCTGGATTGACATTCAATTGATGAGATATACTTTTCCCCACCTCTTTTAGCTAGATATCAAGGAAATCGACACTGCAAGTGAGATGGGTTTGTGAGAGGAGGGTGTATGGCAACAGAGGTTTGAGTGGAGGTAAACCCTGTTTGCATGGGTGGCTAATATGAAGCAAAATCTGATCACGTTTCTGCGAGAGGTTAGTCTTTGCCTCTTTCTTGAGGACCGAATTTTTTAGGTATTCAGTAAAAATGACTCGTTCTCCATCAAGGCCACATATATGACTATGGCTAGTAATTCCTATCTAGAAATTCACTATGTGCAGCAGAGTTTTGGCAAGATATTGTGTCACACACTTAGGTTTGAAAGTTTTGTTTGGCTTACGCTTTATGGAAATGCTCCAACTCATATTTTTTTGAGCAATAGAGGTGTTATTCCCAATGAAGGCGCCAATTGCATTTTCTTTTGCAATCGACACGATGAGGAGATCCGTCACCTATTTGTGCGTTGTGGGTTGTCTCAAAAAATAAGAGATTGGGGGTATAAGATCAATGGTGCTCCCCATGCTCACCGCTACAATTATATAAGCAATGGCTTTATCTCAGTAGCGATAAGTTCCGTAGTCAAGTATGGAAGGTGGGGTTCCTTGTTATAGTTCGGTCTTTATGGAAGGAAAGTAACAGCATAATGTTGAAGGATCGGAGGATGCACGTTGACGAACGGCCACGGTAATGTCGTTTGGCTTGGTGGGTCAAGGCATGTCAACCAGATTTTCCATACTCTATCAAGGAGGTGGTTTGTGAGCCTCGTTGTCTACTGCACTATAGATCTCTTGTTTCGGTGCCAAATTGAGGTGTTGTGGTTTTAGTCTGGGAGGCTCCAAGCAAGGGGTGGTTAGGTAGAATAAGGTCGTATCCATATGTACATACGTGGCAAAGGCTGTAATTAGTGATGTATTGAGCGATTGGCATGGGAATTTTATTTGTTTGTTCTCAGTCCCTATTCAAGTCATAGATGTGAATATGGTTGAGGTGATGGCTATCGACATGGCTTGTTCATTAACTTTGCAAAAGGAATAGTTGCAGCGCCTCAAGGTTGAGATTGAGTAGAATTAATGTAATGTTGTGGGATAGTGCCATAAGCCATGCAAAGGCCCATGGGATTTGGGTTTCCAACTCAATCTAATTAGTAGCATGAGATGTCGATGGCCAAATTTCCAAGTGGTGTATAAGCTAAGGTAGTGTAACTGAGTTGCAGATATGATGGCTCGACCAGGTGTTCCCTAAGAACAAGCTTTCCTTTCTTGACTTTATGCTCCATTTGGTTATTGGAAATTTTTAAAGACAATGAAGATGAAAACAATATTTTGTGTTTGATTTACATAAGATAGTGAGATAGAAAAAAAGTTATAAAATAAAATTGTTAAATGTTAGTTATTTGATTTTCTTTGAAGAAAGTTTAAAAGAAAGTATTTTAATTTTAATTTTCTTTTCTCAAAACTTTATTAGAATCAAATATAGCATTAGTGTATAGTAGGGTTACGGTTGTCTGTTTTGGTTTGGGTGTAGGGTGGGACAGTGCTTCGATCTATGTTTTTTGCTTGTGCCCGGTGTAAGTAGTTGTTGGGTATGGGATGGGATGGATATGTTATGCGTGTGGTTGCTAATTCTGTTATCTTTGTTGTTGTATCCCTTTGTTTCAATTTTTGCTCGGTACTGCAAGATTGGTGGTGATTAATGTAACACCCCCAAAATTCACTCCTGAAAAAAAAATTGAAAGGATAAAGCGGAAGCTAGGAGAGAATTTGGGGAATGTTACCGCCACATCTAACACAAGATAGATGTCCACCATCTATCTCATGCTAGATGCAAGGCTAAAACCTGTCAAACAAAACTTTAAACATCAATGCCGTAAGGATAAACTCCCACAAGGAGGTATCCACAGGTAGATGGCAAGTGAATCAATTCACTAAATAAAATCATCGCTGAATCAATCAGCGGAATCCTGTGAAATAAATCCGAATTTTAAAAGCTTATTCGAGTACGATAAATTAAAAGTTAATTACAATACCCTTGAATTTTAAATACAATACTTGAGAATTCCAAATACAAATACAGTTAAACCAGACAAAACCCGATAGATCAAATTTCGGATTTGCCTACTCTCTCAAGTCAAGCCTTCCACCTAAATACAATATCTGAACTCAAACCTGCACAAGAAGTCTGCTCCCCACCATCAGTGGATCATCACAGGACCCATTCAATCAAGGTAGCATCAGTACTCATGGAAGGAAGCATAAAACACATAAGGTATGAAAGGCTCTAGCTTACAATTCTTATACTCAATTATACATGTATTACATACAATAAAATATAGGATCATAGATTCATACTCATGAGTACATTACTAGACATGACAACACATAAGATATAAGCGTATAAGAAATCACGATTGCATGCTAAGCAACACCCATCCAACAATCTGATAATAATTACTATTACATCCGATTTTATTTACTTACGATGAGTTCAGGAACTCCACTATTCTTAAACCGATGGAACGGTCTGAAGCACCTCTCGGGGACAACACACCCGAGCCACTATTATCATCCGGTGGAACGGATCCTACACCTCTTAGGGCAAAACGCTCCTGAGCCACTATTCTGAACCGGTGGAACGACTTGAAGCACCTCTCGGGGACAACACACCCGAGCCACTATTATCATCTGGTGGAACGGATCCTACACCTGGTCCTGACTCACGTAATCTTCCACTTTAAATAATTAGTGTCTTATTCATTACTTAATTCATATCATATTCTTGTTCACGATGAGTGTAGGGCCCCACTATTCTTAATCCGGTGGAACGGACTGAAGCACCTCTCAGGGACAAGTCACCTGAGCCACTATTATCATCCGGTGGAACGGATTCTACACCTCTCAGGGCAAAACGCTCCTGAGCCACTATTTTGAACCGGTGGAACGGCTTGAAGCACCTCTCGGGGACAACACACCCGAGCCACTATTATCGTCCGGTGGAACGGACCTTACACCTCGGCCCAACTCACGTGATCTTTCACTTTAAGTAATTAGTATCTTATTCAGGGATTTTAACCGACCATAAATCAGGCCCACATGAATAATTCCATGACATCAAGATACAGCATAAGATATCATATAATTTTAATCCCTACCCAACCCTTCACATACTCAGATACATATCATACTCTAGTTTCACATTAACACACATTTGCATTGAGACTATAAATTCGTACATACATACAATTATAACACAGAACACAGAATACGCTTGACATAATTAAGTGATCAATAACCATGCTCGTCACCTTCTACTTCAAGTAGACATACATTCAAATTCCGCCATAAGTAAAGGTAAAAAATGACTTACCTCAATCCGAAGCTAGCTAAGCAAATTGAAAAATAGGGATAGCTATCGAAGTCTCAACAATCCACGAGAAAGTTTTCCTAGATCGCCGATAAAAATCGGAACTAGGTTAGAAACCATCTTATCAATTAATAATTCACATATTCTAATTAAATAAACACAAACGAATACAAATGATCTTTATTGGAAAACGTGTCCAAAACTCAGGACTCAAGAGCATAGCTCTATTAAGATTTAAGATTAAAATATAAATCAAATGATTTAAAACCCAAACATAGAAATCGATTAGATAAAAGACACACAACACAATCAATTTTATAAAATCATCCCCGAAGATTAGGGTTTTAAATGCCTAAACTACAAATCGACCAAATCACTTCGATTACCTCAAATTGATAGTTTTAAAACACAATTACACTAATTTTAGATAAATCTAAATAATCAATTTCAACAAAACAATATTCCGATTAACCAATTCAAGACGATCCGTTTTCAAAATTAGGGTTTTAAAGCCCACGACACAAACTCAGATAATTCAAATCAATTAATTCCAATTAAAGGTATTAGAGTACAATTAGGATCATTTCCACTACTTCTATAAATTTAATTTTAGAAAAACAACTATACAAATAACCAATTTCATAATCTCACTTGAAATCTAGGGTTTTAGGCCCGAAAATACAATTCGGTTGAATTCTATTAATTTAATCAAATTGAATGTTTAGAAATGCAATTAGACATATTTCACAACATATCATATAATCAATTGATCAAAACCACTAAAGGAAATACCCAATTTAGCACAATTAGGGTTTTGAGCCCGGAACGCAAATCCGATCAATTATTGCTAAAATATATAAATTGACGGTTCGAAAATGTAATCAAATGTATTCTAATATAAATTGTATAGTCAATTGAATAAAATAACCCGATTACACAATCCAATTTAGTTCCGCAAGAGATTTGACCTAAAAATCCAATTCCAATTAATTACACACCATTTTCCCAAATCAACACTTCCGATATGAAATTAAATACATTTCAAACGATATTGTAAAATCAATTGAGCGAAACGACTCAATTACGCAACCCAATTTCAATACACATGAATTTTGACCTAGAAATCAAATTCCGATTGATTCCGCATAAATTTCTCAAATTGACGGTTCCAACATAAAATTAGATACATTTAAAAACATATTGTATAATCAATTTATCCAAAATCGCCAAATCGGACGGATCCGAAAAATTTGGGCATAACCCGACCTAAAATTCAATTTTCCAAATTCCGAACACAAACCATACAATTAACATATCCAAATCAATCTTACAGCACATATATACATAATACAACAATTAATTTAGCTTATCACAAGCTAAATCACACTCAATTAATCAAATTAATATTAGGGTTTTCGGATATTTATACCAAATGAAAATCAACGAAATCGGAGCAAAGGAAGGCTGGAGAAGCTTCGTCGGGGACCGGGGGTGGCTCGCCGGTGGTCGGGAGACGTCGACGGTGGCCGGGCGGCGGCGGCGCGACCTGCACGGTTGCTGCTGCGCGCTGCTGCTGGTGGCGCGTAGCTGCTTCGATGGCTCCTGCTGCGGCTGTTGCGCAGCTGCGGCGTCGTCGGTGGTGGCAAGGGGCAGCAGGTTGGAGGTCGACGGCCGGCGAAGGAGGAGCATGGAGGAGGAGGTCAGGGCTGGGGTTTCTGGGCGCAGAGCAGAGAGCAGGTCAGGAAAAGGGAAGAGAATGGGAGAAGAGAAGAGAAAGGGAAAGAAGAGGGGGGGTCCGAC
Organism: Tamarix austromongolica; assembly: GCA_039764185.1. Taxonomy (NCBI): domain Eukaryota; kingdom Viridiplantae; phylum Streptophyta; class Magnoliopsida; order Caryophyllales; family Tamaricaceae; genus Tamarix; species Tamarix austromongolica. The sequence goes on along the minus strand of CM077811.1, from coordinate 38,003,071 downwards.
GGGCAACGGGTTGGGTTTTTTTTTTAAATACACATATAAAATAAATACTAAAAGTATAAAATTATTAATGGAATATTTTATCTAAAATTCATTAAACAAAAATTATTTCATAAGATTCCGAAAGCTTAAAATTAATAAAAAGCTATATAAAGAATTTCGGAAACATTTTCGGAAAAACTTACCAACGAACATAAAAATTTGTATTATTTATGGAAATATATTATAAGACCTCGAAATAATATTTAAAAGCATAAAAGTAAATATTTAAATTAAATTCTAATAAACCGAGACTAATTTAAATAATTCCCGAAATCGATTTTTCGTAAACCAAAAATCGTAAAACGGAAGAAAATTAATTTCGGAAAGAAATTCACAAATAAACTCCCAAAATCTTTTTAATTTAAAACTTCCCGAAGATATTAACGATTTTTAAAAACGAATAAATTTAAAGTCGGAAATATTTTCTACGGATAAAATTATTAAAATAACTTTAACTATTTAAACCGAAATTTTATAATTTAAATAATATATTTCGTTAACGAAATATAACTCCAAAATAAAGTCGTAATCACACGACGAAGTTATAATCGAAAACGAATCTAAAATATTAAAAATCAAAACACGAGAAAGAATGGAAATACATATTTTTAACCAAAAATCGAAATCATAAGAATATAATAAAATCATGGTCGTGAACGAATTTGTCCAGAATGGTTCGCAACGGCAACGATTAATTAAATTCAAATATGAATTCGAAATCGTCGATAAATCCATAAAACAAATCAAAATTAAAATAATTAAATATTTACATCAAATTACACTAATAAAATCATTAGGCTTAATAAACTTAGGTTTCAAAAATCCGGGGTATTACAATTAATGAAAATAATCTTTACTTATCAAAATATATATATATCATTTTTTTTTTGCGTTGCTTATGTTTCTTAAATACAACTTATTTTTAGAATTTTGCATTTGTTGTTAGAGATGAGAATTCTCCTTTTGGGTTTGAGGTTACAATGGAAATTTTTTATTTAGGAAAGATTTCAAAGATCGAGATTCAATTTGAGATCTCTATCTTTGGATGTGTCCCGAGTATATACAATTTTATTTTATATAGAAACTGAATTAAAAATATGTTGTGAAAAAAATAGATTCAAGTATCAAAAATAAGATAAGATATTAGAGATGGGGTCAGGTTTTTGATATTGGGTCCGATGTTAAGGTTGGAAAATAAATCAAGAATGAAAAATGAATTAAAAATTAGGTTAGATATTGAAATTTAATTCATGTGAGAATTGTGTCAAGATTCTCCGATGAAAAAATAAATCAAAGATCGAAGTTAGTTCAAAAATTATTTTGCTCCCCATTCCATCCCATTGATATCTCTAGCTATTGTCATACTTTTCCTAAGAATGATTAGGGGTGTGAAATAGTGCACGGTGGCACATTTTGGTGATGGTTTGATGTTTCCAAGTTAGGAGTTCTTTTTTTGTACCGGAGTCAACTTGTATTGAGCTATGAGAAGCTGGGGGTGCTTGTTCTTGTATGCTGGTGGTTTTTCGTCTGGGTAAAGGGTTGATGACATTTTCAAACCTTCTTTAGAAGGTGGTGAAATGGTTCGCATTGAGTAACAAAATCACTTAAGATATCAATACAAGCCTAGTTATTTATAAGAAAAATCAAACAATAAAATTATAAGAAAGTTAGAGACATGATTTCTATTTTTATTTTTTATATGCATTCCGAATGAGTCGTCAGTGACAAGACTTTCAGGTTTGTAGCTTATGCCGTTGACAGCAGGTTGAGGACTTATTTACATCAATTCAATGGACTCATTCTTGCTGCACATCATATCGTAATCTTTTGTTGTGTAGATCTTGGTCTTTTTATTTAATCTCACATTTCCCATATATGACTATTGGCTACTCTTTAAGTAAACCCCAATGTTACAACATTTATTTTAAATATATATATATATATATATACACACATACTATATTTTATTTTAATTACATGACCTTGAAAGTGACTTTTTAATATAAATAGATACGTAAAGTTTTAAAGTCTGTTTGATTTTATTAATTCAAAATACAATAAAAATTCAGAATTTGGTATCGTATTTTATTTTATTTTTATTTTTAAAAGGAGGTGAGAAATTAAATTTTAAAGAATTATTCCATAAAAAATGTGACAACTTTATGGAGAAAATATCCAAATTTTTTATACCAATAGGAAATAGTAATAGTAACTTGGCTCAGACTATCTGCATTGCTATAAAATTGAGGAGTAAATCATCTTTTGCCATTGATAGCCATCTACGTTCAGCAAAAATGGCAAAAGGTAAGAAAATTAGGTCCTGCCCGACCAAGGGAGCAACACTTTAAAAAGAAAGGGAAAATGAGGGAAGAAAGGGGGTCATGAGGAAAAAAGAAAAAGAAAAAGAAAATGATTGTAGAAAAGAAAGGGAGAAAGTAGGTGCAGCCGTTTGTAGGGGAGACAAAAGGGGTGGATGGGGAAGAAAAAAATAACCGAAGGTTAAAAAGTATTGATAAGAATATTATTTTGGTATTAAAATATTAGTTTTAAAAAAACTAAAATACAAAATTTTAATATCAATTTTTAGTCTATAATATTCTATGAATAATTAATAATAAATTAAATGTTATTAATTTATTTAAAATTAAAACTTATACTTAAATAAATAATAAAAAGCAAAAGATTGTTAAAAAGCAAAAGATTGTTATAAGAATTGATGGGAAACAGGTAAGGAAGAGACTTTTCGCATTTTTGGCGCATAGTAGAAATGTCCAATAAAATTTAAAATGTCAGATTAGTACTATAATTAATTTATTAATTTAGTAGTCAGATTAATAAATTATATTGGTTGGATTTAACTGATCCGATCAACTAGCTTCGACCGATTTTCTAATTTTTACCGTTTCGCCTGTTCTTTCCCATTTTATTTGGTTTAGAGCTCAAAATCTGTTCGACAAACAGACTGATTTACGGGTTGGACCGACCGGTCCGGCCTGCTTTTTAATTCTATAATTCAAACTGTGCCGAATTAATACTGCCCGCGCATTTTCTCTCGCCGTTCTTTCTGCGGAAGCCACCGCACCGCAGAGGCGCAGACCGTCCTCAGTAACCTAAGCCAATCTTGAATTCTGGATTTGTAGAAGAGTAGAGCAGCCAGGGAGCGAGATCGAAAGCTAAAAAATGGCGCAGGCAGCGAGACTGAATCTCCGAATGCAAAAGGAGCTCAAGCTCCTCCTTTCTGACCCACCGCTCGGCGCTTCTTTCCCTCATCTCTCCGCAGCGACATCGGCCTCTGCCTCCGACACCGACTTATCTTCTCCCTTTCTCTCTTCCATCGACGCCGGTACACTCAGTACCCCCTTCAGCTTACGTCCATGCGATTTTTCTGCCAGACTACTTTCTGATTTGTTTAAATTTTGGTTTCGTATTTACTTTACAGAGATTCAAGGACCGGAAGGAACTGTTTACGGCGGAGGAATTTTCAAGCTTAAAATTCAAATTCCTGATAGGTTTAATTATAATTTGTCATTCAATTGACTGAATGTACTCCCCCTCCACCGGCGATTCAGCAGGTGCTGGTGGTAGTTAGTTTTTAGAAGTTCTAATTGTGCTACTGGTGATGGTAGGTATCCCTTTCAGCCTCCGATTGTGACGTTTGCGACGCCGATATATCACCCTAATATTGATAATGGCGGACGCATTTGCCTTGACATTCTTAATCTCCCTCCCAAGGTAAACTCTAATCGATGGCTTTCGCGGCAGCTTTCTTCTTTTGCCCTAATTTGTACTTTGTTTTGGCCGGTGAGCGTTTGGCATTATGAATATGATTATTGATTTTGAGGCGGTTGATTATGAAAGTGAACCCACCTGTAGTATCAAATGCTACATTTTTCGGTTTCATCGAGGCAGCACTTTCAGATGTTCTGTGATTGATTTTTAAGACCATAAGATCTTAAATGATGGCGAAAAAGCTACTTATGTTATACGAGCCTTTATCAATACTGATGGAGAGAAGAAAATCAGAGTTGGCTTTATGTGCCTCCTATTTGATGTTCAAAATATTTGTCGAGGTAATGGGGTTGGGGTGGTTCGATGAAGGGAAGTTTTTGATGGTGTTGTAGCATTTTCATTATGTAGACTGATGGTGACCGGTCAGTCCACTGTCTGTATCTATTGTATTTTGTTGGCATCATAAGAGAGATGTACTTATCATGTGATGGTGAAAACACCACAATTGAAAATATGCGATGCTCAATTGCATCTTTACATTGTTCAAGAAAGGCCATCCACTTAGATCATGCTCATCAAATACAATTGTCTTTTTTGAGTTCTTATGGTTGCATAAATCAAATACAATGAACGTTGTAGTGCTTAATTTCTTTTCTAGAGGGAGAAAAAAAAATCAAGTAACTGGCTCGAGGTATTCTCTTTAAAGTCTACATTTTGGAGTGCCATGTCAGTGATGTCACTCTGCTTGTGTTTCCAATCCCAACCTCAAGTGTTTGGTGGTGAACTACAGCTATAGTTCACCAGCCCTCTGACATAGCATGTAGCATTATTTTACGGGTCTTACGCTAAATAGCACTCTTATCAACATCTTTGCAGGGTGCATGGCAACCATCATTGAATATATCAACTTTAATAACGAGTATTGCATTATTGCTTACTGAGCCTAACCCCGATGATGGACTCATGTGTAAAGCAGTAAGTCCATGGCTAAATGATGATAAATATCATAGCCTACGTTTTCTCGGGGCAGATTTCTATTTCATCATGAGTTTGGCTGTATTTTCAGAGTAAGGAGTACAAATATAACAGGCAAGCTTTTGACTTGAAGGCCAGAACTATGACTGAGAAATATGCTAAGCCTGGATCAGATGGAAGTGGTAGCAGTAGTGACTGCTGTCAGAAAAGAAAGCTTGGTTTGGTACTAACTTTTATCTTATCACCAATGTATTTGACTTCTGCTTATTTCTGAGCCCATTTTTGCTTTCAAACAGAGGGAGGGTAAAGAAGGGCACGGAAGCGAAACATACAAGGAATCAAAGTGTGCTGCTAATAGCAACAAACCACTTAACCTCAACGAACATGTCGTCCGCAGGAAGTTGTCCCTGGTGGCTTCACGCCCAGATCTGAAGGAGAATGATCAAGCTATTGGAGAAATAACTGCAGCAGCCAACTATAGGCCACCAGACACATACCAGAAGTTATCTATAGAAACTTCAGCTGGAGCTGTGGAAGAGGATGGTCACCATGAATTAACTAAGGCGATCAACTTTGAAACATTTGGCTTTCGCAGGAAGTTGTCCCTACATTCTTCAAGCCAAGCCATGAAGAGGGAAGCTCATGGAGGAGTAAATAATGAAAATTTCCCTCCATCTCTGACTCACGAGACTGAGAAAGAAAAACAAGATGATAATCAGCATGGTCAATTTAACCAAAGTGGTGATTTCTTTCATCTAAGTCGCAGTAAGCTTTGCTTGAGCAAGCGAAAGTTATCGCTAAATAGGTTTGACGTACCAAAGGAGTAATAGAATCATAACGCAGACTGCTTTGTAAATCAGCATTTTCTAGTGATTCATCGATAATCAGTAGTTTCAGAATTTCACGTCAATTTTGTGGGATCTTAAGCTTTAACTTGGCTATTGTCCTTTCATAAGAAGTGTTACCTATGGAGAAGTTTGAGCTCAACCAGCATACATTCATCAGTGTGGTTGATTTTGTGAACTTTACTTGAGTCAAAATAGCCCACCTTTTTACTCAAAAAGAAATACTAGCTAATTTAGCTTAGAATAAAATTAACATTCTTGTTAGGACAACAGTGAACTAGTAATAAGGAGGTCTTTCTTGTAACAAGATGTGGAACAATTTTGCTAGGGTTATCAAAACATTTATGATTATAGGATGAGCTATTTGATGCTACATGGAGTTGGGTTTTAGAAAGTTAATCTATATATATGATGTCACTTGAAGTGGGATTTTGATAAATTGGTTTACATTTGGTATCATATATTGACCCATATGGCATGAAAAATAGATTTTAGAGATTAGAGTATTGATATGTATGGGTGTCATAATGGTCTTTTATATATATATATCAAAAATATCAATTTATATGGACTACTTATTTACGATGGTTATGTTTTTTCTACTAAGAGCTAATAAGAAGTTTGAAAGAATATTTTTCTCGACCCATCATGTTGTTTCTTAGGTAATGTCCCTCCCTCTACCTTCTATCAAGAAGCATTCTCTTAGTAATACCATTGTTCAACACCAATGGTTCCAACGAATTCAACTCTAAAAGTCCTTTTGGTATAGATATTAAGAACTTTTATAATGTTAGCAAGCAAATCAATCATAAAGGATCCCTTTGTTATAACACCCACTTGTAGCTTCAATGGTTTATAAGGGGAGCCATTGATAATGATAGCTGCTAAATAGGCATCAAACAATCCTCAATCTAATTTCTCCATTTTTGAGGAAACCCACTTGCTTCAAGGTTCAAATGATAAATTCTTAGGATGTAGAATCATAAGTTGTGTGAAAATATGTCTTAAAGATAAAAGCTTCTTTACCTTCTCTAGGCATGAATCATTGGGTTCATCTCTATCATCACACCATCAAGGATCAGTCTCCTATTCATAAATACAATCTTTCCATCATCAACAATTGTTGATAAAATTAATTGATGTGAACACCTTGGACCAAATTTGACAGTAATAACAAAAATCTAAGATCATATTTAGAAACATAGTCAGAACAAGAGAAAACAATTGGGGAAAACAATGATCTTATTATGTGTGATACTTGTGATTGTAAAAAGAATCAAATAATCATAAAAATAATCACTCAATACACAAATTCTCTCTCTTAGAACTCTAAGGAAACAAGATAATTGGTGAAGTGGAGTTTGGAAGTTTTTAGCGACACTTGGCGATAGCTAGAGTCTTTAAACTCTTATATTTATAATAGTATTAATTAACCCTAATGAGATTGATGTAGCAAAAAAAAGAAGTAAACAAAACACAATTTGTATAAACAAACATAGAACCTCATGTGTTTTTCTTAAACACTCAGGTAAGAACAAACTTTTGAGGGTTAAGGAAAAGATAAGAAACACAGGCCTCGATGTGTTCTTTCATTGAGTCTCTATATGAATACAAAATCTTTTGAATATTTGCATTTACCAATCTATGCTAATCTTTACACATGAATACAAGTCATAATCTCATTATTTCCACCTTGGTGCATTACTTGTAACGACTATCACCATGAACACAAAATATCAACACAAACCCTTCAGACCGAAGAACCCCTCTTGGTACATAAACATGGCCCAAGTTTGAGTGCCACTCAAACTTGAACAAAAGCAACAGATATGTTAGTACACATACTAGAACATTATCAAAAGAAACTCCTTATTTCAACCTAGATTCACAAGTTGACACTCCGAGAAAAAAAGCATCAACTGGTCTAATCCAATGATATAATAAGTTGTCTCATTAGAGTAGTTGTATTAGATTTATAACTTTGACATAATATAAGAAGCAAAAGGACCTGCGGTTGGATGAATGACTAAATCATTGAATTAAAATCTTTCTTCAACTTATTTGACAAAGGTAAAAGTCTTCTAGAATTGATGAATTGCTGATTTTGGGATAGGTTGATTATCTCGTTTGTACTAAAATATCTCATGTGCACATAATAGACCGTGTGTCCACCTGAAGTAACACCCACATCCTAAAGGATCATAACTAACCAAATAATATCTCTCATTCTCCTCCTCAATTAGGTTTAGTGCTTTAAAACATACAACAGATGCGATCTCCTTGAACAACACACTATTAGTAGAGTAATGACCCAAGACTGCTTCAAATCTTTCTTCAACTCATTCACTTGGAGTCGAATCAACGTATCGATCTTTGGTCATAACGTATCAAAACTCATTTGAGATGATGTTATATATTTTTTTAGCCTCAACTGCTCACTTTCCACCTTAAATTTAATATTTTAAAATATAAATGTTAGTTATATAATTGTAGTTCAAATAAAAAATATATCCACACTAATAAAATTATACCCGTTGGTCGTATAAGTACAAAAGTGAAGCTCTTGGTCAACCAAAATGTAAACAAACATCTCCTTATGAGGATTCAACCAAGTGTCATAGACATATTGTATATGTATGGGGTGAGAAAATCAGCCCCATCTGTCATGTATCAGTACAAAATCATTCTCATATGCCTGTAGTGTGGTTGCCTTCACAATCTTTCTCCATTGGTTCATGAAATATTCTTCGAATGCTACAGATCCTAATTTTTTTATTGCATGTGAGAGAATATTCTTACTAATATTCCATTTGCATAAGAGGAGGGCTGAATTAGAAAAGACCTTAGGAACTACTTCTATCACACTTAGCTCTCTGTCATTGATGACAATATTTGGTTCATGGAACTCCATCATCCTCCTTACCTTATCAAGCACCCATTGATAATCATCTTCATTTTCCCTTCCTATGAATGCCAAAGCAATGATAAAATTCATACCACTAGACACAAAACCAACAACTTCTAAGAAAGGAAGGTTGTACCTATTGGTTTTGCATGTGCAATCCAAGCAAATGACATATAAGAATGCAAGCAAAAGAGAAATGGAATCAGGATGTGCAAATATAATATCACTGGCCATATCAAAGTCTGGATACCTATGATACCAATATCAATAGTCCTTCGTTTCCATCAAATGTAATAGCTGCTGTACAACTGTACGTCTCGTCAACTTCAATACCCTAAACTTGTGTCTTGCATTATAGATTGTTTGAAGTATTGCAGCAATATCACGATTACCCCATTGTAATTTATCGATGATCTCCATAGGTTTCACATTTATCGCAGTCAATTCCTCTAAAAGCTTTTGTTATTTTGGTGATAATTGTTGCCCAAAAGAATACCTTTGTTTGAACTTACCCAAACTGTGGTTGTGTATACCACATTCAACCTTTAATTTCCAACCATTGTAAGGACTTTCCCTCCTACGTATTCTAAATTTACAGTCATATTTTTTTAACCTGGAAGTTCTTGCATTTTCTGAATTCCTTGATAAATTCCTTCTATATGTGCCACCTCTTTGAAATGCCTCAAAATCCTAATTTCTATTATCTATTATTAAATAAGATTTTTATGTGGGAGTTTAACCAAAATAATTCATTTTTATTAAAATAAGAGGAATTTAATTAGGTTAAACCAAAAAGAAATTTAAAAGTGTTTTAAATAGGAGGAATTGTGGTATTTTAAGCTAATTAAGGATTTTATTTTAGAAATTAATTAAATAAATTACTTTATTTAAATTAAGAAGAATAGAATAGTTTCAAATTAATATAAAATTTATAAATAATTCAATTGGATAAAATTAGAGTGTGTTGTTAATTTAAAATGGAATTTAAGAAAATTCTTTCAAAAATCCCTAAATTAACCTAAAAATAGAATTTAATTATTATTTTGATAATTATATTTTATTAAACATCCCAAATTACCCAAATCATACTAATTAATCCAACCACTAATTTCCCTTCTTTTTCCTTTTTCCTTTTCTCCATTTTCCCCTCTTTTTCCTTTTCTTTCCCTTCCTTTCTTTTTTTTCTACTATCCCCCCCGACTTGGGCCGGCCTGCTGGCCCAACACCCTAGCGCGACCCAGCACCCCCGCGCACCTCTTTCTTTTCTCCCGGCCGGTCCGGCCCGCCCCCCTTTTCTTTCTTTCTTTTCTTTTCCGCTGGACCACCGGTCCAGCCTTCTTCCTCTTCCCTCCCCGCGTTGTCTTCTTCCTTCGCCGCTTGCAACATGAAAACCATGGCTGGGAAGGAAAGCCTGCAATAACAGCCATTGCTCCCGTCTTTTCGTCCCTCTCCACCTCGTTGACTTCCCTGTGGACATGACAAATCAATCGTAGCCCTTCTCCCACATGAAATCACTCTCTCTCTCTCCCCGATGAGTCTCGGTCTGCAACAGCAGACCTACGCCGGCCAGCCTCGCCGAACACGCAAACACCTAACCCCTACTCCCCCTCGAGCCTTGTCGTTTTCCGTCCCAATTTCACTATAAATAGCCCTAACCATTGCCTTAATCGGGTTCGAAATTTGGAACCTAGAAAACCAGAGCCGCACACCACCCCACCTTTAGCCGCCCTTTCCTTCGCCTTCGGCCACCGTTGCCGCCTGCCCGCGCCACCAACATCCTCCCTGCACCTCCCTCTACACAACCAGACTACTAGCTCCCCCTGCCTTGCCTCGCACGAGTCGCCTTGGCCACGCGAAGTTGCCTTCCCGAAACAACCTTTCGACCCCTGCCGCCACCTTCGTGCCGCCGGCGCTGCCTCCACTGCCACCTACAGCTCCGCCACTACACCCCAAATCAACCAGCGGTTCCTGCTCTACCAGCCTACACCTCCACTTTCCCCTACTTCCCTCTTCCCTAGCTTCCATCTCCACTTTCCTCCTTTTCTCCCTTCCTCCACCGCCGTGCCGCCGCGCCGCCGCCGCCGCCACCACCTCAGCCAGGTTGCTCCAAATTTCTTGGACAGTTGAACCTTAGACCTGGAATAATAGAAGTGGTTAATAAATTTTAGTATTATTATTAACTATTATTTTTAATGTCATTATAATTATCATTAACCTAATTATTATTAATACTATCACTATAATTACTATTAATACTACCATTATTATTATTATTATTATTATTATTATTATTATTATCATTAGCAGGCCCTAACTTTTTCCCTAAGAACTTCTAATTAATGGTATTAAGCAATACAAGACCTTAATAAGTTATTATTATTAATATTGCTAGTATTATTATTATTATTATTATTATTATTATTATTATCTTTACTATTATTATCGTTACTATTATGATTACTATTATTATTATTATTATCATTATTGTTATTATTATTATTATTAGTACTATTATTATTATTATTGTTACTATTAGTATTATTATTATTATTATCACTATTATTACTATTATTATTATCATTGTTATTATTATTACTATTAGTGTTCTTATTGTTATTAATATTATTATTATCAGTATTACTATCATTATTACTATTATTGTCATTATTATTATTATTATTATTGTTATTATTATTATTCCTATGTTTATTACTCTAACTATGACTGATGTTGTTATCTTTGTTATTATTATTATTATGGTAGTATTCTTACTATTATTCGTATTATTATTATTATTATTATTATTATTATTATTATTATTATTATTATCCTTATCATCATTATTATTATTATCATTATCGTCACTATTACTATGGTTATGAGGTTGTTGCTAGTATTATTATTATTGTTATCATTATTATTATTATCTTTATTATTTTTATTATCAACATTACTATTATGGTTATTACTATTACTATTATTATTATTATTATTATTATTATCCTTGTTATTGTTTTGTTGTTGTTGTATTTAACGCGCTTATTATTTTATCGATTATTACCATCGTTATTATCCTTAACATTATAATTTAATATTATTACCTTAGTATTTTTGTTATGCCTAGTATTGCCACAACTATTGTATTGTTATTATTATTATTGTAATTATTATTATGGTTATTGTTATTTTACTATCATTATCGCTATCATTACTATTATTATTACTATGGTTAATACTAGTGTTATTATGTTTATCTTTCTAACTATTATTATTATTGCTATTATCCCTATTAGTATTATTTCTAGTACTCTTACTATCATTTGTATTATTACTATTATTATTTTTTTTGTTGTTTTTGTTATTATTATTATTATTATTATTATTATTATTATTGTTATTATTATTATTATTATTATTATTATTGCTATTATTATTATTATTATTATTTTCATTACTACTACTCCTTCTACTACTACTACTACTACTACTATTATTATTATTATTATTATTATTATTATTATTATCATTACTATTGATATTGTCATCTGAATGATTATGGTTGCGTTATTATTTTATTACTATCGGTAATATTACTATCACTAATACTATTATGATTTCAATTATTACTATTATCATTATTATCATTATAGCCATTATTATTCTTATTATGAGTATTATTATTATAAGTAGTATTCTTATTATTGTTAGTATTATTAGTAATTATTATTAATAATATCGAAACCCTCACCTTAATACTCTGGATTTGCTAAAACCTACTTTAATTAGTGATAATCCGTTTAAACTATCGTAAGAATAGTAATAACCCTACCTTTTATTTATAAACCCCTACTATTAATATTAGCCTTAGTATTAGGCCACGATAGGGGTAAGATAGGAATTTTGATAATTCCGGTAGAGGGAGATTAACCCTAAGTATTTCCCTCTTATAGGTGAACCGGGTCAAACCCCAGGAGGTGTAGGAGCGTGCTCCAAGCCCGGCGCCGATTTAGGTAAGGACGTAACTAAGGCCACCTGTGTGTATTGCATGTTTTACCTGTCTTGTATGCTTTGTGCGGTTGTAAGCTATAACCTGCATATTATCTGTGTATTGTGTAGCGCAGCATGGAACCGAGGTACGTTCTCGTGCTCTTGTCTGTGTGTACTAATATGGTATGGTACAAATATGATGTGATGTAATGTGACCCCTACGACATGCATGCTAGATTATGTGAGGAAGTCTTGTGAGGTGGGGACTTGAAAAAGAAAAATAAGCAGTTAAGATAACCAAAGGGAAGTACGTTGGTTAACATAGGTATGGACGACCTAAGGAATTCATAATTTGTGAAATGATGAGGAAAAAGGGGGAATCAAATAAATAGAAGAATGGGAATAAAATAAGGTTGCATGGGGGAAACTAGGGTTTGCATGGAAATGATAGAGTTGGCATGGTGGAAATGATAGGGTTTGCATGGGAAGGTTAAGGTCCTCATGGGGGCGAACCTTACGTATGAAAAGTTACCGTGGGACGTGAGGAAGATAGTGGAAGGTCTGTTTGGGAGTCTGGGGACTCGAGGTGAAATATAGTACGTAGGGTCATATAAGGGACCCGATTAGGGTTTTGGGAAGAATTAGTAATCTGAAAAAGGCGAAAGAAAAATGATTAAGGGTGAGTGAGGTGCGGGTTGAGAGTGAGAGTTTATGTTATAAGGGATGATTATGGGAGTTTTGAGGGAGAAGAAATATTAGGTGAAAAGGAGAGGTTACTTGTGGGAAAAGAAAGGTACTAGAGTTGAAGTGGCCAACTAGAGTTTTAGGGTCACAGGTAGAATCGATGGGTAAAGTGATATGATTTGGGGATTGGACCTGAATGAGATGAGGTGTTGAGGATATATGAGTTAATGGTAGTGAAGTAAGAGGAGGTTGGACCACATAGGTCCAATTAGGGTTTCAAGGGAAACCCTAGAGGCTAATGGCGGGTGGAGTCCGATGTCACGAGGCGTTGTGCCTTAATTCATACTCTAGGAGTTGGTTTTATTATGTGTAAGTATAGAAGGGAAATGGATATCGAGGTGTGATAAGGGGTGCACGAGTTCCAAGATATGGGACGGGCCCTCCTGGGAGGATAAGTGTGGATATAGTCAGCCATGCATGTCAAGGGTAAAACACTTTCAAATAAGATACGTTAAGATACTAATCACTTAAAGAGGAAGATGCTGAGCCGGGCCCAGACCGGTCCACCTGCGAATAATAGTGGCCAGGAGCGTTTTGTCCTGTATGATTTCCGGTCCACCGGCTATAATAGTGGGGGTTTCCGTGCTCAGCAAACCAAATGTAAAATCTATAAGACATGGAAAATACTAAATACTTACAGTGGAACACCATGTGAGTCGGGGCCATACCGGTCCATCGGCAAATAATAGTGGCCAGGAGCGTTCTGCCCTGGAGACCGGTCCACCGGCAAATAATAGTGGTCAAGAGCATTCTGCCCTGAGTTTATATATTCCGGTCCACCGGCTATAATAGTGGGGTTCCTGCACTCACGTGGATTAATAAAGACTGTGTGTGAAATGGACATATTATTAACGAGGATAAAAAAATAAGTCACCGGAAAGTACTCAGACCTTATCTTGTGTGTTATTGCATGTTACTTATATGATTGTGTTATGTAGGCTACTTGGTGTGACTGTATGCTTGGCCTTAGCACACCTGCGCCCTTACTCAGTACTGGACCCGTACTGATATTACACTGGTTGAATGGGTCCTGTGATGATCCACCGACAGTGGGGAGCAGACCTTTGATGTAGGTTTTGATCGGTTACTAAATTGGGGTGGAAGGCTTGACTTGAGTGAGTAGGTGGTCCGGATATTTATCCTTCGGGATTTGTTTTGTTTAATTGTATTCATCTTTGGAAGTTACAAGTGTTGTATTTAAATTTCCAAGGGTTTTATCGTACTTTATCCTTCCGTCATTTTAATTCCTCTGACATTTGGAATTTTAAATTGTACTTCCGAACGTAACTCTTGGCTTTCGTACTCTGATTTCCTTATCACTTATGCCTTACTAATGATTTGTTTTGGTTCTATTATTTTAGCCTTAGCACTTAGTATCGGGTCGATAGTTGTGAATCGATCTGGTACTAAGTGTGGCGGTAATACCCCCGGATTTACAGTTTTATTTGCTTGCTTCCGCTAAACTCCTTTAAAAGTAAACGAGGCGGTAATACCACATTCAACCTTTAATTCCCAACCATTGTAAGGACTTTCCCTCCTACATATTCTAAATTTACAGTCATATTTTTTTAACCTGGAAGTTCTTGCATTTTCTGAATTCCTTGATAAATTCCTTCTATATGTGCCACCTCTCTTACAACGAAGCTAAAACCTTTCTAGTTTTGATCGTTTTATAGTGAAAATCATATTGTGTAGCCTTCTTGTATCATTAATATGCTTAATTAGGGACTCATGATCATTGAAAATACAATCCATTGAAAATAAGCCCATCAAATCAGTATCAATTGGGTCTTTCGTCTACAATAAAAAAATACATATTTTATTATTACATATATAAGGAAAATGAGGGAAAAACGGACTGGCAGGTCTACGAGTGGGATGCTCGTCACTAGCACCAACCTACGAGTGGACCACCCGCTGCAAAACACAAGCTACAGGTGGATTGACCGTTGGCTTGTTGGAGTAATACAGGTGAGTGCCCCATTCCTCGGCCTCTAAGGATGGGTGGTTTACCCTTCGACTGGCATAGTTTTTGGGTGAATTACCCATTATACAATACTTGCAATGGGTTATTCACCTGTACCTTTGCCATAGTCTACGGGTGGTTCACTCGTAAGCTTTAAATTTGCTAAAAAAAAATTAATTACCATAGTTGCCTCTATTTCGATTTCCATGAGATAATAATCCATCAATTTTTTTTTGCAGTTTTTTTTTGGCGCAATTGGAGAGAATTAAAACTAAGTGTAAAAATATAAGATAGAAACGTGTCTGTAAAAGGTAGAAGGGTAGAGGGGTAAAAAGTTAATTTTTTTTAATTTTTTATTTTTATAGGGTATGAAGTTAGAAAAGAGGGTATGTATTTAACACCCCATATTAAATATTTATATTACTCCCTTTGCTTTTAGATATGTACTCCCTCTATTTCAAAATAAAATTATTTTAGCAATTTACACATTATTTTAATAATTTATTAAATTGACCATAATATTTCAGTTATATCCTTTAATGCAAAACAAAGGGCAATATTTTTTGGTAAGTATATATTTATGTTTCCATTAATTGCAAAATTCAAAGATAATTACAAATAACTTTTAAAGAACAAAATAAGGGAAAAGGCTCCAGGCTAAAAGAAGCAAAACCAAGTCAAATCTCATTGTTTAAGTTATCTATATATTCCATCAAATGACTATAGGACTTGAAGTACTAAAATCGACTCATCCTCCTAGTTAGGTCTAATATCATTTGTATTTTAATGGATCATGAATATTCTTATATTTTTTTCTCTCTATATATGGTATATGCCATGTTAGCAACAACTAAGATTTGAATGAATTGTCTTCTCTCTATGTATGGCGAGCGCTTACAAAGAATAATTAATAAATAAAAATAAAAGAAAAATGTGACGTTATAGGTGAAAATTATCCTATAAAATTTCTGAATTGATTTTTTTTGAAAAATAAATAAATATTTTTTTTTCTTCTTTGTTCATTAGCATTAGTTACTTAATAAAATTTTATGTATCTATTTATATTTTTAAACAATAATTATCATTTTTAATATTAATAATTTAGGCATTCAGATTATTTTTATAACTTGCGTTAAAACCACACTTATAAAGTAAGTATTAGTTTCTTAATTATAATCCAAAAGGCTATTTTATATTCTATCTTAAATTCATGGTAATTGATTCTAGAAGCAGTCCGTTAAAGGAAATTGGATCCAACGATAAGGTCCAACCCCCACTACCAGTTTATAAATGAAGGAACAGTTGGGCTGCGGAGCTACGGATCTAAATCAAAACCTTGTGGTCAACGAGTTGAGGACCGCTGCTCAAAGGAGTTGTTACTTGTTAGATGGCGGCGGGCACTCGATCCACCCCTCAGGCATGGATTATCGCGGCTATGGAGTGGCGGTGTTGCGATTCAACAACACATCGCCTACCTTCCGGCATCATCTTATTAACTTTACGAAGAGGTTCGATCGTCCGCCTGTCGTATTTCCACCCTTTAGCATTTCAGTGAATTCGTGCGGTATATTATTGCTTTTGGTAAACGAATTTTTATCTTCTCGTTTGGGTTCGCTCTGTTAACCCTAAAGGAGAAATAAAGCTGGTTGGTAATGAAAATTCAACATTTTTAGGCGAGCGCTTGCTCTAAATGCTACTGAATTTCGAGATATGATAACTAAAGAGCAGCTGAGTGTCTAATCCTGGAATAATTTGAGTAGCGTGATAATTAATCTGAATCGCAGTAAACTATTGTTAGTTGATCTAGTGAAGCGGTCGATTGTTGCTGTAGCTGGATGAACTTCAATCCCATCTCAGAAAACAGAGGAGTTGTTTTATTTTCCATGCCCAGTTCTTGCATTTACAATCTTAAAAAAACAACTTCAATGTTAAGGTAATAATCTTGGTGTATGTAATTTTGGTCAAGAGGTTAGAACGTCTCCACTGGCGGCTGGCGCAGGCCAATTAAGGCCTAAAACTTAATTGAGGATGGGCTGCAAAGCTTTTCATCAAACATAAATTACATGAAACATTTGAATTAGCTGTCTTCCTACTACTGAATGCCGCAATGCTTTGCAGGGATTGGAGAGGCCAAAGCTTGGATGTAGACCTGGCACGTTACTCACTTACCCCAATTCAACGACTGAAAAACCTTTCCAACCTGAGAAAGTGACCGATTACAGGCACATGAAAAGGAGCATATGAAGAATACTTTCTGCTTCAACAAGAGTAGAGTGATTGAAAACCAGAAAAACATCGGCAAATTGGTGGTGGTAGAAAAAGTCTTTGGCAGTAGGATCACAGATTCTCTCTCTTTTCATTTTCCAGGGCTTACTGTTCTACTGTAGACTGGACATGATTCCTTGGACCATGCAACAGATGTGGCTACTTCGTTATCCGGGATAGGAAGATTGGGGGGGTTACAGTGAGGCGAGCCAAGGAAGGTGTCATTTGACTCTCTTAGCATAGCAACATGGTCATATCTGTAGCGTGGATCCAAGGATTTATGCCTAAAATATGGTAGAACCATAAGCCTCAGCAAATGAAGAGAGAGAGAATCTCGCTTATCTATTTCGTTACACATGTCTTCTTCGCTTGTGGTGGGCATTCAACCTTCAACCTGGTACATATAACTGAATTTGACTTTTAACTGGCCGATTCGTTGGTAATCTGGTGGCAACTATATTGCTTCTTGTGTTGTTTAATATATTATGTTGGTTGACGTCGATTTCATTGTTCCCGTTTGGCTGTATGGATGCTGCTGTTGGTTATTGGGCGAATTTACAACTGTCTTACGCTGAAACCCACTTCGGTCTTGTTGATCACTGCTTGCATATTGTATCCAACTTGGTGTTCTTCTCTTTGATTATTAACCGCTGATCGCTATGGGCTTGTGATTTTTATAACAGATGAATTTAATCGAAACTGGATGCGGAAGCTGGAAATTCATCCAAAATTATCTCATTCCCTCGAGGTTTCAGAAATCCCCTGGCCATAAAGATTAAGTGATGGGTTGGCTGGCTGCTGATTGAAGACTTGAAGTTATAGTTTAGTGCCTTGCCTGTTCTTCTCTTGACCTCTGCATGATCGAAAAGTCGCAACACTGTGCAACGTTCCTAGTGCGCTAATAATTTTATAGCCATGGATGGCAGAAATTGCTTGGGCCTTACCTTGCATCATTTTGCGTGGTGTATATTGTAGTGAAGATCATTATAATATGCCTTGAGGCCTTAGACCACAATGGAGGGCTCACATCCATTTAGTGGGCAGGGCTGGCCAAGGGAGGCTAACGGTGGTTCGCTCATATTTTATGACGACTGGCTGTGACGTATACGGACTCGAAAATTGTAATTGTTATAATTGGAGGGCTAGTTGAATAATAATTTTGTAGTATTCTGTCAGCGACACCATTGTTTTAAAATCTCAGGGTCGGTTTAACCTCTAATAAGATACATAGTATATAGATAGTTTAATTTAGGAATGGATAAGGCATTAAAATTTTGTAAGTAGCTGGAAGCTAATATTTAGGTTTGCTTTCCACTTTCTAATTATTAATCATCTTGGATGCCAGGTCGTTTCGTTTGGCAATCCCGTTTGTAAGTCAAAGGTGCCATGTCTTCTTACCAATTATGATAAATATCCTCGAGTATCTTTATTACCTCCCTCCTCCCTCCCCCCTCCTTTTTTCTTGGTCTTTCTTTAAGGTGCTAATCCTTTTTGTTTGGCACGCTGCTTGCAGATTCCTTTTAGCGAAATTGACCTATAGAAAGTTAGGTCTGAATGTTCAGTTGATCTGAAGATTAGCAGTTACAGAAAGTCTAACCCCCTCCAGCCCCAAAACCTATATTTATTTGTTTATCTCCATCCCTCCTCTTTCTCCCTCTTCTCTTTCCTCGTCAAGCAAACATATCACTCCTGTGCCTGTGCCACCATCTCTTGATCATGGTAAGTTCAGTCCTTTCTTACTCAACAACTATATACGTATATATATATATGCAATATGTGCTGTGGTGTTTGCTTTAAATCGACTAGGACTTGGAAAGCCATTGATCAGGAATTCAGGTCTGTTGGCTTAGGAACCGTGGTTGGTTGGTTATGTGGCTTTCTGGTAGAATTTTACTGCGCTCTCTGCAAGCGAGTTGATTTAGTAAATCCTGCTGACGATGGTTTTAATTATATGGGTTGAATGATGCAGTCTTTCACGCCGTTGATGTTGAAGGCTTTGTTAAGAATGGTGACTTCGTTGGTGGCACAACCGGCAGCATCCGTCTCGACTCTTCTATATTACAGTAACTTGCTGCCTCAGAATGCGGCATTGGAGAGATTAGTGCAGCATGAGTTGCTTGATCGGGATAATATTTTGTTTCATTTCCTCGTGAGTTTCTTGAGGTGCTTTTGGTAGATAGCTGTGTTTGATTAATTGATTCAGTTTTGTACAATTTTTTCCCCTCAGAAAAGGGAACAAATGAAGAAAAAAAAAAAAGTGCACGGTAAAAGTCTAGCCGTCTGTATCTTGTTGCGATTTGCTAATTATGAATGCTTATACTGCCGGTGAGTAATTTTTTTTATTTGAGATGAAAACTATTCATTGACGTGCTGATACCGATCATGGGTGTTTGTAGATCATGATTCACAATATCAATTTATAGAGATTGTTCTATTTGAGTATGGAGTATGATGACGAGGCATAGCTTTCTATCAGCCTCTGTTCTTCTACCGAACCATCCACAGTCTGATTATACGCTGTTTATAAGTGTCCCCTGTGTCACGAAATCTACAGCTACTTTTTGGCCGTATGAGGTACGCACCGCGCAGTCGCCGTATAAACGTGGCTAGCGGTTGCTGGACGGCTTTTGGGGGAACCGTCGCAATCGATTCTGACTGTTTTACTGTATTTAATATTTAAGAAATAAATTTATAAATATATATATAAATTTAAAAAAAATATGATTTAAATTACTCCGTGTAAGCTCTGTTCTCTTTTTAGATTATTTTCTTTGGGTATTCTTATTCGGATAATACATTTTTACTCACGGAAAAACGATTGCTATTTTTATCCTCAGAGTACTGACAGTTTTTACCGTACCAACCTCTACCCCACCGACATTGTTTAACACAACAACCCCCACCCTACCACAACTCTTTCCTGCAGTAACCCACACCCCATCAGCAATATATGCCGCACCAATGCCTCCGGCTAGAATGTACCATTGACTTCCACTGCACGGATCGCCAACCACCACCGTCCGCAACATTTGCCGTTGCCCTGCTCCTACCACTGACATAAGTTATCAATCCCCTACTCCCACCGTCGACAACATTTATCGGTCTCCTATCCCCACTGTTTTTGCCGGTACCCCACCCAATGATAGGCTGTTTTTGTGGTTCCCTATATATATATATAGCTAATTAAAGAAGAATGGATGTATCCGATAAAATTATCGGACCCAATTATTATATGCAATAATAAAAATTTATCTGCACATTATAATCGTATGTGTATCTCACTTTAGTATGGATAGGAATAAAAAATTATCAGAAATATAGGATATGTTTGTTTGGAAGTTTTTGCATATTTTTGTTGTTCCGAAACTTCTTTTGGTTCTTATTTGCTAGTTTTATTGCCTTATCGTAATTCTCTAGTAAGAACTTTTCCCAAAATTTTCAGATAAGATATTGGAGCAGGTTATTCCGTAGCTTTTTTGTTATATCACGAAGAATCGGTAACGTGACGAACTTTGGTTCTATCTTCTAAATTTCCTTGTCTGCAATTCATCTGAATTTCAATAATAAAATCGATTCAATTAAAATATGAATTGTAGGTAATAAGTTACAACATAAATAAAATGTAAACACATAGGTGAGAGTAATTTAATTGTTAAATAATATATTATCAATTCATATTATGATAGCTAAAGATATATATATATATATCCAACTTTATGACTAAAATGCAATTTCTTAAACAAATCCTCTACTTTATTAATTAAATACATCAACAATAATTTTCTTAATTACTAGTAGTAGTTGAGTATAATATAACAACTAAATTACACTTAATTATGGTGTCTTATAAAACCAATCCCACTGGTAATCCAATTATACCCATCCCCGATATACTTTTTCAATAATCCAACCAAATTTATCCAAAGATTTTCAATAAAAATTACCAAATTAAATAAATCTAATACAAATATAAACATATTTAATAAATCTAATATATTATCCAATCAATATATCATCCAAAGATAATGAGAGATTGGGAGTGTGTAAGAGAGAGTACAAGATGGTAAAATAAGAGAATGAGAAATATTACCTAAATAAAGATGGGGGATGATAAAATAATAATAAAATATATTTTTTACCTAAATACTCAATTTTCATTTAAAAGATACTTCTTCTTTTAGTTTGATTTTTATTGATTTTAACTACTATGAATTCATATTTAGAAAGATTTGTTGTATTATATTTATTATTATTATTATTATTATTAGTAGTAGTAGTATTTTGATTTATACTTTTCTATATATATTTATTATTAACATTTTATCGATCTAATTTAATCATATAGATTTATAGAAAAGAAATCCAGGAGAACATAGTCTCATTGTCTAATTTGACCGTATCGATCGAAAGCCCATGAATTTAGTGTAAATAAAACCAGATATGAGTACTGTATGTTAATGTCACGATGCACATTGAATTTGAAGCTGATGTTTTAGATTTTTCTAGCTTGAATAAATTATTTTGGGAAATTGAATTTATTTTTGCAGTCTTATCTATGTTTGTTGTAACTAAGCATATAATAAATGGATTTCTATTTCTTGAAAAATGGGTAAAAATAGAGATCCTCTTCGATAGGATTTCAATTTGTTACTTTCATTTCATTTCATGGGTTTTCAGCGTAATTTGTCCCAAAGATTGAAGAATTGTAAAATTCATAGTTTGTAAAGTAGGAATAATCCATTTTTATTTACGAGATAATAAGTATTTGTATTTTAATAACGTTTAAATGTTAAAATTTTTAATGAAAAATTTTAAAATATTCATATCTTAATAAAAATAATGTTCATTTTTTTTGTCCTTAGATATATTTAAATATTTTTTCCTTTAAATATATGTAAACTTCACGTCAAAGTAGTGCTGTCGAATTTTTTTTCCTGATAAAGATCTACATTCTAACTTCTACATACTTCATGACGAAGATAATATTAATGGCCCAATCAAACAGACAATGTATGGCGGAGAGTCCTGGTTACTAGTTTATTACGGACACATATGAGGGTTCATCCTTATTTCACAACACCTACCTCCACTATGGCTCGCGTCTATCAAACTTTCATTACGTTGCTTACCTACTGAAGAATTTTGCAAGATGATCTTAACAAATCAAGTTCTTCAAAGTTTTGTTGATGGAATATAAGAAGGAAAGGCGCGATATATATTAATTGTTTCCTTATCTATATGTGTGTAAATTGCTATTACCTTATTATCTATAAATTATTGACATCTCATTATTACTTTATTGATAATCTCTGCCAATTTAACTAAATATCTTAAACATATTACATTATTCACTTTTATTACAAAAGAATCATTCATTTTAAAATTCACCCATCAATCTTTACATGCTCCCACTTTAACAAAGTTGATAAATATTCAATAAAAATAATCTTAATTATAATTATAAATAAATAAATACAATTTATAATGATCCAAAAATAATTAATGAGATTAATGGTAATATAATCATGGATAAATTTTCAGCAAAAATAGTATTAGTCATAAGTATTAAAGAATAATTAATAAAATAAAATGAATCTATGTTTTAAATAATTAAGTATTAGAAAGAATATTAATCATAGAAACAATTAAATAATTAATGACACTAATATTAATCATTACTCAATAGATAATAATAATAAACATATTTATAAATCATCCACAATTAGAAATAAATGATTGATTAGAATAACATTGATAATAATATGTTAATATTAATTGTTAATAATATTATTTACTATTACTACATATAATAATAATCATAAATAATATGTTTAAATACTTATAATATATGTAAATTAATACTTTTGATGTTGATTAATTATGATAGAATAATGTTGATAAGGAGAATAATATATATTATTATTATAAGTAAATAATAAATAGTCACAATTAGCAACAATTTATAATATTTTGATATTATCAATAATATTATAAAGATAATATTGATAATAATAATAAGAAATACTAGTTATAATAAAGTAACCATTTAAGATAAATGTATATATGATGAGTACAAGAATCACACAATACAAAAGTAGAAGTCTTGAGAATCAATTCAGGGAAATTAATCCGAACAATGGTAAGAATTGATGGTAAAACCATGACTTGTTCAATATGGCTTAAGGGTTATGTGGTTCGTTTGGGTGTGATGATGGGTGGCAATTAGTAGGGTTTCGATGGAGGGTTTAACTATGTAATTAGGAATGACATTAGTGAGGTAAAAATGATTAATTCAAGTGTTAATGGATGTTGAAATTGATTAGGGTTAGGGTTAGGGCTAGGGTTAGGGCTTCAAAGGTTGAAGATGGAAACTTGTTATTTAATGTTACTTGAACATTTATGGCACTGATGATGGCGTGAATGGAGGATGGATTGGGGTTTGTTTAGGGTTATTACTCTATATTAACTCACACATGGAAAATATAGAGGGTTTCTAGATTCGCCATTTCCATAAAATTAACAAAATATAGAACTCACACAACATTCAACTAAAGATTCAAACTTGTTCAATTCTCATTCATTAGATAAACTAATCCATCCTAATTCAAGCTAAATCTTCCACATATATGATAAGTTAATTCTGAAAGAAAAACCACACAAAATCCACTAAGATTCATGTTGCACACATGCTAAGATAAAAGATAAAATACACTCACAAAAGACCAGACTCTATCTAATCTTAACTACTTTTCCAACAATCTAGTTAGTGATTAAGTAATAAATCAAGTAATGCCCATTCACTCCTTATTATGGCTGGCCTAATGATGATTAAAATTATCCGCCTCATGCACTAAACACATTTCTTCATTAACCTCTTCATAATGACCTCTATGTCCTCTTATAATCCAATTAAGCTCATGATCAATACTCTTTTGATTCAAATCTTTGAACAAGTCTATTGTAATGGGTTGATGACTAAATAAGTTTGTCCTTCAAGTGTAGGATAATGTGTAGTACATGTCCCTCCATCAATATCTTAAGTAATTTTTTTTTCAAAAGTAATCATTATTTTTTATATTCATTAATGTAGGTCACTAGTAATGGTAAAAATATTATAACAAGACTACTATCAGTCATATTTTTAAATAATTAATTAATAATACAATTAAACATAATATTCATTAGTAATATCAACATTTATAATTAGCATATTATTATTGATTGATAATAATTAATAGTTGACTCAATAAAGTTATTTTTTTGTAATACTTAATATTAATGATAAAAAATATTAAAATATTAATCATAATTATAAATAAGTAAATAAATACTAAGAATAATATTAATCATTATTATTGATTATTAAGTAGTTAGTATATTATTATCTATGCTTTTATTTGGAATATTTATAATAATATATTAATATATGGTTTGAATAATTTAATAATAATATTATTTATATTATTAATTAATCTATTAATAATAATATATATGATCATATAAATATTATTAATGAATGGTTTTGGGTTTGATGGTATATGGAGTTAAAGATAATATGGTAAAAGTATGCCTATAAAACATGAAAAATATATCTAAAATTACTACATATCTAAAATTGTCATTTATTTTGGTTTAAATAAGTTAACAAATAATAATATTATTTTATCTATATTCATAAATTAATAATTATGTTTACACTATAGGAAAGAGGGTGAATACCAACGACAAAATTCGTTGTGTCGACTATAACAAGTACCCAAGACATCTTGTCAATAATAATACAACTGAATTATTAATAAGCTTATTGCTGACAACAATAATATCTTTGGTGTAAATATTTATGATTGACAACAATGTCCTTAGTATTAACTTTATCACCGATGACTTTTAATTTCAAATTTTAAATGCTATTCTTTTATATTATACTGATATCAACAAAATGCCATCGACATTAAACTTTTTATCAACGTCCTCTTGCCAAATTTTTTTATAAATACAATTGAATTCATTAAGCCCTTAATAGTAATGAAATTTCATCAACTACAGTTTTTTCTTCTTTTTCTTTTTTGATATTAAAATATTATTGATGAATATGAAATAAGTTAACCAAAACCAATGACAAGCCATCAACTAATTAAGTAATGCAAATAATGATTCAAATATGAAGTTCGTTGCAATTTAAATGTCAATGCAAACAATAAAATTAGTTTTATACAACACTAAAAATCTAACTTTAAATCATCATCACCATAGTCTTCGTCTTCTCTAGAAGTTGATGTTGAAGCTAATATTAAGTGAATTTATCTATAAATGATCTCATCTCCTCCAACTCTCACTCTTGCCATCGATATGATTCTCACATCTCACAAAGATCTCTATCGAAAGCTAATATGTGGGCCTTTATCCATGCTATCCATTATTGCTCTTATGTAGATCTAGGTCTTGCCTAACTCATGCGAGTAGTGGAACAATGGATAGAACTCTCTCTCAGAAGTTGTTAACCTATGCCTTTCCCATGTCCTTAGCAATTACCAAAACTTCCTCAAGTATTGGAGTCTCATCAATTTCTATAGGGGTTGTAGGATCAATAGAATCAAAATTGTTATCATCAATTGACGATAATTGTTCCTCATACTTCCTCAACAATGTGTTCTACACATTCAAAAAGAAAAGTTAGGCATATAATTCTAAAAAATATTAAAAATATTAAAAATTAATGTTATCTAACTCATAAAATTATTCTTTGCATCCTTAGATCCCCCTTTCCATTCTTATAGTGCATCTCTTTGTACATCTCTAGCCAGTTTTTGTATTAACCTATCATGTTAGGGGGAAATATATTAATATATTACAATAAAGTTATAGGTGAAAAAATTGAAAACACATATATACCTTGTTATGCCAAAATTGCACCAACAATTGTGTACCATGGCAACTAGGAGTAGTGTTCTTCTCTCAATTCACCTTATTTGTTGCAACCTTATCTTACACCAAAAAGATTTAATTATTTTTTATCTTATTATACATAAAAAAAATTTGGAACTATATATAAAACTAAATATAATATTATCTTTATCTATGGCTATTCCCAATAGTCGATACACTTTTTCCACATGGCCGTCTACAAAAATGGAGTCTTATAGTGGGTGTCTTCGAACTAATCTTTTTTTTTGTGGTCACTCTTTTGATTCTTATATTGATTGGTCATCAAGTAGTCCAGACCTATTACTAGGCCTACCCCATCGTGGACTTTTCTTCCATGGGGTAAATCAAAATACTCGTGTACTTTAAAATTTTTTTTAGATATTACATAGATTTAATTACTTAATAGTAAAAAATAATCAATAATTTGTACCTCTACCTTAGGGAAAGTCTTTGCCTTATCTTGAGCAGAAAATTAGGACCATTTCTCATATCTTGGCAATATATTGGTTCCCACATTGTTTATTACACAGTATAAACCATTTAGCAAAGTCACCAATAGGATATAGGGTCCTAGCTTGAAAATCAACATTATTTATGAACTTTTTACACCGTTGCCTTCCAAACTCATCTAGCATTTCTTTATCCTTATTCCTTTCCCTATCCCTTCTCCTTTGGCCTTAAAAATGAATGGATTAGTTTTATAAATAGTAAAATAAAATTATAAAAATAACAATATAAGAATAATAGATTAATTAAATTATAACCCATTGTCTCACCCCCAAACATAATCTACATAAACGAGGTGGATCAAATCCATCTCCATCTCCACCATGATGTTGCATAACAACATCAACCATATTCTAAATGACAAATAACATATAACAATACCATCGAATATGATGACAAATGCATATATATATATATATATAGTAAATGACAATATAAGATAAAATTAATCTATTTTATGACAATTGCAAATCATAATTAAAAATTTTGTGTTTATCATAAAGTTATTATTCACTATTCTTGTCCAAAACTTATTCTTCCTTGTTTACATCTGTAGCAATGAAGTCTCTAACGTCCTCTTGACCACCATTGTGGACCTCAGCACCACTAGTGCCATCACCTACAACATTCAAATTATCAAAGTCACCAGTCTTGAAATTATGTTATAAGTGTTCATAATTAGTGGCCACACAATATAATTGCTACCCATTTCAAATGGATTAAACCCATCAAATTCTACCCTAAATAAAAATTTGGAAGATCAATGAAAAAAATCTAAATACTTCACTTTAAAATCTTTCCATGCTTCTCCATCAATAGGATGTAACACTTCTGTTCTTTAGAATGTCTAATCAAATGGCATCTCATGTCTTTAGTGTTGTGTTTGCACGTATACATTCACTTTAATCTTAGTGTCAAAGGAAAGTATTGTAACGATTTGTAAGGTATTTTTATTCCCTTAATAACTTCATCAACCCACCTAGATGTACCACATATAGGACGGTTATTTTGTCAACATTTTCATTCCAAACTAGGGCACAATCAAACTTACACACATGAATAAATTCATACCTCAACCTTAGCTTATTCATCATCTTATTAGTATCATAATGCGATCCAAATATTGATATTTATTGATTCCCAAAGCATTATCATCTAAGGAATAATTGTCATTATATATTATCTATATGAGGCTCATGATTACCAACTAAAAATTCACTCAAAATATGTGCCATATCATCTCCTCTCTCCTTCTCATCTCACATCGAATTTATTTAATTGTGATACATCAATTTCTCCTAAGTAGGCATGAAACCAAAGTGTAATTTGTGAATTTCAATTACATTTGGTGCATGAAAAATATAGTTATTTTAATTTTTATAACTACAACAAACACATCCATTTGAATTTAGACAATTTTTCATCATTTTAATGAAAGTGTGAAGCCCATTCTACAGCTCATTAGATCTATGATTTCGTAACCTCATCCAAATTTTATTGATTATCATTTCATCATTAAATTCATTAAAATTAAATTATTTTCACCCATTATTAGTAATGCCAAACTTTTACTACTTTTCATTATCATCATCTACTTAAGTAATGTAAAATGCTATTTTATTTGTTATATTAATACTTTAGACAAAAATATCTAATGTATGATAATTAATACATATGCGCATTATCATAAATAAAAAAAGAAAGTTACTATGACCTTAGGCTCTTAGTAACATTGAATGTCTAAATCTTATAGATCAGCTACCGAGTCCACTTTTCTCGTAGAATAATATGCTTGCTTAATTCTTGGAAAGATGGCCCATTCACCTGGTACTCACTTGAGTAAATAGGGTATATGTTCACTAGTATCTCATGTATTTGAACTCCATGCATTGTCTATTAATATCAACTTACTTGCTATCTGATCATAGTGTCTACTAAATCATCCACCCTCAATGAACCTAGATTGTGGAACATCAATCAAAAATAAATCTAGATATATAGCCTTTGTCCCTAACCATGAATCAAGATGTGGCAATGTGAACAAAAATAATACAACTTGAACATATATGATCCCAGGTACAAACCCATTTCCATCATGCATTTCAACTCATTATGTAGCCATTGAAGATAGTTCCTAATATCGTTGTCCAGAGACATCAAATTGAAGTATGGAGGGAACACATATTTTGAAAAATACATCCTACCACCAATAAAATTATGTTAGTATTAGGTTAGAGTCAAATTTATTTCATTTCTTTTCTATTTTTATTGATCAATATGAAAGTTTTAATTCAATTTATTATTTATGAGTAAAAATTTAAATCTAAAATCTAATGCACATGTTGATACAAATTAACCATTGCTAGGTGACAGTGTTTATGGGTTTTAACAACTAAAATTAAAAAGGAGAATTTGGGTTAAGAAAAGATAGAATATAATTCTTAGGCACTATTTAAAAATCATATACTTACAACCACCACTTAAGGTTTCAAATCTAAGGATAAATAATGCAAGATTGAAATATAATCTTGAAAATTTTCATTCAAGCAAGAAGGGATAAACAAAAGATTTCATGGTTAAACAAATAAAATCCTATAAGATTTTTCATTCCATAACTTGTCCCATTTTTAAAGGAGTGTATAGGAAACTTAGTTACAAAAAAGCCAACCATTACAATTAACTAATGAAATTAACCAATCTATTTACTTATGAATTAAATACACATGACCTTAGAGGTTATAATAATTCAAAACCTTCCATATGAGGGTTGAATGTAACACCCTAACACACCGATTGTGGGTAGTTACTTGGAATAATTTTGGGATTGATGACTGACCCTACAAATCAATATGAGTCTTTTAGAACAAACTTTTGATCAACTCACATGCATCTTGAAAAAATTCCTAGAAGGTTGCCCATCCTTAAAGTGAATTACACTTAACTATGAAGTTTTTTAATGATAAATTTTGTGAAAAGATGGTATACATTGTAGATATAGGTAGTCTTATTAACCCTTTTAAGCCTCCACTATCCACCGCTCATTTGGAAACATTACACTAACTCGAGCTACTAAAACTAGATATAAGACTTAAAAGACTAAATAAAAAAAGATTACAAGGCATTCTATAAATACTAGAACCACCATATGTTACAATTAGAAATAAGCAAGCAATCTTTTCCTTGTAATAATCCTAAAAGGTGTAAATAATGGTTTTTAGCCTTCCAACATCCTATAAGACCTGATTTGGTCTGCAAAAAACCTCTAAACATGACCTAATTGTGGCTTGAAAATGATTTATAGATGCTAACTCTGCCATCTTTTTTTTACCTGCATAAAATCATCAAAATGGCTATTAAAAAACTCTTTTTTTACTACCTTATTTGTTAGATTTTACTTGATAAAACTAAATTAAAAGATGCTTCAAATCCCACCAAATTTGTGCCATAATAGGCCAATATATGTTTGTTGTTGCTGCTTGTAGAACTAAACTCTTCATGGCTCAAATCTTGATGGTGTAGGCTTATTTGTGGTAGTTAATGGTCTTGTGAAAAAGAATTAAGCATCATTACAAAGGACTTGAAATAATCAAACTTATCTCCCTTGATCCCATGCAAAACATCGCCAAAATGGTTGCTAGTTGTATATTATTTATATGCCTTATTTTGTGCTAAAATGCTCGAAATAAAATTGCTATGATATGCTTCCTTTTTGCTCTTAATTTTCATGCTCCATTTGGCTAGTCCCAAGACATTTTGTTTTTTTGCCATATTTTAGCTATTTATAAGTTGGGAAATTTAAATGGCTGATTTTCATGGCTAACCTTTAACTAATTTAATTCTTCTAAGTAAGAAGGATATTTATGGCCTTCAAACTTAGAGAAATTAGAAGCTTACATATGATAATGATAGCATTTGAGCAAAAATAAAGTAATAACAGCCTTTTGAAATGAGATTAGGGCTAAAACAAAATTATCATACTTTTTTATAACAAAAATTTAAATGAAGGTGGATGTTCCGGTAATAAAATCACAATTTATTATGATAAAATATTAAATTTTCCTATAATTAAGGTTTATTTAATTTATTTAATTTTAGCTAATATTTATTTTATTTCACTTTATATTTAAGGTGTACAAATGGATTAATTATTATCTTAGATACTTAATCCTTTTATGTTAGATATTTATTTTATTTAAGTTTAGTAAATATTTATTTTATTGTATTTTATCTTTAAGGTGTACAAATGGATTGATTTTTATCTTAGATACTAACATATTATTTTATATTATATTTTTTTAGTTAATTAATATTTATTTTCTTCTAATGTATCTTTAAAGTGTATAAATACCTTAATTCTGATCTAAGATAATTTTTTTATAGCATACATTTATTTTATTTAAGTTTAATTTACTTTAATCAATATCGAAGACATTCTATCAATCCTTATTTGATTCAAGTTTACTTTAATATTCAAGATTATTAAACTTATTCAAGATAATTTATTTACTTTATTTAAATGAAAAATGAATTAACTTTATTTAAGATAAGTAACTTTTTATAGTACATTGTAACACCCTTAATTTTCATATCACAAATTATAATAAAAACAATTTATGGAAACTGAAACAAAACAAAATTGAAGGTATTACTATCACACCTAACTTGGATATATGACACCTAATTAAGTTAGATGTACCAAATCTATCCAAATTAGATGTAAGGTTGAAATGAAGTACAATAAGACCAATTGAAATAGAAGTTTACCATAAATTTCAATGAAAATTAAAATCCAATGTGGCCTTAACAGGATACAACCTGAAATAATAATTTTTTATTCATAATAATATAATCATATGGTGAAAAATAGAAACATTTTCACTCAATTCCAAAGCAGGCACAACATCATCAACATCACCTAAAAAATTGGTTTACAACTAGTGGGGAGTAACACATACTTTAAACATTCACATAATATATTTGAAAATAAATTATAGCTAAATAAAATAGTTAGTAAAATAAAATATAATTCTAAATTCACAGTAGTTAATCCATTTATCAAGTTTCATAATAAAACAAAGGGTTAAATAACATAATATATATATATATATATATATATATATATATATATATATATATATATATATATATTTTAAAATACATTAAGTTCCATTTATAAATATAAGTTTTACAATTTATGTAGGAACTCATGAATAAATCCATCATTCAATTTTTATTTATTTATCATGGGAATCTTAAGGAGTGAAGAGAATGTTGTAGAACTAGAGAAACCCTCTAGTTGATCTACTAAAGGTAACTCAAAAAATCCTATAGTTGGTCATAAATACAAAAAATGGCCAACATATAAATAATAAAATTACTATTGTGCACACTCATAATTTATAGCTATAAATTCAACTCGAAAAAAAATCCTCTAGTCGATTACGACTAAGGATGGAAACAATAGAATAACAAATTATAAGTCAATAGGCTTGGAAAAACTCTCTAGTCGACCTACTACTTTTATGAGGCATCATCCCAAATGTTATATCTTACCAACTTACCCTCAATTGTTTTATGTTCCACATTAAATAATTAATATATTAAGAGAGATGATCACAAAGAACGTAAGCACTATCCGTTATCCACTTATATACGTAGTTTGTCCAATATCAATATCCAAGACCAAAACTAAGCTATGATTTTATATTATTTTATTTTTTTGTAGTCTGTTTGTATGCAATACTATTATAATCCTTAATCCATTATTGATCCATACATATACCCACTAATATGAGATATCAAAGCACATTAAATTTTAAGCATCAAACACTCATCTAATAAAAAGGTGAATCTAATATGAGATACATAAGAACTATGATAGTCATTAATAAATAATCTTTCTTAGACTCCAGATTTAGCTCGTGAAAATCATTTTAGTAGAAACTTTCATGGCCCAAAGACTAGTCATATATGTAGCAGACCACACAAAATTTGATAGTATGAATAGTTCACACGAGTTCTAACAATTAATAGATGTCCTAAATAACTTATAAAAAAAACTATTTACGATGTGAGACAAAATTAAACAAGTTCATAAAAGGATTTCTTATAAGTACAACTTGATGTTAATAAAATGAAACTTTGCATGTAAACATAAAATCTTACCATATAAACCATAATTTGTTCCCAAAAAATATCATATGGGTATTTAAATTATATGTTACCTCAAGTATCCAAGAAAAAATAGAGATTACCATCACAAAAAAAGACTACGTTCATTAGTTGCGAATCTGCTAGGTCTTCTTCTATATCAATTGTTAAATATGATAATTTAATGTTAGCAAGATTATGAATCATATATATATATAAACCCAAAAATAATTATTAGTAAAGATTAGGTCTTCAGAGCATCACTTAATATTCAGAGGAAAAACATTATGACTTCAAATAGATTTAATCGGTAGAAGAAGGCTTGAGTAATTAGCTTATGTATATATACATGTACTAGGGGAGGAGAAAAAAATATTCATCAAGAAAATTGTTAAAGTTGTAAGGTAGGATGGCATATCTTGCATCTAACGAGTAATGAAATAATAGAATCGGACTCGGATGCATATGTATATAGAAGGATGGGGCTTATATGTTGAAAATTTCAAACGATTCTCATAGGGGTATGGTTAGGGAATTAGAAGGAAACTTGAAGGGTGGAACCTGTTGGAAAATCCCCTCGGACATGTGGCTAATAACCCTATCGGCCAACTGTACAATTATAAGAAAATCTAAGAGTAAATTGAATGCACATAGAATGAAGACTTGTGGGAGGAAGAATATGAGATTTTTACTGAGTATGAATAAATGTGAGAAAACTTAGGAGCTTCTTAAAATTGCTCTTCATATAACTCTCTATGTCTCTATATATGTTTATCTTTACAAATGCTAAATAGAAAACCTTTTATATCCTCTCTTATCCTTGGCCAAAACAAACAACCATCATTCAAGTGATAGATTTTGTACAATTATCTACCTAATACTATTTAGTATAGTGATAGTGTATAAATTACCAACTAATGATTGACGCTATGAGTTGACCCTGTCAACTTATAAGATGTTATACTGATGATTGCAAAATTTCTTATATTAAGAGATTTTTTAACCACTCCTTGACATCTCATATCATGTCTCCTTCCTCGGTCTTGGTCATAAGTTCTTTTTAGTCAATTGATTCCATCAGCTAGTCATGGACCATCATTCTTCCGTGGCCGGTAGACATGCCCTTGGCCTGATGCTCCTGGCATTTGCCCCTAACTTACTCCTCTAACTAATGCCCTTAGTAGTCGCCTCGAGCTCACACTCTTGGGAGCCGCCCTTAGCTGACGCCTTTGGCTAACAACCTTTGGCAGTTGTCTTTTGTTGATGCCCCTTGCATGCGCTCTCGGCCAACTATCCCTGGTTGTCTGTCTTCAACCGACGGTGTTTGTCTCCTTTAGCCGATGGCTAAAATATTATTTATTGTCGAAGAAACCCCAAAAAAACCTAAACATACTTGAAGAATAATAAGGATTGAATATTGGGATGATGCCAATCAACCGTAAGCAATTAGTATAATGTCTAGATTCCCATCAGTTTGCATATATTATATACTCCATTTGTTTCACAAATGAAGACCTATATTTTTATTTTTTTATAATATAAATCTTATTTCAAGTTTCAAAAAATAATAATTATTATATTTTATAATTTATTATCTATCACCTTATTAATGTATCTCATGATAAGTAAGTTGTTTAAATTTTAATTTAAATATTTTACTAAACTTGTGTACCATTTATTATAAATTTTAATATTTTTATAATATGTGTACTAAAAAATTATAGAACTCGTATACAATATTAGGTTTACACTCTTACTCCACGTATATATACAGGTGCATCAGTGATAGCCCAGAGAACCATGGCCCACTAGACATTACTCACATAGATATCGACGACCCTTTCAAAATAAATAAATGGATGAATATAATATAAGACTCTACATATCATTGCATGTATTTCATCCCTATCGATTGTGAGCATATATGCCATCCATAACTTGGTTATTTTAATGATCATAGAAGATTAATGCATCTTATGTATCTCGCCTAGTTTCTTTCTTTCCTTTTTTTTTTGCTAGATTAGATTTGGAAAGTAGATAGTCGCAAATCATTAGCTTATTGAGTTTCATTATTATTATTATTTAAAGATAAACTTACTAATATAAGTATAATTTTGGCTAACTAAGTACTAATATTTAGAAAGGAAAAAGATAATAATTAGAATGTACTCTTAGCATCCAAAAATTATACACACAATAAAATACATTTGAAATATAAAGTATATAAAAGACCATTGGAATATATAAAATTCAACCTAATCCAGATGAGAAAAATATATGAAAGCTATAGGAATATATGAGAATTTATGGAAGATTGTAGATCGGTTAAAATTATCCTTATTTATTTATTTATTTATTTGGAACCTGTAATTATAAACCCAATGACAAGTATGGAGCCTAAAATATAATCACAAGATCAAGGTTAATGGGAAAGTAAGGATTGTTTTCATATTATTAAGTTCATTTATATATTTAATAAAAAATTAGAGATTAATATATACAATGTGTGGGTGTTACATATATATTCATTTTGTTTAAGGTTAATTAGCTTTAATTAATACCAAATACATTCTATCAATCTTTAGAGTTTAGAATTTTAAATTTCATTCAAGATGAATTTTTGTTTACCTTTTTTTACTTTAGATATTCATTTTAATTAAATAGCATAATGAATATCTTTAAAAAATCTATATTGATGTTCTAACATGCATATACAAACATATATACTAAAACATACAATTTAACATGGTCGCATATACATTATACTAAATTACCTAATCTAACATGTCAATAATAAAATTAAATATTAAAATGCTCATACATACTACAAATTATAATAATTTGATCATTTTATCTATTCATAAACATATGTCATACAACAATCAATACAAATCAAATATTGCAAATAAGCACTTATCAAAGCATACCAATATCAACAATCAACACATACTAATATGAACATAAAATTACTAATTCCATAATTTTCTTCATATCCCTTATTAACAAACATGCATTCTAATTAACGAAAAGCAAATATATAT
Organism: Tamarix austromongolica; assembly: GCA_039764185.1. Taxonomy (NCBI): domain Eukaryota; kingdom Viridiplantae; phylum Streptophyta; class Magnoliopsida; order Caryophyllales; family Tamaricaceae; genus Tamarix; species Tamarix austromongolica. Next base: position 37,966,993 of record CM077811.1, on the reverse strand, counting down.
ACTTATACATAAAGATCATATATAATATAATAATGTTTGCATAATCTATGTGTCCACTTTTGTATTAATTATAAAAAAATACTAACAAATATTAGGAAAGACACCCAAAAAATACTTCGACAAGGTTTCAGCAGGCTCCGACAAGGATTTTGAAGCCTTTACATACTACAAAAAAGGGTTAGTAAATAGGGAGATATTAGAAGTAAAGTAAACTAAAACCCTATAATAATTTTTTTAAAGGAATGTGAAAATGGAGGGGGAATGGAGATAGAAAAAAGAGCAGATATGGACATTACGAAGGGCTCTTTGAGACAGATGGAGAAGATAAGCGGCAAGGAGAAGAAAAAAAAAGAGAAATAGGGTGTCGGGGTTTTGATTTTATTATGAGAGTCGTTAATATAAATGGCATGTTGTCAATATTAAGACCAAATAACGTCGATGATAAGCTTTATTTTTTTTCTCTAACGGCTTCAAATACATGTTGTACTAAAAGGCTAAAAGGAAAGCCATGTATAAGGATACAAAAGATTGCAAGAAAAGGGACAAGCAAAATAGAGAAGCAAAAAGAAAATAAACACTACTACGAAAACAGGTTATAATAACGGGACATTAATAACGGTAGTTCGAAAACCGTTGTCAAACGCGTGGAAATTAATCGGCGGGAAGTTTTGATAACGGTTCTATTTAAAAACCGTTATTAAAATGGCAACGTAAAATTTGGACGGATGTTTTAATAACGGTTTCAGGTAAACCGTTATCAAAACATCTTTTAATAACGGTTTATATTAGAACCGTTGTCAAAAGTCAGAATCTTTTAATAACGGTTCTTCCAGAAACCGTTATTAAAAGATGTTTTGATAACGGTTCCTGAGAGAACCGTTATTAAATCATCTTTTTAATAACGGTTCTCTCAGGAACCGTTATTAAAACCCCAAAATCAAACTTATATTTCGTTCAGTTCTGTTTCGTGCCAAAATTTTCAGACTCTCTGCACCTTCGTTCTCTTGCTCTCCTTCTCCTTGCAAACCCTCGCACGACCACACCGGCCGGCTCCTCTCAAGTAAAGGAAACCCTCGCACCGCCAACTCTCCACCACGCCTCCGCCATTGCCGGCTCTGCATGTGCGTGCTGTCATTGTTCCGAAGCTAGCTAGCACTTGCACCATCCTCTGTCGTGTTTGAAGCCCCTTGCCTCTCTCAACATTCTCACCGTCGTGTTTGTAGCTAGCTCACTTTATGTATGTGTTTGTTCTTCTTCTCGTAACATTTTATCTACTTATATATGTATATATATATAAATGCATGCATGTTGGTACAGGGTTTCGTTTGTTTGTTATTGAAAGATTGTGGTTTGTCGTTCGAAAATGGGTTGTTTAATGTATTGGCTGAAAATTTTGCTATTTTTGGTTGAATTTGTTGCGTTATTGTTATATATTAACAAATGCATGTGTTGGCCGAGACCTTTACATATATATATATATATATATATATATATATATATATAATATGAATGTGAGTGTAGAATTATATACATTTTCACTCATAAAAACTATATACACACACACACACACACACACACACATATTTTCATTAATAAGTATAGGAGATCACTAGCAATAAGATATAGGAAATGTCATATAATGAAATGCAAATATATTTTATATATGCATATGTTAATGATTGCTATTTGATGAGGATTAAATAGATATAGAGAATAAGGAATATATAAAAGTGAATAATTAAATAGAGAGAAATAATTGTATATGATCGATAAGAATAATAATAATAATAATAATAATAATAATAATTAATAATATGATTTATATATTATGCTTTAATTACATTTAGCTAGGTTTAGGGATTATGTTTTTTTTTTGTGGTTTAGGGTTAGGTTTTATTATAATAAATTATGGTTAATTAATTAGCTAGGGTTAGGGTTAGGGTTTATCGTTTATTATGGTTAATTAGGGTTAATTAGGGTTAGGGTTAGTATTAATATCTTTTTGGAAACGTGTTAACATGATTCGTATATATATATATATAGAATAGAATGATATATTTGAGATTAATTAAATAGAGAGAAATAATTGTGTATGATAAGAATAATAATAATAATAATAATTAATAATATGATTTATATATTATGCTTTAATTACATTTAGCTAGGTTTAGGGATTAGGTTTTTTTTGTGGTTTAGGGTTAGGTTTTATTATAATAAATTATGGTTAATTAGCTAGGGTTAGGGTTAGGGTTTATCGTTTATTATGGTTAATTAGGGTTAATTAGGGTTAGGGTTAGGGTTAGTATTAATATCTTTTTGGAAACGTGTTAACATGATTCGTATATATATATATATATAGAATAGCATGATACATTTGAGATTAATTCTTTCTAAGCATGATTCGTATCGATAATATAATGGTACATTATTATGCTCAATACATAACATTCTAACATAATTTATTTATTTATTTTTTGTAGAGATATGGCCAACAAAAACATTGATAGGGATAGCAGTGATGAAGAAGGGAAGAGGGGACCTACGATTATGAGAATTATCGTAGACATGAGGAATAGAGGAGAAGTAGTCGATTTGGGATGGAATACTTACAATCTTCCCATCGGCCCTTACGCAGATATGTTCTTAACCTACATTTCCCTTGTGACCCGTAACTGTGTTCCTATCTCCTATAATAATTGGAAGCAGGTTCCACAGGGTCATAAGGAGCATATTTGGCAGGAAATCACGGTAAAAATGCTATTTTATGTAATCATTTTTGTATGTCAAATGTTATTAATTTTATTACATTATCATCGGTATACATCTACATGTCTTATTTTGCAGAAAGTGTTCAATGTCCCAGAGAGTAGGAAGAAATGGCTTCTTAGACATTGTGGGGAGCGTCTAAGAACATTTAGGTCATATTTAGCTCGTAGAAAAATGTATAGAAAGAAGGATGGTTCTGTACGACAGAACCCACCCAAACGATACGGTTTCATCGATCAAGAAAGTTGGAACCAATTCATTGCTTATCGTCTTACGGTGGATTTTAAGGTACTTGTTAGATAACAATTAAACTTTTTGTATCAATCCCAGTATTATGCTTAATATTGAAATAACCATGTCATTATGTTTTGGCTTGTCACATAGGAAAAAAGTACCCAAAATAAAGAGATTGCCAAGCAAAATAAATATCGGCATAATATGGCTCGCAAAGGCTATGCGGGCCTTGAAGAGGAGTTGGTATGCATTTTGTCATTATCTATTTACATGTAAATGTTGAATTTTATAATAATATTCTTAATTAAGAATATTTTTTGATTTGTAGCTCCTAGCCCAAGACTTGGACCCATGTACCTCGTCCATCAATATTGGTACATTATGGAAGAAGGCTAGAGCAACAAGAGATGGATATATTAATGAATATGTTGATGTTGCAGCCAAAAAAATTGTAAGTTTGTAGATATCTAGAACCCTACTTAGTTTTCTTATAGAAAACTATTATATTATGCTTATTCCTATAAGTTAAATTTACAGGACGAACTTGAAACGTCAGAAGGTGAGGAGGTGGACCAATATAGCATTGTGGCCCAGGCTACAGGAATTGTAGAACACCCTGGAAGACACAGGGGCATTGGATTGGGTGTTACGAGAACGAGCATATGTGGTCGATCTCGTGGTTCTCGTAGCACTAATGAGCAAGTCGCCATCCTCACCCAAAAATTGAACGTGGCATTTGAACGGATGGCAACAATGGAGCAAGAGTTGTCATTTATTAAATCTCAAGGGTATAAGCCATCCGATTCAGTAGACCATGATCAGCTTCACATACCTAATGTAAATAGCGTCAGAGATAGTTGTGAAGCTGATGCATTTCTTTCTACTCTTCCCGAGGTAAGCATTACAAACTATGAATTGTTATTAAATGTATTCGGTGTAATAAATTATTAATAATGTGTAATATTTTTGTTTAGGGTTTGCATAAATGTGACTTATTAGCGAATGACCTTTCAACAATTTTGGCGAAAGGAAGGGTCCGCATTAGTCACAGTATTGAAACGCAGACAATCCACGGGTATAATTTAGCCCTAAATACAAGGCCGGTGAGTATTGACACTCCAATCATTGGCAGTGCACACTTGCCTTGTTATAATGAGGGCGATGAAGCAACCACAGTACTAGAAGCTCATGGAAGCTTTGTGGCTTGGCCTGCGGATCAAATACGTCTCACTACTGAAGAGGTATTGACATTTGACATGTTCATTATACCTTGTTTAGTAGTTACACTATATATACCTTTTTCATATATATATATATTTATATGCTCAATATATATTTTGTTTAATATTATCAATTAAGGAATCAAAAAAGAAGACTGCTTCTGCTAGTAAAACCAAGAGAGGTACTAGCAGAACGAGCAACACAAAAAAGGGCGCTGCTAAAGGAAAGAGAGCTAAATCTGAAAAATCAGTTGCCCCACAAAAGATTCCTTCTTCAGATCAGCAAAGCCAACCTCCACCAGCATTAGCGTTATTATATTTTTATGCCCAAAACTACCTCAGGGACAATTATATTTTCATTGATTGTCGTCCTGAGTATATTGGGAGGGACGATGCTACTTACATGGTATCGACGGCTGACATAAGCGACATTTATAATCAAGAATGGATGTCAACCATAAGTGTCGCCGTCTATGTCACGTAAGTATAATTTCATTTTGAGATTTTAGTACTCTTAACTTATACAATTGGAATTTTTATGACCACTTATATGAGTTATTATTTATTAACAAATATGCATTGTTTTTGTTGTCCATAGGTTGGTAGCTACTCGAGCTGCGATGGAGGGAATGCTGTCCTCTATTGTGTTTGTGTGCCCATACTACATAGCTGACGGTAGTACAATAAGAGAGGGTAGGCACATAAACTATTTAGCGGATCGCATTTTGATTGAGGGACACAACAAGCTCTATCTCATTCCTCACCTCGCAAGTGAACATTGGGTTTTGTACGCCGTCCGACCTGATCTTAATAAAGTCTATGTGTTTGATTCCCTTCGAACCTATGACTTGCCTTTTGAAGTCGCTCGTCGTGGTGGGAAGGAATTTATCGACATGTTAGTATACTTTTCACTTCTTACTTCATTAGCTTATTTATACATATATTTGTCTAGCTAGCTTTCATTATTTGAGGTATATATGCGTACTTACAATATTGTGTATCCAACTCTATTTATTAGGGCACTACGGACAGCGTATCAAAGGAGAGGTGGGAATGGTGTCCCAGACCCAAAGAATGTTCAATACGAGCCTGTCATAGTAAGTAGGAAGGCAACTATTTCGTATTTTATTTTAATTAAAATTAATATCTAATAGTTAGAGAGCTAACTGAATTTATATGACAGTGTCCACAACAGCAAAACGACAAAGATTGTGGATACTATGTATGTAGATCAATGGATCTGATAGTCCAAAATAGATCGGTCAACATAGATCCAAGCCATGTATGTTTTCTTTTCGATATTTTTCTATTAATTAATGAATCATGACATATATGTTTGATACTTGACGTAAGTGCTAACTGTATATTAATCAAAACTTGGGATTTGTAGTTTTTCACCGATGATTATGCACAAGGCCAGCAATACAGTGTTGAAGAAATTGATGAAGTGAGAGAGCAATGGGCCAAGCATGTGCATTCATTCATTCGGTATTAGGTAGAGATCTATATAATCTACATGCATATATGTTCTGCAGGCTTGTATTTTGTCTATGTCTTTAAGTCTTGTAATTAAGCTAGATTTATAAACATTTTGCTTTGGTGTGTAGAGCTACCAAGTTGTGGTATGCCTACTAATTTTGTTCTTGAGTATATATGTCCGGTGTATTAACAAGGGATTGAATGAAATTATGGTGTGATTGCAGATATGTTATCAATTGATGTTGTTTTACAATGCAGATTTGGTAATTATTGAACATACAACTGTGTATGTGGGCAGGAACAAAACTGCAATAACTAAAAAAAAAAAAACTGAAGTTTTAATAACGGTTCTAAAGAAAACCGTTATTAAAAGGTAGGTTTTAATAACGGTTCTGATGAAAATCGTTATTAAAAGATGTTTTAATAACGGTTCTTCTAAAACCGTTATTAAAACTCTGGCATTTTAATAACGGTTTTCATAAGAACCGTTATTAAAACTCTGGTATTTTAATAACGGTTTACATAAGAACCGTTATTAAAACCTACCTTTTAATAACGGTTTTCTTTAGAACCGTTATTAAAACCCTATTTTTTAACAACGGTTTTTTGTCAAAAACCGTTATTAAAAATGCATTTTATGCTCATATTGGCGGGTTTTTTTTTATATTTTTGATAACGGTTATGAACCGTTATTAAAGATTTAATAACGGGCGTTTTAATAACGGTTGAAAACCGTTATTAAAACTGTAAAATAACCGTTATTAAAACTACTTTTTTGGGGTAGTGAAAATAGCTACAATTAGAATTGTAAAACAAATGCAACTAGCACTTGATCATACCGAGACCACTTTACCACCATGGTGTTGTCTGCACTACGTGCAAAAAGCTCAAAACTCATTGCCTTGACATAATCTGTATTCTTTCTATCCTCTAATTCACAACAAACTCTAGATAAAAGATAATAAAGTACTAATTGAGTAGGAAAAAATATCTTGCTGGATTTTTAGCCACCATCCCACTTTTAGTCTTGTATTCAGTTGTATAGATCTCCAATCCAGTTGAATTCCTTCAAAACAAATTCTATTATGAATATCCCAAATAATACAGAAAATAACATAGAAAAATAGTCCACCGCAATCTTTTCTAAAATCTTCCAGCCACCATTGTAGGAGAGAAAACAAACAAAGATTTGATGTTAACAAGCATGCACCATGCTACATTCCTCCATTTGCAAGTATTTGCCCACAATTCCCAACTCCTATAATGGAAAAACAAATGTTTCACCTCAACCCATTGTTCCTTATATAGCATACAAAAGTGATTATTTGTAATATTCAATCTATTAAGCCTCTCACTTGTATTCATTATTTCTTGTATGACAAACCAACATACCAAACCTGCTCTCGCAAGCACATAATTGCACTATTTTTTAGACAATAATTTAGCATCATCATCAACTTGATTAATTACCTTAAAAATATACTCATAAAAAAATTTAGATAGAAATTTACCTTCTAATTCCTAGCATTAACAATCGTGTCCTTCCTTTCCTTATCCAAGAAAGATGTGTTGATGAATGCTTTAAATTCCTCAAATAATTCTATCTCTCATAGGAAAAACCATCTTCTCCACTTTAGGTCCCATCTCTAACTATGATCCTCCCATATAATAAAATTATTAATCATCTCATTTTGTTGTGTGTGGAAATGTCCAAGAGCCTTAGCAATTTAACTTTGAGTGTAATATTCCCAATCCATTTGTCCAACCAAAGCTTGATGGTGCCTCCATTTCCATACTACAAGTAAAATACCTTCTTCCAAAAGCTTATAATAGACCAAAAAAATATATCAAACTTAATGCATTATACCAAGGCCCCCTACTATTATTGCTTTTGATCTCCGAGACCTACAATCTTGGATGCAACTTGTAGATTGACTTGATAATTTGTTTCCAAAGTGAGTTATCATCTGCAGTGAACCACCACCACCATTTTTTAAGTAAGCTAAAATTATTTATGAATATGTTTTCTATTCCTATCCCTCTTGATATGAGCCAACCCAACACTTAGCTAGGAATTACCAAGTCTGGACACACTCAAAGGATATCTAAGCCCAACTAGCTCTAGAATTATGTGTAAACCATGCATCCCAATTCTCTACCTTGAGAAGAATCAACGGTTGTGCCAAGAGCATTTCCTTATTAGTATATTTCCTTATTTTTGTTAGAATCTTTATATTTTTGTTTGTTAGAAACTTTTTATGTCTCGAACTAAATCTAGCAGTGCTAGAGCCACGTAGCTTGTTGCGTAATGAAGTATTCCAATTATTGATGAGGAAGAAATGGGGTAGAGGCAGACAATAATTCCAATAATGTTCCCTCTTATCTAGAATCTCTTCCCTTTCTCCCCAATTCTCTATTCTTGAGCTTATCCACTGCTCTGTAATGGAATAATTGAGCTAAGCACCATCATTTTGATGCTTTTGTTGAGAATACTGCCATCATGAAAAATGAGATACAAACTAGGTTGTGATCCATTAAGGAAAATATAAAAAAGCTATGGGAAGACTATCTCACTCAACAAAACACCATCAAGGAGATTCAGTAAGCTCAAATAGCCACACAGATGCCCTGAATGAAGCACTCAATCACTTACCTCCCTCCATCAATCCATCTTCCTTACCTCTAACTGTACCCAATACCTCTTCCACGCCCAATGTCTCCTCACTTGCGATAATTCCCACCCTTAATATCGACCAGGCTACCAATCAATTTCCCAACAACACCCATAAATATGAGCTTACTCAAATCAACTGCTCAAACCCGTTATATTGGATCTTTCAAGCTAAAAGAATCTTTACCTTTTATTTTTTTCCTAATGAACAAAATATCAATATAGCTAGTTTTTACATGGTGGGGTAGGCATTCAACTAGTTTCAATGGATGCATTGAAACCATCAATTAGCCTTGTGATAATCCCTCACACAAGACATTAAACAAAAGTTTGGCCATCCACCTTTGTCATCCATCAGACCACCTTATTCAAACTTCACCTTTGTCAGCCATCAGACCACCTTATTCAAACTTACCTAGATCGGATCCGTGGTGGAGTGTCAAGAAACCTTCAAGAATTTATGCAACTGCATCACCAATCTATCCTCGGATTCCATCCTCAACCACTTCATTACTGGGTTGAAACCTCATATCTAAAGGGAACTAGCTATTATCAAGCCCACTAGAATCTCTACAACAATTTTATATGCTAAGCTTGTCGAAGAAAAGATTCATGATGGCCGAGCTCTCTTCAATCGAATAATCCCCCAAAAAGTATCCTACACAGATATCACCCCACTACCATTGAAACCTTCCCTTATTTCATTACCCTCAATTCTATCCTCGACCAACAAGTATTCAACCCTACCCATTCATAAGTTCACCTCGACTAATCTAAGAGCTTGTAAAGCTTAGGGGTGTTGCTAAAATTTGTGATGAGCAATATAAGTCAGGGTATAAGTGTCGAGCAACCCCCTTTCTACTTCTAATTGTGAATAAACTAGGTGCAAAGGGAGTTAGTGATGAAAACACATATGATCGGGAGCTAGGTGAACATGAAACAAAGGAATCAAAACCTAAATTATCACTCCACATTCTCACAGGGACCTCACATCCCTATACCCTTAGGCTCCTTGTTGAGATCAAAAAGCATCTTGTGACCATCCTTGTAGACATAGGTAGTACCCACAACTATCTCTTCCCCCCAGGTTGTGTGGTAGTTAAGATTTCAAATTGATAGACTTTAGAAGCTAACTATCATAATAGGTAATGGAGAAAAGTTGAGGAGTGAGGGGCGTTGTGCAAACACCATTGTTGCCATCCATTGGATTATGTTTATGATCGAATTTCAATTCTTGAAAATAGATGGGGTAAATGCCATTCTTGGGGTGCAATGCTTATAGAGCCTAGGCCTTGTTTAAATGGATCATAATAACCTTACCATGGAGTTTTTGCATTAAGGCCAACCCATGAGGTTTGTTGGAAAAAATGATATAAAACTCACCCCAATTACCCTGAAACAAATAAAACAAGCCCACCTCATCTCTTCCTTCTCAATTTACTATTATGTCACCATTGAAACCACCATCCCCAACCCAACATCTTCGACCAAGCCATTTGAAAAACAAATTCCTCCACAGCTCTAAACTTTATAAACCTTTTTGAGTAAGCCTTCATGGCTCCTCTCATCCTTTTCCCTAAATGACCCACCAATCATCAAATATACCTACATGAATGAGCTAAACCTGTTAATGTCCACCCTTATTATTATTTACATTTTCAAAAGGGGAAAATCAAGAAGCAAGTTAGAGAGATGCTTGAATATAGCATCATATGCATGTCCACTAGCCCCTATCCTTCACTAGTATTGTTGGTCCATAAGAAGGATGTAATATGGAGATGCTGTGTCAATTATACGGCCTTAAATTCCATTAAAATTAGTGTTTGATTTAAGATCTCAACAGTGGACAAGTATCTAGATGAGCTAAGTGGTGCTAGTATTTTTTATAAACTCAACCTATAAAGTGGTTATTACCAAATCTACAGTCACCCCCAAGACATTCTCAAAGTGACATTTAGGATTTACGAGGGTCGTTATGAGTTTTTTGTTATGCCCTTTAGGCTTTGTAATGTACCCTTTACCTTCCAAGCCACCATGAACAAGTTGTTTCGCCCTTACCTCTATAAATTTTTCTTAGTTTTTTTTTCTTTGATGGCATCCTTATATATAGCCCCACCATGGTCTCTCATCAGTAACACCTCAAAACAGTCCTATAATTTTTGGCAAAAACCCTGTTCTACATTAAATTCACCAAGTTTTTCTTTAGTTAGGGTGAAGTTAAATATTTGGGCTATATCATCTCCTCTCGAGATGTTAGGGTGGATCCTTCAAAGGTCAATGCCATAAAAAATTAGCTGGTCCCTATTTATGTGGTTGCTATATAGGGATTTCTGGGACTCATAGAATACTATTGGTGGTTCGTTAAAGGATATGCCACCATAGTCAGCCCCTTAATAGATTTTTTAAAGAAGTATGGCTTTAGGTGGGGGAATAAGGCTCAATAATCTTTTGAGCAACTCAAAGGGAAAATGGTTAATCTACTTGTCTTAAGCTTGCCTAATTTTGGGATACCTTTATATGTCAAAATAGAAGCATCCAATAAAATCGTTGGTGCTATCTTAGCCCAGCAATGACATCCTATATAGTTCTTTAGCAAACGATTGAGTTAACAAATGCAAAATGCCTCTACTTATAGTATGGAAATGTATACAATCATGAGACTCATGCACCTCATATCTTGACCCAATATCATTTCCTCTTTATCCTAACTCACATTAGAGCCCATCTCCCATGTATGTGGGTCAAGGCCCACTACTTTTCACCGCTAGTCCACTCACTGCCTCGCTCTAGGGTTTTCTCCAGAAACCCTAATTTAGGCCCATGTGGCCTAACCTACTCCACCTCATACAACCTAAATCATTTTAACACTCAACACATCACAACCCATAGATTCCACTCTCATCATCACACTTTACTCACCAAATACACGTGTGATCAAGAAACCCTTAGTAGCCACACCAAACCCTAGCTCGGTCTCCTATGTATCCTTATACTATCCCACGTATTATTTTTCATCCAAAGTGTTCAAAAACCCAAATAACACTTCCATTACCTTCCTCACACCCCAAATCAACTTTCCATACGTAAAATTCACCCCCATGCAGACTTTACACATCCCATGAAATCCTTTGAACTTTTTCATGCAAACCCTAAACTCCCACGTGACACCCTAGATTCACCCATGCAAACCCTAGGTTCTTCCATATGAAACCCTAGATTCCTCCATGCAAAACCTTAGATTATTCCATGCAAAACTCTAGATTTGTCCATACAAACCGTAGATTCTTCTACTTATGGTCATGCAACATTTAGGTCAAATCCGCATCCTTTCACTCCATATCATCACATTACATAACCTAGCATGCATGTCCTAAAGGGCCACATCATATCACAGCTTATACATATTATATGCATGCCATAAAATAACACATGAACATACCTCAACTCTAAGCCACACTACACATAAATTAGTTATAACAATACACATAAGATATATCACATATCATGGCACATGGAATACAAAACACATTACATACATAAGGCTTTAGCTACACTCTTACCTAATATGACACCAGTCTTGGAGCAAACTCCTATGCCTCCTTAGGGTTTTGACTGGTCTCACATATAAGAGGAAAAAACTAAGGATTAGATTCCCTCCTACCAAAAATACTATTATCTCCTAACTTATTCTAAGATTAGGGTTTTAGATTAAATAATAATATAATAATAGTAACACTAATTAAATACTAATTTTGCTAAGGATAAAAGTAATAATAGTAATATTGGAAAAGATGATAATGTAAGGTTTGAAGATTTTGCCCTAATAATAATAATGATACTAAAAAAAATAATGATGATAATGATGATGATGATGATGATAATAATAATAATAATAAAGATATTAATAATAACAATAATAATACTAATAATGATAATGGTATAATTTAAAATAATTATGAAATAAGGGCTTTAACCCTTCACCAAAATAATAGTAATAATAATAATAATAATACAAATAATAATAATAATAGTAGTAGTAATAATAATAATAAAAACAATAATATTATTATAAAATAATAATAATACTAATGATATTAATCAAAAATAATGTAAAGTAGGGTTTCGATCCTACATTGAAATAATAAGAACAACAACAACAACAAAAACAAAAACAGCAACAATAACAATAATAATCGAAATAAAAATAAAATAGGGCTTCGACCCTTAATAGTAGTAGTAGTCGTAGTAGTAGTAGTAGTAGTAGTAGTAGTAGTAGTAGTAGTAGTAGTAGTAGTAGTAGTAATAATAATAAAAATAATAGTAATATAATATAAATAAAGCTTGTATAATTAGGGTTTAAGGGTACCACCTTGGGTTGGTGGTGACAGGCGGCACCGGCGGTGGTGGCCGGAAAAAGAGAAGAAAATAGAGAGAGTTGAGTGTTGGGAAAAGGAGAGGGAGAAGGAGGGTGGAAGTTGGCATGTTGATGGTTGCCTAGATGGAGAGGAGTGGAATTAAGGTGGTGGTGCAGCCAAAGGTGGCGGCGTACGGCGATGGTTGTGGTGGCCAAAAGTGGAGAAAATGGAGAAAGGGAGGAGGAGAGGGAGGAAGAGGAAAAGAAGGGTAGGGGGAGGTAGAGGAAGGTCTGTAGGTGTTTTTGGGAGGTTTAGGAGGCAGTGGTTACGGCGGAAGTGGTGGATAATGGTGGTGCGAAGGGCGGCAGAGATGGAAGGAATGATTGATTGAGAAGGTTACTTTGCACGGTCGGGGTGGCTCGTGTAGTGCAATTCGAGGGAGAAGGGAGGTATAGTTAGGTAGAGGGTGGTCCAGGGAGTGCTTAGGTGGGAGGTTTGGGTGGCGGCCTTGGCCAACGGCGACGACAATGGCGTCTAATTAGGTGGCAGCGCAAAGGGAAAAAATTTCCGGGCTGCGGGAAGAGCTCGAGTCCAGGCTGATTGTGGGGGTATTTATAGGGCTAAAGGAGGGGATAAGGTCATAGGGTTGACGAGAGAATAGGGTAGGTAGGTGAGGGCACTGGCCGGCGAAATTCAAAAGTGGCAGAGGGTGGTTGCGTAGGAAAGAGGGTGCCGTGCGCGAGAAGGAAGGGAAGTGGGTTAGATCAAAGTGGTTGGCGAGTCAGGGTAAGGAGAGAGGAGAGAAACGATCGGTCAATGGTGTGATCAGCAGTGAAAAACTAGGCGCAGGTAAGGGAGGAGTTGCAAGATGCGACGAGGAAGAAGAAGGAAGGAGGAAGAAGGAGGTGGGGGCGTGGACCGGAGGTCTAGGGAGAAAGAAAAGAAATAGAAAGAAGAGCCGACCGGGCGGCTGAGGGAAAAAATTGGGGACGAAACACGAAGTATAGGACTTGGGCTATGCCAAAAGAGAAAAGAAAAAGAAAAGGGAAACGGGAAGCTGGCTGGCCCAGGTCGGGGGAAATGGTCAAAAAAAGAAAAGAAGAAGAAGGAAAAAGAAAGAAAAATGAAAGAAAAGGAAGAAAGAAAAGGAAAAAGGAAAAATAGGTGGGTTGGGATATTTAGAATATTTTGGTATTTTGGGATATTTAAAAATAATAATATTTAAATAAAATAATATTAAATTCCCTTTTTAGGCTAATTTTAGGATTTTTGAAAGACTTTTCCTAAATTCCTTTTTAATTAGCAAATCACTCTAATTTTCTCCAATTAAATTATTTATAAAATTACTATTAATTTATCCCTATTTAATCCCTCTTATTTTAAATAAAATAATTTATTTAATTAGTTTTTAAAATAAATCCTTAATTAGCTAAAATTTTTAAAATTAGGGTTTTGGGGCATTTCACCTTGATTAATCTTATATCTGCCTAGCATCCCAGTAATGTATGCAATATCCGGACGCGTACACACTTGAGCATGCATTAGAATTCCCACTACTGAAGGAGAGGGAACATTTTGCATTTGCTTTCATTCAAAGTCATTTTTAGGGCACTGATTGAGACTAAATTTGTCTCTTTTAGCAATAGGGGTGTTTCCTAGTTTACAATTCTATATGCCATACCGCTTGAGAACCCTTTCGATATAAGCCTTTTATGAAATCCCTAGGATACCTCGAGAATGATCCCGATGTATCTCTACGTTCAATATAAAAGAGGCATTATCTCAAAATTCTTAGCTAAAAATTTCTTGGTTTCATGCAACAAACTTATGTCATTACATGCTCGCAATATGTCATCAACATACAGAACCGTACACATATATTTACTCCCACAAAACTTATGGTATACATATTCATCTACCAAATTCATCTCAAAACCAAAAGAGGTGATAACTTGATGAAATTTAAAATACCATTGTCGTTACGCTTGCTTGACCCCATAGATGGATTTCTTAAGTTTGCAAACCATATTTTTTGGGTCTCTTGACACAAAGTTTTCTGGTTGCACCATATAGATTGTTTCCTCAATGTCACCATTAAGAAAAGCAGTCTCAACATCTATCTGATGTAACTCAAGATAAAAATGTGACACTAATGCCATGATCACCCTCAAGGAATCTTTAGAAGAGACCGGAGAAAAAGTCACTTTAAAATCCTCTCGTTCCTTTTGTGTAAAGCCCTTGGCGACAAGACGTGCCTTATATCTCTCCATATTTCCCTTTGAATCCCTTTTGGTCTTAAATATCCATTTGCAACCAATGTGTTTCTTTCCTTTAGGCAATGGGACAAGATCCCATACGTTATTATCTATCATGGACTTTATTTTCTCATTCATGGCATCAATCAACTTTTGAGAATTTGAACTTTCCATGGCGTGATGGAAGTTAATTGGATCCTCTTCCAACACCCTAATGCCTACCTCATGTTCTAGGAGACATACAATGTAATCATTTGGAATAACACTTCTCCTTTCTCTGGTGGATCTCCTTAGCTCTTGAGGTTGTTGGGCCTGTTCTTGTTGAACAATCAACTCATTCTCAATAGGTGGTTGTTCGACATTGTCTTGTAGAGGCTCTTAATTTTCCTCCTGATCAATGGTAGGTGTAGAGACTTGCATATCGTCAGAGACAATAATAGGAATTGTAATCGATTCCTCCTCAAAGACAATGTCTCTAATCTTATTTCTCCCCATAAGCTCAATATCCTAAAAGAATGTGGCAATTCCTGTCTCAAAAATTGACTTGAGTGTGGGATTATAGAACTTATAGCTCCTTGATCGCTCAGAGTAACCAATAAAGTAGCTACTGATTGTTTTGGAATCTAATGTCTTTTCATGTGGCCTATATGGCCTAACCTCAGCTGGACATCCCAAAATACGAAAATGCTTCAGACTAGGTTTTTTTGCCTGTCCAAAGTTCATAAGGTGTTTTAGTAGCTTCTTTAGTTGGTACTCTATTTGGAATGTAAGTTGTTGACTTTAGTGTATCCCCCCCAGAGTAACTCTAGTGAGATAGAATGACTAATCATACTTTTTACCATATCTTTAAAAGTTTGGTTTCATCTTTCAGATACACCATTCATGTTAGGAGAACTTGGCATGGTGTATTGTGGAACGATTCCACACTCCTCTAAAAATCTAGCAAAAGGTCCTGGACATTGTTCACCTGAACTGTTATATCCGCCATAGTATTCACCACCATGGTAAGATCTAACGCATTTGATTCTTTTTTTGAGTTGGTTCTCAACTTCAAGTTTAAAAGATTTGAACACGTCAAACGTCTGTGATTTTTCATGAATGAGATACAGGTAGCCATAACGTGAGTAATCGTCTATGAATGATATAAAATACTGTTGACCATTTCAAGAAGCCGTAGGGAATGATGCACAAATATTCATGTGAATCAATTCTAAGATGTCTGAAGATCTATTTACACCCATTCTCTTCATTTTGGTCTGTTTTCCCTTAACACATTCAGCGTAATTGTTTAAATATGTAAATTCAAGGGAATATTAAATACCATCAGACACAAGTCTCTCAGTTCTTCCTTTTGAGATATGACCTAAGTGCTTATGCCATAATGACGCTGAATTATTTTTTCTTAATTTGTGTTTAGTATCATGTGATTCTACGTGCAAGGTTTCATGATATGAAGTGATGGCATCGAGTAAATATAGGTTATCATATGCACATAATGAACCAGTACCAATAACATTTGAATTAAATGAAAGAATATATTTATTATTTTTGAATGAAAGATAATAACCAGATTTGTCCAATAAGGAAATAGAAACCAAATTTCGTCTAAAAGACAGTACAACAAAAGTGTCTTTCAAATTCAAATAATGATCCAATTCTAACAATAACTTAAAAGTGCCAATCGCTTCAACTGTAGCTGCCTTATCATCTCATACATAGATGTGTCTTTCACCATTATTTAGCTTTATGCATCTCAGACAAACCTACATAGAAATATTTATGTGAGTAGCAGCACCAGAATCTAGCCACCAAGTGTTTCTAGGTACTGAAGCTAAATTAAGCACAGAAAAGACCAGAGTAAGGATTGTACCTTTCTTCATGCGCCATGCATGATAATTTTGACAATCCTTCTTAATATGTCCAGTCTTTTTGCATAAGAAGCATCTATCTTTTTCCTTCTATTGTTTCTTTTGGACCGGACCCTTAGAAGCAGCTTCATTCTTTCTCTTCATGCCTTGACTTTTAGGGGTAAAGGCTAGATGAGCACTTTCAATCTTATCTTGCTTCAATCTCTCTTCCTCTTGCACACAATATAAAATGAGATTATTAAGAGTCCATTTTCCCTTTTGGCAGTTATAACTGACCTTAAATTGACTGAATTGTGTAGGAAGAGAAATCAATACTAAATGCACAAGTAAGTCATCTGACAATTAGAGATTTAGTACCTTTAGTTTTGAAGCAATGTTAGACATCTCCATGATGTACTCCCTTATATTTCCTTTACCTTTATACTTTAATGAAATCAAGCGCCGCAAAAAGTGCTTGTTTCAGCCTTATTGTTTTTGCAAAATGTTTTTCAATTTCGATAAGAAAATATTTAACATTGGTGATCTCATCAGATAATGCACCCCTAAAAGCCTCTGGAATGTTGTGCTTGATGATCATAAGACCTATGAGATTAGAGCGATCCCACTTCTCAAAGTTCCTTTTTTTATCATATGAACATTCAATTGCCCGATTAGTGGGTTTCACTAACCGATGTGCATGGTTTAGATCCATTCAGCCAAGTACAAGTAAAATGTTGTCCTTTCATTCCATAAAATTATTCTCGTTTAGCATGGGAATTGAATTCTAGTTGGCAGATATAGTAGTAGCAGATATAACTATACAGAAAATACAATAACAACATAAATATACATATTTATAGAAAAATGCATAATAAAATAATCAATAAATTTAAATAATGGTAATCCCATTACAAGAATCCAGTGTTACATTAATATCAAGTCTTTGGATAGTAATATTAACTACAAGTGAAGTTATTGTTGTAGTGATCAAACACTGATAATAAGGCCCATCAGATAATGAGATTATCTTTGGATTAACTCATCATCCACATGGCATCCAAATAATTACCACATATTTATCACCACAGATATATATAAAATTCTACTAAATATGTGTCTTCCTTTGGGCCGAAAAATATTCGCATGAATAAATATATATACATAAACATCCAATAATTTCAATAAACTAATCTTCACAAAAGAGGTCATTGTAGCGACATATTGTGTCAATTAGTCTATTTAATAATATTAGACAACCAAAATTTAAATAAATTGATCCCTCAATTTTATTCAAAATTTGAACCTATAAAATCAAGACTAACTTTATTTAGATTTAATATCCACAAAAATATTAAATCTAACCTTATTAGCATTAAAATAATAATAATAATAATATCAAATAACACACATAAAAGGCTCACATAACAATTTATTAGATAAGAATAAATTATATATCTAATTAAATTAATTTGTCCAATTATATTAAATTAAAATTATTATTTCAATAATATAAAATAAATAAGCACCAAATTAATAGCCCAAAAGTACCTATATATGTGTGTGTGTGTGGGTGTGTGTATTAAAAGCCGGGATATATAACCAAAAGTTTAAAACCGACCCAATCAGCTTAACAAAGGAACCGTCTCAAAACGCTGGCTGGCCAAGAAGTCCAAATATTAAGGTAAGTGAGTTGCAACCAGTCGGAAGTACTTAAAGTTGACTGTTATGTTGTGGGTTTAAAACTCGAAGTCAACAAAAACCCTTTTTTTATTTAATTACCAAATTACACCATCAATTAAAACCCTAATTAACACCCTAATCTACCTCCTTCAACCTCTCGCCTACCGCCGGCCCTCCCTCTTCTCCTTTCAACCTCTGCCATCCAGCTCACAGCCCCAACCAGCAACCGTTGCCCATCACCTACCAAACCGAAAGCTGCTGACAAAGAGGTACTGGCCAACGACATTTCTATTCGAGGCTACTAAGAATGCAGCCATGGCAGACAGAGAGACGAGCGAACAAAATGCTGCCTCGTCGTCACTTGCTGTCACTCCCCGGCGTCAGAAAATTGGAGACGACATATGGACGAGCAAGACCGGCCAAACAGAGAGAGAGACACGAGAAGGACAAAGCCAAAACAGAAAAATTAAACCTTAGGAACCGTAGCAACAATGCCAAATGAACAAACGGGTATGAACAAAATAAAGGCCACAGATGAACAGTACCAACAAAGGAAAAAAAAAATCGAACAAAACCAAAACATATATTAAGTATGAACAGTGTCGTTCGAATTTCATTTTCTTAATCTTGATAAATTTAACCTCGCTTTGATATCAATTGATAGATTAATATAATATATATATATCCGACAAGATCAAAATTTAATCCATCAAGATTAATGTATAATATATTGTGGAAGTATACTTGAATCCATAACGGGAAAATTATCAATGAATTCGGAACAAAGGCGGTACTGCCGTCTTTTGAGCCGGGCACACACTCGTCTGTTTCAATTGACCGATAGGAATTGAATAGGACGAAGTGTGTGTGACCCAGAGATCACAACCCTTTATATAGACAACCGACATATAGTCTATCGTGTTATTCTAGTTCGGTCTATCAGCAAACTAAAATATCCAATGTCTCTACACATACAAGCCCACATATAATTTATACATAAATACAATCACTTATATACAGACTTAATTTATACAATAACCCGCAATTCGTATCATTTACATATGAACCCAATTGTTGGATAAAAAACCCCACAAATGATTAGTTATTTCAACCTAAGTAAGGCCCAATTTCATGACTACTAAAATGCCCTCGCTATTTGTATTGAGAGTTGAGACTAATGAGCACTTGTTATTTTCTCTTCTTTCATTAATACCAATATTCATCATCTCTTTTGTGATTTCATCCTTTTCTTTTTTCAATGATTATATCTCTTTGACTTCCTTCTCTATCAAGTCTCAATCTCTCCTCCATCACATTCCTCTCCATTTTTGTCTAAAAACTCAATATTCACAATAGTATCAATCAGTTGTAGATGAAACTTGAACTCAAATTGTAGATATGAAGCAATGCTGACATAGATGATCGACGATTTCAACAAACGCTAACCACATCTACAACATTGGCAACTAATACTCGAGTCTAAAGGCTCTATATTTTTATGCCCTTGATTTTTTCCACTAGATTTCACCGGAAATACATATCAATGTCTCACCTGACATTTTCATCCTCAAAACATTTTTAAGATGTGAAACGGTATGTCTTTAGAATTTTCGTGCAATGCTGCTTATCTCCCCTCATTAGACTAGATTATGACCCATGATAGCCTCCTCATATAACAATTTATTTACTTTGAAGTCATTGACGGATTGTCACCGATGCTATGTGAAAAGACCCCGACTACCTCTATTCAAGCTTATCACAACTAAAAGGGGGTTCCAAGATGTAGTTGTTTTCTACAACCATAAGTTACTCCTTTAGATTGGGTGTTTTACTTGATTATGGGGGAAATGGGCTTAGCCATGGCATTTTATATCATCAAAAAGCAGAGTAGAATTGGGAGCCCCCCACATATATATATATATATATAAAGTAACAAATTGGGATCATGCTTGGATGTTGGCGGTTTTAGGATTGTTACCAGCGAATTAAAATAAGAGAAGGAGATGAGAAAAAGAAAATAAATATGATCAATAGGTACCTTCTATGATTATATATTCACAATCACCATCCAAGGTATTCAACTCGTGGAATAAAGAAGGTAAGATTTTGAGGATAAAATTCAATCAAACTCTTCACTAAAGTTTGAAGTTTCATCTCACCAAAAAATGAGGAACTATGGGGAAACAAAGCTCTTATTTCATTCATGAATGATCCCAACAAGGATTGTAAATGAGATGAGTAGAGTCAAACACGTTTGGGCTTGGGCTCACATCATTTGATAAACGAGACTAAAATAAGACTCAAACTTGTCTCATTTAACTAAATGACTGAGCCAAATAAGGTTTTTAATGAGTTGAGCTGAGCTAAGGCTTAGACTTAGTTTGTTTAACTAATTGAGCAAGCTAAATATTACTTTTAACAAACCAAACCAAGCCGAGCATCTCGTGAGCAGGTTTGACTCATTTATATCCCTAATTCCAACACTTATAGAAGCGTGTTACGTTTCATTTAGGTATAATGTAACTAACCTAAAAGTCATAATGGATTGATTTGGTTAAGATCAAACTATTAGTAGTCTAAGGAGACTAATTTAGCTAGTTTAATTATTAAAAAAAGCAACCATTAACTTTTTATGGGCCATCAAATTTATCTAAATCAACCCGCAACACCCCTTACATTTGATATTGAGTTTCCTTACAAGTTGAAGGGCTAAAAAACCTAGCTAGGACATGATTTCACTTTGCAAAAGTAATCTTAAGCCTAAGTAGCTATTGTGAGGTTAGGTTTAAGTACAATAATGATTGAATAAAACTTGATTTTCCTCCAACAACTAATTATCTTACAAAACGTAGTGCTAGGCTTATAGCCTTTTATGTGGAAGGTTTAAAGTGTAATGATGGGATAATTAAAGCTTGTTTTGCTTCCATAATTCCTTCCGATTGATACTTTCTACCTATTTGACCTAAATTTTTGTACCCAAACTTATCCAAAAAGGTGTCCAAAAGTTGATTTAACACACTTCCACTAATCAAACCTATTGTCACTTGATTTACTATGCTAATTAACCCCGAAAGGTAGTCGTACATGTTGACTTGGCATACCTTGTGTAATACCTCAAAAAAATTTAACCTTTATTTTTAAATTTTTAGTATTTTATTCGAGACATAACCCTTAAACCGTAACCCTTTTTCAAATCCTAATTATTTCTTAAATATTTTACTCTAACCCTTACTTTTCTTTTTCTTGTTTTTTTTCTTTTTCCCCTCACCTTAACCAGTTGTTTTGCTTGTTTGGTTTTACTAACCAAACTAAGCTTAAACCAAACTAAATCCTAATCCAACATTCAACCTCTGCCCATTTATTTTTCATGCAACACTCCCCCCTCTGCCTTTACTCTTTGTCATCCTCCTTTTCCATTTCCGTGCACCAACTCCTTACCTTCTCCATTTCTCTACAACTAACCCCCCTTACGCACTTTCGTTTACACACAACCATCTCCTACAACTCTCTCTTTCTCATTCCTTTTTTTTTTTGTGTCATCTAACCATTACCCAAATTGAGCCTTTCTTCTTCATCCTTCCTCCCTGTTTTTTCTCTTCAATTTTCCCTTCCAGTTCCATTATTTTCCCAGCCATAATCACCCCACAAACCACCAACCTATGCAACACCATTCCCCCAGTTTCCACCACCCTTTTGTAGCCTTAAACACCATCTAACCCTCCTCTTTCGTTGTGAACCACCTTGTTCTCCCCTCCGCCTAGAACGACCGGCCCCAATCTGTGTGTAATCTCTGCGTGTCAAACCTCCTCTACATGAATCTCCAACGCTACTACCTCCCTTTTTCCGTCTAAATCTCACGTTCACCCAAGCCCCCAAGGTGCGTTTCTTGCTCCCAAACCCGAGTCTAATATCAACGAGATTTTAAAATATCATCATTGACAAACACATACAACCCACAAAAATACTAGGCATAAATATTCGATTACAACACAAAAGTAAAAGGGTCGGTTATCAGATCTAACTATCTATGGTTCAATGACCTCTCCATAATCTAGATCCAACTCTACTGCAAACACAAAAAACATAACATTAACAAAATACGTGGGGAGTAAAGTTGGGTAAACAAGGTTAAGGATGCCACTGGAAGAGGTGGGATCCGCATCACTATGATTATAGGCCCAACAACTTTAATAACTTCGGCAATGTCAGTTACCTTGCACTTTGTTCTTGTTGGTTGCCGAGTGAGATAGGCACATCAAAAGAAAGAAATAAGTCTTTGGCTTGACTTCTTCGGTTCCATGTTCCTTCCCTTCTTTGTTTTTGTTTTTGAATACTTAATGATGATGAGGACCTTTATGGCTTTCATCTTTTTGCCTCCGTTTTCTTTTTTCTATCAAGACGAAAACGTTCCCCTCGCAAGTTGTGATTGCCACCGTTGGTGTGTTTGGTGGGAAGGTCATAATTTATATTATTGTCTCACATAAATTTTAGGTTTTTATTTTACATATTCTTTTTAAAATTTTATTTTATATATATATATATATATATATATATATATATATATATATATATTATCTATCATGTTATTATTTTATGAATATGCCGTATTTTTTTTTTATCAAATACTTACTATTCTATGCTATCATCCCAATATTCTTACTAAAAATACCCATATATTACTATTTATTAAATACATAATGTCCAAAAATGCCAATATACAATAATTTATTTCAGATTAGATGAGTTGTCAATTATTATTATTATTTTAAATACATTTTTATTTGAGATTAGATTAAATTTTAGATGGTTTACCAAATAGGTTAGGTCATGTTTTATTCACCTTATTATTAGATCTTACCTAATGCGATTTGATCATAATAATTATAATTGTTATTATTATAACTATCATACTTACTATAATTATGATTATTATTTATTATATTTGAAATATTTATTGATATAATAATATTAATATTTAAAGTTATAATTATAACTATTATAAATATTATTATATAATAATTTAAAACTATTATTAATATTATTATTATCTTTGCTATTATTATTATATTTCTTATTCTAATATTTATATATTTATATTATTATTATTATTATTATTATTATTTTATCGGTTATTAATATTTTTCTCATATTTTTCATTATTTATAAACAATCATTATTATTACCATGATTATTATAAATAATAGTATCAATATAAATAATATAATGAAAATAAAAACAGTATTATTAATATAAATAATATAATATTGATAATGATAAAGATAATATTAATATTAATATTATTTATTATTATAAATATCAGTAATTATTATTATAAATAATAAATAAATATATATATAACTATTAAATATGTTATATCCATAATAGATAAATAATAATATTGATATAAATAATATAATAAAACTAAAATTAATAATGTTCATAGTATTAATATAAATGATAACATATTATTAATAATGATAAATATAAAGATCAAGATCAAGATAAAGATAATAATAATAATAATTTGTATTATTATTATAAATATTAATATATTATCTTTATTTATAATAATAATAATAATTATTATTATTATCAATTATTAAGATTATCATTATATTTATTATTGATAACATATTATTATTATTATTATTATTATCTTTATTTTTATTAAATTGGTTATTATTAATGTTATTGGTTTTAATTATTAATATTTTTGTTAATATTTTTTAATTTATAATAGTTATATCGATTATCTTATTTTAATATCTTATTTATATTAATATTATTATTTATAACAATTATATATAATAATATTATTATATATGAAATAATAATATTTATAATAATTATATCTAAAAATTATATTATATATCAAATAATAATAAGCTTCAAATCGATGTGATTTGATCTGATCAAAAAATTTAGGCAAGAAAACAAGATCTTACATTTAAGAACAAAAATCAATTGATGGGATTTTCATTTGAGTAGATAATGAAACATCAAAGTGTGACAATGGTCAAGATGTAATGTCGTGGGTACTTTTTTTTTTATATATTTCATGATCACTTATTGAATAAAATATTATTTTAAGAAATTAATGTAATGAATGCCCACAAATACTTTTTTATAGAGTTTGAAGTTGTACATAAGAAGGATAATACCCTATACTTACTTGAGGTGTGATCGGAACATGTGACCCTTTACTAATAACTATAGGTTGTCATCTTTGGGCCACGGGTAATACTATCTCATGGACACTTGCTAAGATGATATTTTTTGACCTAAAATATTATAATTAGGACATTAAATACAAATATATAATTTATTTTTTTAACATTAAATATTAAATTTCTTCTTATTTTTAGTTAACATAACTAGTACTCTTTCACACTCCTCATAAAAAAAACATTTAAAAAAATAGATGTTTGATATCACTTCTTAGAAAAATAATTATTACATAAAACTACTTTTAAAATAACCTAATTTACTTGCACCCAAGGTCGTTCAATGCCTTACAAAATTCTAAGTTTGTTTTTCCTTAAAATAATGCAATTTGAGGTTTGTTTTTCCTTACAAAATTAGCTCACAAATAGAAGAATGATGAAAATTTTTAAGCAAACAATTGTATTAAAAATGTCATTAAAAATCTAATTTTAGAGAATTGATATATTTTCCTTAATTTTGTAAGCAAATATTATGATATACTTATTTTATGCAATATATTATATATTTTAATAATTTTGTCTTTGTATATATTTTTATTTAATGGGCCCAAAATATAATTTTAGATCAAGCCACCGAAACGTATTTTATGGCTTTATTTACACCTACCGATAATCTAGTCTAATTTAAAGAATTGGTAGTTCAACTGTAACCTTAGCCTCTGTTTAATTTGTAGAAAGTTACAAAAAAAGGAAAAAGAAAAATAAAGGAAAACAAATATGATAAATAAATTTTCTTTCTCATGTTTTTGTGGAAAATATAACTTTTGGAAAGTTTTTTTTATGTTTGATTTATAGAAAGAAATTATAAGGAAATTTTACTATTATTATTTAAATACTTTTTTTTTAATTTTTGGTTGTTAGAAAAGTTTTATGGGAAAAAAATTCTTAGAAAGTGTTTTTTTATTTGATTTTCTAGAAAGAAATTTTATAGAAAGTTGATTATTATTATCATCATCATCATTGTGATTATTATTATTATTATTATTATTATTTGAATATTATTATATATTAAAAAAATATAAAAACAAATTAAAATATTACATTAGTACATAAAAAAATTCATGATGTATCTAAAAAATCATAAAAACTCCATAAAATCATAAAACTCTAGAAAATTTCTAAACTATTATATAAAAATTTTCAATAATTCTACAAAAATCTAAAATTTCTAAAAATATACAAAAAATTTTATATTCCTTTCCATTTCAAATATGACACAACAAATATAGAATATGAACTTTATTTTAATAATACAAAAATAAATGTTGGAATGAGAAAAAAAAGATAAGAGGAGTAATTGAAAAGGGGATATGGCAAACACATTATATATCAAACTATAGTAAGAAGCATATTATTCCAATAGTATTACATTTGTCAACATATTATTTTTCAAATACAGGTCAATCACAAAATAAGTAGAAAAAAAATATGAATAGAATAATAAATTAAAAATCTTGAACTAAAGCTAAATCAAAGTCAATTAATCATATTAGAGAGAGCAAGAAGAATGAGTACTAGAAAAAAGAGTTGGAAATAAATTGTGAAGAGGAAATAAAAATATATAAAGAGTTAATGGAAAATGATGCAATAATTAATTAGTAATAACTCAAAAATTCTCAAACTAAAATAAATGAACTCAAGCTCAATGGGGTAGAGGTGGAAAACGGGTCATACAAGTTGAGTTTTGGTTAGGTCAATTTGTGTTATGTTACCATCAAGTTGGTATGTAATCGAGCCGGGTTTGGGTTCAATTTGGGTAACGGTGATTTAGGTCGAGTTTGTATTGGGTTGGGTCATTTCTAGTCAGGAGAATATTGGGTAGGATTGGGGTCTAACCCATCATGCTTCTTTAGATTCATGTTCGATTCAGATCTATAGACTTTGAATCGGATTTGGTTTGGGTTGAGTGAATTCAGGTCTATTAACTCTAGGTTAAATTTGGTTTGGCCAAGATAATTTAATTTAAAATTTGTATTAATATTGATTATTATCAATTTAATATAATTAATGAATCAAAATTTGTGATTTATTATTATTGTTATGATTATCATAGTAATTTTTATCATAATATATGTAATGATATAATAGATTGTTATCATAAACTATGTAATAATAATAATAATAATAATAATAAATCACAATCATTATTAGTATTGTTATCATTATAACTATTGTTATAAATACAATTATAAAATAAATAATTTATAAGTATATAATAATAGAACTTTTTATCATTTAATCTTATTGATGATAATATGATATTAAAATAAAGTGAGGAGAATAGAGGCTTACTAATTTTGTTTAAGTTGTTTTTATATGAGTTGCATATTTTTGTTTAAATAAAATTTTATTAATAAGATAGTTTATAGATGCTTATGTATCAATTTATATGAGATAAAACGCTACTTTTGTAGATTAAATTTGACTTTAGTTTGGATCAAAATTAAAATTATGTCCGGATATGAGTACGGTTTGGTCATTTCGAGTTGGATAAGTTCGAATCGGGTCATTATCAAATTTTTGTCCGAGTATGGGTTAGGTCCAAGTCAGATTCTTCTTGGGTTGTGTTATTTCAGTTTATGTTATTTCGGATATAGATTACTATCGGTTAGCTAAATTTGGATTGGATTTATATTGATTTAAGTTGTTTTAAATTTTTGGTTTGGATAGGATTGGATCAGATTTACTAGGTCTATAATTAGATACAAGAACATCATTTTATATATATATAAAGAAGTAGGAGATATCATGTAAACAACTATCTGTCGTCTAGCTATGTCTGTCATAGTTTGAGACTTTATAAATGATTTTTTTCATAACTGCACCCTAGTGCTACACTGCATTGTATCTGTAGAATTTTTCTCAAATTTGCTCAACTTTCCTCACGTTTAGGATAGGAAAAGCTGATGGCTCAACTTTCTATATTATTTTCTTGTTATTTTCTTTCCTATAATTTTTCCTGGCAATCAAACACTTGGAAAGTTGTTTCCGTTTAATTTTTTTTTTCCTTTTTTCATTATTTTTCTAAAACCAAACGGAGTGTGTTGAAACGAGAAGAATTGAAGGGGCAGTAGCGGGCTAAAGAGAACAATGTGAGAGAAGACAAAAGGAACGACACCTTCTTTCATAGAGGTGCTAGTGCCCAAGGGAAAAATAATAAGCCTTGGTGCCTTTTCTATGGCAAAAGAATTTGGAGAACCCGTAAACAAGTGATGGAGGAGACAGGTAATGATTATTTTCAGTCCCTAATTCACGCGTAGTAGACCGAATATGGAGAAAGCTTTGGCTAGATTAGGGAAGCAGGTTATAGGAGAGATGCGCGAGTCTAGCCATTCAATTATAGGGAGGAGAGATGAATCAAGACCTGGACCAAATGCACCCTACCAATACCAGTCACCTGGATTTGATGATATGCATGCTTTATTTTACCGGGAATTTCAGTACATTGTTGGTTCTGCTGTGGTGTCACAGGTCTTGAATGTGCTCAACGGACATGATATGCCAAGGAGAATGAATCATACATACTTTAATCGGTTTGATCTTGAAAAGTAATGATCCTAAGACGATGACGAAATTAAGACCCATGCATTAGCCTTTGCGATGTCATATACAAGCGCTAATGATCAAGACTATGACAAGTATGCTGAAGCAGATCTTGCGTGATGTTATATGTGAAGCACCAGAAGAAAGGCAGGATAGGTCATATGGCGTTCAAACTTGACATGAGCAAAGCTGATGACAACGTTGGATGGTGCTTAATTTATTGAGGTAGTGATGGGTAAAACGGGATTCAGTGATTGTTGGATCAAACTTTTGAAGAACTGCATCTCCGAAGTCTGTTTTTACAATCCTCTTTAATGGTAAATCACGGAAGATCTTCTAGCCTTAGCGGGCTTGAAACAAAGAGGTTTTCCCTCACCTTTGATCGATATTTATCCTTTGTACCAAGGCCTTCTCATATTTGGTCAGCAAAAGTGTCAATGATCAGCTTCTTTAATGGCATTACAGTAGCTCGAGAGGCTCTACTCTAGTGTTGTCTCACTTGTTATCTGCGAATGACGGCTTGCACTTTACCAGAGCCACAGTAGAGGAGACGACGATGTAGAAGAACC
This sequence comes from Tamarix austromongolica, assembly GCA_039764185.1. Classification (NCBI taxonomy): domain Eukaryota; kingdom Viridiplantae; phylum Streptophyta; class Magnoliopsida; order Caryophyllales; family Tamaricaceae; genus Tamarix; species Tamarix austromongolica. The sequence continues at coordinate 37,938,150 of CM077811.1, read as the reverse complement.
TTCTACAGAGGCATAAGTAGGCGTCCGGGCAACCAGCAAAGCACGAAGCGGCTGTCGGTTGCCGTTTTCCGTTTTCCGATTTCGAACCATTCCAAAAGTATTTTTCATCTCTAAAATTTTTCGGTGTTAGAGTCAATCCTTGAAGTATTTAATTAATATTTAAAAAAATATTAATAGCTTAATTAATTAATATAGATAGTAATTTTATATTTTTTTCCTACAATTTTAGTAGATTTAGTCTATTATATATATACATATAAGTTTTTATCCTTTTTTGTCTTTATTTTCTAAATTTTTAAAAAATAATATTTTAACATTGCTTTTCGTTTCCATTTTCTATCTCCATCCTCGTGAAACCCATGCAACTGATTAATTAGGACAAGTCTGAGACTATTTTCAGCCCCTACATACCAACAGACAAAAAAGAGCAAATTCGGAGAGATTAAAGATATGTAGTGTTTTAGTAAATATTTAGGTAGGCTTACCCCTAATTATTGAAACATCCAAAAAAAAAAAAAAAAATCCATTTTTCAAAGCATCAAAGACCGTATACAAGACCAGAATGGAGAGTTTGAGATGCACGTAACTCTCAAAGTTAGGCAAAGAAGTGTTGATCAAATCGGTGTTACAAGCAATTCCAACTTTGTGCCATGAGTGTATTCCTATTCCCAGAAACACCTTATGTGGAAATTCAATCAATGATTACGAGATTTTGATGGTCCAAAGATGGTTAAGGGCTTGTTTGAGATGGCATAATAGGGGTGAAAATTTTGTTTTCTTATTCTGTATTTTTTATATTAAATATTTAATAATAATAATAATAAAATATTTTTAGTAAAATATCTATTTTAGATTAAATTAAAATTTAAAATAAATATTTATCAAAAAATATTTTTTAAATTTTAATTATACTATGTTAAGTAGGGCTGTGCAAAAAAACCGGGATCCGAAAAACCGATCCGGTATCCGAAAAATCCGATCCGAAAGTTTGGATATCCGATCCGGTTTTTGAAAAGCGGAGCGGATATCCGATCCGGTCAAATATAAGTTTGACCGGAGCGGATATCCGATCCGATTTTTTAGTGGATAATCCGATCCGTAAAAAATATCCGGTTTTAAGAATAAGTGAGTTATATTTAGGCATAATTTAATTTATAATCTGATTTTTTTCTTTCAATCTTCAAGTTTGGATCATTTTTTTACTATAGTACATGAGTCCAAATATAATTTACTAAACTAAAGTATAAAATAAACAACCATAATCTACAAATAGTCAAATAGGTCACGACCTACGCACACGCAAGCACCCAAACCAGAAAAAAAAACTCCTAAATTTTTTGAACCTCTTAACTTAGGTCGTTCCACAGTTCTAGAGTGTCATTGTTCACAAATCTTGATCGCTAATTCTTTTTGGATATGATTAATCATGTATTTTATCTTTTTGTATGCAAGCTAAATATTTAAACAAGTGTTTATGCTGAAAATATTTTTTAGTTATAGATTATATATGTAAATTTAATAATCGAATATTTTTTTTCAATAATCCGATATATCCGATATCCGACCGGATATCCGATCCGATATTTCGGATATCCGATGTTTCGGATATCCGGTGTTTCGGATACGGATTCGGATATGGGATATCGAATATCCGGTCGGATCGGATATCCGAAAAAAATATCCGATCGGATACGGATATCCGATATTGCACACCCCTAATGTTAAGTATGGTAGTAATTTTGCTACCTTTATGACCCCTACCAAACGAGAGACAAAGTATTTCCCGGTTATCTCGGCGAAAACTCTGTGCACCCAGGAAAATGGTGGCCTAGAACTCTGGGGCATGCGTCTTTTCGATCAAGCCATGCTAGGTAAGCAATTTTGACAGATCACGAATGCCCTATAGGCCTATACTCACTGATTGGCGTATTTGACGGGCTTGCAACCACCATAGAAACAATTTAATGCAAGCCTTTATGAGATGTCGACCAAGCTAGCTATGTTTGGAGAAGTATCATTAAACACCGTTTGGGCAGCTTATTACTTTCGTATAATAAGTTATACTTCAAATTTTTTTGTATTACATTGTTATTTCCAGATTCTTATAATTTAATTATTTGTGACTTATTAATTGATTATTCTTACTTCATAAGTAGATCCTATCAATTTTTATTTTCATTTTTAAATACCTAAAAAACCTTATAGTATTTATCTTTACTAAAACATTAACTTATATTAATTAAACCTCATTGATTGTACATATATGTCTATAATAATTATTATTTTACATCAATTAATTTCATTTCAAATAAATTACCCAGTGACACTATTACTTTAGCCATATTCATATACAAATAATGTATTTACCAAACAATCTATTATATTAGCATTATATATATATATTATTACTTTATACTAGATTCAAGTCATGAATTATTTTATCCAAACAGTACCTTAGAGATAGACAAGTAATTAAGGCAAGGGTTGTATAGATAGCTAATAATGGCAATAATTTCAAAGTCAGGAAAGATAGTTGGGTCCCTAGATCTTATAGCTTTTGAGTTATCATGCTAGTTAATACCCATCATAGTGAGATGTGTGTGAATTAATTGATTTGTGATGATAAATTGAGCTTAGAATGAGGTATGATTGTGAGCATTGTTGATTTTTTGCGATGTGGATACAATCCACACCAATACTTTGCATGACATTTACTAGAATGATATATATGATGACTTGTTTTCTCCTTTCCAATAGAGATCACACAGTCAGGTTGATATATCAAACACTCCTTCATATGGGATTCTATCATAAATCCAACTCATTAAGTGGCAATGGGTGCATTCTATGGAGGAATATCAAGAGGTTGCATACTCTTCTAAGGGTCCAAAACTTCATTTTAGGCTTAAGTAGAAGTAGAACATTCTACCCACTATGGAGAAGCTTAAGTACAAGGGGTTGAATGGTGTCTGATGCCATTTGATTTGATGTCCAAATGCTATAGTCTCCATGAACAATTTAAAACTTATGCAAACTAGATGAATGGTTAGATATGTGGATTTGCATATTTTCATGGGTAATTTGATGGGCAGGAAGTGATGAAGTTTTTCATGTCAACATAAAAATCAAGAATGAACTAAGAGATTATGTAGAATAGATTCTTAGGTTGATTTGGGAGGGTAAAAGCAAAGGAAGATAATCATGGATGTTGATAAATGGCGGTCTAAGAGCCTATGATACATTAAGATCAATTCAGATGCATATTGCATCAACCATGATATGACATATGGGTGTTGTTGGTTGTGATCATATTGGAGAAGTTTAAGTTGTAGGAAAATAGAGGCTACAGGGCCAAAGAGCACAAAAAAATGTACTAGTTGAGGGTATTCTATTCGTCGTGTAGCTTGGAGTGGAATTTAAATGAGAGAACATTGTTGTTGACTTGAGATAGATTATTTAAATGTAATGAAGAAATAATATAGGAAGAAGCGGAGGTAGAACGATGGTTGCTTTCATTATTCATGATATTCTTTGAATGGTTGTCGCCTATATGATGATTTATACTTACCTTTACAACCCCTTTTATGAATCTAAAAGATTTTCTTGGACATATATTCCCTGTACTACTAATAATGTGGCTAATGGTTTGTGAACATCATTTGTACCACACTTCATCATTCCTACTCATGTACACAATTTAAGTAAATAATGAAAGTATTCCTTCAAAAAAAGATAGAGGTTCATAAATTTTTTCCATTGTTGACAAAGAGCAAAAGGACCAGGAGTACGCCAACAAACAACCTTTTTGATCTCATTGAAGCTAGTGAGGCAATAAAAGAGGTAGCACGCAACAAATTTTCCATAGAATAAAAAAAATCTATACTTTCCTAAGATATGATACACATTACAAGAACATACTATTATATATCAAACGATATAATTTTAAAACAAATTATGTTTATCACTAATAAATTTCTATATTTATCAATAATTTTCATAAAATTAGTATCTCAATTGAAAAATATAATCATGAAACGGTAAAAATAAAATAATTAACAATAAGAAATAATTCATACAAACATCATGTGTGTTTGTCTAGATAATTTAAGGCATAGCCCTAACTATAGAATAACTAACTATTTCTCTTAATTATGTATTTGGGAAAGAGTAGAAAATTACATAAAATAAAAATAAGTATTTTAAAAGCAGTAGAAATTACATTTAAGAATAGGCCTTTAACTAGACAAGTGTAGGAAACAAAATAAAATTTATAGGGATGGTAGCCTATAACCTTTGGTAGTTAGGTATAGATAGTATGTTATGAAGCCATTATAGCTAATATTTTTACATTACTAGAGCCATTAATTTTATATAATCACTCTTTGCAAACGGATGCAAGAGAAACTACTTGGGGTAGGGCCATTGTCCAACTGAGTTGGCTCTCAAGTCAACTTGACTCCACTTGATAAGGGCTTTTCTTGACTTGCTTGTTTAGGTAAATGAATGCCCTATGTTTATGCTTGTTTAATAAATTGGTTAAGCTCAATCCATGGTAGCTCTTTTACTTGTGAGCTAACTTGGATTTAGCTTGAGGCCAACTCATTTATAGGCTTGACTCACTAGTTAGATCATTTATAGGCTTGCTCATATGTATATTTATAAACTCATTGATATATTTGTTTATAAGATTTGATATAGAATTTGAAAGACTTGTAGAAGATATTCCAAAGGCTTGTATATAAATTATTTAATAAACAAGTTGAATAGTGAATTGAGTTGTTAATCAAGCTGAGTACTTAAATGAGTCAATCTGGTTTGTGTAATTTTCAAATGAGCCAAATAGCAAAACAAGTCAATCCATTAATCAAATTACAATAAATGATCCGATTTGATTCATTCACAATAAATGAGCCAGGCTGAGCTATGAGCTAAATAGCTTATGAACCTTTTTTAGTGGAGCTCAAGTTAGTTTCATTTGACTTGTTTCAAAATTGAGCCAAGCTCAAGCTTTAAAAATAACTAAATGTGCCGAGCTCAAGTTAAGGGAGGTTCGGCTCATCAACAACCCTAGAGGGTGGGGTCAGACGTGGCTCAATCTAGATTGTGGTTCTAGCCACAAATCTCTATCTAATCTTCCTCAAAAAAAATTTTTGGGAGGGATTAGATGACTACTCAAGGCTAAAAACACCATCTATAATATACTATAAATGACCATTTTATCCCACAACAACTGTCTAATCTTTTCTCAATTTGTTTTTGAGTATAAACAATAGTTTTATTTCAACACCATTGTTTCTAGCCTATTTTGTTTTTATAAAAAAATTCCTGCTAGATATACCATTTACAATTCTCCACACACAAAAATTGCATATATTTGACTAGTACACAAGCATCAATGGTATGTATCCAAATTTAGAATATTAGTTTTACGCTATATAAACCAACCACTTATAAAATTGATCAATTTATATTAAAATTGTATTTATATCAACTTACCACTCATAAGATCAATTACTTTACTTGTATATATCAAATAAGAAAATTCCAAAAAAGATAGAAATAAACATAAATTTAACCAAGGCATTAACCACATATAAAAAGAAAAGTCACTAAATAAATTAACTCACGACACTAAATAGTTTGATCAACTACTTTAGGTATTTATTATCCATCTTGACATCTTTATTTCTCATGAACTTAGTAGTAGTTCTACCACGATCACATAGACATTAGAAATGAAGATGTTAATATAGATAATAAAGACCTTCTTTTCAACCCTTTTCTTTACATTTCTCCCTATATCATCATCATGATCATCAGATGCCATACTAGCATTAAATCCTCAAGGAAATAAATAAACACATCTTTTAACAATAAATTTATGATAATATATGTCATTCACAAATAATATACAATTTTAACAACCATGACATACATCATTCCTCTATATCGCTTTAAGGCTTCTATGAATATATTACCCTGTCATGTCATTCTATCCAACTATAATAAGAATAAAAAAAATACTATAAATACATTCTGTTATCAAACCATTTAGTCCATCTATAATCTAATGTTATTATAAACACATCTAACTCATGTGATTTTACTTTCTTGTAAGAGAATATACTACTTTTATAAAATTAAACATTCACACATTTCGTAATATCAGATTATCACATAAATAGGCTTTTAGAATCCAAAGCCTAAAAACCTTATTTTAAAGGCCAAGACAATACTTTTATTTATTTTTCTCTAGAAGTGTCAACTTAATTTGTAGATCTTGAAAAAAATACCTTAAATAAATAAAAAACACCTAAATTGGGTAATCAATTCATAAGTTATGCTCATTAGAAGGTTTCTAATAAATTATAACAACAATATCTAGACTAAATGTATATAAAATCTACAAAGGTTAGTATATAGCTAGTAGTTTCCTACACTACACAAAAATTAAACTGAAAACTAAACATTGACATCAAATGACTTCTAATGATATATAAAATACATAACATAATAAAATTGAGGAAGCGCATTCACATTCTATTGTGTTTGTGTGAATGTGAGGAAAATCATCAATAATATTAGGGAAGCTTTCACGAAGAAAGAAAATGAAAAAAAAATGAATACATATTAAGAAAACAACAAACAAAAGAGAAGAATAAGAAAGAAAACTGATTAATTGATAAGAGATGGTTCTCACTAGGATTGATTCAACCTTGCAAGGCTAGAAACACTACTTGAACTACCCTAAAAGTTCAACCTTGCAGGGTAGAAACAATTAGTTATGGCACTCCCAATTACGGAGTTGATCCTTTGCCATTTTTGACATCAATGTGCATTAGGATTGATTCAAACAAGATTTTTTTAGATAAATCACCCACAACCTATGAATCTTTAAATGAAGGATGGTGCAATGACTTTTTCTGTTTTATTGGTGAAACCTTCTATTAAATAAAGGCTAGTAATTACATTTAGGATTATCGAATTCATAGTTCACCTATTCTCAACTTCTGTTGCAAACTCTATTTACTTGAGTAGATTACATGCCTACTCATGCTTTTCATAACCACCATATGACTCAGCTCGTCCTTTTATCATCATCTATTGAAGTACTCTAATAGTTTTAGGGATCATGTTACTCTAACCGTACTCTCTCTCTCTCTCTCTCTTGTTTTCACATTTCTTGATGCTTTTCAAATCCTACATTATTAACTTAAACATTGAAGTATTATTAGATCAACACCAAATTAATATTCCTTTGATGCTCTTGGATTTAGTTCATCTTGTTTTGGAGGTCGATCTTTAGAGTCCAGCTTTCACAATCTACAACTCAATTATAGATTTGGAGTTCTATATTTATTATAATTATTACTACTACTGTTATTATTGGTATTATTATCAGTAGTAGTTGATAAAAAACCATGATTATTTTATTTACTTTTATCCACAAAGTAGTAGATAAAAAAACCATGATTATTTTATTTACTCTTATCCACAAAAATACTTAACCCAAACAATTTACCTTATGTATTTTGAAATTATTCCATTATTAGCACAAATAAGTTAATGAATGTAAGATATATAATTTTGGACCTCCTTAGACCTTGCCGTTGACGAACCTTGGCATATATTACGTGTATAATAACACTAGTTAAGATTCAAAAATAAAAGAGAGAGAGACGAAAACAAACATAATAATACTAATCATACCATATATTTGTCGTTAACTTTATTCTTTGAGAGGAAAGAAAGGCTTTTATAGATTTTACATGTCACGTACAAGGACATCGATCGGATATGTTATCTGGATAACTATGGTTCCAAAGACCATTAGGAAATGAAGATAAAGCTAGCTTGCTGAGCCTATGTGATATTTGATCTGTACGCAGCGCGGTTGCATACTGAACGACCAAGTAATGGTGCAAGCTAGCTAAGTAAACTTTTAGGCGATATTTAATTCTAAGAAAGTTTAAGATAAAAAAAATTATATAGTCAATTTTTAGTAATTTTATACCATCTTCTTTTTCTATTTTATTATCTCACGTAAACCAAACACAAATAATTATTTTTCTCATCATTTTTTTCTTTTCTTTAAAACTAAATAAAACATTACACTTTTTTTTTCTTTAATGATTGTAGCAAGGTTTATAAATGAATTGTGATAGTTTGGTATTTATTTTATTAAAAGTTTGGTTCGACTTATTTATTTTGTTAAATGAGCTGAGTCTGGACTTCACTTTTGGCCTCGTTTATTAAACAAACTGAACTTGAACTCGAAAAAGTAAGTCTTGGTTCATATTTTAGCTTTAGCTTATTAAAAACTTGGTTCAGGTAGTTTATTTAGTTAAATAAGTTGAATCTAAGTCTTATTTTAGACTTGTTTATTTAAACGAGCCGATTCCGATTCTAATAGTTATTTAAGATGGATCCGAGTCACTGTTACTAAGCAACTTTACTAAAGTACAAAGACAAATGTGTGAGAAGTATGTTGGCCGAGCCAACCTGATCGCCATTACGGCCGCCCTTGCTTACTGGCATGTGCACATGTATTATGTACGCCTGTCGAACGACAATATCAATTAATATATTGTTCACTTTAAAGCAGTTACATTCGGCGAACCCAGAACACTTCCTAGATGCCTGGGCATAACCTTGTTGTATTAGATTGTAATATCAAAATTAAGTATACTTCGATTTTGGTAACCCAAATAAATAAAGAATAATTTTATGCATGGGCTTTAATTTGAGTACACTCGCCATGTACCATGTGCATTTTAATATTAATGGTGGCGACGTCTCCTTTTAATCCGTAAAAGATGGCGGACCACATTAATTTTATGTGGATGCATGCTCACATAGTTTGTCTGCAAACTAGCATATGCCAAGGCAAAATATTGCAATCAAGAGTTTGAAGTTGTAGGCTACGTGCAGGATAAAATAAATTTCTAAACTGGAAGCGACGTGCAGGATACACGCGGTGTTAGTGGATTAGTTAATTAATTAATTGCTTTTTTTTTATATTAAAAAAAGTGATCGTAATAATTTTTATATTATAAAATAAATTAATAAAAATAGTATTAAAACTATATTTATATTCTTCATTAAAATATAACATATCATTTAATGTATATATAATTATAAAAAAATGAGGCTAAAAATAAAAAATAAGATTTAATTTTTCTAAAATAATTTTATATTTTATACAAAAATTCAATGATATAGCAATTTTTTGTTTGTTAACACAGAGAGAGTTTTTATTTGAACAAATACTATGAGTGAGCCATAAGTCGCTGGAATTGATATTTCATGCCAATCAAAATAATGCAGCCGTCGTTGGTGTATCAGGCTATTAATAATACCGTTGATTGAAAATAGTAATTTTTCCTAATTTTTTCTTCAAATCAACTGATAAGCATCTCTCATTCTCCTTCTTTTATCCTTCCAATTATTTTTATTTGAGTAATAATATAACATTGAGTTCACCAGAATTCTATTATACTTCTACCAAAAAAAGAAAATCTATTTTACCCCGAGAAGTAATTATTTATATCTTTGGACACCCCATTAGGGATTATATTTATCTTAAGGAGATAGCGTTAATTTGTTGGACTAGGATGATAATTTTTTGTTTTGTTTCGACTTTTACTATTATTTTAATTAATAATATACGCTTTATTATTAATATTTTTTGTGTAACAATTATTATTATGATTTCTGAATAGTATTTTTATCATGCTTATTTATTTATATACGACATTTTTCTATACTATAATATTCAATTTTATTAATTCCTACAACACTCTGGCCCTTAGTAGACGACAAACACAAATACATGACGTATTAGCAGGCATTTTTTTTGTCTACCTTAACAAGGAAACAAGGGATCTAAAAGTCAAATCTTCAAACAATAATAATAACGAAATCGTTTTAGGATGAGTCCGAACATGGGCAATGCCGATACATCCAAGCTTAGATTGCTCAACTTTCACCGAATTACGTTAACGACGCATTATATTTAAAAGGCTCACCAAAGCTCAGTACACCGACGATAAAATATACCGAGGAGAGTCGGGAGACTACGATAGAAAACTAAGACGTGCACAAGTCAGCAAATGATTAAATAAGTGCACTCAGAAAATAACTAACGATGACAGCAACGGCAGAGAATAGTTGTGTCAAAATTTTCAGGTTTCTCAACCACCAAAATCTACCCCGTTTCAAGATGAGGATGATCTCAGGAATGATTGAGTCTCTTCAATATTTTTATCAATGACGATGCGTTTTTTAGTTGATACTTATTGTTTTTGTGGGACACCGAATTCTTTAAATTAGCAAACAATGTTTAAATTATCCTTTTTCTGGTATGATATTATAATGAAGTATTTCTTTCATAAATAAGTTTTTCTTTTCATTACTAATGTTATAACAAAGAATACTATATAAATAAATAAAATATGTAAATTAAAAATTTCATCCATTGTATAAAAAAAAAATATGTCAATTTGTACACCTTTTAAGAATTAATAAAAATAATCTTAAAATTAGACCTACACCATTTATTGAAATGTAAAAAAGTCTTTAATAAATATATATAATTACAAAAAAAAAATGTAAGATGAGGTCAATGTCATTGATAAATGTACTATCAAAATATAAAAGGTTTACATTTCGAAAAGAAAAAAAAAATGAAAGAAAAAAGGTCATTGGTATAGGTATGTATAGTGACGGCCTATAGCTAGAAAACTTCAAAGTTACATAGTCCAAATTTTTAGATCAAACATCACTAAAAAGAAATATAGGGACAATAAGTGTCAATGCTATCTTATTTTCAGCGACCGCTGTGAAGATGGTTGGTTGGTAATTCGATAAACGACAACACACTTGTATTGACTACTATCCGCCATTGAAAGGTATTTAGTGACAATAAATGAATATTTATTGAGTTTTTGTTCGTGTTTAGTATATAATTCATTCGTTTTAATTAAAAAAGAAGTCTTTATATTTAAAATTTTATTTTATAATTAAATTTATTTAAAAAAAATTATACTTACTTTTTATTTTTATTCCTATTTTTTATGTATTAATTATCATATTATTTTTTTTAAAAAAAATATAATTATTATATTACAAATATATTTATTATTTTAAAAAATAATATATAAATTATTAAAAGAAATTTCTTTTATAAAAGAAAGTACCACTATATTTCTTGCCCTGGAACCCCGGTAACATATCACACATTAATCTAAAGTAAAGTCTACGAAATTATAAATAATTATGATAAAGGACACAATAAATCGTGGCCGCACAAACAACATTTTAACTCAGGAAGTAAGAGTTGATGGACTGAAGCATAACTAGAAGAACTCCAGTGTAGGAAGAATACCCTTGGGCCTTGGGTAAAATAATTAAAGGTAATATAAAGCTGTCTACTTAAAGTCATTGATGTAAATCTTAATAGCATGCACATAAGTTTTCCTACATAAACCATATATACTCCAACCGTACTTTTTTTTTTTCTGACTAAAGAGCACGAACAACATTTTTTTTTTGGTTCTTTTCAGGAATCGATTTTTTTTCCCCCGAACTGTTGCTTATTTTTAAGGAACTTAACTTTCTAATGCAAAGAACATGTGGGTTCCTTTAACTCCTTTTTCATTTTGTATTCCTTTATGTACATGGTCTAGGCTCCATATCTTCGTATGTAAGTTTATTGTTACGGATCATTAACTTTTATAGTTTTTATTTTGAATGTTTTAAAATATTTTAGACTTATTTAGACTTCAGTAAAATTGTGTGAAAAACTATATAATATTTTAGATGAAGTAAAATTATTTAGATTTTATAAATCTATAAAAGTGTATACAAGTTCTAAAATAAAGTCTCTATAATTTTTAAATAAGTGTTGAATTTTTTTTTTTAAAAATCAGAATATTTTCTTTAATAAAGGAAGAAGATTGACCTTAACTATAAATTAACAAAAAAAAAAAAAATCTATGAGCTCCCACCATTTAAAACTCATAAAATATTCTCAATTTGTATAACTAAATACTCTAAACTGTGTCGTTGTCCTCATCATTATTTTTAGGCTCTATTTTACCTAAAAATTTGAAAAAGATGACTTAATGAACACTAAAAAAATTGCGTAAATTATGTGTCGTACAAAAAGACCGAAGAAAAAAGAGATGTCCCGTGACACCAAACTCTCGATAAGTCCAAATAATCTCTGAGGAGCAAGTCGTACTTCGCCTCAGGTCAACCCTACACAGGCCCATCCCTTCGTTTATTATAATTTCTTATCTGAATATTCTCGCAGCTCCTTGTTGGGGTCATCATCTGAATGTTTCCTCCTAATTTCATAATTGGTCTAAATTCGATCCCTAAGGCCGAACTTTCACATTAAGTCCTCAACAACAATCACTCTCATATCTTAATATCGGTACAAGTTGACACCTTTCAAAATTTTTAATTGAACAAAAAAAGAGTTAAATTCATGTACGCTAATTCTTTACCCAAGTAAGACATAAAGTTTTTTTCCCCTTTTACATAAAGCACGTATAAAATAAATAAATAAATAAGATTATATTGTTATAATGTAAATACATTTGTAAATTTTGTATATTCGGAAACATATTGAGATAAAATAATATACTATATGAAGAAAATATACTAAAATAGAAAAGGAAAGGAAATCAATGATAATATATAGGATAAATTCCATATATACATACATACATACATACATATGTATGTATATTTTTTCAAGTACCATGTGTTTTGCATAATTTTACATATTTATATTTATACTTGAACTTATTTTTGCTTGGTTATTTAGATGATGAAAAAAGTTATATTATTAATTCTATGTCGGCTTCCGTCCATTAAGAAATCTAAATAAAAATAAATTTAAATGTAAATATATCTAATTGCATATACATAATATAGGGGGCAACCAAAATATATTAGGCTAAATGTGTCACACACACACACTATATATCAGTTATCAATATATATATAATATAACACATTTTAAATTTATTTTTACGGATTCTAGTTTAAATACACCCTAAGTTGTCCGTATGCCGGTAAAAGGATAAAAGGAACCTTACAAATAAATCATAAGATGAATTCTCTGGAGCTATTATTTATCATAGCAGCCGGACAACAAGAAAGATGAATCTATAAATGGAAGAAGAAGCAAAAAAAAAAAAAAAACCCCAATCATGGACTCCCATCCCATCTTTCTTTTTTTAATCTAAAAGCATGTGCTGTTATCTTCTGAAGATATAACGACGAATTCGGAGATCTAATCGCGGAAACATATTAATACTTTGCGCGTATCATTAAGGAATAAAACGTACAGATTCATTCTTCTGAATTATTATTGTATTGTTCTCACTTGCATGTCCGGAAAACTTAATTATCATAGTAAATTAAATAACGTGTGAAATTAATTACCATGATGTTCAATCCAACAATTTTTTTTTTTTTTGCCAGTACTAGTAATGAATTACTGGTCATCCGGAACGCCCAGTATGTCACAATTGTGGGGTGGGGTGGAGGGAGAAAGTATTTAAAAATTACTAATAATAGGAATATATTATTCCATGGCCATGCAATACTTTACTTTTTTCATATAACGGTCAAATACCGTTATAACAGACTGTTAATCTTTCACGCTGGATTGGTTACCACGGACAGAGCGGTTAAATTGTCGGTAAGGGACAAAAAAGTGTTTTGGCAAGGCAGGCCACGCGATTCAAGGCCCCTCCTCGACCTCAGCTAAAATGGGAGGTGAGAGACGAGCCGATGAGTACTAGGCGCCGAACTGTGCGCTCCAGCTCACCAGATACCTTCCCCTACCACCACTCCACTGTTCCAGCATTCCCCACTCTCCCCGCCCGATTTCACCGGCTCCAATTCAATTTTCCATTGTCGCCGGCGGAAAAAGTAATCTTATAATTCAACGGCTCGATCCGTCTACCGCACCAAAACTCGCCTCTTTGATGCGGCTTCGGTGCCTCCACTCCACTCTACTTTTTTGCTTTCCCAAAAGAACCCCCTCCCCACCCATCCTTGCTTCCTCCACTACTAAACTAAAGACTAAAGTTCAGAGCCCTCACTTTTTATTTATTTATCTTCATTGGCCAACCTAAATGATGCGAAACGAATCACTCCTTCTTCGATCACATTTCGTTATTGGTTATTCAAGCCGGAAATAAGTTTTGAGTTCGAATCATACTACTATGACTTGGTGTCAAAGAATAAATTAATGCGTTGATATTAATATGGCGCACAATAGTTTTAGTGATAATGACACAGTACAACTATTTTATATATGATATTATTGCTTTTGAAAGGAATACAACTATTATGTTACTCTCTCACTTACCATACCATTTGGGCTTAGAATGAACTCTTTCCGTCTAAACTAAGCTCATTAGTTAGATATTAAAAATATTAAAAAACATCGTTCTCCAAAAAATTCTAAAACTATAACTCACTTTAGTTGATTTAAGTCATTAATATTTTTTTTAAAAAATAAATTAAAAAATTAATCAGACTCTTTTTATGCCAATTTTAAAATTAAAATAATTTTAAAATAAAAAGCGACCAAGGAATGTCTTCATAATAAAAAATGGAGAGGTAAAAAATAACAATATATATATATATAAATTTAAAAAAATAGATTAAATCTATTAAAATTAAGATAGAAAAAAATTAAACTACTATCCACTTTAATTGATGTAAGTTATTAATAATTTTTAAAAAAAATAAATAAACAATTTAATCAGACTCTTTTATATTAATTCTAAAACTAAAAAATTTTAAAATTGAAAACAGCGGGGGATATTTTCGGAACAGAAACACCGCCTCTCACCGCTGCCCATGAAGAATAATAATACATCATTATCCAAACGGATCAGACCCAACTCCGTCAGTTTTTTGTCAAACAGTAAAGGGGCATTAGCATAGAGGAAACAAAATACTGCTAATTTTATTATTTTATAGTACAGTATTAGGAGACGTAGTAAAAATAATAATGTAAAAGCCGAAAACTCCTTCGCTCTATGCAATTAAGTGAACGTTGTTTGAAATTTACACCGACCCCAACGCCAATCCGAAACAGAGGAAGGGAAGAGAACTGTCATTCTATTCTCATAAATTTCATTGTTGTACGCTACACTGATTTATCTTCCGGAGCTCAATCTCTAATAATTTGGAACACCTCCCTCCTTTACTCTCTCTCTCTCTCTCCCCCCTTCCTCTTCTCCGATCGATATGTTGGACGGATTGTTAGGACGAGGAGCGTTCTACTCCAAATGGTAATATACTTCTCCAACTTTATCTGTCTTCCTCGATCTCGAATCAGGCGTCTCTCTCTACCCTGCTTGATGCGACTTTTGTGTGCAGCAAACCGTTAATTAAGCTCACGAGGACCAGAATCGATATGATTCGGAGAAAGCGGAGTGCTACCGAGAAATTCCTCAAGGAAGATATCGCCAATCTGCTAGCTAATGGTCGCGAGTTCCACGCTTACGCTCGGGTACGTGCATTTTGCTACTTCCTTTTCCTTTCGATTTTCAGTTCTCGATTTCGCCGATTCCAGTGTCAGTGTTTGATATAGGTGACGCGTGAAATGTCGGTACTCGACTTTGTGAAATTATACTAAAACTTAATGATATTGCTTTTCTTCTTCTTCTTCTTCTTCTTCTTTTTTTTATTTTTTATTTTTTATGTTTTCTGATCTATAGAGCTTATCGAATAGGTGTTGATGATTATAATATTAAATTTTGAAGCAGTATTTCAGCTTGATTTAGGTATCATGGTTTAGATTTTTCAGAAATTTACCACTTGTTTACAACTAGTTAAAAACAGAATAATAATAATAATTTTCTTTTTTTTTGGGGGGGGGGGGGAACATTTAGTCTAGAAATTTCTCAAAAGAAGAAATTATTTTGATTTTGTATGACTACCTTTTAAAGTAGCTCCAAACGGATTAGATTTTTTTCGAGTTAATTTTGTCTGCATTCCAATTTAGTAGCTGATATTGAATAAAATCAAAGTTAGTTTAAGCTGCCGAGCTTTTCTACAGACAGCTAGTTGAAGGTTGAAGGCTAAAGTAGAAGATGAAGGCAACAAGAGAAGGAGAAACTCTGTTCCCGCTTGCAGCGTGCATCCGACGACTAGTCTATTTGTGGCAGTTTTGTTCCTCCGATATCATCACTTGCTCTGTCATGAAACTAAGAAGATATTGCCAGATTGCTTTGTTAAGGATCCAGAATGTGCTGCATATCTGTAATTCAACTAGAATGTCCTTTTCATGTGTTGCTTGGGAACCTTGAAACGTGGAAAACAGGGAAAAAGAAAAAAAGAAGAGGATGGAAACAAAACTGAAAGCTGCATGCCACTTGGCCATGTAGCTACTTCATGCAAGCGATTCTTGTAATATATTGTAAGATCTAAGGGGAAATCACCTGTCTGAATTGATGATTTACAAAAATAAGTCCCTATCAAATGAAGGCTACCTTTTTCGGGAAAAAAAGCTTTTCTTAAACCCCCTTCTCAAACATAAACACCATCATCAAGCTCAGATTGATTGTTTTTTTATTTTGTTTCGAACATCAACCGGTCCTTCAAATTTGAACCTCTCCTGAGAAATGCTGTTGTTATGCTCTAATCTAATCAAAGATCCTGCCAATACATGACTCCTTGTGCATGCTTTGTTGAATATTTGTATGGACCAAGGCCCTGATGTTTATTCTGATCAGGCCAATAGCTGTTTATTGAAAAATTCCAAGATTGAGTTGAAAAGTTTTTATTTTTTCCCTCCTCCTCCTCTTCTTCTTCTTTCCATCACGTTCATGCCTACACACTGCCTACACAATTCTTCCTTTTGCAGTTAGCCATGCCATCCAGGAAAATAACAGATTTGGGAGGCTTCTTCAGGTTGTACAGAATATGTGAAATAAGTTATATCATTCACTTTATATCTGTATGCGTGTATGCCTCCCATGAGTAGTTGTTCCTACTAATGCTGACCTTGGTTTTTCTAACCATGTCAAGCAAAAGCTGTAATGTCTTATATCTCGTTTCATTCCTATAGCACTAAATATACCCCTTCCTTAGTTAGTCCAACTTCTGTTAGAAGTTTGGATCTTGCACCGCATTTGTTTCATAAGGACAAGCTTAGATCTTACTAAGCTTTCAGGTGGCTGCTTGGAGTGAGGATGCCCTATATTGATTTATCTTCTGCTTCATTTATGTGCTTTACATTTCTCTAGGATCCATCATCCATCACAAATAAGTGAAGAAATTGCTTTTGTTAATTGCTGTCTGCAATTCTCTTGGACTTAGTTTGGTGAAATTGCATTTCTTGGTTTGATCAAAGCCTTTGGTGTTTGAGCAAGGAAAAATATTTATCTTCTTATCTTTACCAGATTGATACATGAAAAGGTTGAATTCTATATTTTTTATTCTGATTAATGTGTATTGCTGAGTCCACGTTTCTCATGTTGTAACAGGCTGAAGGTCTTATTAAAGACCTGATTCTTTCTTCATGCTATGATTTCATTGATCATGTATGTGAGATGATATTGAAGCACCTTTCAGTGATGCAAAAGATTAGGTATCATTTGCTTCACCTTAAAGAGTTTTATAACTAATTTGTTGGCTTTGTGTATATGAATTTGTTTATCACGATCTTGGTGTTGTGACAAACTAAGCCTTAATCTGTCCACGAAAGCACTATATGTATCATAATACAAAACTTGATAATTTAGTATTGTGATCTGGATCGTCCTGAAACATCTTCATAATCCACTAAAATAAGAATCTCTATTCCCTATTAAGATTTCTCTTAAGAAAATACAAGAACTCAATTATTGTTTTCCTACTTGAAGAAGAGCTCTCCAATATCAATAAAGATTTTTTCCTAGGTCACACCACTAGATTTAGAATTCTCTCTCCTAATTCTTGTTCCCTATGTCTAATGCTATATAAAAGTCCCTTATATAGGCTAACAATATCTTAGAACTAACAAAAGATAAAAATTAGAGTTAGAAGATAAAAAACCCATTTCCTAGTGGTAAAGAATTGAAAGCGTGCCTAGCTGAAAAAACCGGACCAACACTGGGGTAGCCATCAATGTGGGCCACCTATGTTCATCAACACGGTTATGTTTATGGACACGACCCCACCATGTCTTGTTCCAACTTATCCTATTTTGCTCCTCTTCGACACACATGTTTTTTGTCAACACCAACACAGTTATGAAGAGCCCATTTTACCTAATGATGTCCTCTAATTTATACCTCCTTTGCCTTTGTACATGGGCTTGAATATCATAAATCCTCCCTTTTAAGCCTCATGTGCCTCATCCATGATTAAGCTAATCATGGCATCTTCCTCCATACCATGATGCCTTTCCATGAACTAATGTTGGGCAGCGTGAAGAGATACCCTTGGGTCTTGGTACCATGCTCCTCTGCTCTTTTTTGTGACCTTCATCCATTCATGTGAATTGCATAACCCAAGCCATCCGAACTCCCCATGGAACTCACATTTTGGCCAAGTTTCGGAACATAGCTCAACTCCACCATCTTCCTAATCCTCCCATCATAACTCTTAACCTCAATCTCTCCTGTTCCTTCAAATTTGACCTCCTCTCCCTTTCCTAAAGATGCTTACTTCTAATCACTTGGCGTCAAGGATTTGAACTAATTTTTTTCGGCAGCATGTGTTAATAATATCATGAATTCAATATTCGATGTTCTTTTCATGCATCCATACTTTGCACCAAAGGAGCACCACCAAAATCCTCAGTATCTATTGCAACCTTGGCGCAATCCTTCTCCTTTAGATCTTTCATGTAATCTAATATGTTCCACCCTGTTACAATGAAACTACCTGGTATTTGAGGTAGTATTTTTTTTTACCCTTATTGAATCGTCCACTTATATGTAGATATGATCCATCCAATGAAATAAATCCCTGCTGATTTATGTGCCTCTAGCAAAACTAATATGGTCTCTTTTAAGGAAAGCATCATCTTCTTGATGAGCAAACTTGTCACTATAGAATTATACCTTTTTGGGAGAGAAAACAACAATCAGAGTGCTTGATCCTCATCCTTAAATAACTTATCCATACTCTTCAACTGGGTAATCAAGTCATTGAATACATTATCTTTCAAATTACCATTTTCTACCATCTTGAGCGAGAAAAGATCAATTTTCAAGAACAACTTATTAGCTAACGACCTCAACGTAGATGTCTTTGCTAGCTCTCACAAATTTTTTGATTCCGTCCTATTAAGGACATTGCACTTGATTTCTGGAGCAAGAGCCAACCAAATTGTACTTACTACACACAACTTCATATTTGCCCACTTGGCAATATCTACATCTGCAGATTTCTTTTCCTTGTGTATAGTCTTTATTAAATAAAAACCTTATTTTAATTTTATGTAGTGTAAAATTATTCTTCTCATCAAGCGTTTCTATCACAAATTTCCTACCAAACACCTTGTCCATCTTCCTATCTTGGACTTGTAGGCATACAATGAAATATCAGTACTGCACTTGCATATGGGCCGCAATTTCGCAGTTTTTGGGTCAGCCGTGACGCGAAATTTTGAAAATGTGGCCGTTTTAGAAAATTACATATTTATTGCCGCGATATATGCAAAATTTCGGATATCGGCTGATATTTTACTGATATTTATCGATATTGGCCGATATTTATTGTGTAAAAGAATTAAAAAATCACGCCGCGACAACTGTGACATATAAAATATCCTTTGCGACATCCCGATACTGCGACACCGCGACTGCAATCGCAGCTTTATTGCTTGGTTGTAGGTCTTATGTGATGCTGGAGCATCCCATACAAATCAACTTATTAATTTTCCCAAGTTGTGAGAAATTAGTTCTTCTAACTTAGATAAAATTAGTAAGTTAATGCACCATCTCTGCAAGCTGTCGATTTTCCCTGCTATGATCGGCTCCAGTATGGCTTATCTACCAAACCATGCACACGCTCCCTTACAGCCACCCCCTATAGCCACCCAACAGCCAGCCACTTCAGCAAGTTTTGAAAAAAATAATGGTGAAGCAAGGGAACTAGAGGTCAGCTGCTACAAGGCAGACTTGGGAAGATAAAATTACATTTTTCAAGACCTTAATTTAAGGCTTAAGCAAGCCTTCCATCACTCACATCAATTGGCGGCCATCAACACAAAAAAATTCAAGCTAGTTTCTTTAAGCGTAATTACTTAAGTAGCCATTTTTGTGTAAGCCTCCCAATCAGGTTTAGGGACATTGGGAAGGCCATTTATGCCTTTAATTTTTGAAACCCTCCACCCTAATACCATAGGAATTGATTAAGTTTAGTTATATTCTAACTAGACTAGTTTGTTCTATTAGACAAACAACTAGTTAGGAAGTAACTAAATCAGTTTGTAAAAGGGTAAAAATGTTCTTGGGGCAAAGGATGGGGCCAAGGGGAATGAATGTAGCAGATTTCTTTAGCTGAGAATGCAAGTGTCGGCACACACACTTACACTACAATACTTGAGTGAAGAGTATTGTTGCTATTCCCAAATCTCTCAAACTTTATTTCTAGAAGCTGAAGCCTAGAGTGATGTTTGTGTGAGTATTTAATTTTCAAGAGTTCTTGAATATCAATTCTTCATTTCATTTTTCTCACTTTCCCTCTTTCGTTTTCGATGGTAGCCGACCATTTCCTTAGCTTGACCCAATTGTTTAGCCATATGCATCATGATGTTTAAGCAGAACTAACTTGTCTCTTGTCTTTGATACCAATTGTTGTGACAAACTATGCCTTAGTCTGTCTATGTGAATGCTGCATATTATCCGTCGGGGGACAAAACTTGATAATGTAGTATTGTGATCTCTGTTCTATTTCTGACCAGTGTTTGAAAAAGTGCACTTAAGGCGCAAGGCGATGGGGGTGGGGGCTTTTTTTGGTGCTAGGCGAGGCAATGTGAGTGAGGCGTATGCGGTATGTAAGGCGGCTAATGCATGCCTAAGAGGCAAAAGCGCAAAGGCACAGAGGCGCGCGCCTTTGAGAAAAATCACATAGGGAGCCAAGGACGTAGGGGAGAGGAGTAGACATTTTTTGATAAAAGGGAAGCCTATTTATAGTTTTGATTGGGGAGAGCAATAGTTGTTTTGGAAATATCAAGCAGGGACTTAGGGGAAAGGAGTAGACATGCATATACCTTTTAGCAGAAAAAAAAATCATGCAGAGAGCTAAGAACTTAGGGGAGAGGAGTAGATATGCACATGCTTTTCAGTAGAAAAATTTAAAAAATCATGCAAGGAGCCAGAGACTTAAGGGGAGGAGTAGATATGCACATGCTTTTCAGTAGAAAAATTTAAAAAATCATGCAAGGAGCCAGAGACTTAAGGGGAGGAGTAGACATTTTTTGGAAATAAGGAAGCCTATTATAGTTTTGATTGGAGAGATCAATAGTTGTTTTGAAAAAGATGCACATTCCACCATCAACACCAGCTACAAGTCTACAAGCAGAGTCAGGGTCATGAGGGAAATATAAAAAAGAGTAAAATTCATTTTTTAAACACATAGGTCGTATTAAACTCATATAAAAAAAGAAACAGAGTCCAAGATAAAGTGACAGACCGTAGAGAGCTGAGAACGAAAGACAATATGAAGAAGTGGTCCACACTCCACACTATCTTCTAGTATTGGTAGTATTAAACTTATAGGTTGTTATTTTTCTAAGTATTTTCTTGTTATGGTATACTTTTTTTTTTCCTAAAAACTTAGTCATTTAGTCATTTTTTTTAGCTTTGAGTAATTTTGGTGCCTCATATTGCCTAGGCGTGCGCCTTCGCCTTGCGTCTAGAGCCTAGTGTTACGGGCTGCATCGAAAGGCCTGCATTGAGCTTCCACCGGTTCCGAAATAATCTAGAATATCATTGTATTGTCTAGATAAGTATGGAGAGATGTGTAGGGTTCTACACTCTCCTAGATGATTCTAGAAGGTTCTAGAGGGGGGTGTCTCTAGATCTTTCTCTACTTGTATAGATGAGTATGGATAATTCTAGAAACCCTAAGGGAGCACTCTAGAAACCCTATTCTAGAGAGATCCATTAGACCTGTCTCTAGAATCTTTTTGGGGAGGGGAAGGGGTAGATCTTTACTTAGAAAATCATCCAACAAGAGTTGTATTTAGAGCTTCTCTCTTTATAATACAATCTCCCTTTCTCTCTTTAAAAGCTCTCTTTTGCATTCTCTTGTGAAGGGTTCGGTGTGGTGATTTCGGAGGCATCTATAGCCTAAGTGTTGAGTACACTTGAGGAGGAAGGCCGACTTAATCTCTCAAAGAGTGAGAAAAGACTAAGGCCGCATGTAGTTAGACTTCGGGAAGAAGTCGGTGCGTGACACTAGGCTCCAGGACCCCTATTGCCTAGGTGCACCTTAGTCCTTTTTAAACATTGTTTCTCACATTGTCCTACATCCTGCAAAACTATTTGGATAAGGTCCTACATAGGGATGGCAATGGGTTTCGGACCTGACTCAGACCTACTAGACCCGCCTCATTTTTAGTGGGTCTGGGTCCATATATATCTTAATGGGTTTGAGTCTAGGTCTAGTAGTTCTAGACCCAGACCCGACCTAGACCCAACCCACCAGACCTGACCCGCCAGACCAATTTAGTATATATATCTATGTGTATATATATACATATATAAATACATACTAATATTTATTGTTGTAATCTTATTTGAGCTCCTTATTCTTTTTTTTTTAATTTTATTTTTGTATATTTATTTAATAAGCAATATGTATAATATTGTATTCTAAAAGTATTAAAACACCATTTGAAAAGTTAACGTAACTATTTTAATATATTTATTTTTTCACTTGGAGGATTTTTTTTTAACAAAAAATACATATTAAGTTATATAAAACATAAATGTATTTGTATTTACATAGATTATTAATAATTTTTTTTCAAAAATAGTCGGACCCATTTAGGACCCGTTTACTTGTTAGACCTGATGGATCTGGGTCTGAACATTTGAGATCCAATGGGTTTGGGTCGGGTTTGAGTCTAGGTAATATAAATGGGTCCGGGTTTGGGTCTGACTGGACCCGATCCAAACCCGACCCATTGCTATCCCTAGTCCTACATCTGCATCTGCTGTATGCCAAAGCCCAAATCAACAAAGTAGTAGAACAAGGAATTTTTATTATTATCTTCTCAAGCAATACAAAATCTAGATTAATGAAGAAGTTGAATTTTTATTATTATCTTCTCAAGCAATACAAAATCTAGATTAATGAAGAAGTTGAATTTTTATTATTATCTTCTCAAGCAATACAAAATCTAGATTAATGAAGAACAATGTCTTGATAATCTACTTAATTAAGAATCTCTATTCTCAAATAAGATTTTTCTCAATAAAATATAAGAAACCAGTTATTGATTTCCTACTTGAACAAGAATTCACCACTATCAATCACATTTTCCTTGTATCACATCGCTAGATCTAAAATATAAAGATTCTTTCATGATTCTTGTTCCTTATATCTAATATTCTACAAAAGACCAGGTTAATAAAATTCTAGAAACAACAAAAGATAAAAATCAGAGTTAAAAGATAAAAAGCCTATTTCCTAGCAGTATGGAACAGAAAGCCTATTTCGTACCGGACCCCACAGTGTTGTGCTCCTTGTTCCAATTTACTCCATTTTCGCTCCCCTTTGTGCTCCCTCCTAGACTCTGTACACTCTAAAGAGTGAAGACCCCATTTTACCATCCGTTGTGCTCCCTTCTAGACCTCCTTAGCCCACACAGTCTTGAATCTCAACACTTGGGTTGTAGCTTTCTGTTTTTTAAAATCCCGTCCTATTTCCAGCAATTCATGTACATATAGTTTTTCTTTTGGCAGTACAAGGATGTTCTAAAAGCATGGGATAGTTTATTTATTTTTCATGTTAGGTTGCATTTTCATCATCGTTGCTCTCCATCCTTAAAATACCTCAACAATACTAGAGCGCACAGTATGGTGTCTAACTGGACTTTCACCGCAGAATAAGAAAAAAAATCCCTTGCCCATTGCTTTGTAACAGTTGCATAACAGTATGCAATCACGCATGCATAATCCAGGCATGAATGAAACTGTTTTTGATGTTGTGATAAGCAGGGTATAAACACGCACATTGGATAAGACTGGCTCTGGTTAAAAAGTTTGTGGAGAAGATTTTTAATTGAGACTGGCTTTAAGTGTATTGATGATTGAAGTTTAATGCTGACTTTTTGCCAACAAATTCAGGGAATGCCCAGAGGACTGCAGAGAGGCTGTTGCGTCTCTGATGTTCGCTGCTGCAAGGTTTTCAGATTTGCCTGAGCTGCGTGAGCTTAGGGACACGTTCCAAGAAAGATTTGGGAACTCACTGGAATTTCATGTGAACCAGAAGGTACTAAACTTTTTCTGCAAACTATGTTGAAGGCCCATTGTGTACTGTTTTGTCTGATCAGTATGTTTGCTGCTTGTAGTTTGCTCAGAATATTGCTCCAAAGTCTCCTTTAATGGATAAAAGGCTTCAGCTCTTGCAAGACATAGCATCAGAATTCTCAATTACGTGGGATCCTAAGGGTTTTGAGCAGAGGATGTCTGATTCTTCCGCTGCTAGAGAGGTATTGAAGTAACTTTCTTCTGCCGTTTCGTTTAATGAGAGCTTAGGTTTCTACATATTAGTTGCAGTTATGACAAATGTTATGACATGGAACCTTTATCATTCTGCATCTCTTTCTGGGATTTACGGCAGGTGATGTTTGAAAGGGCATTGTTTTGAAAAGTTGCCACTTTTATGTAGGAATCCTGGGATACCGATGCTTTATCCTTTTTTTCTAATTTTATTTTGTTAAAATTCTGCAGGATCATGCAAAAAGTAATGTGCCATTTGCTGAGAAACAATATGTGGCACCAGTGGTTGAGGAGGCTGTTCAGAAGTCTACTAAAGACGATGTGATTGTCAGCAAAAAGAATGAAGTTGCTTATCACAGCAACGGAAGGCAAGTTCCATATGATAGGCATCAAGTTCACACTAGGAGAGAGGACAATGTCCAGAAGAGAGATGAGGTGAACTTTAATATTGTTAATGGACAAGCACATGCAAATCCCAGAAGTAAGCCACCTTTTTCCCCACCAGAAAACAGCGGGAAAGTGAAGGGTAAAGATATTTCAAACCAGAGAGGAAAGGAGGGCCTGCTTAATGGTCACGGTTCTGCAAAGCAGGTCATTGCTGTTTCGGGAGCACTGAGTGGTGGAAATGCTAGTGGAAAGAAGTTAGAACATGCTATTAACCCACAAATTGTGCCAGAGAGGCATCTCCAAGGCCAACTGTCTAAAGGAAAGTGGGAAGCGTCACCAACTAGGACTGATATCCATGGTCCTGCTGATAAGAGCAGTTATGGCCCGGATACTGTTTCAACTGTACCCAAAGTGCCAGGCGAAGAAAGGGATTTGTCGAAGAGCGCCAGAAGTGCAATCCCTGTGTTGAAAATGCCAGAAGAAAGGGGTTCATCAAAGAGTATCAGAAGTGCGATCCCTCCTCCCTATGTTAAGCCAATGAAAAGCAAGCACAGAGAGGGCTCAAGATCAAAGCATTCCGAGTTAGATACACTGAGTCATGTTGCAACCACTGATGGGGATAAATCAGGAGACCTTCAGTTAAGACAAAATGGTTCAGAGAAAGGGGATGGTCCTGGCCGTTTTACTGAAGAGTACTACAAGGATACTGAGCCCACGCCAAGACGAAGATCAAGTAGAAGGAAACACTCAAAATCGAGCTCTATTGAGAATATCAATGGTGATGTGAAGGAAGGAAGGGTTGTCCGAAGAATCTCTAGTAACAGGAGAAGAGGGGAATCAAGAAAGGGTCTGCAGATCTTGTTTGATGATGACCAGTTCCAGAAGAAGGATGAGGAGGAGAAAATGATAGACAAGTTGCTGATGCGTTACAGCCAGAAGCCCACAATTTCTGACCCTGATAAGTTAAGGAGGAAGTCAAATGCTGAATCCCCTGATGCTCGTCAATCTTCACGTGATAAAGCTAGAGAAGTTAGATATGGGTCAGGTAATGCACCGACGGCTCCTTCCAGATCGATTTCTATGCCTCGTGAAAGTTCTTCTTCAGAGCATACAAAGGTTTTCGCACGGGCTGCTTCCTTTCAGCAAGAGCCAGTAAAACACGTGCATCCCAAGCTACCCGATTATGATGACTTAACTGCTCGATTTGCTGCCCTGAGGAAGAATATGGGATAGGACTAAGAACGAGATATCATGACCTTTGTAACTAATCCTACCTTGTAACTTCTTGTGTGTTGTGATCCTATATCTCACTGAGGAGACACATGCTGTTGAAGGGTTACAGGACCTCATTTTGTCCCACTCAATCGAAGCTGAATAATAAGTGAGGAAAGTCGGCGATAGGGTCTACACCGAGGCTTGCGGTTCCTACAAACTTCACCGAGGCATTCTTGACGGCTATTAAATTAGGACATGCTACAGGTTACTTATATTCTACACGTGATATTAGTTGTAAAAATTTGTTGGCATTCGTGATCCTTTTAGATCATCGCACTCCGATTACATTGACGGAATTTGGAATTTGGAATTGTGAATTGAATGGTGTCTGTAAACATTAACCTGTTGAAGGGCTATTACATTGATATTTCCCGCTCGTTGCTACCTAGGTAGTCATGGATCAAATATTTGATTTAAAAATCTGATAAAAAATTTAAACATTCAAAAATCTGATATTTGAAAATAAAATTGAGATATCTGAAAGTTTTAATTAGATGATAAATGATTTATTGGATATTTAATTTTTTTTAATATGTTCCACATAAGATATATTAGATAAAAAATTACTCAATTGAAAGATAATAAATTAATCTAAATTAATTATATTATATTTAGTCAGTAATTTAAAATTTTAGATAATATTTAAATATGTAATAAAAATAATAATTAAAAAATATACAATTTATTTACAATAATTTTTTTAAAATTTTTATGGGTGCGTGTGCATATATATATAATTTATTAGCTTAAATATTATCTGTATCGGTTGATTTTTGAAATCAGATCAATTGGTGTATTAAATCGGTTCATTGAAATAACATATTTAGTGATTTTACTTCTAAGGTTGTTTGGTTTCTGAGTTGCTCCGGCTTTATTTTTACTTTACATTGTCACCGCGGAAGGACCACGTTTGACCGAGAGTTGAGATGCTGTCGTATTGGTCATCCTCAGCATGTCTTTTTCGCAGGTGTCAAGACTCAAGAGTTCGGTGTTTACAGAGAGCATTGTGATGTAGTTCTGAATCTTCTGACTGAGACGGTAACGAAACAAACATGTTTTATGAAGTGAATGGCCATTGTACCATCCAATTATCCGTAAGCTAGCCAGCTCACAGTTCAGATTTAATTTCAGAACCGTATAAGTACCAATACGACTCGCCTTCCGAAGTACCCGAGTCCTTTCTCTGCCCATATGTGCAGGTACTCTTTCCCGCCAAAAAACCACACTCGTTCCACAACTTCGCAAGTTTAAAAGAGAAGGAAATCAGATAAACACACACATACACAGAGAGAGAGAGAGAGAGAGAAAGAGAGATGAAGGGCACATCTAAGGTCATCTTTGGTGCTACTCTCGTAATGGTGGTGAGCCTAGCTATGGTATTAGGGCTGGTATTAGTCTTACTAGCCGAGCTCTACTGTTCACTATTGCTTCGACGCCGGAAACACAAAATAACTTCAAACGCAACCCCTGCCGCTGTTGCTTCCACTTCGCATGCCCAAGAAAATCCAGTCCCATCTCCTCTAAGTAGCTTCTACTCTCAAGGTGTCCTTGATGCTCCAAGAAGCTACTTGTTCCCTAAACTCCCTAGCATGAGAGAACAACTAGTTGACGACATCGAAAAGCAAAAGAGCTGCAAATTCCATCATTTTCTCAATATCAGACCACAAGAACATTCTTCTACCCCTCACCAAATCGGCACCGTTTCTTCATCTTCTTCCTCTCCATCCCCTACTTTCATCACCATATCTAAACCTCGCCCGAGCACCGCAGTCTTGGATAAAGAATTACGTGAAGAATCACAACGAGACGGTGCTACTACAAGTCACGATCAGGTTTGCTATGGTACTACCACCGCTAGTAATAGTAAAGAAATTTTTGTCTACATATCCAATCCAATCTACGACAATGAGGCTGGGACACGACGGACTAGTAGCCGTGCTGACACACCGTTTGAGACCCCAGACACCTCCCCTTCACGTCTCGAGTCCGGTGGTTCGGGGTCGTCCGGTGATGATGATGACAATGGCGCGGAGGAGAAAGAATTAAGAGCTAAAAATGGAGTATCCAGTTCTAATGACGCATCATCATCAACCATGACTCCTCCGTTAACTCCCATGAAGGATATTCCAGCTAAGGCCTGTTCCGTTGAGTTGAAGGATATTTCAAGGTCATTAGGTACTTCTGCTGGAAGTGAAATTTCTATCACTAATAGTCAAAATTGTGCTTCTTCGTCTTCTTCTGGTTCACCTTGTACCTCTCCTTCCTGGTAAAAAAGGAAAATATATAAAAAGGAGTGAAAATTAGATCCTGGTTGTCCATTTAGTTCTATTTTACGTTTTGTCTGAGATTTAGGTGAGACAGTATTTTTGTGCACATAAATCTAAAGCACGCCTTGGCCAGGCTTTAGCTATGTAGCATTTTTTTTGGCTCCCTTTGTTTACATCTGCCACTTTTCTTTTGTTTCTTCAATGTTGTATTTGTGCGCTTTGTAAAAATTGTAATTTTATTAGGTTTCAGTGTTTTGGTGTTTTTCGAAAGAAGTTTTATGTGTGACCTAGATTCTGGAGCTATCATACAAATTGTTTGGAATTATTAGTACTTAGTTTTGGGATTGTGGAAAATTGCACGTGAAAGGGTGGTGGGGTAGATAGAAATGGAATCCTATATATATATAAGATGGTGCAAGGGGGAAAAAAGATCTATGTTTCCATGTGTTGCGTTGGAGCCTGGAGGGTTAGGTAACTAGGGCATTTTTTATTATGTGTATGGAGTGATTTTCAAGGCGTTGGAATGTCGAGAAGGGACTGTAGAGGAAGGATGTCCAGGTTTGTCGACTTCGGTTGAGGACAATTGCTGCCAACTGCGTTAGCCCTAGTAAGAAAGAAGCTTCAGATTCTGTAAACTATGTGATTCATGTCTTCTTGGTGGCCTTTTTTTTCGGAAACCGAGCTCTCATAAACCATGCAGAAATCTCCTTCTTGATTGTTATTTTGAGTGTTTAACTAATTTTTGTTTATAGAACTGATTTTATGATGTTAATGTTCATCTTATGTTCTTAGAGGTATAAGTAGATTATGTAAAACTGATTTGCATCCGATGTGTTAAACCTAACATTAATTTAATTCTAAATCTAATTTAGATCAAGAATAAAAAGAATATTTTGACAAAATTACATCATATATATTTTTTTATTTATTTATTGCAGCCATATATTTTGTATTTACAAATATTAGCATTTGACACATTAACAAAAAAAAAATGTATCCACTGTAATTGTACCAAACTACAAGATATTTAATGCAATAGCCAAAAAAATGATGATATCCTAAGCCAAAAACTATTTAATCCAAAGTTAGTGAACCAAGAATCCAACCTAATCCAAATTAAAATACGTGAATCAAACATAAGCCTAAGTCCAAACTAAATTAAAGTCAAGCTTCATTTATTCCGTCTATTGATCTACAAAGTTAGAACTTTCCTTTAAAATAAGGTTCTACCTAAACATCAATGTATTATTTTGTCAACAAAATTTTGTGTAGAATGACATGATAGTTAATTCACTAAAAATAATTATAGAACAATAAGAGTTTTATATTTGAGTTCCTTTATGAAATTTTATTGTTCTTACTTCATATCAACAAAATATTCTAAATTCAAAATATAAGAAATTTGCCAAGCAATATAAGCGGCAAACTAATTTATGTTTTAGTAACATTATAAATAATCTAAAACATATTTTAAAAAATATTCATAATTTTTATTTAATAATTATATTAGAGAAAAAACAATATATAATAGTTAATATCAAACAAAATTAGGCTCAACAAAATAAACAACATGATAATATTTTATTCGGATAATAATATATTTTGTGTATAATTTTATAATTTACCTCCAAAATTTTCCAATCATACTCGAACATTAATATCTTATGAAGTTCATGACAACACGTTCATTAGCACTACATTAGTTAGAAATATTATAGAACTTAAAGGTGCATTTGCCTCTTGTTATAAATTATTTAGTCTAATTGTACATATTTATCCTAAACTAAACAAAGAATAATAATATCATAGAATAAATAAATGTAAAAATTAATTTATTTGTCATAACAAATTAACAACCAATGTTAATATGAATACTAAGCCAATTTCATCTGACTGAAAGTGTGTAGATCAAAATTTAACCCAAATGGAAAAAATTGACGGGTTAGAAATTGATAGAACTTTATATCCTATCGAATAGACATTTGACACAAACCAATACTGAAATCAAGTTGAATTAGCATAGTGCAAAATAGAATTGAATAAAAATAAACCCTATCCAACTATTGACATGAGAATCATTACGATCGATATGCTAACATTCAACAAAATATGAAATCAATAATGTTTAAAAATTTTAGACATACAAATTAAAACATTATGATTGAATAAGGTAAAAAAAAAGGATCTTACTTTGATCGAATAAGATTTGTTGAATGTGACTTGCATTTGATTGTACATTGCATGAAGAGTTATGTATAGGTGTTTGGAGTGAATTAGAATTTGTTCTAAGGCTACATCAGTGGGTATTTTTGAGGTATATGATTGTGTGAAGTTTCATAAATAACTAACAAAGAACAATGGCTTAAGAAAGTAACATTAGGTGGTGTGTTTTTCCTATAAGAGGTAATGTGAGGCAACATGAGAGGAGAAAGAAAAACAAAGGGACCTCATGCTTCCTAAAATGGACTATGTTTTTCCTCACATTCTCTATATCATCTCCAAGTCTTGTATACTGTGTTGTTTTTATATACATCTTGCCAACAAGCCTTCTTTTTTCCTTGATTTGTTCTCTAGTAGTTTCTCTTGTGTTCTTAGAAGCCTAAGAGAAATAACTTGTTCTGTTGAGTGATTTGCGGAGATTGATAATTTATTCTCCTTATAATATATAATTCTACATATAATAAAGATCATTTGTTTCTCTAATTGTGTTGTTGTGTGCTTTTATCTATTAAATCCAACAAACCCTAAGTCTATTACATAAAGGTCCTACATGTTCACACTGGTATAATTCCTTAAAAATTGGTATAAGAGCATGGGTTTGTGTGCATATTTCTATAGGATGATGTATACAAGGTTTGATATAAAGAAATTGGATTGTTCCATGAACTTTGGCTTGTGGAAGTTGAAATTGGAGAAGGATTTGTCTAAGAAATCAAATAAGCCATATATGATGAATGATGGGATGTTTGAGGAAATTCATATGAAAGTATTGTCTACTATACAGCTGTGTTTCTCTATTGAGCTCTCATGAGAGGTTGTGAAAGAGACAACTATGTATGTCATATGGTATCAATTTGAATATCTCTGCATAACGAAGTCTATCATGGATCACTTATCATTGAAGAACATACTACATAAATTAAAGCTAAATAAGGGATAATCTCTTAAATCTTATCCTGATAAATTTGACTTTATTGTTATAGATTTGTAAAACATAGATGTTGAATTGGAATATGAGGATTTGAGTATTAAATTGTTATGCTTCTTACCTACTGAATATAAGCACTTTAGGGAGTTTTTTTTTTTTTGGTGTGGTGAAGATGAATTGGGTATTGATGAGAATAAAATTTTCTTGCTATAATGTAAATTGATTGAGAATCTATTGACGAGTGAAAAATTAGTTAAATCCTATGGTGAGGGTCTTGTAGCAAGAGGCCCTAACGATAAGGAGTCCTAATAGAAGAATAATAAGTTTTAAAAAAAATTATCTATCATGATTGATGTAAAGAAAAACCATATTAGAAAATATTACCCCAATAAAAAACCATTAGATAAGAGTGTTGATACATCTTATGAAATGAATGTTGTTATAGTGGAACACAAAGGTGAGACTAATGTATTGACTGTCGTAGATAGACAGACGAATTAATTAATAAGTGGATTCTAGATTCTACGTTTACTTACCATATTAGTCTCAATAGAAGCCAGATCTAGACAAACAACACATTTTGAGGTAGAGTTTTTGTATTAGGTAATGGTAGTTCATGTAGAGTTACTTGGATTGGAGTTGGGAGGGTGAGAGTGCATGATGTTGAGGTCATGAAATTGTCTAATATTCATTATGTACCTTTAATGATCAAGAGCTTGATTTTGCTGAGTGCCTTGGATAGTCAAAGGTTTGAATGTTTTATCAAGAACAACATATTGAAGGTTTCTTAAGGGATTGTGATGACGATTGTAGGTAAGTGGGTCAGGTCATTATACAAGCTTGTTGATACTATTATTAAAGGTATAGTTAAGATGACATTGAATACTTCTAACTCATATGCTACTTAACTTATGTATATGCTACACAGATACAAGAGTGTAAGAGGTATGACTAAAGATGAGGGGTCTAGGTTCTATGTCGCAAATACATTTAAACTTGATATTAATACATTCCATGGATCTGAATACATTATGAATATTGAGACTTCCACTAATGCATTGTCTAACGAGGTGGAGAGTAAGGATACATGGGGTGCTTTGGATTAGCTAGAAGTTATAGCTAATTTGGATGGTATATATTATTTTAATGAGTCTGAGTAGTAGGTGGAGTAAAGGGGTGTTACTTCAAGCATAGCATAAAGGCTTATAGAGACTCTTGTTGATGATGCCTTGGAGGAGTTAGTTTGTTGTGCCATGTATGTTATAAGGTGTAGTGTTGGTGTGCTAGAGCTAGTTTCAAACACAAAGGCTATTTTTTGTGTTGATTCTATTTTGTGGTATGCTCCTATAGGTGAAGATATGCTATCTCATTAGAGGGCTTAGTCATTGTTATGTGATGTTTCACTTGTTGATCTTTTTTTTTTCTATGCTTATGGTGTAATTACTGCGAAAAAAATGTTTGAGGTGTTTAAGCTAAAGACTTTGGATGCACCTATAAATAAATTTGTTGAGGTGGTTTTCATAGCTACGATTATATACTATAGAGTTATGGGATGCTTGATATATGATATGGTTAGTACTTGGCCTAATATTTTTCAAGCTATGAGTGTTGTGCATAGATATATGGTGAGTCTTATAAATATGCAACAAATAGATGTGGAGTGGATTTTGGTATGCACAATATTAGTTTGTATGGAGTATGGAAAGTTGGTTGTTATTGGACAATCTAATTTTGGTTATGTTCTTGATGACTAGAGGTCTAGTGATATTTGTAATGCCCTATGTTTCTAACCCTAATTACCCTACATAATTAAGACTCATTAATCATTTTTTTAATTTTCTAAACTCATTCGTTTGAATTCCATTCATTTTTTCCAAATCTTTAAATTGCGTACAAATATGTTGTATGCGTTTAGACTATTTTAGTCATTTTCACTCATTTAAGTTTTCTTAACCTTCAAACCAACTTTGATGCCTAATATATGTATACATTTGGGTTTATAAAATTATTCCACACATTATTGGAAATTTTCATATTTTTTGGGATTAATTTGATATTTTCTCTCCACAAATCACAATTTAACCCTTTTCCTTAACAATTAATTATAAAAAAAATTATGAAATGCCACATTTTCCCTACCTATAGTGGGAAACAACTCTAATCCACGTTGGTAATTACATTTTGACTTTGGTTTGTCTCAACTAATCAAAATCCTAATTATAATGTAATCTCTACACAATCTTTCCTAACCTTTTGCACTTCAATCACCTTTTTATTTCATTCAAGTTTAGATTAACCCAAAGGATAATCTCCCACTATTTTTTTCCAATTTTGTGCAGGGGATGGGTGTGCAGAATATGACCTTATACAACTAAACCATACCTTGTACTTTTACCTCTTCATTTTACCAAAAAAGTGTTCAGTGTTGAACTCTCTCTCTCTATCTCTCCGTGTGTGTGTGGGGGAGGGTGGGTGTGTTCCTTGCTACTATTTCTACTTTAATCGCTTCAACCACCGTTTTTCATCCTATTTTTCACGACTTCTAGCCTCCCAACACATTAGTTTTTCATTTTTAGTTCTTGTTGTGGTTCCCTCTCCATTATTATAACACTACTCTCATTCCCCTTGCTAGTTGGTTATTTCCTTCTCTTTTCTCCTTTTTTTTTTTTTGCATATTGTGTTCTACTTATTCCTTTATCTCAACTAATAAACTCTTTTTAAAAGTATAGGAAGTTAAGGTTTAGTGAGAGTAAAGATTTCTTGACCATTTCCTTAAAATTTCAACCTTCATATTCAAGGAATAATTCTTTTTCATTTTAGTTCTTTTATTTCATTCCTTGATTATGTTATTATGTGGATTCTGATCTCTTTTGCTTTTTGTTTTGTGAAGGTGATCAAGTGATCTAGAGGTGGTGGTGTTTAGTTGTCTAGCTAATTTTTGCTTGAAGCTTAGGACCTAGGTAACAAGACTAACATTTAGAAAATAGGATTTTTGTGGTAAGTGATTGGCATGTTTAAATTATACATAATTGTATTTAATTTGAATAAAAGTATTTTAATATATATCTTAAATGGCTAACATGAAATATGTATGTTTTGGCATGTATGATATGGATGAAAAATTGGATAAAAATATTATTAAGGCTATGTATGGCATTCGTCCATATGGCTAATTTGAGGGTTATGTTTGTTTCAAAATTTCTAAGCATGCTTATATTATGTATTGCCATATTCTAAAGTGTAAGTATCATGAAGTTTTGTTACCACTCTAGCATACTTATGGCATATAGGGTTTTCAAGCTCCTTTTGCTTTCTTTAATTTTATCTAATTCTCGCCTTATATTGTATTAAGATGTAGTATCATGTGTGTAACTTTGAGTTAAAAAATAATTAATTTGAAATTAAAGTTTGTGCCTCCTAATAGGGTTTAAGGGTAATTTCAT
This sequence comes from Tamarix austromongolica, assembly GCA_039764185.1. Classification (NCBI taxonomy): domain Eukaryota; kingdom Viridiplantae; phylum Streptophyta; class Magnoliopsida; order Caryophyllales; family Tamaricaceae; genus Tamarix; species Tamarix austromongolica. The sequence continues at coordinate 37,902,926 of CM077811.1, read as the reverse complement.
CTTTTTAGTGGATTTTGGAAAGTTTTGGGCACACCATTAGATTAATTAGGTCATTTATTTATATTTTGATAAATAATATGGTAGGGTTTGGAGTTTGTTATAGTAAATTATGATTTCTAAAAATTTTAAGTCATTTAAGGGTTAATAATGATGTTTTTTTATACTTAAAATCTAGAAATTCATATTTAGAATGTGGAAAACATGGGTAAAATGAGTTAAGTATGGAGAATGTATCATTTGAGTGGTGATTGATGAGAGGACTCAAGGTTTTTAGTCTTAAATAAATAATTTGTCTTCATAAGGGAATTTTAGGTATTTCACATAATTGAAAATTGAAGAACCTCATATCAATGATTAATGTGTTTGGTTAGGTCAATAGTTGGTTGATTGTAGACCTTCTTTCACCATTAGCATCACATATACCTCATTAGGGCTTAAAAATATGATTAGTAACCATAGAGGCACTTTCGTATTTTTGTGTACTTTTGAGTTATCTAAGTTGCTCAGACCTCATGTTTGATATCTTAGATGACCATTCAAAATTTATTGACTCATGGTTAGTAGTTGACTTTTGTTAACTATTGAATTTTGGACATGTGTTGACTTGATTAACTATTGAATTTTGTCAACATTTCACCTTTACATTTGAATAATTGAAAACTAATGGACCTTGAGATCTCTCTAATGTTTTGGACATTCTATGGCATGTGTTAATAATTTGGTCTTCTATGCATGATTATTGTTGTGCTTTAATGCCACATATTTTGGTGTAGGGCCTTGATCCCTTATAGATTAATTGCTTTTAAGTAATATATTCTAATAATGGAATGGATAAATATTAATGTGGTGGTTAAGCATTGATATGTGTGGATCTTGATGTGTTAGATAGTCTTTCAATAAAACACTAACACTTATAGTGAAACATTCTTATGTTAGGCTCATTATATTGCTCAGTTTAGCTATCAGGGTTAGGTTTGATCCTAGTACCGTTATGTTTTTTTCCTCTTTAATGATTTCAAGTTCCTTACGTGAGGTCCTAAGAAGCCATTTTCTACTCTATAGGAGCCTAAGGCCTTGTAGGGAATGTATATACTTAAGTGATTAAGTGTTCTATTATTGGTATTTTTTATCACGCTTTATGTGGGTTTGCTAGGCTAGTGTCTTGATACAATAGATAGAGTTGATTTTGATGAAGGGGTTTGATTGAGTTTCATCCTCAAGTTAAATATAATTAGTTGGTGGTGATTATGATAATGATATATAATAATTTGTGGCTATTGGTTATGTTGCCTGCTTCATATCTCATTATCGTATGTGTGATGCCTTATTGTATCCTTCGTGAATGTGTTTATATGTAATCCATTAATATTATAGTTACATCATTATCACATGGTCTATTAATTTAAATTTCATGTGTTCCTTATTTATAGAATGTTATCTCTTTAGGATTTTTGTGTCAATCAATATTAAACTCTACTGATACTACCATTTTGTGGTTGTTGCTCATTTTTCATGAGTAGATGATCCTTGTGTTGTGTAATAGGTATTTTATGGTGATCTTGTTAACTTTAACCTCTTTATTGAGGATGAAAGATTTATCTTGGTTCATAGGCAGAAAGTTATAGCTATCAAGGGTAGCCACATGTTATATCTTTTGGACTCTTTATCCATTTTCTTTCCATTTCACTATTATCTTTTTTGATGTATTATCTTAGATTTGATCTCCATATTTTGTTCTTATCTTATACATTAAAGTCTTTCGTATTTTAATTTATTTTTCTTATTTTGATTTAATTGACATAAATATTTTAGCCTTGAATTTGGTATAAGAAAGGTATGTACTTGACTTATATTAGATGTAGCGGTGATACTTTTGAGCATGCTTCAACTTGAAAATAAAAATTTTAAGTGTTCGTTTGGTATGGGGTAATATGGGTGAAAAAATTACCCCCTTATTTTATATATCTTATATAATCTATTTGAGCTTAAATATTTTTTTTCGAATGAATACCCATTTTAGATCTTAATTTGATCTAAAATAAGTATTTTATTAAAAATTTATTATTCTTAAATACTTGGTATGAAAAGAAAAAAATAGGAGAAAAATGTTCCACCCCTATTACTCCCATATCAAGCAAGCCCTAAGTAGTAAAAGTTTGGGTGTTACAAAGTGCCTTGGAGGTTTTGAGGTTGTGCCCATAGCTATGATTAGTGCTTGTGAATGTGGTTTTTAACTTGGAGTATAAACTTATGAAGCTAGGTTGGAATGAGAAATTGTTACTAAAGATAATCCAATGGGTGTGTTAATAAAGTCATTACTTGTCTTCAAGTTCAAGCATGCTTTGACTTGGCTTGTGTTAATATGCCATATGGTTCTTCACCATTAAAAAAAAAACATGTTTTAGATGATCTCATGTGTTCCTATTTCTAGATAGTTCAAATGTTGTGGCGAGGTGGAAGTTGTTGAATGGGACATACCTTTAATTATGCATAGCATTCATGGTTGTGTGTAGATGTTTGAAGTGAATCGGGAGTCATTTAAAGGCTATAATAGTGGATAATGTTGAGGTACACAACCATATAAATTTTTGTGAAGAATGAGCAAAGAAAGATGAACTAAGTAGGAAACGCCAAGGGGGCCATACTTATTAACATGGATTATTTTTTTTAATAGGAGGAAATTCTAAGATAATAGAGGGAAACATGGTAGTAAAGTGTTTCTTATCAGGGATTGTGTTTCACCCTATTCTCTATTTCTCCTAAGAGCCATTTACACCATGCCATTGCTATACATGTTGATAAAAAGCATTGTATTCACTTTAAACTTTTTGGCCATAGTTTTTTTTTTAGTCTTAGAACCTTCTTAGAGAGAACTTATTCTAGTGAGTAATTTGTGAGGATTGTTCACTAGTTCAAGTCTACCCCAACAAAGCTTATAAGATAGTGACAAGAGATAGACTATGAATTTGCTCCATTGATAATAAGTTCCTTAAATTTTACTACCCATAGAACTTGCCAATGTAATACTCTTAACCCATATGAGTATAAAATATGAATGACAATAATAGTGATTTTTTTATAAAATTCTTGTCCAAGTGAGTATAAACTATGACTAACTAAAAAAATTTAATATTCCTATCTCACGTGAGTATAAAATGTGAAAATTTTAAATAAATAAAAAAGTAAAGAAAGTGATTCATCTATTTTATCATGATTATGGTCAACATTCTAGTATGGGTTAAAAAAAGAGTTAAGAGACATAAAAATTACTAAATAGAAAAGAATATCTATTATTAGCTACATGGCTACAACAAAAGGTAAATTCTAGAACTAGTTCGCAAAAAATGCCAACAACCCTTCCATGATGGTTAAATTATTCTCTTCTTAAGAGCTCAAGGATTTTTCTAACACGACTATCATGGAATATAAATCTTGTAACAATATGTCATAGGAACGTAAACTTACTGCCATAGATTGACTTGCCACATTCCTTTTCATAAGGCTCTAGATAATGTAATCCTATATTCGATTATTCAATCTTGGCAAGATATTAGTCTTGATCAACTCTCAAAGGGTCAAGACGTGCAACTCCTTCACTAAATGATCATTAAATTTAGTGAATCTTAAACTTAGCTCACCATGTAGATGCTCATAGTCTACAATAGAAATTCTCTTCTCATAGCTTTGCTTCACACGGGTAAGTTGAATGAACTTATAGAGGTCCTTATTAACTTGTGTCTTTAAGGGTGAAACACCAATACTATGACCTATATTTGATTAAAAGAGGTTTTCAAATTCCATAAGCAATTTATGGACTATCATTATTTCATACCAAATTATTTTTTAATGATATTGCCTAACTACTTCACAACCATATTTTGAGCCTAAAAAAATGACCTAAAAGATAAATGTGTTAAGGATCTAGAGAAACCACCAAAGGAGTTCCTAAATAATAAAATGTTGGTATAAAATTGCTCACACCATGAGTATTTGCATATAATTACCTGAATCAAATCATCCTCTACTTATGACTAACCACTAGTGTCTAAATCATCAAAATCCAATTGGAGGTTCCCATTATAAATTACACAAATTATATCATTAAACCTAGTTGTGAAGAGACTACAACATAAGCACTAACACCATGAATGTAATAGAAATTTTAAGGAAACTTGGAGTATATTAAGAGATAAATGAAAATAAAAGTAACCAAGAAGTACAGAGAGATGAATAAAGTCTCCCTAATTAGGTTCAAAAGAACTAATTACACCTTCAAAATGTCATTAAATATTTTAGCATATTGCTTAGAATTTCACACCAACATTTCACTATTACAAACAAGTTTAGCTAACATTTATTTATTTTGTGTCCTTGTTCTAGAGGGATGCCATTTAAAGAAAAATAATATTCACATCAAAATCCACAAACAAAAGTGTAAACAAAGGGATAAAAGTAAAGTGATCAAATTTGAAGCATAATATGATTGTTATTATAGAAAATCATCGAAAGATGATCAATGTTGAGTTGAAACATGAGGAGAGACTACATAAGATATGGTTTTTACCCTTACAACTTATTTTTCATAAATTTATTGGAAATAGATATAGAAATAGAAATTCATTTTCAATTCCATAAGACTTTTATCTTCTAAATTTCTTAAGATTGTGTTCCATTTCTTTCTTCTTCTTCTTTTTTTAATATATCAAACCAGAGATTAAAAAAAAAAAATATATATATATATATATATATATATATATATATAGAAATAAAACTCCATTTCCATAACTTTTAAGCATTCCAAATGAGTGGTAAGTTTTAGCGTTGGATCTTTATTTGAAAATATATCCTTTTGATGAGTTAAGATTATCTTAACATCATATTTTCTACCCTTCATCATTGTAAGTTGGTTTCATATAGTTGGGAGTTTTTGTTAGCTCTTGCAAGTTGAAACCCATTGATTATGAAGTGATGGTAAATGGTATCTATGATTAGATGAAGATGTGGAATGCTAAAAACTTGCCTTTTGTAGAGAGATTGTAACTTTAATTCAATTTTTTAGGGTGTGATTAGATTTTGGTTAACAAATTTTCCTCTTCCACATTCTATTATTCTCAAGATTACTAGTCTTTGTAGGAATTTTCTTTAGCAAGCAAAGTAACCTCTAGTTATTTGGAATACCCTTTGCTTGCCAAAGAAAGAGGGAGGTGTTTTGATAGAGTATAAATCTACTTGGAATTCTTCTTCTTCTTCTTTTTTTTTATAAATATATATAGTTCCTACAAGATGAGAAAGAAGCCCCGTGGACAAAGTGTATTCATACTCATCATCTTAAGAATCAACCATTTAAGATCTTTCCCTAGAGCGTGATACTTTTCCTTTAATAAAGAGGTTGTGTGTGATAGTGCAATAGATTATGGGTGCTATCTATTTTTTGTTCATGGGTGTCACTCCAAGGAGTCTCCATGCAAGGTGCCTATGACTTTGTTAGACTAAAGGCTTCTAGGTGGAGAGAATAGTTGGCAGTTTGGAGATGTTGTAGTACTAGGCAATACTCTTTTATTCTTTAGCTTGCAACCTTGAAGAGATTAAATACTAGGGATCACATTACTTTACTTTTTTGATACTACTTGTTCCCGATATATAGTGCATATTACGAGTCTCACTCCCATTTATCTTTTGATTGCCTTATTATTTCTATCATTTGGAAGAAGATTGTTTCTTAGCTTGGAATTGCATAAGGTTCTGCCACTCTTTATAGTATGATCGAAAGTATGAAAAGGAGAAAGAAAGGCTTCATGTCAATCACTAAATCTCATAGCCTAACCCTTTTCATCACGACATACCTAGTCTGGAGAACTAGGAATGAAGCATATTTTGGATTCAAAGACCTAGATACTATGGATTTGATTGTACATGTTAAAAAGTATGTGTATAGTGTTTTAGACTTTGATGAACCTTTTGTAGACCGTAGGTTCTAGGTCTTGTATTTTGGTTATGTACCATATGTCAGGTCCTTATCTCTCACTTTCAACGTGGTAGAGCCACTGGTTCATGGTAGGCCTATCAAAAATTTTATCTCCTAATTATGCCCAATATATTTTTATAGATCTTATACTCATTTTGGGATATGTTTTTACCCATTTACTTGAGAGCAGGCTATTTTTTGAGACTTGAACGAGGTGGACCACTACTCCATGCATTCATGACAAAGACTGTAAAATCTCCGACCCCAAATTTTTTTAAAAAAAAATTTGGAGATTTTCTATTTTCATATTGGTTTTACAACATGCAATAACCCATCTTTTAAGAAGTGTTTTGATAAAACTTGCTATTTTTTTTGAAAAACTTTATATTTGGAAAATTTTATATTTTGGTTATTTAAAATCTTTCATATGATAATATGTTAGAAATATTCTAAATTCATTTTAAAAGAGATTATGCGTTTATAGTATTTTGAAAAGCTTTATTAATAGTTTTATTTTTCATAACATAACAAACAAGAGAATAATCAAAATTTTACTAAAATATTTATGGACAAATTTATATATGAAAATTGGTAAAATTATATTTTATATAATTTTTTATTTTAAAAATAAAATAGATATTATTCTAATTTTTTTTATGATTGAAAGTTATCTAATTCTTAAAGAGTATCTTTTTAGCTAGAATTCCCATATATTCAACTTGTAGATTTGGAAATATTCACACCTCTTCTCTCATGTATGTGTGCCCACCTCCTTATAGGATTCTAATCCAAAATTTCAAATTATTTTAAAGATTATTTTTTTCATTATGCACCTAACAAATATATTTAGCCATTATATTATTAAAGTCGTACAACCTTATTTTCATTCCAGATCACCACTCAATAATTTGACCATATATTTTTCATACAATATCATATATAAGCGATTATTTTTTCATTTGAAGGTATATTTGGAAATCTACAACCTTCTTATTTTGAGTTTTTGCTAATTTTGACCAAAACATGAAGTAATTCCCCCCTAAAAATTATGCTATCATATTTATTATATGATATTCTTCTTTATTTTCCTTCCCAAATAATATCATTATATTTTCTATATCAGCATCCAACTATCCATGTGAATCCTTGTAGTTGTTGTGCATATCCCATTCATATATTTAATCTCTTATTCATATATTCACATTGAATTTTAGTTATATTCAATATACAAAATTTATGTTTTCTCAAAAATCATCTCCTTTCTTCATATTCATTTTTAAAACAATGTCTTTTCTTCTGTTCTAGCTCATCATTAAACCTTTCATACTTGAATTTTTCAAGTTTTTTAAAGCTACATAGAAATATCCTTCTTATTTCACCAAAACCATATATAATGAGATATAATGAGTGTGTACGTAACTTTCTATGTTTCTTTCTTGATGTGATATATTATAATTGCATAAATTGGTGATATATGTGATATTGTTCATATGGTATGCAATTTTACAAGAAAGCATGATAATTCTTTTATATTAAATTGTTTGATACTAGTAATTTTATATAATTTGTATGAGTTGATATGAAAGCATGAATATATGTTTTGGTTTTCATGATTTCATGTGGAAACATGAATCCCTATGATTTTATGTGAAATAAAATTTTTAGTATGCATATATGTCTATACTTTTTTAAGTGCATTATTCATGATGTTTATAATATATGGGTGCATGATTAGGGTTTAGGAATTGAGTATGAGTTTAATAAATTACTATATTAATTAAAAAGGTGATGACGAAATTATTACATTTGATTCTTGATGATATGTAATTATAAATGGTATGATAAAGAAATAATTTTATATGAGTTCATAACAGTTTTTAGATTAGATTGCCCTTAAGTGCTATCTTCTAAAAATTATACAAAATTCAATTTTTTGAATTTACCCATTAAATAAATTTCTTAAATTGAGTACTCAAAAATCTAGTTTTTATGGAAATTATAGAGTCATATCTACACATAAAATCTAAAAGGCATGCGTGTATGCTTATGCTTTCATATTCACTCAATTGAATTTTATAAAATTATTACTATCATGCTACTTTATAGAAAAGAACTATCATGCCTTTCTTACAAAATTATGACATAAAATATGAACCACATCACATATATCACTAATTTAGACTATTACAATGTACCATATAAAATAATAAGAAAAAATCATACAAAGGACATACAGACACATACACAAATTTTGAAATCCAAAATATCCTAAAACTAACTTGTAATAACTTAAATAAAATAAAATAGAGGGTATTAATGTTATATCTAACTAAGTTAGACTTGCCACGTCTAACTTAGTTTGGATTCTAAGGCTTAGAAAAGGAAAAAAAACAAACAAAAACACTTCTTATTACAAATTGTATTAAAATTAAAATCAAAATCATTCTTGAAAGAATACAATCTAGAATATTTTTGTATTGATTATTAACAAATATGACCAAACTAGTGAAGAATAAATGCATTCTCAATCAATTCAAGCAAGAATAAAATCATCAACATCAAATTACAAAATTAGGTCTACAATAAATGGGAATTAATCCATAATCTAAATGCACACATGATATAATCTAAAAATAAATTAAAGCTTTCAAATAAAAATTATAATGACAGTCATCAAGTCCCTTTCCAATGAACAAGAGTTATCATAAATTTCAACTTCAATATACCTTTATGGTCTTTATACTAATATGATTTCACAATTTAGTTCAATAACTCTTAAATCAATCCATCACCCAACACATTTGAATTTGAGGGAATTATGAGGAACTAAGAGAATAATGGTAGAATTAGAGAAGAGTCCTTTAGTTGTTCTACCAATGGCAACGCAGGGAGCAGTCCTTTAGTGGATCACACAAAGAATAGTTGGTTAATGTATAGATAATAAAGTCTCTAGTATGAACACCCCACAATCCCAATCCATATATATAATTTGAGGAAAAACTCTTTAGTCAGCTACAACTTAGGATGGAGATGATAAAATTTGATGATCTAAACATAATATGATAGAAGATCAAGTAGGTATGGGAATGTCTCTAACTTACTTCTTGCATGTTCATCCATTTTAAGGGTATCATCCCAAAGGTTATCTTATTGTAATTCCCTTATCGTCTACTTTAAGTGATTAATATGTAAATCAAAGATGCTCACATAGCACATAAGGCATACAAAACCACATAGAAATAATTTATCCATAATAAATTTTATTTTGAGTCAAAAAGATTATAAAATGAGTCTGAAAGTTTATGTGGACATAACTACACATGTGGTTAGATAATTTTTACCTGCCTTTAAGTATCTTATGTACTAAATGATCACCTTTAATTAAAATACCAATCGCTTGAAGTGAAAGACAGGAGAATTGAGGTAAGACAACCTTTCAAATGATATCCCTAGAGGTGAAGAACATGCATGAAATAGATTGACTATGGGTATTATTTATTGGGCCTACTTGCTTTTCTTTATTATTACGTTTATATTGCAATATTTTGTCATCCCTCTTTTGGGTTGAATTAACTCGAGGGATTTTTTTAGTATTGAATTACATTTATGAATTAAGATTAAGGGTTGTGAATACTAAAGACTTTGTTATCTATATATTGGTTGACTGTTATTTTTGTGACAAACTAATGGGTTTCCCTCAATCACTTATGATAGAATGACTATATGACTCTTTGCTGATTGTACCAACAGTTTTCTCCCAGCTCGTAAGTTGGATGATGGATGAATTTTATAGTTTTTAAATCACATTATGAAATCATATTTATGTGAGGAACTTGAAGGTATGTTGAAATTGGAGTTTATAGTAACTTTCGCTAATTGAAAATGGACTTTATAATTAACAATATAGTTTTTATTTATCAGTTGTAATTTATTTTCAAATCATAGTATGAGTATATCTAAGTTATGTGTTACTTCCCACTTATTATGGACCTACCTTTTAAGGTTGATGCTGATGATGTTGGCTTTCTTGGGGATTAAATAAGAAGGCATTTGCGTTTAACTATTTTGGCCATCTTTATTAATAATCAATTAAAGGTTTTATTTAAGGTCGTAACATTATAAAACATTCTTTGATTTTAATTTCCCTAAAATATGTAATAAGCATTGTTTTTGTTGGTTCTATTATAGTTTTAGCCTTAGCATCTAACTTAGTTAAACAACATACATCTAAATTTAGTGTGGCAATACTACCCTTATTTTTTTTTAAAAAAGTGAAAGATGTATTTAGCATATTTTAAATTTTAGGTTTTAAATATTGAGGATATTAAATATAATATGTGAAAACCTCATAGTTTTATATACTTTTATACAATACATTAAGTTTTAAAAAAGTATAAGAAACACGTATATAATAAATATGAAGGTTTTAAAAAATGTTTACCATCACATAAATACTTATTTATCATTATATGATGTCTTAGAGCAATTAGAAGAAAACTCCTATGAAGATTTTAAAAACAAAAAAATGCAAAATTGGAAGGTTTAATAATGAATTGGAAGAAAAGACTTTGTTTTTAAATATTTCATAATTTGAAGAAAGGGGGTTATTTTGAGGAAATGAGTACATTTTACATTGAATATGACTTGAATATAAGTTGAAGATGTGAATAAAAGGTTGAATATATGAATGTGATATGAACAAGAGTAGTTATAAGGACTATTATGGGTTATTGGGTGTTGATATAAAAGATACATAGATATTATTTGGGGAAAAAGGAAAGAAAAAAATTTGTATAAATACAACAACACAAGCTTTGGATAACAAAATTTACTTCACGTTTGGTTAGAATTAGAAAAAACTAAGTAGAGGAAAGTTGTAGATCTCAAATCATGTTTTCTAAAGCAAAAGAATTGCACTAGTCCAATCTTGTTCTAAAAAGAGATAACCAAATTATTGAGTTTTGACTTGGAATGAAAATAATGCTACATGAGTTTGAAAATATAATGGCTATAGATATTTGTTTGGTGAATACGGAAATTAATAACAATCAAAATAATGAAAAAAATAAAAACCTAATTATACATACATAAATACATACATACATACATGAGAAAAGAGGTGAGAATAATTCTAAATCTATTAGTTAAATGTATATAAAATTTTACCTAAAACTATACTTTAAGAATAAAAAATAATCAAACCATAAAAAAATATCCAAAATAACATTTATTTCATTTTTAAATTTAAAAAAAATATATAAAAGAGATACCATTTAAAAAAATTAATTTATCTAAAACATATTCGTGTAAAAGTCCAAAAATTTCATTCTTTGGGTACTTTATGAAAATTAAAGATTTTAAGCCTGCTTTTAAAATATTGTCATTATATAAAAAAATTGAAATAAAATTTTGAATACTTCCAATATATTATTGTATGGAAATATTAGATAGCCAAAAATAGAAAATTTTCCAAATATAAAAAATTTCCAAAAACAACATGTTCCCTCAAATCACTTCTTCAAAGGCGAGGCTTTACATATTATAAATTCAATATGAAAATAACGATCATAAAAAAATATTAAATTTCTCAAGATATTACAAATAAAATAAGCAAAAACATAAGCTCTAGTAGGCACCGTGAACATAACTTTCATCCCAAGTTGGGTACATTTACTATATAAGGTGACTTTCTCGTTGTTATTTTGATCACCTAGAGATATATCTTGAAGCTTGATATGATGAAAAATGATATTTTCTACCAAATCTTTAACTATTTGACTCTAATATTGTAACACCCTCAAATTTCACTCCTAAAAAATTTCATTTAAAAGAATAATGTGGAAGCAAAAATAGGATTTGGGGAATGTTACCACCACACTTAACATAAGATAAATGTCTACCATCTATCTCATACTAAATGCAAGGCTAAAACCTTTTCAACAAAATTCAGCCAACATCGATGCCGTGAGAATAAACTCCCACAAGGAGATATCTACATGCAGATGGTAAGTGAAAAATTTCACTGAATAAAATCATGGATTTTAAAAGCTTATCAAAGTATTGGAAAATTAAAATTCAATTACAACACTCTTGAAATTTTAATACATCACTTGAAAACTTCCAAAAATGAATACAGACAAATAAGGATAAATCTAGAGGGATCAAACTCCACATTGCCTATTCTCTCAAGCTAAGCCTTCAACTTAAAAATAATATCCAATCTAAAACCTACAAAAGAGGTCTGCTCCCCACCATCAGTAGATTGTCGCAGAATCCATTCAACTAAGGTAGTATTAGTACGGTCTAGTATTGAGTAAATCACGACTACCTAACTCATGGAAGGAAACATGATACACATAAGATATGTCAATATTTAGCTTACAATACTCATGCTTAATTATACATGTGATACATATACCATTCCACTCATACAATAACTCATGCTCGATTACACATGCAATACATACACCATTCTACTCATATAGTAACTCATGCTCAATTATACATACAATACATACTCCATTTTACTCATATAATAACTCATACTCGATTATACATATGATACATACCATAGAACATGGAGTCACACACCCATGCTCATAATACATGACTAGACATGACAATACATAAAGTACAAGCATAAAATAATTCATGATCGCATGCTGAGTAACACACTACCCTAGAAGATTGCATTCTACACATAAGGTCCACATGCGATTTAAATAATAGAATACGTGATAATTAAATATAGACATGCATCATATGGCAACACTATTATAAGGGAGACAACCGAGAGACATACATAGGCAAAGAAATAAAAAGTCCAAGAGTCAACGAGAATAATTCATTATTATATATTTTATTATCGTGATCACAACCATTTAATTATATTATCTTGAGGACCAAGACTCAAAGAGATCATAACAACTAATCTAGTACTCGAATGGTACTAGCCCTAGCTGGCCCGCCCAGAAACATAACCAGACCACCAATAAATAGGACACCTAATCACTTAAGTATGCATACCCCCTATAGGGTCGAAATATATCGAGACACCTATAGAGTAGAAGAGGGCCTCTCCGAACCGCGTAAGGTACCCAAGATCACATAATAGAAAAAAACCCGGAATGGTACCAAGTGAATACCAAACCTAATTCGGATAGGTACCCCGAGTGATACAAGTCTCAACTCAAGACTTTTCACTTCAAGTGATTAATATTTTATTCAAGGATTTAATCAATCATAAATCAGGCCCACATAACAACACTTAGCTCACTTCCATAAACACAATGAATTTTTATTATTATATCAATTTCAAGTGGCATTAAAGCCGGACCAACCTAAGCGATGTTAAAGCCGAACCAATTCACGTGGCATTAAAGTCAATCGATTCCAGAGGCATTGAAGTAGAATCAATTCATGTGGCACTAAGGCCGAATAATTTCAAGTGGCATTAGAGCCGAATAATTCCATGACATAAAGATACAACATAAGGTATCATATAATTTCAATCTATACTCAATCCTTCACATACTCTAATACATACGATATTCAAGAGGTACACAAACATGCGTTTGCATTAAATCTATAACTCATACATACATACATACATACAATTACCACACAAGAATACTGTATATATGCTTGACATAATTAAATAATCTCACATATTCATCACATTCTACTCTAAGGAGACATACATTCCAGATTCCACCATAAGTAAGTGTAAGTAATGACTTACCTAAATTTGAAGCAAGCTAAGCAAGTTGAGAAAGAGAGAGAGCTATCGAGAGCTTGACAATCCACAAGAAAATTTTCCTAAATCATCGATAGAAATTGGAACTAGGTTAGAAACTATCTTATCGATCAATAATTCAATTATTATAATTAAATCAACACAAGGGGACACAAAGGATCTTTCTTGGGAAACATGTCAAAAACCTAAGACTCACGAGCGTAGCTCTATAAAGGTTTAAGGTTAGATATTAATCAAATCAGATTAAACACATATCACTTGGGGTATTTCAAATTAATTTAGAAATTCGGGAAAAGAATAATAGATTATAAGTCAATTTTATCAAAAATGACTTACTCATTAGGTTTTACAACTAAAGAGGCAAACCAACTATTTATAGAGAACCACATCTAATCTGATAAGATAAAAACATAATTCCAATGATTTAAAGTTAAAGCCAGAAATCAATTAGGTAAAAGAAGCATAACATAATCAATTTTATAAAACCATCTCTGAAAATTAGGGTTTTTAATGTACGAATTACGACTTGACTAATTAAATTTTATTAGATCAAATTGATAGTTTTAAAACATAATTAAACTAATTTTAAATAAATCTAGATAATCAATTTCAACAAAAATAATCTTATGAATCACCTATTAATGATAATCAGTTTCTGAAATTAGGGTTTTAAAGCCTAAGACACAAACTCGGATAATTCAAATCAATTAATTCCAATTAAAGATGTTAGAGTGCAATTAAGACCATTTCAACTATTTCTATAAATTCAATTTTAGAAAACAACTATAAAAATGACCAATTTCATAATTTTACTTAAAATCTAGGGTTTTAGGCTTAAAAATGCAATTCCATTGAATTCTATTAATTTAATTAACTTGAATGTTTTAAAATGTAATTAGACATATTTTATAACATATTATATAATCAATTGATCAAAACCAATGAAAGAAGTATCAAATTCAACACAATTAAGGTTTTTGAGCCCAGAACGTAAATCTGGTCAAATATTCCTAAAATATTTAAATTGACAGTTCGTAATTGCAATTAAATGTATTCTAATGCAAATTATATAATTAATTGAATAAAACAACCTGATTACATAATCCAATTTAGACCCACAAGATTTTTGACCAAAAAATCCAATTCTAATCAATTTCACACAATTTTCCCAAATCACCACTTCCGATATGAAATTAAATACATTTAAAAGGATATTATAAAATCAATTTAGTGAAACAACTCAATTATAAAAACCAATTTCATCACACATGGATTTTGACGATTAGGTTTGTCCAAAATTCTCAAATTGATGGTCCCAACATGAAATTAGATACATTTTACAACATATTGTAAAATCAATTTACCCAAACTAGCTTAATCGTGTGAATCCGAAAAATTCGGGTATAAGCCAACCAAAAATCCAATTTTTTAGAATTCCAACATAAACCATACAATTAACCTATCCAAATCAATCTTACAACACATATATATACATAATCAAAGAATCAATTTAGCTTATGAAAAGCTAATTCATACTCAATTAATAAAAAAAAGGGTTAGGATTTTTGAAAATTTATACCAAACAAGGGGTTGCAAATCGGGGAGAATGAACACCAGGGAAGCTTCATCAGAGGTCAACTAGTGCTTGCCGGCCATCACCCGAGCTCACCGTGGCTGGATGGTGGCACGACCAGGGCAGCTTGTCGCTGCTGCTCATGGTGTTTGCTGCATTGTTGCGGTTGCTGCTTACTGCGGTTGTGTTGGTTGTGTCGCCAATGGTGGCCGATCGTGGCAGTCAAGGTTAGTAGATGAGGAGCAGGGAGAAAGAGGTGAGGCTGGGGTTTGGGTGCTGAGAACAGGGAGCCTGACGGGAAAAAGAAAATGAAGAGAAAGGAGAGAAAAAGAAAAGGAAGAGGGAAGATATGGCCGGTCGGGATTTTTTTTTTACAAATACACATATATAAATAAATACTAAACATCCAAAAATATTGTTGGAAGATTTTATCTAAAATTTATTGAACAAAAAAATTATTTCGAAAGGATCCGAAGGCTTAAAATCGATATAAGAGCTATATAAAGAATTTCGGAAATATTTTTGAAAGAATTTACCAACAAAGTAAAAATCTGTATTATTTACAAAAATACATTATAAGACATCGAAAAAAATATTTAAAAGCATATACAAAAATATTTAAATCAAATTCTAATAAACCAAGACTAATTTATATAATTTTTGAAACTGGTCTTCTATGAACCAAGAAGGGTAAAACGAAAGAAAATTAATTTCGGAAAGAAATTCATAAATAAGCTTTGAAGATCTTTTTAATTTAAAACTTTCTAATGATCTTGACGACTTCGGAAACGAATAAATTCAAAGTTGGAAATATTTTCTACAGATAAAATCATTAAAATGAACTTGACTGATCGAAGAAAATTAAATGGAAATTTTATAATTTAAATAATATATTTCGTTAACGAAATATAACTCTAAAATAAAGTCGTAATCACATGACAAAGTTATAATCGAAAATGAATCTAAATTATTAAAAATTAAAATACAAGAAAGAATGAAAATACATATTTTTAACCAAAAATCGAAATCATATGAATATAATAAAATTATGGTCATTAATGAATTTATCTAGAATGATCCGCAACGATAATGATTAATTAAATTCGAATATGAAGTTGAAATCATCGATGAATCCATAAAATGAATTACAATTAAAATAATTAAATGTTTACATCAAATTACGTTAATAAAATAATTAAGCTTAATAAAATTGAATTTAAATATATGCGGTATTACATTACTACCCCCTTTAAAGGAACTTAATTCTCGAAATTCAACAAAACTAAAACAACGTAAACTTGACAAAACAATTGAATAAAACATTGACTACAATAAATAGGTTAAAAGTTAATCCGAAGAGGTATAAAATGATATTTTACGAACTAAATCAAGGAAAGTTGAATTAAAACAAGGCATACGAAGTAAAATAGAAGAAAAGGAAATCAATGTTTAGCAAATCAAATATAATGGGATTCGAAAAAGGATGAAATACCCCCGTAAAGGCAAAATCAGTTACAAAAATACTATTCCTTAAAATAAAGTCCAATAGAAGAATAAGAAAAACATGTAATGTGAAGTGCAAATAGAACAAAGGGAATAAAGGTTCTAAAGATTACACAACCCTAACAATACAACCAATACATAATATGCACATAAAACTTAATACAATAAGTTATCTCTATAGCGTCACACATGAAAACAAGGTTAGCACTTAGCTTAACGGCTCATAAAAGATCCTTATACACACCAACCACATACATCTAGATAGTAGGATATATCTAAACCTAAGATACTTCACTGATGAGCTCCTTAATCTACACTACAACCATGATAGTCCAAACGCTTCAATTCGCAAATGCTATTACAACTATAGCATTAAGAGCCCACCATTTTTATATATTTATTTATTATTATTATTATTATTTTTTGACTACCCGCTAATAGTTCTTCTCATACAAGATAAAGCTTAAAATATTACCATTCATCAACAAGTAGACAAGAAAATATGCATATTTTATGAGGAAGAATTTTCATATATTAAGATTAAAATTGCTAACACAAAACACAAAATCGAAACATGTAAATGAATGCTAATTAGTAAAAACTAAGATATATACATGTAATTAAAGTCATACAACATCATTAAAGTTACTAGGGTAAGTGAGGCACCCTACACACTGCTTATGAAAACGAACACTTCTATCTAAACCTCAACATTATCATTATCACAATTATAGGTTTCTCCCAATTGAAAAGGACATATCTATTTAAACATCACCATCAGGGTTACAAACCTAAGTTTCTTATATTTTCAAAAAGGTGAAACTACTCAACAAGAATAGGCAATGTGTGTGTCTTAGGACACTATAATTCGGTGAAACTTCAAGCACAAGGGTTATATATGACACTTGTACAAGAAAAGTAAAGCATATGCAACACTTGATCACGGAATATCACATCATCTTCCCCTTCCAATAGCCTTAAATAATAAAAAATGGCAATGCCATTATTGAAAGAAGAACCCTCACTCATCTCATGGGTATAAATAAACATAGAAAGAGTTTGGTAATCATTTTCATAAAGGAAACTTGAATATGAAAAGAAAATAAAGTTGACTTCAAATGGCTTGGATTTATAAACATGTTTTTATAATTTCCATGTAGAAATATGATATGTTACAACTATTTTAAGAGCCAAATACATGGTCAATCTCCCGGTTAGTAGATTTAACACCTTCAATTTATAGCTAGATCTTGTAACATTATCTTTGTCTCTCAATATAATGAAATAAACACCATGATAAGTTCCCTTACCTAAAAATTGCCATCATCTTGGGAAAAAATCACAAAAGAAATAAATAACAAAACTCATTAATAATCATTGTTAAGTTATTGTTTGAATGGTTCTCAAATAATGGCTCTATCTCAATTATTATTGAAGATAACAAACATGCATCATTTATATGATGTTGACCACCAATGAAGATAGGCAACCAATCATCATTTAGGTGTTATTAGTTGCTAATGAAGATAGGCAACCACATGAACTGTAATCCCCCAAAATTTTATAAAACCTATAATTTAATAAATAGCTTTTATTTAAAATAAATTAGCTTTTAAAGTTATTTAGTTTAATTATTTTATATATTTTTGAGTATGTAAATTTGGATAGGAGTATTTAATAAATAAAAAATAAATATTTTGTTATTTTATCATATTATTTTTATTTAAATAAATTTTCAAACTAATATTTTACCAAAATTAGCCTTTTTGAACCAATACATTAATTTATATTGAATTAAATTATTAAATTAAAAATTTATCAAAAATATTATATTTTATTATTTTATAAATTAAATTAAATTATTTCCTCCTATTTTCCCTTTTCCCTCTCTTTCCTTTTCTTTTCCTTCTCCTTTTCTCCTTTTCCTCCTTCCTTTCTTTTTCTTTTTTTTTTCTTCTTTTCCTGGCTCGGCTGCCAGGCTGCCTTCCCTTCCTTATGCCTGGGCCATTGGCCCATTTCCCTCGCCCCAGCCACGCACAACCCAGACCCCCTCTTCCTTTTTTTTCCTTTCTTCCCTTCACCCTGGACCGGCCCAGCTTTTTTTTTTCTTTTCCCTACGCTGGTCCAGTCTGGTCTCCCTCACCCTCCCTCCTTTCTTCTTCGACCTCCACGCCCGACCAGTCTTCATCACCCTGCCACCCCGAACGCCATGCCCGACCACCGAGACGCCGGCCACCGCCCCGCTGCCACCTTCTGCCACCACATGCATCCTTCTCTCTTTCTCTCTCTCTCTCTCTCTCTCCCCTGCCCCTTTTTTTCATTGTTTAGGAAATCGGGCAGCCATGCACCCCATCCCGCATGGCTCCCCTTTCCTCCCCATCGTCACCTTCTCCCTGCCACCTATTTCCACTACCTTGCCTCTTCTTTTTCTTCTCCTCTCCACCCTCTTTCTGCCCATATCTTCGAGCCCCTTACCCCCGATCTCCCCTTCTCTTTCATTTTCTTCCTCTCCCATTTCCACCCTTGTTTTTGCGTCGCCACCGCCGTCCACCGCTCCTACCGCCTCACCCACCCCCACTACCACCCTCCACCTCAGCCTTGCGCCACCACAACGTCCCTCTCAAGCCATCCTGTAGCCCTCTTCCTCCCCTCTTCTTTTTCTCCCTATTTTTCACCCTTCTCGATAGCCCACCTGCAACCCCTCCTTATGCCGCCGTCCGGCTGCCTCTTCCGCCACCCAGACCACCAATCTCCTCCCTGCAACCCCCTCTACCACCACCATGCCTTAGTTGGTCGAAAATAGCCCTTGCACCCCTCCATTTTTCCCTCCTCTTTTCCTTCCTTCTCAGCCCTTCCACCTTGACCCACTTCAGCAGCCACCTCCACCACCTCGTCGCCGTCGCCTCAGTCGCCCTTGGCCGCCAAAAACCCATCCCCAACATCCACCTACACCCCCTCTTCACTTCTGTACCATTCCCTTGCCTTGAAACCTTCCCCATCTATCTTCTTTTCTAGCCTATAGATCCCAACCCGAAAATAGCCATTTTACCTTCCATCACCCTCTCTTGGAGCCTTTTTTCCTTTTATTTTTGCATGCAGCTCATGCTGCATATGCAGCATGAGTTCCTACATTTATTGGCCATTTTATTAAAAACTTTAAGGTATGATAATGTTTAAATTAATTATTTCCTTAAGTAAAATTTATAAAGTCTTATATCTTGATTTTCTTATTTCTAATAAATATTGATATTATTTTTAGGAATTGGTTTTTTCTAATCAAAGCTTGAATATTTAACCGGGATACCGGTAAGATTCCATTTTTGTAGGAATTAAGGTAATCATTAAACCCCACTTAAACGCATGTATAAACGTATGTTAGCACATTACGATTGTTAAGATGTTATTATGCTTGATATTTGTGGTTTAATATAATATATATCTTTACTTGTATCTATTGATAAAAAAAAAAGAGAAAGAAAGTATGTTAGTTTACATGCCATGTGTGGAAATGTTGCTTAAGGGGAGAGTTTGATTATTAATGAAATTGTTAAGTAATTATCCATGTTATTGTGACCATTTATGCATGAATATTATTATCGTGAACCTTAGGGGCATTTTAGTAATATTCGTTGTGCAAGAATGTGGCCTAAATGTGTGGATGCTAATATGTATTATGTTAAAATATAATGGTTTGTGGAGTTAGATATTGTTAATGGAGTATTAATATTATTATTCCATGTGGTAATGTTAATTTAATAGAAGTGGAGTAATAAAGGGGGTAAAGTGTTAATTTTGAAGGCAAAAGGGAAATATGGTAATTTTATGATTAAATGGAAAAATGGTAATTTTATAAGTAAAGGGGTATTATGATAATTTTGGGAGTAAAGGGTAAAGTGGTAATTTTGGGAGTAAAAAGGGCAATATGGTAATTTTATGATTAAATGGCAAAATGGTAATTTTATAAGTAAAGGGGTATTATGATAATTTTGGGAGTAAAGGGTAAAGTGGTAATTTTAAAGGCAAAAGGGCAATATGGTAATTTTACAAGTGAAAAGGGGTATTGTGGTAATTATGGAAGTTAGGGGGTATTATGGTAATTTTATGAGTAAAGGAAAAGATGGTAATTTTTCAAGTAAAGAGGCATTATCGTAATTTTGGAGGTAGAGGGGCAAAATAGTAATTTTATAAGTAAATGGTAGTATGGTAATTTTATAAGTGAATGGCGAAATGGTAATTTTATAAGTAAGGGGTATTATGGTAAAATTGGGAGTAAAGGGGTAATATGGTAATTTTGGAAAAGAAGGGCAAAATGGTAATTTTGTAAGGAAAGATAAAAATGGTAATTTTGGATGTAAAAGGGTAAAATAGTAATTTGTAAAGTAAAAGGAGTGTTATGGTAATTTTATAAGTAAAAGGGTATTGTGGTAATTTTTTAACTAAAAGGATATTATGGTAATTTGGAAGTAAGGGGTAGAAGGGTAATTTTATAAATTAAAAGGATATTTATGGCAAACTTGGAAATAAGGGGTAACTTGGTAATAATGATAACGTCGAAGAATAAATTGGTAATTAAATTATGATTATAAAAAGGTAATTGGATAATTATGATAATAGAGAAGGGTAAATTGGTAAATTAATCAATAAAAGGGCATTATGGTAATTTTAATAATGGAGAAGGGCAATATAGTAATTATAAGAATGGAGAAGTGTAAATTAATAATTATAAATATGGAGAAGGGTAAATTGGTAATTATAATTATGAAAAGGGGTAAATTAATAATTGTAATTATTAAGAAGGGTAATTTGGGATTTATAATAATTAGAAAGGGTAAAATGGCAATTATAATAATTGAGAGGGGCAAAATAGTAATCATGATAATGAAGGAGGGTAATTTGGTAATTTATCCAACTCAAGGGTAATTTAGTAATTATAACAAAGGAGAAGGGCAATTTGGTAATCTAACCAACCAAAAAGGAAAATATGTTAAGGTTAACAATTATGAAGGGTGAATGGTGATCTAAAAAGCGTAGGGGATAACTTAGTAACATAAACCGAGCAAGGGGTAATTTGATAAATTGTGCAACCTTAAGGGTAATACGGTAATTTGTCAAGTAAGGAAGGGATGACTTAGCAATTATATAAGTAAGGGGTAAATGAGTAATTTATACCTAACATGTCGTTGTGATTGTGAAATTTTATAATATGACTCAAATAACGTTGATCAGCAAGGTAAGATTATTTGATAATTAGTAAGTATTACGAGAACGAATCCCAATTCGAAGTTATATAAGATTATGATGGCCTTAATGATTTCTCTGTGTTATCTTGGATAACCGCCTGAATAAGAAACGACTAATGACATCATAACGATCGAAAGTGAATAAGTATCTAATTATTGTGTTTTTTGTGATCACCTTTAATTAAGACACTAATACTTAAAGTGAAAGACCTCAAGATTGGGAATGGTGGCTCTTTAGGGGTCACTACCCTAAAGACGTGGTTTAGCCCACGATTATTCTGGTATTTGCTGGTGTGCCTTTGTGCCCCAACTAGGCCCTATATCTTACTCTTTCTAGCTCTACGGACCTATTTAGGGGGTATGCATACTTATAGATTAGGTGTCATTGTCGGTAGGGTACTGAGTAGCTTTATGCACCAGTACGACAGGGTACCTTTGTGTCCTTGGGTTCGTGGTTGAAGGGTACTGAGTAGCTTGTATGCACCGGTACGACCGGTGTACCTTTGTGTCCCGGGTTCTTGATCTCCCATCCGAGGCAAATAAATGGATTTGTTGTGCTGATTAAAGAAAGGAAAAATACTAATCATAAAAGTGAAAGATTATGAGCCTGGCCCAGTTGGATTATGATATTGATTACCGATCCACCGGTTAAAATAGTGGCCCAGGAGCGTGTTGCCCTGGAAAGTGATTATGAGTACCAATCCACCAGATATAATAGTGGCCTAAGAGCGTGTTGCCTTGGCAAGTGATTACGAGTACTGATCCACCGGATATAATAGTGGTCCAGGAGCGTGTTGCCTTAGATGATGTTGATATATATTGCGATCCACCAGCAATAATAGTGGGGGTCCCGAGCTCAATAAAATCAGTCATGGATGTGAATAAAGTTATGGAAAATACTAATCACTTATAGTGGAACACCATGTGAGTCGGGGCCAGACCGGTCCACCGGCATATAATAGTGGTTAGGTGCGTTCTTCCCTATAAGTGACCGATCCACCGGCTATAATAGTGGGGTTCCCGCACTCACATGGATATAAAATATGAGATTGATTGAATAATGATGGACTAATGGCTTAAGGCCCGAATGTATTGATTTTGCACTATGACATGGCTTAAGGCTCGAAAGTATCGATTGTTCATAATGACTTTTTGATATCTAATGTGATTGTTAATTATGTGAATGTTATATATACACATCTTGTTATATATGCATGTAGTTTTGTATCATGTGTGACATTACGGGCCTGCTTTTAAGTGTGACTTTAAAGGGTTACTCAGTACCATAGTACTGAAGGGTTCCATTCGTGGGGCCCCTGCCTATTCAATGGGCAGCGTCCCTTGCAGGTTCAATTTCAGGTGCTACTCAAGTGGGCAACGGGAAAGAGCGTAAGGATTATCCGGACTCTTAGGGTTTTCCCTTTACCTTTACTTTCTGGTTTAAATGTGTTCCTTGTTCTTGTAACCACCATTGGTGGAACCTAGTCTTATAAAATGTTTACTTACGCTACTCTGATTTAAAATGGTTTGAATTTCTAGCAATTGATATTTTGTTCTTTAGCCTTAGCACTTGGTACTGGAACGGTATGACTGAACCGGTCTGGTACTAAGTGTGGCAGTAATATCCCCGAAATTCACCGTTTAATATTTTGGCTTCCGCAATTTCTTTTAATAAAACGAAATTTTTTAGTAGTGAATTTTGGGGGTGTTACATGAACACTTAACACAATGTCATTATTTGGGGACCATCCAAATGACTTAATGATAATTGTTGATGATTTTTGTTCTTTGTTTGTTTTCTAATATTTTTTATTCATTTAGAAGAATGACTATATCTTGCAAGAATGACACTGCTCATAATTTTTATCTCATTATTTTTAGACGGATGAAGATGATAATCTAATATCTAGCTAGAGATTATAGGTGTTAACTTCATTAACTAGTAGAATAACCATGCATTTGGACACTAAAATCATATAATACATTAACATTACTACATGGAGCAAATAGTTATTTGGAGATCAAAGCAACCTAATTACTACCTTATGTTCTTTCCATCATCAAGACTCTTTAAGAGAACAATTTACTAGACTCTTTGTAGCTATATTTCCCTTAGGAAGGCAAGAAATTGTTCTCCCTTTGATATTGAAATTGATTTTTCTTTCATCCAAGGCTACTAGGAGTGGGTAGATTACATGCTCTTACATTGTCAAAACATGCTTAAAAAATGGAAGTTCTTGATGATGTATATGATTCACTATTCTTATAAGAACAATACCTCTTGTGCTCAAGCTTTTAGTGAGTTAATAGTGTTTTGAGATAAATATGTTGCATACTTTTGTAGGGAGATATTTGTTTCATTTTGAGATTTGAGAAAATTAAGTGGTCACCCACTCATCAGTGAATTTTTTTTATGAGAGGATGATTCATTTTATAGAAGAACTTAATGTTGTGGATGTTTCCAATATACCTAATCTTTATATCTGTTTCCATTATGTTTCCTCTTCTTATTTTGCTTCTTGTTCCTCTAAAAAGGAGTCTTACATCAAGATTGCTGATTTAGTATGGCTTTGAAGTAAAAAAAAAAAAAGAGGCTTGGCATTATTTTACACAAAAAAAAAAATAAAGATACAAGCTCTCTCTTCTACAGCCTGCTAGATTTCATCCTCCCAAGCATGCGATTCTTTGGCCGAACAAAGATAGTGCATCATTTGATGAACTTAGAGTGAATAAGAAAGACTGAGACACAACTTTTCCTAGGACTTTCTTATCATGTTGGTTGTATGCTTTCATATTTCCAAAATCTCATACCTTTCGAGTAGAATCACTAAAGGCAATCAAACATATATTTTCACTTGATATTTCGATCCCTATTAGCATTTACCAATGGCATAATCAATACTATTATATGTAATTCATGCCCAATCCAAACAAAAATATGTGAAACCATAATACACATTATAAATATTCAATATGTGGAATTCAACTATATAATGCTTATTAGGGATCTTCTGAAACATACATTACATTCATGCCCAATCCAAACAAAAATATGTGAAACCATAATACACATTATAAATATTCAATATGTGGAATTCAACTATATAATGCTTATTACGGATCTTCTAAAACATACATCTAGCCATTGACGAAATTAATTGCACCAAAATCTAATTATATAGTTCCACTCCTTCTTTCTTCAGACTCGATGATGCGTGCTTATTATAAGGAATGGGAATGTGGATCTTCTGTAATCTTCTTGTATTATGCTTGATTTCAAAAAGAGAATTAATCTCAATTCTTTCTTCAATGTATATGTTGTAGAGGAAAAGTAGAAAAGGGGAGGAAGAATTGATATGGAAAAAACTGAATGAACGCGTTGTATTAATTAGAACGGCATTAGGGTTATTAATAACCTGCTAATGGGCTTGGCCCAAAAACTGTTCTAATACACGTTCAAATAATACGCATTTTCTTATCTTCTTTTCCTTGTGTGTATATATATATATATATATATATATAAAAGATTTCTAACATAAAAAATTAGTAGAAGAAATTATTAAATAAATATACTAACGTGAAATACATATTTAATAATCTTTATGGCTAAAATTTTTATATTTAATTTAATATAGATCACACCAAAGATTAATATAAATATATATATATATATATATATACTACTTTATTATAAAATAATAATAATAATTTTATAAAACTAAAATATATATTAACAAATTAAAGGTAAGAAGCATATCCAGTAGGTTTTTCATCATCTAGAAATACTCAAAATTATAATTTGGATGTTCGTTCTTATCTATACAGCAGAGATCAACAGAAGGTCATCTGTATTTTTCCTATTATTTTATCCTCTATGAGTATGCTATAGCATTATAGTCTCCATCAATTTCGCAGTCAATTCGGTTTTCATCATACCATGCTTAAGAACTTGTCTCGAGATTATAGAATTGGCAGTTGGGAGCTCACACTCATATTATCGAAGTACGAATATCCAACTTATAGGCTAAAAGCTATGTTCACTGTGCCGCTTAGAGCTTGTGATTTTGCCGATGGTCATCACCTTAAATACGTGGAGCAACGATCCGCCTTTTTTGGGTTTTTGAAAGCAGCTCCTTCTGAACTTACAATAGTGAGGAGCGGCCCACATGTGTCGTGAAGAAGGAGACATCTCCGGATAGAGGTACAGAAGGCTACGCTGAGGGTGAAAATGGCAATCTTCTACAGCCCCTCCCCTCCCCAAGGTATCGACTCAGTTCTCTCATCAGGTTTAACCACTTTACTTTCACCCTTCTATTCGTGTTTTTGATCGAGGCTCTTATACGCATATTTTTGTTGAACGTCAAGCCTCTAAACCAAGGCCACATAGGGTAAGAAGTGTTGGTTGCATGCTAACTCAAATGGTATTCTTCGGGACGTCGTTGGTCGTTCTGAGCCTGATCAAGGATGATACTTCAGAAGTGTATCGCTATTAAAATTTTATGATCTTTAGAATTTTATCATTTGTAAATTTATTCGTCCCTAAATTCTTAATTTTCTTTTAAATCAAGTAGGTCTATACGAGATCAAGACTGAAATCAAGTATGGATAAGTTCCTGAGACCGAGACGTATATTGCTGATTTTTTTTCCCTTTTTTTTGATCAATTAAAGAAAAAGAAGGATGCAGACAGGACATCGGCCATCTACTAAGAAAATAAAGGAGCATACAGGACCACATATACAAGAAACAATAAAACAGGAAAGAAAGAAAGAAAAATAAATAAATAAATAAATAAATGACAAAGATGTATTTATAGCTTTAAGACGATGGAAGGAAGGAATATGATGGGTCCTAACAACGCAGGCTGGCCGAGTAGTATTTTGGCAGAGCATTTCTGAAATTTGAATAACAGAAACGATGTCGACAGAAGATCATAGAACTTTTGTCACAGAGACGTACTTGTTTGGAAAAGTATTGAGAGGATTGAAGTAGAAATCGGATGAAACCGACGTTTCTGCATCTCGTGGCCCTCACCCGCCCGTCGGAAGTTGAGACAATCGTTACGTACTTTGGCTTGAGCGACGATAGGGAGGGGTCGGCCGTTGATTGGGCATACATATGTCATCCGTATCAGTATCGAATCCGACGGATATTTTTTTTCTATTATTTACGTTCATTTAAATATTTATCGAATAAAATCCGTCGAATTTTAGATAAAATTTACTCCGTTTATGTCCCTATTCTCGATGCTAATATTTCATTAATGATCCTCCTCGTCCACCAGGCGAGAGACGAGAACTTCCAAACTCTCCGGCCTATAAGACTCAAGCTTTCAATCTACAGCAACAATTGAAACTCTCCATCAACTTCAACGATATAAGCTCGCACGCTACATTAATGATCAAAGCTCTCAAGCTACAACAAAATCGAAACTTCTAATCTAGTTCAATCAAAGGCTTCCGAGCCTCATCGACAATCAAGATCACAACAATAAAGGTTCGAATTTCACTTCCACGTGGATATTGAATCTGATAATATAGTCTCTTTTGTAATTATGATATTATAGAGATGTCGTCCCCATACAAATTATTATAAAAACTACATATATTACAACACAATTTTCTATCTTTAATTTCAAGATTAAAATATGTGTTTACGCCGTCCCAAATCCAAACGGACTCCATGGCAAACGCTATTTAAAACGACTCAATTGTTTGTCACCTCTAATTATTAGATACTAAAATTGATAGTGATTAGTAAACTAAAAGAATTACACCCTCTATTTCATGATAGAATATCTTTTGTTTTTCAACATGTAGATTCAGAAGTACTAAATTTTAATATGATAGATCACTAAAATGACTAAAATGCTCCTATTATAACTTGCATTACGTTATTATTGTGTGATCCATTAATGAAGCAAGAACATAATAAATTTGGATATATATCATTTAATTTTTATTGCTTTCGTAAAAGAATTT
Organism: Tamarix austromongolica; assembly: GCA_039764185.1. Classification (NCBI taxonomy): domain Eukaryota; kingdom Viridiplantae; phylum Streptophyta; class Magnoliopsida; order Caryophyllales; family Tamaricaceae; genus Tamarix; species Tamarix austromongolica. Next base: position 37,874,909 of record CM077811.1, on the reverse strand, counting down.
ATATTAGAAAATAAAATTTAAAAAATTATAACATTTCTATTGTGAAGCAAAAAGAATGTAAACATTGTTCATAAAGTTCATAAATATTAGGAAAAAGAATGATATATTAATTAATGTCAATGCAATCACATAAAATAGTAATTATTTTCAAATAAGAAAATTAACATTTGAATAAAAGCTTTTAGCATTTGTTAATTACAATAAAAAATAAATAAAGGGTTTAACAGATGTGATATATATGCATTGCAGGATGTCCTCTACGGGAGGAAAAGGCCAAAAGTTAGGTCATTAAAGATGGTAATCTTTTTTTTTTAATGGAATTTTAAAGAAGTTTCCAACCAGTTTAAGGCGATTTCAATGAAATGCTTGCCCAATCATATTGGAGAAATCATTAGTTATGTTATAGCGATCTAAGACTTTTAAGGAGTTTGTTTATAGCTCAATAAATGCCACTTCTACTTTGTTTAGGAGCCATGATTGACACCCTTATCCAAACCTTTCTTAGAAACTAGGGTATCAGTGTGATGATGCATTTTATGCAAATCTCTTTAGCATTAATGAAATTGCTAATGTTTATCATCTCAAGAAAAAAAATGAAAAAGAAATCAATGTGTTGGTTGTGAATACGAAGAGGCAATTGATGTTTTTGGGTTTATCTACGGTATCTTTTGGCGTAGAGCATGCTAATTGAGGAAGTTATACTTCCCAAGAAGTACTAAATGTAAGTTTGTTTTGAATGAAGTTAGTAAATAAGTCAAAAGGAAGTACAACTCGTCTTTAACCCTCTTAATTCCTAAGTTAATAAAGAACCTACTTAGTGATTAATGCTATAGGAAGTAGAACTTATTTTACTTTATTTATTTATGTATCACACATAGTAATTAAAAATAAAAAAATTTCTCTCCCACTTTCTTGGTGTAAGCCAAAGACGTTATCAAGCATTTATCACCCTGACAATAAGTTCTTGGATAAGTGTGACTACTATAGGAACTTATAGTCAAGGTGCCAAATGAGGCCTATGTATTTGTCTTCTAATGTTTTCGGGGCGTTTATCATTGCTAAGGGTGTCGAACATAGTTGTGATATAGTGATATTTATGTGTATTACAATATTATAAAGGAAAAAAATCAAAAGGTTAGATTGCATTTTTATATTGATCAGTTTATACCTACCTACTACTATTTTTTAATCTAAAATGAAGGATAGGAAATCTAGGCACAATCACATAGGGGATGACATGAAGTGAAGAACAATTCCCCCTATTCTATCAAAAAAGAGATCTATATAAATTAACCCAAGTAGAACCTCTAGTGATTAGATTCCAAAAGGTAGCTAATGACCCATTTGTGCAAGTTTATATGACACCACATTTCCTTTTCTTTAATCATGAACAATTGAACAAGTCAAGAACTCATCCATTAGGACATGAACAACATTAAGCAATTGTAATGGTGAATGAAGAGGCATGGATCTACCATTAATTAAATGCATTGTAGTAAGAGAATCATTGAAAATATAGACATGCAAATGACTTCATTCCTTGGCGAGGAACATACCGTATATTAAATTGTCCAAAGTGTGACCACTAAAATAGTGCCAAACATGATACTTGTTGTGAACCCCAAAAGCCATCTACCTATGTGGTCTTGGACAACCCCTCTAACAACAATAATATCTAGATTACCCAAAACGTTGATGTCAACATTAATCTTTATAATGCCATGTTGTGGAGCTTGCCAGCTACTATTATGGGCGCATCAGTGATTTGTGGCAGAAAATTTTTAGAGATAAAATAAAGTAGAAGATTCATTCAAAGCCAACTCTCTAGCATACCAAACCAAAGCATCATGAGGGATTTCCATACTATTGAATATATTCCAATTTTGAATATTCTATAGTTTCCAAATGCCTAGAATAAAGGAAGTAGCCTAGGGGGATGGTCCGAAGCTAGTGGCCTCTGATTCACCAATTGTTTATTTAATGAATCATGGAGAGACATATTGAAAATTAAGAGAGAAAAATACTAGGGGTAAACTATGTTATGAAAAAATAACCCCTCAACTAAGTGCACAAAGAAAAATAAATGTAAGAATAAGATTTCAAGGACAAGAATGAAGATTTGTGGGAGTAAGAATACGAGACTTTTACTAGGTATGAATAATGGGAGAAAATTAGAAACTTACACCATAATTGTTCACTTTTATAAATAGCCCATAGAGGGTCTTTTATACCCTCTCTCTTAATTTGCTAAACACTCAACCATTATTTAGGTGATAAAATAAGTGAAGTTATCGTCCTAACAATACTTAGAATAGGAGAAAGTGTACAAGTTACTACCTAATGGTTACCTATATAAGTTTTCCCCTATCAACTTATACGCATCCATGTAGATGAGTACCAAATCTTTTATAATAAGAGATTTTCTAACCAATTCCTAACATCCTATATTTACTCATGTATTTTCCCTCAGTCTTAGTGATGCGGGCCTCACATCATCAAATTCTCTTCTCCATTCACTTCTTGGTGGTCGTATCTTCATCTCACTTATATAGTTCTCTATTTTCCATTTTTAGGGTAAACTGGGACTCAAAGTCAGATTAAGGAATGGAAGCAACAAGTGTGGGAAGAAGCATTTTTTCTCGCGTTTAAATTAAACTTAAAGTTGTAATACGTTGTAATTATGTATGGGGCACTAGTATTTTTGTGGGGTGTGTGTGTTTAGTGGCCGATGATGATTTCACCCTAACTTTGAAATCCCATTGATAGCCTCGGGTTAGGTGGAGTTGGTTACCAATGGCCACCCCCGAGCCTAAATGAGTATGGGAAACCTGTTTTAAAATCCTTATTAACATTTGATTTAGGATCGGTGTTATCCAGTTATAACCACCTCCTGAACCTGATGGAAATAGGAGCATTTCTTAACCCCTTTTGGATCTAAGTTTTGGACTAAACCAAAACTTAAGCTCAGATCCAAGTTTTGGCCTAGTCAGCGAGCCGCTCCTGGTGCCCTAACGAGCCCCTACTTAAATCTCTCTTCCTCTCTTTCTCAGGGAGCCCTCTCGCCCTCTTTTTCTCCCCTGATGGCTCAACCCATCCCCGTTCCTCCTTGTCTTTGACCATTGGTGGTCACCATCACCGCTCCTCCAGCTTTCCGTCTGCCCCAGATCTTGTCTCTGACACCTGCTACCTAATCTAAGGCCTTAGGTCATCTAATTTCTTGCCATCGTCTCCTCTCCCCCTTTTTTTTTTGGTGTCTGGTTCCCATTATATATACGATGGGTTGATTTTATTGTAAAGACTGTGATGGATAAATGAAAATTTGCTTGGTTCTCTACTAGCTTGTGCACAAATCCGTTAAAGTATCAACGTCTGATTTGAAGAGTACTTCGGTTCAGGGGGGACGAGTACGTTCCTAGGCCTCGTTTGATGGATCGAGTACGATCCGACTAGTCGAGTTTATTTCATCTAGTATCATAGCCTTGATTGCTCGATTCGTGTTCCAAATGGTGTATTTTGTTCCGATCTTCTTTCAATTTTACCCTCTGTACGTCGATCTACACTAATCTCTTGGTATTTTTTTGATAGGGGAACTACCTTGATCGAAGCCAGAACGACGACGGATCTAGGTCGCGCGACAACGCTACCACCGCACAGAGCTCTAGCCGGCCTCGTTTGATTCTTCATTCTTGGTCGATTTCCGGGTAAATTCATTCTAGATTCGTATTTCTAGTGGATAATTTGTGATGATTTGTTTTTGCTCTGAGAACAGATTTAAAACCCGTTCAATGATGTTCATTTACTGCTAATATTCGATCTGCGTTGTTTGGGTCTATGTCCCTCGTGTTTTCTTTGTCGTGAATGTTCTTGCCTGCTCATTCTTGTTCCTTTCTGCCTCCTGTGTTGGACATGATTCGTTTGGAATTGAATTTGCTTGGCTCGTTTTATGCCGATCTACCCTGGTGTGCGTGAGTCAGAGCCGAACTTGGCCGGACTCGCTTCGAAGTCAGTTTAACTTGTCCGAATTCACCCGGGCCGTGCTGACTCGGCTTGGGAGTCATTCGACCCAGCGAGTTCACTCAGTACCCGTGGCAAGGGGTCGTTTGGCGTGGGCCTCTCTATTTTATTTTAATTATTTTTATATATTTTATTTTTAGTGTGATTGTACTTAATTTAGGGAAGCCTTGTAAATTTCTTGATTATCTGCTTTGTAATCCTTAATCCCTCCCCCGTTCATTTCATGTCTTGCTTTGGTTTATTTTTTCGCTTGTTGATTTTCCTTTGCATGCTGTGTGTTTTCTTGGTTTTCTTGCTGTCTTTGGTTTGCTAGATCTATGTGTTATCCTTGACAGCATGTCTTAGTTTTACTTTGTTGCCTGCCTAAGAAAAATTGGACTTAAACTGATTTTTTTATGGGCTCCACCTAGACTATAGGGTAAAATGGCTGAAAACGAATCTATTGCTGAGATGGTTAGGACAATGCTTGAGCGGCTTAATACTATGGATGCCACAGTACAAGGACTTAAAGCTGAAATGGCTAATAATCAAAACATTGAAAGAACCATCAACCAACCTAGGAGTCAATAGGTTATGGTCACTCTCCCAATCTTAATCGCACATATAGGCAAAATTATTATGGACATGATTGGGGATTAGGAAATATCAAATTAAAAATCCTACAATTTCAAGGAAAAAATGACCCTGATGCTTATCTTGATTGGGAGAGGAAAATTGAGTTAGTCTTTGATTGCCATGACTATCCTCATGACAAAAAAATCAAATTGGCAATTGTCGAGTTTACGAATTATGCTAGCTTATGGTGGGGTAGGCTTACTAGGGAAAGGGAACGTTATGGTGAACCTCCTATTTCCTCTTGGCCTGAGTTTAAGTCTTTAATGCGCCGTCGTTTTATCCCTTTCCACTACCATTGGGATTTACATCAACGACTTCAAGTCCTTAGACAAGGGCAGAAAACTGTAGATGAATATTATAAGGAAATGGAGATGTGTCTAACCAAGTTAAACATTGAGGAGGATCGAGAAGCCACAATGGCTAGGTTTCTTAGAGGTTTAAATCCTGAAATCGCTAATCTTATATAGCTTTATCCTTACATGGAGATGGATGAACTCCTAAACTTGGTTGAGAAAATTGAGAAACAAATAAAGAATCCTAGGACTAAAAATAGGATTCAACCTCAACATAGGTCCTTCCCTAAGAATAACGAGCCGTCTAATTGGAAGTCTCCCCAAATCTAAGGACCAACAATAAAACTTCTAACTCTCCCCTACCCCTATCGAGTGAGAAAGGAAAGACTGTAGCTGGCCTAAGTAGACCGAGTTCATCTAGAAATGTCCAATGCTTCAAATGCCTAGGTCATGGGCACATTGCATCACAATGTCCTAACAAAAGGGTCATGATTATGAAGGATAGAGAACTAATGTCTAATTCTGAGGAGGAAAGAGAGAATACACTTGGAGAAATTGGGTATGAAAGTGATGAAGAGGTCGAGCTACCCCTTACCGAATACTTAGTCATTCGTAGGTCCCTTACCTCCAATGTTAGGGTAGACCCTTTAAGCAGAGAGAGAACTTGTTCCACACTCGTTGTTATATTAATGGCGCAAAAAGTAGCCTAATCATTGATAGTGGGAGTTACGTTAATGTGGCCAGCACAGAATTAGTCCACAAATTAGGCCTTCCTGTCATTAAGCACCCTTGTCCTTATAAGCTACAGTGCTTAAGCGAGCTTGGGGAAGTTAAGGTTAACAAACAAGTCCTCTTAAGTATTCAAATTGGGAGATATGAAGATAAGGTCCTTTGTGATGTAGTGCATATGCATGCTAGTCATGCTCTCTTGGGGTGTCCTTGGCAGTTTGATAGAAAGGTCATACATGATGGGTTCAAAAATTGATACATTGTCCATAAGGATAATAGGAAGTACATCCTAGCACCTCTTTCCCATTCTCAAGTTAAAGAAGACCAGCTCAAGTTAAAAGACGAGTTTGACCGTAGGAAGGCACCATGTCCATCCACCTCCGACGCTATTGACCACTTAGGGCCGGACAACAGTAGACAACAGACTAGTCTTTCCGCTCAAAAGAGGGATGTTGGACATGCTTTCTCTCTTAATATGCCTGTCTACATCATGATCTACAAAAATTGTCTAGAGTCATCAGCTGACCATTTATGTTCTCTCCCTCTAGAAGTTCGAAATCTCCTCTCGAATTTCTCATATTTGTTTCCTTAGGAAGTTCCTAATGGCCTCCCTCCTCTTAGAGGCATTGAACATCAAATTGATTTCATCCTTGGTGTTAGCATCCCTAACTGCCCAACCTATAGAGCCAACCTAGAGGAAGTTAAGGAATTAAAGAAGCAGATCACTGAGTTACTCGAAAAGGGTTATGTTAGAGAAATCATGAGCCCTTGCGCGGTGCCTGTTTTGTTAGTCCCCAAGAAGGACGGGAGTTGGCGTATGTGCGTGGATTCACGTGCGGTGAACAAAATCACTGTCAAGTATCGCTATCCCATTCCCCGCTTAGATGAAATGCTCGACCAATTGAATGGAAGTATCATTTTTTCTAAAATTGATCTCAAAAGTGGTTACCACCAACTTCAAATGAAGCCCGGCGATGAGTGGAAAACTTCCTTAAAAACTAAATTTGGGTTATATGAATGGCTTGTTATGCCGTTTGGGCTATCCAATATTCCTAGCACCTTTATGCGATTAATGAACCATGTATTATGTGACTTTATTGGCAAGTTTGTTGTTGTTTAATTTGATAACATTCTCATATATAGCAAGAGCTATCATGATCACTTGTCGCATCTAAGGAGTGTGTTATGTGTGCTTAAGGATGAATGTTTGTTTGCTAATCCCTCTAAGAGTAGTTTTCATCTGGAGAGAGTTATGTTTTGGGGATTTGTGGTTAGTAAAGATGGTGTTAGAGTGGATGAGGAAAAAATAAGTGTCATTAGAGATTGTCCCACACCTCGAAATGTGTCACAAGTTAGAAGCTTTCACGGGTTATGTGGGTTTTATCGAAGGTTTGTTCCCCACTTTAGTACCATAGCTGCCCCTCTTAATGATCTTGTCAAAAAATATGTGGAATTTAAATGGGGTATAGCCCAACAAAAGGCGTTTGATCAACTTATTAATGCACCACTTCTAGCTCTACCTAACTTTGAAAAGGTCTTCAAGGTCGATTGTGACGCATCAGGAGTAGGCATAGGTGTTGTACTATCCCAGGAAAAGAGACCAATAGCTTATTTTAGTGAAAAGTTGAAGGATGATTGTCTCAACTACTCTACCTATGAAAAGGAGTTGTACGCCCTTGTCAAATCTTTAGAGAATTGACAACATTACTTATGGCCGAAAGAGTTTATTATTCACACTAACCATCAAGCCTTAGGTTATTTAAAAACGCAAACAAGTTGAATCATTGCTAGGCCAAATGGTGTGAGTTTATTGAGTCTTTTCCTTATATTGTCAAATATAAGAAGGGGGGAGATAATAAGGTAGCTGATGCTTTAAGTCGGAGGCACACCCTTGTGGTTACTGTGGATGCTAGTCTCTTAGGATTTTCCCATTTAAAATTGCTCTATCCTAATGACGAGGATTTTAGAGACTTATTTGCTAAGTGTCAAACTACTGCCTTCGATAAGTATTACATCCATGATGGCTACCTCTTTCAAGAAAATTGCTTATGCATTCCCCAATGTTCCTTTCGAGAACTTCTCATGTCTGAATCTCATGGTGGCGGCCTAATGGGTCATTTTGGATATGCCAAAACTCTTTAAATCTTAAAGGAACACTTCTATTGGCCCCACATGAATAGGGATGGTGCAGCGCTTTTGCTCCAATTATGTGACATGCAAAAGAGCTAAATCAACAACACACCCATGTGGGCTCTACACACCTCTCCCCGTCCCTAGCCATCCTTGGACGGATGTGTCCATGGATTTTGCTCTTGGCCTTCCCCAATCTAATAAGAACAAAGATTTGATTATGGTCGTAGCTGATCGATTTTCAAAAATGGCTCACTTCGTCCCTTGTAACAAAACGAACGATGCCACTCTTGTTGCTGACTATTTCTTCTCAAATATTGTCAAACTACACGGGGTTCCTATGACCATTGATTAGGATCTAGATGTCAAATTTGTGTCCCATTTTTGGCGAGTCCTTTAGGGAAATCTAGGCACCAAGTTACTTTTCTCAACCTCTTGCCATCCTTAAACTGATGGGCAAACGGAGGTTGTTAACCGAACCCTTGGAAGCATGCTTCGAGCCTTTCTTGATAATAATTCACGGCAATGGGAGTCTGCGTTACCACATATTGAGTTCGCTTACAATCAGATTTCTCACTCAACTACTGGAAAATCACCTTTTAAAGTTGTTTATGGGATCAACCCTTTAACTCCCCTTGACCTTTCTCCTCTTCCTCCCTCTCAATATGTGTCCTTTGGGGCTAAAAAGCATGCCAAAATGATTAGAGAATTGCATGAATCTGTAGCTAAGCAGATTAACAAAAGGAATGAGGAAGTGGCATCCCAAGTTAATCACCATATAAAAAAAAAGTTGTCTTCCAGCCCGGGGATTTAGTTTGGATACACTTACATAAAGATCACTTCCCTAATCATCGCAAGGGTAAGCTGGATGTAAGGGGGGATGGGTCATTTACCGTATTGGAAAAGATCAATGACAATGCCTATAAAATAGACCTTCCTGACAAATATGGTGTTATTAGTCCAACTTTTAATGTTTCTGACCTATCTCCTTTTGATCACTTAGTACATGTTTCAGGGACGAAACCCTCTGAAGAAGGGGGGATGATGTAGGCCTCACATCATCAAATGATCTTCTCCACTCACTTTTTGGTGGTCGTATTTTATTGCCGTCTCGCTTATATAGTTCTACATTTTCCATTTTTAGGGTAAACTGGGACTCAAAGTCAAATTAAGGAATGGAAGCAACAAGTGTGAGAAGAAGCATTTTTGCTCACGTTTAAATTAAACTTGAAATTGTAATACATTGTAATTATGTATGGGGCACTAGTATTTTGTGGGGTGTGTGTGTTTAGTGGTCGATGATGATTTCACCCTAACTTTTGAAATCCCATTGATAGCCTCGGGTTAAGCGGAGTTGGTTACCAATGGCCACCCCCGAGCCTAAATGAGTATGGGAAACCTGTTTTAAAATCCCTATTAACATTTGATTCAGGATCAGTCTTATCCAGTTATAACCACCTCCTGAATCTGATGGAAATAGGAGTATTTCTTAACCCCTTTTGGATCTAAGTTTTGGCCCAATCAGTTGGCCGCTCTTGGTGCCCTAACGAGCCCCTATTTAAATCTCTCTTCCCCTTTTTCTCGAGGAGCCCTCTCGCCCTCTTTTGCTCATCTGATGGCTCGACCCATCCCCGTTCCTCCTTGTCTTCGATCGTTGGTGGTCACCATCGCCGCTCCTCCAGCTTTCTGTCTGCCTCGGATCTTGTCTCTGATACCCGCTACCTAATCTGAAGCCTTAGGTCATCTGATTTCTTACCATTGTCTCCTCTCCCCTTTTTGTTTGGTGTTTGGTTCCCATTATATATACGATGGGGGATTTTCTTGTAAAGACGGTGATGGATAAATGAAAATTTGCTTGGTTCTCTGCTAGCTTGTGCACAAATCCGTTGAAGTATCAACGTTTGATTCGAAGAGTACTTCAGTTCAGGGGGAACGAGTACATTCTCGGCCCCCGTTTGACAGATAGAGTACGATCCGGCTAGTCGGGTTCGTTTCACTTAGCCATGAGACCTTTTCATCTAATTGATCCCATCAAGTGGTATTTGGCTATCACCCTTAATTGACTGATGCCCATGGTTGCCGCCCCTTGGCTAATGCCCTTTATGCATCATCCTTGGATAAATCCATTGCCCATTGGTTGTCACCCTTTATTTTATGCCCCTAGTTGATGCTCTTAGATGATGCCTTTGCTTGTTGCCCTTTATTGGCATCCTTTTATTGATTCCCTTGGCCGATGGTGAGTCTTGGAAGTAGTTCTTTTATCATCAAGTAGCTGGCTAATGGTGGTTCTTTTGTCCAAGAACCCTAAAAATTCTTTCCATTATGATATATAGGAAAAAACATTTGCTCTACTACCAAGAGGAAATATACATCTTGCTTAACTTAGCTTTGGTGCTACATAAATCATGCTTACTTTTAGGTAAGGGATTTATAATCATATTTGACTCATTCTCATTGGTATACACTTTCTCCAGGTAGCGTTGCCTCTCATGGAGCACATCCTTTATCCAATGATACCTGACTACATATGCTTGGATTTTGAGTGAAATTTAGCATTCTTGCTGACATGGATGGTACTTTGTGAATTACTAAATACCAAAAACTTTTCCTCCCATAAGCTAATTTCCCAAAATAATTACTTCATCAACAACACCTCCATACATCATTCAATAATGGATATGTATTCTACCTCAATTGTATATAGAGACACACACTTCTATGAATCGTACTACCAATATACAACTCCCCCACAAAAGGTAAACACAAACTGTGATGTTGACCGCTTTCTATATATATCTTCTATCAGATCCAAGTCAGTATATCCTTCAAAAATTAGCTCATCTCTACTAAAACAAAGCCTCTTCTTGGAAATCCCTGATGAATAATTTAATACCCATTTCACTGCCTCTTAATGATCTTTTCCAGGGTTGGATATGAACCGATTGATCACGTCAATAATAAATATGATGTCAAACCTTAAACATACCAGTGTATACATCAAAATTACAATGATTAATGTATATGGAATTTGACTCATCTTCTTCCTTTCATCTTTAATCATTAGGCATGAAGCCTTACTCAACTTAAACTAGGGATAAAGGGGACAACCAAATGGCTTATTCTGGTCCATGTTAAATCTATTTTGTATATTCTCTATATACTCCTCTTGAGATGAACATAGCTTGCCTTCACCTCATTCACGTGTAATGTGTATGTCCAGGATCTTCTTGGCATGACCCAAGTCTTTTATTTGAAAGTATTAGATAAATCTTCTTTTAGTTTTAATATTTGTTGCCAATATTAGTCCACTATAAGCATGTCATCTGTGTATAGGAATATAAGGATGAAATTTTTGAGTCTAAACTTTCGCATGAAAATATAATGGTCTACTAAAATATTATTTTATGACTGCCCTGATGGCTCCTTCAATCTATACAAGCTCTTCACTAGCATGTACACCATACCCTTTTTTTCTTGACCTCAAAAACCCTTTAGTTGTTCCATGTATACATCCTCCTTGAGGTCTCCGTATAGGAAAGCTATTTTAACGTCAAGTTGATCCCTCTATGAATATAGAGTAGTATCTAGTCCTAAAACCACATGGATGGATGTCATCTTTCACATTGAAGAGAAAATCTCATCATAGTCCTTGACTACTAACCTTGATTTGTAACTCAGCTTTGTTTTTTCCTCGTCATGCTTGATCTTGAAAATCCATTTGTTCTTCAATACCTTTATCCCTCTCGACCTCTCCACAAGTCTGAAAGTATTGTTATTTTGAAGTGAGTTCATATTTCCTTTCATTAAGACCAACCACTTCTCCTTGTGGGCATCACCGAGGGCCTAATTGTAGCAGATAGGCTCTTCATTATCTGAGAGTAACACATAGTTTGTTTCAGGATACTTGATGGTTAATCTTTGTCTTCTTATGGATCTTCACACTTCCTACTAAGATTCAAGTGTTTCTAACACTTGGGTTTGAATTAGCTCAGACTTATGGTATTTACTCTTCACTACCTTGGCTTGATGCCTCGACTTATCTTCATCAAAGTTTGAATGTTCCTCATTTATTCCTCTTAGGTCAGCCTCCTTCATTAAGCCTTCTACATCCAACTCATCACTAGATTCAACGAGATCATTGATGTACGCCTTAAACATCCCATATTTTGGGAATTGTTTGATGTTCTTATCCTCAAAGAACATAACTTCCCTATTGTGTATAACCTTCTCGGCTACTAAGCGGTACAACTCATAGATAAACTTCTCTTCATCATATCAAATAAGCATATATTGGTAATTCTTCTCATTCCTCAGGTTGTGGAAAAAGTTTTGATAGCCAAACACCCTCAAGTGGTTGTTGCTCAAGTCCTTGCCAAGCCATACTTCGTCAGCCACGTAACCTTTGTGAGTAATTGAGTAAGATATGTTGATAAGGTGAAATGCCGTTTAAAAAATCTTCCCTTAGAATGATCTTAGAAGTTAGACATGTGAGATTAGGCACCTTGCCCTCTCCATAAATATGGGGTTCATCATTTTTCCTACCCAATTATGTTTAGGGATTTTAGAAATGATCAGTTTATATTGGATTCCATGAGTGTTAGATTATTAGTCAAATGGACTGAGGTATTTACCTTCACTGTCCATATAAATATACTTTAACTTCCTCCTAGTCTCACGCTCGACTTTACCATGAAATACTTTGAAGTTGATCAAAACATGATCATTGGCCTTCATGGGATATACCTAGTTATTCCTAAAGAATTCATTAATGAATGCCAAGAAGTATGACAATCCACCTAGTGAATTCACATTCATTAACCACACACATTTTAGAAGATTTGATCAAGTTTATTTGCTTATTGTCTGTAAGAAATGTTAACAAAGTGAGATCTATTTTACATGTCCATAATGTAGTGAGTACATCTACCAAATTTATCATAGACCTATGGCAAAGTGCCTCAACTTTAGAGAAGATTTATCCCCTTTCGCTTATATGGTTGAGTCTATGATGCCATATATCATAAGAATATCTTATAGATTTCACCTCACTTGATGGACACACCTTTAACTAAGTCAGATATAGTGAGCAACACTTGCTCACCCTGACCACTAATATGGACCCTTTTATCAACTACCATGAACCCTCTCCAAATTGACTTATGTGCCCATCATCATCAAGCTTCCCAACTAAGATAAGTCTCTTCATCAAGTTTGAAATATGTCTCACATCCTTGAGTTGTAAACTAAAAGCTAATCTTATCTTTAGTCATATACTCCTTCTACCTATTATCTTTGAGACCCCTATAAAAACCCAAAATTTAATAATGAAAAAAATGTTTTAGCTGAATCATAATAACAATATAGTTGGGTTTTAACGTTTTACTCAATATAATTCTAGATTACCATACTATCTTTATATTAAATACAAGGTAAGATAGGTAAACATGATAAATATAAAATGAGAAAACTTCATAAACTTGAGGATGAGTTTGGAAGTTAACTCTAAGTACAATATCAAAATACATCAAAAGGGATACATTAAAAACTAAGAGCCCCAAAAAGTATTCGGACCAAAAGCTATAACCGAATAACACAACTCTACATCCAACCCCGATACATAAGAATTACTCCTCCTTTAGTAAATTATCATAAGCACAAAAGTCATCTAATGGGTCTTCATTGAGGTCCATAAAAACATCTGGGTTGTCTTCTAGTGGGATTGGGCAACACCCATGATAAGGATGATTAAAATGCTACATACTGAGTAAGGTGACATTATAGTCCTAGAGATGGTACATAATAAATAAGATCGTATAAAATAATTATCAAGAGAAAATCTTAAACATGATATGATATAAAAGATTATCTGAGTCCAAATTTTCATCATAAAATAATATCACCATCGCTTTTTCCTTATTTATAATGAGTTACAGACCCTACTATTCTTAATTTGGTGGAACAAACTGAAACACCTCATAAGGTAACACGTGTCTAGCCACTATTATTTAACTAGTTAAACAAACTCAACACCTCCCAAGAACACACACTCCTAATCACTATTATTAAATCAATGGAATGTTTTGAAGCACCTTCTAATACAAAAAATGTTTGACAACTATTATTAATATGGTGGAACAGACTCAACACCTTGGTTTAGACTCGCATCATATTTCACTTTAAGTGATTAATTCCTTATTCATTGTTATTTATCTCAAAAACACTGTGAAAACACACATATAGATATGAATGGAACACAGTACAGATTAGCATAATTATCCAAAACACATTAGACATAGCCACATGAAGATTGGAACTTTCCCTTAAGGAAAAAGGTCACATTTTCTCTAAAAACCCTCATTTCACTTTATAAGCATAACTCCTTCCATAATACTCTTCTATTCACCAATTTTATCACACCTTCCTAAAATATTATCATCATCATCATCAACATATCTGAAAAAAGCAATGTCTAACTCCAATATTTTACATATACAATAGCAACCCTATCCCTGTATTTACTATTTATAATCCCTACAAAACCCTAATTTTACAAGTTAGACATAAATTTTCACATACGAGTCATATAATTACCAAAGATAATATAAATTCATAAAATTATAATATTAACAATATATCCAAAAATCAAGGTCTAACTCCAACGACATACACACTCTATAATGACTCTCCTCTAGGATTATTATTCCTAGTTTAAGTTATTATCTCATTTTATTAAATTTAGGTCATTCATAATTACTCCAAACATTTCACGTGATATAATTAACATTTATTAGACCATTTAAAACATTAAAATATTAAATATTCTAAAGTTAACCTATATAAACTAAAATACCCTTAAGGATGCCAAAATGCTAATCTTTTCATAAAAGCCCTACAAGTCACAACATGACTGGTTTTCAACCTTTGACACATAATAATTTCATAAAGATATCTAAAATATATATATATATACACACATAATATAGTACTTTAGATAGTGGTCCAAGCTAAATTATTTGACTTAGATAACAAGCTTAGCTTAACAATATAAATATGCATGCTTACACATATTACTCACTTTTCCATTGTGCCAGACAACTTATCATACAACAATCTTTAACATCATGATATTATCACCATAATCATAACAACATGATAATATACACAATTTACGCATAACATTCAAAAATCCCTAACTATGATATGGATCTTTACCAAAGGACACTGATCTCTAAGCATATATAAGCCTAAATTGCCTCCTATAAGACATCTAGAAAATCACCTAATAAAAAGGAACAATACACAACTAGAATATAAAAATAAATATAAGGAAATGATAAGGCAAAGAAAGGTGGAAAATGGAGTAAAAATTAAGCAAACCAAATTACATAAGGATTAAACTAGCTATGGTATAACTTGGTGCAACAATGGGGGAAGCAACATGAGGAACTCACTCAATTAGGGGGTTTTACTTGAGTTGGTGTCGCTGGGGTAGGTGGATTAGCATGAGATGGTTATGCTTCTTAGGGTGGTGCAGTGTCGAAGTATGACACTACTAGGGTGGTATTGGCATAGGGATATAGCACAGCTAGGAGCGTGGTGGCATTGAGAGTTTACATAACTAGGCTAAGGTGGGTGAGAGGTAGTTTGTTACATGAGGTTGCGATGCAAATGAAAGTGAGTTCACAAGATTTTGAAATTTCCAAGGGTGAGTTGTGTGAGATGTTGATGCTACTAAAGGTGGATTTGTGTGGGGTTGTATATGTTACGCTAAGCTTTGACAGATAAATAATGCAGATAAAGGTGGAATGAGGCACAAAGATGAAGGAAAAGAGAGGTGAAGTCAAGGAAGAAGTTAGGTAAAGCAATAAATGAGGTAATGAGAGAGACTATAAGGTATATATATATATATGTGCATGGTTGTGAGAATGGTGAGGAACAATAGAGAGCTAGAGGGTTATGACATGATTAAGGGAAAGGTTTTGAGGTAAATTTCAACAAAACACATCCCATGAGTTGAGAGAGTTGATGGTGGTGATGATGAAGGTAGTATAGGTAGGTTTCGCATGTGATCTTGATAGAGGAAAGGTGCTCGAGAGAAGAGAAAATCACACAAGGGTAAGGGGAAGAAGGAGGAGGAGGAGGAGGATGTCGGGAAGGAGAAGAGAAAAAAGAAAAGGAAAAGAGGGAAAATAAGAAAAGAAAAGAAGTTTAGGGTTAGGATTATGATTAGAATTAGGGTAAAATTTTAGATTAGGGAATTTTTCAATATTATAATAGTAATCATACGAGGTTAGGGTTAGGCTAAAATATTAATAATTAGAAATAAATATCAGGATTAGGTTTAGATTTAGGATTAAGGAATTAGGGTAATGTAAAAATATTAATTTCCCAAGATTAGGATTTTATTAAGATATTAATTACTTTAGATTAGGGTTATATAATATTTGAGGTATTACAGCGCCAATATTACCCATTGGCACATCACTAAAGTTTATAAATATGTAGGAGGAGAATGATTTTTTGTGAGAGGTAACGTGGTAAGACACATTGGTGTCCACTACCTAGTTGACTTCTATGTATAAGGTACCTGTGAAAAACATTAGGTGCTCTAAGAAATCCATTAGTTCATTATAAGTGATGGATATCATCTCCTCATTTATCTTGCCTTTCCCATTCACACCCTTCTTCAACTCAAGCAATCCTTCTTCCAATAGCCTAGATTCCCATAATGAAAGAAAGACTTATCCTTCCTCGACCTACTTTTATACATCCCTCACTACTTCCCACCCTTATATATATTTTATGATGAGGCAATACTCCCTTTTTCTTCTCATCTCTTCTCTATTAAGTGACGTTGTTACTAATTCCATTGAGTTTTCCGCTCAAAGCAAAATTATTGACAGACACACAAAGAGTTTTCCAACTATCTAATAGAGAACTTAGGACCAACAGAGCTTGAACTTCATCTCCAAACACTATCTCCATGGTCTTTAATAGGATGAATATGTTATAAAACTCATTAAGGTGTGTTCCCCATCTTTATACATCAATTTATACAACTTCCTCATGAGTTGCACCTTATTTCTAGTTGTCTTGTGTACATAAAGCAAATTTAACTTGAACCACACTCTATATGCAGTGGTTTCTTTCTCATCATGATGAATGACATTATTATCCATCCATTGGTGGATAAAACCACAAGATATTCTATTGATATTCTTCCACTCCCCTTATTTTCTTTTCATGCTCTCATTCATGAATCCATCATTCTCAATCAAATCCCATAACTTTTTTACATAGAGAAAGTATCCCATTTTACTCCTCCAAGTTCTTTAATATATGTTGTTTGGCATCCCTATAACTATTTTATCAACTTCCATGACTATCAATCAAAGCTTTGGTATCATTTGTTATGAAAATAACCCCTCAACCATACGCAAAAAAGGAGTAAATGTAAGAATATAATTTCAAGCAGAAGAATGAAGATTTATGGGAGGAAGAATATAAGATTTTTATTAAGTATGAATAATGAGTAAAAAATAGGAACTTACCTCACAATTGTTCACCTTTACAAGTGTTCAATATCGGACCTTTTATACCCTCTCTCATACTTGGTTAAACACTCAACCATCATTTGGGTGACAAACTTAATATAGTTATCTGTCTAATACTAGTCAGAATAAGTGGAAGTGTACAATTTATCATCTAATGGTTGGATCTATGAGTTTAGAAAATACCCTAAATTTAATCTAACCCTAATTTTGAGTAAATAAAATTTTAAACTAACCCTAAATTCTAGATGATTTATATTTTAATCCTAAAATTTAAACCTAATTCTAATATAAACCCTAAACTCCCTTTGTTTATTTCCCCCTTTCTTTTTCCTTTTCCTTCTTCTCCTTCCCGTCTCCTTTTTCTTCTCCTTTCTCTATGTGATTTTATCTCTTCTCTTGACCAAATGCCCTCTGTCAAGCTTCCAACCCCATTCCTACCTATGCCTCACTCATCATCACTACCATCACCTCCCTAAACCTTTGGAATTTTGCCCCAAAACCTCCCCAATCTAACTCTGTCATTCAACCCCTTATGTGCCCCACTCTTAATCATCCCTCACCACTCTCACCATATCTCCTCTCTCTCTCTATATATATATACACACACACACACACCCCTACACTCTCTCTCTTTAACTCATTTACTGCCTTACCAACTTCTTCTTATACTCCCTCTTAATTCCCTCAACTTCTCTATGCGTTGTTTCATCTTCATCTGCCATATTCATCTAACAAAAGTCTACATAATTTACCTCACATAATGTTTCACCACCTTACCTATATGACAAGATCATGTAACTCACCCCCTTCAGCACCCATACCTCACATAATACCACCCCCAACCTCACTCCACACACACCCCACCAACATGAGTCATTCACACCACCAGCCTTCCACCAACACGAGTCATTCGTGCCACAAGCCTTCCACCAGCATGAGGACCTCATGTAGAATCCCCTATTTTTGTGAGTATCTTAAGAAACCCTCCCTTTGTTGCACCACTTCCTCACACGGCTACCTCCGGTCCGCCCACATTTTTCTGACAACTTGGTTTGCTTTTGTTTTACCTCTTTTCCTGCCTCATTTGCCTTAATTATTCCATAAATTTGTTTACATTTAAAAAAAATTTCATTATTTTCTTATAGGTGATTTTCTAGTGGTCTCAAAGGAATTTTCTTAGGGTTTTATTTGTGCTTCGGTTTGGGAAGAATATAAGTTATAGTTAGAGTTTTTGCATGCTATGTGTATTTTGTATGAAATCACACTTTTGGTTTTATTATATTGATCATTTAATATTTTTAATGTTATTATGTGATAATTTGGTACCATATGATGGAAATTGAGTAAGATGAAAAAAACACATGCTTATATGATATTGTTGTGATAAGCCTTATATAAAAACCTAATATGACATAGTATGATCTATGGTTTGTAATGTGTACTTGATACAGTGTGTTAATTATTATGGTTAAGTTATATGATGATGTAATAAATCAAGGGTCAAAAAATTATGATATTGAACTTATACAGTTTTGTGGAAATTTAGATATTTTGGCTATCGTAAAGAAACTTTAGGTGTTTCATGAAAAATGAAGAAAATAATCATTGCATGATAATTTTTATCATTTATAAATTATTTTATAAGTAATATGATAAAATGATGGTTGAGTTAGACACAATTTATCTAAAAAAATATTTTAAAGCTTCTGATAACACCATTAGTCGTTGAGACCAGTTTGATGAGATGGCTAACACAATTAATGTAACACCCCAAATTTTTGAGCTAAACAAACTATTTAAAATAATAGATTTACAGAAGCAAAAATAAAAGCATGGGTCATACTATCACTCTTAGCACAATTCTGGTTACTGTATCATTCTTATGGTTAGATCAAAGCTAAAATAATTTACAAAACAAATCACACAATAAAGACAAGTGGAAATCATATAAACATATACATATATGTCAAGATAAACGTTAGTGATGATCAACTCCCAAAATATAACAAAAAGGGGTAAGGGACATAAGAGTCCAAAATATATAAAATATAAATGATCCCAAAGGCATCATTGAATAGATCCTACTTGGCGCCCCCACCCATATACAAAAATATCACTGCTTCCCTAAGCATGTAATCATATAAAGCATCATCATCATCATCCAGTACTTGTAATATATCACCTACAAAGTGCAATATCAGTGCACTGATGTATTAAGTAAACATGGCATATCCCATAAAGGCATAATGCAACACATAGGACATGATGTGAAACATATAGACATGTTATCATAGATTACTCATAATCAACTCATAGAAGAACCCCATTCATACTCATGCTTTACACAATCCATAATTATCACATAACATATACATTACCATATCATTCTTATACTCTAACAAGCGAAATATCTAATACTAGCTAATCACATATAGATAGTTATCATAACACACATAATTCACATAGGTGAATTGTCTACTACCAATCAACCCAATATATATGGATGAGGGAGGGTTTTTTTTATCACCAATTAACTCAATATATATAATAGTGCATCTCAATCAAAGGTAGAGTAAAACCACCAACTCTAACTCACATAATTAACATAAGTGGACTAAAACTATCAGCTGACCTAATATAGATAGTCAACACAACTCAAATAAAGATAAACTAAAACCACATACTGATCCACAAGGAGATCAGCGCATAATTCTGTTATCTTCCACTTTAATAATAAATATCTTCTTCAAATCCAACACTTAAACTTATACCATACATCCATACTCAAAACATTTATTACCATTTTAAAATATTATTCATGAAGATCAAAGGCCCAGAAGAAAGGTCAACCCTTTCCAAATACACCAAAAGTCTTAGACAAACCAATCAACTAATCCCACCAACTAGTGAACTACTCTAGAAAATAGAGAGAAAAAAATGCAAAATAAACTAACTAGTTGACTAGGATGAAAAACTAATTGGTTGGTGCCACTAGTTGACTGGTCACAAGTCTAACTAATTGACTAGTACCACACCAAACCAAAACTCCAATTTCCACTAAAATAGTTGTTTAATAGGTTAAAACCAGTCAATTGACAAATTAGTAAACTAGTTTTGTCCCCAGATCAATCGATTAGTTCTACTGAACAAAATACTATTCAAAAAATTTTATAATTTCAAACTTAATCCAAACACAACCATACTATACAATACTTTCAGTACCGAACATACAATTATACCTTATAAATCAAAACTTTAACCACCAAATTATACATCAATCATCCCACATTCAACTCCATAATTTGTCATTCAAAACAACCAAACCTATTATGCTCCTAAGGCCAAATTAATAATTCCAACCACTTAAAGAATACTTTTAACAAAATTTAATCATGGAATCATGTTGAAAACCAAACAAACACATAAAAACATAATTCTACATTTACAAGATCTAGTCAAGTTTATCCAATGCCAAGTCTTTAAGCAAAGAAGATAGATCATCAAAGCTACTCCAACCTCTAGGATTCTTCCTCACATGAACAAGAATAATAGAAGGCATTTAGAAAAATACATTAAATCTCAAAAATAGAAGTAGAGAGAGAGAGAGAGAGAGAGAGAGAAGACATGAGAAGAAGCTAAGGAAAAAATGAGCAGTTAGGGCTTTCCTTGAAAAGGAAGGAGAAGAGCTTCAAAGAGGGTACACTAATGTTCAGCTATGCAAAAATGAGAAGAAATGAGGTCTAGGTGGAGCATCAAAAGGTAGGGGAACAAGTATGGACTGAGCATTTGGGTGAAGGAAGAAAAAGTGCAAAAAAGTGTTATTGTGTAGAATAATACCAAAGGGATAGGGAGATATTTAGTATAATTAAAAAAGGGGACCAAACTTGAGATTTGAGGTTGCAAAAAAGGATTTGTGGCGTAGCCTAAATGGGGAGGGCGCATGTAAGAGGAAATTAAGGGGGAAAGTGAAAAAAAAGGGTTAAAAGGTGTGGGAATCATGTCAAGTAGGTTTAATCCAAAAGTTAGTTTGTAATGAGTTTAAAGCTCTCTAAAAATTATTTACAAACAAAGCATAATAGATTTTGAAGGTTAGGTAAGTATTAGAAGATATTTGATTTTAAAAAAAATTGAACATAGATTGTGAGTTCTAATTGAATAGTTTTGGTTTACTAAATGATTGGTCCTCCAATTGAAGAATAATTTGATAATTCATTGTAAAGATCATTTGAAAAACAATAATTTTTTTTATACAAGTTATTAAGTTAATGATTTGCTTCAGGCTAAAAATATGAACCCATGCAATTGTCAATGTGATTGACATAATATTAGCACAAAATTCTGGTGCATAGTGTTTAATGGTCAAATAGTATTGATCAATAAGCCAAGGACTACCACTCAAGGTAAATTCATAATCAAAGTATTTATGAAACTTAACTAGGAAGGAACCATTTCTTGGTCAGTTTATTCATATTTGTCATACATCCTCCAAATCACCTTCAATTTGTGCTATAGAGACTCATAATGGAAATTGTGGCCTAACAAATTGACAATAAGATAACACCAATATATCTTATAAAAAAATCTCAATGATTGTGACATAGATTTGAAGCCATTAGACATCAGGTAATGGTTGATCATCAATGCAAGCAACATCAGAATAGGCATCAATATATTCCATTCTAAATCTTTTGATTGATAAAAAATGACTTTCTCAACTCACTTGATGAGATCCTGAATGAAACTATAAGGAGCAGGTTGATGCCCAGCCTCAAAGCCAATAACATCCTAATGATCCATAACCATGTCCTTAGGGTATCACACATCTTGAATATCCATATCTGTAGCAAGATTGGTAGAACAAGACAAGGGGAAACCTAAGTGTTGAACACATTTTTTAGCATGAGTATGCTAGGGAGAAATAATGGAAGAGAGGATTTCATCAAAGAAAAGAAGAGGGGGTTGACATAGGCTTGCATGTAGTAGGAACCTTAGGAACAACCAACCATTTCATGATTCAAAAAAATTTGGATGAGAGATTGAATGACTGAAGAATCAGAGTGATTTAGTGTTTGAGCGCCTACCCACCATTATAGGATCCCGGATCTTTTACTCTTGATCTGAAATACCCCAAAACTCTAATTTAGGAAATTATGGAAAAATAAGAATTTATTAGGAAAATTAAGTAAATAAATTATTTTATTAAAATAAAGGGGAATTAATTAAGGCAAATCAAGGAGAAAATAATAAATAAATTATTTAGGAAAAATTAGGGCATTTTACTAATTAACATGGAAGTTAAGGAAAATTTATTCAAAATAGCCAAATTAATCTAAAAAGAAATTTAATTATTATTATTATTATTATTTTAAATATTATTAATTTTAAATATTCAAGAATACCAAAATATCCTAAATACCCCAACCAACCTATTTTCTCATTTTCCTTTTTCTTTTCTTTTCTTTTTCTCCTTTTTTCCTCTTTTTCTTTCTTTCTCTCCTTTCTCCTTTTTTTTTTCCTCTTCTTCCCCCCGGTTTTGGCCTGCCTCCCTTGCAACCCAATCCCTTCCTTCCCTTTCTCCTTCGGTGTGACCTAACCCGCATGCCTCACCTCCCTTTCCTTCGCCCGTCACCCGATCGGTCCGTCCACTTTTTTTCTTTTCTTTCCTCCCCGGACTGACAGGTCTAACCTTTCCGTTTCCTTCTTCTTCCCTGATCCCAACCTGCAGATCTAAAACCTGCAGCCCATGCCGTCGACAGCCACCAACTATGTCTGGCCGACCTTCTCATCTCTCCCCGTCACTTTCCTTTTCTTTTTTGACCCCAACCAACCCCATAGCTCCCCTTCACGTGTGCCCCTCCCTTTCCTTTTCTTCTCCCCTGACCAAACATGCCTTGCAACTTCATAGGCCTGTATCGGCCCATAACCTACCTCACCTGCCCCCTCTTATCTTATTCCTCCTTTGTCATTTTCCCCTTAATTTGTCCTATAAATACCCCCATAGGCAGCAATAATTGGGTCTTTGTTTTCGTAGCCCAGAAATTCCCCCTTTGCACCACTGCCAGATCATACGCCCGTTTCGTCACCGCCGCCCACCTAGCATTCCCTGCATCACCCTCTATAGAACTGATCCTCCCTCCTTCCTCGATTTGCCCTGCATGAGCCACCCCGGCTGTGCAAAGTCTCCCTCCCGATCAACCCCACTTCAACCCCCACTGCCCTTCGCACCACCGTCCGCCACCAATTCCGTCGCAACCAATGCCCTCTCTACCCTCCAAAACAACCAAGGGACCTTCCTCTACCTCCCCATACCTCCATCTCTCCATGCCTCCCTCTCCTTCTCCCTTCTCCAACCTCCACCACCTTCAGCCACCACACCCACCACCGTGCGCCGCCACCTTGGGCTGCACCACCATCTTTATTCCACCCCTCTACACTTGAGGCACCCTCCACCAACTCAAACACCCCCTCATTCCCTCTCCTCTAGCCTATACCCCCATCTCTCCACCTCTCTTCTCCCTCCACTGTCGCCGCCGTCACCACCGGTTCCGCCACCATCCCTAGGTGGTATTCTAACTTCTCCAACCCCTAAACCTTTTTTTTATATAAATGTTAGTGATTTTTAGTAATATTAATAATATTACTCTTAATAATAATAATAATATTATTAATGTATTATTATTATTATTATTATTATTATGTTATCATTATTATTATTTAACCTAACTTTAGAAATATTTCTAACTAATGTTATTATTAATGAAGGTCTACAACTTTAGTATTATTATTATTATTATTATTATTATCATCATCATCATCATCATCATCATCATTACTTTTCTTACTAATACTATTAATACTAACTTTGGCCCATTATCACTTTTATTATTAGTGTAAATATTTGAACTCATATATTACTATTACCATTTCGATTATTATTATTATTATTATTATTATGCTTAACATTAGTATTATCATTATTACTATCATTACTACTACTACTACTACTACTATTATTTCCATCCCTATCACCATACTTGACCATATTATCACCAAGGCCACTACTATTATGATTATTAGGACCTTTATTAATATTATTCTTGAGATTGGAACTATTATTACTATTACCATTATTATTACCTTGTCATTGTTGTTAACATTTCATATATCACTAACCTTACTATCACTACTAATATTATCATTACTAGTATCATTATGGTCACTACTTTTATATTACTAATATCACTATTATCATTACTAGTATCACTAATATCACTACTTTTATTTATTAATATCATTACTAATATTGAAACTATTACCTTTAATAATATGAATATTGCTATGATTACTTTAACATAAACCATGGTAGCTACTAAGACTTATTTTGGTTAGTAGTAGCATGATTAACTATTTTAAGAATAATAACCCTACTTTTACTTACAAAACTACTATTATCCTTATTAGCCCTAATAGTAGATTATGATAAGGGTAGGGTAGGAATAGTGGTAATTTTGGTAAGAGGGAGATTAACCCATAGTATTTTCCTCTTATAGGTGAATCAAGTCAAAACCCTAAGGAGGCGTAGGAGCGTGCTCTAAATCCGGAGTCGTTTTAGGTAAAGATGTAGCTAAGGCCTATGTGTATTATGTGACTTGTATGCCTTGGATGTTATGTACCATGCTATGTTGTGTATCTTATGGTTATCATTAAACTTGTCTTATGTGTAGCGCAACTTAGAGTTGAGGTATGTTCATGTGCTTCCTTATGGCATGAGTATAATATATATATGTGGTGATTATGATGTGACCCTTTAGGATATACATGCTAGGATGATTAATAATATGATATGGGATGAAAGGATAAAAGGGAAGAAAATGGGAAGTGAGTTCACTAAAGGGGACATGAGGTTGACCAAACTATCTCATGATCCGTGAGAGGAAAATAAAAGGAGGTTATGATCAAAATGAACAAGTGATGCAAATCTTGCATGGGAAATTTCTAGGGTTTGCATGGGGTGGGTGGAGTTTGCATGGGGATAATCTTTACGTGAGAAAAGTTTTTTTAGGGCGTAAGTAAGGTAAGTGGAGAGTTGTGGAGTGATTGGAGATTTGGGATGAAAAATAGTAAATAGGTTGGTGTAAGGGTGTATAGGAGACTTGATTAGGGCTTTGGGAGGAAACCCTAATCTGAAGGGAAAATGTGGAAGTAATAACAATTAAGGAAGAGTGGAGTATAGGATAAGAGTGGAAATTTATTATATGATGGATGAGTATGGGTGCCATGGGAAGGAAGAAATATTAGGTGAAAAATAGAGAGGTTACTTATGGGGGAAGAAAGGTGCTAGGGTTTGGAGTGGCCAACTAGGGTTTTCCGATCACATGTGAAATCAATGAGTAAAGTGATATGATTTAGGTTGAATCTAAATGAGATGAGGTATTGGCCAATAAATGAAATAATGGTAGTGTAAGTAAGAGGAAGTTGGGCCACATGGGTCCAATTAGGGTTTTCAAGGGAAAACCTTAGAGGGTGATAGTAAGTGGAGTTGGGTGTCATAAGGTGATGGGCCTTAACCCACACCCTTAGGAGTTGGGTTTTCATTATGGGTAAGTGGAAGGAAGAATGGATATCAGGGTGTGATAGGAGGTGCAAGAGTCTCAAGATATGGGACGGGCCCTCTTGAGAAGATAGAAGTAGAAGGTTGGTGACATGCATGTCAAGAGTAAAATATTTATCGAATGAGACACGTGTAACATACTAATCATTTAAAGAGGAAGATTATTGGGCCGGGCTCAAACTGATCTACCGACATAATAGTGGCCAGGTGCCAGGGTGCCCTAGAGACCGATCCATCGGCATATAATAGTGGTCAGGAGCATTCTGCCTTGTACATTTCCGATCCACTGGATATAATAGTGGGGGATCCCAAGCTCAATAAACCGAACCCTAAGTTACAATAAATCATGGAAAAAATACTATGTTACAGTGGAATACCATGAGAGTCGAAGCCAGACCGATCCACCGGCATAATAGTAGTCAGGAGCGTTCTGCCCCGGAGACCGATCCACCGGCAATAATAGTGGTTAGGAGCATTCTTCCCTATACGTTTCCGATCCACCGGCTATAATAGTAGAGTTCCCGCACTTGCATGGGTTGATAAATAAATGGTGTGAAATAATTATATTTACCAGAGATCTAAAGAATGAACTTATCTGCACTATAGTCTAGCCTTCATTATCTGAATCGTTGTATGTTGTTTTATGATCATACTTGTGGTATATGCTTTATATGTTTGGCCTTAGCTGCATGGTTACCTTACTCAGTACGTAGCGTACTGACCACCCGTTTCATGGGTACTGCTTATTCCTATGAGTAAAAGACCCATCTGAGTTTGTGTAGGTAGGAGATGATGTCTTCGATGCCTACGACACTTACAAGGCATCGGGTGGGGCTAAGAGTTGAGCCTAGACTTGGCCTGGGGATCGAGAGTGACCTAGCTGGACTCTATCTTCCCTTTTATTTTACCATATATCATTTTTATTCTAGTTATGTTATGTTGTACGATATTTTATGTCTTTGGAAAACTTTAGTTACTTACTCCTTGGGTTATAACTCTTTAACCACACTCTGATTTCTGTATGGTGATGATTGAGTTCTTTCATGAATTCTCATTTTTAATTAATGACTTGGGTTTAGTGTTAATCCTATTCAGCCTTAGCACTTGGTACTGGAACGGTAGAAGTGAGCCTGTTTGATACTAAGTGTGGCGGTAATATCCTCAGAATTTACAGTTTTGTTATTTCGCGTTTGTTAAACCTTTTCATTAAACAAAAAATTTCAGTAGTAAATTTTGGGGATATTACATTACCATTAGGACATGTTTTTGGATACTTCATGGACCTTATTGCATTTTAGAGTTTAATTATGCTTAATAAATAAGAAAGCAAGATATTTATTTAGTTATTTATAAGAAGTTAAGGCCAGTATAATAGATATATAAATTTAATAGTGGACAAAAATTAATTCACATATTGCATTAGAATAAACTTAAATAAGTGATCAAAATATTAGATAAAAAAAATTAACCTGAATAAGGTATCAGATAACGATCGAGTCAGTTTCATCATAATTCAACATAATTAAGTAAAAAATTACCAAATATTACTATATAAGGATTGGAGAATTGGTAATATAGCCAAATAATATGGATTTAATATCCATAATGTATTTTTTAATAAAAATAAATATTAAAAAGAATGAAAAACTTATAAATTGGAGACAAAATCAGTTCACCTAGTTTAATTGGGTTATTAAATAGGTCACGCCAAAATCAACCTAATGGTTTTAAAAAAGTAATATTTTAGATTTTTGTATTAGATCTTGTGATACAAACCCCAACTCGCTCTACCTTTTAGAAGTTTTGGTTAAGCTATAATCCACAGTTACTAATGTCTAATATTATATTTTGTGCATGTGGACATCTGCTTGGGCGTTCTTTTAGGATGGCATTGAAGTTGAAGCTGGATTGTGGATCGAATTCAAACTTTTTCTTTTTTTTTATAATCTTAATGCATAGCCTATCTACTAATCGTTGTAATTAAATATTAATAATTGACATTTTTGTGGGGTGGTGAGTTAGAGACGAATGATAATAAAATAGTTTTCAAATCCTATTGATATTAGACTTGCGTTTTAGCGATGTGGGTTCCCAACTACCACCCTTGGACCTAAATGAATATAGCCTATATGTTTTAAAACCATATTAACATTTGACTTAGGTTAGGCGGTGTTGATTCATAGCTGCCTCCCCTAAGTCTAATGAAAATAAGAAATGTTTTAAAACTTGTTTTGGGTAATGATTTTGAATTGAGCAAAAACTGGAGATTAGGTCTATGTTTCAGCCTAGTATTGGTCAAGACAAAGCCAAGTCCTGTGTGGCTGTGTTCGCCCCTTTTATTATCTCTTTTCTTTCTTCACTTATCCCATCTCTCTCTATCTCTCTCTCCTTGGCGGCTACTCTTATTAGTGCTTCCTTTGGTTTTCTATCATTCCACCATTTTCTCTTTTTTATTTTCTATCTGACCAGAGCTTGCCTCCATCTTGTCCTTTTTTTTTTTTTGTACAAAATTCCTTGTGCTATAAAAATTTTCTATACAATTAAATATCGAACACGATATGTAATATTGACCAATATTAATTAAATTTTCGATCAATTTATATATAAAATTGGTGATACTTAATGGACTTAAAATTTTATATATTTATCAACAATATATTAATTATCTACCAATATTTGTTAATATTTATTGGAAGAAAAAAATTAAGTTAATTAATTAAAATATATAAAATATCATTTACAAACCATAGTTGCAACCAGGATTGTAATTTTATTGCCCCGCAAGCCTCTACATATATATATATATATAATGGACGTAAGGGGTGGTGGATGAATTAATGAAAAGTAAAGGCCGGGTACTTTGAATTACGTCAACGGTTTGAAGGAGTACCTCCGATCAATGGAAATGTGTACGTTCGCACAAGTCCGTTTTGTAAATAGACTACGATCTTTTTAGATGGAGTATTACCTTTACTAATGTCCAGTCGCACCGGATGAATCGACTGGTCCACTCCATAAAGTATCACGCTCCAATATCATTTTCACTATAACAATTTGCTCGTATTTGAAAGCAAGACAGGCAGGTAATCATAAACCGTTTGCATTAAAATAAATAAATAGTTCGATGGGAGTAAAATTTCGTAGGGAAATTTCTATTCGTCTCATTTGGTCATTAGTTCCACTTTCCACATGGGTGAAGCGGAAAACTCGTTCGTCATGGGTATGGATTGGAGGCTTTATCATGGGCAAAACTTTTTATCCCGGATGGTTTCCATGAAATATTTACCTTTTAGCATTGCTGCCAAAGCAGAATTAGGTACCATCTTTTGCCAATGACGATCATGAGCAGTCAAAATCACAATTCTCTAACCACAGACACAAGCTTACAGTCTTTTGACTTTTTATACTTTTTCAGCCAAAATCATAAATGAAGCTGCTTCATCTTAGTGATAAATCAGCACCTCCAAAAACTGTGCCGGGCCAAAGTATCGACCGCTGGAGGTAGGAATACAGTAACTCTCAAAAGAACCAAAACTCTTGGAATCACATGTTACGTAAATTTGACCGTTAAATTACATTATAATAACGTAATTAAAATCACATTTTTTTTTTTTATTGTCACATATCTTGCCTGCTAGGGTATTATCCACATAACCCGAAGCAATGTATGCTTGACAACCATAATATAGTGTTACATTAAAGCTTTGGGTACAGAAAGCACATATATAATAATACTTGAGATTTTCGCACGCAAATTGAACTTCTGTGGAGTTAGAATGATATAATTCTGTTAAATCATAAAGGCAAGAAAAGTCATGATACAGTGTTTGCATAAGAACTTCAGAATTTACAAATGAAACAAATAATCCATTCCATGAAAAGTTTGCCTTGCAGCAGTTTATAGCTTTGTGTTGAGACTAGATCATTTTACTCCTTTTATAAAGTAGACATTAGCAAAGCTAGGCAACCTGCGAAATGCAAATGCAACATTGGAATATGACAATGGCATTATCGATACAGTGTGCATGTAATAGAACTTTTCACAAATAAAACAGTGCAATATCAGACCATTTTCAGCTGGAGCAACAGAACATTCTTCTTCCACCATCTTGTGAATTATTTTGAAACTTCATTCCAGTTGGGCGAGAAGGAGCAGTTCTTGCCAATCTCTTGGCTGTAAGGGGCAAAAAAGGAAAAGAAAGGTATACATTAGGGTAAGAATTGAAAGTACCAGCTGAAAGGTTCCGGTTTCTGTCTCTAACATGTCAACATCACACTAATCCCTAAAAATATAATCCTGCGCGCACCTATACTCATGTAAGTAATCAAGATCAGCAAAAGAAATGACTTAAATTATGCCTGTACACTTTTGAGTCCTTGATTGGAATAAGTTGGCAGAACTCATTGGAGAACAAAATCTAAAAGCAACAGTTGAATCAATGAAGAAAGCTACCAAACTACAATATATTGATAAACTCATCAGGGGCTTGGTGCATATGATGTGGATTAGAGATGGTGCTTATATTTAATGCATCTCCATTGTATATGGGCAAACTGACCAACCCATAATGATCTCAAATGAGTACCAAATGGATCCAGGCCCTATTCCAGCATGTAATCAGGATATAACAATTCCTTGATTACTTCTCAATCATCCGTGAACAACTTTATCCCTATTGTTGCACCACAGGCGAAGATGAATGAGCTTGCTCTATTTTTCTTTCAAGTATCTGATGCTCATGTGGCCTATAATATATTTCTAGTTTCATTTTCTATTTCCACGTTTTCCCCCTTTTTGGAGGTTGAGCATAATGACAGATATGAACGTTGTGGCAATTATTACCTATTTCAAAGAAAAGCTCGTTAACATTCTGTGCAGTCTTGGCAGATGTTTCGAAGAAATGTAAGCTATTCTCCTTTGCGTATTGCTCTCCTAACTGCAATATGAGGAGACAAAAAAAAAAAAAGCAGTGATACAGGTAAATTTGTATATGACACTTGCAAAGCAAAACATTGAGAAGAAAACAAAGTTAGATGGGTTAAATAAGTGCGGCATCAATCATGCGTTGAAGTTATGCTACTGACTTCCAGTATATGACATTTATTTCAAAAACTATCTTTCGACTCCCACAAAAAACTTACAATTTCTCGTGCACAACAGTTCAGTTCCAATTTAGTAGCAGTAACATAACAGTCCCATCACAAGTTTTGATTGGAGAATTCAAATTACCCGAAGAAAACATGAAAACAGACGTTCGTTTAGCTATATAGGTGTGTGCTCCATTTGCAAGAATGCATCATTCAAGCTGATGCTGATGGGCATAAATTTATGTCCCAGGCTTACAAAACATAAGGTTTCCACTTCATAGCCAACCCTTTCATGATTGGTGTATCACTGATAAGCAGTCAACAACTTAGGCACCATTGGTAACTTAATCATTCATCGGCGCTGATGTGACCCATTATGTTTTTCAAAATTCCAAAAATAGTATCACTTATTATCACAATTTACTAGTCATATTTTCAAACAAATAAAAGATATTGAAGTACATACCCAAAAATGTCTTTATACATCCAAACCATTTGATCTTTGACAGACTATTTATCAAATGGGATGTCATCTTGATTGATTAATGATGAAAGGAAACTATAAAAAGATCTAATAGACCGCTTTTGTCCAAAATACCTCATTATTCACTTGCCGCTTTGCCTCTAAGTCTGCTTTGTTTGCAACCAACACTGTAAACATATTAGGATTCCCTAGTACAACAAAAAGCCAGATGAGATGAAACTTTATAAACTTAAATAAAATATGAATATGAAATTAGCAGACAGCAGTGTTTTGAATGTTAAAGTAATACACGAATACAAGCACAAATAATGTAATGCAAGGGGATAGTTGCAGTGTTCAATAATTGCTTATACTTAAGCTAAAGGGACATCAAGAGAAAAGTAAGCAGCATAAGTGAACATCAATAGACCGGTAGGTGATCTATGACGAATTAGAAAGGTCAAATATCGAAGCAATGCACAAGATCTTGAAGTGCTGTAAATATTTTCTCATCTGATTACTATCTATTTCAGGCAAGTAACTTATATGGGCTACATAGTTCTGTGAATTTAGATTGAAATCAACTCAATATCGAGCAATTGCATATAGACAAGGGAAAGTTAATTCTTAAGGCAACCCAAAAAAGTATTCAAGTAAAAGAGCTAAGAACTAACAGTAAAAATACTCAGCAATACATGTATATCTCCACCACTACCACCAAATGCTAGGAACTTGAGAGAGAAGAAGACAACTCAAATTCTGATTCACTGAATTTTAACTGAGATCTCAAAACCCTCAAAATGAAATGTGACAGAAAGAACTTGCATAGGGGATACTGTCACCAAAGCAAGAACTAAGGACAGAACAAAGTTCATCAATTAGTTAAGATGAGCCAAGTTCATTTTCTAAGATGTCAGGTAAAAGCACCTTGTCTCTGCAATTCCAGAACCCATTTTTTGGCTTTCTCAAATGACTCCTGCACCAACACAACAACATTAACATGGTGAGATAGATTCAAGATGCCAGGCTACCAACAGCAGATGAAACAAGATATACAACTGCATCAAGACCTAAAGAAAAGCATCTCATAAGAACTTGCATTCATAAGATATACAACTGCATTGAGACCTAAAAGAACAGCATCTTAAAAGAATTTGTTTTCTGAAAGCATATTGCAAGTACAACAAGCAACAGAAATTAAGAGAAATTACAAAAAAAAAATAATGATAATAATAAATATACTCAAAGCCTTGCATAGCGTTTCAATCCTAATAAAGAAGATGCAAGACATTAACAAAATGATCCTGTGGAAGCCCAAAAGCAACGAAATCTATCTTCAGCTGGACTAGAGATATATTCAAACATGACCATGATTTTCAATCCCTTTCTTGAAGAGATAATATTCTTTCTTCTATATTACTTCTGCCCATGTGGAAACAGTACAGTTTCTCTTCCTTAGAAAAAAAAAGGTTTACGTTATTTATGCTTAAGCTACCTAATATTAAAATCTCCCTCTAGTGGATAAAGAAAGATCTTTTAGGTAGAAATTTTTGTTTAAAAAAGAAAGTCTTTGTTCGATTGGTTAATACTTATTTTCTATTTTTACCCTTACTTTTTCACTTTCTTCTTCCAGGTTTTAATTGATATATTATTTTTCAATTAATGGTGTAATTGTAATATTAGAAGTATATTTATTACCTCCTAAAATAGTATGCAAATTTCTGAAATAACTTTCTTTATGAAACAGAAGTAGCTAATAATACAAAATACATCTCGCCACTCATGTTCACTTTCATAATTAAAGAAATCAGCCTCTTTAAGCATCCTACCAGAATTTTGAATAATTTAAGACAGATTATTCACAGTGTTCAATTACCAAGTGACATCAGATTATATTCTATGCTAATTACAGGCAATGGCCATGCAGATAACAGAAAATATTGGTATTGAACAGATTTTACCCATCACAATAAATTAGGCTGTCTAAAGTATAATACATCATCTTCAAGACATAATCAGTAGCATAGTTTAGTTGAAGCCATTATCCATCTACATTACTTTTGGAATAAGGAAAGTGCTAAATTCCTAATAAACAAGCTGTCTCTATTGAAAAGATGATGTTTCAACATTAATGGAAGCAGTGATGTTGATCTTTTATTAAAAAAAAAAAAAGACTGCAATACTTACTGATGAAAAAAATTATCAACTACACATCTAAACTAATGAGATCACTCAATGAGATAAAGCCAAGAATGACATGCACCCCTGACCCTGAGGTGATAGGTAAAACGATTCATGTCCATTTTTATGAACAGACGATAAAAAAGTCAAAAAGCACAAAGCCTGATCATCATCACCTGCAGAACATTATGATCATGGCATATCGGGGCTAAATTGACCACACAAAGGCATAAAACTCCAAAGAGTACACCAGTAGATGATAGAATATCATACTAGTATATTCAATCAGCAAAAGCCAATGATCGCGGCCATTCAAATAAAGGAACACAAAAAGAGGCTCTGGCTAGTCCTAGAATAGAATAGCCACAAAAGGGCAACATTGGTAGGGGCAGTTATTCACCGCTTAGTCATGGGGAGTATGATTTTCGCTTTATTTTTTATAAAACACAAACATGTCACATGTGAAGGCACAAAATTTCCAGTATTATGACGGTTAGTTATTTAATGGATGCCTCTAGCTACAGCAATCAACCAAGTAAAGCATGAATTTGTACACAAAACTGTTTCATGGATATCAATTATTGGCCTGCAGAGGAGAGCGCATATTTGGCTATACTCAGCACTATAAACTCAACAACAACTACAATCACAGCTGCACAGCAACATGAGAAAAGCAACCAAGTTTACGACAATTTACAAGAAGATAATATTAAGCAATAAACAACTACCATGCTCGTAAGGTCATATACAACAACAGCTGCAGCAGCACCACGATAATACATGGGAGCCAAGCTGTAGTATCTTTCCTGCCCCGCAGTGTCCCATATATCAAATTTCACTGTAGCTTCATTTAATGACAAAACTTGAGTAAAGAAGGCAGCTCCGATTGTTGATTCCTGGAAATCAAAGAACTGCCCTTTGACAAATCTCAATACCAAGCTTGTCTTTCCTGTTCCCATATCCCCCAGCAGCACCTGGCGAAAATGGAAATAAAAATCTAGTTTAAGTTAAAATCATCAACCACCTCGCACTTAACCTTAAACAGCCCAATGAACATTTCATTTTTCTACATGATTGGAGCTGACTACATTGTTATTCACTTCAGCGCAGCGGACTTCACACATTCAACATATGTACAGTGAATATAGCGAGAGTATAAAAATATCTATTTCTCATTAAACTAAACGAGACAAACCA
Organism: Tamarix austromongolica; assembly: GCA_039764185.1. NCBI lineage: Eukaryota > Viridiplantae > Streptophyta > Magnoliopsida > Caryophyllales > Tamaricaceae > Tamarix > Tamarix austromongolica. Next base: position 37,840,034 of record CM077811.1, on the reverse strand, counting down.
AAACCTTCAATCAGCAAAAGGATCATAAATAAATCTAACGACTAGAATCGCCAGCTGAAAACTTCGCGAAAAATAGCTAGACATATGCTAACGAAAAAAATTGAGCCATACAGAAAACGAAATATAATTCAATCAAAATATAGCAATAGACGACCAAATACAAGCAAGCATCATAATTAAAGACGAATCAAATCATGGGTCTGATCCGAAACTAACAGTTTTATCAGGTGACTAAAATTAAAAGAGAGACATACCCACCAGCTTGGCTTGTATATTCTTGCTGCTCACACTCGACATTCTTCGATCAATCAGAAAAGCAAACTAAATTCAATAAATTTCACAAGGATTGAAATTCAACTATTGAAATTCCGAGGCGTAGACGGGGAGAGAAAGGGAGAGAGGGGATCGGCTGAAAAGGAAACTTGTAGGGGAGAAAGATAGGATGAGACATCACTATTTAATTCAGAATTAAGGATAGTAACAAGAAACGATCAAGAAAATTGAAAGAGAAGCGAAGAAGAAGACTGGTAGTTTTGGCCGGATTTTGACTGGTAAGTAGTGATTTTTGTATTTGTTTTACTTGTTTCTGCTAATACTTATCATGATTGATGCTTTATTTTCTACGAGTCTTTTAGTTTGCATTGGTTATGCTTGCCGTTCATAATATCAAGGCATATGATTACCTATTGTGTTACGGCGCTTCAGAGCTCGCATTCATATGCCCTTAAAGCCATATGCGTTATAGAAATTTTATTACAAATTATCTTTTTCTTAAATTTGTGTTTCTTTTTTCTTCTTCTTCTTCTCCACATTTGTGTTTGAGGTTTACCACAAACAATTTTTTTGAATGTCTTATTCAAATTTATGGTTAAGCATCCATTATTTATTTAGACTCCTATCATATTTTCTTTATAGAATAAAACAATTATATGTAATTAAACTCGACTTATTCTATAGAATTGTAATATCATCAAAATCTAACACATTATATGAAACAAATTTATGTTTTGAATTATTGTAATTTACAAGTCATTGAAAGACCTTAATGATTTAGTGTTTGCTTGAGAGAATGATAGATGTTTAGTAAATAAATTTATTAAAAATAGTCTAAACTTTGCTAGATTAATGTTTAAAAGAAATTGTTTGAGCACAAAATGCTCATAAAAACATACGGTTAAACATTTGATGATTCGAGTACAATATTTTAACAATAATAATATGCCTTATCATAATATATCTTTTTTTTCATTATCTTATTTTCTTCGTTCCTTTGTGGTTATGTTATTTAGTTATATTTTGTTTATGATATCGTGACACTGAATTACATTATTTTTCTTATAGTATCATTTTTATTTATATAAGTATGAGCGATAACAACATTAATCGAACAAGAATCCCATCAAATGTAAAGTTAAAACAAATGCATATATATGTATCGTTACCTTGTTCTAGTATAAACCAATGAGTGTTCAAAATAAACAAAAAAAATTTGAATAATTTATATGAAGTGCAAAAGTTCAAAATAGCCATTTGGAAATTAATTTGTAAAAATGAAAGCAGACTATGAGTCATTATAATACATAAAGTGTAACACTGTTAGTCAATACAATCATGCGGGGGCTACATTCATGCACTTTTTAAAAAAAATATCAGAAAAATTTTCAAAACTTTCTAATAAGGTCACCTATCCTAAAAAAATGTTATACGAATAGCACACTTAATTGCAAAGTTCTAATGACGAAATCATAAAAAAAAAATATACCATGTTGATATAAGCATCCATATCAATTCTTATAACACTTCCCTTAATTTGGGGGTATTACATTCACCCCCACTCAAAAAACGCAACGTCCTCGTTACACCTTAACCACTAACTATCTCAATACAGTTCATTCTAAGAATCATCTTGCCAAGCGAATGGCTACCTCATCCAAGTTTAGATCGCAATTGCGGTTTTGCTCTAATACCATTTGTAATCCCCCGAGTTAATATGACCAAGAGAGGGCTACTTTGGAGTACTTTTGGATTGATTGTTTGGCCTCACAGATCAATACGTGTCATTTCAGTGTGATTTGTCTTTACTCACAGGCTTCTCAAGGAATTTTTTTTAAATTCTAAAAATTTTTAGGAGGATCATCCATCCTAAAAATTGTTCTTCAATTAGAACGCTTAACTATGGAATTCTTAGGATGTAATCACCAAAAGAATAGTATATCATATTAATAAAAGTAGTCATATTAATCCTTATAACGCTCCCTTCAATTTGGGGGTATTACAAAAAGTCACAACAAATTCATAAACTAGGATGTTATTGTTCAAGCTCTTGTGCAATACTAGACCCGTACCGATACTACCTTGGTTTAATGGGTCCTGCGACGATCCACTAATGGTGAAGAGTAGACCTCTTGTACAAGCTCGAGATCGGATGTTATTGTTCGATTGAAGGCTTAGCTTTGAGAGAGTAGACAACCCAAATTCATATCCCTCAAAATTCGTCTTTATTTATCTGTATTTATTTCGAGAAATTTTCAAGTGTTGTATTAAAATTTCAAGAGTGTTGTAATTGAATTTTAAATTTACATTATTTTGATAAGCTTTTAAAATATAGGGTTATTTTATAGGTTTCTATTGATTTATTCATCGATGATTTAGTTTAGTGAAATTGTTCACTTGCCATTTACTTGTGGATATCTTCTTGTGGGATTTTATCCTCATGACATAAATATTGTTTGAATTTTTTTGACAAGTTTTATCCTTGCATCTAGCATGAGATAGATGGTTGGAATTTATCTCGTGTTAGATGTGGCGGTAATATTCCCCAATTTCTATTTTATCTTCCGCATTATTCTTTTAAACAAAATTTTTTAGGAGTGAATTTTTGGGGTGTTACATCACCATTTTTATATTTTTTTTTTTGTAATTACCTTCTTCCATTTAGGTTTCCTGCCACTATATTTTTCAAATTTTGATGGAGTTCAATGATCTCTATATTATAAAATGTGGTAATGTGAAATTGACTTTCATACCGGACAAGATTCATTTGACTTTTGTCCACCTTATTTGATATAGACATATAATGTAATCCAGACTAACATTAAGGTGAGTGAGCAAACCCGTACATAATTTAAAATAATACCAAGTTTTATATCTTTTATAACACCAAGCTTTATATACAACCAAATTGGCACAATAAATATAGGTAGTGAAAATTTAGAGAACCCAAACCCTTTCTTCATACATACATAAATAAATAAATATATATATATATATATATATATATATATATATATATATATATATATATATATATATATATACACATATATGTATGTATGTATGTATGTATGTATGTATGTATGTACATATGTAACTATGAATCGAATGCCAATTAAAGAAGCATTAGGCTATACTTGGTAGAATTAGCTAAAATTTTGAATATTCTTTTTTTAAAGTTTGTTGTAAGAGAAATAATTATTTATTGATAATTGAAGTTGATAATTAGAAGTGTATGGTGTAATCGATTGTTGGAGTATTAAATGACATGAAATAACAATGAATCAAGTAAACTTTCTTTAAAGGTTAATAAAACTGAAAAGATTATAAGGAATTAACTTATAACAAGCTATCTTTTTAAAATTTAACTTATAAATTAGAAAAATATTAATCGCCAAATAAAGATTTTTTTTTTACTTTTGAATTTAGAACTAAGAGCTTACTCATATATAATTTAACATTACGTTCGTTTCATCACTGAATCTTCCGAACTAAACTTTAAATTTTGTTTGGATTGATGTTAACCTAGTTTAGATTAAATTATTAAATGTGAACTTAGGTCACGTGAATGTAGATTAATGTTTTGAAATTTTATTTGAGTATCTGCTAAATTAATCTAGGTGATAAGTCATAACCTTTTATTTTGGATTGGGGTGAATTAATGTGAATAGGTAAAAAAATCATTAAACTATCAGTTTTAACCTATGTTAACAACCGATTTAGAGGTTAATACGTTGAAGGTGAATCTAAAGTACACATTCTCTATAAATCAAATGCATATATATAAATACGAGATAATAATACACATCCTCTAGCATAGTAATATATATATTTTAGGATCTAAATACATATGTAAACACACATTTACAAGATTAAGAACACATCCTTTATTATCATTATTATTTTTATTATACGAGTGTAAAGTAGAAATACACTTATTTTAAAATAAATACACATATTTTTTTGCATATAAATATTATATATTATGATATAAATATACATCTTTTTGGAACAATAATATACATATTTTGTCTCATTTTCCATAGATACATACTCATTCTTTAATAATACAATGCATATTTTGTAAACCATGATGCACATTTTCTGGAAGCAATAAAATAAAACTTGAAAATTTTATCACCGTATCGAATATAAGAGAGGTACTATCTGTTGAGGTCCCTCCTTAATTAGGGGATTCCCAAAGCAATAAATAATAAATAAATAAAAAGGATGATGCATGGATAGTAGAGTTTCAAAGATGGTTAATACTTTTGACCTCTTTAGAATTTGGAAAAGACCAGTGCATTTCAACATATACAAGTAACCAAGTTTCATTGGTTCGAATTAATGGGAGAGCATTCTAGAGTCATCATATGGCTTATGGGTTACCCCTTCTACTCCTATAAATAGGGGTCTTTGGGAGGGCTTACTTCATCACAAGCAAAGCAAGCAATCCTCTACATATAGAGAGAAAATGAGAGCCACTACAAAAGTGAGGTGCTTGAGAGAAGTTCTCAAAATTTCTCAAATGAAGTTTGAGTGTTCCGCCACTTAGTTGATGAGAGAGTCCATCCATTGTAATCCATCCTCTTTTGGGCAAAGAAGTTGAGGGAGACTCTAGTTCATATTAGAGAATAATTACTTGTAATCCTACTATCATCAAAGTGGAAAGTTTGTAGTTTTTTCCTTCACTTTGAAGGGTTTTCTACGTAAATATTTGGTGTATTTTTTTTTTTTTGTTTTATCCATTTTTTAATCACACAAAGAAGGAAAATGTTTTCCACTATTAACCCGCCCTTTTTCTCCAACACTATCCACCTAACTCATACTTGAAGCATGACTAAAACGTTTAACCAAAACTATGCACAAGAAGAGGGATGTGGTGGTAGTTGGCTGAGTGATGTTGGATAGTACTATAAGGAGAAGAGGAAGGGCAAGGTGGTGGTTGTTGGATCGGATGGCTGGGAGGATGGTCGATGGAGGTGATAAAAAGTGGTGAGGCACAGATGTACGAGCGAGTCATGTGAGAAGGGCACAGATATACGAGGCAAAATTGGAGCATGATTGAACTACACATCTTATATAATAAAATTACACAACTCTTAGAATAATAATACACAATAAAAATTAACTTAGTTCAACCACAATAACCCCACTTAGCAAATCTACTATGTTTGTAGCTGTTGTCATCAACCTCATACGAACATAATGTAGTTAATTTTTTTCTTATTTACCTTCGATTGATTCAATGTTGTCTAGTTCGATCATTGATGTTAGTTCTCGTTTTCGGTAGCTTCAACTGCATGTTAGCTATCTCGTGATGTCGTGGCAAAAGATGCATGAAACATTGGTTTTTTGGCATCCTTTTTAAGAGCTTTTTGGTCTTTGTTGTTACGAGCCATTCTTCTAATAGGGTGAATTTTGGTGGAGAGAACTAGTACCATGGTAAATGGTGAAAAAAAGGCTACTGTGTGAAGTGCGTATGCTGCATACCGGTATTCAATGCACTGATTGAGACATGGACAATATACGATATATATATATATATAATGGGCACAGCCTCATATGTATATTCTTGCGTTTGTCATCAGCAGAGGCAGTAAAAGACAATGAGATGAGTGGAATATAACTTCAGCAAGTGAACAAACGGACAAATTGCTGAGTGGCACGCACGCACCGTTTGATCATTTCCTTCCACGGCCTCACATCATATATGTAGATAGAGATAACATCTTCCTCCCTAAGCAAACCCCACCTCCCCGCCCCATACCCAGATTTATATTTTTATATAACCCCCTCCCCCTGTCTAAACTAAAACCACTGGCATCACTGCATGCCGTTTTGGCTCTCTCTCTCTCTCTCTCTCTCTCTCTCTCTCTCTCACTCAGCCAATCATGGCTACTCTCAATGGGAGCAGTACTACTAATAACAATATTTCAGTGGCCATCACATCTCCCAGCAGCAGCACCGGCGATCCCGTGCCGGCGAATTCACCCAAATCGCAATACTGCTTGTGCTCGCCAACCACACACCAGGGATCGTTTCGGTGTCGGTTTCACCGCTCAGCATCGACGAAGAGATCCGATCCCATGCCTGCCAACAAGAGTACTGATGTAACTAGTTCTCTATCCCCCAAATCAAACGAGGCCACTTGATTTGTTTAACTACGTCCTTGTAGTTGAATTAAATAAAATATTTTTCTCCTGCATCAGAACTTGTAATTATATACAGTATTAAGCTGCCGGCTGACGGTAATTCCCTATCGGGAGTTCCCTCTTTCCTTGACGTTTTTGGTATTATATACATTTATATGCTGCACTCTAAGTTTTATACTTGTGTCTAGCTAATTTTGCTGATTCAAGTTGCAAAATATAGCAAGTTGCAGTACTGATGCATCTGCATATACTTTTTCCCTTTCTCTGTATATTATAATTCCATTTTCTTTTCTTAGTATGTGTCATTTGGTAAGGCTATTTAGAACAAGCTGTGCTAATTTAATATCCGATCTATATGTATATATATATATATATATAAAATCTCATCTAGAGTCGTATGATGATAGCAGTTGGCGGATATTTGTCATTCGGTAAAGCTATTTAATTAGAGCAAGCTGTTAATTTAATATCCGATCTATGTATAGATATATATATATATATATATATCAAATCTCATCTAGAGTGATAAGATGATAGCAGTCATACTGGAGGAAGAATAAAAAAAAAGTGAACATAAATTCGAAATTCAAATCACATGTACCACAAATTTAGTTCTGATATAATAGATCTGAAAGCGCCTTATAAGGTGTAGGCAGAGCTTTTTAATTTTTTTTTTAATTTTATTGAGGTATATAATATTTATTTATATAATGTATAATTCTTATATATAGAAATATAGTCATTTTTATAATTTATATTTATAGATATGGAATTATTTTTTTTAATTATATAATTATTATTTCTATGTTATTTTTTTGATTTTGATTTTTAAATATTGTATCATTTTTATAAATAATATTTTATTGTGAATGTATTTAATAAGTATAAAAAAATATATGATAATTTTTATTATTTTATAATTCTTATTTATAGACCGTGGGATTATTTTTTATAATTTTATAATTAGTATATATGGATATTTTAATCCATATTTGTCGGCTAAATTTAAATATTTTATTGGCTGAATATAAACATAATTATATCATAAACATAAATGTCAACAGGTTTATTATTAATTGTGGGCGAAATATATTGACCCTAAATAGTTTATCCGTTGAATCCCAATAATTTACGTGACAAATGTAAACGTTTTATGGATTAAATATTAAACGAAATGATTAGGAAGATAAAATGAAAAGATAGTAAATCAAAACCGAAGAGACGTGAGCTTCATGATCCTCGTCATCCATAGTTGTCCTTTTCTTACTGCATCTCATACTCCTGCCATCCGATTAGCAAAGGTGAGATGAACATGGCCAGGACCAAATTATAATCCCATGACTAACGACTTCATAAAACTTTTGACTACTTGAAGTACGGCCATGTATGTAGGAGCACAGGCAAGACACAGTTTGATTTTAGGAAGGATGCAACGAACTGAGTTGAATAGGAAAAGTCTAGGGGAAGAAGATGAGGACGATGATTGCCGAGGGAAAAAGACAACTTACCTACAATTATATAAATTAATGCAATATCATCTTTTGAATTATGATTATAAAAAGTGGTTCTTTATTATTTTGAACGTGTCTTATAAAAAGTGATATAAACTGGATAATAAATTTAACATCGCTTTTAGTATTTAATATGATTAGTCCGTGGAATCAATTTTACACTAATCATTAGTTCTAACTTGATACTATGCCATCTAATTCCTTAAAATCTTCGTTTTATTATAAAGTGTTGGCTTATTAGGTAATCTAAAGATATTTGATTCATAGATGATAGATCTCTTATACATTGTAGATTTATTTTCCTTTTTCGGAAACAATTTCTCTACCGGCTAGTGAAACAATACCGAGCATTGATCCCAAACTGTCTTTCAATCACGGATAACTTGTATCTATGAAATTCAGATGAACCTGGATTCCGCGTCCAGAAATATAGGCACCCCTATCCCCTCACGTCAATCCTGTAAGCCTTTTATCATCCATTGTCATATTCGTTTGGGGTTGGCTCTCTAGAAATTCTCTCTGCCCTTACTATAACTACCGGCGGTGCCTGTCTAGACTAGAGTTGAGTCTTAGGATCTGACAACGAACTCAAAAGGCCACTTATTGACACTTTACGCCCAATCATTCTGGACGACGCTTACAGGCTCTGTCTTATCGCAAATTTGTGGCACAATCATTGCTCCTTCTCCGGGAAAGGAAGTGCACGATCTATGGACTTTCTACATCCACGTGACATTGCACCGACTGGCTTCTGCACATTGCGGAAAATCTCCCTCTACTATTACTTGCTGCAGGAGTCTAGGCTGTGTCTCGGCCGTAGCGTGACTGATCATTCTCTCCCGAGGCCTCCATCGAGCATTTGCCTTGGCAAGCTATTAGCCTATTATTGCCTCAGCAAATAGGTAGCTGGACGCACTCCTCTCCTCGACTTCGAGTGGACTCCTCATTCTCCTCCTCGGCTTATGAGGTGTCACCGTGTTAGCAAGTGTTTTCAACTTTTCTTTCCTTTCCAAAAAGTATATTCTTCCGTGTTGCTCATCGGTCCATAATGGGAAACACCATTTCCGTAATCAAAAGGCGAAATCCTTCGCCCCCAGGGTCCCCAACCTGTCTGTCTGACAGCCTGATCGGAGGGGGTAAATCACGTTGGCCTAGTGGTTGAAGGCATGGCCGCCCCTTCCGTGGTGCCTACAAGGAGTCACCCCCACATTGAAAGGTTGAAACTCCCACACTGCGGCTGCCACGAATCGAACCTGGGTCGTCTATAACCAACTAACCATGCCTCAACCACTGAGGTACGCCCGTGCGGGCAAACCATTTCCATTTCGACACGAATGATAATGGATTTTTCGATCCCACTTGGTTCTATTAAATTTATTTTCGTTTCAGTAGGTATGAATTTATTATTTTTAAGTTCGATAAATTTAATTTTATTTATATTTAAATAAATTTATATTAATATTATGTTTGTCATATATATTCTAGACATATGTAATAATATTATAACGTTCTCTTATTTAAATGGTGATGGAGGTTCTGAGGGAGCGTCATGGAAGAGGGTTATTCAATCTATTTATTCTAAAAATCATGTTGGTATCCTACAGACTTAAGAGAAGAAGAAGGGATGGACACCGTGGATGGACATTGTGAAAACAAGTAGGATAGATCCCATTCTTAGTTCTAGTTTGAAGATCGTCATTGGAGAGGGCGGCAAAGTTAGTTTCTAGAATGATAAATGGATGGAGCACGGACCGCTAAAAATTATGTACCCGAGACTTTTTATGGTATCTGTTCAGAAGGAGGAAAATATAGCTGATATGGGCTTCTGGAATAGGGAACAATGGCATTGGCAATTCTTGTGGAGGAGACAATTGTTCTATTGGGAAGAAAGACAAAGGGAACAAATGAAGAGTTTGGTCAATCAGGATAAATTAAGTAAGGGGAGCAGGATGGTATTAGTTGGGTGTATGATCACAGGGGTATCTTTTCTGTCAAATCTTTTTGTGAGGCCTTTTATTAGAATGTGCCTGGGGCAGTTTGAACATCAACTTTTGTAGTCAGGTGTGGAGTGGATTGGCACCACCAAGAATCGAGCTGATCACATGGTTTGCGATACAACAAAGGCTTAACACGAGAGATAGATTAGTCAGACTTCGGGTTGGAAACATCAGTGATGCAGGATGTCCTTTTTATAGAGATGAACAAGAGTCGATCAACCATGTTTTTCTTCATTGTAGTGTGACGGGGAAGTTATGGTATGAGATTTGTGATTGGCTTGGATGTACTTGGGTGATGCCGAGATCAACTGAAGACATTGCTACTGTTTGGTTAGGAGGTAAAGAGAAAGGTTTAAAGGGAGAAATTTGGTTAACAACTTTCTTTGTCATAATAGAGAATATTTAGGAATTCAAAAATAAGGTCATTTTTTTTATAAAATTCAAATATGCAGAGGATCTATTTAGGAATGTAATTTTTTTTACTTGAAAGATTTTTTTAACAAAAAAATATATATGTTAAGCTATATAAAACTTAAATATATTTGTATTTATATAGATTGTTAAAAATATAGTTAAATTCATTTAGGATCTATTTAATATTTATTTATCTATTAGATCTCGATCCGGATCTAAATTTTTAAAATTTGACGGTTTCGGATCGAATCTAAATCTAATAACGTAAATTAATCTGAGTTTAAGTTTGGTTAGATTCAATATAGACCTGAACCATTATTACTCCTAACTAAGATTATACGTGACATAAAATTCATAACTATTATACATAACCTGTATCTATATACTTTGTTTTCATTTTAATATTGCTCCCAAAATCTAGTCGCCCCTAGCCCCTTATGTCAATCCCACAAACTTCCTATCCATTTTCATTCAAACAAATCAAACTTTAAATTTGTTTGTATCTATTTTGTCGTAAGTAATAATAAAAGGTAAAGATAAATTTAAGATTTTTAAGTATAATATTTTAATTTAAAGTAATATAATAATATAAAATTAATAGAATTGTGGTTGAGCGTGAGTCTTGAGGGAGAAAAGGAGAACAAATAAAAGAGGGGAAAAAAAGCATAAGCTATACGTGGAAAGTTTTTATACTCGTGATGTACTGATTAACTAGATTTATACCTTGTATCATTCTTTTTTTTCTCTTATTCTTTTTTTTATATATTAAAACAGGCTACTTTTGTCCCTCCCATCTTGAATTATTGAAGAAATCATCATCTTCAATATTATTCCTTTTATATTAAAAAATATTTTATTAATCTATATACTTTTTAAAAAGTTAATAAAAATAATTTTAAAATTATATGTAAATCATTTATTAAAAAAGAATAAAATATTTAATGTATAGATAATAGAAAAAAATATATAAAAATAAAAGGTAGATTTTAATTTAATTTTGTTAAAATAAATTTTATTTTATATAAACATTTAGTGATAAAAATAATTTTTTTTGTATACGAAAAGATTAACATTTAAAGGGTGTTATCATCCATACATGTATACCACTATTAAAAGTAAAGTTGTGATTGTGGATACGTAATCTCTTATTGACGTGCGTTCTCAATTGAGTGTCTTTCTCCTCGATCAAGAACAAATTGGTTGTGAACTTGTGGTGATCGATTTTGAATGGCTTATATTAGAAGGCACCTATCCGATCGATCTTAACTTATTCCAGCATTGAAGAAAATTTCGCCATTGTGGAACCCAAGGGAGAAAGAGACTACCGGTAGCAAGGTGGATATTTTCATGATGCAAGCTGTCATATATTCATATTCATATCTTTTAGCCACTTTGGTATCTTGTTGATCTGGGTGAATCATAACTAACGAAGTCATTCACCTTATTAATCGCATTTGAGACCTTATCTACTAACGGATTAATGTAGGTTAAAAGTTCATATCAATTCAACTTATTTTTATTAATTTTAGTTTTGGAGAATAATTAAAAAGAAAGGTAAAACTTAACGAATATAACATTTATCTATCCCAATCTAAATATAAATAAAATAAAATTTATCTAAATTAGGTTAATATTATCCAAATAAAATTATAAAGCGTTAATCCTCATTTACCTACATTCTCCTCACTTACATGAATTTTTAATATTTATCATCCTACCGATTCACCCTAGTCCAAACGAATCATCAAAGTGGAGGCACGGGTTTGAAGCAAGTAAACAAACTTTTAAAGTGGTGGATTGTCCCCAAATACATATATAATTGCAAACAACCAAGGTTTTATTTGGATAAATTAATACATAATTTAAATGTGATTTAAAGCAATAATATATGGAGTAATAACATAGTAATGTTTAGTAAATCTATATTATTTGTATATATAAATGTGGATAAATTAATAATAATGTTGGATAATTTATTTGAATTGAAATGAATTGATGTATATATAAAAGTAAATAGTATAAGCTTTTTTGTATAATTAATTGAAAATAATGAGACCTAATTATGAAGTACTAATATGATAATAATATAAGGATTTGAAAATAATATGTTTCCTAAATGCTAACTTATTTTTTCTTGTATGAATACTATGGGTAAATCATTTCCTATATCCAAAATAATCATAGAAAGAATTAATATAAAGTTCACTCAAGCACTATGACATTTTACCTAATTCTACCTAAGTACTATGTATTTCAAATAATTTAATTAAGTGTGTGGTTGTTAATATTTATTTTTACTCTAATGTCATCTTATGAATTAAAGTTTTAGTCTCACATTACTAAAATGATAGAATTATTAATATCAAATGCTTCATCTCTTTGCAATATATGATATATTGAGATTGGGCACATAGCTTAAGAAATAATAAACTTGTAAAAATAAAATGCCTAATATGACTAATATATCCTTACATGTATAGACTGTGAGAACTTGACCAGTAATTAATAAAAGAGAGGAAATAAGGGTATAATGGAAAATAAAACATTTAATTTCTATGAGTTTCCATCATATGACTAATATTTTAAAACAAGTTTTAAAAGAAAAAGTGACCTATATTGTAAAATGGATGGAATATATTTTAAAATTAAATTATAAAAAAATATAAATATTTTGAATATTTTGTAATTCCTAAATAATTTTAGAAAATAAAAAATTAAAATAATTATATAGAATTCCATAATAATGAATAAATAATCATATTTTTCATATTCATCTTAGAAAAATATAAGATGCTAATTTATTTATTTTTATCATTTTGACAATCAAATGATAGAATAGTAGTAAAATACAAATAAATTTAAAGTACATGGTACTTGGATATACTTATTTGAAATATATAGTACCTAAGTAGAATAAGATCAAATATCAAAAACTTATTTTGTCAAATCATATAAATTTTACTTAACAATGTCAAATGTCCTTTTATTTTTTCTAATTTTTTTTATGAAAAATCTTATCTTATACTTTTATTTAATGGTGGAATTAGTCTACTTTATGTGGGAATTTTTTCAAAAAAAAAATAACCACAAGTTATAATGCAAACCCAAGTGCACACTATTATTTGCATTTGGCTGACATCTCTACTCCTAAGACTATTGACAAACTGAGTTGGCTCGCAAGTTGACTCAACTCTTGAAGGGTTTGATTTAAATTTTTTGCTTAGGAAATGAATCAAACTCAATCCTTACTTTTAGACTTATTTATTAAACAAGTCAAGCTCGAGTCAAGGGAGTTTATGTTCGTTTGATCGCGAGCACGCTTGAATTTGGCTCAAGCTTGATTTGGCTCGTTTATAAGCTTGGCTCATTTGTTTATAGGCTAGACTTATATCGACTTTAGTTAGAAAATGAGTCTTTAAATAAGTTGATTTGATTTGTTTAACTTTTTTTTGATAAGTAAGAGATTTCATTACTTCGAAAATAAGCATTACAGACCTCACGCATATCAACATATATAATCTAGAGTGCCCATCCACCTATCATATTTTCCTTTGTAGGATGGGTTAGTGACTCTTCTAGCTATTGTGATAACAATAGAGTGCATCAAGGTTCTCTCCTCTCGCTGCTTACTATGGAAAATCCTAAGATTTCATTCCTGCCAAATTGTTGCGACAAATGCTGCAAATAACACCATTAGAACTTGCTTCTTAAGTCTTGGTTGCCTCATTGTGGAGGCTAATGCTCTGGTATCAGAAAACCAATTTCCAAACGAATCTCTTCTTCCTACTGCAGCACGAATACGATGCCAAATACCACGTGCCAACGACCATTACATGAATAGATGCTCCACTAACTCAATAGCCCCTCCACAAAACACACAAGTGGCATATGAGATCACACCTTGGACCACTAATCTCTCCTAAGTAGGGAGCCTATCATGCATGGCTAACCATAGGGGAATCTGATGCCTGGGGAGAGTAAGAGGTTGTCATACCAGATGAGCCTACCACTTCTTCTGCTGCTTGAGTCTCAACTTCTCATACGCAGCTTTGACGGAGTACTCAACTCTACCCTCATGTATCAAACTCTGTATAATAGAGTGAAACCGTCCCCGAATTGATACAACTCACCTGAAGACCCAAGATGTGTAGGCTGAAGGCACGTACGCCCAGATATCATCTCGCCGTAAATGAATAGCATGTATCCACTTAACCTATAAGGATTCCTTCTTCCAACAAATGTTCCAGAGAAGTTTCCCCAGTACACAGCAGTTCCATAGATCAACCTATAAAAGGCCCAAGCCTCCTTCATCCCTCAGAGTATAAAGTTGATCCTAAGTGATCAAAGCGCGCCTCCTCTCAGTCAGCTTTCCTAACCAGAGAAAAGCATGGCATAAACTAATAAATTTATACAGTGCTTTCCTCAAAAAAAGGATCACCTGGCTAAAATTCACCTGCATAATACACATGACGAACTTGATAAGCTGGATACGCCCTGCATATGATAAAAACAATGTGACTGGCCAAATAGTTGAACAAGCCGAGTCACGAATCAAATTATGATAAACAAGTTGATTTAGTTCATTAATATGTTAAAAAAGTTAATAAGCCGGGTCATGCCAGCTCTCGAAACTTATTGAGTTGAGCTTGTATGGCTTGTTTTGAACTTAAGCATGAAAAAAAAAACTAAACAAGTCGAGCTTGAGTCGAGGGATATGCGGCTCGATTTGGCTTGTCAATAGCCTTATCCACGCCAAACTAGAGATTTTCTAACGAGCTGGCAATAAGATTGTTCATGGATCAGATATCTAGTAAAAAGTTTTGAATATTTAAAAGATTGAATATCCAAAAAAATTTTAGATATCCAAAACTTTGGGTATCTAAAATTTCATATCAAATAACAAATAATCTATCAGATATCCAAAACTTTAGCATGGACTGTAAATAAGAAATATTAGATAAAATATTATTCAATCAAACAACAATAAATTGATCAAAATTAAACTGATATGATCTAATGATTTGATTTGTATCTTAAATTACATTATATTCCATTAGTAATTCTAAATTTTGGATAATATTTAAATACTTAATCAAAATAATAATAATAAGTATAAACTTTACATGCAATAAACACTCTCATTTCAAGTTATACATATATACCCACAGGCATGCTTATATACAGTAGAATTTTATGAAAAATAAATACTATTTAGAGTAAATATATGTATATAATATTGGATTGGATATCCAATATATTTGATCTTTTATTGATTTGATCTATTCTTTGATTTGGAAAAAAATAATCAATCAATTATTTTATTTTTTTTGGATTGGATTGATTCGGATATCGAATCGGATTATCAAATATCAGATAACATAAACAACCCTAATTGACAGTGGTATCTTTTTTTTAATGTATCAGGCTTCTAGGTTTTATTCTTCCATTCATTCTTCAACATTTTTATGTTTCTATTTTGATGGCAGTTTTGCTCTTCCTTCTTCTATTTTTTTTCCTTGTTTTTTTGTGATCACCTTCTTCTTCTTCTTCATTATTTCTTAGTATTGGTTTTCACCATGTGTTCATCTTCATCTTCATTAATTGTTTTGTACATTCTTATTTGTTCAAATTCAAATTAGACTTTGAGAATTTCTTTATTTTCTATTGAGTCATTCTCAAAAGCTATAAAGGAAATAGTGGCATGTAAAGTTATGGAAGAATTATTTTAAAAGGCTTTGGAAAGTGGATATCCAAGCGCTTTCAATGAGAAAAATAATTTTGGAGATTGGAAAACCTAGCAACTCTATGGATGATACATAAGGTATTACATTCATAACTATGATGATTATAGTGTTTGCATATACTACATTATGGTTATATTCATATATATATATGTATGTATGTATGTATGTGTGCGTGTAATACATTCATATCTATGATGATTATAGTGTTTGTGCATATTACATTGTGGTTATATTCATATATATATATATATGTATGTATGTATTTATGTGTGTGTGTGTGTGTGTGTCTGTTTATCTTCTTGTAGTGAATAAGTATACTAGGTTTAGTAATTTTGTGGTGTTTTATGTTGCATGAGGATAATGTGTTGTGCTCACCTTGATTATCTTATAATAGTATGATGATTATATCTTCTTATAATGTCATGACAGTGACGTTTATGTGTTTCTTTCTTGGTGATTATATCTTCACAAATGGTTTGTATTGAAAGTGGTGATTACGTTCAATAACAATGTAATTGTTAGCTTTGTGGTTTATGTGGAGCACGATGAATCATAACTTCTTAGATTAATTGTTTCGTTTGAAATTGAGGCTTATAAGTTGAATAATAAATATGCATTTCACTAGGGGTTTGGTGTAAGGAAGCATAAACAAAGACATATGGCTTATGGTGGCCTAATGATGAAATGGTATTTCTCTTTCAAATCCAAAAAGGAAGTTGTTAAAGTGAAAGAATGTAGGGTTTACACAAAGAAGGAGACGTGCATTGATTGTGAAGGGAATATTAAGTTTCATAATAGGCAAGAAGGTGTATGGACTATTGTAGATCATGCTATCGAACATAATCATAATTTGTGTTATTGAAAAAAAGTACATTATTTGCAGTCTCACAGAAATTTTACAAATGAGTAGTAGGATTTCATACAAAATATGGAGGATATTGGTATGAGCATAGCTAATTTGGTAAGGGTATTGAGGAAGGATGCAGGTGGGTCACCTTGTGTAGGGTTTAATCCTAGATATGCATACAATAGATTAACTAACTCCACACTTAAAGAGATTTAAAGGTACTAATTCGAATACATTGTTTGGGATATTCAAGACGAGAAAGCAAAATAAACAAGATTTTAACTTTGACTTGAAGTAGATGATGATCGTAGACTTTGTTATTTTTTTCTAGAGGAATGCAAGAATGAAAGAAGAATATAATTTATTCAATGGTCTATTAGTTGTCAATATTACATTTAGGAATAACAAATATGAAATGATTTTTGGCCCATTATAGGAATGAACCATCATCATATAAACATTATGTTTAGGTGTTTTTTTGTTTAATGAAAGAACCGAATGTTGTATTTCGTTATCTAAGTCTTTATTGAGGTAGATGGGAGTAAATTATCCAAATACCATAATAACAAACCAATGTGTCATCATGGTTTCTGGAATAAGTGAGGTATTCCCCTAATCTTGACATAAGCTATGTATTTGGTATATAGGTGAAAACTCAAAAAGGTATATCAATTTTTTTTGGGAGCAAGGCTGGTTTTGTTGCTTTGTTAAACTATGTTACCAAGTATTATGACATTGTAGATAAATTCACTTTCTATTGGGAAAGGTAAGTGTGGTGATTGTACTTGAAAAATGTAGTGATTATTTTTTACATTGTTGGTGTCTATCTATAATAATGTTGGTGATTTTGTTCTTAATATTATGCTTTACCTATCATGGATATTATGCTATGATGTTGATTATTATAATATTTACTGTCATATGATGTTGATTATATGTAATTTAATTGATTTTTAATTCTGATTTTGGACAATGTTTTGTTATTATCCATATAATTAGTGGGAATTATCTTATGTATAAAGTGATGATTATCTTATATAATATCAATGATTATCCTATATAATAGTATTGATTATGTAATTTTTTAGGTAGATGACATATCATCAATGTCATAATAATGCTTGGCTTGGGAGGCTTTACAACATCAAGAAAAAGTGGTGTCCAATGTATTCAAAAGATGATTTTCAAGTAGGGTTCTCTCATCTCAAAGAAGTGAGACCCCCAATAATTAAATTTCAAAGAGGATGCATAAGGTTGTCACTTTATATGAATTTTATAACTACTTAAATGAAGTTGTTTTTTATTAGAAGAGGAAAGAAAATGGGAAGGACTTTTGGTGTTGACAAGGCAAACCTGAAATGGCTTTAGACAATGTGGAGGTATTGTTACATGCAAAGGATATGCGTATATCGGTAAGGTGTACTTGTTGTTTGAGGAACAAGTTTAGAGTCATCATGAAGCTTTTATCCAATTGATGAGATGAATATATTTTATGTTTAGAGGTTAACAATTGATATATTATGTCACGTAGTGGAGTTTAGGCGACCATCATTGGAAGTATTATGCACATGTAAAAGGTTTGAAGATATGGGGATCTTTAGTTGTCATTGCTTACGGATTTATAATATAAATTGTGTTATAAAGATTCTAAACCAATGTATTTTGAAAAGGAATATAAAAGATTTAACAAGGAATAGGATGATATATATTGAATTATGTTCATAATAAAATGTTAATTGTTCTTATGTATGGAGAATTCAGATGAGAAGAAGTTTGTATCTTTAGTTTCATCTAGTGATAATAGTAGCAATATTAGAAGACTATGTGAAAAAGAAGACTATGTGAGGAGGCTTATAAGGATTCAAATAATTTGGCAAGGAAGGAACTTGAAATTGATGGTTCATTAGATAATAAGGAGGGTTAAAAGGAAAATGAGAATGTGATTTTGAATCCTTTAAGATAAAGGACTAAAGGTGAAAGGAATTGTAATACTCTAAAATTTTATTAAATTTTAATCTCGATTAATGAATATTTTAACCTAATTTAAATTTTAATTTCTGAGTCATTATATTTTTTTAAGCCTAAACATAACCCCATATAAATAATAAATATAATTTTAGATTTATTTTTAAAAAATTTAAACTTAAACCTAATCTTAATCCTAAACTCAAAAAATTTTCTTATTCCTTTTTCTTTTCTCTCCTTTCTTTTCCCTTTTTCTTTTTTCCTTCTCTTCTTTAGCCTATGCCCCAACCCACTTCCCTCATTTCTTTTTTCTCTCCCCGACTTGCCAATTCAACCCACTCCCGCTCCCGCTCCAGTCTTTTTTTCTTTCTCTTCCTGCGTCGACCTTTTTCCTCTTTATTTCCATTCCCCCTTTCCTCTTTTGTCTAAACAAAGCCCTATCCTTTCCGCTACTCGATCGTCCTTTCCCCATTCCCTTTTGGCCATGCACGACAACTGCAGGCACCAACCCTCTTCACAATACCTGCCCTGACACCTTGCTCAACCTAACCCTACACCCCTTCTTATACCTTCCTCTACCTTTCTCTCCCTACCTAGACACTAGCCACATCACTTTTTAGCCTTGGCCACGACCTACATGCCACCACCCTTGCCCAGCTGTTGCCAACTAGCACTAGCTCTACCACCTGCCACTACAAAAAAAATCTATTTTTAACAACGATACTTTTTGTTGCTAAAGATAGAATGTCATTGTAAAAAATATATATGGAAACGACATTTTTTGTTGCGGGGTTGTTGTGCATTATGATGTTGCAAAAAAAAATAAAGCAACAACAATGATCATTGCAAAAAAGTAATTAAATGTAATATAAATTGTGGTTATAATACACCACTTCACCTAAGTACATGTATTTATATATAGCAATGACTTTTGTCATTGTGAAATATTAATCCTACTTCGGCAACAATTTATGCCGTTACAAAACCTGTAATTAGTAACAATTTTTGTTGTTGAAAAAAAATTGGTTGTAGTTTGGCAACAATTATGCCATTTGATAGATGAGATTTATATGTTATTTTGCTAAGTAAAAATGTCATTTATTCCTCATTACTTTTATAACATGTAATCTTTTCTCGAGTTTTTCTCTTTTGGATAGATTTTGCAGGAAAAGATAAAAATGAAGAAATTCAAAGGAGAAATCGATGGAAAGAGAAAAGGCAACAAAGAACACATCAATAGATATGGAATCAATGGAAGAAAAAACTGGAAATGAAGAATATATATCAAAGGGAAGATTGTGTTGAAATTTCATGAAGAAATAATGAAGGAACAAGAAACACGGCCCGTGTTTTTTATCAGCACACAAATTTCAGCACTTAAAATTCAGCATTTGGCCGAGAGTTCAAGGAAAAACACGGGGGTCCCGTGTTTCCTAAACACGGACCGTGTTTTTCTCAAATTCTGTAACCGTTCGCGCAATGTTTCCCCGATATATTTCTAAAGTTTGAACATTCGAGAGGGTGGTTCGGGGGAGTTCGAGAATGGGATTATCTCTTTCTCTCTATACTCTCTAGATACCACATGTAATTTGTAATTCCAATTCTCTTTCTCTCCATTGTATTCAATTGAACAATCAACAATATGCAATTCAATTCGATAAGTTCTTCTCCATTCCTCTTTTAATTGCAAGTTTTGATTTTTGATTGAATGCAATTCAATTCTCTTTGTTGCATTATTATTTTTCTTATGTTTGGTGTTTCATTGTTAATTTATTTATAAGCACTGATGTTAATTATAGATTATTGCATTTAATTGTGTGTTATTGCAATTATGTAGATAGTATAAGGTAGGAGGATTTGATGACGGAATTAGGGTTTCGGATATGATAACGTATTTTGAATTCATGATTCTAAATTAAATTTAATTGAATTGATGGACGGAATTGAATGATCTCGCATCATAGATTAAGAATTTAAACTAATTAGATTGATCACCTATCTAGTTTAGATCTTAATCTACGCTAGGATAACGGAATTAACACGTAATTGTTAATTAACGTTTCCAGAGTAGCAAAAGATTAATTATTAATCTTGTCCATTAATTCGTTCGATTGCATGATCCGAGCTTGTGTGATTATGGTCGTAGTTGACTGCTTTCCATTCGTAATGCTGCCATTAATTGAATCTAGTGTTCCTAGGTTATTAATTGGTTAGATGATAAATTGAGAGCTTATTCAATTTATTAGAATTAAGAGAAGGCAAAGAGATGAATTATTATGAGTTTCTACAGGTCAACGTTAAATCATTTAGAATCTTTCGTTTCTCCATGATTATTTGATATCCTAATTCCATAATCAATGCCTTCCTGTCCTTATTAGTTAATTAGTGAGTACAATGTTTTATTATTTATCCATAGTTTAGATATTGATGATAGAATTATATGTTATTGCATAACCGGGGTTTTAACATCGATTACAGAATTATTGATTATATTCCATTCCTTGTGGGTTCGACTCCTTATTGCCATATACTACGTATTTGGAAATTAGTATTTATTTATTAAATTTGTTGTGCATACGATAGTGCATCACCATTGCTGAAGTTTGTTATTTGCAACAACAACAAAAAAATAGCATATTACAGCAACAATATTTGTTGTTACAAAAATACATTAATTGCAACAGCTTATGTCATCTCAAAAAATTTAATATACTTTAGAAACAAAAAATTACAAAACACCCCAAGTCGATACAACTACATATGGTCCATCTAATAGCACCCGAGACCCACAAATTTCTAACATCCCGAGTCTAAATGACCACGCAGGGCTACTTGGTAGCCACTTGGGCCCACAAGAGCTGTGAGGGCTATCATGGAGTGCTTTTGAATTGATAGTCTAGCCCTAGAGATCAACACAAGTCCTTTCCAAAACTTTCTAGGAGGGTCATCTATCCTAAAAAATGCTTTACGGTAAGCACGCTTAACTATGAAGTTCTTGGGATGGAATCTTTATAACACTCCACTCAATTTGGGGGTATTACACTTTATCGTTGCAAAAAATTATATAATTGTAACAATAAAGTCATTGCCAAAATTTGAACTTAAAACTTTAACAACCATCTTTGTCGTTGTGAAAACATACAACTGCAACGACACTATAACTTTTTTATACACCGTTGCAATAAATGACCTATGAAACCTCGAATCGATGTCCATAAATTATGCCATATACATATGTCCTGCTTAAATCAATGTAACCAAAATACATAAAAATATTTTTTAATATATATATCAAGAAAACATTATCAAATTGAACGAAAACTTACCAGAATTCTGCCTAGCAATTAGGGCTTTGATTGTACTGATGGACACCTAGACAAATTGGTGTATCCAATCGATATAATTAGATGAGGCTAATGCAATGGAGGCAAGATTGGGAGTTGGAGAAGGCAATGACAAAAAAGTATAGACGTTGCAATAAAATTGTTGATAATTTTTTTATGCAAAAACTTATTGTTGTATTAAAATAATCTAAATGTTTGCAGCAAGTATATTGTTTGTAATAAATTCAATCAATATTTTGCAGCAAAAAAAGGTCATTGCAAAAACGTTTTGTATATTGCAACATATAAATGTCATTGTAAATAAACCATCGCATATATTGCAACGACAAATGTCATTATGTTAAAATAATCTAAATATTTGCAACAAGTATAGTCATTACAATAAATCTAAACAACATGTTGTAACAAAAAAAAAGTTGTTGCAAAAATATTTTGTATATTGCAACATATAAATGCCATTGCAAATAAACTATTGCATATATTGTAACGACATATAAATGTCATTGCATTAAAATAATCTAAATATTTACAACAAGTATAGGTTATTGCAATAAATTTAATCAATATTTTGCAACAAAAAAAAGTTGTTGTAAAAATATTTTGTATATTGCAATATATAAATATCGTTACAAATAAACCATCACATATATTGCAACGACAAATGTCATTGCAAAATATTTCCTAATAATTACCATATAAACGAATTATTTTTGGCAACAACTTTTTATAACGTCATAAAATTATCGTTGCCAAAAGAATTTTTTCACAATAATAAAGTGTTGTCGTTGCAAAAGTGTTGTTCCTATAAAAGAATTTTCTTGTAGTGTCCAATAGCAAGCACCACCCTAATCGCCACTGACTCCACTACATTAACACCTGAATCACCACCAACTCCATCAACTCTCATAGTATAATTGCCACCATCACCACCCCTAACCATCGTTGTGTCCACCACCACACTACTATCGAGTCTGCCTCCATGCACCACCCTATCCAAGCCTTCCACTTTTTGGTCATCTCTATTTTCCCTCCCTCTCCCTTACCTTATTTATCCTAGATTAAAAATTACTAAGTTTATTTTTGTGCATTTTGACTTCTAGGTTTTACCCTATTAATATTGGAGAAGGAATCGCAGGACTTATGTACTTAGAGACCAAAGTCGGTTTGGTAAGGATACATGTCATTGTTAGTGCTTTTATGTGTAATATGTATATATTTGTTGTGTTATCATGCTTGAAATTGTTGTATGGAAACTATTATCACAATAGTGGTGCTATATGATATATGGTGTTATATGTTGAAAGAAAAAGGTAAGAAAGTTGTGATAGTATGATTTGTGTATATTTTCGGTTGAGATGAATCGTGGGGTATAGTACCTCTATATAATTTTTTCTATGCACTTTTTATGATGATAGAATGTATGAGAGGTTGGAAAAAATCATTCATAATGGGACTCGTGAGATTTTGGTGGGAAAATTGATAGTTTGGTCGTCTTAAGGGCAATTCGGTTAATCTGGGTTAAAAATAGAATATTAGGTATTTTAATCAGGTAAATTGTTCAAAATAGATTAAGTATATTATATGGAATGTTTGAAGTGAATGTGAATAGTCTAAGTCTAATAAATAAGAAAAATGGCTTTAAGTGTGAATACTAACCCTAGAGGCAAAATTATCATCACATGTGTGAACCATTTGAGTTTAACTTTGATTTCTGGATCTATTGCTTATATTGGTATTTTAGGAATTCATATTAAATTTTGGAGTCATATGTGTCTCATGGGAAAAGTTATGATTGAACTGTGAAATTATAGTTTTGTAGGAAAAATAAATAATAACTTTAAAGGTGTACTTTTATTGTATGTGTAAGACGTAGAATTTGGACCTCGATTTTCGTATATGACGATAGATATAATATTTTGGAATTGTATATTAAATTTGGTGGTTGTATGGATTTTGTGGCAACATTTATAGTTAACTTGTGAAATTAAAATTTTATGGAAAATATGAATAGTAATCCTAAATGTAGACTATTATTGCATGTGTAAGACATGAGATCTAGACCTCAAATTTTGTATATGATGTCAAATATAATATTTTGGAAACATATATTAAATTTGGTGGTTTTATGGGCTTTGTGGAAAAACTTATGGTTAAATTGTGAAATTAGGGTTTTGTAGAAAATGTGAACAATAATTCTAAAGGTAGGCTATTATTGTATGTGTAAGAAGTTGGATTTAAATATTGATTTTAGGTATATCGTTAATAATAATATTTTAAGGATGAGTATTGAATTTGGTCATAAAATGAGTACCTAGGAAGAAGTTATGCTAAACTTATAAAATTAGGGCTTCTTAGGGAATTATGGTTTGTTCTTGGGAGGATATATTGGAAAATATACCTTGCAAACCTATGTGTTTTTTCTATATAATTACCTTAGAATAAACAACTACGAAAAATATATTAATCATACCGGTTGCACTTATCCGTTCTACTGAAAGAGAATAATAACTAGGGTCATTTATACAAACTATAATTATATCAATTTTTCATACCTCGATTGCAGATTTATATTCGATTTATTTCATAACAATATTGTAGTCGGTAGAGTTTCAATTCGTCTTAGACTAGAAATCAAAGGGACAAAAAAAGAAGATACACAATGGAGAATAGAGGAGTGTAAGTCCAAGAAAGAGAGAGAAATACGCTAAGAAGGGATAGAGAAGAAGAACGAAGGCCAGAGATTATACGGGGGGAGGAAGAACAAGGAACGAAGACCGTTGGAGAGAGAAAGCCGAAGGAAGTCTTTATTTGGGTTGTATAATTAGAAGGTCTGCCTCTAGTGTTTGGTTACAATAAAAGTTAAGGCCCGACTGAGGTAGGAATTTGATTTCGTACTATAGGTATTGGACCGTATAATTTGCGAGAAACATTTAGTTGTCAGTCACCGGTGATCACAAACCAAAATTTTGCAAAATAAAAACACTGTAAAATTAAGCACGTACAGTTGAAAAAAAAAAAAAAAACAGCTCAGACCTGGATATTTGGCTCTGTAAAAGTATTCCATGTTCGACGGAAAATAGCGAACCGCCAATTTTGCAAACTTACGGTAGCAAGTAACACCGAAGAATTTCACGTAATCATCTGCCCTAGCCCGCCAGATCAACCACGGACTCGCCTTGGCGAAAAAATGACCACGAAGACTGGCTATGCACCATTACCGTCCGATCCAGCCACTCCCCAGGACTACGTCCTGCTAACCGTCTATCCCCACCGCATCCGGCGGCGTCCTCCCATCATCCGCCGCTACATCCTCCCCGTTTTATCTATCCTTCTCCTTTCCATCTCCCTCTACCTAATCTGGCCGTCCGATCCTACTATCCAAATCGTCCGAGTTAACCTCAATAATGTCCAAGTTCACTCTTCTCCTCTCTCTCTTGACCTCTCTCTCTCCCTCACAGTTAGGGTTCGTAATAGAGACTTCTTCTCCCTCGATTACGACTCGCTGACGGTGGCATTCGGGTATCGTGGTAGGGAATTAGGGCTCGTGAGCTCGAGCGGAGGGAAATTGAAGGCGAGAGGATCGTCGTATGTTGACGCGGTACTTACGGTTGATGGGTTTGAGGTTCTGCATGATATTTTGTATTTTATTGAAGATGTGGCCAGGGGTTCTTTGCCGTTTGATACTGTCTCTAGGGTTGAAGGAAGACTTGGTTTTCTCTCTCTCGTGAAGATTCCTATTAAGGTTTTCTTCTTTTATTATTATCTTTCGTCATATGATTTTATTGTTTGTTACTTTCTTTAAGCCTGATCATTTTATATTACTTGATGGTATTTGATTGAATTTGGTGAAATTTACGGGCACACATTTTACTCTGCTTGTGTGAGTTGTCTGATTGAACATGAATGTACTTCGGCTGTCAATTTTGTGATGATGAAGGGTGAAAATGTTGCAGTAGCTAGAATTCCAGAATTCACACGAACTGAGGAATTTAATATTCAAACAATAGGAAGATTGATAGGTAGAAAGACCAGCGAACTGATTGAAAAATTGCATGAACACAAATAGAGAGAAGGTGATAATAGTGTTGTTAATTTTCCGTTGCGATCACATATGTCTACCGCTAGCCTATATCTTTGACATAAAATATGCCCTTATCAGCTCTGCTGAGCTGAAATTGATCAACGCTTGCCTTCAAGCTGTCTGATGACCTGTGCTGAATCTATGGCCGCTGCTGACTTGTGCTGACGTATCGGCTGAGCTGGAACTCGGCATCATATATCAACTAGTTTCCAAGAGTGGCTATGACTCTGAGAGTTAGGGTTGGCTTCCTAATCTGTTATAAGTTGTACCAACACAGGATTGGTCTGCAAACCGAGCTGCAATTGGTGAAGCTGGCAACTTTGTATGGCTTGAAGTGCATTCAGGAGGATCTCAGCGCCTTGCACTCTGAAAAGTGCATTTCTTGCTACATTTGGATCTCATAGCTAAACTCAATAAGCTTGGCTAACCAAGCCTGTTAGGAGGGAGTGAATATGTGTTAAGTACTTGTCACTTCTTTTTGCCAGTATTGATGTTGATATGCCCACCAAGAAGATAATATCTTCAATTTTGCACCACAAAGATAATAATGAGCACTTCCTTTTCATGTTCCGAGAATTGTTAATGCTCAGGGCCCAATGCCTTGCTTATAAAGGCTAGGGGATGGTGGCATCCTGCATCCATACAACACCAATACCATAAGAAGAGGAATCAATTTCTACAATCAAAATGGTGTGAAACTTTGGGAGAGCGAAAATAGGGGCAATGCCGAGATCCTCTTGTAACCGATGGAATGCAGATGCTGCCTTGCTGTCCATTTGAAGCTGTCTCCTTGGTGTTGAGTCAATGGTCTGGCTATATGTGACCATTCCCCTTCACAAACCTGTGTCAATACCCAGTGAGACCCAGGAAACCTTAGTTGTTTGGGAGATTAGGGCAATAGCTACCAATAGCTGATTTGTCACAATTGCTACCTTGGAGAGGTTAGTAACAATGCTCTCTTTGGAGATAAAATGTCATAGGCATTCCACTTTGGGAACAACAAAGAAACATTTGCTTCTTTTAGCACAAATTTGGTGTTGTCTCATCAATTGGAAGACGGCATGTTCATGTCCAACACTAGTATGAATGGTAGGATTGTATACCAAAATATCATAAAACACACACACAAAAGCATGAACATCCTTAAATATGGCTTAAAGACATAAAACCATGAGATGCTGAAATGTTGAGGGTGCATTTGTTAAGACAAATGGCATCACTGAGTACTCATAGTATATGAGTTTTGAAAGCAGTCTTATATACATACCCAACCCTTAGATTTATCTTAGAGCAAACTGTTTTGTCTCACAGTTTATCCATTAGCTCTTCAACTGAAGGAATGGAGAATCTGTCCACAACAGTGCTTTTGAAGGTGCTCATAGTCCATACTTACCCTCTGTGTGTCGTCCTTGCGCACTAATACCACTGGTGAAGAATAAGGGCTGGAACTATGCTGAATTACCCCTGGTCTTTCATTTTTATGAGAAGCCTGTCGGTAAGGTCTCTTGCTGATTGGTTAGTGCCTTCCAACAAGGGTATTTTATGATCATATCCCTCCCTTAATGGTGGTGAATGGTAACCCTTAGGTTCAGGAAATAAATCCTCAAAATCAGCAAGGAGATCAATCATAGAAGGTAGCGGAGAGATGCCACCTTGTGCATGTGTGGTTAAGGAATGCAGCAACACCGGTTGCCTATTTCTTAGTGACTTGTATAGGTGCAACATGAACAGCTGTGCACTTGTGCCTCTTGTGCGGACACTGTAGTAGGATACTGCACCTTGCTTTCTGATTTGAGTGAAGAACTCAATAGTCAGCTTTTGGAAATCCCACACGATTGGTCTCGATGTAATGAGCCATTGTATGCCCAAAACCATGTCACAGGTCACAGCACTCTAAGGAAAATGCCATCATATTTGCTTGGAATGTTGAACTTTGAAGCTTACAATTAAACTTATTAACCTGAGCTGTGAACTGATTATTGGATGTAGACGGGGTTTTGGAAGGGTAGGACGATTTGCAGTATTTGGATGAGCCTAAGACTTTTAGAGTGGAGCATACGTACATGCATTTGTAGGACACTAATGAAGCAAATTAAAAGATAGTCTTCAGATAAGTTTACATTTACCCTTGTTATGATAGCATGAAATAGGTCATGATAGTCTCCAAAGGAACCTGTTGGGTGCAAGTTCTTAAATTCTGGCCTGAGGTTATCATATAAGTCATCAAGCCAATCACAAATGTTGCAAACATATTCTCCTCAACTAGGTAATGTGGCTGATAAGAGGGATTTACCATAGGCAAGGTGCCATTGCAATGTCTTATTCTCTAAGTGAATTGTGGTCAGTTTCCTCTTCAGATCCTCAAGGGTATTATCAATCATGAAACATTGTTCACACTTGCTGACCCACTCTTTGACCCCTGCTCTGTAGAACTTGGGAAAGTATATTTTGGAGAGCAGTTTGGCATACTCTATTTGTGTTGAACTGTACATGACTGTTAGTTAGGTTACCTTTGTTGGTTGGACCAAGGACAATGTGTTGTAAACTTGTAATCTCCTCCAAATGTTGGGTATTATCAATCATGAAGCATTTTCCACACTTGCAGACCCACTCTTTGACCCTTGTCCTTTTAGAACTCGGGAAAGTCTAGTTTATAGAGGAGGGTGGCACTCAATAGTTGTATCTAACTGCACATGTTTGTTAGGTAGGTTACCTTCATTGGTTGGACCTTGGACAACGTGTTGAAGGTGGATCTCCTAGAGGTATAGTGTTATTTTAGGTGAACCCCAATTTCATCCAAGTTGCTAGTAGTATCAATCAAAAGGTGCTTCATGGTATTCACACTTCATTGAGTTTGTTGTCTCTGTTGATTAAAATTTTCCCCTGAGGCATACAATCAAACAGCGGTACCGATATTGCATATCGGTTCCAATTTTGCAGTTTTTGGGTTGGTGTGACACAAAAATTTTAAAATGTGATGAAGAAAAATTTTCACACTTGTATAGTCGTATATCCGATATATCATTGAAATATCAGATAGTCATCGTCAAGATTGCTCTAGGCTGTCCTCCACCATTCCCTCACCACCAATAATAAACGAAAGTAGTAGAAGGTAAAGAAGATTTACTAACCCTGACTAAGAACCAAATACTGCTGTTGTTGACTACCTGTGTAGAATCAAGCCTTTAGCCATCTTTCCTTGATCGCTGTTTGCTGTGGGCTTGTGGCTCGCTGCTGAGTTCTCCATTCGGCCGCCACTTCACTGACATTTGCGTACCATAGTCCGTCTCTTGTCGTTTGGAGAGTGGGGAGCTTGACATCAAAGACGTGAAGAGCTTGGAGACTCGACTCAAGGTGAGGCGAGAAAAGAGGCTGATTGACCACTAACTTAAACAAATCAGGGTCTTAAAAAGAATGTAAACCGTAAGTGAGTCCCTCCATTTTTTTTTATTAATTTTTATGGTATTGTATTTGGCTATTATTTTGAATATTTTTTGAGAGGCTATTAAATTTGAAATTGTTGCATTGTAAGTTGTTCTTTCTTAGTTTTTCAAATAAAATATTGATACTTATCTCACCTAAATAGTCAAAGTCATGTTAAATAACCAATAAATAAGAATTAACAATATATTGTGAAATAAAAATAGAAATTCACGCCATGACGACGACGATATATAATTTATCATTTGCAATACTTTGATACCACAACCACAACTGCGATTGCAATCACGTCTTTGACCGTAATTTTATTGCATTCCTTGAGGTCTGTGATATCTGATAACTACATAGAACCTTGTACTTTCTGTATGGCATGTGTCATTTATGTGATGAATCACATCATACCCGTAATATAACTGCACTTGACACTTTGATCGTTCACCCTTGTCAGAGAATCGTGTTTTGCTGTCACTTACTTTAGCCTTGTCCATTGATAGGTAGTTATCAATACCAGCATAAATGCCTTCCCCCCCCCCTCCTTTTCTCCTTTCTGCCTACCTTGCATTGGTGCATTGCTTTTAATTTCAAAGTCCTAAAACATTCATACCAAGGGCCAAGTCCAGGTCTGTCCTGACTATGAGAAATAAGGTCAAGTGTTGTCTTTTGAGTTATAAGAAGCTATGATGGGGAAGCATAAAGGACTTGGAAGATGACTGATATGAATGAAACTCATGTGTGAATCATCTGATATACTGCTTAAGGCCTTCAACTCTTCGCATGGTTGCTTGCTTCATTTAAACATGTCTCCTCTTGATGCATTTAAGTAGCGCCTGGGTTGCATCTTCAATTTTCACTCACTGACAGCTGATTTTGATGACTGTCAAATGCCTTACAGGCTAAAGTCTCATGTGAGGTCTACGTAAATCCAAACAATCAGACGGTTATGCGTCAGAACTGCTATCCTGAGGTGAGTTGTGTGCTCCGTTTTCCGTTTCTTTCTTCTTTTTTGTTTTTTGATGTACGATTTATGGTGTAAGGAAGAGAAAATCCTGTTGAATCATCATGATTTCCTGATTATAAAGCTTATTATTTACGCAGTTTTGTCTGATTCTTCCCATCTCTATGCTCCTATTTTGTTCACGTGCAATTATATATGTCAGCTTATTCATAGACCTCTTTTTACTTCTATTCATATGCAGTGAATTGAATCTAAATGGAACCTCAGATCGTGCGTGTTTTCTTGGTCTTCATAGAAGAGCTACCCCTGTCGTAATCCTGTCTATATATATATATATATATATATTTAGTCGATGCTATCATTTGACTATGCAAGAATCAGCCAAACCTCGAGTTCTATGAGAAATCAAGTACCATTAGCTGATTTGCAGGCGGGCGATAAGGAAGGCTTTTTGCTGTGAGATGGTGGTTGGGTTTGGGAGTTTTCTAACTGTTTACGTATTAAACTTTTGGGTGTGGCAGGGGGTGGAAAGAAGAAATATTATCAATACCATCAGTTTAATACAAATGTTCCATTGGAGGAACTGAGTAGTAATTTTACGAGTCATGGTACTATTATTCCCGTCAGTCTGCTTGTAAGCACAGTTTCTACATTGTATGTACAGTCAGGATGGACTATAAATGTTTTTGTTGGTCTTGATAAGTTCGCTGTATTTGTGTGTTTACTAGCTTGTGTATTTGTATGCTTATTTTAGTTGACGTGTGTCATTATTATTTGAATCAACATCTATCCTACTTTTAGCTTTATTTATGTGTTTTTATTTTAGTTGGCGTTTTTGTGGCTCAATGTTTATTATTATTTAGATCTGATTCATGTATTTGGGTTTATTTTAGTTGGTGTATATCCTTGGATTTATAGTTATTACAAGTTCAAGACATAAGGTGTATCTTTTTTCCCGACAAACTGTAGGAAGAAAGATTTTAAGCGTGCTTCTTGGTTTGTATTTGGTGCCACTAGACTTGAGTCCAGCCACTTTAGGTAGATGGATCAAGAATTGAACTAAATTCAACGAGTCCTAAAATTGTGGAGCAAGCTTTTGATCCTATGTAGTTGGCATGTAAACGGATTTTTAAGGTTTGTTAAAATAAAATACATATTATACTAAATAATATATATATATATATATATATATATATATATATATATATATATATATGTCTTAACTGGTAAATGTTATATTGAATGCCACAGTTAATTAAATATATCGTCTTTCAAATTATTAGTCAGATTAGCATTTTTGTAGTAATTGATGTGTGCAATGTATCATTATAATAGGTCCTACATTGAATTTGGATTTGAAATTATTGAATCTGGACTCATTTAACTAGACCTAAATCTGATATGTTTGGTTTAGAAAAATCTTAGATCTAAATTATTTATTAATGGATTAGATTCAACGGATTTAGATTAAATGTATGATTTATTATCTTTTAATCTGATGGGTCTATTTTGAGGAATTGAACATTGTCCATTACTCTATGCTAAGGAAGAAAGTAATTTATAATATGTTGGCTCGGGTTGGATATCGTCTAGAACTTTGGATATGGGTTTACATTTTGATAATTGTCCTATTGATGCAGGAGAGTGTCTAGAGGAGCATGTAAATTTGTATTTGATATTTACTTGTAAATAAAGAAAAAAAGGCATCAAATCTTGAAAAAGAATATTACCTCTAGAGATATTTGTGATAGTTGGTATGTTGCATAGACTATCTCTTTGTATTTTTGTCAATAATAATATCAATTAATTATTAATTGTAGACTTCTTGTTATATATAATAGTAGTAATTAGTAAGTAGCAATGAGATGCTTTCTTCTTTCTCACCCTCTATTACATATTGTCCAATTTTTTTTTGGATCTATATAAGTTAGGATATTTTCTTTTCAATATACTTTCAAAACTTATTAGATCAATTAAATTATATTATATCAGTAAAATTTCGGCACGTGATAAAAATTAGAATAAGTCATAAAAATTATTAATCTTGAGATGAATTAGAATCAGTCACGATCTATTAATGAACCTTTAACCTTTCGGCACGTGACTACAGTCATAAAAATTTTCGAGGTTGGGTTATATTAGGGTATTTTTATATATTGCATTGACATATCAATTTTTGTAATGTAAAATGTACTTTGGAAGCATTTTTGGCATAACAATTTTTATAATTTATTAAACCTTTTAAACAGTGTCAAAAAAATATATTTTTTTATTTAGGGTAAAAATACGTCTTGCATAATATAAACGCACATCTTGTTAAATATAAATACACACTTTCTATGATAACGAAGCACATTTTTTAACTATATAGTAGAAAAGAATTGATATATTATTTTTAAATTTTATCAACTTTTTTTCTAAATGATAGTGATACTGTATACATATTACTGAATATAGGTGCACATCATTAAAGATATAATACACATATTATATTTGTTAGTTTCTCATTTCGTTACTTCCAATCAAGTAATTCCTTAGATCTCTGGAGAAATATAATTTACCAAAAAATCATTTATTTACACTCAATTTCATGAGCTTATAGTAATATCAAACAAATACATAATTGATAAAAATATGATTTTTTTTATTATAAAAAAATAGGGAATTCAAATAACATAGCTAAAATAAATAGGGATTTTTAGGATCTGAGTGTCTTTTACCCCCAAATAATTGATCAGGGGGTTCGAATCACATCTAGTATACAATAAATATAGTACATATAAATGTAAAGATGTGATCGGATGAACGCAGCATTATCATAATACCCCCCCCCCAACAATATATATGTTGTGTGGAAAAAAAAATATATAACCAACATAAATAAGTACGAAAAATAAAGTTGTATTCTTATGGAACATTCTTTGTCAATATATATGAAGGAAAATTCTTGTTTCGGATTTGTACACACAGAGAACAAATACCAAATCTGACTTGTAGAAGCTTAGACGAATCGACGATAAGTATGAAGTCAGAGATGGCACACAGCGAAAAGATTGGCACGATTCACACCATCACAAGCCTCGCTCACATGGCCACCCATCATCCCACAAATTTACGGGTTTTAGCCGCCCTCTCCGAGTCAAGTCCGTGTCATTGACCGCGTTCCTTCCATCTCACTCTCAGAGCACGTTTTTCGACGAAACTTACAACTGCTTCTACATGTCGTATAAATACCTAACACAACCGATCCCCGCCGCGGCACACCAGATTCGTTCATCTTGTAGCACATTGGAATTCATTCCTGCACCACATTACGATTCACCTCTCTCTGTCCGCCTATTCCATTTTCCTGAACCCAGAGACTTCAACCCTAGAATTTGATCTTTAGATTTTTCGATCGAGAAATGAATACGATGAGATCCCGCGTTGCTCCAATTATTATTGCCGTCATGTTTATTGTGCTTATGAGAGTTGGCTATGCCCAAACGGTTCCTTCTCCTGCTCCCGGCGGTCCGTCCAGTAACGGTATGCTAATTCTAAGTTCTTCGATTTCCAGCGATCAAATCTTTATGTTGAATAATCAATCCCTTTTTCTTTCTTTCTTTTTTTCAGTAAATGTTATTTAATCAATCAATTTTCTGATCTAGATTCAATTTTTCTGTTTTTCTTGTGGACGATGCAGGCACGGCTCTTGACCAAGTAATTGCTTATTTTCTCCTGCTCGTGGCCCTCGCCGTCACATACCTCGTTCACTGATCTACTATTTTTTTTTATATATATAAATAAAATTTTTTCACAGCTTAATTGATACATTGGACATTTAAAAAAAAAAATCTTATTTATATGTACTCATTTTGATTATGAGAAAAAGATTGATTCTTTTTAGTTGCTTCATGTAAATATATGAGATTTTCTCCTACATTATACATTTGCCAGGAGGATTCGACTAGTTTTGTATCGCTACATGTTATTGGTTTCATATGTACGCTGAATAAAATAAAAATGAAATGAAAATTCTATCGGCATGGAAAGAATCTACGCATCAAGATGTAATAATGACAGTAACAATAATTCGTCCGTGTAATAATCACCTCTATAACTGGTGAATAATTATTATTTTTTAAATTTTTTATTGAAGGCTCGACCAAAATACATTTACGTTATAGTTCCAGTTAAGATTGCATCTTTCAATTCGTACAATCTGGAAATGAAAAATTCCAAAATAAATATTTTAATAGATAATGGGTTTCGTACTCAGCAAGATTGTGATGGAGGCATAAAAATCTGGTTCTTCAACAAGAACAATCCCGGGTTAGATGTATAAAATGAACGATTCTCTACGGAGCATATGTCATACGAATGTCGAAGGAGGGAAATCGCATTAGAACAATCAATCAAGTTCCTGTACCAACATCCTTAAGCCCTTTAAGCAACTTTTTTTTTTTGTAATTTCAGCGAACATGCTTTTGCTTTAGCAAGAAGAGCTGAGTATTTGTGTCTTACACTAATATCATGTTCAGCAACACAGTGATGAACCTGTCCGTTGTAATCTCTTTTCACTGCAGCGATGCCTTTAACACATTCACGACAAGATCCATCAACATTGATCTTCGTCATTGAAGAAGCGGATGGTTTTCGATAAGTTAGAATCAAGAATGTTTAAGCACTGAGATTGCCATTAATCAATGTAATTCGAAGCAAAAGGAAGTAATGAATTGCTGAATTTAATGTTGACTTGATAATAATGGGTTCTTAAAAGTTATTTATCAAAATTAGTTATTTAAAATAATTACTTATTTTTAAAACTTTTTAGGCTACCCTTTTTTAAATAAGTAATTATTACATAGAGAACTACTTTTGATAAGTAGCTCTAAACATGGTATATCTTATTTGTTGTCGGATGCTATCCTATTTTTGGGGTTACATAATGCCTATAGACTGTGACAAACCCATTGATGAGCCCCTAACTAGCTCTAGAACACTACTGGAATGGAATTATGACTTTTGAATGTGTTCATATGATGACCCAAAGTAAATCCAAACAAAACCAGGCTAACACCTTCAACTTGAAGGAAATGATCGGGTATGGCAACTCAATTCTCATCCAAGGTAGGATATATGGTCCAACCTGCCTCATCAAACCATCCAAGTACCTTGTATGGCCCAACAATGAAGCTCGAAGGAAAAGGTGGGTGTAGTCTAATCAATACCCCTCCCTCCCCGATCTCCAGTCTCCACGATCCTTGCAATCACATCCAACAACAAACACCATCACTAGTTCAAACAAGTTTGAAGTTCCACATCTCCAAACATCCAAAGACGGTGTAATATTTATTTGGTTATAATAAAGTACTAAGGAAAGAAAATCAAAATCAAAATACCTTTTTTTTTCAAACTTTCTTCAAAAAAAATTAAATAGTTAATCTACAATAAATTTATTATTTACTCTTTGGGACTTTACAAGAACCAAATAGAGCCTAGGTGAATGACCACCCTCCATAATTAAATGCATGATTTAATGCTCACTGCTCAATAATGATCTCTTAATCACTTAATGTGTAAGATATTAAGGATATTTTATACTCCACACTCACACCTCCATATTCCCGCCATAATTTTGAAAATTGAACTAGTCAATCAATTATTATCAGTATTGATTCACCCATTTAGTGGACAGACCAGAGGTTTGAATTGGATAGATAAGTGATGCAAATTTGGTTAAATAATATAAAATATGGCTCCTAGTTATTTTTTGATCCACTAGTCAATTATCATTGGCCCGACTTATTCTTGGCCAGATTTGAACACTCAGGAATCGATACATAAAATTTAACTATTGTCCTGATCAATTCACTAGTTTGACTATCTGATCCAATCCAAATTTTAAAACTATGCTTCCAACATAGGACTATACTCCTACCACCATCCGTAGAGTTTACATCAGTAGCCCATGGTTTAGATTACTCCTTTTATATTAATTCTTGTCTCCTTGCATTTTTGTACGCTTCTCACATCCTATGTTATTAATGTGAAAGTCAAAGGTGACTTTAGGCTGATACAAAAATGCAATGGGCGTTGTTTTTGCTAATGTCTCTTGTAGTACGTTAGTGGACAAATAAAGTAAAACAATATATAATTCAATCAACTTTGATCAATGTCTATGCCTGGTGTTGCTCTTCTTTTACTATTTAGTTCAACTGTAAAGAATTACAAATCTAGCAATCGAGTCTAATTCTATACATAGGTCACCCCAAAACTAACCTTAGAATAACTCTTGATACTCTCATACCCTCTAACAAAACATGCAAATGAAGAATAGATACAGGTTTTTGAACTTTTATGCTTTTATGATAAATAAATAGTACACTTTATACTCTTGCTATTGTAGATCAACCTCTCTTGAATGTTGATTGGCTTGCTCACTATTTTTATCTTCAAATTTCTCACTATATGCGTTTTTTCCTCTCGAATATCAAATAACTCTTTGTCGCTCAATTTATTTTCTAATTCTTGGTAGGTATGCTTTAAATAGACCTTGATTATCATTGATCCTTGAATCTTGACAAATAACTACACGAAAATATCTCTTGCAAATTTATCTTTAACTTCATGAAGAATCTTTGTTGCCTTAGTCCTAAGAATCAAGCGCATATTTTCAACATTTATTTATGATCCAAACGTCTTGATATATCTATTAATATATGGATATCTTCAGCCCAAAAATCTTCTGTGATATTAGCAACGGTATTGGGAAATTGTTAAGGTAGTGCCTTGCCTATGCTTGTTCCCAATTCTATACCGAGATTAACCGTCATCTTTCAATACTTCTTTCCTTTACTTGAATAGCTTAGTTATTCATACATTGAGATTTAATATTTTGAGATGTTTGAAGATAACTTGAATACTTCTTTGACACTTTGCTTTAAATCATCTATTCATTGTGATTGTCTTAGCAATTTGATTAGTATGGATGTTCCTAATCTTGTTCTAAGTTTTGTACTCAGACCTATTTGCATCAGCGAATCTAAATACGTTTAATATAGTCATAAAAAAAAGCAATCACAAATTTATATGTTTGGAATAATCAAAACACATGTGAAACCAACAATAAATGATCAACTTTGTCTATATAAAGTAGATAAAGTGGGCAAATAGTGCCAATATTGGAACCTCACTTATTAATATTTACTCTAGTATTAATAAAATCCAATATTGTCCTCCATGTAAATAAATGTGCATATGGTTGAGTTTTTATGAGATTCCAATATGTGTCCTGTGATATAAAAGTTATAATGATAAAATTTGAAGAACTTAAATGCAAGTTAGATTAATGTAAAGTAATATAAAGTGACTTAGGAGAGAAAATGCCTTTGGGATAAGTTCTCCAAATAAGAAAATATTTTGATGGGAATTGGTTCAAGAGAGGGATTTGAAGTATATGAAGTGATTCATAAGAAGTGAAGCAAAAATGAATTAATTCAATATTTCATCTAATGGGGTATGATTTACCCGAGCTATATTTATAACTGTAATTACTAGCATGTCAGCATGTGAATGACCAATACGTTTGAATTTTAAGATGCCTTCTACCCATAGATCATGTCAAATATCTATGTTCTTCCATTCCCACATGAAAAAAAAAATGAAAGGTTTCATGATACCTCTGAGTTTTAGCATATACTTCCAGGTTGGTGAAATAGTTTTCCTAGCTTTGATATTTCCAAATTTAAACCAGTTATATTTGTTCTTAAAATTTTTGCCCACGTATAGTGAGGTTGAGATAAAAATAAAATCATTGAGAGGATTGAAAGAAGACTTGTAGGTTCAAAAGGAAGACTATTGTCTATGAGAGGCCGACTAATGCTATTGAAGTCTGCACTAAGTAATCTTCCCATATACTATATGTCCATATTTAATATGACAGAAGGTGTGGTAAAAAAAAAATCCTCTTTCGGCTGCTTTTGTGCAATGGAAGTGAATCATAGAGGCTAAAGATGCACCTAATTAGTTGGTAGATGGTGGAAAGACCTAAAATATTAGGGGGGGGGGGAGGGAACTAGGCATTGGACCATTAGCAATATACATCACAAAAATATTACCCTAATTGGTGATTGATCAATTCTAGTGACGCACTATGACAACATATTATAATTGGAAAATACCGTCAACACCTTACTTTATGCCTTGAGCCATGGAAAACTCCAAGAAAGGTAGGTTATTGGTGAGATATATGTGCCCCAATTATCAGGAATCAAATGTTGAGTAATTTGTTCAAGACAGGATTGTCTATGTGGTTAGGTAATGGAATCAATATGCGATTTTGGGAGGATATATGTGTAGGAATAGTATATACGTAGCAATAATAACTACTAAGAAATGCAAAATTATTTAAGCTTTGGAAAAATTACTTATCGAATATAGATGTCAGTGAAATTAATCGCTACCCTAAAGTAAATTACAACCTGATCTCCAGTATAATTCCGTATGCTGGTTTTCCCCTAAGGTTAACACACCGATCCTCTGATCTCACACACTCAAGATTGAAGAGTATGAAAAATTATAGATTCAATGCCCAGTAATTTTATATATACAAAAGATAGAAAGAGAAGCTAATTTTGAAAATGCAGTCGGGTTGCACTGTGCTGAAGAAAGTTCTGAACAATAGTTAAAATATAAAATCATGGAAGAGTGTAACATCTTCCACTCCGTACATGACAAAAGAAATAGAAGGAAAAAATCAATAGCAACACCAAAAACACAACTGATGAAGACCGAGCAAAATGTTCAAAAAGCTTAGAATTTTAGCAAAAAAAAAGTAGGGTCTGTCTGGAGCTATGACACACCCATACCCATGCCCAACCTAGCCCATTGCGTGCACTTGTGTGTGGTATATAGTTTAGACTATAAGCCACACAAAAAAACCCAAACAAGAAATTCAAACAATCCATTTGGTAAGTAAGTATAAAACTTGAGAAAAACACAACTTGCCCACCAATGTAGGACATGATATATAAGCAAATAGAAGCTCTATGTTCTACCATTGTTCCAACAATCCCCCACCAATGGCAAAAGAAAACACAAAATGTCTAGGTATAGAAGGAATAACACTTAAGTAACAATGTCACGAGGATTGAATTGATACATAGTGAAATAAGGCAATAGTCGTGTCTAAGGAGTGAAAAAATCTTGAACTACTTTTACAAAGACTAAGACCCCCAAAACACATGTCTTAACTTAAAAATCCGCATATTACACGAAAATATATATGTGATTTTGATGGCCATAAGCACACCTTAGATACTCATGAGTTCTCTAGAAACATAAGGTGAATCCATTAAGCACTTCCCACCAGCATTACCATATAAGGCTATGGATTCATTAAGAGTATAACAATGCTTAACCTTTGTTATGTTTGGCATTGAGTTCATCAAGTCCATCTCATTAGGACCACCTAAAATAGGACTATTAACTCATTTAGAGATTAAGTTATACCTAATAAAATACTACCACCTACCATAGGGATGAGAATGTAGTCTAATAGAGTAATCATATGGCTTCGTTTGACCACAAGTGGTATCCACTATACTTTCCTAATCTCAAAGGCTTAAGCCCCACCCCTCCTATTAATTTGAGGATAACTCTCCTCGTTAGACCCATGGTAAGAGGATCTGTCATACTTCTCTCTAATTTGACAAACTCTAAGAAGATCGCACCATTCCTCAATAGTTGTCGTACCGAAATATGTCTTATATGAATGTGTCTCATTTTACCATTATACCTACCATTCTTGGAAACACATGAATCATAATGCAAGGAAACTAGTACATTTGGCTTCCTACACAATGGCACATCAGCCGACAAGTTCCTCAACCATTCGGCCTCTTGACCAGCTAACTCAAGAGTAATAAACTCAGACTCCATCATAGATTGAGAGATATAAGTCTTATTAGTAGAATTCCATGACACATCTCCTCCTGCCAGTGTGATAACATATCCACTAGTGGTACTAGCCTCATTATTATCTAAAATATGATAAGCATCAGTAAATCCTTTCAACATAGTAGAAAATTTATAAAAATGCAAACACTGATCCTTAGTACCCTTAAGATATCTAAGTTAACAATGAAGTGTTGACCAATGATCTCTATTTGGGTTTTGAGTATACCTACTCATTTCAATCAGGTCTAATACAATTCATGAGAAACATCACACTGCCTATGATTTTAGCATATTCTTCTTGAGAAACACTTGAACCTTGGTTCTTTTTTAAATGAATGCTAGGATCATAGGGAGTTTTTGTGACACCCCAAAATTCACTACTTTTATTTTAAAGCGGAAGTAATTAAAATACTTAATTTAAAACCCGTAAATTCTAGGGATGTTACCGCCACACTTAGTACTAAATCGGTTCTCTCCGAAAATTTCAGTATCAAGCGCTAAGGCTAAAAAGATTAATATAAAACTTAAACCAAGATTTCATAAAATGAATTAAAGAGATAATAACTTAGAAATCAGAGTACGCGTAAAGAATTATAATTAATAATCACAACGAGATATAATTTTACAATTGTTAAAAGGTCCATCTCAAATACTGAACACAAAGTAATAAATCACAAAAGATAACTCTGATACAAAGAGAATTAGTAGAAGTGACATAAAATAACAAGAAGAGTAAAAACAACCATGATACTCTCAAACTTTGAGCCCACACCCTAGCTCAACACTCAGCCCCGACTGATGTCTCGCCTACCTGCACAAAGTCAGAAGGGCATACTACTCGTGGGAATGAGCAGCACCCATGAAAAGGGTGATCAGTATGCTATGTACTGAGTAAGGTAACCGAGCACTAAGGCCAACACATAAGCATATAGAATCATGCAGAACGATACTCAACTTACACTTTCAAACCCACATATATAGTACATAAGGTCATGAAGAAATTATACCACTTATAAATGATCAAGGCCACATATAAAGTACATACTTATTCCAAATTAGTTATTTAATTACTATTTTATTACAAATCAATTCATGCCATGTTCTTTATCAAGTCCACACGAGTACGGGAACTCCACTATTTTAGCCGGTGGATCAGTCGCGAGGGTACATGCTCTGCCACTATTTTAGCTAGTGGATCGGTCGCGAGGGTAACATACCCTGCCACTATAGTATGCCGGTGGATCGGTTTGGCCCCTTCTCGTACAGTATTCCACTGTAGGTAATTAGTGTATTTCCCATGTCTTAGCAACTGTAGGGTTTGATTTTGTTGAGCTCCGGATCCTCCACTATTATAGCCGGTGGATCGGTCGCAAGGGTACATGCCTTGCCACTATTTTAGCCGGTGGATCGGTCGCGAGGGAAACATTTCCTGCCACTATTTTATGCCTGTGGATCGGTCTGGGCCTAGCTCAACATCTTCCACTTTACGTAATTAATATCTTAAGTATCTTATTTACAAGCTTTGATCCAAAACATGCATGAATCATCCCCTTTACACTTCACACATCATAAATCATAAATTCCATATTCATAATTACACATTAATAACCAAATACACATGATACCATAAAAATTCTAAGCAACCACAACAAACCTTGATTGTCCACACAAACCCTAGTTCGGTCTCCTATGGACCCTTATATAATCTCCATGTACTATTTTTCATCCAAAATGTTCAACCACCCAAATAACACTTACACTACCTTCCTTATATCCCAAATCAACCTTTCATATGCAAATTTCACTCCCATGCAAACTTTACACATCCCATGCAACCTTTCAAACTTTTCATGCAACCCTAAATCCCATGCAATCATTAACTCTCATGCAAAACCCTAACTCCACCATGCAAACCCTAATACCACCATATAACCATTAATACCACCATGCAACCATTAATACAACCATGCAAACCCTAATACCATAATACAACCATTAATACCACCATGCAAACCCTAATACCACCATGAAAAACCTAATACCACTATATAACCATTAATACCATCAGGCAAACCCTAATACTACCATGCAACATTAGCTCCATGCAAAGCCCAACGCCATGCAAACCCTAATACCATGCATCCCACAACTCCATGCAAAACTCTACACCACATTGTTATACTCCCCATTATTATTTTACAACCCTATAATGCATGACTTAAGGCTACATCATACAATAATAATAACACACTTATACACATAACTCTCATGCCACAATTTATTCACACCAACCTATTTCAACTCCATATCATGCTCATTCATAACAATTATACAATGCACACATGAAATACACTATAATTCATATCACATGGCATGCATAGCATAAAATCATATATTACACATATGGCCTTAGCACCCCTTATGTAAAACAACACCGATCTTAGAGCACGCTCCTATGCTTCCTTAGGGCTTTGACTGGTTTCACCTATTATGAGGGAAAAACTAAAATTAGACTCCCTCCTATCAAAATACTATTAATCACTAACTTATTATAAGACTAGGTTTTTAAATAAATACTAATATATTAATAAAATAACATTAACTAATTACTAACTTTGCTAAAGATATAGAAATAATAGAAATATTATAAATTTGATAATATAAGGTTCAAAACTTTACCCTAATAATAAAATAATGATACTAAAATAATAATAGCAAAGATAATAAAAGTAATATCAAAGTTAATATGAACAATAATAGGAATAATAGCAACCATAACCTAAAATAATACTAATAATAATATTAGTAAAATAACTAATAAAATTTAGTAATAATAGTGATGAAATATTAATAATAATAATAATAATAATAATAATAATAATAATAATAATGATGATGATGATGATGATGATGATGATGATGATGATGATGATGATAAAAACCATAATAATATTGTAATAATAATAATAATAATAATAATAATAATAATAATAATGATGATGATGATGATGATGATGATGATGATGATGATGATGATGAAAACCATAATAATATTGTAATAATAATAATAATAATAATAATAATAATAATAATAATGATGATGATGATGATGATGATGATGATGATGATGATGATGATGATGATGATGATAAAAACCATAATAATAATAATAATAATAATAATAATAAGGATAATATTTGAAGATAAAAATAAGTAGGGTTTCCACCCTACATTGAGTAATACTAACTTAATAAATAATACTAATAACACTAGTAAGAATAAATACTAATAATAATAAAAATACTAATAACCCTAATAATAATAAGACATGACATTTATAATACTACTACTAAAATTTAAAATAAGTACAATAGGGTTTCAGCACTATATAAAATAATAATACTAACACTTGAATATAATAATAATAATAATAATAATAATAATGATAATAATAATAATAGCAAAACTAATAGTAAAGTAGTTGTAATATTAATAATGGAATAATAATAATAGTAATTCGAAATAATAATAATAATAATAACAACAACAACAACAACAACAGCATATTAATATTAAAAATAAAGATAATAACAATAATAATAATAATAATAATAATAATAATAATATTAAAATCAAATTAAAAGTATAATAGGGCTTCGGCCCTCAACAGAATAATAATAAGAACATTGATATTAATAATAATAATACATATTAATAATGGAAATAATAATAATAATAATAGGAATAATATTAAAATAAATGCAATAAAATAATTTAAGACTTGTAAAAATAGGGAAAAGGGTTGAGAGGGTCTAGGGTTCAACCTTAGGCT
The DNA here is from genome assembly GCA_039764185.1 of Tamarix austromongolica. Lineage (NCBI taxonomy): Eukaryota > Viridiplantae > Streptophyta > Magnoliopsida > Caryophyllales > Tamaricaceae > Tamarix > Tamarix austromongolica. The sequence goes on along the minus strand of CM077811.1, from coordinate 37,795,536 downwards.
GGCGGGGATAGGCGGCACCGGCGCAGGTTCACGGCGGCAGTGGCGGCGACCGAAAAAAGGAAGAAAAGGGAAAAAGTTGGATGCTGGGAAAAAGAGAGGCAGAATGGAGGTGGAATTTGGGGTGTTTAAGACTGCCCAGAGGGAGAGGAGCATAATAAGGGTGGTGGCACAACCAATGGTGGCGGCGCACGGCAGCGGCGATGGTGGCCGAATGGGGAAGAAGGAGAGAAAGAGAGGAGGAGAGGGAGGGAGAGAAAAATAAAGGTAGGGGAAGGTAGAGGAGGGTCTGCAGAAGAGAATGGGAGGTGAAAGAAGCGGCGAAAGCGGCTGAAGAGGTGGCTAAGGGCGGCACAAAGGGTGGCGGAGGTGGAAGGAAGGGCTATTTGGGAAGACTACTTCGCATAGCCGGGGTGGCTTGTGCAGAAAGAATCGAGGGATATGGGATGTTTGGTTAGCTAGAGGGCGGTGCAAGGAAGAGTTTGGTAGGCGGATTGGGCGGCGGCGTTGGCCGACGGCGGTAGGGCTAGCGTCTAAAGGGGTGGTGGCGCCAAGGGAGGTATTTTTTGAACTTCAACCAAAAATTTGACTCAATGCTGCTATGGGGTGTATTTATAGGCTTGAAAGGAAGTTAGGGTTGAAGGCAAAGTGGGGGAGTGGTAGGCAGGAGTGGGCACCGGTCGACGAGGACAACCGATGCACTTTCTCGATCATGGTCTGCAAGTGGCTAGGGGAGAGGGAAATCGTGCAAGGAATGGGAGAATTGGGAAAACAGGTGTGGTCAGTGAGTCGATGTGGAAGAGAGGGGGAGAAAGTGGGCAGTGAACGTGCGTAGTTGTCGGCGGAATTTTCGGTTGATGGCTGCGGTGGAGTTACAGGTATAGGTCGGCGAGTTGGGTAGGTGTGAAGGAAGAAGAAGAAGAAAAGTGGGGGAACCAATGGTTCTGGGGAGAAAAGAAAGAAAAGAAAAGAAGGGGAGTCGGCCGGTCGGGCGACGCAAGGTAAGGTTTGTTAATTAAAATAATGTGCTTTTGGGATAAAAGGGAAGAAACACAGCGCGCCATTAAAAGAAGTAAGTCTGGGCCGCGCAGGTTGGGCCTCGCCGAAGGAGATGGAAGGAGGGAGGGAACTTGGGCGGCGAGCTGGCCCAGGTCAGGGAGGAGAAAAAGAAAAAGAAAAGAAGAAGGAAAAATAAAGAAAAAGGAAGAACGAAAAGGAAAAATAATGGGTTAGGTTAATTAAATTAATTGGAATATTTGGGATATTTAAAAATAATGATATTTAAATAAAATAATATTTAAATCTCTTTTTAGGCTAAAATAGGATTTTTAAAAGATTTTTCATAAATTCCATTTTAATTAGAAAACACTCTAATTTTCTCAAATTAAATTATTTATAAAATTAATATTAATTTGAAACTATTTTCTCCTTCTTATTTAAAATAAAATTTATTCTGTTAATTTTTAAAATAAAATCCTTAATTAGTTAAAATACTCAAATTTCCTCTAATTAAAATACTTATAAATTTCTTATTAAGTTGCCCTAATTAATTTCCTTTTATTTTAATAAAAATAACCTATTTAATTAATTTTCACAATAAAATCTTATTTATTAATAAATAATAAAATTAGAATTTTCGGGGCAATTCAATTTTCACGGAAAATTCATCATGACAATCAAACTTTTCTAATATCTTATCAATATAATATGTTTGATTCAAAGGTAGGGTGGCATGAGGTGTTAGTTGTTTGAGTGAGTTTGTGGCACGGATGAGGGACTTGCATGAGTTTATGGAGTACATAAAGGGAACTTATGTGAGCTTCTGACGTAGGAAGCGGTGGAGTTGTATAGGTTTTTGATGCAATAGGGGTTGAGTTGCTTGAGGTTGGATAAGTGACACAAAGCTTTTCTATAAGAAAATGGTGGATATCTGACCGAATAACGCACAAAGAAGTTGAGGGAAGAAAGAGGAGGCCTGGGGATAAGTTAGGTAAGGAAATAAATAAGGTGAAGAGAGAGAATTAAGAGGGTATATATAGGACATTATTGTACAAATGGTTGAGATGGACATTATTGTACCAATCCTCACGCACGCCTGCCCCTTTCCTTTTCTCTCTCCTAACCAACAACTCCTCCCTGCCATGGCAGACCTACGCCGCCTATCGCTGCCATCCTGTGGTCCTGCCTCACCTGCCCCCTTTTTTCCCTTCCCCCTTTGTCATTTTCCCCTTCATTTGGTCTATATATACCCCATAAGCAACCCCATAATTGGATTCCTTTTTTGTAGCCCAGAAAACTTCCCTTTGCGCCACCTTCCAATCAAACGACCACCCTGTCACCGCCGCCTGAACCACCCAATAAACCACTCCTTGCATCACCCTCTACCAAACTACACCTCTCACCGCCCTCGATTCACCTGCATAAGCCACCCAGTAGTGAAAAGTTCACTCCCCGATCAGCCACACCTCGACCATTGCCACCCTTCTCACAACCGTTCACCGCCTATTCCGCTACAACAACCTTCCCCTCTACCCCCCAAAACAACCTCCCCTACCTTCGTCTTCTTCTCCCTTCTCCTCCCTCCACCACCTTCGGCCACCACACCTGCCACCATGCGCCAACCCCTTTGGCTGCACCACCACCCCCATTCCAACCCTCTCCACCTGAGGCACCCACCACCACCTTAGTCACCTCCTCATTCCCTCTCTCCTAGCCTATACTACCATATCTCCACCTCTCTTCTCCCTCCACCGCTACTGCCGGTGCCACCATCGTCCCTAGGTGGTATTCTAACCTCCTCCATCACTATTGCCGGTGCCACCATGGTCACTAGGTGGAATTCTAACCTCCTCCACCCCTAAACCCTTTTTATACAAGTGTTAGCTATTTTTAGTAGTATTAATAGTATTACTCTTAATATTATTATTGTTATCATTATTACTATTACTATTATTATTATGTTATCATTTTTATTATTTGACCTAACCCCGAAATATTCTAACTAATATTATTATTAGTGTCACTCTTGTCATTACTTTATTATTACTAATATTACTATTATTATTACTTAGAGTGGGTTGTTATTAGTATTATCACTATAACTACTATTATTATTAGTATTAGTAATATTAAAACTATTATCATTAATAATATAAATATCGCTATAATTACTTTAACATGAACCGATGTATCTACTAATGCCTATTTTGATTAGTAGTAGCATGATTAGCTACTTTAAGAATAATAACCCTACTTTTACTTATACATCTACTATTATCATTATTAGCTGTAATAATAGGCTATGTGCAGGGTAAGGTAGGGATACTGGTAATTTTGGTAAGAGGAAAGTTAACCCATAGTATTTCTCTCTTATTGGTGAATCAAGTCAAAACCCTAAGGAGGTGTAGGAACATGCTCCAAGACTAGTGTCGTATTAGATAATGATGTGGCTAAGACCAACTATGTGTGTGTTATGTGCCTTTTGTGCCATGTATTATGTTATATTGTGTACTTTATGATTATTAATGCCTATTTACTTATGGCTCAGCTTGGAGTTGAGGTATGCTTATGTGACTTCCTTATGGCATGTGTATAATGCTTATATATGTTGTGCTTATGATATTATATAATGTGACCCTCTAGGACATGCATGCTAGGAAGTTTAATAATATGATATGAGATGAAAAAATAAAAAGGGAAAGAGGGGAAGCGAGTTGATTAAAGGGACATAAGATTGACCTAATTATCTCATGACCCATGAAGGGGAAAATAAAAGGAGGTTATGATCAAAATGAACGAGTGATGTGAATCTTGCATGGGAAATTTCTAGTGTTTGCATGGGATGGATGGAGTCTGCATGGAGATGATATTTACTTGAAAAAAGTTTATCTTGGGGCGTAAGTAAAGTAAGGGGAGAGTTATGGAGTGATTAGAGACTTGGGATGAAAAATATTACGTAGGTTAGTATAAGGGTGTATAGGGGACTTCGTTAGGGTTTGGAAGGAAACCCTAATATGAGGAGGAATGTGAAAGTAAAAGTAATTGCGGAAGAGTAGAGTATGTAATAAGAGTGGAAATTTATTATATGAAGAATGAGTATGGGTGCCATAGGGAAGAAGAGATGTTAGGAGAAAATGGAGAAGTGACTCGTAGGGGAAGTAAGTGCTAGGGTTTGGAGTGGCCCATTAGGGTTCATGATCACATGTGTAATCGGCGAGTAAAGTGATATGATTAGGGTTGAATCTAAATGAGATGAGGTGTTGGGAAATAAAATAAATAATGGTTGTGTGAGTCAGAGGAAAATTGGGCCACATAGGTCCAATTAGGATTTCAGGGGAAAATCCTAGAGGATGATAGTGAGTGGATTTGGATGTCATAAGGTGAAGGGCATTAACCCACACCCTTAGGAGTTGGGTTTTTTTTTATGAGTAAATGGATGTCGGAGTGTGATAGGAGGTGCAGAAGTCTCAAGATATGGGACGGGCCCTCTCGGGAGGATAGAAGTAGAATGTTGTTGACATGCATGCCAAGGGTGAAATATTTATTGAATAAGACATGAATAAAATACTAACCATTTAAAGAGGAAGATTGTTGAGTCAAGCCCAGACTGGTCCACCGGAAAATAATAGTGGTTCGGAGTCGGGGTGCCTTGGAGACTGGTCCACTGACGAATAATAGTGGCAATGAGCATTTTTCCATACATGTTTTCATTCCACCGGCTATAATAGTGGGGGATTCCGTACTCAAAAAACCGAATGTAATGATGATAATACATGGAAAAGACACTAAGTAATTATAGTGAAACACCATGTGAGTCGGGGCCAGACCGGTCCATTGGAAAATAAGAGTGGCTAGGAGCGTTCTTCCCTGAAGACTGGTCCACCGACAATAATAGTGGTCAGGAGCGTTCTATCCTATATGTATTTCGGTCCACCGGCTATAATAGTGGGGTTTCCGCACTCGCATGGATTGATAAAGAGTATGTGTGAAATGAGTATATTGACCATCAACCTAATGGATAAGTTTATCTAGATCGTAACTCGGCCTTCATTATCTGTATTGTTGTATGCTATTTATATGATCATGCTTGTGTTATATGCCTTATATGTTTGGCCTTAGCTGCATGGTTACCTTACTTAGTACATAGCGTACTGACCACCCGTTCTATGGGTGCTGCTCATTCCCACGAGCAGAGGGCCCACCTGAGTTTGTGCAGGTAGGAGATGTTATCTTCGATACCTACTATACTTATGAGGTATCGGGTGGGGCTGAGAGTTGAGCTTGGACTTGGCCTGGGGACCGAGAGCATCTTAGTTGGAATCTCTTTTTCATTTCATTTACCTTGCATTGTTTTATCTTAGTCCTATTTTATAGTACTCTACTTTCCGTTCCTTTAGAAACTTTAATTATGTACTCCTTTGTATTGTAAACCTTTTACGCGTACTCTAATTTCCATATTATGAACTTTCTAGTTCTTTTATGAATTCTTGTTTTAAGTTTAATCAATGGTTGACGGCAATTTTCCTTTATCCTTGTGGTTAGTACAAGACCAGTCGAGGGCTGGGCTTGTGCTAATCATGGAGGTAATATTCCAAAAATTCACAATTTTTTTTCCTTGCTTCAACTGTATCTTTTAACAAAATAAAATTTTTCAGTGGTGAATTTTGGGGGTGTTACACATAGCCTTCCACAACCTGATCCATTCTTGGCTAGAAATAACTCCTACTTAGGAGGGTTAAAGTCCTTTCCCTCCTAAGGTGTCCTACCCATTGAGAATCGTGTATATCCCGGAGAAGTTCCAATCGTATATTCCCTACGGGTATGTATAAGCATCTCCCTTTTGTGAACAATGGATCATCTTCCACCTAAAACTGACGAACCAACCCATCTTTGACTTGTTGGATCATCTTTCCATACCACTTATTATTCTGGGATTCTTCCTTGATCCTTTCCATAAAATCTATCTCAATCCATACTAAGCTTGCCACCATAGCAGCACACCTTCTACTTAGGGCATCCGGAATAGAGTTGTGTCTTCCCGGTTTGTATTCCCAAATGAACTTATATTCTTGTAGGAATTCCTACCAACGAGCCTGCTCCGAGGACAATTTCTTCTATGCTTGAAAATAAGTGTTGGCCACATTATATGCTTTTACCACAAACTGGGTTCCCAACAAGTAATGTCTCCAAATATTGAGACAATGAACCACCACCAACATTTCCTTCTCATGAGCAGAATGTCTTTGATTTGCTTCTTTTAATTCCCGACTCTCGAATGCCACTAGATGGCCTTCTTGCTCAAGTACTCCTCCAATGGCTTGATCCAAAGCATCCGTATGTAACTTAAAAGGATTCTCAAACTTCGATAACATGAGAACTGGCTCCGATGCCACAGATCCTTTAAGATCTTCAAAGGCCTTTTTATAGGTAGGGGACCATTCCCACTTCTTTTCCTTTTTGAGTAAGTCTGTCAAAGCTACAACTTTTCGAGAGTATCCATGAATGAACTCCCGATAATAATTAGCTAACATAACAAATGATCGAAGCTTTATGCCTTTAGTGGGTCTAGGCCAATCCATGATTGCCTTCACTTTATCTTGATCCATACGAAACGATCCTTGGAAGATTTTATGCCCCAAAAAATTGATCTCCGTTTGGGAAAATTCACACTTTTCCTTCTTTATATATAATTGATGCTTCCTTAATCTACTGAACACCTTTGTTAAAATTTTAAAGTACTCTTCCAATGTCTTGCTGTATATGACAATTTCATCCAAATACACCACCAAGAACTTATCCATGTACTCATAAAACACATCATTCATTAGATTACAAAAGGTAGACGGAGCATTAGTAAGCCCAAAGGGCATTACAAGAAATTCATACAGCCCATATCTAGCAACACACGTCGTTTTTCCCTCATCACATTCTGCGATCCAGACTTGCCAATAAACCGAACGCAAGTCTAACTTAGAAAAATAGGTAGCCTTGGACAATCGATTAAAAAAATCATCCACTTGAGGAATCGGATACTTATTTTTGATTGTTAGCTTATTCAGGGCTCAATAGTCTATGCACATCCAAAGAGACCCATCTTGTTTCCTTTAGAAGAGGACGGGTGCATCATAAGGGGCTCTTGAGGGTTGTTTCATTCTTGATTCCAACAAATCATTCAGTTGCTTCTTTAACTCTGCTAATTCCAAGGGACCCATGCAGTAGGGTGGTCTAGACGGGGGTCTAGCACCCGGTTCCAATTTGATCTGGTGATCTATTGATCTCTGGGGTGGTAGAGCCTTAGGCAATTTAGGAGGCATTATGTCTTTGAATTCTTCTAGAATGCCGACCACTTTATCTGATACCTTTATGAATCGATCTTCTTTGATTTCTAACAAAGTAGCCAAATAGGTCTCTTGGCCTTTCCGGGCTCACTTTTTGAGTTGCATGGCCAACAACAAACCCACTTCCTTCTTGCCTTCTTTCACTTGGATAAGGCTTAGAGCCTTTTACAAAGGAAGGTTGTGCCTCATCATAGATTATAATTCCACCCAAAAGAGGAATTATGGCAACCTTTGCTCACTTGAAAAATTCATTTCCCAATACCAACTCAAAATCATCGAGAGGGGCTACCAACAAATCACATGTTCCCATCCAACTCCCAATCCAGATATTTGCATTCTTAACTCTGCCTTTCTCTAGACAAGCACTAGAGTTTATCATCTTTAGTTGATGCTGACATGCTACCAGCTTGAAACCATGCGTTCTCACGATATTTTCATTGATGAAATTATGAGTTTCCCTAGAATCTACCATAGCCATGATATCCTGCTCATTGACTGAGATATTAAAATACATCAACCTTTACTAAAGCTCCGGTTGATCCATAGTAACTGTATTGAGGAGATGCAGAGGATTTATATGTGCCTCCTCATAATATTCTTTGGACTCAAAAACTAGGTCAGCCAATTTCTCCCTTTTATGACATTCTCTAGCAAAATGGGGACGTCCACAAATGAAGCATTCGTCTATTCGAACCTTCTTGATTGGGGCCCCTTTGTTTGAGGGCTAAGAGCCTCCGGTCTTTTCCCTTTTTGAACCTCCTTTCTATGACTCTTTTGAGGATATTGGAACCCTTTCTTTCTAAATCTATACATCTTTCTTTCTTTCCCATGGGAACTGCCATCCTTTGAGGGTCTGATGGCCTTGAATTCAATTAGAGATTCTGTCGTAGCCATAGCAGTTGAGATGTCTCCAACTCTTTGCCTCATAAGTTCCAATTGAGCCCAGGGTTCAAACCTTTCTTAAAATTGAATAGCTAATCCTCCTCTCCCATATTTTTAATGCTAAGCATCAAGGTGCTAAAAGCCTTGAGATATTCTTGAACGGACCCTGTTTGTTTTAAATCCTTGAGTGCCTCTCTAGCTGGGCATGATGCATTATTAAGGAGGAACTACGCTCGCAACTGAGCTTTAAACTCTTCCCAAGTATCAATCCGGGGATGATCACTATTTAATTCCTTATTCGTTTGTGTCCTCCACCAATGTTTAGCATCTCCCACCAAATACAAGGATGCCATTAGGACTTTTTTCATTTCTCGGATTTTAGCTACACGGGAGTACTATTTAAGATCCCAAATAAAATTTTCCACTACCTTGGAGTCCCGAATACCATTAAAAATTTTTGGTTCCAGAACTTTCAGAGATGATACATGATGCCCACCACCATTGTGCTCTCTCTGTAATTGGTTTCTTAGGGCTGCCACATCAGCCTTTAGATCTTACATCTCATTTGACTGGGCCTCGTTATTTTCTCCAATGATATTGGAGGCATTTTCCCTTTCTCTTGCTTTATGGGGATTTTTTGTCAAAGCCTTTAGATCTACTCGGTGAATGTCTTTAGGGCACTCATTTCTAAAAAACCACTTCTTTATTTCCTTCCCTTGGTTGGGGTATTCCAAGGAAGGATTCAATCCGGGCAATCCTCAAATTATTTTGATTTGTGGAACTCCTCCTTTTCCTTGTTCCATCCTAGGTAGTAGCAGCATTAGATTCACCCGCCATGATTTTACCATGCTTTGATACCAAAATGTCACAACACTATTTTGAGGGTTGAATTTTTCTTTCGATTGGTCTTGTGATGGCGTTAGAAGTTCCTTCTAACTAGCCAATCCTGCTTTAACCATATGTAGGGAATACAAGAACTCAATATAGAATACTAGGGACAGCAACTAAACAAGAAGAACCACACAATCTTTATTAATGGATTTCTCAGGGACCATACCAATGCACCAATAGGTGTACAATTGTATAGAATTCTCAAGCAATTGCTAAATGCCTTTGTTTACCCCAAAAGGGGTATTTATAAGAGACCACGACACCCACGTAGCCTAGGGTTGCAACCCTTTGAAGTGTTGTGCCCATTTAGTACAAATTTCCCCCAAAACTATACTCAAGACCTTTCAAATCTGATGACATGTCTCTTCATTCGAACTAACATGATCTCTGGCTAATAAATGCTTGTGAAACCCTTTCGGGTTCAAGGGAAAGGCCCCTTCGTGCCTTAGGTTCCTTTTCAAAACCGAACCCTTGCCAACCATTGCCTCCATATAATCCTTTTGAATTCTGCCCCTTCGTGCCTTTTCAAATAGGGTGGCGGTTACCAACCGTTGCCATTCAAATTTCCCTCCTTGGGGCCGGTTCTGCCTACCAGAGAGCCCTTTGGGGTGATCATGGGCGTTCCCGCCAAGCCTTCCCATAGGTAACCATTGATTTTTCAAATCAGCATAGGTGTCATGAAGAGACGCCAAGCCATTCCCTCCAAAATCGAGCCATCCTAACCGTTGCCTATACCCAGCGCTTGGTCTAGCTAAGGCCTTGTGGCCTTTGCGAGGCCCCCCTTAGCCTCATGCCCACTGAGTCCCCTTAAGCCATTTTAGCCCTTAGGCCTAGGTCGAAGACCATGTCCAGGACCCTGAGGGTGCCCTGTGCCTCCATCTGCAAAACTAACCTTGAGGGAGCATACCTCCCCCTATAAAGCTTTTTTTTTTCTTATCTTTATAGACCTAATAGGAGTAACCATGGGATTAGCTGGGTTTGCATACTGGAAGCCCCGGGCTCCTCATTCCATATATCACCCCTCCAAATGCCTGGTTAAGTTTTAAAGATAAGGTGTTCCTACACTAAGTTGGAAGACCCCTGTCCTTAGGTTATGTTCGGTCCATCGGCTTAGCCATTCTTGAGATATCGCTCAAGCCATAGTGCACTACGCATCGTTGTAGCATGCCCCCATGCCCCGACTTCCATTATCACTGATCCAAGGGGAAGTCAAGTGCCGCCAAAAAGGGTCTTAACACCATCATACATATAATGGGACATAAATGATTTTCTGACTGCCAGAAACAGTAATATTAATCACTAGAATTTGTTAGTTCTTTCTAAACTGCTCCAGTAATCGTTGAAGAGCACTGCTTGGGAAAAACCCGCTGGAACGCATCACTAAACTGAGTTGGCTCCTACACAAAAGCACTCATTCGGTCGTCACTTTTCCTTTCAGATCAAATGGTTACTTCAACCTCAATTCAAATCACAAGTCCCTATCGTTATTCTTTTATCTGTACGTACGCAATTTTCTTTTTCCTCACTTTAGCCGAAAGGAATCTGCTTATGTGGAAAGGAAGACCGCCGAGGAAGTGTGTGTATATATATATATATATATATATTAAATACTGCATACATACAAGTAAAGTATTATTGTATACTACCAAACAACAAAAGGAGACTTTCTTCAAACAATACTGATAGTAGTATCTAATTTAATAAATAATCCTATTACGCAAAACATCTGGGTACAACCTACTACCAATTCCTCATGTCACGTCAGGAATCATGTGCATTTAATTCGATACCTCATTTCCCATGCCGTCGATCCAAAAATTGCGCCATTTTCGGACGACTATCTGCGTCAGCAAGCATTTAGCCGTTTCTGTTTATAAGAAAAAATAAAAAATGGTTCAGTACCTGTAGCATCACCTTTAATACAGTATAATAGTATCACCAGATCGGTGTATTTGTTATGAGTCACTCCGGCGTGCAACTAGACAGATCAATTAGTCAATTGATTCGATTTGATGGTCAATGGCTCTGTTGTCTTCGCATGTGGATATGTAATGTTTTAATTCTGATCGGGAGAGTACTGTAATAAGATGCCCAGTAAACTTGAGTGGGAATATTGACAGGTGGGACTAAAATTGATTCACGGGGCAGAAACATGGATTGGAGTGTCGAAGTCCAAAAAAGTAAGGATATGGAAAAATCCAGCACTCCTAATTATCAAATATATATATATATATATATATATAATAATAATATGGTAATAATAAATTCATACTTCAAATCCAATAAAAGTATCGGCGTTAGCGAAATTCAAGCTTGCTTCATCACCAAAGTAGTCATTTCACATGAAAAGGATGCTGAAAATTAAAGAATATAAGCTATAAATAGAGACCAATTTATAGTTTTGAATAAATAAATTAGTACATGACGAAATCCTTAGGGGAGAATAAATGGTCTTTTGAATAATTTCACACTAAGAATATATTTGGTTAAAGTGTATCGTACGCCAACATTTAATTATTGAATCACAAATTTTCAAATTTTCAATTATTTTAAATAATTTAGTTTTCTAAATATAATATAAATAATGATGACAACAATCAATAATTACTACTTTCCAAACGTATACTAGAACTTTTGGCATCAAAAGTCTCGATCCAGATTTTCCATCAAGAACTTTTGTAAACAATAAGCCTGGCCATATAGCAAACTTAACAAAGAGCTTTCGAGGAATTCAAAATATCTATGGCTTTAAATACATCTCTGTCAATAAATTTCCTATAGAAACAACTAGAAGAGTGTAAATAACTAGAACCATTTTGGTAACCATATTATTTATCAATTATTACTATTTTATTTAGTCAGCGTGATGTATTACATTTACGATAAAGTTTGAATTTATATATCTAATTTTTAACAAATGCAAAAGGATATTAAAGCATATGTCCAAGATTGTTAATATATATATATATCATTTCATTCTATCTTTATCTTTATTTTATTATTATTTACACTAAATCGATGCTTTAAAATCAAGTCCATAACTAATGTAAACTTTAAAAACTCAACAAATTTTAATACATATGTAACCATCCCAATTTAATATTTTTTTTATTTATTTGTAAAAAATTCATACTTTATCGTATAGCTAGGTACGATAATTACTATTAAAATACATATAAATATCGAAAGAATGAAAATTTTAACGAAAAATATTTGATACGGAGAACACAATAACTAAACTATGAGACCACCGTCTCTCCGGTCATTTGATATTATTTATTTTTAACCATCTACCAACAATGTTATATATTTTTCCTTTGGGTACTACAATACCGAATTGGAAAAGACACCCTACCATCTAGATTATGAAAAAGGGCATATGACTAATTCTTGGCTCAGCTAGAAAGTTGCTCGACCGGAAAAGCCAGGATTACCATAACTACCATACGGTGGCTCTTGGCCAGTCAGCCCGCCCGCCAACCAGTAACGTAGAATCAACGAGCAATCAAGTCAAATATGGCCATCCGTATATATCTTTAGTTGCAAAATCATGTAATATAATATAATGATGACCATCTGCTACTTGTTTTTATGACTCATCTCACAGCCAGCAAGTCCACCCTTAATTACAAAATCATATATTTTCATTACTAGGACCATCCACCCCCTCTCTCATTCTTCTACTTACTCTCTCACGCTCGCGCTATATATTTTCGTAAGGCGGCCTCAAACTGTCCATTCTGCACTCCCCCCCCCCCCTCCCCTCTCTCTTCTCTCTGTGCATTTGCTCTCTCCAACGGGCAATAAACACCACATCATCTGGCATGTCTAGCTAAGATTCAATCGCTAGCCTTTTCAAGTTCGAAGCCAGGTACCATGGATCTTAGAAGAAGCTGGTCCTGTGGGTGTTCAGACCCGAATACAATCCAACTCGGTCGCCGCTCTTACAATGAAGTCTCTGAAATTAAATTAAGAAGAAACGGCAGATCGAGGCGTCAGAAATGGAAGGTGATTTGGAGAAGAATACTGATGAAAGGAAGAAGGAAGATCTTCGATTGTTGTCCGACGACGACGGGGCCTGAGGTTAATTATAATTATGATCCGTTTAGCTATTCCCAGAATTTTGATCGTGGGTTACTGATGTGGGATGATGAGCCCGATAATCTGTCGAGGTCTTTTTCTATGAGGTTTGCTGATCCTTCAAGACTAGTTTTTCTTAGAAAAGAAGGGACTGTAATATGATCAATGAATAGATTAAGAAGGGGAAGACGGATGTATAAAGAGAAGGATTAATAATCATGGACCTAGATTTCATTATTTCTTTCTTCTTCTTCTTCTTCTTCTTTTTGTTTATATTAGATCAAGGAGGCTCAAAATGTATATTGCCTTTCAGTTTTTCTTTTCGCTATCATTCATGCATGAATTCACTATTTCGTTTCCTGTTCATCTTAGTTTTTCCATGATACATTGAATTAATCCCCTTAAGCAACAGCTTCCGTTTCAAAACACACAACTTACAAATTACAATTGTAGTTTTTCAAAGTACTACTATGCTACTAATTTTAATTTCTAAACAAAGACAAAGAGTTTAGTCATAAAAGGCGATAATCAACCCCCAAAGTCTGCAGGTTCCTCAAACTGAGCAGTTGAATATATTTTCTGTTGTTGAAAAAATAAAAAATATCCTTCTGACAAGTTGTATTGAAATAGTAGCACTTTGTGTTTTTTTTTTTGAATTACAAAAAAAAACCCTATTTATTAAGTGATCACTTAATAATTTTATATAGAAATTAACTGACATATTTTTTTACTAATCAAGTCAGAAATAAATATATTTGTAGATCAGTAGAGTCTAGCTCATTGAATCTGAACATGTGAAACAATACATAGATGATCTAATTTGTAGTTGCCCTTATATAATGCACTATGAAAATTTTATTATGGTATTTTATACTTATATTAACTGTTTTGCTAATGAGAGACTTTAGAAATATTGATAAGTATTTTATTTTATTTTTAAAATAATACTGATTTGAAAATGCATGCATGTCAAACATAAAAATTGTTTGATAATTTTTATTTTAAATTTTTTTAATCATCGCCTTTAATTACGACTATCATTACCAATTTTTTGCCTAAGTAGAAAAAATTGATAAATATTAAAACATACCTTATCTCACAATATATATTTATATATATATATATAAATTCGTAAGGCGCCCCCCAAACCATTCCCCTTTGATGTCTTAAAAACGACACATTCATTTCCCCGTCTTTTAAGTTTTATAATAGAACTTTATTTGCCCTTTCAACAGAAAGAAAAAAAGTATCATAAAAACGTATAGTATGATGCTGTAGTCAATACCTCATTTTTTAACCTATCCTCTATTTGTTTGCTCCATATTATCTTATATTATATATTACTTCAAATAAATTAAGGCCATTTATTTTATATATTATTTTAAAAAATTTATTATCTATATTATATACCATATTATTACTTCATAAATAGACCTCACTATTTTTTTTATTAAATATTAACATATCCTATACTATTACCAAATTACCTTTACTGATTATCATCTACCCCAAATATTAGAAAATATTAACAAGTATTAATTATTTATATAATAGTAATTCCTAATAATTATATTATTTATTAATTATGATAATTTAGTAGTATTAATGATTAATATTTATTAATATTAATTATTAATATATATAATAATATTAACTATAACTAATTATTAATAATAATATATTATATTATGAACAATATTAATAATAATTCAAAATATTAAGTAATTTAATAATTATTAATATTAATTATTAATTATCAATATATATATCAATAGTAAGAATAATTAGTTATTATAATCAATTACTATCATTAATTATATTAATTATTAATAATAAGTAATATTATGAATAATAAAAATAGTTAATATTAATAATTAATAATAATTATCATGAATTATTCATACTATGATAATAATAAAATAAATATTAATAATAAATATTATAATTTATTAATATTAATTATTATAAGTTATTAATATTAATTGCGTGCATGGTGATAACAATAGTGGTGGTGGTAGGATGACTTGTGTAATTTTAGTCATGTAAGTCGTGATTTATCTTCGTAGGAGCTAATTCTCCTTTTTCAAATATTGAATCTATTTTCCATATCCAATAATTGTCGGGTTAATAATTCTAATTGTCATTCAGTCGTAGCTATGCTAGCCTTTGCCTCATTCATTTGAAGTGGGTTGTCCCTAGTGGGAGTTAGTGCGCCGATTTCCCCTTCTTCGAGGGGAGAGCAAGAGATGTTTACCATAGTCAAAAAAGTATTGAATGCTTATGCCCGTAAGAATCAAAATTAGCATGACCCTATAGTGGATGCCAAATTGTAGACCTTCGAAATCTACAATAGAAATGTAGATTGAATTTGGGTGGTGCGTTATCGATTTATCTACAATGAAGATAAGAAAGAGCATTTCAAGCGTTAGAGGAATATTAGTATTGTATCGGCCTAAGGATACTCCGATGCTTAAGTCATTACTGTAGGACACAAATAAAAAGAAATGAAAAAGATGGGAGTTGGAGTGACTTAGCTATTAACTCGTGTAGATGCAACCACTATTTGTGAGGGCCTCATGGTCCATATTTAGAGATATTTGTAAGAGTGTCCTCTAGCACCTGACAAGAATGAATGCTAGAGAGTTAGAACAAAATACTTGAAGAGAATTGTGATTTCTTGATATATTGCTTGAGTATTCTCATTTGAATTCCATCATGCCCCTAGAGGCCTTGCACTCCAAATTTTGTGAAAGCCTGGGCTCATAACGTTTTCCCTTATAGGCAAGATAAGCTCATGTTAGAGGCGATTGGTGCTAAAACAATTAGGAGAGTAGCTAGGCCACATTCAAATGCACTAGAATTTGACTAGGTTTAAATCAATGATGCTAATCGTTGGCAGCATAGCATTCGCTTACGATACAACAACATGCGTTGAGTTAGCCAAACTGAGAAGAGATTCCCTATAGAACCTTGGGCTTCTCAATAGAGCGGGCAAAAGTTGACCGGACTTGTCCAACCCTACCTAACCAAAACCCGACCCGATAAGACCCGAAAAATTTAGCAATCCTACCCAACCCAAACCGGACTCGACATAGACCCGACCCGGCACCGAACCAATAAAAATTAACCCGACCCAACCCATGACCTGTTATAGACCCGACTCGGAGTCGACCCAACCCAACATTCCCTGATCCCTAGTTGACCCGTCTAAAAATATAACCAACACCAATAAATATGACATATAATTACTTAAGTATATATATTCCTTATAGAGCCCAAATATATCAAGATACCTATAGAGTAGAAGAGTATCTCTTTGGACCTCGTAAGGCACCCAGAATCATATAAGGAAAAAATATCGGAATGATAACAACTGAATACCAAACCTAACTCATATAGATATCTTAAGTAATACAAGTTCTAACTTAAGATCTTTCATTGTAAGTGGTTAATGTTTTATTGAAGGATTTAGCCAAGCATGAAATAGACTCACATAATAACACATAATCACTTCCACCAACATAATCTAACTAAGTTATTACATTCCAATATTATCCATGAACTTGATCTACAAGGAATCAAGGCCCAAACCATGTGGCATTAAAACACAATATTCCAAGTGGCATTAAAGCTTAACAATTCCAAGTGACTTTAAAACCAAACTATTCTAGGTGGCATTAAAGCCGAACAATCCCAACCTCCATAAACCGAAAGGAAAAAAATAGAAGAAAATTCATAAATGTGTTGCAAAAACTTGTAATTTAGAATTTTTCAAAGGCTTCATCAACATCATAAAAACAAATAAATACAAGGACGAAAATATTTGTTGCGGATAAAACAAAATGATAAAATGATTTTACTACTTTAATAGAATTTTATAATTTAAAATAATTTATTTTCGTTAACAAAATATAACTTCAATACAAAATCGTAGTCATAATCGAAAAGAATTTAAAATATGAAAACGAAATAGAAAGGAACGAAAATAAAAATTGAAATCATAAAATATAGTAAAAATTATAGCCGTGAGCATAGTTATCGAAAATAATAAACGACAACAAACGATTTAATAAAATTAAATATAAATTTAAAACCATCAATCAAACCATAAAATAAATCACAAAAAATTATAATCAAACATTTCTGTCAAATTCTGTTAATAAAAATATTAAGCCTAAAGAAATTTAATTTAAATACTATGGAATATTATTTTGCAAAAAATGTTGAATGATTTCCCATATTATATATCAGTCGTTCTGGATGAATATTTATTAGCCAACTGCTGACACAATCGTACTACTACTAATTCAGTTACTGCATGATATAGAAAATCATATCCCTAATAACTAGTACTGTAAGTCTGAAAGCATCTGCCAACTAAACTGTTGAATGACATATTTCATTTGCAATCTCAATAATGCACACTTAATTTGTACATCTCCTAACTACCGGAATTTGCATCTCAATAATGTCTGCAGCAACGTGTTGCGATGAAACCAACTTGTACGTACCAACTACTAAATGATACTGCTACTACTTAGGTAACGGTTCATACTCTGCAACAACCACCAGGTATCATACAATTTTATGTGACCAACAAAATTTAAGTTCCTGTGACTACCAACGTGTTTATTTTTCATGCACAAACGTCTAGACAAGTATTTTTGTGCGAGCCTTTTCTGTTCCATTAATTAGTGAGCTCGGTTCCTATTTTTATCTGTTATTATTATTATTATTGTCTGTAGGATACAATATTACAGCATACAAACGTTGGTAATAATTAAACAGAGAAACAAAAAATGCCCTTAAAACCTGCAGATATAAGCCCCGCAAATCTACGCTCAAAATCCCACGAAATTAAGCTCCCCACCCCCTACTAGCTAACCTTATATAAATAAGCCAGTTAAAGAAAATCATTATTGAAGAAATGCTAGCTCTAGGCTGGCCGCTGTCAGCTGTCATTACTCATCACCAGTCGCCAGCTTGGCTCGATCGCTATGGCTGTTGAGAATTACCAAAGACCTGATCTTCTATATTATTACCTGAAATTAAGTCAACTCTGCCCAATCACACACCTAAAATGGCTTCCTTCTTCTAGTAGTTAAACGCGAAAGAGACGTTAGTATTTTCTAAAGTGTTGGTCCTTCTTTCTTTTAAAAAGATGGATGTTCTTGTTTTTCTATTTCGAGAAAGAGCCAACGCAGTTCTGCCGCTTACCATGGCTTTGACAGCTCAGAGAAGGAGTTGTATTCAAGCAAGAGATACGCACGCGAGAAAAGGATAAACTAGCCAGACAACTATCTTGGATAATAGAGATTAATGGTCGATATCATGGATATATGCTGTTAGTGTTACGTACACTCCTTTTCAATCGATAAACATTTTCAATATGCATATGCAAGTAACATCACCATGAATTGACCTCAGCTAATTTTTCTTTTTGGAACACGTTGCATCCAAAATTTCATAGGTCTAATGCTTTAATTTTAATTAGTTCCTGATGGAAAATGATCTCTGAATGAAGGAACAAGGAAAACTTAAAGCTGATTAAGTTTCGAGAGAGAGGCTTCAGGTTAACCAAGGAGTTATACGCAAAACCGACTTAGGTTAAAAATGATTAAAGTTTGGGGCCAAAGTGGAATTATGGGAAGTTACAGGGGCTTGATTGTAAAACCAGATACTTATATATATGTTCTGGTATTTTCCCGGGTGATAGAAATCAACACTGAAAAACCTTTCCCAGAGCGAGAACTTTTACTTTCTTTTGTTCTTCTGTATACAAGATAAATAAAAGGCTACTAAACTTCTCCCGAGACGTAGGATGATCACACTAATCAATCCGAACTCGTAAACGATTTGTGTCTCTTTCTCATTACTGCTTAGTTCTTTCTTTGTTCTGATTTTAGAGTTTAATACACTTTAATCTTTCAAGAACTTGTAACAGAGTTGAGTCTAATTGTAGATCATAGATCAGGTTACAACAAGTGGTATCAGAGCCCGGTCGTGACTTTGAATCATCGCCGGAGGTGAATTTCAGAGAAATTCAAGAAATTCAAGAACTCAACGAGGACTGTTGGAACCAGGTAAACAGAGAGGTTCTTGTGTTTGGAAAAATAGAAAGAATGACGACACAGACATGGAAATTAGAGGTCGAGAAGTTTGATGGAAAAGGAGACTTCGTTCTCTGGAAAGAGAAAGTATGGGCAAGCCTGTGGAATCTCGGCCTTCACACAACCTTGGAAGATAACCCTGAGAGTTGGACTCAAGAAAAAGAGGCGGAGTCCAAAGTGGAGATCTCCACACCTGTGATAGGTATGACCTCAATCTTGACAAAGATTTCAGGAGAAACCACGATGTTGAAATCTTTTAAAGAAGAGTCAATTGAGTCAAGAATGGAGAAGAGTCAGAGAGTAAGAAACATGATTGTGCTCTGTTTGGCTGACCAAATATTAAGAAAGGTTGTGCATGAAAAGACAGCGTATGGTGTATGGAAAATGTTAGAACAGATGTACGTAGAGCAGTCTCTCCCTAATAAGATGTATCTGCTGCAAAGACTGTCAGGATTTAGAATGGATGAAAGCAAACATATCGAGGAAAATTTGGATGTGTTTCAAAAACTTTTGTCAGATCTGCAAAACTTACAAGTGAAAGTGGAAGATGAATATCAAACAGTCTATCTGTTAAATTCATTACCTCCTGCTTATGATCAGTTAAAGGATGTCCTGAAATACTCAAGGTCGACTATAACTGCTGAAGAGGTGAAAGCTGCTGCAAGATCCAAAGAACTCGAGCTTGCTGCCCAAAAGAGAGTAACCAGAAGCTCAGGGGAAGGACTGTTTTTCCGAGGAAGATCAATGAACAGGGAGAGCAATCAATTCAATAAGAACAGAAAGAAATCAAGATCCAAATCCAAAACTAGAGCAGAATGCTGGTATTGTGTAAAGAAAGGTCATCTAAGGAGAGATTGTTTCTCAAGAAAGAAAGTTGAAAAGGGAAACCAGGAAAGTCAGGAAGAAAGGGGAGAAGCTGCAATTGCAAATGCAGCTCCTAATGAATCTGATGTTTTGACAATAGTGGATGCAGATTCATTAATTGCTTCAGAACTAGATATCCAGGATTAGTGGATATTAGACTCAGGATGTACATTCCATATGACCCCTCGAAAAGAATGGTTTCTCAATTTTGAAGAATCAGAAGGAGGAAAAGTCAAGATGGGAAATGATGCACTATGCCCAGTTAGAGGTATTGGAAGTGTTAAGATGGAGTTGAATGATGGAACTTCTGTTATATTGACACAAGTGAGATATGTACCTGAGCTAAAGAGAAACTTGATCTCTCTTGGAGCCTTAGACCGTACAAACTGTGGCTACAAAGGTGAAAAGGGCTCACTTAAAATCATAAAGGGATGCAGAACAGTTATGAAAGCATTCCTACAAGATGGCCTATTCATCATACAAGGAAAGGTTGTTTCTGGAGAAAGTAATGTTGCTGCAGTTACTCCAGATGAAACTCAACTTTGGCATAGTAGATTGGGACATATGAGCCAAAGGGGACTTGAAGTTCTGTCAAAGGAAGGATCACTTGAAGGCAAGAATATCTCGGCTCTTACCTTCTGTGAAAACTGTGTTTTAGGGAAGTCTCACAGACTATCCTTCAAAACAGGTAAGCATACTTCAAGAAATATACTTGGATATGTACATTCTGATTTGTGGGGAGCACCATTTGTCACACCTTCTCAGTCAAGGTTCCAATACTTTGTCACCTTCATAGATGATTTCTCGAGGAAAGCCTAGATTAGTTTTTTGAGAACTAAAGATGAGGTGTTTGAAAAGTTTGTGGAATGGAAATCTTTGGTAGAAAACCAAACAGGCAGAAGGATCAAAACTCTCAGAACAGATAATGGATTGGAATTTTGTAATCAAAAGTTTGATAGTTTCTGCAGAGAACAAGGTGTACAGAGACACAGAACTTGTGTTTATACTCCATAACATAATGGAGTGGCAGAGAGAATGAATCGGACAATAATGGAGAAGGTGAGATGCCTACTTGTTGAGTCGGGTTTACCTCAGAGAATGTGGGCTGAAGCAATAGCAACTTCAGTCTATTTAATAAACAGATCACCATCTACTGCAGTGAATCTTCAGGTTCCATAAAAGCTTTGGACAGGCTACTCACCCAACTATGATCATCTCAGAAGGTTTGGTTGTGTAGCCTATGTCCATGTGGATCAAGGTAAGTTGAACCCGAGAGCAAAACAAGGAATATTCATTGGTTATCCTCAAGGAACCAAGGGATATAAAGTGTGGATTAAAAATGAAAACAAGGTAATAACCAGTAGAGATGTGATCTTTAATGAGGCCATGGTATTCAAGGATTTGCCTCGAGAAGAAAAGGAATCTGAGAATGATGATAAAAATTAGAGAACTCAAATTCAAATTCCTATACCTGTTAACTCAGGAAATGGAAGAAAAAGGACTCCAGTTCCAGGTGGAGTTTCCTCATCACAGACACTGATAGAAGAATATGGGTCTGAATCTGATGATGAGAAAGTGAATGGATCAGATGAGAAATCTGATGAATCTTCCAAGCAAGATCAGATAGAAACAGATGTTGAGAAGAATACAGAGGAGCAGAAAGATCTTACAGACTGGGTTCTTGCCAGAGACAGAGGAAAAAGGAACATAAAAGTCCCATCAAGATTCAATGAATCAAACACAGTGGCCTTTGCCTTTACTTCAGCAGAAGATATTGAACTAGAAGAACCAAAAGGATATCAAGAAGCAAGAAGAAGCAAAAATTAGCCCATGTGGAAGAAGGCTATGGAAGAGGAAATGGATTCCCTTATAAAGAATGAAACCTGGTCTCTTGTCAAACCAACAGCAAACAAGAGAGTGATTGGGTGCAAGTGGGTTTATAAACTTAAACCTGGCATACCTAGAGTTGAAAAGCCAAGATACAAGGCTCGGCTTGTAGCTAAGGGTTACTCACAGGTTGAGGGAATAGACTACAACGAGATTTTTTCACCTGTTGTCAAGCATGTCTCTATCAGGCTTCTCCTATCTTTGGTAGTTCATCAAGACCTTGAACTAGAGCAATTGGATGTAAAAACTGCTTTTCTTCATGGAAATCTGGAAGAGAAGATCCTTATGAAACAACCAGAAGGTTTCGAGGCTAAAGGAGCTGAGGGATTGGTTTGTCTGCTTAAAAGGTCCCTGTATGGCTTGAAACAGGCTCCTAGACAATGGAACCAACGTTTCGATACATTCATGCTCAGCCAAGATTACACGAGGAGTCAGTATGATCCCTGTGTTTACTTTAGAAAACTAAAGGATCAGACATATATCTACCTCTTGATATATGTTGATGATATGTTAGTTGCTGCTAAAAATATGTCAGAGTTGAAGAAGCTGAAAGATACTCTCAATACAGAATTCGAAATGAAAGATCTAGGGCCTGCAAAGAAAATTCTTGGAATAACCATTCAAAGGGACAGAAACTTGGGAAGATTGACTCTGTCTCAAGAAGAATATTTACACAAGGTTCTGATGAATAACTGTATGGATCAAGTAAAAGGTGTTTCAACTCCATTAGGAGCTCATTTTAAGCTGAGGGCATCAAAGGAGTAAGAGGATACAGATTACTCATTTATGGATACAGTCCCTTATTCTAATGCAGTGGGGAGTATCATGTATGCTATGATTAGAACAATACCTGATTTAGCTCATCCAGTTGGAGTTATTTGCAGGTTTATGAGTAATCCAAATCGAGAACACTGGGATGCAGTGAAGTGGGTACTAAGATATATCAAGGGAACACAGAACTATAAACTGGTCTACATTAGAGATGCAAGCTTTAAGGTGAGAGGGTTCTGTGATTCTGATTTTGCTGCTGATTTAGACAAAAGAAGATCCATAACAGGCTTTATTTTCACTGTGGGAGGAAATGTGGTGAGCTGGAAATCAAGTCTTCAGCATGTAGTTGCATTATCTACAACTGAAGCTGAGTATATGGCTTTGGCTGAAGCAGTAAAAGAGGCAGTGTGGTTGAAAGGTATTGTTGAGGAACTCGGGTTAAAAACTAGATTGTGCAGAAGTTCTCTGTGACTCACAAAGTGCTTTAGCTTTGTCAAAGAATCATGTGTTTCATGAAAGGACAAAGCACATTGATGTCAGACTTCATTTTGTGAGGGACATCATTGCACAAGGAAGAGTCAAGGTTTTGAAAGTTCATACACAATACAATCCGGCTGATATACTTACTAAAACACTCCCTGTGGGCAAGTTCATTTCAGCACTAAAAGTGCTGAAGCTTACTGATGAATGATAAGAGTCAAGTTTGGAGAAGTTTAGTTCCGGAATCTACTACTAAAGATTCAGAGATCAAGGTGGAGATTGATGGAAAATGATCTCTGAATGAAGGAACAAGGAAAACTTAAAGCTGATTAAGTTTCGAGAGAGAGGCTTCAGGTTAACCAAGGGGTTATGCGCAAAACCGACTTAGGTTAAAAATGATTAAAGTTTGGGGCCAAAGTGGAATTATGGGAAGTTACAGGGGCTTGATTGTAAAACCAGATACTTATATATATGTTCTGGTATTTTCCCGGGTGATAGAAATCAACACTGAAAAACCTTTCCCAGAGCGAGAACTTTTACTTTCTTTTGTTCTTCTGTATACAAGATAAATAAAAGGCTACTAAACTTATCTCGAGACGTAGGATGATCACACTGATCAATCCGAACTCGTAAACGATTTGTGTCTCTTTCTCATTACTGCTTAGTTCTTTCTTTGTTCTGATTTCAGAGTTTAATACACTTTAATCTTTCAAGAACTTGTAACAGAGTTGAGTTTAATTGAAGATCATAGATCAGGTTACAACAGTTCCTCTATGCTCTTTTTGGTAAATTAATATCTAATCCAGATAAGCAAGGAGTTAGAGTTCTTATGAATTAATTCAACGAATTTGCTGATCCCAAATAAGGCTATCGGCCTCCTATTTATAAAAGAATATCGCTCATCCGGAATCCGCAAATTGAGGATATGCTACCATGGACGAACCTTGATCTATTGGTGTGAATCTTTCTCTCTTACTACTAGTACCGTCATCTATAATGTATTGCTATTTTGGAGTTGGGAAAAAAATTAGGGCCAACTAGCCTAAGTACAACTTCATAGTCTTCACTCTTGATTCTTGATAGAATTATACTTGATCAGCAACGCCATATTGTTGGGCCGTTCGCAATCTTGTTTGAATAGGTGGGCTTAGTTTAGTAATTAGATTTAAGAAGCCGTGGGAGTGAACTGGCCACGACACCCAATTCTTACCTCCACAATAAGCTTCCATCAAATAGGCGGCATAAAAAATAAAAAAAAATTGGGCTGTACCTTAATAAGTCATTTCCTCCGTTACTCTGGACAACGTTTTGCAAATCTGTTGGGTACTAAAGAGGTAAATCAATTTAAAATTAGTGTAATATCCTGTATTTTTTAAATTTAACTATTTTAAGTTTAATAATTTTATCAGCGTAATTTAATTAAAAATAGCTTTAATTATTTTGATTTTGATTCATTTTATGGTTTTATCGGTGATTTCGAATTCATATTAGAATTTAGATAATTATTGTCGTTGCAGACTATTCTAGATAAATTCGTTCACGACCTTGATTTTATTATATTTATATAATTTTAATTTTAATTTTAAAAAATATTTTTTTTTCTTTCTCATATTTTTATTTTTAATATTTTAGATTCGTTTTCGATTATAACTTTGTCATGTGATTATGATTTTATTTTAGAGTTATATTTCATTAACAAAATAAATTATTTAAACTATAAAATTTAATTTAAAATGGTAAATTTATTTTAATAATTTTTATTCATAGAAAATATATATGTCTTTGAATTTATTTATTTTTACGAAGTCCTGAAGATCTTCGAAAAGTTTAAATTAGAAAGATCTTTGTAACTTATTTATTTTATTTTTTTTGAAATTAAATTTCTTCTGTTTTATCTTTTTTGGTTTGCGGATGATCTTTTTCGGAAATCGTTTAAATTAATCTCGGCTCTTTAGAATGTTGTTTAAATATTTCTAGATAGTTTTAAATATTTATCAAAATTGTATTATGAATTTTTGTAATTAATACAAATTCTTGTACTCGTTATTTTCTTCCGAAAGCTTTTATGATATTTTTTGAATAGCTTTTATATTGATTTTATACCTTCGGATCCTTACGAAAGAGTTTCAAATAAAATTTATCTTTTAACATTTTTCAAATATCTTATAACCTATTATGCATATGTATATTTGTATAAAATAAAAAATAAAAATTGACTGATCCCTCCTCTTTTCTTCTTCTCTCTCCTTCTTCTCTTTACTCTTCTCTCTCTTCCTTCCTACGTACAACCCAGCCCCGACTTGCCTCCTTCCTGCTCCTCTTTTCTCCTTCGTTGACCACCACACCACCTCACCACCTATTGTAGAACACCACACATCTCCCTCCCTCTTCGTTGTCACCATCCTCCAGGACACAGCTACGCGAAGCAACAATCACGATCGGAGATGGCAGTTGTAATAGTGTAGCTAACCACACACAGTAGTGTGCCGGCAACTTTCGACCACCACCAATGTGGCCCGACCACCAGCGAAAGTTCCCAGCCCTTCGGCAAAGCTTCCCCGGCCTTCACTGGCTTTGATTTGTAGGTTCTATTCGATATAAATTACCCCAAGTCCTAACTTTTTATTTTGAGTAATTTTGTATGAATTGGATTTTAATAAGCTAAATTGTTGTTTAATTATGTATATAAATGTTTTATGATTAATTTAGAGTGGTTAATTGTAGTGTATGTGGTTAATTTGTGAAAATTAAAATTTTGATCTATTTATGTCCGGATTTTATTTTGATTTGTCCGATTAAGCTATTTTTGATAAATTGATTTTACAATATGCTGTTAAATGTATCTAATTTCATATTAGAACTGACAATTTGAGAAATTTGTGCAGAGTTAATAGGAATTGAATTTCTAGGTCAAAATCCGTGTGTAACAAAATTGAATTGCATAATTGAGTTGTGTCATTCAATTGATTTTACAATATGCTTTGAAATGTATTTAATTTTATGTTGGAAGTGTCAATTTGGAAAAATTATGTGAAATCGATTGAAATTAGATTTTTAGGTTAAAACTCTTGTGGTCTAAATTGGATTGTAGATTTGAGTTATTTTATTCGATTGATTATATAATTTACATTCGAATATATTTAATTATAATCCCAAACCATCAATTTAAATATTTTAACGAGAATTGATCGGATTTACATTCCGGACTCAAAAACCCTAATTATATAAAATTAGGTATTACCTTTATTGTTTTTGATCAATTGATGATACAATATGTTATAAAATAAGCCTAATTGAATTTCTAAACATTCAATTTAAATAAATTAATAAAATTTAATCAAACTATATTTTTGGTCCTAAAACCCTAAATGTGTAATGGAATTATAAAATTGGTCATTTATATAGCTATTTTTATGAAATTGATTTCATAGAAATAGTTAAAATAATTTTAATTGCATTCTAACACCTTCAATTTAAATTAATTGATTTGAATTGTCAGAGTTTGTGTCTTCGACTTTAAAACCCTAATTTTTGAGAAATGATTATCTTAAATATGCTAGAAAATTAGCTCTTTTAGCTCTTACCTATTTGATTTGGTGAGCTAGGAATGCAACTTCTTTTGACTTCAAGGCACTGGATAGTAGAGGCTTAGTTTTGTAGGCTCAAAAATATGTGTACAATTCTTTTATTTTCCTGACCCTTTTGTTAGCCTTAACTTCTAATATTTCGCTCGTTTGCCTTGTACTTTTAGTCTACATCCATGTTAACTCATTAGGCTACTATAAATAGTTTGCTAAACAATTTGGTTTCCTGGGTATGCTCGGTGTACTTGTAATTTTGCAAGTTTAGAAATGCATTAACCACTTTACCTAGATTATCTTAAATATGCTACTCATAAGATTATTTTGTTGAAATGGATTATCTAGATTTATCCAAAATTTGTTTAATTGTATTATTAAGCTATCAATTTGAGGTAATCAAAGTTAATTATGTAGTTAACATGTTCAACTAATTTATGGAATGTTTGGTGATTCTATAACATATCATGTGGTGCTTTAATTATAATTAATTTTTTGAAATTGTACAATTGGTTAAATATAGATTGAAATGGCATGATGCCTTATGTTGTGCTTCTATGCCATAAATTTGTTAGGCCCTCATGCCAAATGGATTTTTTTTTGGCTTTAATGGCGGTTGGGATTGTTCGGCTTTAATGCCGCCTAGAATAGTTTGGCTTTAAAGTCACTTGGAATTGTTAAGCTTTAATGCCACTTGGAATATTGTGTTTTAATACCACATGGTTTGGGCCTTGATTCCTTGTAGATCAAGTTTGTGGATAACATTGGAATGTAATAAATGAAATAGATTATGTTGATGGAAGTGATTATGTGTTATTATGTGAATTTGGTTCAAGTTTGGCTAAACCCTTCAATAAAACATAAACCACTTAAATTGAAAGATCTTGAGTTGGAACTTGTATCACTTGGGGTATCTATATGAGTTAGGTTTGGTATTCAGTTGTTATCATTCTGATGTTTTTCTCTTATGTGATCACAAGTGCATTACGAGGTCTGGAGAGATACTCTTCTACTATATAGATGTCTTGATATATTTTGGCCCTATAGGGGGTATGTATACTTAAGTAATTATGTGTCCTATTTATTGATGTTAGTTATATTTTTAGATGCCAAGCTCTCCATTTCCCAGCATAGGCACGCGGCCTCTACGTCGCCGCACGCCGGCCTGCCTCCCCTATCCTCTTTCCCGTCACCCCCTCTCTCTCCTCCACCCAATCGCGACCTCTCTTTCTCTCCTCACACATGCCTCTCTCCCCCTTCCTTTTTCCCTTTCCAAACTTTCAGGCCTGCAAAAATGGCAGGCCTACATCGGCCATAGAGCTGTTGGTTGGCGACCTGCAAGCGTGCCGCCGACATTCCCTCTTCCTCCTCTTTTATGCCCCCTCATCCATGGCCTATGAATACCCATTAACCAACTCCATTCAAATCTTTTTTCTCTCAACCCAGAAATCCACACCTCTTGGTGTCGCTGCCAGTTCAGCCACCTATTGTGCCACCGCTGTCTAGCACCATCGCCCAAACCACCACCCAAATTACTCTCTACACCGCCCTCCACCGAGCCACACCCCTCACCACCCTCAATCCTCCCTACGTAAGCTGCCTTGGCTGTGCCAAGTTGGTCATTCGACCAACCTTAACCCAGCCATCGCCGCCCTTGCGTCGCCATCCACTGTCACTCCCGCCGCAACCACCACTCCCTCTACCCTCCAAAATCACCAGTATACCCTCCCCTACCTTCCTTTTTCCCTACCTCCCTCTCCTTCTCCCTTCCTCCCTCTCCACCACTCTCGGCCACCACACTGTCGCCGCCTTTGGCTGCGCCACCACCACCACTTCAGCCCTCTTAACCTAGGCATCCTCCACCACCTCAAATCCCCCTCTCATTCCCCCTATCATACCTTAAACACCCCACTTTCCATCGGTGTAGAATGATATCTTATAGAGTAGTTTTTTTACTTAGCATACGTTCATGATTTGTTATATGCGCATACCTTATGTGTTGTCATGTCTAGTCGTGTATTTATAAGCATGAACCCATGACCTTGTGTTTTTTCATATATCATCGCATATCTCATATGTCCTCTTCTACTACCACATGTACTCACGTGTGCAAATGATAATTTTGACTAATATATTCTATATGGACTTGTTACTTTAGCTATCGCATGAGTGTCTTGCTCTTGTTATTTTATGTATGAATTTCCTCAATACTTATTGAGCGAGCAATTAATAGTAGGACATATACTTCGCGAAATCGTATGAGTAGTTGTATGAATGGAATGGTTTTTGTATCACATGTATACTTGATCATGAGTATTGTAAGTTAAAGATTACCAAGTTGTATGTGTATCATGTTTCCTCCTATAAGTTAGGTAATTGTGATTTACTTAGTACTAGACCCGTGCTGATACTACCTTAGTTGAATGGGTCCTGCGACGATCCACTGATGGTGGGGAGGAGACCTCTTGTGTAGGCTTGAGATTGATTATTATCGATGGGTTGAAGACTTGGCTTTGAGAGAGTAGGTAACCCGAAGCTTTATCCCTCAAAGATTTGTCTTTATTTATCCGTATCTACTTTTGAAAAATTTTCAAGTGTTGTAACTTTTTTTTAATGGTGTTGTAATCAAATGTTATTTTCCCATTAATTTGCTAAGCTTTTAAAATCTAGAGTCATTCAAAAGGTTTTTTGTTAATTTGATCAGTGATAATTTTGTTTAGCAAAATTGTTCATTTTTGATCTACCATTAAATGTCTCCTTATGTGAGCTTATCCTCACGATATAGATGTTGTTTGAATTTTAGTTGGACAAGTTTTAGCTTTGCATTTAGCATAAGATAGATTATGGACATTTATCTTGTGTTATGTATGGCGGTAATATTTTCCATTTTCTATTTTGGCTTCCGCATTATTCATTTAAACAAAAAAAATTGGTAGTGAATTTTGGGGATGTTATATTAGGTTTCATGAGTACAAGTCTTCCAGCTTAATAGAACAACTTCTTATTCCAAATTTCTAGTCTGAATCAAGAATAATCTTCTAAGTCTTTGTGCTTCTCGATTGGGTTAACTCTTAGGGAAACACCTAAATGAGTAAAGGTAAGAGAAACTCATTTACATCCTATACAATTACCCATTCTACCTCCCTACCTTTTCCTATCATCTACATGGAGAAAAGAAGATTTGTCATAGTTAATCTCTAGGCATAATATTAAGTAAAAGCAATCTATACATAAGCCTCAAATATTCCTCAAACACTCTCAACCCTAGGGTTCGATAAGAGCTTAGGGTATACAAGGTTTCATCCTCATTTTTTCAATCATTATTAGACCGATTCTTCTTAAAGCATCGATTCTCCTTAAGGTTTCTCAAGTTCTTAGTTTTTTTGTTACTCTATCGCTAGTCTAAGTGTAACATCCCCAAATTTCACTACTAAAAAAATTTCGTTTAATTAAAATAAATACAAGCATGGGGGGCTACTGCCGTGATCAGTACAAGCCCTGCCCTCGGCTAGTCTCGTACTAACCACAAGGCTAAAGAAAAGTTATTGCCAACCATTAGTCAAACTTAAAACAAGAATTCATAGAAGAACTGAAATGTTCATAATATAGAAATCAGAGTGTGCGTGAAAAGAGTTTACAATCCAAATGAGTGCATAATTAAAGTTCCCAAAGGGATAAAAGGTACAGTACGATAAAACCAGAACTAAAATAAAACGATACAAGGTAAATGAATAGTAAAAGAGAATCCGACCAATGTCGCTCTCGATCCCCAGGCTAAGTCCAAGCTCAACTCTCAGCCCTGTCTGATACCTCATAAGTATCATAGGCATCAAAGATGGCATCTCCTACCTGCACAAACTCAGCAGAGCTCTCTACTCATGGGAATGAGTAGCACCCATAAAATGGGTGGTCATTACACTACGTACTAAGTAAGGTAACCATGCATCTAAGACCAAATATACAAAGGCATATAACACAAGCATAATCATATAGACAACATACAAGCAATACAGATAATAAAGGCTGTGCTATAGTCCGGTTAAACTCAATTGTTAGATCTCTAGGAAAAATGTTCATTCATACCATACTTTTTATAAGTCCATGTGAGTACGGGAGCCCCACTATTATAGCTAGTGGACCGGAAATACACCTAGGGGAGAACAATCCTGACCACTATTATTACCAGTGGGTCGGTCTCTTAGGCAAAGTGCTCTTGGCCACTATTATGCCGGTGGATCGGTCTGGTTCCGACTCTCATGGTGTTTCACTATAATTACTTAGTATCTTTCCCATGTCTTATCATAATTAAGTTCGGTTTGCTGAGCATGGAATTCCCCACTATTATTTGCCAAGTGATTGGTCTCTAGGGCACCCCTGCTCTTGGCCACTATTATTCACTGGTGGACCGGTTTGGGCATGACTCAACAATCTTCATCTTTAAATAGTTAGTATCTTATTCATGTCTTATTCGATATACTTTCACCCCAGACATGCATGTCACAATCCGTCTACTATTATTTTCTTAAGAGAGTCCGTCTCATATCTTGGGACTTCTACACCTCCTAACACACCCCAACATCTTTTTCCTCTTCTACTTACTCATCATAAATACCAACTCCTAAGTATGTGGGGGCAAGGCCCACCACCTTATGCCATCTGAGTCCACTCACTATCATCTTCTAGGGTTTTCTCCTGAAACCCTAATTGGACCTATGCGGTCCATCCTTCCCCTGTCTCACACAACTAATGCTCCTTTACTACCTAACACATCATCTCACTTAGATTCAACCCCAATCATTTCACTTTACTCCCCAATTACACATGTGACTATAAAATCCTAGTTGACCACCCAAACCCTAATACCTTTCTTTTCCCATATATCACCTCTCCATTACTCACCTACCATCCTTTTTTCCCATGACATCCATACTCACCCTTCATATGACATTCTTCCACTCTTGTCCCATATTCCACTCACCCTCCATTAATTTCACTTTCACAATCTCCTCCAATTAAGGGTTTCCTCCCAAACCCTAGCCAAGTTTCCTATGCATGCTTATACCAACCTACGTACTATTTTTCACCCAAGGACTCCAATCACCCCGATAACTCTTCCTTCAACTTACGTACACCCCAAGACAACTTTTCCCATGTAAGGATCATCCCCATGCAAACTCCTTCCATCCCATGCAAACCCTAGAATTTCCTATACGAGATTCACTCCACTCTTTTATTTTGTCCATATTCTCCTTTTATTTTCCCCCTCATGGATCATGAGATAATTAGTTCCATCTCATATCCCTTTAGTCAACTCACTTCCCCTTTTTTCCTTTTTATCCTTTCACCCTATATCACATTATTAAAACATCCTAGCATGCATGTCCTAAAAGGTCACATCATATAACACCACAAGCAAAACATATATATCATTATGCACATACCATAAGGAAGTCACATAAGCATACCTCAACTCCAAGCTACGCTATAAGTAAATAGTCATAATATTCATAAAGTACAAAAACATAACATAGCACATGGCATACAAGGCATATAACACACATATAGTTGGTCTTAGCTATATCCTTACCTAATACAACACCAGTCTTAGAGCATACTGTAACACCCCCAAAATTCACTACTGAAAAAATTTCATTTTATTAAAGGATTCCACAGAAGCAAGTAAATCAAAAATTATGAATTTCGGGGATATTACCATCGTGATCAGTACAAGCCCCGCCCCCGGCCGGTCTTGTACTAACCACAAGGCTAATGAAAGATTACCAACCATCATAATTCAAACTCATAACAAGGCTTCATAAAAGCATTGAAACATTCATAAGACAGAAATCAGAGTACACGAAAAAGAGTTTACAATCCATAATACATAATTAAAATTCCTCAAAAAGAATACAAGCTACAGTACGATAAAAATTAAGTATGAGTAAACCAGTTCAAAATAAAGGAACATAAAATGTAAATCAGGCCATGTCTCTCTCAATCCCCAAACTAAGCCCATGCTCAACTCTCAGCCTCGCCCGATGCCTTGTATGCATCAAAGGCATTGAAAATAGCATCACCTACCTGCACAAATTCAGTATGGACCTTTGCTCTTGAGAATGAGCAGTACCCATAAAACGGGTGGTTAGTATGCTACGTACTGAGTAAGGTAACCATACAGCTAAGACTAAGCATACAAAAACATGTAACACAAGCATGATCACATAAACACCATACAATCATTACAAATAAATAAAGGCTAAGCTATATTTCAGATAAACTGATTATTTATTCTCTGATCAGTACTCATTTTACTCCATACTCTTTATCAATCCATGCGAGTACGGGGACCCCACTATTATAGCTAGTAGATCAAAAACGTACAGGGCAGAGCGCGCCTGACCACTATTATATGTCGGTGGATCAATCTCTGGGCCAAGTTGTTTTTGGCCACTATTATTTGCCTGTGGACCGGTCTGGCCCCGACTCTCATGGTGTTCCACTGTAAGTACTTAGTGTCTTTTACATGTCTTTCAAACTTAGGGTTTGGTTTATTGAGCTCGGGATCCCCCACTATTATAGCCAGTGGATCGGTCACGTACAGGGTAGAATGCACTGGACCACTATTATATGTCAGTGGATTGGTCTTCAGGGCACCTCGACACTTGGCCACTATTATGCCAATAGATCGGTCTGGACCCGACTCAATAATCTTTCACTTTAAATGATTAGTATCTTATCGTATCTTATTCAACAAGTTTCAGCCTAAACATGCATATCACACTCCATTCACTCTTATCCTCCCAAGAGGACTCGTCCCATATCTTGAGACTTCTGCACCTCCTAACACACCCCAACATCCTTTCCTTCTTCCACTTACTTACACTGGAGGCCCAACTCCTAAGTCTGTGGGTCGAGGCCCAACTACCTTACGCCTCCAAGTCCACTCACATCCTTACCCTAGGGTTTTCCCCTAAAACCCTAATTTGGGCCTATGTGGCCTATCCTTCTCTACCTCACACCACTAAGGCTGTCTTAACACCCCACACATTACCTCCCTCATATTCAACCCTCATCATTTCACTTTACTCCCCCAAACACACGTGTGACCACAAAATCCTAGTTGATCACACCAAATCCTAGTTGACTACACCAAACCCTAGCATCCTTCTTTTTCACCTGTTACCCCTCCATTTCTCACCTTCCACTCTTAGTTTCCCATGATACCCATACTCACCCTACACATGACATTCTTCCACCCTCATATCATACTCCACTCACCCTCAATTATTTTTACTTTCACCATCATTTCAAATTAGGGTTTTCCTCCTAAACCCTAGTCAGGTCTCCTGTACACCCTTATACTAACCCACGTACTATTTTTTATCCAAAGCCTCCAATTACCTAAACAACTCTTCATTTACCTTACTTATACCCCAAGATAACTTTTCACACGTAAAGTTCATCCCCATGCAGACTCCATCCACCACATGCAAACCCTCGAAGTTTTCATGCAAAACCCTAGAATTTCCATGTAAATCCTAGAATTCTCATGCAAAGTTCACCCTCTCTTTTATTTTATTCATGGTCCTATCTTATTTTCTCTTTCATGGATCATGGGATATTTAGGTCAATCCCATATCCCTTGGTCAACTTACTTTCCTTTGGTCAACTTATTTTCCCTTGGTTAACTTACTTCTCCTCGGTCAACTTACTTCTTCATTTTCCCTTTTTTCATCCTCTCACCTCGTATCATATTACTTCCCTTGGTCAAATTTATAGTCTCAAAGTGGGCTTCGACCTAAAAAAAAGGAAAAAGAAAAATAAAGAGAGTAATGGATCAAATTTGATATTTAAATCAAACAAAGATTTAAACTAAATTATATTATCCAAACTCTAGATGGACCTGAAACAAATCAAAGCCGACCTCATAATAAATATAATTTTACCTTATAAAAAATGATTTTAATTGCTCATATCAATATACATCCATTAAAGTTGTTGACGAACCAAATCAAACCGAATTTTTTTAGTTAGATTAATTTAATTTTTCTAAGGTTCAAACTTGACTTAAATTTGAAATAAGTTATGTTAAAAAATATTTATAAGTTATTTTTGACTCATTTATATACTAAATTCTATAAAAACCTTTTGAATATTTTACACAATTCTTTTAAAATCTGTATATAAACCTATAAATAAATTTATAATTAGATCTAACAATAAGTATACACACATCGTAATAATCATAATAAGTTGGACTCAAACACATTTGCGGACAAGAAATTCAAACCGCGTCGCGAGCAAACAAGTAATTTGAACTCGACTTGTTAACCCATTTGCGAACATCTACCTCCTCTGGGTCAAGTACTTAATTTTTCCTCTTCCGCGGCTTGTAACCGGAGCACCGGCCACCGTGCTTCACTTCCTCAATTATTTTACCGACCATTATGGTCTGTTTGTTTTGGGGTGGAAGGAGGTTAATGGAGGTGAATGAATTGATTCACCCCGTTTGGGTATCAGGTTAATAATTTTACCTGGGTGAATCGAGGTTAATGTTTCACCTCCATTCACCTCGATTAACCTCGTTTTTATTAACCTCCGATTTCGGGGGTAACGGAGGTGAAGGTGAAAGAATAAGTAAATTTTTGACTTGATAGGACCAAAATACCCATCAATATGACTTATTTATTTAATATAAGGGTATAAATATCATTTATTTTATTATTATAATCTTCATTCACCTCAATTTAAACGAAAATTTTAAAACATTCACCCCGATTCACTCAAGTTAGGTTAATATCATCCAAACAGAATTTTAAAGTATTCACCCCGATTCACCTCCATTCCCTTCACCTAGGTTAATTTTTAATGTTTACCCCTACCTCGATTCACCCCAATCCAAACGGAGCCTTAGGTTTTCTGTTGCTGTTGCCTTCTCTCCGTGTCAGCCATGGCGACGGAAGTTATAGACAAAGAAAAAATCCAAAATTTCTTTGGCAGACTCGAAGCCGAAAGAACCGTCGTTTCAACCTGCATCGACCTCTACAAAACCCTAACTTCGCATTTCAGTTCACTCGAAAAATCCCTCACTCACAAAACCCAAGCTCTGGACGACAAAATCCAAACCCTAGAATCAGAAACCCAGGAATCTCTTGAATCCCTCCAACAGCGGGAGTCTTCTATCCCAGAGCGGCGCTCTTCGCTGGCGGCCGAAATCGATGCTAAAAAGCTAGCTGCAATCGCTGAATTTGAGAAACCAGAGAAAGAAGACGAACGGCTTGCAATTAGATTGAAGTCTTTGTGTCGGAAGATGGATAGTGTAGGCTTGTTGCAATTAGTGATGACGAAAAGAAAAGAATCGAACCTGTTGAGGAGTGAGATGAATAATACACTGTTAGAGTGTGTGGATCCGCCGAGATTGGTGTTAGATGTGGTGGAAGGGTTTTTGAAACATAAAGCTGCTGCGAAGGCTGGCGGTAGGGGTGGGTTGACGGATAGGCGGTGGGCGTGTGGGGTGGTAGTGAGTGAGTTGTTCCCGCCGGATAAATTGAAGGAAGCAAAGAAGAATGCCGGCCCTACTTTTTCTGGGAAGATTGTGGAGAGGGCACTGAGGGTGGTAGTCGATTGGAAAGGGAAGATGGAAGGAAGCGGTGATGGGTTGAGTGGGGTAGGCCCTACTGAGGCGGCTACTTTCGTGCAGCTGGTTGTTGGGTTTGGATTGAAGAACAAGGTTAATGAAGAGTTTTTGAAGAAATTGGTGTTGGAATTTGCGGCAAGAAGGGAAATGGCTAAGCTCGCGGTTCCTGTATTTGGAGATAAACTAGAAGGTGTGTGTCATAAACTACGGCCGTCTTATTTGTAGTATATGAACATCTTTTGTGTTACCTCCATGCTTCTTGCTCATCAGTCTTATGATTTAGTGATTCACCATTGCTGTTCATTCAACATAAAATATGTTCCAATCACGCATTTGATTTATCCAACTTGCTTTACGTCTTTCTTTTTAGTTGGGAAATTTCTTTTGTTTTCCATTTCACTCTTGAGACAGAACTGTAGAGTTCCCTAAGATCATGAAAGTGGACTCTGAATGCATACATCTATGGCTGTCATGGTCTTGCATCTTGGAAATAAAATGGTCATGCTTGTATTTATATCGCCATCAAACGCGATGTAGCATGATATGCTCCCCAACTATTTTCAATAGTCATATGATTATGTTACATTTGCTACAACTGATGTACTGTATATATGGTTTTTTTTTTCATCATGCAGTCATACTGCATTTACATGCATCTTTTGCTTTGTTTATTTTCTTTTTAGATCGTTATTTTCCCTGGGGCATGGATCAGTTGTGGCATTAAGCTTAGATGTATGCCTATTCTTATTTTTAGATGGAAGGTCGTAAATAATTGCCTGCTTCATATGATGATGAAGGCAGGTAGGCTCCACAGACGTTGTTACAACCCATTCCAAAATTATACAGAATTATACAGAACAAATGCTATGACGAAAAGAAAAGAATAGGCAAGTACTCCTACTCTTATTTTCAGATTGAAGGCTGTATATATATATATATATTGGTTTTTTAGCCTACCGATGTGCTACACGAAAACAAAATCCCATTTGTATTGGCCAATACATTCTGATATTTACCTATATTTGCTGATATTTGTCTAGAATAATGGATATTTACTTAATTTAGTATTGTGAAAATATTTGAAATCATAGTGCGACAACCATGGCGTGATATTTATTATCCGCAACACCCTAACATGGAGACAACACTATTGTGATTTTATTGTGTGGTCGCACAATGAGATCCAGTTTAGGTTGCATCATTCTCCCCTACAAGTAAAAAGTTTGACCTCAAATTTTGAAGCAAGAGAGAACAGCTATGAGCCATGCCAATGCCATCATTCTCGTCATAGGAATACTTGTAAGGATCCACTATCTGGGTATCTTCACTTGGTTTGCAATCAGTCAGTGGACTTTGCACGTACTCCTTTCTTTGCTGATCCTACATGTTGTTGTGCATGATTAATGGACCTATACTGAACCATGCAATCTTACCTAAAGCTTCATGCCATTCTGGATAGTTCCTGTGAATATGACTCAGCTGGTCACAAAATAAAGCATCTAGTTGACTTGGAACTGACGGGCTTATAAAAGGAGTTAGGCGAGATAGCGGGTTAGTGAGATCTTTTGAGAGACCATTGCCAAAAATTAGTCTTCTATTGTGCATCTCAAGCAAATAAAGCGCATGATCTGCCCAAGCTTCTACCCTTGAGCTCAAAACCTCCAATGTGCTAAATAACGTGTCGGACTTCGAAGTTAGAACTGACGGGCTTATAAAAGGAGCTAGGTGAGCTCACAGTTTTATAAGACCTTTTGATTGTGTGTTGCCTATTAGTTTTCTTCTTTGCATCTGAGGCAAATAATGCGTATGATAAGCTGTAGCTTCTACAGTTCTACCCTCGAGATCGAATTAGATTATCAAAAGAGCAGCCAATCAACAACCAATATTTACCACACTCAAATAATGGTTATTAGAGTTAGCAATAGCTGAAAGGAGAAAATAGAGACGAGGAAGGGAATGGTGATGATAGTACTAGGAATTGGGCAATTTCTGAGCTTCCAGGCATTTGAGGTTCTGGCCACTTCCCTTTTACATCCAGCCAAAATTTTTCTCATCAGATTCCTTTCCCTCCCTTAAATAGAACATAGACTCCAACTACTAAGACTCAATAAACCAGAAATAAAGTGATTCAATAATTCATAACAGACTCTAATGACCACCTGACCTACTAAAAGATAGAAAACTCCTTGCCACCAAAATACCCAGGGATAGACTACCCATAATTTAGCTCATTCAGCTCCCGCCCCCTGCTCAGTTTTCCCCCTCCTCCCTCCTAACATTGGTGTTTTTGATGATGGGTCTATCATAGATGTCTTGACAAAGACCTCCAATGTGCTAGATAACGAGTTGGATTAGATTTTCCTCAAAAGTGCATATTGCAACAAGCTTCTGAAGCTGTCTGGTATAAGCTTCAACAATCCAATTCTATGCGGGCAACTTGCAAAATATAAAATACTACTCTGGAATGAATTGCTGATCATCAGCTATTGGAGTTGATTCCTGTCACCTTTGTGTTCAAGTTTTGGGAACCGGCGCTGGTAGTTTATGTTTCTCTACCACATACTGACATATCATCTGAAACATGTTGCAGCCATTGGAGCATTTTTCTTTTCTAGAACTTTCCAACAGAAAAATATGTTATCAACTATATTGAGCTGTTTGAAATGTTTATCCAGGTCTTCGCCTTTGCTAAAATATTGGGAAACTATTTTCTTGCCATAGTTAGGTGGGAACTGTGTCTAGCACTCTAGCTCTCAAGTTTGTGATCGTAGGATCCTTGTGGCATGTAGAGAACGAGAGAGTAGAACGTGATGTTAACGCTATAAGCTCATCATATTGCAAACGGTTGATAGCGTATATTTCTTGCAAATATCTTATTTGAATATTGCAGCTTTTCTTCTTTTAGCCTGAATTTCAGATGTACTGAGCTAATCGCCTTTTGCAAATGTTTTGCTGCTTGAAGTTAGTGGTCTTGTCTTTATTTGTTCATGGTTTTATCTTGAATTTTTTTTTTCTTTAAAATTTATTTTGGGCACTTGATTCTGTATAGCTCTAACCTTAATCAATGTTAACAACTGCTATAAACCAGTAATATCTTATTGTTGTAAAAGACATAGTTATTCCATTCTTTATTACTCTTGCCTATTATGGATTGTCTTGGACTCTGGGAGAGTGGATATGGTGCTGTTACAAATCCTTTATGTTTTGACTTATGATTGATGAAAAAAAAGATAACTTACTGCTAGCTAATCTATCTCGAGTCTTTCTATGGATTTCACATTTTTGTTATACTATGAGCCAACTTCATGTTATTGCCAAACTTGATCCATAATCCTAGTCTCTCAAGTTTGATTGATAAAAGCGAATGCACTGTACTTTGCCACCCTTGCTTAACCTTACTGGAACTGAGGGTTGGGTTGTCTCTGCAGTTATTGACTCATCTCATGCATCAAAGTTTTGGTAAGAGAGCAGCGTATCCGACTGGCATTGACATTTTGCATTTTCATATATCATATGATATAATTATTGAGTTTGAATGGTTTGCCTTGTTTTTTTCATCTAGAATATTTCTGAAAACTTGTGCCTATATTCACAAGCATAAGCAATTTGAAATCCTTTTTCTTTTAGCATTCCTAACCCTCAACTTCTATTCTCTCTTTTCACTTAAGAAACTTGCCCGAGCCAATAGTTTCAAAATTTGTGTGTTGAATTGGATATAGATTCATGCCTTAGATGGGTACCATGGGAATAAAAGAAGAGTCGAGTTAAGCAAAGTTTTCCATTCTTGTCGCATCTTGCTTCTAGTGGTTAGGTTCCTGGGGATGTCGCTTGTAAAAATTGTAACCAGTTGTGTATTTATAGGAAACAGCCTAGCATGATAACACTTAAAACAATTTAAAGATGAGCTTAAAGTTAAGTTGTAGAGTAAACTAGTAAACAACAAAGATTAAATGTCTGATTGTTTTGCATCTCATTATCTATATTATTCTTTCAATGGATTTCAAACCGTTTGTTTTACATATTATTTTTAAAACCTTATTATCTATATTAGATATCATATTATTACTTCACGTGTAGGTCTAACTATTTTTTATTAAATATTTGAACTATCTTAAATTGTTATCTTCATATCCTTATTAATTATACTCACCCAACACCATCACCATTATTATTATTGTCATTATTATTAGTAATTAATAATATTAATATTAATCAATAATAATTAATAAAAATTCTTAAGTATTATATATTATTTTTAATAATATTATTAATAATTAGTATTAATAATTATTATTATTATTATTATTAATTATTACTATTAAATTATTAATTATAATCATTATTAATTATTATTGTCAATTATTATTATTATTATGGTTATGTGTTAAAATCAATTATTATTATGAATATTATTCACTATTAATCATATAATTAATAATAATAATTACCATTGTTAGTTATTTATATTAATTATATTCATTATCATTTATTAATAATAATTATAATTATGATTAATGATTACTATCAATTATTATAACTAATAATATTCATTAATAATCATATAGTTATTGTTACAAATTATTAATTAATAATAATATTATTAATTATTTATATGAAATATTAAAGCATATTATTGATAATATTATTTATTAATAATTATAAATATATTTTTATTTATTAATTTTAATCATTATCAATAACTTTAATTATTAATATTATAATTATTATTAGGTACTTTTAATTACATATTAAATTTAATTAATAATTATTAATATCAATTAATAATACTAATAATAATTATCATTA
Organism: Tamarix austromongolica; assembly: GCA_039764185.1. Lineage (NCBI taxonomy): Eukaryota > Viridiplantae > Streptophyta > Magnoliopsida > Caryophyllales > Tamaricaceae > Tamarix > Tamarix austromongolica. The sequence continues at coordinate 37,754,216 of CM077811.1, read as the reverse complement.
ATAATAAAATAATAATAATTGTTAATATTAATATTAATATTAATATTAATTAATTATTAGTATCAATCATTATTATTAAATATATTAATTATTAATAATATATTATATTGTGAATAACAATAATAATAATTAATAATGATTATTGATTATTTATATTATAATAATGATTAGTATTAACAATGTTCATTATTAATTAATATTATTAATTATTGTATCTTATTTAAATTAAATATATAAACAAAAATAATATTTATAAGATTATAATTTATGAAAATAATAAATGTCCAAAATTGTTAATATACATGTATTTATTTCAGATCAAATGCATTACTAATCACCATTATTACTTCAGTGTCTACTAAATATCATTATTACTTCTGATTATATGTCTGATGTCAAAGCAAATTAGTACTTCTGATTTTATTTCTGATGGCATAATAAAAAGACACAAAAACTTTTGCAGATCAGTAAAATGGAAAAATTAGCTAAAACAATTTTTTTTTGTCTCTGGGTTTAAGAGGCAAATCTGCATGGGCCTACTAGGCACGCTTGCAATAGCTCAGTAAATAACTAGGACTACAACTTCGGACCCAAGGTGGAATCTAGGCCATGGCTTTGGATATTTGAGCCTAGGGGGTCGACCCTTTTATTTGATTGACCTTATCCTAGTTTCTGATCTTGATTAATCTTTGCTAGATGCTTTCAGTTTTTTTCTGTGTGAATATTTCATAACTTTTCTTATCCATGAGTTCTTTGGAAAAATGATGAGTGTTGGATGGGACTTGTTGTGTAGAGATTTTTCAGTTCGCAACTTGTATGCACTTGATATTCTTTCCATTTTTTGAATGTAATTGCTGACGGCCTGTTATGGCCGCGCAGATATCATCAACGAACTAGTGAAGAATAAAAAGGAGATTGAGGCTGTCTACTTAGCTACAGAGTCGTGCTTGACCGATAAGTTCAAGCCACCGTCTCTGCTGAATTCCTATCTGTCCAACGCCAAAGGGACTGTCAGAGAGATCTTGAAGAATGGCAGACACAGTGCAAGTGCTATGGTATGTTGAGTTTGAGCCGTTGTTTCTTAAATTAACCTGTGCCTTGGTGGGTCTCATTTTTGGATGATTTACTGAGCATAGGATTTCCTGTGGTTTCCAGGATGAAGCCAACAATTATGAGCAAAACTACATCACAGTCATGATCAAATGTGTGGAAGATTACAAACTTGAAGCACAGTTCCCCCTTAATGCCCTGAAGAAACGGCTTTCTGCTGTGAAAAAGGCTGTATCGAAAAAGACCAAGACAATAAAGAAGAAAAGTACAGGACCTGCTCCCAAGCCTTCCAGTAAACGAGTCCATGATTCCGGAGGTGGTCGAAGCAGGGGCCCACCATTTCTTCGCCCTACGAAGGCTGCCAAAATTTCGAAGTCGTTTCCCTCAAATCCCACGCGAAACCTGGTTTCTCTGCCGCCGCAGTCTCCAGTTACCAAATATGGCGGGGCACTCAACTACCCTGCTCAGAGTGTATATGAGGGAGCCACTGCCTTAGTATATGGCTCAGCTTATGGTTCGAGTGCCACACATCTTTCAGCTTCCGGGTCACATCCTCCGCAGCATTACTCGCTCTCTGGGGAAAGCATAGGGTCTGCTGGGACTCGTTTGGTTAGCTCCATTGGAGGATTAGAAGCAGTCTATGGTTCCTATAACTACGCCGTGGCTCCAGCATCTGATTATCAAGCTCCATCCCATGCACCTTCAGCTTATCAACCTCCAGCTTACGAACCTGCTGCTTACCAGCCTCCATCTTATGCACCGCCATAGTGTTGTTTCAGAGCTGGGACTTATAACGCGTTTTTGTTATTAGTGATAGGTAGAAATGGATGATATGCTCCCACGTAGCGGTTATATTAGTATTTAAACCAGCTGACTGCTGCACTGATCCAAGCCCGAATCAACCCCTCGCAGCGGCTACCACACCAACAGCCTTGTGCAACAACCAGACGCACCGACTGATTGAGCTCTAGTTATGAATCAGCCGTGATTGGCTTTAGATTGTTGTATCTCGATATGATGGGTGGCAGAGGATTGCCATTAGGAGATGCATGCAACCCCCACCTCCACGCACGCAGAGCTATATATCAACTCTTGCGTGCACTTGTACCCGACGAAACAGTTAAATACAATATTACAACCATTCTTTGGTGTCTATATGAAGTAGTTTCGTTTTTCTCGATCTATCTTAAAAGAGTATAGAGCATTGATCGCAGTTAATTTATAGAGGAAAACATAGGTGGTGAACGTGTACAATTCTTTCCTAACTATGACCATGGGCGGGGCAAGCATGGTAGGGTGGTACGAAATTTACTTCAGTCAGCAATTTTAGTTAGCAGGCATTGTTAAACGCTGCATGACAACCATTAAGAAAAACAAGCAGTATGAACTAGCTACTGTCTTAAAAAAACCCCGTCCAACCCCAAGCATCAACCCATCCAGCGACCCAGAATTCAAGCTACCTTCAATCATAATTTTAACCGGTTCTCTCCTAATCACGTTAGCTACAAACCAAAGCCCCATGAAGCTCACCATAGAGAAACTGAGGTGGCTAGGGCTGCTGCAACGAGGCCTGATAGGTAGGGAGCTGGACAGACATTCAGTCTTCGTGGATAACTTGGCGAAGCATATCTCGGTTGAGGAAGTGCAGGAAGTCTTTGGAGAGGTTGGCAAAGTGGTGGATATCTTCATCAGTAGAAGGGAGAGGAAGAACTCCAATTTACGGTTTGGGTTCATAAGATATGCCAGTGAGAGTGAGGCGAGAGAAGCGGTAAGGAAAGTTAATAATATGCTGCTGCATGGGCTATGTATCTTTGTTCGTATGGCTTTGTTTGAAAGGGAGGTAAGGAAGGATGATGTGCATCATGTACTGGCTAGGAAAGCAAGGGACGTTCGTGTGCAAGGAAGGGGGAAGCTAGCTATGAGGGATTCCAGGACGGTTGTTATGGTGGCAAGGGGCACAGGTTACCATCATCTATAGTAGCAAAAACGTTCGTTGGAGCTGTAGGAAGACAGGGAGGCATTAGAGTGGCTGGAGAGGAGTGTAGTGGTTGAGTCTTATCAGCCATTACATCCTGAGATTGTTGTCCCACAATTGATGCGAGATTAGAGCACAGCCACAAAGGTAAGAGACTTCAGTCGTTTTAAAATTTTGATTACCTTTGAATCGAAGGATGAATGCTGTAAGGCCATGGAGGAGGATAGTATGCTGCTGGATCATTTCCTGGTGGTTAGGAAATGGAAGAGGGAGGATGCCTGTAGGTTATGAAGAACTTGGGTGGAGGTGAGGGGCTTGCCTTTGTTGGGTTGGAGGGAGGAAACACTGCGATCCCTGGTGGCACCGTGGGGCTCGTGGGTATGTTAGGAGGAGGAGGGGGACTACGGCGCAAGTTTGGTGGCAACAAGGGTGCTGATTGATACCCTTTTCATGGAGGACATCCAGGAGTCCATCGAGATAGGATCCGGGAGTTAGTGGTAGAGGTGGTAATTAAGGAAGTTGGGGAGAACTACATGCCATGGCAAAAATCAAAGATGGCAGTGCCCGATGGGCGGAGGAAAGGCAAGGAAGTCGGTGATCGGAATTTTTCTCAGGGTAACATGGCAGAGAAGAGTTCAAGCACCTCGAGCAGTGCAAGCAACTTGAAGTGGCAGTGCATGGGAGAGCAGGTGGCGGGGCTCATGAAGCTCGTTTGTAGGGAAGTGGAAGAGTCTGTCAGGAGTGTGAAGGGTTTCCAAAGAGCAAAATTGATTTGTGGTCCGACGGGTAGGAGTATAGGGAGGAGAGAAGGGCTGTCGAAGGGGGAGGATCGAGGACAGGAAGGGGACTCAAGTGTTGAAGGTGGGAGTAATGAGGGAAGTGAAAGGGCAGGCGGACAGGGTAGAGGAAAAGACGAGGAGGCTTTATTTGGAAGTGTAGGGGAATCATGTGGGAAGATGGAATGGGGATAGGTTGAAGGTCCAATAGGGAGTGGCGACTATAAGAGTTTGAAAAAGGAAGAAAGTAGTAGGGGAATGGAGAGAGTGGAAAGGTATGAGAAGGCCCCGATGATTGGTGATAGGCAAGAGGTGGCGGATAGGTGGGGAGTGAGTATAGAAGATTGGGGAGAAAATGCTCTTATGCTAGATATTATTAATAGGAGGCCAGCTCATGTGTTGGAGGTGGAGGGAGTCATCGAGGAGCATGTGCTAGCAGGTGTGGATAAGCCTGCATACATGCACTAGGTTTACGAGGGAGAGGAAGTGTGTCGATTGACTAGTGGCAAGGAGGGAGTGGATGTTGCCGATTCTGTCTCGTGGGAAAGGGAAGGAACCGAGGATTGTTTGGTGTGGTCGCAAGGGGAAGGAAGAGTGGAAGTAGAAAATGGTAATCGGAGGAGGGAGGAGTTGGAGGAGAGTAGAGGAGGATGTGTGGGGAACAAAAAAGGAGGGGAGTCGAGTTCTAAAAATATGAAGTTTGCGGGTGTGGACCACGATATTGAAGGACAAATAAGATTGATTAATAATTGGAGGAGGCACGATGAGGTTGAAAAACATTTTGATCGATTAGTGGGAGAGTTTGGTTTGGGATAACAAAATGAAGGGGAGGAGGACGAGGAGATATCTCGGGATTTTTCGAAAGAGCAGCCGTTGGGTTTTGAAAAAGTTATCCCTAGGATAAAAAAGATAGCAGAGGGGGTGGAGAAGGAGCAAGTAGGGAAGGAGAAAAATGTGGAGGAAAAAGATTGGGCAGAGGTAGAGGAAATGTGGAAGTTCAGTAAGGGAATTGGGTTAGGGTCCAAGGAGGAGAATAATTGCAAGGAGAGTTTGTTCAATCTAAGAAGAAGCCAGAGAAAGATTAGGAGAAGGAAGCTTTAAAGGGGGTTGTTTTTGGATAGGAGGTATGGCTAGCTATTATGATTATAGTTAGTTGGAATGTAAGGGGGATTGGAGCTTGGGGCAAAATTTCTAGTATTTATGGGGTGTTAGCTAAGGAAAGATCGTGGGTTTGTGGTTTGGTTGAAACGAAACACCAGTCGTTGCACGATTTTTGGAAGAATAAGGTTTGGAGAAGTCAATCGATCGAATGGAGAATAAGGATCCATCTACTACCACTCTTGAAATTAATCAAAGAGAAAAAATGTGTGTCCCACCCAATAATCAAACCTCCGCTCCTACGGTTGATCTAGTTAGAAGGGCCGCCCTACAGATGTAACTATGGAAATGGCACAGGAGGAAAGAAGATTATTGGCGGCATGTTTCTAGGATAAGAGGCTTTAAAGATAGAGACTGGAATACTAGATTTTTTCACACAATAGCTGCTGTCAGAAAGAAGAGAGCCATCATCAGCAGATTGGTAGTAGAGGGTCAGGAGGTTTTGGAGCTAGAAGGAATAAAAGAAGGAATATTGTCTTTCTTCAAAAATCTTTATGAGAAACCGGATCTCCTACAGGTGAGCATTTCAGCTGATGGGTTCCAGAGATTATCAAGAGAACAGAGTCGGAGGATAGATAGAGTATCTTATAGGGAAGATGTTCAGAAGGCGGTCTGGTCGTACAACCCAGACAAAGCACCTGGGTACGACGGATATCATATGGGTTTTATCAAAAAGATGTGGGATGTAATTGGGGGAGAGTTCACAAATTCTGTTCTAGAGTTCTTCAGGACAAGTAGGTTACCTCGGGCCCTTAACACTACTCTGATTACGCTGATTCCCAAGGTAGATGAAGCGGAGGAGGTACACCAGTTCAAACCCATCAGCTTAGTGGGGTGCATCTACAAGGTGATATAAAAAATTTGGCTCAAAAATTGAAGCAGGTGGTCAGTGAGTTGGTTAATGATTCTCAAGTGGCCTTTATCGAAGGAAGGAACATTTTGGATGGGGCTTTGATAGCTAATGAGATAGTCTAGTGGACAAAGAAGAGGAGAGGAGCGAGAGGAGTAATGATTAAGTTGGATTTTCAAAAGGCCTACGACAGCATTAGATGGGATTTTGTGGATAGTATCCTTAACATTATGGGTTTCGGGAAGGTCTTTAGAGGATGGATTAAGGAGAGCATCACGATAGCAAGAATTTCGATTCTCATTAATGGAGTACCTTCTGAACCTTTCGAGATGGGTAGGGGGCTAAGATAGGGGGATCCTATATCGCCTTTCCTGTTTGTCCTAACTGTGGAGGTGTTTACTCAGCTCATAAGAAGAGGAGTGGAGAAAGGCCTACTACAGGGTCTTACAGTGGGAAGGAATAATTGTATGGTCACTCATATACAGTTTGTGGATGATACAATGGTCTTTTGCGGGGATTCATTAGAAAATATCAGAAACTGGAGAAGACTTGGACTGTTTCTTTTTATTGTCAGGTCTTCGGGTTAATTTTGAGAAATCAGAACTTATTGGTCTGGGTGTGGATGCAAGTTTTCAATTGGAGACAACAGGAATTATGAGTTGTAAGGTTAGATCATTGCCTATGAGCTATCTTGGCCTTTTGTTGGGAGCAAATGCCAGCTGAAAGGAAGTGTGGAAGCCGGTAGTGGAAAAGATAAAGAAGAGACTAGATAGATGGAAGTTGAAAGTCCTTTCAGGAGTAGAGAGACTGATTTTAATTAAAAGTGTGCTAAATAGTTTACCAGTGTACTACATGAGTTTGTTCAGAATTCCCAAGGGAGTGGTGAAGGAGATCATTAGTATCTAGAGAAATTTCTTCTGGAGGAGTAGTGGAGAAAGGAAAAGTTTGTTGTTGGTCAAATAGGATGTAATTCAGAGACCTAAAGCATTAGGAGGGTTGGGTGTAGGGGATTTGGTTATGAGAAATAATGCTCTACTCTTCAAATGGTGGTGGAGGTATTACACAGTGGAGGGAGTGTCATGGAAGAGTATTATCTCATCGATCTACTCGAGCGATTACTTTGGCTGTTTACATATCCCACATGATCACAGAGGGTGAATACCTTGGAGGGATATTGTTCATATCAAAAAAGCATAAAATGTAAAATAAGTAAACTGTTACCATATTATTGTGAGGAAAACCAAATGGCCATTTATCAACATTTTCTATCCTTGTTTTTATTTTTATTTTTTATATCATCATTATTTGTTTTAAACAAACTCAATATATATATATATATATTATTTGAAAAGAATCGAATGTAGTAACTGATTGTGGACAAAAATCACCGAGCACTTGAATAATCTATTTAACGATCGGTGTGTGGTATGTAACAAAAAGTAGCAAATATCTTATTTTTTATAAAAAATATAATAGGGAATATCAATTTCAATAGTAGTAGTAGTAGTAGTAATTAGCAAATGCTGCCTACCAAACGAGAGACTTAAATACGGCTAAAATCGACAACCCAAAATTCCATGCAACAAGAGAAAAAAACAGCGAAAAAGACCATGCCCAGTAAGTACATATCTATCACAAGCAGTGATAACCTTTTTGGTTTTTATTTTTATACACTTGGCGGTTCTTCGAGTTGCACTAGGCAAAGGAAGAGGGAGAGCTAGGAGCATATATCCTACTACACAGACGTCTGATCCTCATGCGGCTTCCTAGGATCACGTAGTAATCTAAACTTACAGGCATGAACAGCATCGTCAATGGACAATAAAACGGAGTCTTCTCCGATCTTTTCTATCAACTTTGATGCAATCATCTTTTCCATGACCGCCATCCTCGGATTTACAAACAGCAGCTGCGTTATGTGTGCATACACAGGGTATTAGTTGTACGATCGTCATGAGTTTGATTAATTGTATTTAATTAAACACAAAGGAGATGGATTTTCTACATATAAATGAGTTAAAATGTATATGCATGCTAGCTACTTTAATCGTACCGAGATCTCCTTAGATTCGAATAGTCTAGCGAGTTCAAAGAAGGTCTCGATACCAGTCATGTCAATGGTTGTCACACCTGCATACAAACAAAGAATCCTATGTACTGTTATAATTATGATGATAATAAAAAAAGAAAATTGTATGGCCGAAGTCAGTATGTATTGAATATATTTATATATATATTAGCTAGCTGATACACACACACAGGCGCACACACTTGCCTCCAAGATCGAGTATGAGATGCATAACTTGGCAGCTTTTGCCAGCTTCTTCATCTCTGATCCACCTCAAAATCCTGATTTTATTTTATTTCCATATAATATATATATATCTTTAGAAGGGTTTTAATTAGGAATAAATAAATAATAATAATAAATGGCGTTTTAATCAATTAAATCGGTTTGAAGGCAGCCAGGGTATACCTGTCTCTGATGTAAGTACAATTTGAAAAGTAAATAGGGGAACCCAGCTGTAAAATTAGGATCCCGGGGATTCCAGATGCATTAGGATATTGTTCGAGGTCGCGATAAATGTTTGTGTTCGGGAGAGTGCCTAGCTTGCAGCTGGCGGGCCTTGCAGCATATATCAATGCCCTTAGAATCGACAGGAAAACCTGCAGAGTTATATATCTTTTTTTTTAAAAGAAATTTATTTCTGTAATTTAGTAAGTACAGATATTGTATCTCGATGGCTATCTAATCGCAGCCAAATCCTAGGTAGGTCGATGGAGTAGATATTTAATAAAACAAACTTGGATTGAATTTTGTTTTGTCGGTCCTTACCGACAGACCGAGGCCGATATCCATGCTGACGAAGGCAACCCCAAGGAAAGCAGCCATACAGATCAAGAAGTCATACTTATCAACTTTGAAGAGATGGTAGTACTTTTCGAAGTCGACGAGACCGAACATGGCCGCCATGATGATGGCGGAAAGCGCAACCTGGGGCGTGTAGCTAAATAGAGGTGCCAGAAACAGCAGCGTCAGCATCATGCATATCGACATCACGACGTTGGACATCTGCGTCTTACAGCCAGCGTTCACATTCACTGCCGTCTTCGAAAACGGACCTGCGCGTATATGCGACCGCCACGCCGCACACACCCACACACACACACACAAAAAGAAAGAACAATATACAGTTAATGAAATTTGATAGACATATAGCAATCAACGCGTTAGAATTAGCTAGACACGCATAGGTGTCCAGCTTTTGTCTCGTCCTCGTTACGAGACGACAGGTGGTGGGTTGTGCTTTTAATTTGGTGCGGCGTTGGTTTCTCTGTCTGTACGGATGTGTCGTCGGACGGACGGAATCGCTATGGACCATGCTTATGAAAGGGGCTATTCTTTTGCCCTCGTATTCGTTCGTTCGCACAGGACAGACACGTCCGTCTTTTAATTAAGCAGCAAGAAGTCAAGTACGTACGTATACGAGAGGATGCGGGCAGAGGGATTTTGGTGGGGGAGTTACCGGTAGTCAAGTAGCAAGAAGTGAGGGAGCCGACGATGTTCATCAGGCCAAAGGCTATCATCTCTTTGTTGCCGTCGGTTTGTTGATTCTTTATAATGGCAAAACTTCTTCCGATAGCTATTCCTTCCTGTCGACGGCATACCATTTGCGCGTGCGTGTCATGGAGGAGGAAGGGACATATAATAATAATAACAATACGTGTAAATTATAATTAGTCGATCCATCTTACAGCAAGAGCGAGGGTCCCCGTCATGATACCAGCTTTAATAGGTGCCGAAATATATTTGGTGTCGAAGTCCAGCAACTTCAAAGACGGTGGATTGATTCCCTTGTGTAGTTTACCAACCTATCCCATTTTTACAATTTTTTTTTATTAGAGCAAGAAAAATAACTTAAAATGACTAAATGGTAAAACCGAGTTTCACGCGTATTTTCTACAGAGCATGTAATTTTGAGCAAAATGAAGCAAGGGTAGATTGGTACGAATAAAATAAATCAGTCGATATCAAATGAAGCCACACACGTAAATTGATTATTTAGGACTTATTTAAAGATATTTATTAAAATTAATTATTTAAGATAATTATTTATTTTAATTAATAGTTATTTAATTTGTTTTTCAAATATGTTAGTATATAATACATGGGTGAACGTCCCATACAAATCCTTCGTAATATTTAAAATTAATCTTAACCATTAGATTAATATTTAATCAATAATTAAAATTTAATAAATATCTAATTTAAATTTATTTTGATCTCGATCTTTAAATTTTTTAGATCTAACCATAATTAAAAATTTCTACCCTAAATAATGGTTTGTCTAGTAAGCTAAATCTATGATACATAACAAGTCATTTCATAATTCTTCTCGATTTCGGCATTTTGACATAAAATGAATGTATTCTCACATTCACGGTAAGCATGTGGTCTATTGTATATGTTATTTTAAATCAAGTGCAGAGCGTGTGCATTGGCACCACCGTGCAAGTGTGCACATTTGTTTAATTAATAATATTACGTAGGAATCGAGATCTACTGGTTTGAAATGGAGTGATGCTAAGATCCAGCACTATCATTTTGTCTCATTGGCCGAATTTCAGACATCAATTCATTCTATCCTTTATATATATATATTGCCAGCGAGCGGAAACGAGGAACAAATTACTAGTACTATCTTAGTATTTAATTGCTACACCGAAATTCTTATCGAAAGAAACATACGACACAGATTGACGAATCCGATTTTAAGAAAATATACCAATTTTTCTTTTTGGATTTTGTATCATTCTTCTTCACTTTCAATCCACCGCACCCCATGCAGATGCATATGCGTCTCCCCGTGACATCGAAAGGTTAATTCCTCTCTAAAGAAGGACGAAAGCAGGGGAGTTAGACGCATATTTTCTGAAGAATCTTCTTATTTAGAGCTAAATATAAGATATTAGTATCTTTTTCATAAAAATTTGAGGATTTTTTTAAGTTTTATTCTGCCATACCTAAATAAAGTATTTAGGTCAGATAAGTTTAAAAATCGTATTTCGAAATGAAATTTCTCCTATAAATCTTTGGTCCATCCGAACAAAGCCTAAATATGGTCTAGTGAGTGAGCGTCTCTATCAACGGATAGTTCGCTGATACTAATCATGACTATAACATACAATTTATAGTAATCGTAGGGCCCATAAGCGGGTTAGCAAGCATTGATTTAGATACCATAAAGCCACATATTCTCTTACGAAGATAATATATATACTACCATTATGAGAGGAGGATAATCATAATAATAATAATTATAGCGACTTACGATTTGGATGCCGTGCTTATCTCCATGGGCAAAATATGCAAAGATGCCTCCAATGACGACCGTAAATAATGGAGCCATGGCTGACACCCAGAATAATTTTGGGTTCTTATTTTTCTGAATGCATGGGTACACACGTCCGATTAATCAAAACGCCATAAAAACAAAGAGAGAAAGAAAGATGTACTCCATCATTAAGAAATCGGATGGAGAATTGGCGGAACCAATAAGGTATATATATGTGGAGATCAGAATCAGAATCTGCTTTTCTTTATTTTGTTTTGGACAGCCGTTAGCCAGAATCAGATCGTACTTTGCACAGATTATAGATGTGACAAGAGAGAGATAGGGAGAATGAAGGAATTCTCAGTAATTACCAGGTACTTGGTGAAGAGGAGAAATGCAAGGAATACTATGCCCACAACTGCACTCTGCCAATGCCACTGTAACAGTAATTTTTTTTTTTTTTTACCAAAAAAAAAAAAACAAAAGACATACTCGTGAGAAAAGCAAGGACGTGCGTACGTACCCAATAAATCCATGAATATGTCTAATGACAACTAGTACTAGTGGCTATGGTAAAAAGTAAAAACTACAATTTATTATAAAATATCTTTACACAGCTTAATCTTCCCGCTATTTCTAGATACGATAGGGTTGCCTGAGATCGGAACAATGCATACCGGCCCCACGACGGCCTCAAATCTAATATCCACTTCTTTCTTTCATACGTTCATGTAATGAAACCCCATCACCATCAACTTCTTGGCCAGAGAAATTAATTTATTCAGTCAGTTGGTTCGCATCATGCTCCGCAATTATAATATATATCCATATACACATATACTATGTGGTTTTTATGCGAGGACTCCCAAACTCCCACATATCTTTGGAGAGGTAATGGGCTAGAAAAAGGTACGCCCCGTTTCATCTTTACTGTACTATTAAGATCTGGTCCCTTTTTTTTCCTTTTTTTTTTTGGGAAAAGTAGTAGCTTCCACACGATATTCGCCTCACTTTGGTTCTTGAAAAGTTTATTTCGTTTTTTTTTTAAGTCAATTAATCGAGCCAGAACCTTACTTTTAATTTTATTCATTAAATAAGTTAAATTAAGTCTAAAAAAATTTATAGATTTTAAATCACGAGTTCGACTCAATTAGTTTAAAACTTAATTCTGTTTATTTGTTTAGTTAAACGAAATAAACTCTAACTTTATTTTACGTTCATTTATTAAGCGAGCCAAACCCAAACCTATGGTTATCTAATTTGATTCGACTTATTTATAATCTTAATTATTTAAAAAAAATAATAGGTCAAAAATTAATATGGTTTTAAATTATTTGGTCCCAAGTATAAAAAATTATGTATATATAATTACGTCACTATGCACACCTAATTATGTAGAAAATATAAATAATATTATCTATATGTATATGTAATAAAACTGGATATTACTAAAAATGACCTAAATATCAGATATATAGATTATTCGCCTTTAAATTGTTTGAATTAGTTGACCTTCGAACCGATTTTCCTTCTTTTATATTTCCTACCTATTTCAACAGCTGAGCCTAAAGTAATAATATTTTTACATTTAATATTTTTTAAATGACACTAATATCTAATAAGAAATATTTTTATGAAATTCTCTTCATGCCTTTTACTAATAAAATGATAAGCAATAATGATAAAAATTTAATCTCACCGATCATAAAATTTAAAAGAGGACAACATTAATTATGGGGCTGACATATTATATATTTTAAATACAGGATTTATTTTTATTTTTTTCAATTGAATAAAATTGGTATTTAATTTCACGAGAAGATTTTTCTCAATTCTATATATACTAAATAAAGAAATTAGTCAAATATATATGATACTTTTTTTTTACCCATTCCCAGCAAAGCAAACACTCCCATACGGCTGTTTTTCTTTAGTTTTGTGAGTTTGCTGAGGAATAAATGATAATTACTCAGCACGCATATCTACTCTTTTTTAAAACTTCTATGGAGGGAATTGGAAAAATAATAATTTTTTTTTTGTAAATTAAGCAAGCGAGAGCGAAGAAAGTGGAGCTACCTCATCTTTGTGGGTGAAAATGGTATGTAGAACGGAGATGACGTCAGTTTTGGTAGTGAAGTGGGTCAATCCAAACACTCCCTTCAGCTGTTGTAAGCATATTATCACTGCCGTGCCTCCCATGAAACCAGTAATTGTTGAATGGGACAAGAAATCCACCAAAATTCCCAACCTACACGTACAGGCCAGCAGCGATCACATACCAAAAAAAAAAAATACACATAAGAGTGCATGTGAAAGTTGGTACTTGATGTGCATATATGCAACTGAATTTAGAGTACTGAGAAACATAAAAGAGTTCGTTTTGTTTCTGGTCGCAGGCTGTTGCCACAGCAATTTTGCAACAGTTAGCTAGCTAGCACATGTCACGTGCCGGTCGTAACAAATGAACAAACGCCCACGGCCTGGTTGCGGTGTCATTCATCTCATCTCTCGTTCGTTTGGCAGAGAGCAGTATACAGCGGTTCGTTCGTTTTTAACCGTTATTGTATAAACTTTTTTACCTTAATTTTGAAAGTAAATTTACTAAATATAGTAAGCTTTTTAAAGAGTAACACTTGAAAAACAACTGTTTGAGTTCGGACAAAATTATTTTATTTTATTTTTTTGTACAGAGTTAAAAAAAAAGAAGGGGTAAATTAACGAGAATAAAATTACTAGAGTAGGATATATATATATTATATATATATATATATATATATAATATGTTCATGTACTAAGTTGGAGTTATGATTGAAATTACCTGAACAGTCCTAAAGCAGTTTGGAAAAGTCCGGTGAACAATGTAGCAGTGAAGACTAAACGAAGATACAATGCCGGATCTTCAGCATATGATACTTTTTCTCCGATGGTTTCGGACAGGAGCAACGAGGCTGCGGCCACCGTCCCTACCGCCAGGTTCTTTGAGCTCCCAAATACGGCATACACCAGCGCCGGAACAAAACTCGAATCTACGTAGTACAAAAATAACCACATCGGTAAATATCAAGGAAAGGAAAGTAATCGAACCGATGGGCATGATAGGTAGCTAGAAAATATGTACAAAGCATGCATGCCTGGTTGAGATGGGATGCGAATGATTTCATCGCCATATCAGATCGATTAAAACGATCGACCACCAAAGGAGGAGGAGGAGGAGGAAGAAAAGAACAAAAAACTGGTACGAGGTTCATATACTACGTACGGTTAGTTTACTTACATAGGCCAATAATGGGAGGAATTTTGGCGAGATTGGCATAGCTAATGCCTTGAGGAATAGCAAGGCTAGCGATGGTAACACCGGCGAGGAAATCATACCGAAATAAACGTAAGTTATAATTTGGTAGCCACTCAAAAATAGGAACGAAGTATTCGACGATCTTCCTGGCACGTTGGAAGGGACGCGTCTCACTGCTGAATTCCTTGAATGGATCGTCGGGGAATAACGTTTCTTTAAGATCGGATTTTAAGGTCACGGAGAAGTTCCGATGACTTGATAAATTCACCTTCTGCAGGTTTTGGTGACCATCATTTGATGAGCTGCCGTTCATTTTTTTTTGTCCCCTTATTGAACCGCTCTATCTGATCAATTCCGGCCACACACACTCACACGAAAACAAAAAAGAAAAAAGAAAAGAGGCCAACGTAAGGCTATATATAGATATAGTATAGACACTAAAAAGTAAAACAGGAAAAAAAAAGAAATGAAAGGAGCGACGTCGATAGCCAGAAGAATGGGAGGGAGAGGGACGATTGTTAGCGGGGGAGTTGTTATCTGTGTGGGTGTTGCCTTCTTGTTGTGGGGTATAATAATACGATATAAATAGGCAACAACAGGTGGTTAAGTGCGCGGAATTACGCTGTTCAAAATAATTCAGTGCTCCTTCCATCTTCCAACCCTTTCTTTTTACACATGAGTCCCTCCCTCGGTATAAAAAATAATTATTTTAATAATTTACACACTTTTCTTTTTAAATATTTTTTTATCTATCTATCTATATATCCTCATTAAATAAGAACTTCCATATGAAAAAACTCGTTAATAACGAAAATGCATAAGTAATATATATAACTTTAAAAATAATTATATATTATTTTAATTAACATTAGTTTTAAATTTCTTTATTTTTTTGATGATTTTTAACCATTTGCCACTGGACAAGAGCTTAGAGGAGCAAATTTTCATCAATTGGCGGAAGCGCCGCTCCTTTTTCTTTTGACTTTTGAGTGATCCTTAGCACTCCGTATTTACTGTTGATGAGATACGGTATTGTATCTGTATGCGGCTTAACTTGTCCGTACATGACGCATGTTATTGCGCTTCATTCTTCCCGTTGCTTATTTCCCTCTCTTCAAATCATGAATAGTACACCCCTTTGGATAATGCTGAATAATGTCTTAATGACGTAATTAATACTATCTCTATTAGTATTACGACTATTGTTATTATTAATGTCATTGATTTTATATATTTTCTGTTTTTATTAAAATTTTGCTGATCTTAGATTATATGTTCCAATCTTATAAATCCTAAAAATAAGCCAAACAGAGTCGCAGGTAGACTTGTCATCTTCTCTCTATCAAATGATCTTTGGAACCATTCTTACCCAAATTTTATATCGTCCCATAAAGAAAAAACAAACAATTTTTTTTTTTTTGGACGGGTACTTTGGTTTTAACTTAGGTTTCATGGAGACAAACAAAAATATTTGCAGACAATGAATGTAGATGGTGAAGTCATATAGCGCAAATAACTTCCACTTTTTTTTTTTTCAACGAGAGAGATGAGACTTGAAGAAACAAACTCATAAATATGCATAGAAGTGAACAACGCAGCAGCTTATTTTGAGCCTATTTACATATGTCTTCAATATTATGCATTTCTTAGATTTCAATTCACGTGCCAATTGCCAATTTTCTGGTTCTTATGCACATAGACATGGTTGCATCTTTCGCCAGCTTAATTGAAACTCATGATTCCACAATACGATACAAAGAAGACATCTTTAATTAACCACCGTATTGTATGCAATAATCCTAAGGGGAAAAAAAATGCAAAAGTCAACTTTGACAGTATAGTAATGGGAGTGTCCGCAGGCAACAGAATGTCAAAAATAGGGAACTGATGGATGATTTCATAAAAAAAAGGAGACAGTGTGGATGAAGAAAGAAGAGTAGATTCAAATCAGAACAAATTCTACTTACTTCACTGAGAGTCGTATTTGGATGCTGACGAGCACAATCCGTCCAAATGCCCACAAAAAAAAGAAAAGGAAAAAGCCAAAACTTATTGTATTTGACTAGAAATTGTTAGGCGAGCCCGTCATTTCACAAAAAAGTAAGATAATTAATATAGTTTTTATCTGGTTCTCATGCTTTTATAAACAAAGATTTATAATAATCCGAACTCAACTAAAAATTTATTCCTATACGAATGGATGAAATTAAAAGTAAAACAAATTATCTACTAATCTCTATTTTGATTTGGAATTGATGGTACCTGTGTGATTTGGAGGAATGTTCAAGGAAAAGATTTCAGGATAAATCAGAAGTTGTAAGTGACAAATAACTGTAAGTAATCTGGATAAGATATATGGAATTGAAATTTAATAGCATAATGACTATCCAAAAGGTTTTCCTTTCTATGCAAAAGTGAGATGGATCAACTTTCTGATTTACTACATTCAGAACAAAAAATAAATTATCATTGAAATCAAGAGTTGGACTTTTAATTTGATCAATTACTGAGGATATATATATATATATGAATTTACTAATGCCATAGGCTGGAAAAATTTATTATTATTATTATTATTATTATTATTATTATTATTATTATTATTATTTTGTTATTTGAATGTATTTAATATAGTCCTCTTTGTGGAATGATTCGTACCATGAATGTGTAGCTAATATTATTGTACATGAATCCTTTGACTAATGAAACCATTATCCTATCCCTTCCTTTTACACTTCCTTCGTCCTCTTCCTTATCCCCATACCCTTCTTTGTCACCCCCATCCTTATGGATACCAATGTAGAAGATTTGTTGTGCAAACTAATCGAACACCTCCAACCCTCTTCTACCATCAATATCTTCTCAAGGGATGGCATTCCCATTGGCCCCCACACATGTTATAATACCCAGAATTTTTATCCCTAACCCCAAGTAATTTACCTTGTAACCTATTCCTAATCCTGAAAAATTTATATTTTCACCTTACCCTAATTCTCTAACCCTAGAATTTAACCTAATCCCGATTTATTGATGATTAAACTATCCTAATATCCTAACCTATATTATATTAATCTTATTCTAATAAAAAAATATATTAATCTCTCTATTTTTTTCCCTCTTTTTCATTTTCTCTTCTTTCCCCTTTCGGTTGACTCCCTCTCCTTTTCCTTTCCCCCTTCTTCTTACATGAGACATTGTCCACTGAAAATGCCTGCACACCCCATCACTCCCCTATCACCTACCAAACCATCTCCTACTCCCATAAATTCCCAGATCCTACGAATATGGGTTGGGGTTGAATTTTTCCTTTGACCACTGCACCTCACTCCCTCCTCTCATCTATGCATCTGCTTGTGCATGTATATATATATGACCATCATTAAATGCCGGACCACCCTCTGTTGTCTCCCTTTTGTTTATGCAAAAATAGCAACATCTTCTCCCTCCTTCGCCTCCTCCTTGTTGTCACAAAAATAGCCCCAAAAGCCGGCCACTAGTGAGCCCAACTGAGAAACCCACACCACCACTGACAACCTTTGCCATTTCTCCCTCACCACCTTTGTCCATCCTTGCCAAACATCACCCCCAACCACTAGCTAAAACAGCCTTTGCCCCCTCCTTCTTTGGTAGCCTCCACCACAACTACCTCATTTCCTTTTCCCTTCCTTTGCTGCAACAGCTTTCACCATAACCCAACATCCCTCTTTGGTAGCTTCAACCAAAGCTCAACTCCCTCCTCTTCGATAGCATTCACTACACCCTACCTCCATCCTTCAAAAACCAGGATCGAAGCCTACCTGCCACCCTTCGCCATTTCCAACCATACCACACCACCACCCTTCAACTCTTACCGCCATACACTAGCCTTCTTATTTTTGCCTCCACCACTGTTGCACACCCCATGGCAATGACAACTTGTATCGTTGCTCCACCATCCTATGGCACAACCTACCGTTTCCTCTTTTGTTTGGTTATGTAAATTTTTCCCAAACATCACCTTACATGGTTTGGTTTTCTCCCTTCCATTTTCTTAAACATTTCCTTACTTATGTGGTTTAATCCTAATGATATTTTATTATGATTTTCTTAGGTGATTTCCCTGTGGTTCCTGAAGAGGCGGAATAGGATTTGCGTTCTTAGAGACTAGAGTTGTTTTTATAAGGATACTTATTGTAGTCTAGGGTTTTTACTTGATAAGTTGTATGTATGATTTTGTGGTTTACCATGTTGTTTTTATTATGTAAATTAATACATGGTTGTTGATACTATGATATGCGGTTGATATCAAATGATAGAAAATAAGTAAGTAAAGATCATGCGGTATTATTATTTTATGTGGAAAAACCCTCGGTTTATTAATGATATGATGAATGTGAAATGATTATGATAAAGTCTATGGAGAAACATGTGGATTTGGAAATAATGTTACTAAATAGATAAGATTCACATGAAATAAGAGCTTTATTACCATTAAGGTTATTTTAGTCAATGAGAGTTAAATATGATAATAATGGTATTTTAAGGTATTATATCATATAAATGTGCTAAGGAATTGTGGGAATGACCTAAGTTTAATAAAATATAAAAATGGTTTAATTTGGGAATATTAACCCTAAAATGAAAATACTATTATCGCATGTGTGAAGCAGTAGAGTTAGACCACAAAATTCAACTATGTGGTTAATAATATTATTGTGAGAATTTATATTGAATCTATTATTTTTTTGATGCATATTGGAAATTAGGGTTTAAAGCCTTGGGAATAGTAACTTTTAGGATATGGTTATTATTGTATGTGAAATACATTAGAATTAGGTCTTGAAATTTGTGTATGTTGATAATAATAATATTTGAGGAAAAGGTACTAATTTTGGTGATTAATGGACTAACTGAAGAAGAGTTATGATGAAAGTGTGAAATTAGGCTTTTGGAGAAATATAGGGGTCTTAACTCTAGAGAATAGGCTTATACTCTTTGTGATGTGCTTACCTACTTTCAATGTGTTCTATACTTTTGAATCAAACAATAATAAGACATTAATTATTTAAAGTGAAAGATCATCTAAGTTGAGCCCATGTGTTTATGGATCCGTTTTGCCAGATGATAATAGTGGATCAGGAGCATTTTGCTTTGAGAGGTATTTTATGGGTCTTTTCATCGGATGATCATAGTGCCTTAGGTGTTTTGTCCCTAAGAGGTTCATTGGTCCACTCCACTTGATTAAGAATAGTAGGACCTCTATACTTATCATGAATAAGATTATGGATTGAGATAAGTAACCTAATGGATAAGATATTAACGATTTAAATTGGAAGAATACGTGAGTTAGGATTAAGGTGTTGAATCCGTTCCACCGAATGATAATAGTGGCTCAGGTGTGTTGTACCTAAGAGTTACTTCAGAATGTTCCACTGGTTTAAGAATAATGGTTTAGGATTGTTCTACCCTAAGAGGTGTTAGATCCGTTCCACCGGAAAATTATAGTGGATCAGGTGTGTTGTCCTAGAGAGATGCTTAGACTGTTCCATTGGTTTAAGAATATTAGGGTCCCTAAACTCAATGTAAATAAAAGGATGAAAATAGTTATTTATAATAAAGAGGCATGGATTAGTATTTACCTTGTGAGAATTTATGTGTTTTGTATGTGTGCTTATCATCTATCATAAATGTATCTATTTAACTGTATCCCTAACTCATTAGTATTTTTACCTTGTTCAGTACGTAACATACTGACTATCCTTTTCATATGTGCTACATATTCCCATAAGTAGAGGACCCTGGTGCTTTTGTCCAGGTCTTTGAGGACTAGACGGATGATTTTGCTGCCTTTGTTGCATTGTATGGGGAGGAGTGACTTTTTCTATACTAGGTGTTTGGATGAAGAGTTATTTTATCGGGATGATATTTTTACCTGGATACCTTTTGGACTTTTTGATCCATAATGCTCCTTTTTGTTGTATTATATTATTTTACCTCAGAGTTAATCTACAAACACATATTTACATATATAAAGTTTATCTCATTTTAAGTTACTCTATTTTTACTTTTAATGGTGTTAGCCTTATGATTGATGTGAGGATGATATGGTAAACTAGACTTACATCAATTATGGGGATAACACTCAATATTTTAGTTGTGAGCTTCTACTGTAAAATAAAATTTTTCAGTAGTAAAATTTGGGGTGTTACACATGCCTTATGATCAAACCATATTCTAAGAGAAAATGTTCATCCACACTCCACCACTATCTCAACTAGAATGTGGAAACTAGATGAAAAAATTCATGTCACCCTATACCTTGGATCAATCTACTAAGTCAAATTTGAGAAGAAATTAGACTTGGAAAATGTTATTATGAATGTATCGTGGAGCATTAATGATGGTGTACTTGTCTTTGAACAATTCCTTCCAACCCTCATGGTGGATGAGTAAAAAATTTGGTTTATTGATTTCTTGGTACAAATTCATGGGTTATCACCCCATCTTATTACACTTGATATCATTAAAAATATCACTCACTTCTTGGTGAATCAAAAACCAAAAAATGAGAATAAAGTGAGCAAGTGGAGAGAATTTGATAGATTTAAGATCAAGTGGGACATTAACAAACCTTTGATCATGGGTTTGAATATAAATATTTATAGAAAAAAAGTTGTAGATGTACCTTTGTGACATGAAATACTTCCTAAGTTCTACTATTTATGCGGGTACATACTCATATCTTAGGGGATTGTAGTACATATGGAGAATTCAAGGAGTTATTTTATTCATTCCCTTCTTCATCAAATAACTGGAAATTGAATAACTTACTCAAACATACCCTTGATGAATCCATTAGGGATTAATTTCATTCTCATTCTACTGATTGAACCCATAGTTCTGAAAGTTCGTCTTAAAATCCTAATTATAATTCCCACGTTCTTATCACGTCCACATCCATCCTTTTTCCAAAATGTACTCCCTCTAACATGCCATCTCAATTCACTATCTCCATTCTCAATCCCCATGCCTCCCCTACTTTCAACTCTCCTAATCCTCATCAACCTCTATTCTTTATTTGTAATCCACATGATTCCATTCCTCTAAACATCCCTACTAGAATTTTTAACAATTCTATCTAGGTAAACATGTTTATCACTAGCAAAATCAAAACTAATCCAATGAACTTAATAACTCATCCTCTTCTATCCTACCTAATGAACATTATCCTATGGAATTATGTCCTATTAGTGTTAGACTACTAAAGATAAAGGTTAGACACAAACAATTATGACCTTATTTTTCCAGAAAAATAATTTCTCTAAACTGTCATGAAAGAGACCATACCTACCCGCCCATGACGATCCCCTTTTCCATCAATCCACCAAATTTACTCACCTATCTTCCAAGGGTTCCCTGACTATCCTTTAATAGTCCTCCTCCTCATGATCCTATCTTGGATTTGTTGCGATGTGGGGGAATGACATGATGATTCTTATTATGAACTCATTCCTCAAATCTACTAGAGCCTCAATCCTTTTTATATTCGAAATTAGAGCTTTTGAATCTTGTTCTTTGTCCATCAAAAATAAATTGGGGTTCAAGAACTACTATATTATTCCAGCCAAAGGTAAATTAGGAAGTTTGTTATTATGCTGGAAATACCACATTAAGGAAGATATTATAGACACTTGACTATAATATATCAACATTTGTATGAAGAATTTTTGAGGCTATGATGCTTATAACCTAATTGATCTATAATTCTAAATTTCACAAAGAAAATTACTAGGTAAAGTTGGGTGATTTTTTTATCTTATCACCGTTCACTCTTGGTGTGTCATTGGTATTTCAATGACATTTTATATGATTTTGAAAAGCAAGGTGGTAGGGGGATTAATTTCAGAACATGTAATATGTTTATAAATATGAACAACCAATGTGGTCTGGTTGATTTGGGATATAGTGACCTTACATATACTTAGACAAACTATAGACACCTGAGATTTAACATAAGGGAATGATTGGATAAAATTTTTACCTCTTCCTCTTGATGTAATGACTTCCCTAATGTTACCGTATCGTATCTATCAATGTTATCTAGTGATCACCCAATCATTATCTTATGCCTCAGCTATGGTACCTGAAAAAAAAAAACACACACCCAAGATTTGAAACCTACTAGACACTCTATCTTGAGTTCCATAATGAAGTTTAAAAAATTTAGAGTTATATGAACCATAATTTTACTAATCTCCACTCTTCCATTTCCCACCATATTCCTAAGCTGCAATTCTAAAGTAATAAATAGTTCCATTCACTCTCCACTGAAATATCCAACCTTAAAAAAAATACCAATAAAAAATCAACCCTAAATAGAAACTAATCTCAAAAATCAAATTTCCTTAGAGGAGAGGTTGATTTCTCTATTGAAAATGGAAGCCAAATACTATCACTAGAGATCTAAAGTGTAGTGGATTTCAGGAATAGATAAATGTATAAGACAATTTCACTTATATGCCTCAATTAGAAAGAAGAAATACTACATTTAGATTCTCCAATTAGATAATGATCAGTGGACTAAAGATCCTCAAACCATAGCTTTAATCATTGTCCATATTTTTAAAACC
Source organism: Tamarix austromongolica (assembly GCA_039764185.1). Taxonomy (NCBI): domain Eukaryota; kingdom Viridiplantae; phylum Streptophyta; class Magnoliopsida; order Caryophyllales; family Tamaricaceae; genus Tamarix; species Tamarix austromongolica. The sequence continues at coordinate 37,731,170 of CM077811.1, read as the reverse complement.
ATATACTCCATGCAACCCACTCACTCAATCTGCCCTTCCTTCTTTTATACAAATAACCCTCTTGAGCACAATTCTTCCTTATACAATATCTTAACCAAAGAAGAAGTTTACTCTATTATTTCCAATAGTAACCCTCTCAAATCACGTAGTGTTGATGGAATGCCAAGATTATATATCATTCTTGTTGGCATATAGTAGGTGATTATGTTTATTAGGTTGTACAACAAATTTTATCTAGTGGTACCCTCCCTCTAAACCTTAATCATACTTGCATCACCCTTATCCAAAAAATTTCCCATCCTTTCAAATCCATCCATAGTTAATACAATGTCAATTCATTCATACGATATTATTATCCTATGGAATAAAAAAAATGATCCATGATCCTAGGGATAATGTTCAAGTAGTAGAATTGTTATAGAGTCTTACAATTATTAGGGTCTTATGATTCTAAGTAAAAATATATGATTCTACATAATAATTATAATTTGTATAGATTTATCTTCAAATCCATTTCCCTTATTACTATTGTAACACCCCCAAATTTACTACTGAAAAATTTCGTTTAAATCAAAAGTTTTAGCGGAAGCGAAAGAATTAAAACCGTAAACTTGGGGGTATTACCGCCACACTTAGTACCAGACCGGTTCACTCCTACCGTTCCGATACTAAGTGCTAAGGCTAAACTAAACAACCGTTAAGTAAGAATCATCAAAACATGGGTTCATAGTTAACATAGATCATTCACGAAAACACGAGTCAACAACAGTTAGGATATCGTTTAGGAATAAAACTTAAGAGTACGGTTTCGAAACAAGAAACATAGTGCAAAATATAGCTAAATAAAACAAATCTCAAGGGACCAATATCCGGACCGCCTACTCACTCAAGTTAAGCCTGCCACCCCAACTTAGTAACCGATCAAACCTGCATAGAAGGTCTGCTCCCCACCATTGGTGGATCATCACAGGACCCATTCATTCAAGGTAGTATCAGTACGGGTCCAATACTGAGTAAGGGCGCAGGTGCGCTAAGGCCAAGCATACAATCATACCACATAGCACACATAACACAATCATATAAGTAACATGCGGTAACACACAAGATAAGGCCTGAGTATTTTCCGGTGACTTATTCTTTATCCTCGTTAATAATATGTCCATTTCATACATATTCTTTAATAATCCATGTAAGTGCGGGAGCCCCACTATTATAGCCGGTGGACCGGAAATCAACACTCTGGGCAGAACGCCTCTGACCACTATTATAGCTGGTGGACCGGAATCAACACCCAAGGCAGAATGCCTCTAGCCACTATTCTAACCTGTGGACCGGACTGGCCCCGACTTACATGGTGTTTCGCTGTAAGTACTTAGTATTTTCCCATGGATTACTTCATTCATATTCATTCAAAGCATTCTTCATTAATCCATGTGAGCGTGGGAGCCCCACTATTATAGCCGGTGGACCGGAAATAAACACACAGGGCAGAACGCCTCTGACCACTATTATAGCCGGTGGACCGGAATCAACACCCAGGGCGGAACGCCTCTGGCCACTATTCTAACCGGTGGACCGGACTGGCCCCGACTCACATGGTGTTTCACTGTAAGTACTTAGTATCTTTCCTGTGGATTAACTTATTCGTTTGGGTCTGTCGAGCCCGAATCCCCCACTATTATAGTCGGTGGACCGGAATAAACACTCAGGCCAGAACGCCTCTGGCCACTATTCTAACCGGTGGACCGGACTGGGTCAGGCTCATCAGTCTTTCGCTTTACGTAATTAATGTCTTATTCGTGTCTTATTGAATCACATCACACCCTTGACATGCATGCGGTTGATACTCTACTTCTTCCCCTCCAGAGGGACCGTCCCATATTTTGAGACTCATACCTCTTCTCACACCCGACATCCATCCCCCGTAGACTTAGGCATAGTGGCATATAGTAAGGCACAATCTCCAAGAATATAGGCCATCCCAACACACATCATATCGACTCCGCATGTCCTCATCCCTCTAAGGTTCCTCCTCGGAGACCCTAATCAGGCCTATGTGGCCCAACTCTTTCTTACTTACCCAAACGTTACTTTGTTCTCTATCTCGCACCTCATTTTATTAGGAAATTCCCCAAATGTATTACTTTATCTCCCAAGTCCGCGTGTGACCGACAGAACCCTAGTTGACCACGCCAACCCTAGTTGGCCGCGCCAAACCCTAGCACCTTACTTCCTCAACAAGTAACCTACCTCTTTCACCCCAAAACCTCTCCTCTCATTTAGAAACCAATACTCATCCTTTATATAAGTGAATTCTCACTCTCAACCCCATACTCCATCCCTCCTTGATCATTTTTACCCTTGTACCCTTCAAATTGCCCATTTCCTCCCAAAAACCCTAAGTGGGTCCCTTAGACACCCTTACATCGACCCACGTGAAATTTTGAACCCAAGTCTCCAATGGACCCATAACTTTGACATTATCTTATTCACTTCCTAAATCAACTTTCCTCACGTAAGATTCATTCCCATGCATAATTTAAACACTCCATGCGGACTCCCCAACACCCACTTACACACAAAACCCTAATAAGGTCTCTTATGCACCAACTTACGTACTATTTTTCATACTAAGTCTCCAATCATTCCAAGACTCTCCCAAGCTCTTACTTACAACCCAAATCAACTTTTCACACGTAAGGATTATGCCCATACAAGGTCTAGTCCCCCCATGCAAACTTCCCAATCGTCCACTTCCCCGTTGTTCTTTTATTATCATTTCATGCTACCCCAAACCCTAGCATGCATGTCCTAGAGGGCCATAACAAGTCACATCATTAACATCAACATCAAACATGGAACATGGCATACACTTATAGTATAAGGCACACACAACATACCTCATGATCCACGCTGCGCTACAAAACAGGTTATTCATAACACATGCATAATACACACTATCATGGCATACTCATCATTCATCAACACATTATATTACACATAGCACAAGGCCATAGCTTCGTCCTTACCTAACACGACACCGGTCTTGGAGCACGCTCCTACGCCTCCTCCGGATGTCGACTTGATTCGCCTATAAGAGGGGAACACTAGAGGTTAATTTTCCTCTAACCAAACACTAATCTTCTACCTTACTCTTATCTTTAGCTTACCTTTAGGGCTAAAAATAAAATATTACTTTTATAAGTAAAGGTATGGTCATTATTCTTAAGGTAGCTAATCCAGCTACTACTAATAAAAGTAGGTCTTAATAGCTATAATATTTTAAAAGAAATTTTAATAATATTTATTATTAACAGTAGTAGTTTAATGTTACTAATAACGGTGATAGTAGTAGCGATAGGGAGGTTAGGGATATATGAAATATTACTAATAGTGACAAGGAACTAAAATGATAATAATAATAATAATAACCATGATAATAATGATAATAGTAACACTATTAATAATAATAATAAGGATGTTAAAATAATAATACTAAAGTTATAGGTCATCAATAATATTAGTACTAACAATTATAAGTAAATCAAGGTTAGGTTGAATAATGATAATAATAATAATAATAATAATAATAATAATAATAATAATAATAATAATAATAATAAGGATAATGATAATAATAATACTAATAATACTTCTAAAAATAATTAGCATTTTTATAACAAGGATTTAGGGGTGGGGAGTTTAGAGGACCACCTAGGGGTGCTGGTGGCACAAGTGGCGGTGCACGGCGCACGGCGGCGGTGGCGGCGGCGACGTTGGGGGGAGAAGGAAGGTGGAGAAGTGGTGGAGGGGGAAGGAAGGAAAAGGAGGGGTTGGCAGGGGAAACAAAGGGTCTAGGGAGGTTGGGGAAGCTCCCTTGGTGGTTTTGGGAGGTAGAGGAGGTGCTGGAAGTGGCGGCACTGCGGTGGGCGGCGGTGAGAAGGGCGGGGGAGTTCGAGATGGGCTTGGTCGGGAAGGGCACTTTGCACGCCTGGGGTGGCGCGTGTAGAGCAAACTGAGGGGTGAGGGAGGCCTAGGTTGGTGGAGGGTGATGCAAGGAAGGGTTTCGGGGGTGGATCGAGCGGCGACGACGGGGTGGCGATCTAAAGAGGGGGCGGCGCAAGAGGTGATTTCTGGGTTGGGTTTTCGAAAGAGCCCGATGCTGGGCTCGTGGGGGTATTTATAAGCTCGAAATGGGGAAGGATCGAGAGAGGGGGTAGAGGGAGGCACAGGCAGGCATAAATTTGACATGCCAGCCGCCGGTGGCAGGCGGCACTGGTCTGCCATGGCAGACCTGTGGTTCGGTCGGGAAAAAGGAAGGGGGTAGGAGCAGGCCTGTGTGAGGTGTTGGGGGTGTCGGCCTGTCGAAGAATGATGGCTGGAAGGTCGGGGAGAGAGAGAGGCGGCGTGCAGGCGGCGCAGACAGTCGATCGGCGCAGAGGGGGCTGGGCGGCGATTTGCAGCGGGGTGAGGAAGAAAAAGGAGGAAAAGTTTATTTATGTTATTTTATTTTAGTATTTTATTTTATATAAATGTTTAAAGTATTTACCTTGGGTACTTAGAGTAAGAATATTTAAATAATTAAATAAAATATTTATCCTCCTTTTTAGGCTAATTTAGGGCCAAAAAAAAAAAATATATATATAAAGATACCCTTTATAAATTATCTCAAAATTCGTATTAGCTTTCCCTACAAAATCCCTTTTTAATTTAAAAAGAGTAATATATTAAATAAATTCCCTAATAATCCTTATTTAATGACTTATTTCGAAAATAATAAATTCTGGGGTATTTCAACTATAACTATATTTGTTTCCTAATCTTATAGTTCTCAACCCTATATTAGTTTGTAACATATCTTAAAAATGAGATAATGCAAGAAAAAAAGGTATGATTGAGATTCCACTAAGAAATGAATTCATTCATTGAATTAAAATGTTGATAAAAAATATAATATTAATCTAAACAAAAAAATATTAAAATTTATAATATTATTAATTATTAACTTCCATTAAATTCAAAAATAATTTTTTTTTCTTCTGGTCATGTTAGCTTCATGATCTAAATAAACTTTAATTTTATAATTTTGCATGGTTCATATAGTAACTTAATGTGTGTGCATATAAGTTAAACTCTTGTTTTCCTTGATTGATCAACTTTTTAAAAGCCAACACAATTATTTTTGGATCTTATTCTCTTAAATGATAGAAAATAATGCCCCCTTGTTTTCACTATAGCCTTCATTATCATTTACTTTCTTCATTCTTGGTATATTTTCCTTAAGGCTAACAATGTTATATATTTTAAATATATTGATTTGTATGTTTACTTTGTCCATTATCTTATTGTAATTTTCACTCTTCATTTGATAATTTATTTTTTATGTTATTCACCTAATATAGTTTCTAATACATAAAACTAATTCAGCAATTTATGCTACTTTTAAGCACTGCAACTTAATTTGTGACTATATGAGAGCTTGAGAGTATAAATTTTACGTTCTTATAACTTTGAATATGTTATTTTATATCATACAATTATATAAGTTTCCAAATTTTTATGGGTTTTGTAAAATCTAATGACTCCATGATCCAATTCTACACCTCTAAATCGATAATAGGTAGAATTTTGATTCTAATAACCTTGGGACCTTCTCATTTTGTAACATCCTATACATATTTCAACTCTCTTCTCCCTCTTTTCTTGGTGATGTTTGTACCCCTCCCTTCGTTATAACTCAATTTTATTTGTTCTTTCTTTACTCAAACCCTTGTTACATTTTGCTATCCCCTTTCTCCTTATTTTCTTTGAGCTTTGCTTAAATATTGAAGAATACATCTTATTCTTCTAGCTACATAACTAAAAATCCTCTCTCTCTCTCCCCCCTCCATTTTCCTTGTTGGGTTTTCTTCTTTTGATGTTACACTTGGGAGAAAATTGAAGAGTTGTCTTTTCCTTTTTTTTTTCTTGTGGTATACTAGCCACTAGTTGGGTATAATCTCCTTTTTTTTTTTACTTTGTTGTTTTATCTTGCTATTTTTAGCATTGTAGTTCTAATTTTTGGTTTTTATGTTTTAAAGAAGACAAGGTATTTAGTTTGTTAGCTAGAGCTTAGGTGGTTATTTGCTCTTATTCATTTTGCTATTTTGTTTAGAAAGGAGGTAAATCATATGCTCCTCCTAGATGCGTGAAAATCATGTGATAGAATGTTTGGGGTTTTCTATGTTATATTCAAGTACAATTTATGCTTCCTTATAATATCATGAAAAATTTGCATATACCTTGTATTTTTATTAATTTATTGTATTGTTATTAATTTATCTATGTATATGATCTTGTGAAGTAATGTAAGAGCATGCTAAATTGGTTTTTTTAATATGTGTATGATAACATGCTAGAATAGGGTTAGTTATGGTAAAATATGTATGCATGACTTATGAGGGTGGCTCGATCAAGGGCATTATTGTCCTTAATAATACATTCTCTTGTATATTTGAGTTTTTGATCAGATTCCTCATATATTTTATTGAAAGTTTGATATATGATGTGTTGAGATTTGAGTATTTATATGAGCAGTTTCAAGTGATTTAATTTTTGTATGCTCTAAGGGTATTTTTTATCATTCCACATGAAATCTATAATTTTTCCTCATGTATACCTAGTATATCCTATATTATGTTTAATATAAAAAGCATGTCAAATATATTATGCTAGATAAACATGATTAATGTTTTATATACTAAATAGGCTTAAGTGTAAATAATAATTTTGTCACTTCTAAAATTTTCCAGATCTATAATTTTATGTTAATGTTATTTAGTTATGTCATGAACTTCATTTGACTATTTTATGTTAATGTTATTTAGTTATGTAATGAACTTCATTTGACTCTAATAACATTTGAGATTAAAGTGTGAATTTAATGAGTGATAAACTTTAAGGGAATTTTTGTAATTATTGGCTTCTTATGTATAAGTGTTTTATAATTAGACATAGGATGATATTCATGGATTTTCAGGTTGACCTTAGTGTTGAATTTGATTTTGGATTAGATTATTAACCTTAAGGTCAGCTTGAATAATTTAATTAAAGGAAAAATGGCTAAGGATGCAATGGATATTATATGTGTGTTATGTGATTTTTTTAATTATTGACTAAGATACTAATATTTAAGTAGTAGAATACTTCAAGATTGGGAATGGTTTACTCTCAAAATTTAGGTACCCTAGAGATGGAGGTAGGAGTCCTTGATTTAGTTTGGTTTCACTCATGTGCCTTAATGCTTTATTTAGGCCCTAGTTTACTTTATAAGTGATCTAAAGGCCCTATAGAGGGTATCATTACTTAAATATTAGGTGTCTTAGATAGAATGGTACTATATTGCCTTAATGAGCCTATATGACTAGTGTACTATATACGTCTCTTAGTTGTATAGTTGGAAGGGTATTGTGATGCCTATGTGGGCTAGTATAAGTAGAGTCTTTTATACATTTTTGAATTGTCTCTTGTATCCCCTTGAGTAAAGTAAATGAAAAGAAAAGGTAACTTAGCTTTTGGTATGGTTTGGACCAAACCCTCGTATCCTACCCATGATATATGAATTATGGTTTGTAGTAGTGCGCTAACCTTGGGGTTTCATTTGGAATTATTTTGTGGTTTAGATGGAGGGTACCATGTCTCCTTATGCGCCGGTATGCCTAGTGCACTTTATACGTCTCTTGGTTATCTTATCTCCCCTTTGGTTTATTTGAAATTTATTGTTGTGCTTATTTGGTAGTTGCCTTAGTGCACTACCCTAATTGTTATAAGTTATGTTGATCTTGTTTTGGTTATGGTTATGATTAGATTATGTAATGGTTTTAAATTGATTGAGTGAGATGATATGATGAGCATGTGGTCTTGAAGATATTTACATCTTGCCATGTTAATTATTTTTTATTATCACATGTATACCTCAATGTATTCATGCCATGATTGTACAGTGATTCCTTATATATGCTCCATGTGATCTTTGTGTAGTTAGTGTTACATAGTGTATTTACTCAATATTGTTATACAAATGAATTTTATTTTATGGCCCCTACCTATCCAATGTGTAGTTTTGACTTTTCATGAGCATTTTGATGGTATTCCATGATGCCTTGTGTTAGAGAAATAAGAAGTAGGCCTATCTGGTGTCTGCTTTGGCATCTTTTGGCTCTAACATTCCTTGAATTCTTATGTCACTTTCTGTATTTCTTTTATTTGTTGGTTGTAATTTTTGTTCGATCTTTTGTTATATTAGAACTGTGTATTCCGGCAATATAACCTCGTGTCTACTTTTTATGGTTGTTGTTCTTACTTTAAGCGGAACAATATTTTAACTTTATCACTTGGTGTAATAATGATAGAGGTAACTAGAATTATACTAAGTGTGGTGGTAACACCTTGTAATCTTAATGCTTTGGCTTATATAATTAACTATTTTAAAATAAATTTTCAAGTATTGAAAATGGGGGCCTTACATTAATTTACATAGTTTAAGGATATGTACATGAACAAATCTATTTGACACATATAGAAGATTCCCTCCCCAAATTTTGCACAATAATTATCATAGTTGCTAGTTAAAGAATTATAGACTTGAAATGTATAGATGACAATTCCATGTTTTCCATGTTAAGTATATAGTGGTTAAACATAAGTTACACTAATAACAAAAGAACATGAAAGTCAAGAATTACCTAAAGGACACCATAGACTAAAGCAAGTGGACTATGATTAGATTAAACTAAGGATGTGTTTGGTCACCCATATTATTCATTAATTTCAGATAATATATATAATACAATACTTTTTACAAATTTTAAAAATTACCCGCATTTTTATTATTATCACAAATTACTATAGATTAACTTGAAATGAATAAATTAATATGAAAATACATATCTAGAAATATCATTATACATCACTTCAGGTCAAATATTAATTAACCATACATATCCTAATACTACCAGTGCTTGAAATTCTCTAAATTAACGAATGCTATAAGCAATATGTGCACACTTACTTATGGGATGAATCAAATTAGCAACTGTAGAGGAGGAAAAATTCTTTCATCAAAAGGTCATAGCTAGAAAGTAGAGAACTTCAACCAAGAAGATAGAGGGTGATTCATGGAATTCATGACTAAAGGAAGATGATAAGATTTGGGTTGTGAAAGATTACCTCAGATAACATTTCACTACTTATGATGTGGAGATATCGACACAAATTTAGTTGAGATTCATAGAAAAGTGACAGATGATATGAATGCTAGGCTCATAGCACCTTCTAATGAAGTCAAAATTATAACACCCCCATTTTCTACTCATGAAAAATTTATTTAAAAGAAAAATATGCAGAAGCTAAAGTAGGAAATGGAAAATGTTACCACCACACTTAATACAAGAAAGATATACACAATCTATCTCCTGGTAGATGCAAGGCTAAAACTTGTTCAATTAAGATTTAAAATTATCTATATCAAGAGGATAAATTCCCACAAGGATATATCCAATGGTATATAAGAAATGAACAATTCTACTAAATAAAATCATTGTTGATCAAATCAATAGAAAACTTGTAAAATAACACTATATTTTAAAAGTTTAGCAAAGTAATGGAAAATTAAAATTCAATTATAGCACCATTAAAATTTCAATACAACATTTGAAAATTCCAAAATAGGTATAGATGGTAAAGATATATCCCTGAGAGATAAAACTCCGAATTATCCACATTCTCAAAGTCCAAGTCTTCAACCCAATAGTAATTGATCTGAAGCTTGCATAAGAGGTTTGCTCCCCACCATTAGTGGATCATTACAGGATCTATTCAACTAAGGTAGTATCAGTATAGGTCTAGTACTAAGTAAATAAAAATTACCTAATCCATACAAATAAGGATGTTGTAATCATTAACTTAAAATACTCATGCTCAATTATAAGTGTGAAACACACACTATTCCACTTATACAACAACTCATTCGATTTCATGAAGTATATAGCATAACATTAATCTCCCAATAGGTATCAAGGAAAGTTATACATAAAATGAATGTAGAAAGATACACATGCGATACTAGAGTAGGGCATGATAACATGGAATATCATAGTCATAGTTATCAAATTTATTCATTATTATATGCGATAACATACAATAGAACATGCGATCATAGAATCATGCTTATAAACACATGACTGTACATAACAACACTCGGGTACGAGTGTATAGTAAAACACAAACTCATGTTGAATAATATAGCTGTCCTAAAATATATCATACTATATATAAGGCCCATATGTTATTAAAATAATAGACCTTGTGATAATAAAGTAAGAACTATCATCATATGGTAGAACAATTGTAAGGAAGACAACTGAGTGACATGCGTAGGATAATGAAATATAAAGTCCATGGATAAATAAGAACAATAAATTATTGTATTCCATTATTGTGATCATAACCATTTAATTATTTTAACTTGAGGGCAGATACTCAAAGAAGTTATAACAGCTAATCTAGTACTCGAATGGTACTAGTCCTAACTGACCCACCTAAAAATGTAACCAGGCCATCAATAAATAGGCTACTTAATTACTTAAGTATGAATATCCCATATTGGGATGAAATATATTGAGACATCTATAGAGTATAAGAGTTGCTCTCTAGACCTTGGAATGCACCCAGGATCATAGCATAGAAAAAACTAAGATGGTACTAAGTAAATACCAAACCTAACTCGGATAGCTACCCCAATTGATACAAGTCCTGACTCAAGATCTTTCATTTTAAGTGATTAATGTTTTAATTAAGGATTTTGACCATGCATAAATCAGACCCAAAAAGTAGCACTTAAATCACTTCTATAAACACAATGTAGTTTCATTATTAAATCCATTTTGAGTGTCATTAAAGTCGAATAATTTCAAGTGGCGTTAATGCAAAAAAAATTCCAAGTGGGATTAAAGCTGATTGATTCCAAGTGACATTAAAGCCGAATGATTGTAAGTAGCATTAAAGTCGAATAATTCCAAGTGTCATTAAAGCCTATCATTTCCAAGTGTCATTAAAGCTTAACAATTCCATGACATAAACCTCAACATAAGTCATCACACAATTTTGATCCATCATTAACCAATTATACAATTCTCTAAAATCCATTGTAATTAAAATGCCTCAAAATGTGCTAACTTATAGTTATATTGGAAATTTTAACATTATAAATACATAAAAGTATGATACAATACATGATATTCATGACTTACATAAATCATATAAAGCATACCTATCATCTTCAACCTCAATACAACATACATTACATGATTTTACCATAAGCAAAGGTAAGTAGAGACTTACCTAAGTTAGACTCTAGCTAAGTGAAATAAGGAAAATAGGAAGAGATTGCAAGCTCAAGAATCCGCAATAAATTCTTTGTAGATTTTAGATAGAAATCATAGGACTAGGCTAGAAATTACCTTATCGATCAATAATTCACATGTTATAATTTAATCAACAAAGAAGAGCACAAGCAAACGGTCTTGAAAAAATATGTCCAAAACCTAGGATTCAAGATTTTAGCTCAATTAATATTCAAAATTAGGTATTAACCAAATCGGGTTCAACGAATATCACTTTGGGCATTTCAAATTGATTTGGAAAACCTGGAAAAACTATGAAGGATAAGTTATTTTCATTAGAATTGACTTGCTACTTATGTTTTGAAACCAAAAAAGAAAAACTAACAAATTTTAGAGAACTAATCCACACCTATAAGATAAAAAAAAAATAACTAGAATGATTTTAAATCAAAGCTATTAATCAACTAGGTAAAAGAAGCATAAGCAAATCAATTTTATAAAACTATCTCCAAAAATTAAGGTTTCTAGGCCCAAATTACGGGCCAACTAGTTCACTTCAATTATGTCAAATTTATATTTTAAAAATATAATTAAACTAATTTTTGGTAAATCTAGATAACCAATTAAAACAAAACAATCTTACAAGTAGCCAATATAAGATAATCATATCCCAAAATTAGAGTTTTGAAACCCAAGATACAAATTCGGAAAATTTAAAGTAATTAATCCAAATTGAAGGTGTTCAAATACAATTAAGGTCATTTCAAATATTTCTATAATTTCAATTTCATAAGAAATAACTATATAAATGATGAATTTCATAATTTCATTTAAAAACTAGGTTTCTGGCCTACGAATAAAATTTTGTTGAATTATATTAATTGTTTTAAATTTAATGTTTATAAATGCAGTTAGACCTATTTTATAACATTTTTTGTAATCACTTGATAAAAAAATAAAGGAAAAACCTAATTTAATAAGATTAGGATTTTTAAGTCTAGAATGCAAATCTGATCAAATCTTATTACAATATTTAAATTGACAGATGATAAAGAAAATTAATAATATTCTAATGCATATTATATAATCAATGAAGTAAAATTACACATAGATTGGTCTAATTTAAATGCGCAAGAGTTTTTCCCTAAAAATCTAATTATGATGGATTTCACTCAATTTTCCAAAATTGCTACTTCCAACATGAAATTAAATACATTTCAAGGTATATTGTAAAATTAATTGAATGAAACAACACAATTATGCAATTCAATTTCAATATTCAATGGTTTTGACCTTGGAATCTAACTCCAATTAATTTTTCATATCTTTCTTTAATTAATAGTTTGCCTTGAAGTTATATACATTTAACAATATATTGCATTATCAATTTATCAAACATAGCTTAATCGGACGAATCTGGATAAAAATCCGTACAAACTCGGGTTAAAATCTCAAAATCTAACATTCAATCACATACATCACAATTAACCCATCCAATTTATTCATACAATACCTACATACATAGTTAATACACAAACTTAAATAAATTAAGCTTAATTTATCTAAAATTAGTCAAAATTAAAGTTAGGGTTTTGAGAAAAATATACCAAACAAATTCAACTAAAATAGAGTGCGTAAAGGGAGGTGGAGCTTCATTAGTGTTTGTGCATCCCTCGCTGATGACTAGGTTGCTCGTAGTAGCTGGATGGTTGCAGCGCTACCTGGTGCTACTGCCCATTGCCGATGATACTAGTGGAGGAGGGGACGACAAAGATGGAGGGAGAGGAGGCAGGATTAGAGTTGGGGTTTGCATACATGAGAGAATGGGAAAGAAAGAGGGGGAATAGAAAAGAAAAGACGGAGAGAGAAGAAAAACAATATGGGGGAGGGGTAAACTAGTCATTTTTTTTTACTAATACACATGCAAAAGTAGGCACAAAATATTTGTAAAATATTTATGGATAATTTTATTTAAAAATAATTAAACAAAATTTATTTTGAAAAGATCTGAAGATATAAAATCTAAATAAAAGTTATTTAAAGGATTTTGGAAAATCTTTTTGAAGAAAATACCAACGGGCAGGAGAATTCATAATATATATGAAAATACATAATGCGATCTCAAAAGGTATTAAACAAAATATCTAGAAAATATTTAAATTATATTCTAAGAGAATGGGATTAATTTAAATAATTTCTAAAAGAAAGATCTTCCATAACCCAGAAGAGAAAAACAGAAGAACATTAATTTTGTAAATAAAATCATAAATAAGTTATAAAAATATTTTAAATTAAAAAATTTCTTAATATCTTAAAGATATCATAAAAATAAATAAATTTTAAAAATAAAATATTTTCCATAGATTAAAATTATTAAAATAATTATACTATTTAATGGGGATTTTAGAATTTAAATGATTAATTCCATTAGCAAAATATAAATCTAAAAAAAGTTGTAATTATACCACAAAGTTATAGCTAAAAAAATTGTAAAAGTATTAAAAAAGACATGACATAACATAAATATGTTTCTATATAGAAATCAAAATCATCTGAATATAATACAATCATGGTCATGATTGAACTTATCTAGAATGATCCAAAAATAACAATAGTTAACTAAATTCTAATATGAATTTAAAATCGTCGATAAATTCATAAAAAAGGAAACATTCCAAAAATTAATTAAATATTTCCATTGAGTTATGCTAATAAAATCATTAAACTTAAAAATATTAAATTTCAAAAATATAGGGTATTAGAGAAATAGTCCATGGACTAATTCATATGCATCCTATAGAATATCCTAGATTAGATGGGATGTATGCGAATTAGAAGTTCTGGCACATTGTTTGGAAGGAGATCACAAAATGTTTCTTGATTGTGGTGAATGGTAACTTGCTTCCCCAAGGTATGAACCACACTTTTCTAGATTTGATTACTAAATTTAAAGAGCCAAAGCTGATGGCTAAGCTTAGACTAATTAAGACTCCTTCTATGTTTTGTGATAAGATTTAACAAGTAATGACTAGATTTTGATGGATGAAGAAAGCTAACAATAGGAGTATTAATTAGCTCACTTTTGGAAAACTTTGTGAACTGAAGTTAATGGGATGATCGAGCTTCTGTGGCATGCATCTGTTTAACCTAGTGATGCTAGGTAAGTAGGTTTGGAGATTAATGACAAATGAGCAATCATTTGTAGCTTGGTTTTGGAAATCTAAATATTATCCCATGTGAAAAATTCCTAATGCCTCCCTAAGGGTTATTTCAAGTTTCACTAAGTGAAGTATCCAAGGGGCTAAATGGGTAATGATAGTTGGATTAATATGGAAATTAGATAATAGGGAGAGTAGTTTAGTATGATTCATGAATTGTGTAATACCCTAAAATTTTGTAACATTTGCTTTTGAGTGTTTAGCCTTTTATTAGAAACATAACCCTTAAATCTTAACCTAATTATTTTATTAATAATCATTGATTCGTAACCTAAATAAATTTTTAAATAATTATTTTACCTTTTTCCTTCTTGTTAATCCTATCCTAAACCGGATTATTTTTTCCTGGGTTATTTTCCTACCAAATACCCTAACCTACCCAAACTAAACCTAAAATAAAAATAAAATAACACTTTCCCATAACACTCAAAACACTCTCCATTTTTAAATAACCTACCAACCACATCTTGCTCGTGTATATTCTACCTTGCAAGTTCCCCTTCCCCATAACACTCTCCATCAAACCCACTACACCATACCCATCTGTTAAACCCACTACACTACAAACCTCTCACCCTTTCCTTAACTCTCTGTTGAAACCACACCTTTTCCCCTACCTACCTATATATATACACACACACACACACACACACACACACACACTTATACACACCTACCCATCCCTATTTTCCCTCAACCCCAATCAACCTTCTTGTCCTTCCTTAAATCTCTCTCTCTCTCAGCTCCATTTGGTTCCCCTTTATTTTGAACCATCACCAGCCCTCAACCACCTCGCACACATCTCCACCCCTTTTCTTCTAGTACCATCACCACCACTCCTACATCACCCTTGCCCTTGTCCATTTCAACTAGCTAATTGAGCCTCCCTTTCTTCTTCTTCTTCTTCTTCTTCTTCTTCTTCTTCTTCTTCTTCTTCTTCTTCTTCTTCTTCTTATTCTTCTTCTTCCTATCCCTCCATTTTTGTGCGGGCTCCCTAGTGCAACCAACCTCATAGCCAACTCCTTTGTTACCTATCAATCGCCACCACCTTCCATCATTACCATCTTTGATCTTCTTCTTCTCCCTTCTCCTATACCACTTTTGTTGCTCTACATTTTCCTTAGCACGTCCTACCATAGGCCACCACCCCCTTCTGACCATGATCACTAAATCCATCTATCCACCCCTTTAGGCATTCTTTCCCATTACCTCTCATGAAAAATGACTTGTTGAGGAAAATTATGTATTTAAAACGGATGATAATTGGAAAATTTTGGCCTTAAGGGCATTTTGGTTATTTCTTAGCCTAAAGCAGCCAAATATGAATAATTGATCCTAGGATGACTTTAGTATATTTTTAATACTAACCTTGGTATTGACCATGTTCTTGAATAAATGAGAAATAACTAAAAATGTTTAAGTATGGAAATTGGCTATATGCGATTGACTGTGATTTCTTGGTCACCTTAATAAAATACTAATATTTATAGTGAAAGACATCGAGATTAGAAATGTTCCCTCTTGAGGGGTGACTACTTTAAATACGCGGTTTATCATATAGTTGATTATGGAATTTTGCCAGTGTGCCTTAGCATCCTAGACAGGCCCTACATTATACTCTATTTAGCTTTGTTAACTTATAAAGGGTATGCATATTTATAGATTAGGTATCCTTGTTGGTAGAGTAGCATGTTACCTTTGTGTACCAGTATGACCAGGGTACCTTTGTGTCCTTGGGTTGATAGTTGGTAGGATATTGTGTTGCCTTAGGCATTGGTATGATGGGAGTACCGTAATGTCTCCAGATTGATATGATCCCTCTTGAGTGAATGGAAATGATTATTATTCGATTATTAGATTGGTGGGTAGTAGCCCTTGTTCCTACCTGTAGTTTGGTAGCATTTGTTCCTATATGTTGTTCGGTAGTAGCATTTATGCTTACCTGTGGTTCGATAGTAGCCTTAGTGCTTCCTTGTGACGTTGTATATTTTCTTGGTTTTATGATTATGAGCGTACATATGTTATGTAATTTATTGGTATTAATAATGAGATATATGATATGTTGTCACTGTCTTGGTTTTGGGTTGATGTTTGTTCTTAATATATTTCAAAGAGCATTCCTTGTATGTTTAATTCGTAAGTTTTAGTTTGTTTCAGATGAATGCGTATGAGCAGTACATCACCTTGGTGGTATTCAGTTATCTTATATAGTTATCGTATTTCAATCATCGCATGTACAATTTGACGTATTATACCATGTATTTTAATGTTTTATATTTTTTCCATGATGGTTTTTCATATTGGTTTGATATATTGGGTTGCTCAATACCATTGTAATGAATAGCTCTTTCTGTGGGTCCCTACCTATTCAATGGGCAGTGTTTTTTGCAGGTCACCTTATGAGTTCTATTGTAGGTTAGTATTTTGGGTTGAGAGTAGGACTATCTGGTGTTCTTGTTGGTATCTTTGATTCCAGTTGTATTTGGATTCTTGTGCCCTTCTATAATTTCTCCCTTTGAGTTTTGTAATGACTAATGTTTATTTTCAGAGCGATATCAATCTATTTGTTCTCTCTAATATGAATCTTTTAACTATGTTATTAATTTAAGTGGATTAATAATTTTATTCTTAGCTCTTAGTATGAGAATGGTAGAGGAAGCTAAACTTTTAACAAGTGCGGTGGTAATACCCTTTACTATTATTATTTTAGATTCTATGCTTAACTTTTTAAATGAAACTTTTAAGTTCTCAAAATGTGGGTGTTACAAAGTGGCTCCCCACACCACAACCATTCAAACATGCCATCCCAATGGACTAATTCAGTGCACATCTAAGGGATCTTCTTTGTAGGAATGGTAACAACTGACAACAAAATTTACTAGATGTTAATAAATTGTAAATATCTGACTTCATGATAATAATTTGTCAGATAGAGTGGTTTCGTATTTTCTAGAGGAATGATTCTACTCTATTAAGAGTGGTTATGAGTTGTTGAAGGTATTATCTATAACACCCAATTTTATGAGCTAGAAAATTTAATTTTTAAATATGAAGGTAAATGAAAATACTCAAGTGTTACTACCACATCCTCTATATGTCTAAATTCCTCACCTTCCTTAAACAAACTATAAGGCTTAAACATTCAAACACACAAAAACAAAAAGATATAAAAGAAAAATATAAGGTAGAAGAATATCCATATCTGGATAACAAAAAAAACATTAAAAAGGTGTACGAGATACCCCTATTTTAATTCCAACCCCTCATGCAAACTTTACGAAATCAACGACGTTCTCACTGTTGTTAGCTTCCACTAAAATGCTTGAAAAAGAGTAAAAAGAATATAATTAATATGAGAGATTACCAAATAAAATAAATCTACTAAAAGAGGATAGAATGTAAGAAAAAAAAACTCATGGGAACATGCTTGAGGTAATAGAAAAGAGTAAATCATAATATCACATTAAACACTTAGATCAACATTGAGAATATAATGCCAACAACTAAATAAGAGAAAATCAAGCACATGAGAGGTTTGCCAACTATTTTGTTCCGTATTAGGTTATCAAACAATTGGCAAAGTCATATTTTATCTAAGAGGGAACCACATTAAATTCAAAGTTCTACGATTATGATAACAATACAAAGCACTACGGTTAAGGAAACATATCAAATTTATTAAGGAACATTCTATCCTTAAGTATTGATACCCCTATAGGATTTGTAGATTACCTATAGAGTAGGAATATGTATCACTAACACACTATATTTCTAGCAAAACCATATAATAATATAGAGTAAATCTACTACAAACCCTACAAAGAATGTCATCCTGAATTTACTCACCTAAATCCCAAAATCAGTCTTATACTTACGTTTTCAGAACATTATAGATATATTAATTATTAGCACCCCAAAATAATCCCACACACCAATTTTAGAAAATTTACTATTCATAAATTACTTTTTATGCACTAGAGATTTTATAGAAATCTGTGAAAAATCTTACATTTAAAAATAAAAAAATTATAATATTACTTAAATTTAGGTGTAAAATGACTAAAATACCCTAAATATAATAATTATGGATAAAATAGTAAAATAACTCCTAAATTTACAAGATTAAATAATTATCACATTTAATCAATAATTATCATTAGAGAACATAAAATAATAATAAAAAAAGGTTAGTAGGTAAAGACTTAAATACCCCTGAACCCTAAAAATAATAAAAATGGCATGAATTTTCACATATAATGATCTAAATCCTCAAACTTTGCAAGATATTATGAAAATAAATTATGAAAAAGGAAAACATCAATTACAAGCAAACACAAATCCTAGATGTGCAATGACCGAACTACCCCTTATTCATGCTCAAAACTTAATTTAATTATAACTTTAATTATACAAACCCAAATCAAGACTTTAAATATATGAAATCATACCTAAAAAACCTAAAAATTAAATGGAATCATAAAAAATAAGGAAAAAAAATACTCTATCGTAGAAAACAACCCTAGGGCTGAATGACCTCAAAATTGACAAAAATGGCCATTTCAACAAAATATCAACACAATTAAGCATTCTAACACATCTAAATCTATCTACTATTAGTATAATTTATTTTACCAAGTTTCTAGATCCATGATTTAGAAAAAAATAATCCCATTATCAAGCTTTCCGACAACTTGAAAATCTTGTAAGAAAATGAACAAAATCATCAAAACACTTCAAAAGTACAAAAAAAATAAATAAATAAATAAAAGAAAGAATCAAGGTTAGAATATCTTAACCCTCCTTTTAATGGTTTTTGAAAGTAAGTAATATCTTATAATATCTTCCTTCAATTTATTCCATTTTTAATGCTCAATTGTTTAAGAAAAAAAAATAAAAAGCTAAAAATCAAGAAAGTAAAAATAAAAAAATGTCTAAAAATGGAGCATTGGGATAATGTTGAATATGGTTGTTATTAGAAGCTAAGGAAATTAAATTATGAAGTAGAAAATAGGTTGGAAGAATATTTGTCTTAGTTTATATATTTAAGTTTATAAAGGTATATTAAATCATATAATAAGGTAAAATATCAACAAAAATTAAAGTGGGAAGGATGTTATAATTTTTGAAAGAACTTGGGTTAGGAATAAATTTCAAAACTTATCTCAGATATTATAGGATTATATAATATATTTTTAAATAATTTGGATATGTTTCGTTTAGATAAAGTTAACTTTTAATGGCTAGTATTCCTAAAATTGGTGGAATTTATTTGAAAATATTTGAAAATATTTTTAAATGATTTTTATTCCATATTTAGTGTAAATATACAACAATGTAATTAAACATCCCTTATGTTTTTTAACTTTTAACTTGTTAGAATGTTCGTTTTAGGACTGAAAATGCAAGTAAATGTTAAAAAATGATGGTAAATAGGATTTTTTTCTTAGAAATCTCCATTTTAAAGTTTGAATAGGCATAGAAGACTCAGAAAAAGCTAAATAATCTGAATATGATCAAAATATAAAGGTTTAAAATGTCCAAAAGTGGTACAAAAGTCTTAGGGGACTTGAAACCGTAAAAAGGCTTAAAAAATTAAAACAAACATTTTAAAATGTAACAAGGGTTAAAGGGATATAAAAATATTTAATTATTTTTTTTATGATTATAATAATGAACACACTTAAAAAAATTGGGGTATTAAATTACCCAAGAAGGAGGAGCTAAGTACCTCAACTTACATGTCTAAGAATATAAGGAAGCACATTCAAAGATATTAGAATCTTCCTAATGTCAAGTATTTTATATTGCGAAGCTTGATTAGCATTTTATAAACTAATTAGAACATATAGAGGAATGGTATCACAACCCATGTTGCTTTCATTGTTTGTGGGGAAGAAGAAATGATCATGCACGCCTTGATGAATTACCCAATAATGTAGGGTGTGTGGAGGTGGTATCCAATTTAAGTTATGTATTAGAATGGTGGAGAGAATATAGAAGTTTTCTTAAGACAATTGTGTGATTTGGATAAGATATTGATGTCCCAGTGGGTCACATATTCTTTAGGCAACTTGGTGGAGATGGAATAAAGTCAAGCACATTAATATTTATGTGGAGCCTAAGATGGTGTATAGTCATTGAGAATTGAAACCACTGTAATTCTAGGTGGTTTCTCAGTGAAATCCCCCACTACCATTTAGTAGGATTAATTTTGATCCATGAAGAAAATCTAATATGATCTATTCCTTGGAAACAATCTATAAAAATCCATGGTATAGTGTTGTGGGCATGTAAGAAGATATAATTGAGTCCTTGGATGTATGAAGAGGCTGAACGCTTTGTAATATTCTTGACTTTATATAAGATACTAAAGTGAGGGTCACAATAAGTGATAATTGAATCCTATTATCTAGCACTAATTAGTAAGCTTAATATTCCTAAAGAGATGAGGTTAAAACTTGGAATCATGGTGGATAGAGCATTGGTTGGGGCTAGAAGTTCGAAACATTTGAATGGCTACACACTAGTAGAATGAGGAATATCTTAGCATATGCCACTACAAAGTATGTGACATATAATAATGAAGTGTGTTGGAATGAATCTATTCCTGTGTCCATTGATATTTTAACTATAATTGATATCAATTAATAATGTTTTATTTACTTGTCTTTAGGTATTCTTATCCTAAATAAAGGATAAACACTATAAACCTTTAGAGAAGATATTATGATTTATTAATATGCCAAAATTTGTATGGACACTACCATTAATTTTCTCATTAGCATGAATTTCTGTTTGAGGAATCTTTCTCTACTTAATCCTTCAAAGCTTATTATGTTTCAAATTTTTATAAGGGAAAAAATGTAGTGTAAACCTCTTTTGACCACCTTGCAAACTTGTCTTAGAAATGGGTAATGTGAACCACTAACTATTTAGCCTAAATGAAAGCACATTAAGGCTCCACAATAGGCATAAAGTCCTATATCATATCTATGGTGGATAATTTTCAATTTTCATCTAGCCAAAACATGGTTTATAGCTTAGGGGCTACAAGGCTTCACAAAATGGTCTACTACCATATGGTATTCCACCAATACATTGTTGGTGTTTTCTTTCTTTATATTTCATATACTTAATTGACTTTGTAGTCACTATCACCATATCACAAGGAATGGACCGATTGAAGAGTGTGCAAATACTTGTGGATCGATTACATATCAATGTCCAAGATAAGTTTTTAGTCATGGTAAGGTTCCACAAATAGTCATGTTTGATGAGGTAAGCATTGACTCATTTAAACCAAATAGTTCCCTCTTTCTAATCCAAGCTCTAGATGTGCTTAACTATGAATGCGATGTTCCCAATTTTAGGTTAAGAAGTTTATGACTACCTATATCTCTAAGAAAACATATTGGTGACCATAAAAGCAAGATATCTCAATATAAAAAGGAGATATGTACCATAGATAGTTCCTACAAACCCTCATAGGCTCAATAGTGACCTTTTTTTTATAGTAAAAATGCATGAATTTATGACATTTGAATACCAAAAATAACTAATTATATTAGCTAATTGTATTATTTCAATATATGAGAGTAATTTAGATGACTAATCTTTCATCCTTTCAGTGACTTTTCCATCAATATACTTACCTATAAGGTTATACATTGGTTTAAAATTGTGAAGAACTGAAACTGTAACACCCTCATTTTTACCAATAAAAAATCATTTTAAATTATGAATAATTTTAAATAAGAATTTAAAATAAAGCCACCATATATAACATCGAGAGATGTGTGCACATCACCTAATTGATGTTAAATACAAGGCTAAAATGATTGAACATACTTAAAGCTTCTATGAGTGCCATAATGCACACAAAATGAGTTCAAAGAGTACATAGCTCTAACAAAGTATCAAAAGTTGGGAAAGGGTTTAGGTACATGGGTTAAAACTTAAGAGTCCAATTGAATGAGAGTAGAAGATATAGTTGAATCAAAAATTGCAAAATAAGGTCATATGCTATTTTTAGAAAAAAATACTTGTTATGGTCAAAGTCAAAGTTTTATGGTCAAAGTCAAAGTTAATAATCAATAGTCAAATTTCAAGTCAATGGTTAATGGTCAAGGTTTGACTATCACTATTTTCCTATTCATGATTTAGCCTTTTAAGGGTTAAATGGGAATTTTATGTTTAATCATGTTTAATCTTCCATTAATAATACTTATGTCATTAATGAGATGCTTAGGTTAAAATCATCATGTTATTAAAATTAAGATGAGGAACTTCAAGAACAAAGAAGAATATTATGCATATCTTCAATGAGTTGTGCAACATATTCAAAAATTTAATGGTTTTTGCCTAAATCTTCAATCACTTATAAATTGAATTATACTAAGCTAAGTGGTACCATATTTTATATAATTTTGCACCTAAAAATATCAATATGCAACTTATAATCTTAGCAACACACTGTCAACAATTCTAATACAATAATCAAATCCTAACTTATGGCTAGGCTTTCAAGCTAGTAAAAATAGGTTTATACACTTGAGGGAAAACGACCACAATATATTTGATACTTCATATATTTTAGATCTTGAAGTTGTGTTAGAAAGTAGGCATCTTAAGATTTGATTTGATACCAAACAGGCATCCTAAATCTTATCCAATTTAAAAATTTAGTAGAATATTTGGCCCATATTTGTAGATCTGAAAACACTTAATCCCATGTCTCTTTCACTTAAAACAATGATCAATCCTTCAATATAAATATGATTAACATGCTATTCAACATTATAAAATCATTCTCTATGACTCCAATATATAGATATCCATAGCAAGCCATGAGACTTATAAAATCGCAAGATCTACCTAAACCATGCTACATAAAATCACGCTTTTGCATT
The DNA here is from genome assembly GCA_039764185.1 of Tamarix austromongolica. Classification (NCBI taxonomy): domain Eukaryota; kingdom Viridiplantae; phylum Streptophyta; class Magnoliopsida; order Caryophyllales; family Tamaricaceae; genus Tamarix; species Tamarix austromongolica. The sequence goes on along the minus strand of CM077811.1, from coordinate 37,707,662 downwards.
AACTCCACCATTTAAAGAGTTGTTGGATTTGCCTATCTCCAAGCTAAGAATTTCTCTAGTTTCCCTCCTTGAAATCTAGAAAAAATAAAATAAAATAACACACATGATAGTATAACATATGAAATTATGAAAAAAGAAAAGAAAAATAAATAGAAGGATAGGAATCAACCAAACTTAGGTTGTGTTGACTCCTTGCAAGCTTGCAATGATGGCTTAAATGGAGGAAATGGTGACATGAGGATGGAAATCAAAGAGAAAGGATATGGCGTGTGAGTTTACTTGGAGAAAAGATATGAAGATAAAACCTTACATAGGGGGTTAAGCATCAATTATGTAAGTTTGTTATGATTTGTTTCATTAATGGCTGTGGGATCCATGGCTAAGGTGGCATGGCCCGGCTAATAGGAGTTGGGCGGTGAATTCTTGCAAGTAGGAGTGGATGGAAAGGAGAGTTCTTGTTGTGATGTGAGAATATCCTACAGCTAGAGGATACTCTATGGAAGATCCTACGAAATATTCTAAGAGAGGGATAGACGACCTTACGAGAGGGACATATGATCTTGTGGGAATGATATTATATCCTACAATTGGAGGGATAATATACCCTAAGGAAATAATAGTATGTCCTATGGGAGGATATTATACCTTATGTTTGGGCCTTATCAAGGAGGTATAGGCATATCACCCTATATCAATTTAATAAGGCTCATAATCCTGTTGGAGTAGTAATTAAAAGAAAAGAAAACTTACTCCTTCGGTACTAAAGATGACCAGCGGTACAGGCTTTGCATAATATTATTTTTGCTCCCTGTTTCCCCTAGCCGGGAAACTAATATGAGAGCACGTCTTCATCTCGTCAGCTATACGACTAGTGCTTACATATTAGATTGTTACTAGGATTAAAGGAAATAATTATCCATTCACTAGGCTTAATAATCATTTACAGAAAAAGAACGATATTTACGGTGCCAAATAAAAATGATAGTTACCCAAAAAATTATAAGAGATGAAATATAAGTTACCAGATCTAATCATTCTAGTAACGGATTTTCAAATATTATTAGTTATTGCTACCTTTTTACTTTATTTTTTATTTTTTAGTATTTGAAAATAACTTATAAGAATAATATATTAACACAACATGAAAATAATAATTTATGAATACATTTTATTATCAAAGAATATATAATTCTTTTTTCTTTAGGATAACACTACTATATGAAAATAATAAATTATAATTACCATAATAATCAAATAATACGTTAGTAAAATCATATATGATTGAAACTAATGCCCAAAATATTTTATAATACTTTAGTGATATAATATCATATGAATAATCCAATGCTCAGCATTTTGTATAGTACTTTGGAGGAGTAATATTGTGCGAACCCAAACAATACTTTATAGAGTAAAACTCTTATCTTATGGAAATAATATTTTGTGAAAACTCTTTGGTTCAAAATTTTTTGGGTTGTTATGACCGATAATTAAAACCAATTTAAAAGCAATGATCACTAAAACAATATACTCAAGCATATATGTTATTAGTAAACCAAACTAGCTATTAAAAACATCATGACAAGCCTCCCCCACCTCCTAAGAAGTCTAACAATACTTTATGATAGGGACAGGTAGAACTCTATGGCATCACCTGGCACCAAAAAATGCTACTTTGAGCTATATCTATTGAAATATATTGAAGGTTAAATTTTATCTTTGAAATAATTGATGCCACAAATGGTCATATTGATCGTATTTCTTTGCAACATGAAAATAAATGATCTATACATGCTTGTATTAGAACTTGGATGGTAAGCCATAGCATTTGATAGATCACCATTAGACACTATTTGAATTATGTTTTTTCCTTCGTACATCGCACCGACTTCGACACTAGTTTAAATTAACCCAAAAGTAGTGGTAGGCTATGAAAATGTTTGCACAAAACGATGAAATAATGTGCCGAGAAAGAATTGAAAGGGGATCGATAATGGGAAAGAAACCTACTACTAGCCATGGTGGAGGAACCCACAGTCGAAAAGAATGGTGGAGAGAGAATCAATAACATAGGAATTTAGGTTTATCCATGTTATCTTGAATTAATGTCCACTTGATTTCAGAGTGATCGAAAGGAAAAGCATACTAACCTGCATCACATAAAACCTTCCTCGGTTGATCCTCGAGGAAGCTGCAGGTAACAGCCTCAAAATAATGAACATGTACTTCGATCAATGGCAATGTTGTCATCAATTTTGAAACGTAAATAGAAGATAATAATGGACGTTTTGAGTCATACTCTAATCAAATGTGCTTTTTTAAAAGCAGTTCAAAACTCTCAATCATGGCCTTCTCATATGGAAGCTAATTGAACGTAGATTGACTAAAAAAAGATAAAGATTCAAATATCAGAAGAAAACGTCAATAAACCTATAATTTTGTAAACATGATAACAAAATAAATGTATGTATGTAGTGTATTAGTTGTTTTTGGAGGATGAGGTTTGAAACCTGAGTTGCGCTATTCAGGTAAAAGATAATATGTTGAAAAGTCCAACCAAGACTGTTAAAGGGGATGTGCAGGGTGATCCTTTAGACAGAACTAGGCATGACAATGTGGAGTTGAAATCAATTACCTAAACCGAATAAATAATTCCTGATTCGTTTTGGAGATAATAGCAAATATTGGGTTATGATACAAAACACCCCGAACCATTACAAAACTCACCCGAAGTGGTCAATTAGAAAAGTACTTGTATCCAAACATAGCTGAACCAGATACCACCCATGCCTTATTATAAACCAGAACCCAAAACTAAACTAAAATCAAACATAATCTAATCAAATTAGGGATTAACATAGACAATATACATATTACTTCAAAACAATTTTCTATTCCAACATCAATAAATTATTTTGTGAACATAATTTTATGCAAAAAACATATGATACAAAAGCCATACAGCAACAAATAATAATTTAGTAGTGTGATTTTATGTTTGAGTAATTGTATAATTGTGTTCTAGAATATAAGAAAATTATCAAACATTATGAAAAGTCAAATGGTTTGTATTTGATTAAGCATATACATCCTTACTTTTATCTAATTATAATTTGATAAGTGGATATAGGTGATAACAACGATTACCCCTGACATTAGGTTAACCATAAAATACACATGATTCAAGTTCCTTAAATTCTTATTAACATATTAGTATCTTAAAATCTTGCAAAGTCCACGACAATACGTTAAATAGCCCCACATCAGTTACAAATATTATAAAAATAAAAGGAAAATCCATCTATAATTCTAAATGCTTTGGTTCAATGGTATAAATGTATACTGTAACTAGGGTCACTCATGTTATCTAATATCTAATTTAGTCCAATCCCAAAACTAAATAACCAATTTGATATTTGTTTTCAAACCAGATAGCCAACTTGGTTAATAAACATTTAATAAATCAAATATCTTATCTAACAAATACAAATAATACATGATCCGATAAATGATATGCATGTGCGCGCGCGCACACACACACACATATTCTAAAAATTGTTTATTTTTTAGAATATTTTATTGTGTGTGTGTGATTTGAAAAGAGAGTGTTTATTGTAATTATATTTTATAATTTATTATTATTATTATTATATTTATTAAATATTCAAATATTATCTAAAATTTAGAATTATGAAATGAATATAATATAATTTAAGACTCAAACAAAAGTATTAGATCATATTTGTTCAAATTGGATCGATTTATTATCTTTCCATCATATTTTTTTTTATCTAATATTTATCATTTGTGGCCTACTCAAAAGCTACAGACATCCGAAAGATTATTTGTTATCTAATATATAATTTCAGATATCCAAAGTGTCAGTATCCAAAGCTTTTTATTAGATATCCAAAACATTGAATACCAATCCTTGAACACCTCTATGTGTAATGCCTCTAATTTCTGAGCACTAAAAACATCAAAAAATCTGTAAGTAAAACATTTTCCGAGGACATTACCACTACACCTTGTATAAGTTGACAATTCACCACTCAACTTAAGTTAAATGAAAGGTGGAAAAACAACCCATATTACAAATAAATTACCGATGAAATGGAATTCATGACAATAATTGAGTAGAACCAAACATAATGCCAACTTAAGAATATATTATAAGGGGATCATTATTCTAGTACACATTAAATTACAAGCTTTCAAACCAATTGAAGAAAAAAAAATCTCCAATAACCTTCGTCATGTCCACTCAATCCCCCATATGCATATATTAAGACTCTATTTGGTTCATGGAAAAAAATGAGGAAAGGAAAAAAATTTGATGGAATTTTTTTTTTCATGCATTTGGTTACTTGGAAAATTAGAGAGAAAGAAAACAGGGAAAAAATTAAAGGGAAAGTTTCACTAATATACTTTTATCGCCTTTATCAGAGGAAAAAAAGGAAAATTGGTGGAACTTTTTTTGACCTGCACCAAATCAACACACCTGCCTCTCACTTTTGGGCTGAACGCATTGGATTGAGGTGTTGAGCATATTTTGAAGGGTAGGTAGTATTGGGATCCACTTGATCCTTTGGTGTGTCCTCACTCATCAAATAATTCTCCACTCTTTTTTTTTCTTTCTTTCATTCATATATATATATATATATATAATATAATATAATATAATTTAAAAAAAAAATATTTTGTTAGATTATATGAGAGAATGAATGGGTGGTGATCCGGGAGAGAGAAGCGGGTGTGTTGGGGTTTTTGAAGTTTTCAATTTTTGTGCATTTTTTTAGCTGTTTCTCGATATCTTTTTTTTCTTCCTTGTTGCATGCAATTATTTATTATTATTATTATTATTATTATTGTTATTATTATTATTATTATTATTATTATTATTATTATTATTATTATTACTACTACTACTACTACTACTATTATTATTGTGATTAATGACTGACTGATTGGTTGGTATTATATGTTACTACAAAGTTGATAGCAAGATAAAATCTTTTGCTTACTCTATCTCTTATTAGTAGAAAGTTTTGAATGTTATTAATATTTTATAATTATTTTTTAAAAAAATTATGCTTAGTTATGCATGTAATATTTTATAATTTTGTAAAAAAAAAAAATTGGAATTCGTATTGAGTTCATAAATTTTTTATAATTTTATTATAAACTTTATAAAAAAAATTTGATGTATCAATATAATATTTTAAATTTTAGTAAATATATAAAAAAATTAAATAATAATATTTAACTTTTCTTAAAATTTTCTTTCTATGCACCAAACAATAAAAGCATTTTTTAAGAATTCAATTGCCACAAAATTTTCATCAACAACCAAATAAAGGAAATAAAATTAATTCTTTAATTTTCTTTCCTATACATTTTCCGTTTCACTTAACTTTGTACAAACCAAATAGAGTCTAAGGGTCTTGTGTTCCATCCATTTCTACTAAGTCATTTGATCACGAAAGGTTCGATCACACAAAGTTAACTCAAAACTAGAATGAGTAAATCAATACTAACTACTAAGTACCGCCCATGATACATAAATATATAAAACATATAGTAACATATCACGCTTTACCCCCCCCCCCAAAAGAAGTCATAGCTCACAAATAATAAGGATACACTAGATAGATGTTGTTAAATAATCTCACATGAGTAAGCACACACACCAATACCAAATTAATTCTCCATTTTAGGTAATCACATCCATCATATTTATTTTTACTCATAAGTAGGATCATAATATCACATCTTCAGAAGGGTTTCTCATGAGATACCAAAGTGGATTATTACTCTTAAGGGTCCACTAGACCTAGGATATCCCAAATGCCATAAAACTAATAATAATAGTACACATAAGTCACTTGCCTTTATGGGTGCACACCCCCTAAAGGGTGCTACCTCACTTTTAGAGTAAATATGATGCCTTATTGACTCTTTAATTTATAAAAAAGTGGTAATTACCACACAATATAAACACAAGTCATCCCTAAGATACTTTTTTATTATTGAAAAATCAAATCAAATCATTTAGTACATTGAAGAAGAAACAATAGTAGCTATAAATTATGATGGAAAATAATAGTGAAAAGTGACTCAATATGTACATAATTTAATGTATTTAATTCTCCATCTCACTTCATCTTCTATCCTTTTTTATCTTTATAATGGGAAAAGTTTGTGATAGCCGCTATCCACCTCCTGTCACCATAATACAATAATATGGACCTTTGATAGTTCACATTTCATTTTAACTTTTTTTAATACAACAAATTATGTGGTATATAATGGAGGTTTAAATTCTTTTGATATGACTAAGTATATAAAAAAAAGGTGCACCTTCCTTTTAAAAAACATATCATTGGAGCACTTCACAATTAAGTATGTTTGGATTGAAGAAGTTTAAGGATGAGTGACCACCCAATAATTTTTTCAAGAATCTTGTGAATGAAGATAAATCACGCTAAAAATGGTTTATGTTGATGTGCATTACTAGTTGTTGATCATGAAATATCTCTAAGTAAGTATATGTAGTCTATGTAAGGTTGAGGTGTTATAAATGACATCAAAGCATAACTTCTATTACAAGTTAAACATGTATAAGCCAGTCAATTGCCTAGTTGGGCAATTCTAGAGATATACTATAATGAGATTGTTAATGGTTGATACATAATGAGGATGATACATGAGATAAGGCGTATGTAATAATCTAAGTTTTGTGGTAGATGGTGGAAGGTTAAAATTATTGATATTACTATCTATATCTATAAGGTGCACAATTTTTTTTCTAGAAATCTATCGTTGAAGAACATTATAGTGTGATTTGTTTGAAGTAGTTCAAGAGTAATTAGTTTTTTTTCTAGGAAGCTTTCTAAAAAACATGTGAGTGAGAACAAAGAAAGTCTGTTGATCTATGACATCAGTTATCAATTTCGATATAGCTCCAAGTAACTACCCATGATCGATATAGTGCTAGGGTGTTACACATTCTATCAATTTTAAAGTTATGGTTTAAAAAATTTAGGGTGTTACATTATGCTCCTACAAAATGATGTTTTTAAGTAGTAAAAATGGGATTTTTATAAGATTACCCAAACATCAAATAAAAAAGCTGCATTTATGATTATCTTTGGCATAAATCCATAGAAATAAACACCATTGATGTCTTTCATCAATCCTCTGGCATTAGCCATACTTGAATTTCAAGCAACATAACCATCAACATTAATTTTGAACCACCCCTAAGGGGGTGGCATCCAACATGGGGATCTCATATCTAAATAACTACTAATAAAAAAAATAATTCAAATCTCTCCCATACCTTAATTATTTCCTTCGATTTCTTAATAAGGAAAGCTGAGGCTCTTGGTGGAATTAATTTACCTTCAAACATATGTTAGAATCTCCGTTTCCACAAACACCAACATGAGACACTAAATCAGTTGTTCCATAGAATATTGTGCATAATAATGATAGATTTGAGTAGGTTGGAATCCATCCAAACCTAAAAATCCCTAGTAAAGAGCTCATCACTTTATTAAATCAACAATAGTTAGCACCATATGTGTTCCACTATCCTACAACAATGAAGGACATGATCAATTCCCTCCATATTAACCAAGAATGTCCAACAACATATATTCATGGTGATTCCTATCTCAAAATTTTGATCATTATTAGGTAGATTACCTAGACCAATCACGACAAGAACAATCTTATCATCTCAACATATATTATCATTTTGTAGCTTGAAGTTGTGGTATATTGTTTGAATGTATGGTTTAATCACAAAACTCTATCATATTCCTCATAATTAGAAGATCTAGGAATAATAGCAATGCAAAAAACATTGGAATGAGGTAAGAGATAAACAAACTTACCTCATAACCATGATCCATCACAAGACTAATACTCAACAACTTAGTGTTTGAGGTTGATATAATCAGTTAGCTAAACCACATGCCCTGTATATGATTTATCATCATGTCATGGATATATCCAAAATTGAATGGTTTGGTCATTAACAACACTCCAAATAGCAGCTCATTGAATGAGCTCTAGTCCTTATTTAAGATCTCTTTAAAATGTATAAGGACTAGTTTTTGAAGTGGGATGAATAGGTATCACTTAACAGAAGTATTTCATTCTGAAGTATTTCATTATGATAACTTCAACCCATGGCATCTCCTTAGATAACAACTTCCACCCAACCCTCCCAAGTAAAAAAACATTTTGTTTTACTTTTTGAAGCTTGAGGCCACCATAGCTACTAGCATGCATAATTGTCCCTATGAACTTCAATATATCTTCTAATTCATACAAGCACCACTCTAAATAAATCTTTTAACTATATCATTAATCTTTTTACACACACCTATAGGTAAAATGTAAAATCAAGGCATGTAACCAAGTATAGTTATCAAAACCATCTTAGTTAGCCATACTTTGCTAGATAAGAAAAGCCAGTTACTTTTTCAAGTAGAGAGCATATCCTAAAACTTTTTAATCAAAATTTAGATGTAATCATTTATACCTTGACCCATGTAGATATATGCTACCAAGTATTTGCCAATACTATTGGTTAATAACATACCTATCAATCCACTAAATTCTTAACCTGTGTTGGCTATTAATCTTTTGGGGAGAAAAACAAAGAGGACTTTCCTATTTAATAACTTGTCTAAATTCATAACCAAAATTTTGTAGCAAGCTTATTATGTGAGTTACTTATTACTTAGTAGCCTCAGCAAAAAAGGTTTGAGTAATTGGAAAAAAACATGAGAGATCTTAGGCCCGTATAGACTAACCAAAGTAGCCTTCTAGTTACCCTTGCTAATTATCACATGAATAGTCTAAGATAAGTGATCAATGAAAAGAGAAAAAATATATTGACTCAATGAATCACCCTGATAGATACCTTGATGAAGACTAAGAGTTATCAAAAAATTATATTGCTAAATCAGAATCCAGTACATCTTCTATCTTGGAGAAAAAAACTCCCCTACCACTAAGCTAGGTGAGGCGTTGTCCACAGATAAACCACCCCAAAGCCAAGTCACTATAATTTCTTAAAAGGTTATTATTGAGTGCTAAGATAATGGGTTTATTCTCATGAAAAATCATTGGTGAATGAGTTGATAAATAGGACTCTTTCAAAGGTTTGTGCATCTTCGCTCGGTGACGAGGTAGTAATTTTGACAGATTCCTCTTAATTAGGTTTTATTTGATATTTATATATTTTTCTATCCCACATGACCTAAAAGGATGAGGAGGTTAGAATGCACATAATGATATAGATATAGGTTTGCCACATAACAGTATACTCGAGTGTATCATATGAATAAAATCCCATGTAAGACAATCATAGGCCTTGGAAATATCGATCTTGATCGCCATTACCCCTATACAACCTCTATTCTTTATGAAAGAGTAGATGAGCTCCTAGACAAGAATGATATTGTCAATCTTACGTAACCTGGGGATGAAGTTAGTCTATTTTGGACTAATCAGATCAACAAGAATAGGACGCATGCTCTTAATAATAACTTTGAAGATAATCTTCAAGGATTCATTAATTGGGCTAATTAGTCAATAACCATATACCACCTCATGATCATATTTCTTTGGAATGAGTTTAATCAAAGTCTGGTGGCATTATTAAAAAAAGACTAGAATAAAAAGTTTTATAATACCTAAAGAAACACACTCAAATCTATTGTAGACCCATTTTTTTTAATCGAAGATAGGTGATAATTTGTTAATACCTCACCCCTATCTAGAATACCAAAATTCATACTTCACCATCTCTAATTTTCAAAATTAGGGAGGCTCAAGTCCTATCACTAATTATTGAAAAATTAGCAAGTGTAAAAGGCTCATAATTATTACGAGTATATGGGAACAAATCCATATAGAAATTTCTTATGACATGCGGCCATGAGAACTGGTCTTCAACCAATCCCTTATCATAATTATGAACAACTTATTGTCTTTCTCTACCTCGACATGGTGGGAAACTGGTTGAACTTTATATCTTCGTTGCTAATAAAGATCTTTTTGTGTTAGGTTGGTATTGTAATACCCCCAACAATCACTACTGAAAAATTTAATTTTATTAAAAGATACAACAGAAGCAAAGAAAATAAACTATGAATTTCAAGGATACCTCCATGATCAGTACAAGCCCGGCCCCCCAGCCGGTCTCACACTAACCACAAGGCTAAAGAAAATTTACCGTCATCGGTTAATCAAACTTAAAACAAGATCTCATATAAGAACCGAATTGTTCAAAATACTAAAATCAGAGTGTGCGTAAAAAGAGTTTACAATTCAAAAGAGTGCATAGTTAATGTCCCCAAAGGGGTAAAAGGTACAATACGATAAAACAGAATTGAAATAAACTGATACAAGGTAGAAGAATAAAAAAAGAAAATCCGGCAAAGTCGTACTCGATCCCCAGGCCATGTTCAAGCTCAACTCTCAGCCTTACCCGATGCCTCATAAGCATTGAATATGACATCTCCTACCTACACCAATTTAGGAGGGCCCTCTACTCGTGGGAATGAGCAACACCTATGAAACAGGTGGTCAGTATGCTACGTACTGAGGAAGGTAACCATGTATCTAAAGCCAAACACACAAGGGCATATAACACATGCACAATCAAATAGACAGTATACAAATAATGCAAAATAATAAAGGCCAAGCTATAGTCCAGATAAATTGATTCTTTAGATCTCTAATCAATCCTCATTTCATGCCATACTTATTATCAATCCATGTGAGTGCGGGAACCCCACTATTATAGTTGATGGATCAGAAACATACAAGGCATAACGCTCTTGACCACTATTATTGTCGGTGGATCAGTCTCCATGGCAAAGTGCTCCTGGCCACTATTATTTGCCGGTGGACTGGTCTGGACCTAACTCTCATGGTGTTTCGTTATAAATACTTAGTATCTTTCCCATGTCTTATTATAATTATATTCGGTTTTTTGAGTACGGGAGCCCCCACTATGATAGCTGGTGGACCGAAAACATATAAGGCATAATGCTTTTGACCACTATTATTGACAGTGGATAAGTCTCCAGGGCAGCCCGACTGTTGGCCACTATTATTCGCTGGTGGACCGTTCTAGGCTTGGCTCAATATTTTTTCTCTTTAAATGGTTAGTATCTTATTCGACAAGTTTTCACCATAGACATGCATGTCACCAACCGTCTAATCTTATTCTCTCAAGAGGGACCGTCCTATATCTTGGGACTTCTGCACCTCCTAATACATCCCGACATCCTTTCCTTCTTCCACTTACTCACACTAGGAGCCCAAATCCTAAGTGTGTGGGTCAAGGCCCACCACCTTATTCCATCCAAGTTCACTCATTATCTTCCCCTAGGATTTTTTCCTAAAACCCAAACTGGACCTACAAGGCCCATCCTTCCTCTGTCTCACCTAACCAAAGTCCATTTATCACCCAACAAATCATCTCACTTAGATTCAACTCCAACCATTTCACTTTACTCCCTAAACACATATGTGACCATGAAAAACCAATTGGCCACTTCAAAACCCTATCACCTTTATTTCCCATATGTCACACCTCCATTTCTTACCTGTCATTCTTTCTTTCCTATGACACCCATACTCACCCTTCACCTGATATTCTTCCACTCTCATACCATATTCCACTCACCCTCAATTATTTTTACTTCCATAACCACCTCCAATTAGGGTTTTCCTCCCAAACCCTAGCTGGGTTTCCTATGCACCCTTATACCAACCCACGTACGATTTTTCACCCAAAGTCTCCAATCACCCAAATAACTCTTCCCTTACCTTAATTACACCTCAAGATAACTTTTCCCACATAAGGATCATCCTCATGCAGACTCTATCCATCCCATGTAAACCTTATAAAGTTCCATGCAACTCCTTTTCATTCCATACAAACCCTAGAAATTTCCATGAAACTCCTCTCATCCCATGCACACGCTAGAAATTCCCATGCAACTCATTTCATTCCATGCAAACCCTAGAAATTTCCATGCAACTCCTCTCATCCTATACAAATCCTATAAATTCCCATGCAAACTCCTTCCATCCTATGTAAACCCTAGAAGTTCCCATGCAACTCCATCTATCCTATGCAAATCCTAGAATTCCTATGCAACCCTAGAGATCCCCATGCAAACTCCTTCCATCCTATGCAAGGTTCACCCCACTCTTTTATTTTGTTCATAATTCCCATTTTATTTTCCCCCTCATGGATCATGAGATAATTAGGTCAATCTCATATCCCTTTCGCTAACTCACTTCCCCCTTTTCCCTTTTCATCCTTTCACCCCATATCATATTATTAATCACCCTAGCATGCATGTCCTAAAGGATTACATCATACAACGTCATAAGCACAACACATATATATTATACACTCATTGGAGGAATGGTAACAATGTTAGAAGGGTAGTCCAGTTGTCCTATATCGTACAAAGCCAAAGTGAAGGGTGGATAGTCTCCTTACCTTCCGGCTAATGAACACATCCGTAACTCTTCCAGCCTCCTCAAACAGTTCTTGGACTTCCTTATTGGCTATTCCCCTACTTATATTGTCCACAAAAATAGAGACATAATTCAAAGGATACAACCTAGGGGGACTGTCACTGTTACCCTTCCTCCAATGAGTGTCAACTGAGTGTATAATATATAAATTGGGGGGTCCAATTGGCAGAATGTAGTGACAACACATCCAATATTGTCACATCATTTGTTTGCCACGATTTAGAGGGTGAGAGGAGAATTGTGACACAAAAACTTTCGAGGGAGGCGTGGGGATCGGGAAGTGGAGGAGCTGCGAGTGAGGAGGAGGGGCAGAGTGGTGCTCACGACAGCTTAAATGAGCCACCTCCGGGGTTTGAAGAGTTTTCTAGGCCATGTACATGGGGAGATAGGAGAGAACTTTTGGGCTCAAGTGGTTGAAGGGTGAATGGGAATTTAGTGAAGGATGGGGAGGAGATGAAGGCCAAAGCTATGTGGGAAATGGGTAAGGTATTAGGGTTAAAAACAAACAAGGAATTGGAGTGTGTTGAGAAGTTGTTTGGGATAAGAAGAAGCCAAATGATTGCTATAAAAAAGCAAGAGAAGGGCGTTTAGTAGGCTTGGGTGTGTGATCGCGGAGTTAGATTGATGATATTTATTAGTTGGAATGTGAGGGGTATTGTGCCCCAGGAAAAGTTTCTAGTCTACAAAGGATGATTTCGAAGGAAAAGCCATGGATTTGTGGTTTTGTTGAGACCAAACACAGGAGGGTGTTGGACTTGTGGAAGAACAAGGTGTGGAGAAGTAGGTTGATTGATTGGAGGGATTCACCGGCTCAAGGTAGGAGTGGGGGTTGATCATTGGATGGGATACGCATCGGTTCACATTACAAGGGTCAAAGGCCAGAAGTAGGTGGATTTTGATTGAAGGTCCGGTTACCCCCCTTTCAGTCGAGTGTGTTGTGTTGCTTGTTTATGGACCCTCAGAGTCGAGATCAAGGAATGAACTATAGGAAGAGTTATGGGGCTTTTTCAATCAGTGCAGGACTCTGCTCCTAGTAATGGGTGATTTTAATGAATTTAGAGGACAAGCTGAAAGAAGCGGGGGATGGATGGACAATGGAAGCGTGTCCTCCTTTAATGATTGGATTGATAAGATGGACCTCATCGAGTTTATTCCCGATAATATGAAGTTCTCTTGGCATAAGGATGGATCGGCTAGTCTTCTGGATCGGTTTTTTGTTACCCCTAGTTGGTTTTTGTTGTTCCCGAATCTTTTTTGTATTGGGCTCGCGCGATCTTTATCGGACCATTACCCTATCCGACTCAGTGTTAAAGTAGATAGGGATGGACCAAGGTCGTTTAGGACTTGGGATATGTGGTTCTCTCACCCACAGTTTCGTAGTTTTGTGGCTGAGTGTTGGGAAAAGCTTGGGGGAATCTCTTGTCAAAATAGGTTAAAGGAGATGAAGGTTTTTCTTAGAAGGTGGAATAAGGAAGTGTTTGGGGATATAGAGGCAAATATTGCACTTCTTGAATCTGAATTGGAGAAGATAGATGGCTCTGGTAATGTTGGTAGATGAGGTGGTGCTCGCTAGGGCGGTAGCCCTGAAGACGCAGTTGTGGAAATGGCATAAGAGGAAAGAAGCGTACTGGTTACAGGTTTCTAGAGTTAGGGGTTTTAAAGAAAGAGATCGAAACACCAGGTTCTTCCACACTGTTGCGGTCGTCAGAAAGAAGAAAGCTATCATCACCATGATAGTGGACCAAGGAAAGGAGGTTGTAGAGCCGACAAAGATTAAGGAGGTGATCTCTTCTTTTTATAAGGATATGTTTGCTCGACAAGATCTTATAAACGTGTCTATTTCTATTGATGGCTTCCATAGGATGTCAAAGGAGCAGAGTTTGGAGTTGGACAGAGAACCCACGAGGGAGGAGGTGCCGAAAGTGGTTTGGTCCTGTGAGCCCCTTAAAGCTCCAGGGTATGATGGGTATCATATGGGATTCATTCGAAAGATGTGGGATGTAGTAGGGGAGGAGTTCATGGAGTCTGTCCTTAAGTTCTTTCGGTCCAGGAGATTGTCACCTGCTCTTAATACCACTTTGATCACTCTCATTCCCAAAGTGGATAAGGCCGAAGAGGTTAGCCAGTTCAGACCTATTAGCCTAGTTGGGTGTATCTACAAAGTGATATCGAATATTCTGGCTTCTAAATTGAAACAGGTGGTTGATGGGTTGGTGAGTGACTCTCATTCAGCTTTCATACAAGGAAGAAGCATTCTAGATGGTGCGCTGATTGCTAATGAGGTTGTGCAGTGATGTAATAAAAGGAAGGGGTCGAAAGGGGTGATGATAAAACTTGACTTCCAGAAGGAGTATAATAGTATCAATGAGATTTCGTGGATTGTATTCTGAGTATTATGGAATTCAGGATTATTTTCAGAGAATGGATAAAGGAATGTATCTCAATAGCAAGCATCTCGATCCTTGTTAATGGTTCCCCATCCAATCCTTTTAGGATAGGAAGGGGTCTTAGGAATGGATAAAGGGATCCTATTTCCCCCTTTTTGTTTGTTCTGGGAGTCGAGGCTTTTAGCCAGCTAGTCAAAAGGGGCATGGATAATGACTTAATCCAGGGTGTAGAAGTGGGGAGAGATAAGTGTGAGGTGACACGTCTTCAGTTTGCGGATGACACTATAATTTTATGTGCTCCTAACCTAGATAATATTAGAAATTGATGGAGGCTACTTGATTGCTTCTTTTTGTTGTCGGGGCTGAATGTGAATTTTTCTAAGTCCGACCTCATAGGTCTTGGTGTGGATGATTAGTTTCAGAAGAAGGCGGCAGATATTATGAACTGTAAGATCATCTCTCTTCCTATTAGTTACCTGGGGTTGCCGTTGGGAGCGAATACGCATAAGACCCAAGTGTGGAAGCCTCTGGTGGAAAAGATTAAGTAGAGATTGGTGGGGTAGAAAGAGAAAGTTCTTTCAAGGGTAGGGAGGTTAGTTTTGATCAAAAGTGTCTTGAACAGTCTTCCAATGTACTATATGAGCATCTTCAGAATTCCAAAAGGGGTAGTGAAGGAAATCATTAGCATCTAGAGGAGCTTTTTCTAGAGCAGTAATGGAAATAGAAAGAGCTTGCCTTTAGTAAGATGGAGTATCATTCAACGACCTAAAGCACTAGGTGGTCTGGGTGTGGGGGATCTTTTCATGAGGAATAATGATTTGTTATTCAAATGGTGGAGGAGGTTTTATACAGTTGATGGCATGTCATGGAAGAGGATTATCTCATCGATTTACCTGGGGGATCATTTCGGACAGTTAGAGATGCATGGTCATAATCAAGGGTGGTCACCGTGGGCGGAAATTGTGAAGGCTGGGCGAGCGGATCCTGTTCTTAACTCAGGGTTCAAGATTGTGATTGGTAACGGAATAAGTGTTAGGTTTTTGCATGATAACTGGACAAGGCAGGGACTGCTAAGGAATCTGCTTCCGAGATTGTTTTTGATATTCGGCCAACAAGGAGGAAAGGTAGATGAAATGGGGGAGTGGGGTGGACCTTAGTGGAGTTGGCACTTGATGTGGAGGAGGAGGTTGTTTATGTGGGAAAAGAATCGGGTGGATCTATTGGAGAGTATGATCAAGCAATTTGGTTTGAGCTCTGAGAAAAAGGATATGATTAGGTGGGCTTTTGACGATATAGGGGGTTATTCGGTGAGTTCGTTCTGCTCTGTCGTGTACCAGAGAACTCATGAGGAAAGCTTGAGCAATAGGTCACCCAGCTTGATTTGGAGTGGTATAGCACCACCAAGGATTGAACTGATCTCGTGGTTTGCATTCCACAATAGACTCAACACAAGAGACAGGTTGGCCAGGCTTCAAATTATCGATATTAAGGAGTTGGGGTACTCGTTTTGTAAATATAAACAAGAATCGATTGATCATATTTTTCTACATTGCAACGTGGCGGGGAAAGTATGGTATGAGATATGTGAGTGGATTGGTTGTACATGGGTGATGCCAAGGTCAGTCTGGAACAACACTAATGCTTGGCTTGGAGAAAGAAGAAGAGGATTGAAGGGTGAAATATGGAGAGCAGCTTTTTATGCAATAGTGGAAACTATATGGGAGTTCAGGAATAAAATAGTATTTGATAATCAAAACATCTATGTAAGGTGGATGATTATGGTAATCAAATCTAGAATTGGGTTCTGGATCAAGGTTCAAAAGAAGGATTTTCCATACAGAGTTGAGGAAGTGGTCCACAATGTCCCATCCTTCTTGTGATTTGTTTGTTAGGTAGTGACCATGTTGGTCCTTAGTCTCTGTTTGTTCTCTTATTTATTTTCTTTTGTTTCCGTATGGGGTGGTTCCCTTCACCGAACTATCAAAAAAAAATATTATACATTTGCCATAAGAAAGCCACATAAGCATACCTCAACTCCAAGCTGCGCTACACGCAAAACAATCATAATAATCATAAGGTAGGTAACTATGTTATCACTAGTGAAAATATAAGGCACATGGCATATAAGGCACATAACACACACCTAGAGGGTCTTAGCTACTAACATGACACTGGTCTTAGAGTATGCTCATATGCTTCCTTAAGATTTTGAATGAATTCACCCATAAGAGGGAAGAAACTAAGGGTTAATATCCCTCTTACTAAAATTACCATTATTCCCTACTTTACCCTTATCATAGCCTAATATTAGGGTTACTAATATTAATAGTAGTTTTATAAGTAAAAGTAGGGTTATTATTCTTAAGGTAGGTAACTATGTTATCACTAGTGAAAATAAGTCTTAGGAGGTACATAGGTTCATGTTAAAGTACTTATAGCAATATTTATATTATTAAAGTTAATAGCTTAATATTACTACTACTACTACTACTACTAATAATAATAATAGTTGTAGTGATAATACTAATAACAACCCAAATATTATTATTATTATTATTATTAATATTAGTAATACTAAAGTATTGACAATAATGATGCTAATAAAAATGCTAGTAGTGGCAGTAATATTAGTGGTATAAGTAATATTAATAATAATGGAAAATTAATAATAATAATAATAATAATAATAGTGATAGCAGTAATAGTTATAATCTTAAAAATAATACAAGTAAAGGTCCTAATAATCATAATATTGGTAACTTTAGTGATAATATGGCCAAGTATAAAAATAGTGATAGTGATAATAATAATAATAATAATAACAATAATAATAATAATAATAATAATAATAATAATAATGACTATAGTAACAATAATAATAAAAGTGTTAAGAATAATACTAATGATAATAATAGTTGAATGGTAAATAATAATAATAGGGTTCAAATATTTATAATAGTAATAAAAGTGATAATATGCCAAAGTTAGCATTAATAATAACAATTATAGTAATAGTAATAATAATAATAATAATAATAATAATAATAATAATAATCATGATGATGATGATCGTAATAATAATAAAAATAGCATTTCGACCCTTCACAACAATAATAGAATTAATATTCCAAGGCTATATTTAATAATAATAATGATAAAAATAATAATAATGATGCTATAATAATAATAATAATAATAGTAGTAGTAGTAGTATTAAGATTAATAATATAATTACTAATAAAAAAGATAACATTTGCATAAATAGGGTTTAAGGGTTGTGGGGGTTAGGGTACCACCTAAGGATGGTGGTGACCAGGCAGCACCGGCAGTGGCGTATGGCGGTGGCAGCGGTGGAGGGAGAAGAGGGGGTGGAAAGGTGGTTATTTAGGATAGAAGAGGGAAAATGAGAGGGTGATTGAGGTGGTGGGGGATGCCCTAGGTTGAGAGGGCTAGAATGATGGTGGTGGCACAACCAAAGGGATAGAGTAGGCGGTGGCGGGTGTGGTGGTTGAAGGTGGTGGAGAGGGAGGAAGGGAGAAGGGGAGGGAGGTAGGGGAAAAGGAAGGTAGGGGGAGGTAGAGGAGGTTCTTCCGGTGGTTTTGAGGGGTAGGGGAGTGGTGATTGCAGTGGGAACGGTGGCAGACGGTGGTGCGAAGGGTGGTGGTGGGTGAGAAGGGGTTGATTGAGGAGCTAACTTTGAACGGCCAAGGCGGCTCATGTAGGGAGAATCGAGAGTGGTGAGTGGTGTAGTTCAGTGGAGGGTGTTGCAACGAGTGTTTTGGGAGGTGGTTCTGGCAGCGGTGTTGGGCGATAGCGACGGCGTGGTCGTCTGAACAAGCGGTGGCGCATAAAGGAAGGAAAATTCTAGGCAAGGGAGAAAGAACGAATGGGGGTATTGAGGGGTATTTATAGGCTAATGAAGGTAGAAAATGATAGAGGGAGAAGAGGGGAAGAGGATGGCACACGTGGTAGGTCGTCAACCGGCGGCGCACGGCCGGTACAGGCTTGTAAAGTTGTAGGTCCTATCAGCTTAGGAAAGGAGAAAGGAAAGGGGAGAGAGGCACATGTGAGGGGAGAGAGAGAGGCTGATTGGGTCAAGAAGCGAGAGGGATCAACGGGGAAGAGAGGGGAGGAGGTAGGCCGGTGTGTGGTGTTGTAGAGGCAGCATGCTTACACGAGGAAGGAGCGGGAGAAGAAGATCAGGGAAGAAGATCGGGGAAGAAGAAGGGTTGGGGAAGAGGAAAAGGGGAAAGAAGGGGACCAGCTGGCCCAAGGAAAAAAGAAAGAAAGGAAAAGGAAAGGGGACACGGGCTTAGACCTCGCAGGAGGAAAGGAGAGGGGAGGAGGTTTGGGCCACGGGGGAGGTTGGCCCAAATCGAGGAAGAAGAGGAACAAAAAAAAAAGAAAAGGAGAAAGGAGATGAAGGAAAGAAAAAAAGGAAAAGAAGGAAAAAAGGGAAGAAAAGGAAGAAAGAAAAAATGGATGGGTTGGGGTATTTAGAACATTTTGGTATTTTTGAATATTCATAATAATAATATTTTAATAAAATAATAAATAAAGTCCCTTTTTATATTTATTTAGGATATTTGAAAGGTTTTTCCTTAATTCCATTTTAAGTAGCAAGACACTCTAATTTTTTCTAATTAAATTATTTATTATTTTTCTCTTAATTTAGCATTAATTACTTCCCTTTATTTTAATAAAATAATTTATTTAAACAATTTTTCTAATAATTCCTTATTTGGCCATAATTTCTTAAATTAGGGTTTTGGGGTATTTTAGGTATCATATTCAAACCTAAGTTGTGCCTTTAAAGATCTCAATAATCAATTTGACCCTCATTCAACCCCAATTTATTTAACCTTTTTAGAGCCATTATTTGCTTATGGTCCAAATTTCCTGTCAATCTTTCTTCCTACGTTGATTATGTCTTGCATGGGTAGATTTTGGATTTCATGTGAGGCTAAAACAACATCAATATGTTCTATAATAATCCCTTTGGATTACTTGTTGTTTCCACCCTCTTATCAACATCCATATCCTTCTCAATTTCGTCCATGACCTTGGAAAATATTATCTCATTAGTCTTGAAACTAGGGTTGGATATTACCAGATGTGCCATGTTGAAGATGTCAACAAGGAATTTCTTTAGCTTATGTTGGGATTGATCCTCATAAAAATCCTTCTTCTTCTTCTTCTTACTCTTATACAACTCAAGGATGTCCATCACAAAAGTAATAACATTATTCTCAAAGAGACTCACATGATTTTTAGGATATTCATTTGATTTAAGAGCTACAAACTATGACCCAACATGTTGTGATTTTTCTTGGGATTGGTAACCTTCCTGTTTGCTACTTCCTTCTTCATGTTGGTATTTTTGTCACATCATGACTCTTATCTTGATACCTTATATCCATGTTCAATGGTAGCCATCTTTGAGTATTTGTTTTCTTCTTTTGGTGACCAACTTGTCCCCATAGAATTTCCTTTGTGAGTTCTTAGAATCATCACATGACACATTCTCTCCATCTTTTTCATGCACATCATTAGACATATCTTTGGGGAGAAAATCCCATTTGTGGATTTAATAATTGTAATAGAAATATATAGGGTGAAATCCCTCATACTCAACCTATTGAACAATTCACCTGAAGTGAAAGTTGGACACAAGGGGCTTTAATAGATTAGTTTGGACTACAATTCATGAGTAACCACCTCTTCTCACTTCTCTCATAGTCCAATCCATCTTAAGAGAAGTTCCCACAATACAACCCCTTTGAAAAAGTATGTCTTCTTTGCATTCAATGGGTTATTTAGGGATTCATATCTAGACCATGGCTATGTTGATGCTTACTAAAGCCAACCTGAATCATGATTCCCACTTTTGAACTAACATATAATGTTCAACTATGATCTATGGGCAACTTATAAGAGAAAATTAGTAATCCTTTCACAATCTATGATCAACTATGTTAAAAGGGTTGTTACAAGTCTACAACCTGTGAATTCTCTCATATAGTAATTTGAATCTAGCCGACTTACCCAACATCTTTATAATCAAAGTTGTCCTCCAAGGTTTCCACAATAATTCTTTCTCCTCCCTAGATAAAGTAAATTGAGGGAGAGAGGTATCTTCTTCCTCATTAGAATCTAAACTCACTTTCTCAAATTTTAGGAGTTTTTTTCTCCATGACCAATCAAGGAACTCATTGATCATTTAGTTACCAATCGTAGAAGCCAACAACTTTACAATGCCTGTTGCAAAATAGAGGATCTATTCCACTATTCCATTATTGTTGAAGGGATGAAAAGCACCATGGTGATTTCCATCTAACATGTTTTTGTCATGTAAATGACTCTCACAAAGATAAAACTTCTTGTTCTGCCATGGGGGACGAATTGGCAAGAACTCAAGGTGATTTCGAAACGCTAGGGATTTCCTGCATGGTTGGAGAATGGATGTTGGACACTACCATAGGTGTTGCGATTGGTTTGGTTTTGTCATCTCTTGAATTTCTCAGTTGAATTGGATTCAAAATCCTAATAGCTAGTAATTCACTTCTACTCCTAGGTTCTTCCTCCTTGATCCTTCCCGCCTTTAGCATTCATTTTTTAGGTGTACAATATTGAGAGATGAGAGATTCACACTTTGATTGAGTTAATATTCAAAATACTCTTACCTTCACCTAGAAATTACATGATACAATATTATAAGCTTTTAAATAATAATAGTAATTTGCACTTTTGTTGAGCATTTAGATAGATTGGTTAAATGTGTACTAATTCTTTTATCTTAAAAACAAATCATGATCTATTTAAGACCAAGTGGCATGCTAGTGTTAAAGGTTCTAGTTCTGAATATGTGATTTTTGACTGGGTATTTGATTCACATGATAACATCATGTTAGTTTGTGCAAGTAGTGAAAAAAATTTGGGGTTGATATTTGAGATATGTGAGAAATATGGGGCTCCCATGTTTATTAAAACAGATCGTGTTTTCTCACATATTATTTTGATGTATTTTGGACAAAAAGACGAGAATAAGGAAACTAATATGGGGTCCTATTTTTTAAATATAGATTCTTCTTCTTCTTCTTCTTTTTAAAATACATTGTTTTGTCCTGTAAGATTTTTTCTAATGTAAAAAAGATACGATAGAACCCTCGCTGTTAAGTCATGCAACCCAAACTTTTTTCTTTCTTTGCAAAATTCTCTATTGATTAGAAAATTGTAAATTTATATAATTGATTGATTGATTAGTTTAATCATCTTGTAATTATATAAGAATACGAATAAATATTTCTATTTTATTCTCAATTATTTTGTTTTGTGATTGATTCTTCAATTGTTTATAATCTTAGTAATTTCAATTTGATTTTGATACATTCAATCCATGCAATTCTCCAATTGAATCTAACTTTTTTCTTCTTCTGATAATTGAGTCTAAGGTCACGGGTGCACATAGGGTGCAAAAGTTAGGTGGTTAAGCAACCCCCAGTATCCAAGGTGCCCTTGCCGAAAGCCAAAGGTTGCAGCAGGCCCTTTGCCCCACAACGACAGGAACCCAAATCCTATCTAGATGAAACAAAAAAACAAAGCAACTAAAAAATTCCAGTACCCAGTCTTTGATCGTGCCGAGGAAATGCGAACGCTTTCAGTTGAACAGTACCCAGTATTATCAACCTGCGGGATTCCTCCTCTCTTTTACCCCTTTCACGCAGCCATAAGAGGACGCGGCATCAGCATATCACGGTCTTCCAATGAGAGGCCGGACGTGATGGACGACATCATCAACTTTGTACTCGACTGCCATTTCCATCTTTTATCTAGAAGACTATTCTAAACTTTAAGATCCATTGAACATGGTCAAGTATAAACTGATTTGAATCTGACTCCAGCCAGACTCTATCACACCAAACCATCGTCATTCTTACACGTACAATGTTGGCATTTCACAAACAAGTTGAAGATCGAATGCTGCTTGTACTTATATAGATATGGTTTAAGGTGATGTTATTCGTCGAGTGAGAGAAATATAAATTCTATAAAATGGATCTTCTAAAGTATATACAGTAGTATCGTAACTTAAGAAAGATACATCTAACATCAATTAACTCGCATTTTTGTTATTTTTCTAGTTATCCTAGAGTGCTTATTTTTTTATTTGACAATTTGTTTTACTTTAATTTAATAATAATATAATTATTTTATGTGAGGATGCATGTTAATGGAAATGAATGCCTTTTGAAAGCTCGGACTAACAATAATGAAACAGTTTCATTTATATAGTATTAGGCTAGCTACATATAAGATTTGTTTGAAATTAGATAATTCTAAACGTATATCCTAAATTCAGTCACTTAACTGAAGAAAGGTTTAGCATAATGATGAATAATAATGGGTCGCTTAATATGTTTGGTAAACAAAAATTTGGGATAGCAGAATGAAAAAGTAAGACGAGATTTGGATCTTTTTTTAATAATAAAAAAAACACCTCATTTGCTCTGTGAGGAGAGTTTTATAACGACATATTCTAATTAACTTATGTTTTTACAAGTATCCTGTCATGCTATTTCAATTTTTCATTTTCTTCCACCCTTTTCCTATTTGAGTGCAAAGCTAAATAATTTAAAAGCTCTTATTATAATTAATTATCTATAATAATTATTTATTTAGAAAATTTTTAACCTAAACAAATTTCTAAATAAATAATGATCATAAATAATTATATTTTATAAATACCTCCAAACAAGATATATATATAAGTTGATTGTTATGTGGATAGCGTGGTAGCTAGTCAACCATATATAGTTAGGAGGTTTTTCTCTTGGTTGTTAATTGAATACAAATTAGCATGGACGCTAGTGAGGTACATTGGTATTTTAAATTTTAAATAGATAAATATAAAACAATTTAAATAGTTTGATAAACAAAAAATAGTGACCATCAAATTATCATACAATATACAAATTTCATTTTGTAAGTATAAATGATTACCATAAAATTACCATTACAACTAAATAAAATAAAATTCCATTAGAATACACTTATTTTACTTTTTGGACAAAGTAATAAATATATTCTTCTCTTTTTAAAATATTTATATATCTTATTAAAGCTAATAATAAAATAAATAAAGACACTAAGAAACAACTATTGAGTTCATATTCAAAATTAAAAGATTAAAATAAAATAATTATATTTTTTGTTATATTATATGATGAAAAAACTTTATATTTCTATTGCATTAAAACTCCATAAATGTGAAGTTAAAATTATGGTAAATGAAAATGAGAGAGATGATTAAGAAAAATAATTGAACATATATAAAAAGGTACAAGTAATAATAGTATACAATTTTTCTATGAGTAAATACCACACATCTTTTATTTGGTAAGCTTAATAATATATTTTTAATATCATTAAACCTAGATATGAAATAAAATTTGAAATAATTTATCTTTTTTTCGGTAAGTAAAGTATGTATCAGTACTTGCTAAAAAATGTGAATAGGTATAATTATCTCAACCTAACACCATAGCATTGATGCATACTCTACACTAAGTATATTTAGTGATTCTATAGAGAGAAAATCATATACTAGCTATTACAAATCTAATTTCTTTAAGCACAACATTACAAACATACGACTCATTTCTAAAAATCCTTGAGTTCCTCTCGCAACATATGAAGGCTACAAAAGTAACACAAAGTTCCCTCAATATTTCCCTTTTCTCCTTAGGTTATTTAGTCTGCCTAACCAAGATTTGCATCTCTCTTATCCACAAGCTGATATTATTCGTGCAATTAAATGCACTTTCGATTTTACTCCAAATTCCCATACTATATGTGCATTACAAAAACAAATGACTAGTGTCTGCACTTACCCAGTAGAATATAGAGCACAATGCAGTTCCTCTATGAGTTTTAGCTGATGCATACATTCCTTGGTAAAAAAAGCATGTTTTGTATAGCTAGCCACATTTTAAATTAGTGCTTAGGGGCAACTAAAAGACACCTCACCAAGGAATACCACCAAACAATTTCTTCTCTATGTCACACATAATCATAGACTTTATGTATACTATAGACCCCTGCTGCACCAACACATATTAAGGAGTTTTTGGGAATCCTAAAAATTTGATGCAAACACATATCGTAACTTAAAACCTACTAAAGATCTCATGAGCAACAATGAGTGGTAATTGATATAGGTATTTCCCAAACCTACTATTTGGCTTATGGAATGTCAGTCTAAATAGTGAAGATTTACCCAAAGAGTGAAGATCGACCCCAAAAGGCTATGGATTCTTCCACTATCAATTCCACGGTGGGTTGGTCGACCATGTAGTTTAGGAACAACCAACTAACTCCTACTACACAATATCCTTTCTCTTTCCTCCTCCCTCATCCCAACTCTATATATATGAGGCATTGTACTCATTTTGGGGGGATCTAAAATCATTAATACACATTCTCACTTTTGCTCACTCCTCTCTCATCTAAGATTTCCTCTCAGCATTCCTTAATTATTTGTCATTATCTTTTATTTCCTCAAAACCCCCCTCAATTAACAAAACACACCCAATAACATGTGTCATCTAGGGGGTTCCTCAATAAAAAAGCTCAATCTCCCATAAAACCTTCATATACATTTGATCCAAGTACCAATGACCTTCTAGAGATGATAATCTAATAAATACTTCTTAGCTTCAAGCTATAAACACTGAAATCTAAGCATCAATTCAAAAAATGGTCTTGGACATGCTAGCTCCATTAGCATACACCCTCCGTCAGCTGCTAAACCTCTTAGATCAGCATCGCCATGAAATTACTCAATAACCTACTCCGTAAACAACTTTAGTAGAGGATTTGGACATTATAGATAGAGAATGAATGACTAGCTTGTGGAATGTCATCATCTAAGAAGAGCAAGCTGAGTTAACAGTAGATGCACAACCAAAGAGGACAAGGAGTGATAGATAATAATTATCTTTAAGCCCTCCTAGTTTTATTAGAAGACAAAGATGTTCGAGTCCAAGAATAAGTCATTATGGCTATTGGACTAGTAGAAGTGAAGAAGAAAATGATGAGTATATTAGTTGCAGACTCGTAACGATAAGATAAAATCTATCAGTAGACTCATAGATCAAAAAGTACAGGAATCTCTAGAGGATAAAAAGGAGAAGAGAAGTGATATAAACATATATTGTTGGCAGACACCTTTCACAAGGAGCATATATGAAGCTCTAGTGTAGAAAATAAGAATTTCTACATTCAGGTTGTTTGATGGTTTCACAGATACGTAAGATCATATAAATGTGTGTTAGAAATACAATGATGTTAGCTATAGCATAGAAAGAGACCCTATGTAAGGCATTTCTAGGATCTCTGAAGGGCTTGGCATTAAGATTATGTTTAAAACTTAAATATAGATCAATAAGCTCATTCTCCCAGCTTACAACAGCTTTCATGGAACAATTTGATGCATGCCAACATCCAAAATATATTTTTCCTCCTTTATGGGATTACCCCAAAGGATGACATAATCTATTCAATCATTTTTTTAATAGATTTGATAAGAAGATCCAATAGGTGGACAAGTTGGACGACGAAAATACCATATCTTTCATGTTTAGGGGTCTAGTCGAAAAATATATTATTGAAAATGTATATATCATCAAGAACAAATCCTACACTTATCTAAA
The DNA here is from genome assembly GCA_039764185.1 of Tamarix austromongolica. NCBI lineage: Eukaryota > Viridiplantae > Streptophyta > Magnoliopsida > Caryophyllales > Tamaricaceae > Tamarix > Tamarix austromongolica. The sequence continues at coordinate 37,680,982 of CM077811.1, read as the reverse complement.
AAAGGACTTATATGAAAGGATATATGCTAAGACAATGACTAGAGCAATATGGATGACAATAAATAAAATGGACACATCCTTGATACTAAGGTAGACATGATAAAGTTTTCTACATGTCATAGTGAAGATATGAAGTCGATGAAACAATTATCACCTCGATGGTCTTAGGCAAATAGGTTTGATAAGTGCACACTAGTGGTGGCTATCTTATCTCATATTTATTATATGGAAAATGGAAGACACACATTTCAAAGGCCATTTTCTATGAAGGCTAAGGTAAAGAGTAGAAATAATAATAAGCGGTATACTTATCATGAAGAGCACGGGGACACAATGGATGAGTGCTGAGTATTAAAAGATGCCATAGATGATTTAGTGCTTAGAGGTTATTTGAGAAAATATTCATAGGCATCATCAACTAATCAAGCAGCGCTTTCATCCCCTCAACTCCCTCCACCTCTGCAAGGCACTGTATCTAAGAAAGTTATACACACCATTGTAGGGGAAATATACCATAACATAAGCTAGTAATACAACTATTAAAGCATATATTAGAATACCTGATTCCCAATAGACTAATAAAAAATTAAAAACAAGAGAATGGAAAATCAACTTTACAACGAAAGATGAAAAGACAGGTATAATGGAACATCTCGACGACCCTTTGGTTATCAAAATAAAAATAACAAATTGTATGATGAAAAGGGTTCTCGTAGACATAAGTTGTAACATCCCCAAAATTCACTACTGAAAAATTTTGTTTTATTAAAATAATCAGCGGAAGCGAAATAACAAAACTGTGAATTCTGGGGATATTTCGGGCACACTTAGTACTAGACTGGTTCGCTCCTACCGTTCCAATGATAAGGCTAAAAGAAGAAAGTACAACTTATGAGAAACTCAAACATATTTAAATCAGAGTAGCGTACCCAACACTTTACAATAATGAAATCCACCAGTCGTGGTTACAAATCAACAAATATATTAAAACCATAAAATTTAAAGGAGAAAGAGTACAATTGCAGGATATTTTGGATAGTACCTTACGCTCTTTCCTGAGAGCCCACTTAAATAGCACCTAAAAAGGACATGCAAGAGACACTGCCCATTGAATAGGCAGGGGCCCCACGAATGGAACCCTTCAGTACTACGGTACTGAGTAACCCTTTAAAACACACCTAACAGTAAGCCCATAATGCAACACATGATACTACGTACATACGTAATGAAAGGTAAATACTTAATATCCACATTCATACATTCACATGCTTAACAAATCAAACAGATATTAATAGGCCATAAAGAACAATCGATACTTCTAGGACTTAAGCCCGCAGTCCATCATTATCAATCATATCGGATTATAAATATCCATGTGAGTGCGGGAACCCCACTATTATAGCCGGTGGACCAGAATACATACAGGGCAGAATGCTCCTAACCACTATTATTGCCGGTAGGTCGGTCTCTAGGGCAGAACGCTCCTGACCACTATTATTCGCCGGTGGACCGGTCTGACCCTAACTCACATGGTATTCCACTGTAAGTGATTAGTATTTTTTCATAATTTATTTACAATCAAATCGAATTCATTGAGCTCGGGACCCCCACTATTATAGCCGGTGGATCATAATACAATATACATCATCCAGGGCAACACGCACCTAGGCCACTATTATATCTGATGGATCGGTACTCATAAATATCATCCAGGGAAAAACCTGTTGGGCCACTATTATATGCGGTGGATCGGTACTCATAATATTATTCAACTAGGTCCAACTCATTAATCTGTCACTTTCACGGTTAGTGTTTTCCCTTTTTAATTAGCACAATAATTCCATTTATTTGCCTCGATAGGGAAATCAAGATCCCGGGACACAAAGGTACACCAATCGCACTGGTGCATATGAGCTTCTCAGTACCCTTCAATTATCAACCTAGGGACGCAAAGGTACCTTGGTCGTAGTGGTGCATAAAACTAACTCAGTACCCTACCGACAAGGACACCTAATCCATAAGTATGCATACCTTCTTGATAGGTCCGTAGAGGTAGATAGAGTAAGATATAGGGCCTGGCTGGGGCACAAAGGCACACCAGCAAATACCAGAATAACTGTGGGCTAAACCACGTCTTTAGGGTAGCGACCCCTAAAGAGCCACTATTCCCGATCTTGAGGTCTTTTACTTTAAGTATTAGTGTCTTAATTAAGGTGATCACAAAAGCACAATAATCAGATACTTATTCACTTTCAATCGTTCTGATATCGTTAGATATTTCTTATTTAAACAGTTATCCAAGGTAACACAGAGGAATCATTGAGGCCATAATAATCTCATCTAATTTCAAATTAGGGTTCGTTCTCATGATACTTACTAATTATCAAATACTCTTATCTTGCTATTCAACGTTATTTGAGTCATATTACGAAATTCCACAATCACAACGACATGGTATATTCAAATTACTCATTTATCCCTTACTTATATAATTGCTAAGTCATCCCTTCCTTAAATGACAAATTACCATATTACCCTCCTTGTTGCATAATTACCAAATTACTCCTTACTCGATTTAGGTTACCAAGTTATCTCCCATACTTATTAGGTCACCGACTACCCTTCATAATTGTTACACTTAACATATTTTTCCATTTGGTTAGTTAGATGACCTATTTACCCTTTTCCTTTATTAACAAATTACCCTTTTGTTGGCCAAATTACCAAATTACTCTTCTCCATTATTATAATTATTAAACTACCCTTCTCCATTATCAAAATCACCAAATTACCCTTTGGTTGATTAAATTACCAAATTGCCCTTCTCTATTATCATAATTACCAAACTACCCTTCTCCATTATCAAAATTATCAAATTACCCTTTAGTTAGTTAAATTACCAAATTACCCTTCTCTATTATCATAATTACCATTCTACCCTTTTCCATTATTAAATTATCATTTTACCTTCGTTTACACTGAATTACCTTTTTACCCTTCTCTTTTATTAAATTATCATTTTACCCTTCTCGATTATTATAATTACCACTATCCCTTCTCCATTATTATAATTACGAAGTTACCCCTTTCCAATTTCCACTTTACCCTTTTATTTATAAAATTACCATTTTCCCCTTTACTTTCAAATTTATCATTTTACCCCTTAACTTCCAAAAATTACCATAACACCCTTTCACTTATAAAATTACCATTTTACCCCTTTACATCCAAAATTAGCGTTTTACCCTTTAATTAAGAAATTACCATTTTGTCCTTTAATTATAAAATTACCATTTTACCCCTTTAATTACAAAATTACCATTTGGCCCTTGAATTACAAAATTACCATTTCACCCTTTTATTACAAAATTACCATTTTCCTTTGAATTACAAAATTACCATTTTACTCCTTTACTTCCAAAATTACCATAATACCCTTTTACTTATAAACTACCATTATACCTTTGCCTCCAAATTACCATTTTTTCCTTTACTTACAAAATTACCATTTTACCCATCTACTTACAAAATTACCAATTTACCCTTTTCATTTATAAATTACTCTTTTGCTCCTTATTACACTACTTATATTAAATTATTATTACTACATGAAATATTAATATTAATACCCCATTATCATTATCCAACTCCACAACTATTATATTAAATATAATACTCATTAGCACCCACACATATTAGACCACATTCTTGCACAAGACATATTACTAAAATACCCCTAGGGCTCTCAATAATATTAACCATGCATTAAAGATCACAATAGCATAATACAACATGGATGAATACTTAACATTTTCATTAATAATCAAACTCTTACCTTAAGCAATATTTTCATACATGGCATATAATCTAACATGCTTCCTTTTTATCAATCAACACAAGAAACTATATATATTATATTAAACAACATATATCAAGCATAATAACATATTAAAAAGCCTAATGTTCTAACATACGTTTATCCATACGTTTAAGTGGGGTTTAACGATTACCTTAATTCCCGCAAAAACAAACCTTACCGGTATTCCGGTTAAAGGTTCAAGCTTTGATTGGCAAAATCAATACCTAAAAATAATATAAATATTTATCACATTAGAAATAAGAAAACCAAAGGCATAAGACTTTATAATGCTTAATTAGTGAAATACTTAACTTAAAATATTATTATACCTTAATACTTATTAAAAAAAATAACCTAAGGCATGCAGAAGCTCATGCTACTCATGCAGCATGAGCTGTATGCAAAGGAATGATGGGGGAGAGGCTTGAACTGGCAAGAAAGGGAGGAGGGGGTGGTGTTTTTGGGTTAGGGATTTGGGGCTAGGAAAGAAGGTGGATGGGGGAGGATTTAGGGAAAGGAAAGGGTGCAGGAGTGAAGAGGGGGTGTAGGTGGTTTTCAGGGATGGGTTGACGGCGGCCAAGGGCGGTAGTGGAGGTGGTAGCGAGGCTGCGAAGGTGGTTGCCGAGGTGGATGGGACTAAGAAGGAAGGAAAAGGGAGGGAGAAAATGAAGGCTTGTAGGTGATTGCTTCGGAAAAAGGAGGTGTGGGGGTGGTAAAGGAGGTTGTAGGGATTGGTTTGGTGGCTCAGGTGGTGGCAGAGGCAACGAAATGGTGGCGAAGAGAGGAGGTGTAGGGTGGTTGCCCAGAAGGGAGGGAAAGAAGAGAAAAGAAAAGGGGAGGAAGAAGGAGGTTGCAGGGTGGATCGAGGGGTGCTGTGATGGTTCAGGGGTGAGGTAGATGGTGGCAAATGGTGGTGCAGGTGGCTTGTACGGCGGTGGTAGCGGTGGAACGGGGGTGGCGAAGCAAAATAGGGAGGGAGATGGGAGGAGAAGAAAGGAAGAGAAAGAAGGTCGGGGAAGGCATGGGAGACTCGAAAAATGGTAGAATGAGGCAGGAAGCGAAGAAGAAAAATAAGAGGAAGATAAATGAGGGGATAGGGGGCTCGATAGGGTGGTGGGAGGGTGGTAGAGGCATGGGAATGGTAGGGAGAGGGAGGAGAAAAGAAGGGCATGGGAAAGGAGAGGGAGAGGTGGCGGGGTCGAGATGGGTAGGAAAAATGGCAAGAGGGAGAGAGATAGGGAGATCAGTAGGGGGAGGGTTGCAGGTGGGGCGGTCGGAGATGGAGGAGGTTGGGTTTTGGCGTCGAGGAAGAGGAAGAGGAAGAAAGAAAGAAGAAGGGGGGTTGGTGCGTGCATGCAAGTCGGCGAAGGGGTAGAGGGTGTGGGCTGGCCCGGTCAGGGGAGAAGGGAAGGAAAAGAAAGAAGGGAGGTAGGTCGGGCTCAGGCGAGAGGAGGAAGAAAAGAAAAGGGGGGATATGAGCCAACGACGCAGGCAGGGGAGGTAGGGAAGAAAGGAAGGGAATGGGCCTGTGGCCCATGCGCGAAGGGGGGAGAGGCAGGTCGGGGTACTGGCGGCCCAAGAGAAGAAAAAGGAAAAAGAAATAAAGGAGAAAAGGAGAAAAATAAGAAGGAAAAGAAAAAAGGGAAAATGGGGCAATTAAAATAATTTAATTTATAAAATAATAAAATGCACTATTTATGGGTAATAAATTTATTTAATAATTTAACTTAGTATAATTAAAATATATGGGTTTAAAAAGGATAATTTTAGTAAAATAATAGTTTGAAAATTTATTTAAATAAAAAGAGTATGATAAAATAACAAAATATTTATTTTAATTTATTAATTATTTATTTCTAATTTTCTATACTCAAAAATCCATAAAATAATTAAATTGAATAGATTTAAAAGCTAATTTATCTCAATTAAAAGTTTTTTTATTAAATTATAGGCTTTTAAAATTTCGATGGATTACATAAGTAGATTCGTGGATGTCATCTTTGAAGACCTTTACAAGCAATTAGGGGTACCATAAGTTTGTTTGGTAGAATTAGTTGATTGGTTGAGAAATACCACTCGACTAGTTTTCTTCTACCAGTTGACTGGTGCTTCTACGGTGAATACTTAAGCTTCTCGATGAACTAGTTGACTAATTCTAGGTGACGAGTTAATTGATACCCTTAAAACTCACTTATCCGTTCATTTTTCAAGAACTTTTTAAATTCAAAACTATTTTATTTTATATTAACATAATTTTAAATAAATGTATTTAGGATGGGGGTATTATAATTAAATTGTAGCTAATATTATTATATTCTCTTATACACAAATATACCACTTATTATGATTTGGAGACATAATGTTAACCCATCATTACAAAGAATTACTACTCTGATTTGATTTATTTATCATTTAATCCATTTAGTTAATCTACCATTATCATTGACTGATATGAAGAATTTTCACTACTCATAATGTCAATTATTTTGGAGCAAAATGCAAACCTCATAAAGTCAAATATACCAAAATAGAGAGTATTCGTCCATTTATTCAATTCATTCATAATTATATAGCTTCAAATCTCAGTACAAATTCAAATAAAATGTTTAACTCCCTAATTTCACATCTTTAAGAGGATGAAAGGACAACAGAGTAACCAAAATTAGAGCGGTAAACGAATAGAGCCAACTTATAAGCTTTTTAGGATTTACTAGTCAAAGATTCGGTTAGTTTATTTAACTAAACGAACCTAAAATAAGACTTAAGTTTAGTTCATTTATCATAAAAGCTCACAAACTGATTCAATTTTATTTGTTAATAATTTAATTTATTTTTAATCCAACTAAACTTTATCTTTATTTTTAAATTTATTTATTAGACCAGTTATATCCAAATCTACCATAAATTAACTCATTTATAACGAGATTATGAAAAAGCCTTTTATGATCGGAAGGGGGTGGAGGCTGGGTCATATTAAATTCATTCTCTATCTAGACAAGTTGTAGCTTTATACTGCTTACGTGTCAATTTCCACTAGACGTTGCTATCTGCGGCATTGTCAAAATAGAGCTTGAGGATATAATCGCCCGAAATTTTGGATAAGAGGTGGAAGATGTTTTGGCGTCTGATGGTTGAATTCTTGGAAATGTAGCAATACTGTTGAAGGAGCTGTGTATTTCTGTTAAAACAAAAATAGATTAAATCGAAGTTAAGTTTCAAATACTAAATATGTTAAAAATATATATTAAAGGTTATAATCTATTAATTAAACGTAGGATGATGCATTTCATATTTAATTTTTCTTTTAAATAGTTTTACAGCTATATAATATTTTATACTGGTTTCTTACATCCTTCCTATAAATTTCAGAAATTCAAATGTGATCACATGGTGCAGAGGAAGCCCCTTGTCTATCCAGCTTAGTATACCCTCAAAACTAGGACATCTTCTAGACCGACGAAAAGTCATCAAATCGGTTCAAACCGTCGTTTTCGCACTGAAAAATTGATGGAAAAAATAAGGGATTCCCAATATTAACAATCACCCAACACTAAGTAGATGGTTTCAACCACAGCAAGATAACAATCCACAATGATATCAAATCAGCAAGTAAACAAGTGCAAATGCTCAAGCAAACAAATAAAAGAGACACAATAATTTTTACGTGGGAAACCCTCAAAGTGAAAGAGGTAAAACCCACGGGACCTAGTCAAGAAACTTGCTCCACTATAATCAAAGATGATTATAACAATCTCCTTACAATGAGCACCTAAAGGGTACACAACCCACCAAATTCTTATCAACCAACAAACAACCAAACCAATAAAAACGATGAGGTTTCGTCACCAGAAAATAGGGGCTCAGTACAGTGGCAATATCTCACAAAATAGAGCAGTAATAGACAAACCAACCGTTGGATTTGAAGAACCAGATGTACCAAAGATGCTGTCCAAATTGCAGATGAATCGGAGCACGTTTGACCTTTGATCGGAGTACATGATGAAAACTGCGCAGGAGAAAAACGCCCAGAACTGCACTTCGTAAAACCTTTGCCCTTTTAGTTTCGGTGTTTGATGGACATCCGAATTCTCTCAATACAACTTAATAAAGCTGAGAGTAAAAGATATATTAAGGAAGCCACCCAATGAATGATCCAAAGACCCTTTGAGCTACCCCCATAAATAAAATAAATAAAATATGAGATTTTCCACATAGGAAGGGACTCATAACCCAACAAGTCTCCCCCTCCCAACTATGTGGAAGTGGTCGCCATCCCGGCGATGGAACGACAAGTCTCAAACTTGCCCTTTGGTAATGCCTTTGTCATCATATCCGAGCCATTGTCATCAGTGGGAATTTTCTCCAACTCAAGAAACTTCGCATCAAGAACATCTCGAATCCAATGGTATCTCACATCAATGTGTTTAGACTTAGCATGGAAGGTTGGGTTCTTTGCAAGATGAATTGCACTCTGGCTATCACAATACAAGACATACCTCTTTTGATTGAACCCCAACTCTCGAATGAAACGCTTCATCCATAACAACTCCTTACATGCTTCCGTTGTTGCAATGAACTCTGATTCAGTTGTAGATAATGCAACACATTTCTGTAGTCGTGATTGCCAAGCAACAGCTCCCCTGCACAGGTGATCAAATAACCCAAAGTAGACTTTCTTGAATCAATATCCCCAGCCATATCAGAATCAGAATACCCAACTAGCTCAGCTTTTCCATTTTCAAAACATAGTTTCATATTAGTAGAACCTCTAAGATATCTCATGATCCATTTCACAGCATTCCAATGCTCTTTGCCAGGATTAGAGAGAAATCTGCTGACTAAACCAACAGCATGAGCGAAATCTGGTCTTGTACAAACCATTGCATACATCAAGCTACCTACAGCTGAGGCATAAGGAACACTCACCATAGCGTTTTCCTCTTCGATGGTAGAAGGACATTGACTTGAACTCAACTTAAAATGCATATCAAGAGGGGTACTTATAGGCTTGGCTTTGTCCATGTTGAAACGTTCAAGAACTTTCTGGATGTATGCTTCTTGAGATAACCAAAGCTTTCTTGTCTTCCTATCACAAGTGATTTGCATACCAAGTATTTGCTTAGTCGGCCCAAGCTCTTTCATTGCAAATACTTTGCTCATCTCTTACTTCAACCGAGTGATTCTCGCCATATTCTTGCCAACAATGAGCATATCATCAACATATAAAAGCAAGATTATAAAATCATCATCAGTATACCTTTTCATGAAGACACAATGATCAGAAGAAGTCTTCTTGTAGCCAAGCTCCCCCATGAAAGACTCAAACTTTTGGTACCACTGTCGAGGAGCCTGCTTAAGGCCATATAAACTCTTCATCAATTTGCACCCATAATCTTCTTTACCTTTCACCTTGAAACCCTCTGGTTGCTCCATGTAAATATCTTCCTTGAGGTCACCATGAAGGAAGGCTGTCTTGACATCCATTTGTTCAATTTCCAAGTCAAGACTTGTAGCTAGCCCCAAGATCACTCTGATCGAAGACATCTTGACAACTGGTGCAAATATCTCATTGAAGTCTATGCCTTTCCGCTGATTGCAGCCCTTGACAACCAGTCTAGCCTTCTGTTGAGGCTTCTTAGTAGTCTCATCTATTTTCCACTTGTATATCCATCGATTATTTAAAGCTTTCTTACCCTTAGGCAACTTGACAAGGTTATATGTGTGATTAGTATGCAAAGAATTCATTTCATCCTTCATTGCCTCAAGCCACTGATGCTTGTTTTCACTCTCCATGGCTTCTTGAAAACATTCAGGTTCTCCCCCGTCAGTCAACAACACATATTGACTCGGAGGGTATCAGGATGATGGTTGAGGCTGTCAAGAAGACCTTCTCAAAGGAGCTGGTTGAAACCCATGATTATCTTGATGATCATCATTCACATCATCAGCATCATTATCATCATGCACATTATCTCCATCTCCATCTCTATCTTCATCATCATCTCGAGCCTCAATCTCATGATCATTCTCTTGAGTATCATCTTGTGTTGGTGTAGGAGTAGGTGTCATGGGAGGCAAATCAAGATCAATCAAATCACCATGGTTGTTACTACTCGGATTTGTAGACAACTTCTCTTTCGGTATATCAGTGATGGTTTGATCTTCTACAAACACAGCATCTCTACTTCGAACCAATTTCTTCGCAATTGGATCATAAAACATGTAGCCCATCTCATCTTCACCATATCTAAGAAAAATGCATTGGCGGGTCTTGGAGTCAAGCTTTGATCTTTCATCTCTTGGCACATTCACATAAGCCTTGAATCCAAACACGCGCAAGTGATCATAAGAAGGCTCCTTACCAAACCAAACCTCGTTTGGAACATCACCCTGCAAGGAAACACAAGGAGAAAGATTGATCACACGAGCAGCTGTATATAAAGCCTCACCCTAGAAGCTTTTAGGCAGTTTTGCTTCTGAGAGCAAACAAAGGACCCTCTCGACCAAGGTTCTGTTCATTCGTCTTGCTACACCATTCAACTGAGGAGTTTTCTTTGGAGTTCTCTGATGTTGTATACCCTGTGCTTTGCAATAATCATCCAGTGGCCCAATATATTCACCTCCATTGTTAGAACGCAAGCATTTGAGTTTTCTCCCAGAATGTCTTTCAACCATAGCATGAAATTGCTTGAAGACACCAAATACTTCATCTTTGGATTTCAAAGCATAAACCCAGAGTTTTCTAGAACAATTATCAATGAAGGTAACAAAATAAAGTGCAAGACCAAAAGATTTTACCTTCAAACCACATACATCAGAATGAACTAACTCAAGCAAACCTGGCTTTCTTGATGGAGGTTGAGTCTTGAAAGAGACTCTGGTTTGCTTACCAATCATGCAATGAGAACATCTTTCCAACTTTGCACTCTTCACACAAGACAACAAATTCTTCTTAGCCAAACAGTTAAGGCCTTTCTCACTTATATGACTGAGCCTTCTATGCCATAATGTACCAGGGTCATGCTCTGCAACATTGACAATATCCTTTCCAATAGAAGCATGCATAACATAGATACTTGAGTGCTTCTTACCACGAGCTACCACCAAGGCACCTTTGGTGAGATTTCATTGTCCTCCACTAAAGGTGTTGCAGAAACCATCATCATCAAGCTTACCTATGGAAATCAAATTCAAGCGCATATCAGGAGCATGCCTGACATTCTTGAGAAGTAACCTTACTCCACTGTCAGTCACCAAGCAAACATCACCAGTGCCTACAACTTTTGCAAAACCATCGTTACCCATCTTCAATACCCCATAGTCACCAGGAGTATAAGAGGTGAAGAAATCCATCCTGGATGTAACATGTAAAGAGGCACCACTATCAACAACCCAACTTGACTCATGACTAGCAAGATTCACCAAAATCTCATCATAAACAACTAGAAGATCATCAATAGTGACTGCAGTAGCACGATCATTATTACGCTGCTCATTATCTTGACTCTTTTCATGCTTCTTTTTGTTGTTGTTGTTGCCTTTCTTGTTATCCCTTTTCCACTTGTAGCAAATTTCTGGATATGACCCATCTTATTACAATAATGGCACTGCATATTTTTGTACCTACCTCTGGACTTGCTTCTACTCTTGCCTCTGTCACTTGGACCCTTGCTCTTACTTCTCCCCTATTCTCGGCAACCAATGTCTCTTCTGATTGTGAATATGAACCTTGAGACTTCTTTCTCATTTCCTCATTCAAAACACCAACCTTAGCAATATCTAAAGTAATATTGCCATTAGGAGCTGTATTACACAGAGCCATACGAAGAGTATCCCAAGTATCAGGTAGAGTACCAAGCAATAAAAGTCCCTGTACTTCATCATCAAATTTAATCTCCATAGAAGAAAGTTGTTGAATAACACTCTCAAAATTATTCAAATGATCAGACATAGCAGCACCTTCTTTGTAATTCAAACACATCGATTTCTTGATTAAAAATAGCTTGTTATTACCAGATTTACTAGCATACAAAGATTCAAGCTTGCCCACAAACTCTTTGCATTTGTTTCATTGTTAATGTGGTTGAGAACATTGTCATCTACCCATTGACGAATATAACCACAAACTTGCTCATGCTCAAATGCCCATATATCATGTTCTTTATCAATGGGTTTGGTCTTACTAAACACAGGTAAATGCCAACTCTTGACATACAACAAGTCCTTCATCTTTACCTTCCATAGATGATAATTAGGACCATTCAAACTAACCATTCTACTAGTGTTGACAGTAGATGATTCCATAGATTACACAAACGAACAACCACAAATCACAACCAAGCTCTGATACCAGTTGATGGGAAAAATAAGGGATTCCCAACTTTCTTACAACTTAATAAAGCTGAGAGTAAAATAGTTTTACAGCTATATAATATTTTATACTGGTTTCTTACATCCTTCCTATAAATTTTAGAAATTCAAATGTGATCATATGGTGCAGAGGAAGCCCCTTGTCTATCCAGCTTAGTATACCCTCAAAACTAGGACATCTTCTAGACCGACGAAAAGTCATCAAATCGGTTCAAACCGTCGTTTTCGCACTGAAAAATTGATGGGAAAAATAAGGGATTCCCAATATTAACAATCACCCAACACTAAGTAGATGGTTTCAACCACAACAAGATAACAATCCACAATGATATCAAATAAGCAAGTAAACAAGTGCAAATGCTCAAGCAAACAAATAAAAGAGACACAAGAATTTTTACGTGGGAAACCCTCAAAGTGAAAGAGGTAAAACCCACGGGACCTAGTCAAGAAACTTGCTCCACTATAATCAAAGATGATTATAACAATCTCCTTACAATGAGCACCTAAAGGGTACACAACCCACCAAATTCTTATCAACCAACAAACAACCAAACCAATAAAAATGATGAGGTTTCTTCACCAGAAAATAGGGGCTCGGTACAGTGGAAATATCTCACAAACTAGAGCAGTAATAGACAAACCAACTGATGGATTTGAAGAACCAGATGTCCCGAAGATGCTTTCCAAATTTCAGCTGAATCGGAGCATGTTTGACCTTCGATCGGAGCACTTGATGAAAACTGAGAGGAGAAAAACGCCCAGAACTGCACTTCGTAAAACCTTTTCCCTTCTAGTTTCGGTGTTTGATGGCCATCCGAATTCTCTCAATACAACTTAATAAAGCTGAGAGTAAAAGATATATTAAGGAAGCCACCCAATGAATGATCCAAAGACCCTTTGAGCTACCCCCATAAATAAAATAAATAAAATATGAGATTTTCCACATAGGAAGAGACTCATAATCCAACAAAAATAAAATAAAATAATGCTTTTAGGATTTTTATCAAACGAAGTTAGGGTGCTCAACGCTCTTTCTTGCAGTCTGCCACTTCGACCATCGCTCTCCACTTCCTCCGCATCCAACTTCTCTCTCTTGTTCCACTTTCTTCCCCATCGTACCTATCTACAGAAAAATTCATGCAGGAAGGGTAAAAGTAAAACAATAGCACAGGCGGCAATTGATAACCATCGTATAATCAATCGAAAAACCACCATATAATTATTTAAATAAGGTTCGAAAATTATTAAAGTTATATTTTATATAGTGGCTTAATTCAAAATACAGTCATATATATTTAATATACACGACTTTTCTAAATCAAACTAACTGAATATATTTTAAATAACTTTTAGTTAGACCGTTGAGAGGGTCAATATACAACGGTTCTATCTAAAAACTACTATGTATTTCACAAATAAAAATAGAATATATGGTGGTTTTATTCCCCTATAGTCATATATACTATGCCATAGAAAATACACGGCAATTGGGGAACAAAACCACTATATATTCTATTTTTGTGTGTAGTATAAGCGGCAGTTTTTAAGTAGAATCATTATGTATTTCTATCTTTTTTTTAAAGAATATTACTATCGTTGTCTTACTACATTTTTTCCTATAATAAACTTACATATGTTCCAATAATGTTTTCTACAACATCATAAGTATTTGCTTCATCAAAACAACAAGCAACCAATTATATACTTTTATTATATGATTTGTATACAAAGCTTATTACAAAAAAAAAATCATTTATATTTACACTATATGTATATAAAAAATTAAAGCTACACAAGATTCTACATATAATCATCATAAAAACTTGTAGTAAAATCTAACAAGTTTTTCCTAACTTCATTAATCTTATTTTTTTGATTATTGAGAAGGTCATGATATTGATCCACCTACAAAAAGATGGAATAGGCAGGAAGCCCTAAGTCTTAAAATCCACTTTCTTTCCCATCATATACCTATGAAATTGTATTCAATTCGCAATGTGTTGTTACTATCATTTGTGTCTTGCTCAGTGGGTTTACGGGCTTGATTTTGAGAGGGAATAGGTAGAAGAGGAGAAAATGAGTGGAAAAATGATATAAATGGCAGGAAGACCCGAGTCTTAAGAAACTACTAACCTCATCCTTTAATATTCGGAAGCTAATCTTTAAGACTAGGTCAAATTTCTTTTCATCCCTACTTGGTATTTTTGTAATACCAAGAACTAAAATTTATATAAAACTCCTAAAAATTATTGATAAAATCTAGATATTTTTTTAAAATTATTTTTTACTACTTTAAATTTATTTATTTATTTATAAATTTTTTTTAATTTTTTGATAATTTGATTATTTTCTAATAATTTTTAAGTTTTTTGAAATTATTTTTTTTTTCAAAAATATTTTCAAATAAAAAATAATCTTATTTTTTTAAAAATATTCATTTATCTTATGAAAAAATCAATTTTTTTCATAAACATTTTCATATTTAAAAAATCAGATTTAAAAAAGAAAATTATATTTTATATGTAATGTTTATAATTTTTATATAACTTTTAGTACTTATTATAAAAAATTAATTAACTTAACCCAATCTAACTTTGTTAATATAAAAGTATCTAACTGTCAATAATTCAAAATGTAAAGGCATCGAAGTGATGCAGTTTAAAATGCAAAAAATCTTTTAAATATTAGGTGTACCTAAATGAAACTTATCCTAAATTTGGTACTAACATCGTGATTTTCATCTAATTAATTTCATGAAGATACCACTTATTTTAAATAATTTCATAGATATACCATATTATAATTTCAAATTTTATTTTATTTCATTTACTTTGCTACTGTTGTATTAATGTTTTTATTCTTATGTTTTATTGTAATGGAATTTTTATTGTTGCATATTTTTCTAATCTAACTTGGGAGTACTTCTCATTTGGATATTTATAAAAAATGAGGGACATTTAGACTTTTTTTTATAATGATTTTAGGGCTATTTCAATTTTAGAGAATTCTAAAAAATTATGATAAATATTATAATGCATAAAATAATACTAAGTTAGTTTAGACACCTATGTGATATCATAAAATTTGTCACTTTATTAATATAAGACTATGAAGATACTGTGACGATAATAAAGTAAAATAAACTTATGTTTATGTATTATTTGAAACAATCTATACCTCATTAAATATTGGAGGTCAAATTTCATGGTTAGAAATAAAATCTAGTAAAGCTATTTTTATAATAGTATTAGAAAATTTATTATGTCATTAAAGATAAACAACCATTTACAGCATCTAGTACGGCTTGCGCAATACAAGTGGCATTAGCTCGAGAATGCCTCGTAGATTACCGAAGTTCGATATCATCACCAAGGGTGTAGCCCTTAAAAAAATATTACAACCACCGGTGAACAACGACTATAGTTTTTCCAAGCAAAGTTTACATTTCAAGATGTTAAGCGAATTTCCCTACTTAAAAATGAAATATTTTAGCCAATAAAACATTGCAACTTGTTAACTTCCGTTCAATCAACAGTCTATTTATACCCTTACACATCTTAATATTCTTCAAGTAATTTGCAAATTAGAATGTCTCCGCGAGATCAAATATACTTGTAACAGGGTTCAAAGAGATTCATATTTTTACAACCTTACTCCAAGCTGGTCAAAACAAATAAAGAAGTTGCCGTGAAAAAATGACAAAGATGTTGATTTTCATAAGAAAATATAGCACTTTTACTGAATACATAACCACTGGAAAAAAAAAGTATGTAGAGAGTAAAGGATGACCACAAAAAAGATATTTAAATGATGACACTTTGAAGCCTTTATTTATGAAAGTTATTACTACTATTATGTGGATCATGTGCAATGCACGGGTGAAAAATAAAAATCATATTGAATTGAATTTTGTAGTTGTGTTTTTGTATTTTGGGTATGCTTTTTGCTGTTTGTTGCCACCCTGTGCCCTCAATTTGGTTCCTTAACCGATTCTTGTTGTTTTTGTAATAGCCTTTAAACTTCATATGCTTGTTAGTTAATGCTTCTTTGGTTCCTTTGATGATCTCCGGTTTTTTTTTTTTTTTTTTTTTGCAAAGAATAACATAATACTTACAATTAGAATATATTTGTAAGTATATAATTTGTAGGCAAGTGTAATTTTGTAATACTTGTAGAAGTTTTTTTCCCCCTCTCTTTCTTCTAATTTATGTGTTGTTACTTTTTGATGCGTGTTTCTCTTCCAATGAATTTCCCAGTAAAGTGTTGGCTACGCTTGATCTGAATGTGCGTATTATGGATGATATCAATTGAGATAAAACTCTTCCAACAAAAGGCTAGCTATGCTTGACATATAATATGGCAAACACCAATTGAGTGACTGAATTTATGTAGGAAACGATTTATCAAAAATAGTTATACAAGATAATTATTTATTTTAAAAAATTAGGTAATAAGCTTTTAAAATGAATAATTATTTTAGATAACTATTTTGATAAGTACCTTGAAACAAGCCATAAAACTTCAGTGTTTTTTTTTTTCCTTTTTTGTGAAATCTAGTTTTTTCAAAGGATATTTTTAGTTATTTGATGTAGGGTCAAATTGACAACAGCCGTTCAATGTCTTCAAAGTAAATGGCAACTCCAATTGTGTTTTAGAGGATGTTTAAAGAGGTAATATGAATTCCAAAAAGCAGCTTATGTTGTGCCATGAAAGCGAAGCCCTGAAAATGACAAAATTTATGTGGATGTCTGGATTCAGATTGGCAAGGGGGTCTATTTTATAATTGATTATATTCTTTTGATGTTAGAATTTCTTAATCGTTGTCATTGTCTCTCAACTTGTTTAAATTCTATGAATAGTAATGTTTCAATTGTAGAGTGGGTGTAGGTTAATTAATACTATGATTTTTATCAGTTATTGAATGGATGTCAATTACATATAATGATTTTATATGCATTCTGTAATTATTGGTGTAATTATTTTTACGGTTGACGTGTTCTGCAGATGATTGTGATGACTACTGGTTTGTATTATGTCATTATTGTGTTTCGGTTACATAGTGGACGTCTGTTGATTGTTTTCAGTTTCTGTTTTCTTTCCCATGAAGAATGTATTTTGCAGACTAGTGTGTTCAGACATAGTATTGTGCGGCTAGCGGAAATTGCTGCAGACACAGTTGAGCATTTTGCTAGAAGTAGCAACCGATTAGTGGCTCATCTTCCTGATATGTAGTTGTGCTGTGCGTAATATTGTGCAGATGATAGAGGATTACTGCGTGCATGGGCATGGCCGAGCATTTCGCTCAAAGTGGTAGCTCATTAGTGGGGCCTCATATCCGATTAATGTGCCAAAATTAGTGATGCAACTGAAATGTAAATTATGAGCAATACCAATTGATGTAAATGAGTTTCGTTAAATAAACCATCGGTTACGTAAGGATTTTGGTTTTCTTTCTTAAAGAGCGCACCCACGATATTAGCAAACAAATAAAAAGATGGATTACCCTTCCCAAAGCACAGAAAAATAACAGCAAATGTCAATCAATCCTGGTTATTATGTATTCTAAAGTTAAACATAACTCTTCATTATTAACATGGAGTTTATTATCTTGGTTCTTTTTTTTAAAAAAAAAATGGATGAAATGAAGAGGTCAAATTATAGAAATTTAGAGAAATGTTGTGAAGAAAAATGTAAAGGATGAGAAAATTCCATTATCAAGTCTTATAATTATAAAGTAGATATTAGTTATTTTCTATTTCAATCGGCCATTTTATTATATTTAAAGTAGAAATTTACTAAATTTAGTATAGTTTTCAAAAAAGTTGTGGTTCACAAGTAACAATTTAGGACCAAAATATATTTTCAAACACAAGGAAAGAGAATTCTATGTTAGGCATTAGTCGTAAACTACATGCATAATTGTTAAAATTCTAATTCAGATGTTATGATTCTATATGTAATACCCCGTTTTTAGAAACCTTAATTATAAATTAATAATCATGCGTGATTAGTGGTAATGATTATTTTAGGAGGTTTAGTATTAAATGTATTATTATTTTATATATTATTACGGCGATTTAGATATAAATTTAATCATGTTAAAATTTGATAGAAATTGGGTTATTAAATTTAATCCTAGTTTATACTTATAAATCTATCTAATTATTTTACTATTAATCTTTTGATCCATAACCTGAAAATAATTTTCTAAAATTTATCCTGAATTATTTTTATTACTCTTTTAGTTCCTTTTTAACCTATTTGATATTGAATCATTTTTTCCAATATATTTTTATCCTATACCCTAACGACCTAACCTACTCAAACTAAACCTAAAATAAAAACAAAAACAATATATATTTTCTATCCTACCCTCCTTGTCTCCCTTATTAACTCACTACACTCAACTTATTTACATATGCATGTATATACGTAAACACACATGCACCACCCCCTGAACCAAACAACCCCCCTTCCCTCTCTGTTCTTATTCGACTCAACCCCCCAAGAACCAAACACACCACCACCTTCCTCCATTTTCCCTTCTTTAACTTCTCCCCTCTGCATTTGCTTCACCCGTAACCCATCCCATCTTGCCTGCACCACTCCTCTACCCCATTTTGTTTCCCCATCGCCTAACCACCCTAGCCTTCACCTCCTTCCCCCGTCGTAGCCTTCCCGTCTTTAGCTCCTCCACCACTTTCCTCCTCTTCTTCTCCTTGCATACCAACTCTAGCCCCCTACAGCACCAACCAACCTTTGCACCACTCCCTGTTGCCCAAAAGCCTTGCTCGCAACCACCCATGAGCACCTAAGCCACACATCCCTGTGCTTTGCCATCACCATCCACAACACCCCAACCTAGCAGAGTTGTCACCTTCCACGGTCGACCTTACACCCACCAGCCAAACCTACACCACCGACCACCACCGCAGCTACCAGTCACCTCCACTCTAGCTATCGCATGCATTCTCTCCTCCCCTAGGTTCGTGTAGTCGTCACACTGCATGTGTAGCATGCAGCTTGAGTAAAAATATAGTGCTTGGATTTTAGTAAATTTTAGTACCTATTATTATCAAGTAAGGGTATTTTAGTAATTTTAAAAATAAATATTTTAATATTATAATTATTATTTTAGCTGGTAAATATTAATTCAATAAATTTGGTATTATTTTTAGGTACAAAAGTTAACCGGTGAGATCCGATAGTTTTAGTAGGATACTACTATTTTATATTTTTGTTGGAATTCAAGTAACCACTATACTCTACTAAAATGATAAATATTGTGTAATAGCACATTAGGGTTTTTGTGCGTGAAATATGTTAAGCATAATTTGTTACGTTATAATTATGTATTATTTATTGTTATCATGAAAATCAATAAATTGAGCATGTTATTTGATGTAAAATATTTTGGGTACGAAAGTATGATTAAAATGATGCTAATCACTGAAAAATACTTTATGTGATAAGTATGTATAAAATAATAGGGTGAGTATGCTTAGATATAATTGTAAAATAATAATTATGGATGTGTGCCCTCGGGGCAATTTAGTCATTTTTAGTGTATTTTGATATTTATCCTAAAAATCATGTCTAATATGTATTATCTATTGTTGATTATGCGATCATGTATTTTGGATGTTTTAAAAGTGTATTATAGGATTTTGTATGCAGAAACATGTGTAAGGGCAAAATGGTCTTTTGGCATATCTGATAATTTAACTTGTATAATAAATAATTAGATTATTTTGTTTTAGCCTTTTCATGACAAATTAATATATAAAATGGATTTAGTATTTAAATGGATGATAATCTGATAATTATTGGTTTTAGGGGCATTTTGGTTATTTCCAGCCAAATGCGCCCAAATGTGAATAATTGAATATAGGATGGGCTTAGATTTTAATAGATTTACTTTAGTGTTGACTTTGACCTTGTTTTAGACCATTGACCTTATGGTTAACTTGAATAATTAGAAATAAAGGAAAAATAGATAAGTATGGAGATGGGAATAATTGTGCATTATGTGATATTTGTGATCACCTTATAAAATACTAATACGTGAAGTGAAAGACCTCGAGTTTGGAAATGGTTTCTCTTTAGGGGTAGCTACCCTAGAGACTAGGTAGGAGTCCTCGATTTATTTGGTTTTCTAGTGTGGTGGTTGTGCCCTAGTAACGCCTTAGTCTACTCTATAGGTGACCTATGGGCCCTATAGGGGTATCGATACTTAAGGATTAGGTGCTCGAGGTAAGGAGGGTACTGTATATCCTTATGTGCAGTATGACAAGAGTGTTGTTATACCTTTGAGTTTGATGGTTGGGAGGGTATCGTGATGCCTTTTGCACCGGTATGATAGGTGTACTTTTATGTCTCCGTGTTATTATTATATCCCCTTTGAGTAAATAAAAATGAAAATGATATGATTTGATTGGAATGATTATTATTATTGGATTATTAGATTGATCGGTAGCAGCCTTTGTGCCTACCTGTGGTTTTGGTAGCAACCTTTATGCCTACCTGTGGTTATTATTGTACCTCTGAGTCTTACCTGTGTTGTTGTGGACTCTGTTGGGAGTGATGTTGAGATGTGAGTTATGCTAAGAAGGTTATAGTTGTTGTGTTGGAGTTTGGTTCTATTTATTAATTTAGAGGGCATCCTTGGATACTTGATTGATAAGTGTCATTATGTTCTAAATGAACACACATGAACAATATGTAGTGTGGTGATTATTATTTACTTGTCATGACTATTATATTGCAATCATCTAGTGTATGTTTCAATGTTTATCCTATGTGTTAGTAATGATGCCTTATGATTATTGGGTTGGGGTTTTTCTTAATCATATTTTAGAGAGAATCCCCAGTAAGTTCATTTGGTAAGTATTTAGTTGTCCCAGATGAATGAACATGAGCAGTGTATGGCCTTGATCACATTTGATTTTCTAAATGATTAATGTGTATCTATAATCCCCTGAAATTTTAAAAACTTGGAGTTTAATAAATAGCTTTTATTTAGGATAAATTAACTTTTAAAATTATATAGTTTAATTATTTTATGCATTTTTGAGTATATAAATTTGGATAGGAATATTTAATAAATTAAAATAAATATTTTATTATTTTATCATACTCATTTATTTAAATAATTTTCCAAACCAATGTTTTACTAAAATTATCCTTTTTAAACCCATATATTTAATTATATTAAATTAAATTATTAAATAAATTTATAACCCAAAAATATTACATTCTATTATTTTATAAATTAAATTATTTTAATTTACTGTATTTTCCCTTTTCCTTTTTCTCTTTTTCTTTTCTTTCTTCTTTTTCTCCTTTTTCGTCCTTTCCTTCCTTTTGCTTCCTTTTCCTCATTTAGGCCGCTAGCACCGGCCTGCCTCCCTTCCTCCTCATGTGTGGGCCGCCGACCCACTCCCCCTTCCCTCCTGTTCTTCTCCCACACGGGCAGCCCACCCCCCCTTTTTTTTTTCCTCCTTCCCCGGCGCAGCAACCCAGCCCAGCCCCCTCTTTTCTTTCTTTTCCTTTCCCCCTTCTACCTGGGTCGGCCCAGTCCCCTTTTTTTTTCCCCGACCAGCTTGGTGCTTCCACCTCCCTTTTCCTTCTTCTTCTACAACCCATCCAACGTCCCCCAACCTGTTTGCATCGCCATGACTGTCACCCCGAGCACCACGCCCAGCCATCGCAGCCTGCAACCACTACCACCACCTGCCTCTCCTTCTCTCCCGTCATTTTCTTCCCATTCTTAGACCTGGCCATCCCTGCAAACCACCCCTCATGCCCTGTTTTTTTCCCTCTTCGTCTCCCCTCCCTGCCACCCTACCACCTCCCCTGCCACCGTACACGCTGCCATCGGCCGGCCAGCTGCCCCCATTCTCCCTCTTCTTTTTCTTCTCCTGACAAGCCCTTTCCTGCCCCATTATTTTCTAGCCTCCCCCTTCCCCGATTCCTTTCTCCCCTTTTCTTCTCATTCCATCTTCATCTTGGTTTTGGCTTCGCCACCTTCCTCCACCTCACCAACCACCTAAACCACCTTCTGCACCCTTCTACTCCAGCCTTGCACCTCCACAACACCACCCAAGCCACCCCGTAATCCCTTCTTCCTCCCCCCATCTTTTTTCTTCCCTTTTCTCCCTTCTCAGCAACCTCCCTGCAACCCCTCCGTTCGCCGCCGTCTGGCCGCCTCTGTCGCCACCCAAACCACTAATCCACTCCCTGCAACCTCCTCTACCACTCCACACCTCCTTTTGCCGAAACCAGCCCCCAAACCCCTTCATTTTCCTCCTCTCTTTTCCTTCCTTCTTAGCCCCGTCCACTCCTACAGCCCGCTTCGCAGCCTCGCTGCCGCCGCCATTGGCCGCCGACAACCCATCCCCAGCCTCCACCTATACCCCCTCTTCACTCTTGCACTCTTCCTTTGCCTCCAATCCTTCCCCATCTACCTTCTTTCCTAGCCTAAAGACCCCAACCCAAAAATATCCCATCACTCCTTTTCCTTCACCCTTTTCGAGCCTTCCTCCTTTTTATTTTGCATGCAACTCATGCTGCACGAGCAGCATGAGCTGCTGCATGCTTTAGTATTTTAGTACAAAATTTTTTAAGGTATAATAGCATTTTAAGTTAAGTGTTTCATTAATTAAGTTTTATAAAGTTTTATGCTTTGGTTTCTCATCTCTAATATGATAAGTTTTGATACTACTTTTAGGTGTTGATTTTGGTATCTAAAGCTTGAATCTTTAACCGGGATACCGGTAAGGTTCAATTTTGCAGGAATTAAGGTAATCGTTAAACCCCACTTAAATGCACGGTTAAACGTATGTTAGCACATTAGGGTTTTTAATACGTTATTATGCTTGTTGTATGTTTGTTAATAATATATATATATATATATATATATATATATATATATTTTCTTGTATTGATTAATAAAAAGAAAAGTATGCTAGTTTATGTGCTAAGTATGGAAATATTGTTTAAGGAAAGAGTTTGGCTATTAATAAAAGTGTTAAGTACTTATCCATGTTATATTATGTTATTGTGACCATTTATGCATGAATAATATTATTGTGAGCCCTAGGGGCATTTTAGTAATATGTCTTGTATAAGAATGTGGCCTAATATGTGTGGGTGCCAATAAGTATTATATTAAAATATAATAGTTGGTGGAGTTGGATATTGTGAATGGAGTATTAATATTACTATTCCATGTAGTGATCTTAATTTAATAAAAGTGGTGTAATAAGGGGACAAGATAGTAATTTTGGAAGAAAATGGTAAAATGATAATTTTATAAGTAAAAGGGTAAATTTGTAACTTGTAAGAAAAAGGGGTATTATGGTTATTTTGGAGGTAAAGGGGTAATATAGTAATTTTATAAGTAAATGGCAAAATGGTAATTCTATGAGTAAAGGGGCATGATAGTAATATTGAAAGTAAGGGGTACAATGGTAATTTTGGAGGAAAAGAGGTAAAACAGTAGTTTTGTATGAAAAGGGTAAAGTGGTAATTTTGGAAGTAAAGGGGTAAAATGGTAATTTTGGAAGAGAAGGGCAAAATGGTAATTTTGGAAGAAAAGATCAAAATGGTAATCGTGGATTGAAAAGGGTAAAATAGTAATTTGTAAGTAAAAGGGTATTATGGTAATTTTATAAGTAGAAGGGCGAAACGGTAATTTTAGAAATAAGGGGCAAAATGGTAAACTATAAGTAAAAAGGGGTATTATGGTAATTTTATAAAAAAAAGGATATTATGGTAAATTTGGGTGTATGGGGTAACTTGGTAATTATAATAACGACGAAGGATAATTTGATAATTAAATTATGATTATAGAAGGGCAATTGAATAATTATGATAATAGAGAAGGGTAATTTGGTAAATTAACCAACAAAAGGGTATTATGGTAATTTTAATAATGGAGAAGGGCAATATAGTAATTATAATAATGGAGAAGGGTAAATTGGTAATTATAATTATGGAGAAGGGTAAATTAATAATTATAATAATGGAGAAGGGTAAAATGGTAATTATAATAATTGAGAAGGGTAAAATGGTAATTACGATAATGTAGAAGGATAATTTGGTAATTTATCCAACTAAAGGGCAATTCAGTAATTATAACAAAGGAGAAGGGCAATTCGGTTATCTACCCAACCAAATAGGAATTATGATAAGTATAACATTTATGAAGGGTGATTGGTGACCTAATAAGTGTGGGAGATAACTTGGTAATCCAAACCGAGTAGGGATGTGATTAAGAACAACAATGTGTCTATTATATGCCTCGTGTGCCATGTGTTATTCCCTATTATATACTTTATGCTTAATGATTAATCATTTGTAGCACAACTTCGAGTGACGTATGCTTATGTGACTTCCTTATGGCATGTGGATGATGATTATATATGTTGAGCGTACGATGTTATATGATATGACCCTTTAGGATATGCATGTTAGGATGTTTAATAATATGACATGGGGTGAAAGGATAAAAAAGAACAAAGGGGAAGTGAGTTGACTAAGGGGACACGATATTGACTTTAATATCTCATGATCCATGAGGGGAAAAATAGAAGGAGATTATGATAAAAACGAATGAGTGATGCAACTCTTGCATTGGAGGTTTCTAGGGTTTGCATGGGATAATCCTTATGTAAGAAAGGTGCTAGGGTTGAGCGGTCAACTAGGGTTTCACGGTCACATGTATAATTATTGAGTAGAGTGATAGGACTTGGGTTGAATCTAAATGAGATGAGGTGTGGGACGATAAAAGAAAGGTTGGGCCACATAGGTCCGATTAGGTTTCAAGGGAAACCCCAGAGAGTGGTAGGAAGAGAAATTGAATGTCATAAGGTGATGGGCCTTAACCCACACCCTTAGGAGTTGGGTTTTCGTTATGAGTAAATGTAAGGGGGAATAGATGTCGGGGTATGATAAGAGGCACAAATGTCTAAAGATATGGGATGGGCCCTCTCGGGAGGATAGAAGTAGAGGTCGGTGACATGTATGTCTAGGGTGAAATACTTTCGAATAAGATACGGTAAAACACTAATCATGTAAAGTGGAAGATTATTGAGCCAGACCCAGACCTATCCACCAGCATAATAGTGGTCCGGTGCCGCGGTGCCCTAGAGACCGATCCACTGGCATATAATAGTGGTTAGGTACGTTCTACCCTATAAGTAACCAATCCACCGGCTATAATAGTGGGGGATCCCGAGCTCAATAAACCAAACCCTAAGTTTGATAAGACACATAAAACACACTAAGTACTTATAGTGGAAAACCATGAGAGTCGGGGCCAAACCGATCCACTAGCATAATAGTGGCCAGGAGCGTTTTGCTCTAGAGACCGATCCACCGGCATATAATAGTTGTTAGGTGCGTTCTGCCCTATATGTGACTAATAAACCGGCTATAATATTGGGTTTCCCGCACTCACATGGATATAAAATCTGAGAGATGATTGAATAATGATGGACTAATGGCTTAAGGCCCGAAAGTATTGATTTTGCACTATGGCATGGCTTAAGGCTCGAAAGTATCGATTGTACATTACGACCTATTAATATCTGATTGAATGTTAAGTATGTGAATGTTATGTATGCACATCTTGTTATATATGAATATATTGTTGTATCATGTGTTACATTGCATGTCTGCTTTTAAGTGTGTTTTTAAAGGGTTACTCAGTACCATAGTGTTGAAGGGTTCCATTCGTGGGGCCCCTACCTATTCAATGGGTAGTGTCCCTTACAGGTCCTTTTTAGGTGCTATTCAAGTGGGCAACGGGAAAAAGCGTAAGAAAATTATCTGAGCTTTTAGGGTTTCCCTCTTTCTCTCTTACTCCCTGATTTGAATGTATTCTTTGATCTTGTAACCGCTATTGGTGGATTTCATTCTTATAAATGGTTCATTGTGCTACTCTAATTTTTAATATGGTTTGAATTTCTAGCAATTGGTATTTTATTTTCTAGCCTTAGTACTCGGTACTGGAATGGTATGAGTGAACCTGTCAGGTACTAAGTGTGGCGGTAATATCCCCAGAATTCACAAGTCTTGTTATTTCGCTTCCACTAAATCTTTTAATAAAATGAAATTTTTCTGTAGTGAATTTTGGGGGTGTTACAGTATCAATCCTCGTATGTATATATAAATGTCTTGCACCATGTCAGTTGTATCCTTGTATGTGTTTCATGATGGTTTTTCATATTAGTTATGTATAAAGGATTATTCAATACCGTAGTACTGACAGGTTCCATTTTACGGTCCCCTTCATATTCAATAGGCAGTGATGACCCTGTAGAAATACTTTGAGAGTTCGGCTTGATGACTTCTAGTGGAGGGTTGAGGGTTAGGACTATCCGGTGCTTGCCCCAGTACCTTTTGATCCGAATATTTCGTGGACTCTTAAGTCCCTTACTATTTTCCTTTTATTATATTTCAACTCTTTCCCTGATCTTTTTGTACTTATTAGGACAATGCAATCTTTAGTGAAATTTGCTAACTTGCCTTGTTATAAATGTTGTTTAAGTAAAGTAATGATTTAGCCTTAGCATTTAATGTAAGGATTGTAGAGGATGCTAGACTTATACCGAGTATGGTGGTAACACTAATTTTTTTTGTAATTAATGTTTCTGCAAAATAAAATTTTTAAGTAGTAAATTTGGGGGTGTTACACTACAATCTTAATGTTGTTAAATGATCATGAATCTTATATAGAATCTAAAAGTAGTAGTACCGTGGTAGAAATTTACCATTCTATTAAGCATCGGTAGAAGATTACAAACCTAGGTAGAATTCTTACGATGATACATAATTACTACAATAATCATCTATTTGCCTTATAATTTATTTTTAACTATATTTCATCCTGATCCTTCTAATTCTGAAACCTTGTTATTTTGATACATACCATAATAAATTGTAAAGGAAGCACGAGTGACATATCACTAAGATAACTAAAATGGTTGTTGAGCAAAATACCTTTGAAGACCTTAAAACTCCATGTAAAAAGTAAAATAAATATATTAAGTTTTGTATGTATGCATGTAAATCAAACTATTAGATTGTTTTGATTTGTTTGAATTTATGAAATCCAACACTACATTTTTGGGTTAACTATAATGATTGAAGACACTATACACTTTTCTTAACATTTTCTTAGTAACCATCAAACTTTGTTGTCCTTTTTGTGATATTTTATAAGCTAAGTACTTATGTTTAGAACATGATAAGTTATAAT
Organism: Tamarix austromongolica; assembly: GCA_039764185.1. NCBI lineage: Eukaryota > Viridiplantae > Streptophyta > Magnoliopsida > Caryophyllales > Tamaricaceae > Tamarix > Tamarix austromongolica. The sequence goes on along the minus strand of CM077811.1, from coordinate 37,653,488 downwards.
TTTTCTATAACCATCATAATGGCTCTAAATTCGCACTGATTTATGAAAACTTGGTTGATCCAATGTTCGTTGTGCCAAAACATTTTTTCCATTTCTTGTTCTTTGATATTTCCCAAAATACACATAACTATAATTTATATTTTTGAAGTACCGTCTTCTTGTTTTTCCATATTCTCATTTCCTATTTTCATCCCATTATTCTTACAACACTGGTTGTCTACTCTAACCAAAAATGTATTGTTCCTCCCATCTTATGAGTAATGTACGGTGATACCCAATGTACATATTATAACTTCATTCATGATCTTATTAATTTGCTCTAGCATAAGAGTGCACATCCAATAATAATAATAATAATAATAACCTTATTTTCTATTACCATCATCTTATGTAGAAGAACAAAAATTAAATCACAATTGTAAATATCAATAATATTTGATATTCTGTATACCCATCCAAAAAGTCGATAAATTTTGCTAAATATGTTGCCCTTAATAATGGACAACATCGCATCAGAAATACGTATAAACAACTAATTTACATTATGAAAAAGAAAAGGTGTGAAAACGTCTAGATGTAACAATTGTACATCTACGAATGTTAGTAGCAAACTGCTTTTGAAAGGCTAGACGGCCAGTACCGCCTTACGAAAGACTCGATCTTAGGATGCCCTAAATAGGGGTGTCCAAATGGGTGGCCACGGTTTAACCCAACCCATAGTATCTTAACCCATATAACCTAAACAACCCATGGTCTAACTCACGATGGGTTGTAGAAAATAATTAATAATTTTTAATCCAACCCATCATAACCCATGGGTTATACGGGTTGACCATGGGTTAGCGTGGGTTAATATATATACAAAAAATCCTATCTTAACCCTTACTAACTCCATGTCCACCACCATTGCCACCACCCCTTCCACCACCATTACTACCACCGCTTCCACCACCACTACCACCACAACCACCACATAGATAATCCCTAGACATTGCAATAAATTTTTTTCTAGAAAGTGGGAAAGAGTTCGATTATGATGCTACAACAAAGTTATTTTTTTTATTCTCTTTTGATATCTATATATATAGACATTCTGATTATTGTCGGAAAAAAAATTAAAATTGAGCACTAATAGCCTAATAGGATTACTATATTTGGCCGGTTCTCTGAGATATTAAAATATGTTGGTATACCTTTATTTATATTATCTTCATTTCGATACTTGAAGTGCTAAACAATAGGTAGTAGAGTATGTATCTATGAGACACTGATATCAAATTGTCCAAACCAGATATGAAGCTGCGGATTGCTACACGATAACCCATACATATATCTGCCACCATGTAGTTTAAGGCTTCAAAAAGAGGAGAGAAAAAGCAATGGTGTAATTAACTTATAGTAAAATTAAAGACATTCACACTATATAATAAGTTCTAATAGTAGGTTTTTAAAAAGTTCAATTAACATATTTCATCATATCTAATTAATAATTATCTACTATATAGTCCAAAATGAGTACAACACTTCATTTCTAGCCTTCTTAATTAACTCTTCATGGGCTGAAAGATCCATATTGCATGTCATGGGTGAAACCTGAAAAAAATAAAATTTCAAGCTTAATTAAAAGTAAATACATATATAAGTATATAACAATAATTGTTTAAATAATATTATAAACACATACCCATTTCCAATTCCTCAAGCACCTCAATGCATTATTCAATTTCAATTGGTGTAGAGGATGATCTTAACCATTCTTGGCCACAAACTAGAGCTTCCACTATCTTTGGAGTTAAACAACTCCTAAAAGGATCGAGTATTCTACCACCGGTGGAAAATGCACTCTCTGAAGCAACAGTAGAAATCTGAATAGGCAATATGTCACGGGCCATAGTCGAGAGCACATGATACGTGCTAGCTTTAGACCTCCACCAATGCAAAATATCAAAGTTGGGTTTTTCTTCTTCGATGCTATCATCCAAATACCGTTGTAACTCAGATTTGCTTTTTTTCTTCTCCACATCTTGCAAATAAAGTTGCCAATCTTCTTGGCTTTCATTCATCACTTCCTCCACATTAGGAATGGCATCTACATTTGTACTTGGTAGGGCTTGAGACAAAGAACTAGGAGAACCACTACCATGACCCAATGATAATGTGGATAAAGAATAATAATAATAATCAAATAGGCGTTGTAAAGTATCATCCACTTTCTTCATTAACCTTACAACATTTTCCTTATTTTCATCCTTATAAAACCTCTTGAAACGAAATTGTAAATACACCAATTTATAACGAGGATTTAAGACCACTGAAATAAACAACATAACATTCACCTTTTCCAAATCACAATATTTCTCAAACTTTTGTTTCATAGCCAATGCCATTCCCCGAAATGTTGAATTTTCACTACAACACCATTTTATCAAGATCGACATAATAATGTTAACCTCTTTAAAGAAAATGTTAGAGGTTATATACTTAGATCCCGAAATTTGCTTTGTCACATAATAAAAGTGCTCCAAATACTTATGTAATGACTTCAAAACACCCCAATCAAAATCCCTTAGCAAACCCGAGTTTCCATCAAGAAAAAACATCGACTCAAGAGCTTTTTGATTTTCTATTGCAGCTTCTATCATCATGTATATGGAGTTCCAACGAGTGGTAACATCTAAACACAATGCCTTCATTGACACCACCTTTTCTCTTACAACACATTTTTTAAACCATTCTAAACGAGACAGAGAGCTCCACACATACTTCACACAATCACGAATAGTAGCAATTTCACCATCTACCATATTAATTCCATCCTTTACCATAAAATTCAAAATATGCGCAAAGCATCTAACATGTAAAAAATCACCATTCAAAAGCAATGAATTTCTTCTATTGAGGGTCTCTTTCAAATGATTAATAGCTGTATCATTAGAGCTAGCATTATCCACAGTTAATGTACACACTTTATCTAAACCCCAAGATAACAAACAATCATCAAAAACTTTTGCAATATTTTCTCCACGATGCGGGGTAGGGAGCACACAAAAATTGATAATTTTTTTATGTAACTTCCACTCTTTATCAATAAAGTGCACGATTAAACACATATACCCAAGGTTCTGGACTGATGTCCACAAATCTGTGGTCAAGCACACTTGAGATGATGCTTCTTGAAGACCTAACTTTAAATTCTCCTTCTCATCTGTATAAATTTGGATGCAATCCCTAGTTATAGTTGCTCTTGAAACCATATGAAATCTAGGCTGCAAATGCTTACAAAATTTTATAAAACCCTCCTTCTCGACGAAACAAAAGGGTAACTCATCAACTATTATCATCCTTGCAAGCTCTTTACGACACAATTCTTGATCAAATCTCCAATTTTTCATATCAATATGCACATCATGCTTCTCATAGGTAGTATTTCCCTTATTATTCAATTCATTATATGGATATGATTGGCATTTATCTAGGTGCCTAGTCAAGGTGCTCGTTCCATCGGTCTTTTTCCATTTATACTCTTGATTACAATACTTACATAGTACAGATGTGATCAAAGTGGACTCACCTTAATTGATCTGTGTAAAATGCTCCCAAACAAGTGAGATAGTCTTATAAGATCGCTTTCTGTTGGAACTCACCGATCTTATTTCTTCAGACATTATAAATATCCTGTTAAATATAAATAAGAGGCATAAGTAAATAATATTTCACTATATCATCATAGTATAACAATAAGTACTGAAATTGCAGTTGTGCCACACACACACAAATCCAACAGTGCACAACCAAAATTAAAAAGAAAATATAATAATAATAATAATAAAGAAATTCGAAAGATAGCTAGCTATGCCAGGTAGGTGGACATTCGAAGATAATTTGACGATTTTTAGAAGCACATTCGAAGAAGGAAAATCACAATGAGATATGTTATTACCAAGCAACCAAAAACAGACGAGTCAAACTTACTGTTCATTATATATATATACGCCACTAAATTTGTTACTGTAGCTATTTAGACTCGGTCCAGTTATCTCAGCACATCTGATAGTTGTTGACTCTCGCTAATCCCCTTTGTCCACCTACTCAATGAGCAAATGTCGTAGGTAAGCAATTCTCGAATCGGACAAAGTATGAAAATTTATGAGATCCGTTGTTCCTGTTTTAATATATATATATATTACATCTTCGTTTCCATAAAATATATATTAATACAATTTATAATTAAAACTTTTTAAATTTTCGTTTATGGAGGAGGTAGCTAATTAAAATACATATATATATGATTAACGAATCCCATCTGTAAAATACACAGCCGCCGCTTATGGAGGAGGTAGCTAATTAAAATACACAGCCGCCGCTGTTTTTATTTTGCCTGTTTGGGTTGCGAGAGCGAAGAACAGCGAGGGACAGGAGTGAAAGATCGGCAGAGAGGGGAAATGAAAATGCTTTATTCGTTGGATGCGACGTAGATGGAGCTCCAGATGCGGTCGTACGCGTTGGAGGTCCGCTGTTTCGCCTCGGCCACAGACGAAGCAAAACCTTGTCGATTAATTAGAGGGGACAATGATTTTGAGAACCTAGCCACCCGGCGTTGTTCACGGATAGTTCATCGAAACTCGCAAGAAACGAAGGAAACGTTGAAGGATCGTTTCATCTTTTAGAAATTTTTAATCCAATTTCCGATTTCCTTTCATACTTTGAAAGCTGAATCTGAAGACGAAGAATAGAGCAAGAATAGAGGCATACCTTTTTTGCTGTTTCTTAAGTCACGAACCTCCGCAAGATTGCAACTGTGACCGAAATTGAAGCGAGTAGGTAATAAATGAACTAATTTGTATTTTCTGATGTCAAAGACGAACCGATCAGGATAGAGAATGATTGATTGGAGAGACAGACTAGGTTAAATTCATGGAAAGCAGATTGAGAGAGACGAAGAGGATAGACCGAAGGAGGAGAGTGTCCTCAGAAATCAGAATGAGTATGTCGAATCGTCAATTGTCCAACGGAAGATGAATAGTACCATGGCAACCCATGGTAACCATTATTTAACCCATACATACCCACGTTTAAACACTGTATACATGGGCTCAACCCATAATAATCTACACAAAATAATAATTCAGCCCATCTTTATTATAGCATAAGTTTATGGGTTGGGTTACAAGTTGCCATGGTAAACCCAACCCATTGAACAGGCCTAGCCCTAAAGTAACCATAGCCCAACTGTTAGCCAATGGGCAGCAATCTTGTTGGTTGTAGTGGCAGATCTAGTATACATAATTAAATATTGGCGTTTGATATAAGCAACTAATAAGAAATATTATCATTAATGATTTTTTCTACCTTTTGTTCAAGTAAAACCAAGTTTTCAAAGACAATTTGAAAAAGGAATGTCTTGTGAAAGAATATATCTGCTTTGAAGAAGATATTATCATTAGAAAAAGGAAATAGATGACCCAAATAAATCTACATAAGCATGTCTACATAAGAATGAGAATATATCTGCCTTGAAGAAGATATTATCATTAGAAAAAGGAAATAGATGACCCAAATAAATCTACATAAGCATGTCTTGTGATTGACCGGCTATCACATGTCTTATTAACAAAACAATCTCTTATCTACTACTATCTTGTTAGCTAGGAGCAGATTATTTTTAAGAGACCTGCATAATATGACACCTTATGTGATATTTGAAAATGTCATGTCCTAAAGTACCCACACCTCTATTGCAACCTATGTGTAATAATATCTATGGCTACAGTGATACATATATATATGTAAGTAACTAAAGACGTTCTTATTATAGGAAAAAAAAAAGAATCCTCACAATCCCAAACGATATTTCTGCCATTTATCAAGTAAAACAAACATTTTAGAGTAGATGTAATAAGTTATAAAAAAATGATAATACACGAAGTATATGCCCCAATGATGCTTCGTCACTAGAAAAAAGATAAGGACCAACAGTTAAATTCTAACAAGATATATGCCACCAAGAATTTTTTTTGGAAAAATGCATGCATGTCAAAGCATTGTGTGACCATTAGATGAACTTTATTATCTGTGCCATATATATATATATATGGACAAGATAAATAATAAATTGTTCTTATATGCTTAAGGTGACCACCGATGTACCACTAAAGTGATCAAATTCTTTCCTTTTTTTTGGGGGGGGGGGGTGTCGAATGCATAGCCGACTCGAGATGCCTCCTGGAAAGTAATATCCAAGCTTTTGGTGAACAATGCCGACATAATCCGAAACATGCTTCATGAAGTATCCACCCTCTTTTTACGGCATTTTCCACAGATGTGAGCTTCGGAATTTTTATATGGTCCACTGTAAAGATTTACTCGGGTGGCCGAAAGAGATGGATGGAAAATAGTTGTTATTATTATTATTATTATTCCTCAAAGAAAGCTTATTTGTCACCAGCTGCATGCGTAGTCAGAGTCGACCACAAAGGGTTAAAGTCAGCCCATTAATTAGTGATCGCTACTAAAATAAAATTAAAAAAATGGATGGAATGTCTAGATGGACTCCATTCACCCCGCCTTGAGCTTTTCCTAGATGAAAACTGCCGTTCACACGATAGGTTGGTCCCTATGACAACACACTATTTATAATTAATAGTTATGACTTATGACCTAGACTAGAAGAGGACCATTTTGTCATGTCCGACGGCCAAGGGACGCGAAAATGAAATGACCTTTGAGAAATTATTATAGTCATGTTATGATAACGTGTATGATGTATAAAAAAAATGAAAGAATTTATATGAAGGAATCAATACATTAATTCATCGTCACAAATGAACTAAAGCGTACTTGAATTTATAGCAGTTATAATTATTAAATAACAACGAATTATAATAGATTTTCAAATAGATAGCCTATGATATTTAAGATTTGGCACACAGTTTGCCCTCAACAGTTGTAACACTATTATTTTTCTCAACTTGAAAAAATTGTTTTGAAATGACAAAGTGGAAGTAAAAAATGGAGGATGTTACTATAATACCTTATTTTCTCAACCCTTAATTACCCCTTAATTACCTTATGTTATTAAACTCATAGCACATCTCTGAATATATATATATATATATATATATATATATATATATATATATATATATATATCATTATCTAATTTTCATACATTCTATTTATTCATGTTTCACTCATTCCTTCAAATCAATAAATTCTAAAAAAAAAAGTTTATGTAATTAAACAATTTTAGTTGTCTTTGTCATATTTAATCCATTGGTCATCAAATGAGCTCGGAGACCAAATATTTTTATATGTTTAGCTTTCTAAAAGTATTTTGCATCAAATGAATTAGGTTAATATTTAAGATTAAGGAATTAAGATAAGATAGATAATTTAATTTTTGTAGGTTAGGATTAGGTTAAGCTATTAATTACTTGATATTAGGGTTAGTTAAAGTTTGAGGTATTATAATACTAGTCAACAAAACTAATCGATCAGTTATATAAACAGCTAACTGAACTGTCTAAACCAATCAACTGGTGCTAAGTACAGTCGACTAAAGTACCAAACAAGTTAACAGGTCTGTCGGGCATATAAATAGGCCTTCACCTGTTCAACTAAACCCTTCGCTCAAATTTTAACTTCTCTCCTCTAGCTCTTCTCTCTCTCTCTCTCTCTCACACACACACACGCAAATAAATCAAATCCTCATCGAATCACACAAAACCAAACTTCTTGTAATAAAATCAACAACCCACAATTGATTCCCAACAACAATGATCAACATCAATTTTATCCTCACTCGTTTGAATCTAGGGTAAGATCACACAAACCCTAGCTCTCCCATTTACCCAACTCGATCAAATTTGACTCAATCTATAGCTTAATTAGGGTTCTATTCATACTTCATTAGATAATCAATAGCTAAAGGTATATTATTATGTCATTTGTGAAAATTTCTCACCTTAACCAAATTTTCTATGATTTCGACCTTGGATCTCTATTTTTCCATTACTAAATGAAAAACTACTACTATCAGCACTCTTCGAGGGGGCACTACTACCGTTCCTATAACATAGGCTCGTACCCAACCAATTCCTCCGCCTCAAATGACCACTTAAATTGAGGATCCCACAGCTTCATCATATTTCTCATTATACAGAGGATCATCATCTTATTATTATTATTTGGAAGAAAATAGGCACCCATCTCCATCTCCCTTGAGGCCCATTGCTCCTTCCTCATCCATAGAGGCACCCATTCTCTCTTCCACTTGATTAGCAAAGACCATAGTGTCATCTCCTCACTCAACATATTTTTTTCATACCATAGATTCCTACTAGCACTGGGTTAAATCATTCCACAAGAAGAAAGTCGTAATACTTTAAGTTGATATGACCACACGGGGACTATCTTGGAATGTTTTCGGATTGATCACCTGGTCCTATAAATCAACACGAGTCCTTTCAGTGCACTTTTTCCCCACTCACACGCTTCTTAAGAAAATTTTAAATTTTTTCTAAAACTTTTCAAGATGGTCACGCATTCTAAAAATTAATCCATGACTAACATGCTTAACTGTGGAGTTCTTAGAATGGAATGACTAAAAGGATAGTATACCATGTTTGTAACACCCCTAAATTTTACTACTAAAAATTTGCGTTTAATTTAAAATATACAGCGGAAGTAAAGAAATAAATCCAGGTCACGTACTAAACACAAGGCTAAAGAAAAGTTATTGTCAATCATCAGTCAAACTTAAAACAAGAATTTATAGAAGATCTGAAATGTTCATAGTACGAAAATTAGAGTACGTGTAAAAAAGTTTACAATCCAAAGGGATAAAAAGTATAGTATGACAAAATAGAACTAAAGAAAAATGATATAAGATAAATAAATAGTAAAAGAGAATCCGACCAAGTCGCTCTCAGTCCGCAGGCCAAGTCTATGCTCAACTCTTAGCCCGCCTAATGCCTCGTAAGTATCGTAGGCATTGAAAATAGCATCTCCTACCTGCACAAAATCAGATGGGCCCTCTGCTCGTGGGAATGAGCAGCATCCATGAAACGGGTGGTCAATATGCTACGTACTGAGTAAGGTAACCATGCATCTAAGGCTAAACATAGAAGGTATATAACACAAGCACGATCATATAGACAACATACAAATAATACAAATAATAAAGGCTGAGCTATAGTCTAGTTAAACTTATTCTTTAGATCTCTAATCAATATACTCATTTCACACCATGCTTATTATTAATCCATGCGAGTACGGGAACCCCACTATTATAACCCGTGGACCGAACACTTACAGGAAAAAATGCTCTTGACCACTATTATTGTCGGTAGATCAGTCTCCAAAGCAAAGTGCTCCTAGCCACTATTTTCCACCAGTGAACCAATTTGGTCCCAACTCTCATGGTATTTCACTGTAATTACTTAGTGTATTTCCCATATCTTATCATCATTATGTTAAGTTTGTTGAGCATGGAATCCCCCACTATTATAGCCGGTGGACCGAGAACATGCAGGGTAGAATGCTCCTTGCCACTATTATTCGTCAGTGGATCGGTCTCTAGGGCACCTCAACTCCTGGCCACTATTATTCGTTTGTAAACCGGTCTGGGCCCGACTCAACAATCTTCCTCTTTAAATGATTAGTATCTTATTCATGTCTTATTCGATATACTTTCACCCTAGACATGCATGTCACAATCTGTCTACTATTATTCTCTTAAGAGGGCTCATCCCATATCTTGGAACTTTTGCGGCTCCTAACACACCCCAACACCTTTTTCCTCTTCTACTTACTCATCATAAGTACCCAAATCCTAAGTGTGTGGGTCAAGGCCCACCACCTTATGCCATCTAAGTCCACTCACTATCATCCTCTAGGATTTTTCCCTAAACCCCTAATTAGACCTATGTGGCCCATCCTTTCCTTGTCTCACACAACCAAAGCTCCTTCACCATGCAACGCATCATCTCTCTTAGATTCAACCCCAATTATTTTGCTTTACTTCCCAATTGCACATGTGACCTTGAAACCCTAGTTGGCTACCTCAAACCCTAACACCTTTCTTTCCCCATATATCACATTTTCATTACTCACCTACCATCCTTTCTTCCTCCTGACACCCATACTCACCCTCCATATGATATTCTTCCACTCCTGTCCCATATTCCACTCACCCTCAATTATTTTTACTTTCATAACCTCCTCCAATTAGGGTTTTCCTCCCAAACCCTAGCCAAGTTCCCTATACACCCTCATGTTAACCTACGTACTATATTTTACTCAAGGTCTCCAATCACCCCAACAACTCTTCCTTCACCTTATTTATACCCGAAAATAACTTTTTCCACGTAAGGATCATCCCCACACAAACTCCTTCCATCCCATGCAAACCCTAGAATTTTCCATGCAAGATTCACTCCACTATTTTATTTTGTCCATATTCTCCTTTTATTTGCCCCTACATAGATCATGAGATAATTAGGTCAATCTCATATCCCTTTAGTCAACTCACTTTCTCTTTTTTCCTTTTCATCCTTTCACCCCATATCACATTATTAAAACATTCTAGCATGCATGTTTTAGAGGATCACATCATATAACATCACAAGCACAATATATATATATATATATATATATATATATATATATATATATCGTAAGGAAGTCATATAGGCATACTTCAACTCCAAGCCACGCTACAAGTAAGCAAACATAATAACATAAGGTACACAAACATAACATAACACATGGCATACAAGACACATAACACACACACACAGTTTGTCTTAACTACATCCTTATCTAATACGACACCGGTCTTGGAGCACATTCCTACACCTCTTTAGAGTTTTGACTTGATTCATCTATAGGAGGAAAATACTAAGTGTTAACTTTCCTCTTACCAAAATTACCATCATTCCTACCTTATCCTTATCATAACCTAATATTAGGGTTACTAATAATAATAGTAATTTTTATAAGTAAAAGTAGGGTTATTATTCTCAAAGTAGCTAATCATGTTACTACTAATCAAAATAGGTCTTACTAGATATATTGGTTCATGTTAAAGTATTAATAGAAATATTTATATTATTAAAGATAATAGCTTTAATATTACTACTACTGATAATAATAATAGTTGTAGTGATAATACTAATAATAACCCAAATATTAGTAATAATAATAATAATGATATTAATAATACTAAAGTAGTGACTATAATGATACTAATAATAATAATGCCAATACTGATAGTAATATTAGTGATATAGGTAATATTAACAATAATGGCAAAGTAATAACGACAACAACAACAACAACAACAACAACAATAATAATAATAATAATAGTTCTAATCTTAAGAATAATAATAATAAGGGTCCTAATAATCATAATAATCGTAATTTTAGCGATAATAAGGTCAAGGTTAATAGTAGTAGTAGTAGTAGTAGTAGTAGTAGTAGTAGTAGTAGTAGTAGTAGTAGTAGTAGTAGTAGTAGTAGTAGTAGTAGTAGTAGTAGTAGTAGTAGTAGTAGTAGTAATAATAATAATAATAATAATAATAATAATAATAATAATAATAATAATAATAATAATAATACAAGGGTTGAAGTATTTACAGTAATAATAATATTGATAATATGCCGAAGTTAGCTTTAATAATAATAATAAGGTTTTGACTATTAATAATAATATTATTATTAGTAATATTCTGAAGTTAGATTTAATAATAATAATGATAAGAATAATAATAATGATAACATAATAATAATGATGATGATGATGATATTAAGAATAATAATATGTGACCAGGTGGTACCAACGGTGGTGGAGGGAGAAGAGAAGGTGGAGAGATGGTTGCCTAGGTTATAAGAGGGGGAATGAGAGGGTAGTTAAGGTGGTGGTGGATGCCATAGGTTGAGAGGGTTGGAATGGGGGTGGTGGTGCAGCCAAAGGGGCGGTGCAAGCAGCAGTGGGTGTGGTGGCTGAAGGTGGGGAAGGGAGAGAAAGGTTGAAGGAGAGGGAGGCAGGGGGAAAGGAAGGTAGGGGAAGGTAGGGGAGGTCCTGCTAGTTATTTGCAGGTTAGAGGGAGTGGTGATTGCAACGGAAACAACGGTGGACAGTAGCGTGAATGGCGACAATGGGTGAGAATGGGCTGATTGTGGGGCCAACTTTGCAAGGCCAAGGTGGCTTATGTAGGAGAATCGAGAGTGGTGAGTGGTGTAGTTAGATGGAGGGTGGTGTAGGGAGTAGTTTGCTAGTTGGTTTGGGCGACAGTGTTGGGTGGCGGTGATGGGGCAGTCGTATAAACCTGCGACGACACAAATGGAGGAAAATTTTCTAGGTAGCAAAGGAATCCAATTAAGGGGTCAATTATGGGGTATTTATAGGCCATTGAAGGGGGGAAACAACAGAGGGGGAAGAGGATAAGAGGGGGCAGGTGAGGCAGGACTACCGGCCGATGGTGGCAGGCCCGCGCAGGTCTGCCATGGTAGGGGAGTGTTTGGTTGAGGGAGAATAAAAGGAAAAGGGAAAGGCAAACATGAGGAGGGAGGAGAGAGAGGGAGAAGGTAGGCAGGCAATGCAGTGGTGGCAGAGGAGAAGGACGGTGACGACAGGTGCAGGTCGGAAGCAGAGGGGGTCGGGGAAGAAGAAGGAAGAAGAAAAGAAGTGGACCGGCCAGCCCAGGGGAAAAAGAAAGAAAGAAAAAGGAGGAGAGGACCTAGCGGCTAGTGAGGGGAAAAGAAAAGGAAGAAGGGCCTTGGGCTACATGAGGGAAGAAGAAAGTTTGGGCCGCGAGGGGGAGCCCACATTAGGGAGGAAGGAAAAAAAAAAGGGAAAGGAGAAAGGAGATTAACGAAAGAAAAAAGGAAAAAGAAGGAAGAAAAAAAAAGGAAAAAGGAAAAAAGGAAAAAGAAAAATAGATAGGTTGGGGTATTTAAAATAGTTTGGTATTTTTGAATATTTAAAATAATAATATTTTAATAAAATAATAAATAAATTCCCGTTTTAGATTAATTTAAGATATTTTGAATAATTTTTCCTTAATTCCATTTTAAATAGCAAAAACCCTCATTTTTTCTAATGAAATTATTTGTTATTTTCCTCTTAATTTTTCCTTGATTATTTCCTCTTATTTTAATAAAATAATTTATTTAATTAATTTCTTTTATAATTCCTTATTTTAGCATAATTTCTTAAATTAAGGCTTTGGGGTATTTCAGTATTGATATAAGTAGCTAGATAAACCCTTATAACATTCCACTTAATTTGGGGTATTACATTCACCCCCTCTCAAAGAACGTAACATTCATGTTTCTCCTCGACCACTAAATGTTTCAATATAGTTTATCCCAAGAATCGTCCCGTTAGGCGGCTAATTGGTTCATCCAAGTTCAACACACGACCGCAGTTTCACTATGATACCATTTGTAATACTCCAAGTCAATACAACCATGCAGGGGCTACCTTGGAGCACTTTTGAAATGATCAAATGGTTCCACAGATTAACACGAGTCCTTTTAGTATGATTTGTCCTCACTCAATCGCTTTCTAAGAAATTTTTAGAAAAACCTAAAACTTTCTAGGAGGGTCACCCATCCTAAAAATTACTTTATGGCTATCATGCTTAACTATGGAGTGCTTAGAATGGAATCGCCAAAAGAATGGTATACCATGTTGATCTAAGTAGCCAGATCAATCCTTATAATGCTCCGCTTAAATTAGGGTATTACATTCACCCCCACTCAAAGAACGCAACCACTAATTCTTTTAATATAGTTTATCCTAAGAATCTTTCTTCTAGGTGGATGACTAGCTCATGCAAGATTAGCTCACGATTGTAGTTTCACTCTCATAACATTTTTAACACCCCGAGTCGATACGATCACACGAGGACTACCTTAAAGTTCTTTCGGATTGATCGGTTATCCCCATAGATCAACACAAGTCCTTTCAACGCACTTTGTCCTCTCTCACGCTCTTCCCGAGAAATTTTTCAAAAAGTTTATGAAACTTTTCAGGAGAGTCGCCCATCCTAAAAATTACTCCACAGCCAGCACACTTAAGTGTGAAGTTCTTAGGATAGAATCACCAAAAGGATAGTAAACCATGCTGATATAAGTAGCTAGATAAATCCTTATAATACTCTGCTTAATTTGGGGTATTACAAAAGTACTCCAAAGGAAGTACATTGACACTATATCATGAATTTAGTAGTATAAAAATCCTTTTATCTAGTCTCTTTTTGATTTCTATCTTCTCCCTCTCTTCACTCTTTACAATCTAACCTACTATAACTTGTTTTTCTTCTTTTATACAAACCTTACTGTTGATGTTTTAGGATCCATCATCACCACTCATGTATTAGATATCCTTATATTGGTAGATGAGGCCAGACTGGTGCGGATACTAGGGATCGAGCATGATATTACAAATGAAATGACATATATTAAGTGGATGTGTATACAAATTTCGGACTCTATTCTCCCTAATATGTATCATACCCACGTCATACAAGGTGGCACTGCTAGATCTTTTTGTCTATTGCCCTTTAAGAGGGTGTGTTATTATTTATCATGTTCCATTATTTTCCCATAAACTGGCTCAAGGTGGATATGACCCTAATGGATTGGTGTGAGTTTGTGCACATTCTATTCTTTACTCCCATAACTTTTGGGTTGATATCTTCCACCATTTCCCTTATAGTTGTCCAATGCCAGGAAACTCTTGACTGTGGCTCACTAATTATGAGGATTATCCCCAACTTTGGAGTTTATATTAAGGATTTTTTGGCTACCCCAATTCACTTACTAAATGGGCTTGATATTTTGGATAATATCACTCCTAAAAGGATGGGGTATCAGAGGAGCATTTGTGGATATACCCTTGAGCTTGATTCTAAGGCTAGTGCCTCCCTCCTATGCAGTGGTCACATCTATGCTTCATCTAGACCACTACCTCCACCAACTAATGGAGATGACCTATCAACCCCCTCTGATGATCCTCCGGCTCCAAATGACTTTCTTTTCACATTTAAAGGAGCTTCTACATCCACTACAACACTCCCCACCTCCTAAGCACCTCCCACCCCTATTGTTTTAGGTTATCTGACACTTACTTGTGTCCATGATCTACTTCTCCCTGTGATTGAGATTCTATAATAGAGAGATGTCAAGGTGTATAGGAGACTAAGTTGCGTGCACTTCATTCATAGATACAGCTTGATTTTGTGTCACATTATTAGAATGACATAGACACACACCTAGATGCTGAGTTTATCCATGAGTACGATGGACCTGCTTCAACATCTGTTGCTCAGGGTGATGTTGTTCCTCTTCCATCTAATCTAGTCGCTAACAAGTCCTGTGGTAAGGCTACTCGGATTGGTCATGAAATAGTTGATATTATTGACTCTGAGGATATTAAGAGTGAGGACTTAGACACACTATCCATACCATCAGTCATTATTCTAGCCACACTATCCCACCCACCCACCTCTGATCTATCTTAAGCTTATGATGATGTGTATTTATTTTTTGTTTTAGCATAGAAGTAACATATTCCTTAGTCTTATAATTTTCTATATGTATTCTATCTCTTATTTTGATTTATTTTTATGTTTATTGAGATAATGAGTTTTTGTTATACATCTTGTGTATCACTTCTATTTGAGTATTCTGATTCTTGTTCACTAACCAATTCTTTTAAGAAATTAGATACGAGATTATTCCTTATGCATTAATTTAGGGGAAGAATTCCCATTTTTCCCTAATGTGTATCGTTTCATGAACACTTATATACATATACTAAGGTGGATATTTCCTTTAGGATATCGAGATACTTGTATCCTTTGCTTACATGTTACCCTTCATTCTGACCTTTTGTTGATGAAAAGAAGGGGAGAGATCTAAAAGCTTGAATTAAAAGATGCATAATGGATAAATGAAAAAATGATATAGTAAAATTCTCACATACTTCATAATCATTAAACCCTCAACATATACAATTATGCACTTTTTTTGTCATCATAAAAAATGGGGAGATTTTTGATCTCATAGGTCAAATAATGTTATTATCCTTACTTTGATGATAAAAAATAGGTCTTGAGAATTAATATTTTTAATTAATTGTACATGTTCTATGATTGAAAAATAAATAGATCTCAACACATTTATTCAAATCATTTCTCTAATGTAAAATTGAAAAGCGCAATCAAGTTTTCAAGTAAAAGAAAAGACTGTGTGAAGATAACCAAGAGTTAAGGTTTACTATAAAGATTTAGGTTAAGAAATTTCACATTTTAATCAAAAATCTTTAAAATTATTTTTAAACACTTGATTTGAATTCAATTCATAAGAATTCAAGGTTGATTTAGATTTCTAAATCTTTTAAGGTGTTTTAAACTTTTTATTGGGTTCCAGTTGGAACTGGTTGATTGGTCTCAAGACGATAAATTGTCTTAGTTTTAATCAAGAGCATGAAATAATTTAAACTCATATGGATCGATTATCGCAGCAAACCAATCAATTGGTTTTGCCAAACTAATCAATTGTTTTAACTAATTAGTCCATTGGTGTTACTCTTATAGAGACCCGTTCATCTCTTTTTAAACTCATTGACTAGTTTTATCAAACCAATTGATTAAACTAATTGACTAGTTTGACCAACCAGTCCATATATTTCATACCTATACAAACCCATTTTTCTCTATTTAAATTCACTATTTGGTTTTGCCAAACTAATCAACTAGTTTAAAGAAATCAATCGACTGGTTATATGAAAACACTAACTGATTCACTAAACCATGACAATGTTCATATATGTCCATCATAATAACTGAGTACTACACATAATTTATCAAATGGTTTCATTAAAGTGATCAATTGGTTTTTATAACAGTATCTTTCCATTTTAGGTCAAAACATAATCAACCAATTTTCCTGAACCAGCCATGCAATTGATCAACTGGTGAGTACTAAATACTGATTTTCCACCCATTGGGTGATACAGTGTTTTGAAGATTTTGTGTTTAATGGCTACACAATGAGGGTGAGCCTCATAAATGAATTGCCTTATAATTTATTACAACTAAATTGTTGCTACATTAATTGCACAATTAATCATCTACTCTTAAATTAATCAATTACTCATTCAAACTCTCTCAACTTTAAAATTTAGATATTTTATTTAAAATTGTTTATTTCTCACTTCTCTTAACTAGAATTAATCTTCAATTACAATATATTTTATTACATATAGTTAAATTATATATGATGTATGAGATTTATATGCTATTATTCTATGTAAACATGTCATTTTTTCTCATTGTTTTTTATATGATTTGATATTTTCTTGAATTCTTTTCTTTTGGATAGTTTTTGTAGTAAAAGATAAAAATAAATAAAATCAAAGGATAAATCAAAGAAATGAGAAAAAGAAGCAACGAACACATCAAGAGAACATGAAATCAATGGAAGAAAATACCAAAAATGTAGGACAAACATCCAAGGAGAACTTGTGCTAAATTTTCAAGAAGAGAAAACAAAAAAGGAAGAAACACAGTACCCCCCATGTTTATTTACACATCGGAGGGTATGTAACCGCTTGTGCGGGATTCTCCTTATTATACTTCTCCTATTTCCATGTATTAAAACTTCGTCTTTTGATTTTTCCAAAAACCAAACTCTCTATATAATAGATATATTTCATCATTTCAATTCCATGATTGTTATCCATTAACATCACAATTCAAGTTGGTAAGTTCTTTCCCATTCATTTCTCAGTTATGAAAAGGCTGATTTGAGATTGAATGCAAGTGTATTCTTTTTATTCCATCATTATTCCATTGCATATATAAATTTTTTGTTTTGGTGTTATTAATTATTGATAGTAATTATGAAGTATTGAATTATATTGTGTTGTTATGATTATGAAGTTTATAGCATCAATTAGTAAAGGATAGGAGCAATCAATGATGGGATTAGGGTTTCAGATATAAGACACAACTTTAAATTATGATTCTAAGCAATATCTAATTAAATTAATAGAAAAACTAAACAATTTCGTATTGTAGATTATGAGTTTGAACTGATCAGATTGATCACCTCATTAGTTTAAACTCTAATCGGAGCTAGGAAGTATTTATTTATTATTATCACTGGAATAGAAATAGGTTAATCATTAATCTCATCTGTTAATTCATATAATTTCATGATCCAAGCTTCTATGGTTATGGTTGTAGTTGGTCACTTTCTGTTCGTAATGCTGTCATTAATTGAATCTAGTGTTATTAACCTATGTTATTAATTAGTCAAATGATAAATTAAGAGTTTATTCAATTTATTGGAATTAAATAAAATCAAGGAAATGAATTATTATAAGGTTCCATAGGCCAACATTAGAGCAATAAGAATTAATATTTTCTAAACAATTATTCGACACCCTAAATCCATAATTGATTTTATCTCGACCTTATTCATTCATTAGTGAGTAATTTTTTTATTACTTATCAATAGTATAAAATTTAGTGATAAAAATCAATGCTATTAGACAACTAGGGTTTTGACATTAATCATAGAATTTTTTATGATAAACCATTCCTTATAAGTTTGACTCCTACTAGCCATTTAATATGTATTTGGGATTAGGATTATTTTTATTTTTATTTTTATTTTACATACGATAGTTCATCAACATATCATCCAAAGTTATATGCTTTCATTTCTTATTTTTTGTGAGAATCAATTGTAATCACAACCACCTTATAAAATTTACTACAAAGGGGTTAATGAATGGTCTCTTATTATTCTTGAGAGATTCTTGTTGAAAGTATAGAAAAGATAAATAGTTCAAGTTGTAAATTATCTTTTAGGTGGTTATTGAGATTATAATGCTCATAAAATAAGGGAAGAGTGATAATTAATAAAAATACTTCACTATTTAAAATCTAAAATGAAGAACCTATTAATTGAAGACGTAGGGAGTAATTTACTCTGAAAACACTCTACATTATATGTAATTTTTTTATTTGTCATTTCCATTCTAAGAAAAAAAAACATTCACCCCCTTTATGGTTCTTTCATACTATAATTATCTAGGGTACACTTCTCTTATCCATTGTGGTAATCCAGAGTTCTTAAGGTGATAAGATTATCTTCCCAAAATAAGAATATATTAAGAATATATTTTCATAAAGGACTTAATTATTATTTTATTAAGAATATATGTTATATTTTTGGGTAGGTAGAATGATTAATCATACTCCTTATTATATCCTTATGGGATATCTTTTGACTTTTAGCTACACCATATGTGATAGAATCCTAACATGGTGTATAACAAGACAATTTTAATTCCACATGCAAGGTTTCATTATGTGATATAATAATATCAAGAATGTATAGGTTATTAAACAATCGAAAGTAACCATTATCAATAATATATGAATACAGTAGAAGACGATACTAATTATTTTCATATGAACAATGCTATCTAACTAAATTCCATATGAAAATGGAAACTAAATTCTAAGTAAAATATGGTATAGTCAAAATGTCTTCCAAATCCAAATATTATCTAATTTCTAACAATATTCTAACAACACTTGTTACTTTAACTTTTATCAAGTTTTCATCACTATTTTATGATACCCCATCCTAAAACTTGTTAAAATATGTTTGAAATTATGTTCAGTATAAAATGAGTTTGATTGTGAGGAAAGTTTGGAAAAGGGTGAAAATATGGGTTTTGGGAATATTAGCTAATTGGTTGTACCCAAAATCAATTATCTAATTCATCTCAAGATCTATGTATTCATCCCAAAAAAACCAATCGACTAGTGAGGAGAAACTAATTAACCAATTTTGTTCATACTAGATGGTTAGCTGGTTCTGCTAGGATTATGAAATTTATTACTCTAAAAATATTTGTGAGAAATTATAATTATGATATATTTATCCTTATAAGAATATCTTTTATAATATTTTCATAATATTTAGCTCACTTTTTCACTTTATTTAGTTAAACATCTCACCTAAACACTTTCGAGGAATTTTTCTACCCTACTCACTTTTCCCTCTCCTTGCCTCTCTCTTATATTAACCTATAGTTTCCACTTTTGTTATCTTAAGTCTAATTTAGGCCAAAGTTTCTTCTGCACTCCCTTATCTCATCATTTTATTTCCTTACATCATGTGCCTTACACTCCACCCTTTTACCTTAAGTCGACTCTCATTTCCCTTTCTCATCTCTTCTTTGTTGATTGACTGAGGGTATGGCGAATGATTTATGATTTTGTTAACTCTGCACACTCTTAATAAACTTTCATTACCTCAATTTCTAAAAAAAATTTCTAATGGTATGTTTGGATTAGGGTGAATCGAGGTGAGGGTAAACATTAAAAATTAACCTAGATAAAAGGAATAGAGGTGAATCGGGGTGAATATTTTAAAATATTATTTGGATAATATTAACCTAGCCTAAGTAAATTGAGTACATGTTTTAAAAATTCCATTTAGATTGATGTGAATGAAGATTAAAAAAATAAAACAAATAATATTTATGCTCTTTTATTAAATAGATAAGTTCTATTAAGCAGTATTTTGGTCATATCAAGTCAAACATTTACTTATTCTTTTATCTTCACCTCAGTTACCCTCAAAATCGAAGGTTAATAAAAAAAAGTTAATAAATTTGAATGGAGGTGAAATATTAACCTTAATTCACCCAAGTAAAATTATTAACCTGGTAACCAAACGGGGTTAGTCAATTGATTTACCTCCGTTAACCTCCTTTCACCCTAATCCAAATGTAGGATAAGTGTTGGAAATGAGTTTCCCCTTCTCATCCTCTTATTTAACTAAGCTCCCTCCTTTTCTTATTATAAGTTTCAAAGCTTTAATCTTAATTCTCTTATCTTATTTTTAATTGTTACTTTTTCTCCATTTTGTTTTCTTAAACAAACAAAAATTAAGGATTGGAATGAGTTGAAGATTTTCTTTATTTTTTTCCTATTGGCTTTAAAATTTTTGGTAGGAAGTTCGGAAATATTTCATCTTTTCTATATTTTTCTTAAGTTTTATGTGATTTTTAAATGGCCTTTATTAATCTTAAACCTTTCTTACTAAAATTAATCAAAAGGTATTGGTAGTGAAATCACCAAGCTAGGTTTATTTTTGGTTTCTAGAATATTATTGCCTAAGGTAAATCCATATATCTTAAATATATGGATAGTGCTTCGATGTTCATCATGTGTCTCTCCAATTTGCTTCCTATGCATGGATGTCTAATTTTCAAGCATGAACAACTAAAGAATGATTTCATTATATTTTTAGTGTCCTTGTTGAAGTTATTTTAACAACTTAAAATTTACTATTAATTTTTTTTTGTTAAAGCATAATATCAAAATATCTAGGTGTTACAGTCATATTAGACATACATCTGACTTCCTACACTATCATTATATAGAATACAAGCTAAAAATAGAAAAAAAGTCTAAGCATTATAAATATAAAAAGAAATAAGAGAACTTCATAGATATATATAAGAGCTTGGATATTAACCCCAATTACAATATCAAAATACATAAAAGGGATACGTTGGGAGCTAAGAGTCCCAAAAGATATCTGGACCAAAAATGATATTAGGGTAACATGACTCTATGCCCAAACCTAATATATAAAATCACTCCTCCACACATAAGGCATCATATGTAGAAAAATAATCCAAAGGGTCCTCATTGACCTATAAAAAAATTCGGGTTATCTGCGAGTGAGAATGAGTAACACCCATGAGAAGGATGATCAATAAACAATATACTATGTGATGTTACAAGACATCTAAAATAAGGGTAAAAAAGAGAATAAGCATATATTCAAGTTAATAATAAGATATGTATGGAAAACAATGATTCCACAACTCATTAGATATAAGCATAAACCATACTTTTATTTATGTTGAGTTCAAGGACCCTAATACTCTTACTCTGATAGAAATGACTAAAGCACCTTTTAGGACAAAACATACTTAAGCCACTATTATCATTTGGTGGAATGGACTAAATATAAATGAAGGCAACACGTTGTTGATCACTTTTCTTACACCATTGGAATGGTTTGAAGTATCTCTTAAAGTAAAACACACCTAATCTACAATTATCGTCTGGTGGAATGAACCTAACACCTCGGTCCTGACTCACGTAATTGTTCTCTTAAAGTGATTAATACCTTATCCATTAGTACTTATCTCATAACCATATTTTAATTCACATTGAATTTAGGGCCCCAATATTCATAATTCGATGGAATGAGTTGATGCACTTATTAGGGCATAACAATCCTGATCCACTATTATCATCTGATGAAACAAACACACAATACCTCAGCCTGATTTATGTGATCTTTCACTTTAAATAATTAATATCTTATTCATAATTGTTTATATCAAGATCATCATGCAAGAATCATATAGATATACACAACGCCTAATTAAAAATTCATATATCACAACCACATAGTTATCGGGGCACTCTATAAGGAAAATGTCACTAATTCCTCAAAGAAACCCAAATTTCAAAAGGTGGTCATAACCTCTCATTTTATTGTACTTATATTACTCATCATTATCCTAAATATTCTGCATATCATACTCAACATATTTAAATTCGATTCCCCTTATAAAATAATCAAAATTCTATTTTTAACTCTTATTGACTTGAATAACCTTCTTGTACCAAAAATCTTAGAATCTCATATGGGGTAACATATATCTTACTCAACCATCATTTAATCATATTACTTATGAAAAAATTGATAATACTCTCAAAACTTATCATGCCTTGATTATTTCCCATATTATTATCATATGACCATAATTCCTTTACTATAGTTAAAGTGCTCATACTTTCCCAAAGGCCTTATGAATTCTAATGTCAAAAGTTAAGGTAAAGGAGGGTGGAAATAAGGTTAACCAAAACAAGTGGAAAAAATTAGGATGTGTGGGATTATGGTGGAATGTATGGTGGTGCTAATATTGAAATACCCCAAAAAAATCCTAATTTAGGAATTATGGCAAATAATAATTTATTAGAGAAAAATTAAGAAAATAGGTGAATTTATTAAATAAAGAGGAAATTTATTGAGGAAAAATAAGGAGAAAATAATAAATAAGTTATTTAGAAAATTTTGGACATTTTACTAATTAAATGGAAGTTAAGAACAATTTATCCAAAATAGCCTAACTAATTTAAAAATGGATTTAATTATTATAATTAAAATAATTATTATTAAAATTAAATATCTAAATTAATTATATAAATAAATAAAGACCCAAATACCTCCAACCCAACCATTTTATCATTTCTCCATTTTCCCTTTTTCCTTTTCTCCTTTCTTTTCTCTTTTTTTTCCTCCCTCCTCCTTTACTTTTTTTTTCTTTTCCTTTCCCCCCCGGCTGGGCCAGCCCACCGGCCCAGATGCTGCTCTTCTCCCCCGTCTCGCGTACAGGCCGCCCAACCCTCCCTTTTCTTTCCCTTTTTCCCTTCCCGCGGCCCCGCGCCGTTCGACGCCTTCCCGTGCACCCAAACGCAGCGTTTCGGCCCTCCTTCCACTGAGACGCTGCGTCCGATCGCTGAAGATAGTCGTTGCCAAACGGGCAACGCGACGCGGCGCTCCGTCCCCCATAACGTTGAAACGCCGCGTTTAGTTTTAAAAACCTTATAAACACCGAACCGGCCGGTCCCCCCTTCTTTTTCTTTTTCCCCTGGACCGCCGGTCCTCCTCCTTTCCCCTTCCTTCTTCTTCCCGGCACAACCGCCGACCTGCAGCTCGAATTTCGCCGGCGGCCACTAGCCCAGTACCGGTTGTCCTTCCCTGCCTCTCTCCCTGTCGTTTTATTTCTCTTTTCGACCCCGACCAAGTCCCTCTCTCCCTTTCCCGCGTGCCATCTCCTTCCCTTTTCCTCTCCCCTTTCCCCGACCTAACCTGCCATAGCAGGACCTGCACCACCTGCCACCGGCCGGCCACCTGCACACCTGCCCCGCACGCCTCCTTCTCCCCTTGTCATTTTCCCTTCCAATTGCCTATAAATACCCCCCATTAGCAGCCCCGATCAGCTCCCTTTTCGATTTTTGCCCCGAAACCCTGCCTCTCCGCCGCCTCAAAAAGACGGGCTTTCCGCCGTCACCGGAGACCGCCGCCGCCACCTCTGCCCACCGTTATCATCCCTGCACTTCCCTCTACAAAACCAGACCACCAGCACCCCTCCCCTTGCCCTGCACGTGCCGCCCTAGCCGTGCAAAATTCCTATCCCGAAACCACCACCTCCAGCCTTCGCCGCCCTTGCGCCGCCTTCCACCGCCAGCCCAGCCGCCACCAGAGCCTCCTCCGCCCTCCAAAATGCCCAGCAGACCTCCCTCTACCTTCCCATACCTCCATCTTCCCCTGCCTCCCTCTCCTCCTTCCTCCCTCTCCTCCTTCCTCCCTCATCTTCCACCTCTCTCCACCACCCTCGGCCGCCGCCGTCACCATCGCGCGCCGCCACCCCTTGCCACTGGACCATCCTCATTCCACTCCCCTTCACCTGCTCTTTCTTTCCCCACCTCAAACTCCTCCTTTTCCCCTCCCATCTAACCACCACCTCCATCTTTTCCTCTCTTCTCCACCTCCACCGCCGCCGCCGCCGCCGGACCATCACCGACCCTAGGTGGTTCTCCACTCACCCAAACCCTAATACCCCTTTTTTATAACTGCTACTATTTTCTACTAATATTAATACTAATATACTTATTATTATTATTATTATTATTATCATTATTATCATTATTATTATTACTTTTATTATTATTATTATTATTATTATTATTATTATTATTATTATCATTATTACCATTATTATTGCCTCTATTATTAATGTTCTTATTTCTTACTAATACTAACATCCCTTTTAAACCCTAACTTGTATTATACTTAACTTTGGTCTTATTTTTATAATTATTAGTATTAACATTTTTATCATTATTATTTCTATTATCCTCACTATGGTTATTATTATTATTGCTTACCCTTACTTGGTTGTATTATTATTATTATTATTATTATTATTATTATTATTATTATTATTATTATTATTATTTTTACTATTATTATTATTATTATTATTACTATTATTATTATTGTTATTGTTATTATTATTATACTTAATACATTTGTCACCATTGTTGATAATAATACTACTTTGTCTTACCCATGTTACTTAACTCAAGCTAGTAAATATCATTTGGTTGTTAACTAAGAAGAGTACTTGAACCTTATTACCATACCATTTAACATTAACCCTAACCTCATTACTATGACACTATTATTAACTATTACTATTATTACTACTATCACTACCTTATTGTTGTAATCAAAAGCATTTGAACCCTTTTATTATTCAAGAATATACAACTATTATCATTATCACCCATAGGAATAGTTACTTGTAATATTGTGACCTTATAATAATATTATTTCGAATATGACACCATTAATAGATTTAGCCTTAAAAACGCTAGGGTTTCTCTCACTATAAACATTAGTGTCACTAGTATTAGTTTTATTATTATTATTATCACTATTTTTCTATAGTTAGCATGAACAGTATTATTATAAGAATAGGGCTAACGGGTCTAATAATATAAGTGTAACAATAGGTATTAAAAATAAACATATTTTGACTACTAATAATTAGTATACTAATTATAAGGTAAAAACCCTAGTTTTTGTATAAAACCCTCTTTAGTAATAAAAACCCTAATCCTAAACTAGAATAGGGGTGATGGTACTTGCAAGGGAAACTAATACTTAGCATTTTTCCCTTTTATAGGTAACCCCGACCAAAGCCCGAAGGAGTTAGAGGAGCGTGCTCCAAGCCCGGCGTCGCCTTAGGTAAGGACGAAGATATGGCCGTGTGCTATGTGTAATATAATGTGTTGATGAATGATGAGTATGCCATGTTGATGTGTATTATGCATGTGTTATGAGTAACCTGTTTTGTGTAGCGCAGCATGGATCATGAGGTATGTTGTGTGTGCCTTATATTATACGTGTATGACATGTTCCATGTTTGATGTGGATGTTGATGATGTGACTTGTTATGGCTCTCTAGGACATGCATGCTAGGGTTTTGAGTAGCATGAAATGATAATAGAAGAACAACGAGAAAGTGGATGTTGGGAAGTTTGCATGAGGGAACTAGACCTTGCATGGGCGTGATTCTTACATGGGAAAAGTTGAATTGGGTTGTAAGTAAGAGTTTGGGAGAGTCTTGGAATGATTGGAGACTTAGTATGGAAAATAGTACGTAAGTGGGTGCATAAGAGACCTTATTAGGGTTTTGTGTGCAAGTGGGTGTTGGAGAGTCTGCATGGAGGGTTTAAATTGTGCATGGGAATGAATCTTACGTGAGGAAAGTTGATTTTAGAAGTAAATAAGATAATGTCAAAGTTACGGGTCCATTGGAGACTTGGGTGCAAAATTTCACGTGGGTCGATGTAAGGGTGTCTAAGGGTTCCAATTAGGGTTTTTGGGAGGAAATGAGCAATCTGAAGGGTACCAAGGTAAAAATGATCAAGGAGGGATGGAGTATGGGGTTGAGAGTGAGAACTCACTTATATAAAGGATGAGTGAGGGTTTCTAAACGAGAGAAGAGATTCTGGGGTGAAAGAGGGAGGTTACTTGTTGAAGAAGTAAAGTGCTAGAGTTCGGTGCGGCCAACTAGGGTTGGCGTGGTCCATTAGGGTTTTGAATGGCCGACTAGGGTTTTGTCGGTCACACGTGAACTTGGGAGATAAAGTAACACAATTGGGGAACTCCCTAATAAGAAAATGAGGTGTGAGATAGAAGAATAAAGTAACATTTGGATAAGTAAGAAAGAGTTGGGCCACATAGGTCCGATTAGGGTCTCCGAGGAGGAACCCTAGAGGGGTGAGGACATACGGAGTCGATATCATATGTTTTGGGGTGGCCTACATTTTTTGGAGATTGTACCTTACTATATACCACTATGCCTAAGTCTACGGGGGATGGATGTCGGGTGTGAGAAGAGGTACGAGTCTCAAAATATGGGACGGTCCCTCTGGAGGGGAAAGAGGTAGAGTATCAACCGCATGCATGTCAAGGGTGTGATGTGATTCAATAAGACACGGATAAGACATTAATTACGTAAAGCGAAAGATTGTTGAACCGAGCCCAGACCGGTCCACCGGCAAATAATAGTGGCCAGGAGCCGGGGTGCCCTGGAGACCGGTCCACCGGCAAATAATAGTGGTCAGGAGCATTCTGCCCTGAGTGTATACTTTCCGGTCCACCGGCTATAATAGTGGGGGATTTCGTGCTCGAAAACTCAAAGTAAGTAAGTTAAACCATAGAAAATACACTAAGCACTTACAGCGAAACACCATGTGAGTCGGGGCCAGACCGGTCCACCGGCAAATAATAGTGGCCAGGAGCATCTTGTCCTGGAGACCGGTCCACCGACAAATAATAGTGGTCAGGAGCGTTCTGCCTTGAGTGTATACTTTCCGATCCACCGGCTATAATAGTGGGGTTCTCGCACTCACATGGACTACTAAAGAATGTGTGAAATGGACTTATTATCATTAATGAGAATAAAGAATAAGTCACCAGAAAAGTATTCAGACCTTATCTTGCGGGTTATCGCATGTTGTCCATATGATTGTGCTATGTGTGCTATGTGGTATGACTGTATGCTTGGCCTTAGCGCACCAGCGCCCTTACTCAGTATTGGACCCGTACTGATACTACCTTGATTGAATGGGTCTTGTGATGATCCACCAACGGTGGGGAGCAGACCTCCTATGCAGGTTTGATCGATTACTAATTTGGGGTGGAAGGCTTGACTTGAGTGAGTAGGCGGTCCGGATATTGGTCCATTGGGATCTGTTTTATTTAGCTATATTTTGTACTACGCTTCTTGTTTTGAGACCGCACTTTTAAGCTGTAATCTCAAACGATATTTTAACTGTTGTTGACTCGTGGTTTTCGTGAATGATCTATGTTAACTATGTACCTATGTTTTGATGATTCCTACTTAATGATTGTTTAGTTTAGCCTTAGCACTTAGTATCGGAACGGTAGGAGTGAACCGGTCTGGTACTAAGTGTGGCGGTAATACCCCCAAGTTTATGGTTTTAATTCTTTCGCTTCCGCTAAACCTTTGGATTTAAACAAAATTTTATAGCTAGGTGAAAGGCAGTATTCATCCTTAACCTCATGCCCATAACCTCTTGCAACTTCCCCTACAGGTGTGAAAAGAATATCGAATCCCTATTAGAGACTATATTAGTAGATGTAACATGCCTTCTCACCATAAACCTCATGTAAGCATCGACCAACTAATCTATAATCCAAGAAGACTTCATCGGCATGAAAACTGCTAACTTAGTCACCTAGTCAACAACAACCTAGATTTTATTACACTCGTTGTGAGTCCTCAGTATCCTACTTAAAAAATCCATTAAAATGGAGTCTCATTTCCACATCAAAGCATCTAAATTATGGACCCACTCTACAGGTTAAAATTACTCAATCTTAACCATATGATAAGTCTATAATACCCCCAAAATTTACTATTGAAGAATGTCGTTTTAGTAAAAAGGTTTAACATGAGTAGAGAAATAAAACTATAAATTCTGGTGATATTACCGCCACACTTAGTACCAGACCGGTTCACTCCTACCATTCCAATACTAAGTGCTAAAGCTGAACAGGATTAACACCAAACACAAGTCATTAATTAAAAATAAGAATTCATGAAAAGACTTATTCATAACCATACTGAAATCAGAGTGCGGTTTAAGAATTACAACCCAAGAAGTAACTGAATTTTTCCAAAAATATAAAATATCGTATGACATGACATAAATAAAATAAAAACAATACATGGTAAAATCAAAGGAAAGATAGAGTCCGGCCAAGTCACTATCGATCCCCAGACCAAGTCTAGGCTCAACTCTCAACCCTGCTCGATGCTTCATAAGTGTCTTAAGCATCGAATATAGCATCTCCTACCTCCACGAACTCAGGTAGGCCCTTTGCTTGTGGGAATGAGCAACACTTATAAAAGGGGTGGTCAGTAGCTACTTACTGATTAAGGTAACCATATGGGTAAGACCAGCAAGAAGCACGCAAGTAAGGCCATGCAAGAGAATAAACGCATAAGGCATACAAGACAATAATCCAGATTTACAAGATTAGGCTTGACTTATATTTATAAATTATCTTATATCTCTTTTATGATAATTCCATGAAAGTATGGGAACCCCACTATTATAGCTGGTAAACCAGAGACATTCCATAGGATAGAATACACCTTACCACTAGTATAGCCGGTGGACCAAAAATATGTAAATAACCTCACTGGCCCCGACTCACATGGTGTTCCACTATAAATGATTGGTATCTTTCCATTCCTTATACTTCTGGTTCACACATTTCTTATATTAATTTCGCATGAGTACGGGAACTCCATAATTATAGCCAGTGGACCGGAAACACTCCGCAGGGTAAAACGCACCTGACCACTATTTTTGTCGGTGGACTGAAAAATATATATCCTCTTTAGTCCCGACTCACGAGGTGATCCACTATAAGTAAATAATATCTTTTCAAGACTTATTACCATACAAGGTTTGGTTTATCGAGCCCGGAATCCACCACTATTATAGCCAGTGGACCGAAAATACTGAGTAAGGCAAAACGCACCTGACCACTATTATAACCTGTGGACCGAAAAATCACTCAGTAGGGAAAAACGTACCTGACCACTATTATAGCTGATGGACCGAAAAATCACTCAGCAGGGCAAAACGCACATCACCACTATTATAGCCGATGGGCCGGAGAATATATAACCTCACTAGGCCCTGGCTCAATAATCTTTCACTTTAAATGCTTAGTGTTTTATTGTATCTTATTCCGCACACAACCTCGACTAGACATGCATGACTCACTCACCTTCCCGACAATCCTATCCCATATCTTGGGACATTTACTTCTTCTAGTACATCCCAATATCCATTCTCACTCTTACCTCATTACCACGAATACTTAACACCAAAGCCCACTTCCCATATTTCTGAATCAAATTAATATAACTCTCTAGGGTTTTCTTCTAGGAAAACCCTAATTTGGCCTATATGGCCCAACCTGCCTCTATCCCATATAACTCATACTCCTCTAATTTATCACCTCACTCAATTCCTCCCCAAGTACCACATTTCACTTCCTATATAATACATGTGGCCACGAAACCCTAGTTGGCTATTCCAAAACTCTAGCAACTCTCTTTCCTAATACGATGTTATTCATTCATCACTCTTACTTACCATCACCTCTTCCACATGACACATATCCAACACATCCCATGATCCCGGGAATTCCTTCCATCTTTTTTTCCACTCACTATGAATCCAAAACTCTTCTTTATTACCAAAACCATCACGTCTCTCGATCCACGCTTGACATTACAACCTCACAATCCAATTCCCACACATGATCACCAAATTCCTAATTAGCTCCCCGAAAACCATAGTACTTTTTCTTTCTTTTATGCCACTCACTCAACACCCGAATATAATCTTCTCTCTTAACTCACTTTTCCCCATGTGACACCCCTTCCATATTTTATCCTCATTCTATCCATTCCCATAAATTTTTCCTCCCTTACACATTTCTCTCACTTAAGGTTTCCTCCCAAAACCCTAGTTAAATCCCCTATGCATCCTTATATCAACCCACGTACTATTTTTCACATATGAACTCCAGTCATCCTAACAATTCTTCCCTTACCTTCTCGATCCTCAAATCAACTTTTCCCACGTAAAAGTCATCCCCATACAAAGGCTAACCATCCCATACAAACCCTAGACTTCCCATGTATGTTTAATTCATTCCCTTAATTTCATTCCCATTATTCCTCTTTTTCTCCATCTATAGGCCAAAAGATAATTAGGCAATCATTATCATTCTCTAGTCAACTTACTTTCCTCCTTCTTTTCCATTTCTCTCACAACCACATCATACTGCTTAGGACCTCCTATCATGCATGTCATAAGGGGCATTATTACATAAGCATAATTCAAGTACAAGTAATAACATCACATTACACATATCATAAACACATATAACTTACCTTAGCTCCATGCTTAGCAAGCTGCCACAAGAACATGATAATATAAAATATGAAATATAAAGCACACCCATCAAACCGACACACATAGCACATGCTTATACATAAAAGGCCTTAACCATATCCTTACCTAATACGACATCAGATTTGGAGCACGCTCCTACGCCTCCTTAGGGTTTTGACTTGATTCACTTATAAAAGAGAAATACTATGGGTTAATCTCCCTCTTACCAAAATTACCATCATTTCCTATCTTACCCTTATTATGGCTTAATATTAAGGCTATTAAGGATAATAGTAGTTTTATAAGTAAAATTAGGGTTAATATTCTTAAAATAGTTAATCATGCTACTACTAACCAAAATAAGTCTTAGTAGCTACCATGATTTATGTTAAAGTAATCATAGCAATATACATTTTATCAAAGGTAATAGTTTCCATATTATTAGTAGTAATAATAATAATAATAGTTATAGTAATAATACTAGTATCAACCCAAACCCTAATAATAATAATGATAGTGATATTACTAAGATAAAAGTAGTGACTATAATGATACTTATATTGATAATGCTAGTAGTGATAATTGGTTAGTGATTATGAAATGTTAAAAAAAATGACAAGGTAATAATAATAATAATATTCATAGTAGTAGTAGTAATAATAATAATAACAATAATAGTGATAATATTAATAATAGTTCCCATCTTAAGGATAATGCTAATGAAGGTCCTAGTAGTCATAATACTAGTAGCCTCGGTGATAATATGGTCAAGTATAATAGAATAATAATGATGATGATGATGATAGAAATGATGATAATAATAATAATAATAATAATAATAATAATAATAATAATAATAATAATAATAATAATAATAATAATAATAGTAATAAGGGTAATAGTAATATAAGGGTCCCAATATTTACACTAAGAATAAAAGTGATAATGGCTAAAGTTAGTATTAATAGTATTATTAAGAAAATAATGATAATAATAGTAATAATAATAATAGTAATGATAATAATAGTAATAATAATAATAGTAATAATAATAATAGTATTAGTAGTAGTAGTAGTAGTAATAATAATAATAATAATAATAGTAAAGGTAATTATAATAATACTAAAGTTGTAGCCCTTTAATAATAATAACACTAGTTAGAAATATTTCTAAAGTTAGGTTAAATAATAAGAGTGATAATATAATAATAATAATAATAATAATAATAATAATAATAATAATAATAAGGGTTGGGGAAATTAGAATACCACCTAGGGTTGGTGGCGGAACCAGCGCGGTGGTGGAGGGGGAAGAGAGGTGGAGAGATGGGGGTATAGGCTAGAGAAGAGGGAATGAGGCGGTGTTTGAGGTGGTGGAAGGTTCCTCAAGTGGAGAGGGGTGGAATGAAGGTGGTGGTGCAGCCAAAGGTGGCGGCGCACGGCGGCCAGTATGGTGGCCATAGGTGGTGGAAGGTGGAGAGGGGAGAAGGAGAGGGAGGTAGGGAGAGATGGAAGTATGGGGAGGTAGAGGAAGGTCCCATGGTTATTTTAGAGGGTGGAGGAGGCGTTGGTTGCGGCGGAATTGGTGGCGGACGATGGTGCAGGGGGCGGTGAGGGGTTGATGAGGGTTGATCGGGAGGGTGACTTTGCATAGCCGGGGAGGCTCGTATAGGGCAAATCGAGGAAAGAGGGAGGCTCAGTTCTGCAAAGGGTGGTGTAGGGAAGGTTTAGGTGGTTGGTGGAGATGGTCAATAGCGGCAGAACAGGGGTCTATTTGGGCGGTGGCACAAAGTCAGGCTTTTGGGCTGCGAAAATAGAAACTCAATCCGGGCTGCCAATGGGGTATTTATAAGCCAAATGGAGGGGGAGAAACGATAAAGGAGAAGAGGACAAGGAGGGGCAAGTGAGGTAGGTCGCCGGCCGACGGTGGAAGGCGGTGCAGGCCTGTGAAATTGCAGGGCGTGTTTGGTCAGGGTGAGGAAAAAGGAAATGGCAGGCATACGTGAGTAGGGAGGACAGTTTGGTTGGTTCGAAATTGGAAAGAAAACGACGGGGGAGAGAGGGGATGAATGGTCAGACGGGGTAGGTGGCCAACGACAGCGTGGCTGCAAGTTTAAGATTTGCAGGCCACGTGGGGAAGAAGAAGGAAAAGGAAAGGGGTGGACCTGGCAGTCCAGGGGAAAGAAAAGAAAAAGAAAAAGCCGACCGGGTGGCTAGCAGGGGCGACAAGAGCTTTGGGCCATGCAAGGGGAGAAGGTGGAAGGGAGTAGGCCATGCGGCTAGCCTGTTTCGGGGAAGGAAGGAAAAAAAGAATAGGGAGGAAGGGGAGGAAGAAAGAAAAAGGGAAAAGAAGGGGAAGAAGAAAAGAAAAGAAAAAGGAAAAGGAGAAAATAGGTTGGTTGGGGTGTTTAGGGTATTTTTGTATTCTTGAATATTTAAAATAATAATAATAATTAAATTCCTTTTTAGCTTAATGTGGCTATTTTGGAGAAATTTTCCTTAACTTCCACATTAATTAGTAAAATGCCCAAATTTTCTTGAATAATTTGTTTATTATTTTCTCCTTGATTTTCCTTAATTAATTTTCCTTTATTTTAATAAAATAATTTTTTTACTTAATTTTCCTAATAAATCCTTATTTTTCCATATTCTCCTACACTAGGGTTTTGGGATATTTCAAGGTCAGGCACCCTAATATGAACTTCACTACCTCTCACTTCATATGAGGCCACTAGTATATCCCCTAGAAGTTATTGTACAACTTATCCCCTCTTAGATGGATGGAATATGAAGTATAGCTACCCTCCTTCAAAATCTAGCACTTTAGATTAGTGGAACTCTAAGGTACACACCAGTGACACCTATAATGATGCTACCATCCTCATGGATCTAAAAACCCTTAGCTCGACTATCGAGTGTATTATGCTAAATCCCTAGGTTATCTAGATCAAATATCATTAAACACTATCAGATTAATTGTCAAAGCACTCATCCAGACCTCCAAATTGCCACAATAGATAAACTATACCCCCATCTCACCGAGCTCCTCAAGCAATGGATTAGCCACCACACAATAACTCAATGAGTGTGATGTCTTCCTACTCAAGCCATCTATAGCAACATTAGTCTTACACTTGTAGAAGGAAAACTTAATATCATAGTCCTTCACCAAATTTATCCAAATCCTCTACCTCATATTCAACTCCTTATATTTGAATATATACTTTAGGCTTTGATGGTCGATAAAGAATCTACACTAAATCTCATACAGATAGTGTCTCTAAATCTTCAACTTAAAGATGACTGCAACCAACTCCAAATCATGCATTGGGTAGTTCTACTCATGATATTTCAACTAATGAGAAGCATAAGCTATTACCTTACTATGTTGCATCTTTACATATCCCAATCCATGCTTCTATACATCACTATAAACCTTAAACATGTCTAATTCTAATGGTAGGGTCAAAATCGGTGTTGTAGCTAGACACCACTTCAACTCCTAAAGTTCCCTCACTAAAATCAAGTGGTCTTCTTTAAAATATTCATCAAGGGATGAGCTACCTTTAAAGAGTCCTGAAGTAAATTTATGTATTACCTAGCTAAACCCAAGAAACTAGGAACTTCAAGAATACTAGTGGGTGCCTTCCACCTTATGACTGCTAAAATCATCGCCAGATCCAGAACAATTCTTGTTATAGACATCACATGACCCAAAAATGCAAACTATCGAAGCTAAAACTCTCAGAGATTTTTACATACATCCTAATTCTATTTAAGGAGTGATAATATAATACAAATATAAAACTCATGCTACTCTCTACTTTGAGAGTATATCAAAATATCGTCTATGAAGACCACCACAAACTGATCCTACAATAGCCAAAAGATTCTTATCACTAAGTTCATAAACACGGTAGATACATTAGTGAGCCCAAAAGGCATCACCGTGACCTCACAATGCACATACCATATCCTAAAGGCCATCTTAATGATGTCTACCTCAGTTATGCATAGCAGATGCTAACCTAACCTCAAGTCAATATTCGAGTAGATTGAGGCACCATAAAGTTGATCAAATAAGTTATCGATCATTGAAAGAATCTATCAGTTCTTCATTATCAATTTGTTCAGACCTCAATAATTTAAGCACAAGCAAAGACATAAATATTTCTTCTTCTTCTTCACAAAGAGAATTAATACTTCCCATGGAGGCACACTCAAGCATATTTATCCATAAGCCCCTAACTCCTCCCTTTGTGACTTTAACTATCTCAACTCTACTAAGGCCATCTAGTAGGGTACCTTTGAAACTAGCTCAACCCCCTATACTAGCTTGATGGTGAAGTTTATTTCATGTACCGACAACATACCCAGTATCTCCTCTCGAAACTCATTAGAAAAATCCTAAGAAACTAAAATATCTTCTAATGTTGACACATCCTTGTTTAGCTCCTAAACTCCACATAAAAACATAGGGTAACTTCTTTGTATCAACGAATACAACATATGGGAAGATACAACCTTTGTTCTAAGCCTAGCCTTACATCTGCTATAGAAGACTCTAGCACCTTGAGGTCCCTATAACGCAACCCACTATCATGACTTGATACATCCCTAACATATAAATCCTAAGGATAGCATCAAGCCCTCATTGATCCATCTCATTCAAGTCCATTCGAAAGTTTACCCTTCCTATCTCTAAAACTACATTCGAGTAGAGTATAGTGCAATCTAATCTATCCCTAGAAGGAAAACCCACAAATATAGAGACATTAGCAAACCAAGATAAAGAAACCCTAGCAATAAACGAGGTAGATACAAACGACAAAGATACACCTTAATCAAATAACACATATACTAGCAATGAGAGGATGAAAACGACTAGTGACCACATCTAGCTATCTATTAGCCTTTGCCTTACTAATAACATTCAGACACTCACCTTACTGTCCCCCTTAGTATCCTCCACAATACCCTCCAGAACCATGGTTATGTCCTCCTCCTTGGGGGGAGAGGGCCCTATGGTCTCTCCTTAGACTTCTTAGGTTGTACACCTACTAAGGTAGGTTCCCTAAGCTACTGCTACTACTACTGGTAGGTCCAATGCTGATAGGCTTGTTGATGAAGTATAAGTGATCACCTCTTCTAATATTGATCATCTTATGGTTGAAGTTGACCCCTTTACTGATGCTAGATTTAAGTTAATCAATGGTCCAGATAATTGCAAGTTTTATAGTGAGTAGGAATGCCTCTACAATCTCATCATAGATGATCCCAACCATAGAAATGACATATGAACTACCTCGATTATCCCATATGTTTGCTCTAACCACCCATTTGATCATGGTGAAAATAACTCAGAGGTCCACCTCCCTAAAACTAAAGTTGTTCTCCTGATCCTTGTGTCTCTGTCTTCCTCTTACCTAGAATGGGAGTATGCTTTTGCACCATTACAGTTGCAACACATGCCCGCTCAAACAACATGACCAAGTCCTAGAAAGGTACATCACCCATCATCCTTTGGATGCTAAAATGGAGTCCCTAATCAAACTAATAAACCATAATTGACTCACTAACTATTATATTAAATGCAAACATCAGTAGGTCTATGAACTATGCATAGTACTATTGTACTCTCATGCTCCATTGATTTAATTACATGAACTTATTACGATTATCCATCTTGAGGCTTTCTAGATAAAACTTAGTGTTGATCACGGTTTTGAATTCCTCCCAAGACATTGATGGTCTTCCCTGTGCATGATGACCATCACATCAGGTGTTTACAGCTTCCCAAAGAAAAATGATGTTATCCTCCCCTTTTTAGTAGGTGGATGATTAACAACCTTGTAAATCCTATTCAAGTCCCAAATATATCCCCCCAAAATAACCAAATCCTCATTACCAGTGTAGATTGGCGACTGATGTCCAATAACCCTTAAAAGTCAGTCCTCTCCAACACCCTCCTATGGGTAATACAGAGGTGGTGGTGGCGGTTGAGGATGAGATGGCAGTGGGGAGGACTAACAAACTCGATGAAAGCATCAAAAGCCTCCCTAAAACAATTAATGAGATCATTTTGGGCCACAAAAAGCTAATTGAAAGGTAGAAAATATGTTAGGACAAATATTCCTAGCTCACTAACACAAATTACACATAAGCAATTTCAAAGGCCATCTAGGCTACCCATTTTCTATTCATCATAAGATAATATGGATTTTCAAAGAATTAAGTTTTCAAAATATGAAATAGAATAATAAAGGAAAATAATGCATTGTTTGAAAATAAAATTATTTGAAAACAAAATAAGGATATTAAGACAAAAGATTTGATACCAATTTGGAATACCCTAAAATTTACTATTAAAAAATTCCTTTTCAGTGGAAGTGTAATATCAAAATAGCTGTGTGTTATTACTATACTCAATATAATTATAGCGTACTATGCCATTATTACATCAAATCTAAGGTAAAATTAGATAAAACATTAAGCATGATAGACAAAAAAAAATAAGACAACTTCATAAGTAAAGATAAGAGTTTGGAGATAACTTTGAGTATAATATCAAAATACATAAAAGGGAGACGTTTGGAGCTAAGAGTCCCATAAGATATTTAGACAGAAAATGATATCTGAATAACTTGATTCTACTTCCAACCCTAATGCATAAGATCACTACTACACATAAGGCATCATATACGGCAAAATCATCTAAAGGGTCATCATTGATCTACACCAAAACATTCAGTTTGTCTACTCATGAGAATGACCAACACCCATGAGAAGAATGACTAGTATGCTATGTATTTATTAAGGTATCAATATAACCAAAATAAGGGTACAAAAGAGAATAAAAATACACACAAGCTAGTAATACGTGATTTAAGGAAAACACAAATCCCACAACTGATTATTAGATATAAGCATAAACCATACATTTATTTACATTGAGTTAAGAGACCTCACTACTCTTAAACTTATGGAACAGACTAAACCACCTCTTAAGGCATAATACACTTGATCCACTATTATCATTTAATGGAACAAATCCAATGTATATAGAGGCAACATGGTCTAGAATACTATTCTTAAACCAATAGAATAGTCCTAATCACCTCTTAAGGTAAAACATATCTGAGCTGTTATTATCATCCTGTGGAATGGATCTAACACCTCAGTCCTTACTCACATAATATTTTATTTTAATTGATTAGTATCTTATCCATTAGTCTGTATCTCTTAAGTATTATTTCATTCATGTTGATTTTGGGTCCCACTATTCTTAATTTGGAACAAACTGATGTACCTCTCAAGGTATAATATTTCTAAGCTACTATTATCATATGATAGAATGGATACACAATACCTCAACCCAACTTAGGTATTTTTTACTTTAAATGATTAATATATTATTCATAGGTTTTGTATATCAAGATCATCATATGTGACTTATGTAGATATGCACAATGTATAATTAAAAACATGTAAATCACAACCACATAGTTAATAGGGAATTCTCTAAGGAAAAGGTCCACACTTCCCCTAAGAAAAAACAAATTTTATAAGGTAGCCATAACATCTCATTTTATTGCACTTATGCTACTCATCATCATCCCAATTATTTTAATTATCATACTAAGCATATTTAAATTTTGTTCCCCTTTTAAAATCACCAAAATTCTATTTTTAACCTTTATTAACTAATATGCCTTTCCCTCATAAAAAACCTCGGAATCTCATATTAGGAAATTTGTATCATACTCATCCACCAATTAATTCTTTTCCTTACGAAATAATTAATAGCACTCTCAAAACTTATCATAACATGAACATTTTTCATATTATCATCAATTGACCATAATGCCCTTACGATAGTTAAAATACTTATATTTCTCTAATGATTTTACTAATCGCAACGTCAACTAATTTCAACCTCTAATATTTATATGAAATATGTAACCACAATTATATGTATGCCAAGTATCTAGATTCATTCCAGCCAACATTATACACAAATGTATACTTTCATATTTTCCTCACTTTCAAGATCTTATATTGTAGCATTAATATAATCAATTTTTTTTTGCTAGAATGTATGTAGTTTATTAAAATCTAAATTCAAAGGAATATACAAGCAGATATCAAAAACAAGAGCAAAGAGAAAGATTAAAGGCAAAACAACTAAGCAAAGCAAAATACTCCTAGTTTAGATTATCTATACATTCCCTCAAACGAGTAAAAGATTTACAGTGTTGAAATCTCGTCATCCTTCCAGCCAAATATGCTATGATTTGTTTTTGAATGGTGTTAGGAGCTTGTGATTCATTTCTAAAGATTCTTCTATTCCTCTCCTTCTATATGTGATATATGGTGGCAGCAACTAAGGCACGGATGAATTATTTTCTAACTTTAGGGCCTCATCCTCTTGTAATTGCCTAGTGAGCAATATCTTGCCAATAAGTAATCTATTGTTGGCATCCTAATTTGGTCAGTAGGGGAACCCAAGCCAACCTAACAAAAGTGCAGTCCAAGAACAGATGAGAATGACTATCAACTGCACCATTGCAAAGCACACAAGTGGTGTCAATCTGCATACCATAAGCTTGAAGTTTATCTCGGGTTTGGAGATGATCCAAAATAGCAAGCCATAAAATGAAAGAATGCCTTGTGGGGGAGTGTTTATTCCACATAAATGAGTACCAAGGGACTCTGTTATGGAAAGGTCTAATTAAATCATAAATTATAGAAATAGAGAACTTTCCATGCTGTATAATGCATGACAAATGCGGTTGCTGGAGAGCCACTTGAGCAATGTCCCTGAGTCCCAGTAGTTTCTTGAGTATCCACGAAGCAGAATATTTCACCCTAGCATCCCAAATATTCTCCCTTTTGAGGTAGAATGCATGGATCCACTTTACCCACATTAGATCTTTTTTTGCAACTAAATGCCATATTAGTTTACGCATGGAAGCTCTATTCCACTATAAAAGGTTAATAAGGCCCAAACCCCCCTTTGTTTTAGGCAAGCACACTATTTTCCAAGCTACAAGAGCATGTTTTAGGGCATCAGAAATCCCTGACCATAGGAAATTATGACAGAGAGCATTAATTCCTATGAGAATGTGGATCAGAAGAAGGAAAATCATGCTCCAATAAGTCTACAAGCTAAAGAGGACATATTGAATTAGTTGCATTCTTCCTGCATAACTAAGTTAGTCTGGTAAGATCTCAATTGGGAAGTAAACTTATCAATGAGCGTATGGTAGTGTTTTTTAGTAAGATATCTAACATCAAGGGGAGCTCCTAGGTACTTAAAAGGCAATCCCGCTTTAGGTATGTGAAAAGATTCAAAAATCTCATCCTTTATATGCTAGGAACAACCACCTCCATAATACATATTACTTTTTGCTGTATTCATGGTGAGTCCTGAGATGTTGAAGAAATGAAGGTATTGAGAACTTTGAAACTAAATCATTCTTTCCATTCAAAAATAAGAGAAGGTCATCCGCGAACATAAGATTAATTATCTTTAGTTTTTTGCATCTAGGGTGAGGAGAAAAGGAAGGATTTGACCATAAATTTTGGAGAGAACGATTGAGGTATTCCATTACCAAGACAAAGAAATAAGGAGAGAGGGAGTCACCCAATCTTAATCCTCTTTTAGCTTAAAAAGGAGGATGCAAGGCACCATTAAACTTAATAGAGTAACTCACTGTGGATACACAAGCCATGAGGATCTTGACAAAATGGGGTGGAAAATGTAAGGTATAAAGAATCTTTTCTAGGCAATCCCATTTGACAGAGTCGTAGGCTTTCATCATATCTAATTTAACCATGATTCAAGGTGATAAATGATGCTGATTATAGCCCCTTATCAGTTCATTGGAAAAGGAGGATATTATCTGTAATAGACTCCAGTCAATAAAGGCATAATAGGCTAAAGTATGAGGGTAATAATAGTAGCTATAATTTTATAGAGGGTATTGTAGCATGCAATAGGATGGTAATCACCTAGTGTAGTAGTATTTGGAACTTTAGGAATCAGGTTAAGGGTAATAACAACCTCTAGGCATAAGACCTGTGGTAAATAAATATGAGATTACCACATATAAGTCTGTGCTAATAACATCCCAGGTAGACTTAAAAAAGTGTGCATTATAACCATCATGCCCTGGTGCTTTCCCATTTACTAAAGAGGATATTACAGTCTTCACTTCATCATAAGTAACAAGTGATAGCAATGAGTGTTGTTGTGTGACATTTACAGTGGCTCATTTGCAGATAAGTTCATAATCAAGGGAAGTGTTTGAGGGTACTAAACTCAAGAGGTGGTGATTGAAGTCCTGAAAGACTAAAAAGATCCCTACCTGGTCAGTGTGGATGATACCATCAGAGTCAGTTAAGGAATGAGTATGATTCTTCATTTTCCTCCCCTTCATAATGGCATTAAAGAATTTAGTGTTGTCATCTCCTAAGGCTAGAAATTGAATTCATGCTTTTTGATTATAAAACATCTCCTCACACTTGGCCAAGTGTTTTTACTTTTGGAGAAAATGTTGTTCTTGATGGTGAAGGTTTGGTTTGATAAGTTATGATTCAGATTAAGTTGAACTGCCTCCAAGTCCTCCTTGAGTTGTTGCACTAATTTGCTTATGCCACCAAACTTGCTTTTATTAAATTACCTTAGGGGGTGCTTTAACTGCTTGAGCTTTGTCATAATACCTTGAAGTTTATTAGAAGGGATTGTTGTGTGCCAGTGTGAACTTACTAAAGGGAGAAAGTCAGAATCTGTAGTCCACATGTCATAGAAGCATAAGGATGAGATGCCTTGGTGATTATTCTATTTGATTGAAAAAGTCACAGCAGAGTGGTCAGAAATGAAGGGAGTATGGAAATGAGCATAGGATCCCTCAAAATAGGTAACCTGATAAGGGTTGCAAAGGACCCTATCAAGCTTACACCAAAGCCTGTCCTCCCCCAATTGTCTGTTAGACTAGGTAAAAAATGCCCCTGTATATCTTAGAGCAGTGAACTGTAGTTGGGTTACACAACACCTAAAGTCCTTTATTTCTTGTATATTTTGATCACCTTGAATTTTTTCACTTCTATTTAACACCACATTAAAATCTCCACACAGAAAGCAAGGATGATTAGTAGGATGATGAAGGTGCAACCAATTCTACAACTCCTTTCTTAATTCTCCAGAGTTGGAAGCATAAGATGTGGTGAAGTACACTGAAGGTCTCCAGCAAGGTTCAAAATTTTACAGTAGATACCTTGTTCATGAGTGGCTAAAGGTAGGACATTCCAAGCTTGGGGATCCCAACCTA
The DNA here is from genome assembly GCA_039764185.1 of Tamarix austromongolica. Lineage (NCBI taxonomy): Eukaryota > Viridiplantae > Streptophyta > Magnoliopsida > Caryophyllales > Tamaricaceae > Tamarix > Tamarix austromongolica. Next base: position 37,610,946 of record CM077811.1, on the reverse strand, counting down.
ACCACACTTGGCCATTATAATGAGAATCATAATTATTAAGCCAACTCCAATGTGTCGTGGGCCCTTTGGTGACTTTCATAATATTGGTTTCTTTAACCCTAGTTTCAATCAAGCCTACTAGGGTTAATTTATTTCCTTTACACCAGTCTCTCACTACCTTTTTTTTGGGGGTCATTTAGTCCCCTTGTATTCCAACATCCAAACGTCATGAGAGATGAATGTTAAAATCAGCTAATGGGTGCATTAGTCCTGCTTCAACTCGACTAGTCATAAGTTTCCACTAAATATTAGTCTCTGATTTAGGTGGTAAAGGGTTACTGTGCTCAGTGTCTAGAGGATTTGCTACTAAAGGTGGCATGATCATAGCACTCCTTGATCTGGTTAAATGGGAGAGCCTACTATGTTATTAAATGTCCTTGAGTGTTGCTATGTAGGCTCAGTTATGATGATAGAGGTAGAAAGCTCGTCTTAGTTGCTATTGGTAGGGGTTGAATTCATCTAAGAAGATTCTATATGATTACTGACAAGAGGTTGTTCTGCTAATTTTGTATATCTTCTATCACTGACCACAACCCACTTCTTCTTAGGGCCATTGTGAGACGAGTATCTCAGACATTTATCAGCTGAATGGCCTGATTGGTGACATAGGGAACAAAAAGTGGGTTTCCATTCGTATTCAATCTTCTAACTAAGTAAGGAACCATCTGGTTTCTTAATATGCACAAGTTCAATCAAAGGTCTATGGATGTCAACTTCAACCAAGATTCTTACATAGGATATTCTTCCCTTCATAGTAGTAACAGAATCTATCCCAGTTGGTCTCTCAACACAACTACTGATTCTGATAATACTTTCATTAGACCAAATTGGCAGAGGCAAGCCTGGTAATTTAACCTAAAAGGGAAGGAATTGGAATTCAGTTTTATTGAATGCGAAGTCTGGGTGCCATTTTTTGAGAAGCAAGGGACGATTCATATAGGTCCAAATGCCAGCATTAAAGATGATATTGCAATCCTTTTCAGAATCGAATGAAAACAGGAAGTGTCCTTCATCATGTAGATGGATACGAGGCATTTTCACATGATTTCATGTGCTTCTAACAAATGATTCCATACGGGGGAAAGCAAGACGATGGCCACAAACCATACCCACAAGGGTGTGTTTCCGATACAAAGTTTCAGCATCCACATCCTGTTGCCTCAATTCAACCACAATTAGTCCTTCATGTACACTGGGGGTTGATATGATAAAGTATGTAACTGATGAGGATTTTGATTGGTTCACACAATTTCACACTAAGAAACACCAGAAGTTTGAATGGGTTCTTGTGCCTCATGAGATAAATCACCAAAAACATTCATATTTAGGTTTTGGGCCAACTGGTCAATATCTTTCAAAATCATATCGTTAGGGTTCCTCAAAGAAGATGGTGATTTAGCCAAGAACTCAAGCTGATTTTCTTCAACAGCAACCTTTATCGTAGGAGCAGCGGCTGGCTCTGGGATCGTCAATGGTGGATTGGCTACCGAAGAGGAAGGCAATAGCTGGCACCAAGGACTTCTCTTCTTTTTCACCATAGCCATGCATGTAGGCGAATTCTCTGTGCTACAGCGCGTTAAGGTCCAATTTTTGTTACTTTTGCTAAGAATTTTTTTTACCAAAAAGGACATCAATCTTAAGCACGTAAGCCTAACCTGGCTCCTCCAAGATGACCAAAAAGTCACCTACAAAACAAGAACAATATCAAATTAGAACTTAGGAATATATTCAATTGAAAAGTTAAGGTAAATGAGGTTGGAAATGGGGATAACAAAAATCAACAGGAAAGCTCAGATTACGTGGGAGTATGGTGGTGCTAAAGTGGACCATGAGGTATACTTGGAGGGAATCGCGAATATGCCAATGGGTATGTCAAAGGTGCATGGACAAAGCATGAAATAGATGCAAGGGTAAAGATGTCAAAATCATGTGTGGGTTCTGTGAGAGAGGCATGATTGGGATGTGCAAGAGTGCATGACTATGGGCCTCCATGAAATTTATATAGAGCATGATAGGGAGAGGGATAAAGGAATAATTTGGTTGGAAATGGTTGGTGATTACAAGGGGTAATGATACGGTGGTAGTAGGTGTTGGTTTTCCAAGGAAAAGGTGGTGTTTGGTGGTTGGTGGTGGAAATTGGTGTGGATAGTGGATGGTAGAGACAAATAGAGAAAGAAAGGAAGAAGGGGAAGGTATGGGTTCTTGGGCTTGTTTTGCTCGATGTTAATGGAAGGAGTGAGGGATTTAGTTGATGGAATAAATGAATTAGGGCTTGAAATAGGTATACATATACATATATATACATAGTGCGCATGGGTGACGTGAATTGGTAGAAAAGGAAAAGGCAAGGGGCACATACATGGGTAGGGGAGCATGATCAGGGAAAGTTTGGCAAAATTTTCAATGATAGATACCATATATTGAAGGAGGGGATGATAGAGTCAAAATATGATAAGTTGAAGGAAAAAAGAAGAAAAACATGCAAGGCAGAAAATGGAAAAAAGAAAATTTTGGCAAAAGAGAAAAAATAAAAGGAAAAGAAGAAAGAAAAAAGGAAAAAGAGATAAGTGTGGAATTATGATTAATATTAGGTTAAAAATCATGATTAACAAAATTATGTAAGATTAAAATATTAATCATACAGAATTCAGGTCAAATTACAATATAAATTACCTAATATAAAGATTAGGATTTGGTTAAGCTAAGAATTAATCAGGATTAAGTTTAGATAAATTTTAGGGTATTAATAAAATCATCATATATATATATATATATATATATATATATATATATATATATATATATATATATATATATATATATATATATATATGCATATATTATTTTTCCATTGTGGCCTTAGCATGACTTTTGATGATAATAGCATCAGCTATGATTTTGGTTATTAAAAAAACATTATTCTTGATATTGAGTTTGGTTTATGGATTTTTATATCCTAAATGCATATTAGGTATAGCTAGATTAAATTAAACTAGTATTTTATTATTATTTACTCTCACCATTGCAACCGTTGACTATTTTTCCAATTGGTTAAGGACTTAAATAATCAACTAGTTCGATTAGTCAACTAGATTATCTCAAAAAAGTAAACTGGTTTGTCTAATATACAAGATATAATTGTTGTGTCTTTTCCAAAATTGGTCCACTAGTTTGTGGGGATAGTCAACTAGTCCCTTGGGATATATTTGTGCTTTCTTAATATTAACGATATATACAAGCCTTAGTCTTGATCTTGGTTTATAAAAATTACCTCAAATTATTTTATTTAAATGATGCAAACGGTGGGTTTGCGTTTGGTGTTATCACTATAAACACCTTAACGATTAATAATCAAGGTTAGATTGAGTTACATGTTATCAAAATTAAACACCATTATGGAATAATAATTGCATATTATATTGTGTTATGTTTTACCACAATAAATAATATTTAATAATATGATAAAAGAGTTTGTTTGAGTCTATATTCTCCAATTCTTGAGATATTTAGTCGAGAGAAAGTAGGTGGGTTTCCCTTATGTTATTTTATTAATACCTTTCCCTTCACTATTAGATTGGTCATTGTTAAGAGATATATTTACTTGTAGTTTACCAACATCACATCAATGACCAAGCTAGATAGGTTAAGTATCCCATGTACAAGATCACTTGGCATATGTATGGCCATATCCAATGGGTATGCTACATCATATGTTATTTGAGACTTTGTGATAGCTATATCCAAGTGTATGGTAAGCGTCATATCCTTTTCCAAGCTACTTTGATGTATTCCACCCAATGTGGTATTTGTAGTATATCATTGGTTTGTCTTCAGCGTAATCACTATGAGCACCAGTTTTTGAAAGCTACCATGTCATTTGTGTGTTCATGGTGGATAGTTAGACGTAGTTGAGGTTCTTTTTTGAGATTCATGAATCAATTCTATGTTATCATAATACCATGTTTGGTATCTTTTGCATGATATCTTATCTTTTGTTATAGCATGACCTCTATATGTAGTATGAGTCTTTCTATATGCTTAGAGTAGGTTTGTTTTACTTCGTAAGTTAACATATTGATGCTACCTTATTGTGGAAATATAATGGCCTCAACTCAACTTAGGGCTTTTTTGGAACTAACTATTGAAAGTAGTTATCCATCACAATTAATTATTCCTAACTCCCAACCAAAAATACTTCCCTTACCTTATTTCTAGAATCTAGTAGAAATCTTTATGAAACATATACATGTGTTTCAAGGACACAATTGAATGAAATGTTTAAAAGACTTAAAAAAGAATAAGTAAGGGGAAGATAAGCTAAAAAAAGGGAAAAAAAACTTGAGGTACTGATATGGAATGTAGGAGGTGGAATGTATGACCACTAAATCCCTATGCGAATATACACCTAATTTTCTAAAAAATGACATAAGTGAAGGAAAAAAAAAGATGAATTCTAACTTTTATCCTTTCATATGTTTCAAAACGAAGTAGTGAAAATGATGTGAAGGCTCAACATGTTGCGATTTAGCCTATATGATGCTAAATGGCATATTTTGAAGATGTCTATAGGAGTTTGAAATTGCAAGAAAAAACTCTAATATTAACATAATTCTACTAGGTTTAATGATATTTTTTTCTTTTTTTACCTTTTATTCATTAACCATTAGACATAGGCTCATTATAACCCTTTTTAAACTTTAATTTGATTCTTGAGATGGATAACCTTGATTTTTCGCATATTAGTCACATGAATCAAGCATGTTGTTTGATCCATTAGGCAAGTTGTCGGTATCCTTCATGAGGTTTTGTCCACATAAATATAAGTCTTTCTCCATGTTGTATGAAATTTACTTGTTGTGCGTTCACCTTGTCTCTCACATACTTGAGTGAATGTGCTTACAAAATTTAGCTTTGATTCCGAGAGAAGAAAAGAGAGTATAACCCTTATGAGTATGAATCAAGACTATTTGAGATTTCTAAGTAAGATAATACTAATTCCAGAAATCTACCATTATTTACAATAAAAAATCTATAATTTAATTATGTTGAGTTCATGGACCCTACTATTAGTAAACCAATGAAACGGTTTGAAGCACCTCTCAAGAATAACACACTTGAGCCACTATTATTGTCTGGTGGACTAAATTCAACACCTTTTTGGGAAAAATGCATCAGATGACTATTATTAAACTAGTGGAACAATCTAAAATACCTCTCACGGAAAAATGCACCCGAGTCACTATTATCATCCAGTGGAACGGACCAAAGTCCTAACTCACATAATCTTTCACTTTTAGTGATTAATATCTTATTCATTATTATTATCTCAAAATCATGTTCTAGTTTATATTGAGTCTAGGAAGCCCACTATTTTTTAACCAGTAGAATGTTCTATAGCAATACATGTGAGCCACTATTATCGCTTGGTGGAATGGACATATAACACCTCAGCCTTGACTCACATAATATTTCTCTTTAAATGATTAGTGTATTATTCAAGGTGTTACCTCTCAAGTCCTCATACATACACATATGTAGGCATTAAAAACACAAAGTTTCTAAACATAATAATTTGAAGCATACGAGGCACACCTATGTGAATACCTACACACTTCTCTAAGGGAACGACCACCCCTCTTAAGGAACCTTAATTTTCATAAGCTAACCATAACTTCTTCCTTAGTACTCATTTTTATCACAATTTTCAATAACCATCATTAAAATATTTTTTAATATCATACCCAAGAATATTGGCCTAACTCCAACGTTTAACATATGCCATAATAGCTTACACTTCAGGTTACTATTCATAATTTTTCCCAAAATTTTAATTTCATAAATTAAGCATAAATCTTCCCATAGGACTCACATGATGATAAAATTAAATAAAAAATTTTTGAAATGACACTACTAACAACATATCTAAAATTCAAGGTCTAGCACTAGCATTCTACACATGTGATAATGAACCTACCTTTAGGTTTACTATTCCCACATTAGCCATTTTTATTTATTTATGGACCTTAGATGATTCATACTCACTAAAAATATTAAAAATAAGGTATTTAGTATATTTATAACCATTTAACGGATTATAATACCAAAGATATAATTTTAAACCCATATTAACCACACCCCTATAACAAGTAAAAATGCCCATTTTCTTAAATAAAAAAAAAAACAATAGGACCTAATATGGATGGTTCCCAAATTTCATTATATCATCATGATACTACTTAACACATTATTTAACATTATTTCATATCTTTACAACTATATGAAAATACCATAGGTCACATACTCACAGTTAGTGTTACAAAGTGAGATTTATCACAACAACAACATTTAAGGGCATGCTTTTTACATATTCTCACTTACATAGATTTGATACCACAACATCATACTATTAAAATGTCAGTATAACATTATCACCATAATAATATCGAATATGAGATATCATACAAGACACACTCATTATACACAAAAACCTTAGTTACGACATATATCCTTATCAAAGTATCTCTAGTCTTTATGCACATATATTTAGGTACCTACTCCAAAACCATAGGAATAAAAATTAATTAAAAATAAAACATTAGAACTCAAGGAATAAATAATGAAATATAAGGAAAAAGGAAAGTGGAAAGGGGAAGAAAAACCACGCTAAACCAAGTGAATAGGCTATGGTTGAAGGTTGCACCAATAATGATGGAGACACTTGTTGTCATTGCAATGGAAGGGGGGAAAGACAAAGAGGGATATAGATTGGGGGAGGGATCAGTGGTGGAGGATTCATCAAAGGGGAAGGGAACAATGGTTTCTATCAAAGAAAAAAAGGGGGATTGGTGGTTGTTGTAGAAGCAAGGGGTCAGTGGAAATGGTTATAGCTTGGGGCTATGCTATGGCTTTTGGGGTTGGTGGTAGGTTGTAACCTACAACAATGGTGGTCATTGTTTAGGGGATGGCAGTGATAGGGGGATTCGTTAGTATGGAAGGTATGGAGCTTGGAAATGGTGAGGCAGGGATAAAGGAAGAGAAAGAAGATATAGAAGAAAGGAGAAAGCTCTGGTGCTCAACAATAATGGAAATGGACATGAGAGAAGGGAAAGGAGAGGTATAGCTTGTGTGTACAGTAAAGGAGATAAAGTGGAGGCATGAGGATATATTTATAGAAGAGAGTGAGGCATATGAGGTTTAACATCAGGGGTTAGTGTGGGTTAGTTTTATTGCAGCATGGTTAGGGAGAATGGAACGGGTTATTGGTGCAGGGCTATAGGGGTAGGTGGCTAGTGTAGTACAGATGTATAATTAAGAGTTCATGGCCAAGAAGGGTAAAAGGATAGGGATATAGGTCATGTAGGAGGAGATCGGCATACGTATAAGGGGAAAGAGGATAAGGGACAAACCAAGGTGGGGAGAAATGGGGAAGAAAAAGAAAGAAAATAATTTTTTAAATTTTTGTGTGTTAGGTTTAGAGTTAATACTGGATTTTAGATTATGGATTAGGATTAGGCTAAAATTAACTTTGTAGTTATTCAGGGTTAGGGTTAGGTAAAAATATAAAATAATCAAAATTAAGAATAGATAAAATTTTAGGGTATTACAAAAATTATCTTGATAAGATGCTTATCGAGAAATGTATCTAATTATCTAATTGGCACACTTTTGAATATGCTAAAAAAAACAGAGATAGCATCAATGCTCAATTGGACTTGGTTGATATGGGTATCAGAATATAATTAAATCTAGAGAAGGTGGGAAATATAATTTTCTTTTACCTCATGCATGTTATACACCTTCCTAAAAAGATAAGATCTATTACTATAAGTGCTTACATGGAGTGAAGGTTATGGAAGGATACTCATCAAATGTCAAGAAACATGTTTTGATTAAAGATTTGAAGTTAGAGGGTATGAATACTCAAGATCATCATATTTTCATTCAAGAATTATTTCCAATTGATATGCCTTCTATCTTACAAATTTGGGTTCGAAGTGTTGTCACCAAATTTTTTTTTCAAGGAACTATGTAGTAATTTTAAAGAACCTACAAGACTGAACAAATTGCAGGGTGAGATTGTGATGATATAATGCAAGATTGAAATGTATTTTCCTCCATCATTATTTGTAACCATGACTCATTTAACACTTCACGTGGTTATAGAGGTTAAATTATATGGGTTTGTTCATTTACATTGGATGTATCCATTTGAAAGGTATATGAAATTGTTTAAAGTATATGTGAGGAATCCAATCAAGACTAAAGGTTGTATTGATGAAAGTTATCTAGTGGAGGAAGCCACAATTTTTTTATGAGATCTTACCCAATATTAATACAATAGGTCTTCTTAAACCATGACATTCAAGTATAGAGGAACAAGGAAAATGGTGCAAAGGGTTTCGCATGGTTATCATTGATGATGATCAAATGTTTTTGTAAGATTATCTCTATGTCCTTTGTAATAGAGAAGATGGTCAACCATATGTAGATCAACATATGGATAATTTAAGGGCTTCAAATATATCTAGAAGCAAGAAATGGATATCAGATAGCTACAATAACTTCTTTTCAATAGAAGGAGAAACAACTGGATGAGTTGAGGATCACAAGAGTCAATCCTTAGGAGGTTGGATAGTATATCATCATATTCATAATGTCCATTTCAACCCTACACATCTAGTGTTCCTGAAACCTTTCTAGAAATTAATGAGGAAATATACTACATTATGCTCTATGTATTTGAATGTAATTTTTGTTAGTATTAACTTCAATCTTTTAACAATTAATTATAAAGTCAGAATCCTTGTGACTTATGAGTCATAGAGGATGGGCTTTATGTTCACAATCTTGAATGTATTCACAATCTTTTTACAATGTACTTTATTTTATTTGCTAGTGCATTTATTGAGTCCAACTTAACCCTTTATACTTGGTCATAGGGGGTTAATAAATTTTGGGTCTCAATTAATAATGCCTTTGAGGTATATATAATGGAGCCAATGCCACTTAATGTGGCATATAATCGTGAAGAAAAGTATATGCATGTATTGTGCTTACTAGCAGGGCAATTTATTTTATGGCCGAGTTATCGTGTAATTATTAAGGATGAGGTAATCCAAACTTTTTTAATTCTATGTTACATTCTTATTATTTAAGTGATAGTATACAATCTAATAATTATTTTATCCACTCTTTCTTACTTACTTAGGGCTTCCATATTATATAAAAAATAATTAGTAAGAGGGAAAAAGGTATGGAGTATGTAGAAGGCCAAAACTCCTTAGGAATGAAAACAATAATCAATCATCATAAACTATCAACTCAATTTAGATTGTATTTGGATACGACACTAATTCTATTAAGATTACTCTTCTAGTGGATTTACACATAAAATCAGAACATGTGAATATCTGGATTGCAGCAGAGGATATCCTACAGTTGTTACAAGGTAAAATGTTACAATATTAACATATAATAGAATACACGAGGCAATTTAAATAATTTAATGTTTGAATTTATTTTAATTATTAGTAGGAAGTAATATTTTGATACTAAATATGTAATTTATTTCTTCATGGTCATAGGTTCTTGAAAGATAATTTATTATCTGATGTCTTAAACAGGTCTGATGTATAAAGTTTTTTATGCTTATACATGATCTCCAATTCCAATGATGATATTGAACGTGTTTCATATGTGGTTAACGCAATAAAGATGGCTCCATAGTCCCTCTTATTTTCTCAATTTTCCTTTAACATGTATTGGGTACTAGTGATATTATAGCCATCTTTAGGGGTCTACATATTGGATGGAATCAATTGATGGAAATCCTCATTATTATCTAAAATTTTTTTTCAACGGTAAATATTTATCTATATAACATAATTAATTAGAATCACACACACACACACACACACACACACACACACATATATATATATATATGGATAACACGGATATTAGCATTTAATGTAATATATCAATAACTAAGAATTACTTAAAATCAAATAGAGGAGAAGGTTAAAAAATAACTAGAAGGGAAAGCCCTCAATGTAATGATGCAACAAGAAATAAGACACACAAGGAGATGAGAGATGGTGGAGGTGCCAAGGAAAAGGAGAAATATTTGGCTAAAAAGGACAAAGAATGAAGGGGAGTAATGAAAATATGTTCTGTTGGGAGGAATAAGTTGAAATGAAGAAGTCCAAAGCTAAGGAAAGGGGATTGGTGGTTATAGGGGAAGCAAGGGGTAGGAAATCGATACAAATGGCTGAGGGAGGAGGGAGGTGGTTCCAAGAAAACTACCTATGGTGGGGGTGATGTGCGACACTTTTGGCTAAAGCTAAAATGGGGTGGAAAGGAGGAAATGCATGATGATGTGGTGGTGGTTTCAGTAAGAGTTACAGAGGGTGGGGTGAGAGAGTGGTGGAAGTGGATGGAGCTAGAGGAATGTGACCTATGATGGTGTGCATTGTGGATAAAATGGTGAAAATAACGGGTGACGGTGGTGATCGATGGGGTTTTTCTCTAGCTTGAAGGGCTCGGGAGGAAAGAGAAGAACATAGTTTTCACTTGGGGTCGATGCATGACACAAAAAAAATGAGAGGAGGAGGGGTTTAAATAGGATGTTGGTGTGAAGAGGAGAATAGATCAAAACATAGGGAGGGAAACATGGAGAAGAGGGAGGTATGGTGTGAAGGGCAAAGTATAGAAAAACATGAGGAAGGAAACATGGAGGAAAGGAAGCTATGTTATAGGGGTTTGGTTACAATCTAGTATAAGATAAGGGTTATGATTTGTAAAGATTAACCACGGCAAGTGGTTAAGGCGCAACAAGGACGTTGCTTTCTTTGAGTGGGGGTGAATGTAATACCTCAAATTTAACGGAGTGTTATAAGAATTGATTTGGCTACTTATATCAACATGGTATACCATCCTTTTGGTGATTCCATCCTAATAACTCTACATTTAATCATGATGGCTGTGGAGCAATTTTAGGATGGGTGACCCTCTTGGGAAGTTTCATAAATTTTCTGAAAATTTTATGGGAAGCACGTGAGTGAGGACAAAGTGCGCTGAAAGGACTAGTGTTGATCTGTAGGGCCAACCGATCAATTCGAAAGTGCTCCAAGGTAGCCCATACATTGTCATATCAAGTCGGGGTGTTACAACTAGTAGTAGGGTTACCTGAGATCGGTAAGAGTCTAACCTAGGATTAATTTAATAACCTAAATTATATATTTTATCCTAATTAAATTTATATCTAATATGTCATAATAATACACATATTAATAGCACATTTAGTACAAATCCTTCTAAAATAACTATCATAATCAATTACACATAATTATCAATTTATGATTAAGGATTCTAAAATAAGGTATTAACTTTTGTCATAGGACCTCCAACAATAACCCTAGTCTAAGAGCATGAAGCATTCATAGAGATAACATAGGATAAATGATAGTATGTTTTGTTCACAAAAATAAGATCCACACATAGTGTAATACCTTATTTGTAAAAACCCAAATTTTAAATATCCTAAACAATATGATTATTTTGTATAATTAATCATATAAATTATAGGGTTGCATGTCCTATTATTATGTGTATTATTATTATTTTATATTGATAATATGGAATAATAGATTAAAATTTACAATAAAAAGATAATAATAATAATAATAATATATTAATAGGGAAAAAATTATTTAATAATCTCTTAAATTTAATTGTTATTATTTATTTACTAATTTAATTAATTTTGGCTCTAATAATTTTAATTTTTCTTTAAATCCCTTATTGCGGCCCAACTAATTGGTTGGTTCTCAACCAAACCGGTCCCTATTCAACTTCCCTTAGCTTTGGTGTTTCCCATACCTTTAACCTTTTGTATGGTACTACACTATAAGATTGCATTACACCACTCTTGTTCATTCCTTTTCACAAGAAAAACCAGCCTTGCCTCACTTGAATCCTTTACTTGTCCACCAAACAACCCTACACTGCTTTGTCACATCACTAACCCCTTAGCCTTGTTCATCTGGTTCTTCTCTATCCTGATCTGTCCTACTTGATTGGCTTCTCTTTTCTATTCTTCTTCTTCTTCTGATAAAACCCATCCTTCCACTCCCGCTTAACTATGCAATTCATACCTTCACCTATATTCTTTTCTTTACTATATTATGCTATCACTTGTAACCTATTCCCTACACTTCAATCAACCCTTGCATCGAGTGAGCCAACACCCCTTCATTTTCCTTCTCAATCAGCTGCTATTGTTTTCCTTTTATCCCCTACATTTTTTTTCTTCATGACCTTCCTGGCATTTTTTTTTTGTGTAGCATGTTGCAAACAACTATCACCATCGTAGCATCCCAACACAACACTATCCTAATCTTATGTTCTTCTTTCGTTCTATAATCTATTTCGTCAACAACCAGTATTGTGATCCCTTATTTTCGTCTCTCTACCATCACCTTGATCAGGCACTAGCACCATTCATAACCTAATCATTCACTTCTAACCTTATCTTTCCCAACCTATCTCGTTGAGCATATCCCTTATCAAGCTTCCTCGATCAAGCTTCAGCAAGTTGTATCCCTAGAACCACCACAATCAAACTCCATTGCAACTCAATTTGGCCCTATCTCACTAAAAAAAACTTTAAGTGTTCTGCCCCACTACAGCCTTGCGCCTCTCTCCTATTATCTATTAGCCCAACACATTTTCCAACCTTCAAGTCACTATCATCGACCCTTGTATCATTGAACCACACCACCACCGCAAAGCCTCTTGGCACTAATCTTTGTTATGTACAACACTAGCAGACTAGCTCCCTAGCAATGCACCTTGATTAACCCATCCAAGGCCCCTCTTAGTTATGTAGCTACCTTATGTAAGCTCCAACATGTAGTGCAACCTTCCAACAACTTTCTACAGCCTTGTTGTGAGTTGATCCAACCTCACCAACTTGAGGTTTTTGCATGTAGGAGTCATGTTGTGCGAAGTGTCCACCAATATCATCCTTGACACATGTACAACTCCCTTGTCTTAACCACCTGCCTTCCTATTTCTTCTTATTTTTCTTTTATCCTTGACTCCCCCAACCCTTGTTGCACCCCAACATGAACCATCAACCCAACACCCTTTACCTTGGTATGATTTTCTTAATATTGGTTGTTATTAATTTGTTAATGATATTGCTTCACTACCTTTAATTATCTTATAATATATTATTGGGTTTTGTTAAGGAGAAGGTGAAAAAGGAATATTAGTAAAGGCACAAGTTTAGAGGATTAAGTATTATTTATTTTATTTTTTATGGGGAAGCAGGTAAATCTAGCTACTCCGTAATAGTAGAAATTAGATACAAATATGATATGTGTATTTTTATAATAGAACTATGTTAGGTTAACGTTATAGAAATTTTTATGTGTAAAAGCATGTAATATTATAATTCTATGTGTAATTTTATGATTTATAAAATAATTTATGATAGCAAGTTAGAAATTAATTATTATGTATGATTTGGTAGTATTTAAAATATAAGGATGTACACATATGCCAATATATGAAATGTTTCTAGAAATATGATGCATGTATAGGGTTTGGGTTTGAGTCAAAATATTTTCCTTAAAATATGCTTGACATGCTAATGAATTTAATATAGTCCCTATATATTTTAGACATATTTCGATGTATAGCATGTTGATTTTCGAGCATGATCAAGATTCATTTTAGATGATTTCTTATCTAATGTTCTAGGCATAAAAATATAAGTTTTCATTTACCATGATTCATATGAAAATTTGTAATATCATATTAGCATGAAAACTATAATATGTTTGAAATGCATGCTAGGGTTTTACATGCGTAATATGTTAGATTCACGCTTAGGTGTAATATTATATTTTTTATATCATTAAATTTACTCGTATGATAAATATTTTTTATTTTTATTCTTTGTTCTATTCATGAAAAATATCCTTTAAAAATAAATTTGGTGATAAATTGGATAAAAATGTGGTAACTTGGGTTTTTGGGGATATTTTGGTTATTTTGACAAAAATGTTCCTTAAGGTGAATAATTGTACTAAGTTTAACTTAGTAGATTGTTAGATTGACTTAAGCATTGAATTTTACTTGAACATAGTCATTAACCTTAGGGTTGACTTAAATAATTGAAAATAAATAAATAAAATGGTTACTTATGGGAATGAATATTGTTATGCATTATGTAATAATTGTGATCACCTCATGAAAGATTAATATTTAAAGTGGAAGACCTAGAGTTTTGTATCGGTTTCTCCTTAGGGTATGCTTGGGATGAGGGAAATAAATTAAGGGGGAATGATTAAGGGGATAATAATTAAGAGGGAAAATTTATCCACCTTTGTTGTTTGGTATAAAAGGGTAAATTATTCTAGGGAATATTTTTCTTATGTTTGGTTTAGGAGAAATAACTTATGTTAGAATAATATTTTCTTTTACTTCATTAGCATGAAAAATTAGTAATATTTTTATCAGATATAAAATATAAATAATTATTTATCACATAAATCAAAATTTAATATATTACATTTTTTAATTTAATTTTTATAAATCAAAATAACATATTGCAATAACTAAAAAAATCTATGAAAGAGACTACTCAAGATATATTGTAACAATATTTGAAATAAGACATTTACAATTAATTCATACTTATAGAGTAATATGAATAAAAATTAATCATGAATGTTATTAATGATTAATAATTATAGAAATGTGGTAGTTGGATATTATTAATGAGGATATAAGAGTAAAAGCATATCATAATTTAAATATTTGGTAGGAAAAGAAGAAGACATACTTATAGAGTAATAATTGAAAGTAGATAATATAAATAATATGATTAAAAATATAATATACAAAATAAAAAATTAAAGTTATAATATCAAAAAAAGAAAATTATGGAATATTTGTAAAAAAAAATAATAAAAAAATACTTGTAGAATTAATTTAATAGTTGCTCTCTTTTTCTTTTTGTTTTTACCGCTCCCATACAGTAAGCAGGGCAGGGACGAAGCCAGAACTTTATTTTCATGGGGCCAAAGTTAGGACTTCAATCCTATGGGGTCATTATATAATAGAATATATAAATATAACAGATAATAGTATAAGTAATACTGAATAATCCTTCAAATTTTAATAAATATTACAGTGTAAAATAATAAATTTTGATTATTTTTTAATAATATTTTTAGATAAAAGTTATAAAAAGTGAAAAATTTGCTGGAACCATGGGGTCAAGTGACCCCATGTGTTCTTAGCTGCCTCCGTCCCTGAAGCAGGGAGTACTAGCGAAGATATTATTGCGAATATCAAAATATCCATTGCTGAAGTCAAGACAAAAAGGAGGGAGTATTGGATTAGCATCAAAGATTGCAGTATCATATTCATGGTACAACTAACTAACTAGCGGAAAGCACGGCATTGATTGGCCCGATAGTCGTGGTTTTCCGACTGAAAATGGAAGCCTTTGGCTTTTTGTCAGAACACGAGAGAAGAAAATTACCCAACAGTGCAGTCGGGAAATAAGTTTCCCTCATCCAAAAGTATAATTTTACCCCCAAATAAATTTCTTCCCATGCCAAACATAAAAAAAAAAAGGGAAATAATTTTCCTTGTAATTTTTATACCAGCTTTACCCCCATACCAAACATAACCTTAGGGGTAGTTAACATGAGGATGAGTTTTAGCCTTCAATTTGATTTATTTTTCTAGTGTGCCATAATGTCCCATCAAGGTCCTAATCTACTCTAATTAATTCTCTAAACTTAAGGGGTATCGATATTTAAGGGTTATGTGACCTAGGAGGTATAATGGTATTGTGTTGCATATGTGTGCCAATATGACCAAATGTACATTAGTGTCCCTAGATTCTAAGATATAAAGGTGTTGTGCTGACTACTTGTGCCAAAATAGCTGGGTATACATTAGTATCATCGATTTAATATCATCTCACCTCGAGTAAACTAAATAATCAGGAAGTAACATTATTTTACGCCATGGGTATGTGTTGGATTGTTAGCTAATAGTGTCTTTGTGTAATACCTTTGCTATTTGGAACTATTTTGGTATGGTTGGTCAAGAGAGCCTTAGTGCACTACCCTTTTAGTTATGGATTTTGAGATGGTGGTGAAAAGGTTAAGTGTGTTAGCATAATGAGCATGAGACATTACTGATATATATACAACAGATTTATTGTATATTGTTTTGGCATGTGTTCTTATGTTTAAAGTATGTTTTCAGCTATTATATGTTGATGTACAATGTAAGCATGATACCTCTTTGGATACATTGTGGTTTACTCATTATGAGGAAGTTGTACTAATACTATCACTTTTAGGTTGTTACAGGTTTAGTGGTAACTTGGGTTTGAGTCAAAGAGTTTAGGGTAACTTGATATCCCTTGATCTAGAATTGTGTTTTGTTCTTGATGTCCCTTTTGAGAGTTCAAGTATTGTAAAACCCTTTTGCATTGTATTTGAAATCTCTCTATCTTGTTGTTGGTTTATTTTGGTTTTGATCTTAACTTTAGATTAGGTGTTGACCACACCTAGTCTACGTATTCAAGGTATTTTACCCTTGAAACAAGCATGAGTTAGGCAATTGTCATACCTCTCTTTGTATTGGTTATGAGTAACACCTAATATTTTGTATAATCGAATCCGCTAAAACATCATTTTTTACTAGTAAATTTAAGGGTGTTATACACAACTTAGCAATTAAACTTTAGGTATTGAGAGTCATGCTCTCCATTGTAACTAATATTTGCATTCAAAATATTATTCTTCAATATGATCATTTGGCTACCATTAGCTTTATTAACCATGCAAAAAAAAAATCACTCATTTCTTTCTTATTATTATGGGTTATAGGGACTTTTTGAAAGCATTTTCTAAAGCCTCTATCCAACATGTGTATCAAGAAGCAAATCAAGTAGAGTACAAGTTTACAAATTGAGGAATCAACTTGGATGTAGACTTCAAGTTATTTGATATTTGCCCCACCCCTTTTGAATGTACTATATGATGACATTTTAGGGATTCCAAGTCCTCACGATGTAACATTACTCCCATTTTAATTATATGAATGTTTTCTTTACCCAAAAAAAAAGGTTCATATTAGTATTAAAATAACAGATGTAATTTTTATATTATTCATGAAACTATAACCTAAAAATTAGAGGAAGCCTTAATCAATTTCTTTTCCAACATGCCTAAAGTTGAATACCCTTTTTTTTTTTACCATCAACCCAAACTAAAACTCCATCCTATCAAGAGACATAACAATGCACTTTCTCATTTCTTAAATGGGCCACTAATCTTCTTCTTGGGCCCTATACTGCAATTAGTAGATAGCTAATATCGATAAGTTGATAGCAAATTAGGTTACTCGGTTTGACAAGAGAAGAA
Organism: Tamarix austromongolica; assembly: GCA_039764185.1. Lineage (NCBI taxonomy): Eukaryota > Viridiplantae > Streptophyta > Magnoliopsida > Caryophyllales > Tamaricaceae > Tamarix > Tamarix austromongolica. The sequence goes on along the minus strand of CM077811.1, from coordinate 37,593,445 downwards.
TATTAGCTATTTATATTAAATTTTTTGATAATATTAGTTGATAGCGGTAATTATTAGCTAATTAAAAGTATAAATGATTTTTTTAATTAGAAATAAGCTAATTCAAAATGCTCATATTTTAAGCTTTTTCCAAATGAGATTTTTTCATCCTAAACTTCTAATACTAAATTTTTTTTACCAAATAATTACTTGTATGGTACATCCATAGGCCATAGACACCTAATAAGGTGCATATGGTTTTATTTTATTTTATATGTAACCATATCCAAAATGTGTACGGTATAATTTTTTTATAAGAATGCACATCTAACAAAGAGAAAACATATTATAATGTGTAATTATTATTTTAAGAGAATCATCATATTTAAAGCATGTATTCGTATTATAAAATATCTCGTATTAAAAAATATGTGAATGACAAGTCTTCGCGTTATGAAATATGTGAAAGACATGTATTATTGTTAGGATGTATATTTTTATTTAGATTTGTAGTTATATTCTTTAATATATGTAGCTATATTCTATACTATGTGTATTTGCATACATTTTATAAGAGGTGTGTGTATATGCATATTATTATAAATGTTTTAAAAGATACGAATTTATATATACTTTGCATGATGTGTATTTATATATATTATGTAAGAGGGCCAAGATACTATAGATTTCCTTAGATGTGAAAATTAGTCTGTTTCTTGCCTATCGAACTGTTGCCATAGCCTAGCTAAAATGGCATCCCGACGAGATCTGCCAAATTTTATGCCTCACGTCACAAGCATACCTTTGAACAGCAGAAGCGAGTCCTAATGGTCAATGAAGAAGTTCGTCATGGCCGCGCTATAGAAGAGATACTCGGTTGCTGATCAATTTTCTCCTACAGGAATCGATCTTTCTTTGTCATGCCTAAATCCATGATTGGATAGGGATTCTTTGAAGCATAGGAGGATAATATAATTTGTAAGGGACGGTCGAATAATACGTGGGCTCTCCCTGATGTTGGGGAACAGTTCATCTATTTCTCGGATGGGGCTTAGATCCACTAACGAGAGTCAATGACAAGTTCCCTCCTCGGCCCATGCATAGAGCAAATGTTATCTGGCAGCTTAATTAGTTTGAGGTTGACGATGATAATCCAAAAACTTGGGAGTTGTGATTTTCCGTTTGGGAAAATGACATAATGAAATAATTCAATATATATTAGCTTCTTTGGATATTTCTTTTTCATAAAATGTTGAAATATATGACAAAAGGTTTGAGAACAAAAATATCATGGAGAAAATGGAAGCCTACAACTTACATCAATGAAAAGAAAAAAGGATTGAAGGAAAACCCTAAGGATCATGATTCAAATAGAACACGCAAGACCTCATGACTTCCTTAAGCCAAAACATATAAGCAAGAACATAGGTCCACATATGCTCTAGTTGAAGCAACATACCCTTACACAACACATCTTATTATAACACCGATACTAAAGTAAAAAACCTAAGTAATAACTATTCCTTACTTAGTTACCATGGAGGTCCAAGAACAATCATTCAAGGGCTCGGCTTATCTATTACTCTCGTGTACCAAATACTATTTATAAGAACCTATTCCTACTATTTTAAGAGAGACACAATTTTCACATCATAAACACTCTCTTCTTCTATTTGACTCTCTCTACCATTGATACTTAACCTAAGCCCACGTGATTATATAAACCCATATTTAGTGGGTATAAAACTGCATCAAAACCTCTCAACCATATTCCTTCTCACTATAGACTTAGCCAAAGAAAGATCAAAAAATGCCTTGATGAAGCTCCACACATATGGCACTAGACCAAATCCACTCCACATCACCTTAAATCCAAGTAATTCTTACATGAATCCGACTCATGGGGAGTTGTACTCACATCAATATGAAGTCCACAATGAAAGTTATATAATTTATGTGAGAGGTTTTACCATAAACCTACTCATGTAAGAATTTGACGTTAAATCTACATAGGAAGCACCTCATTCTTCCTATCTCTGATCCTTGCAAAACTTTCATGCCCCTAAATTTTTATTTTGATATAGTTAGAGGCTCAAAGTTTCTCATAGCACATATCCTCCACTCCTCTTGATTGAATCTACTCCCAGTTGTGATCACATTTTCACATTCTTGTATCATTCTTTGCTACTAAACCCAACATTTTACCACCTCCTAATTTATTTTTTACCTATGCTTCATCATCCTATTTTCATGCCATGTCACTCATTCCCCCCCCCCCCGACAAAAAAATCATTCATTGCTTGACCTTTGTTGGTTCTTTTGGATTCAAGTGCATATTCCTTCCATCTAAGTCGTGCTTTTGTGAGCGTCTTATTTTCTCCTTCGAATTTCCTTTATGGATCTTATTGATACATAGAGAGGAACATGAATTGGGGGAGCCCCTCTTATGTCCCTCTCTTACAATAGATGCCCATTCATCACCAAGGAGGGATGAAAACATTTGGCTCTTCAATTGTATTACTATCTATCACGATTGACCTTTTCTCTTCTATCACTAAAGACATCCCCAACATCCCCATCTCTTGTAATTACTCAAAATTTTGAACTACTCCTTGACTCTTCCACCTAAGACAATCAACCACTACATGATCCACTTCTGCATTTGTATACTATTATTGTCATGTCTTTCCATTTAGGATAATATCTTGGTTGGAACTTAAAACACATGATTCAAACGTATCCCCTCATGACACTAGTACAGACTAGACTTTTAGCAACAAGATTTAACAATGACTAAGAGTCCTTATTTCTTTAATATTTTTGACATTAATATTAAATACATTATCTTTTTGACTATTTTATTATGATCTGATTGTTTCTAAAAAATTAGTATTAATAGCAACTATTTATCTTTGCTAAAAATAATTATAGTTTTAAGAGTAAAAGATATTGTTGTCGAACAAAGAGTACTATCATTATACTGAGAGGAAAAAATAGTCGGTGCCTTATTTGAAAATGGAAGAACTGTTTGTATGTCCCGACACCCTCTTTTGCCATTAGAATTCTAATTCCCCAGTTCTCTTTCCCGAGAAGTAATTGAGCTTCAATATTTCTTAATGATCATCTATTGGTTTCAATTATATCTCGATTCAAGACGATATAATTCAGCACCCTCACTCTCCCCTTCTAATTTACTTCTTGAGTCTAACCATTTGTTCATGATGATTTTGATGAATTTACTAACTAGATTAATCATTTGACTCTCCATTTTGGAAATAGATTAAGCTTTGTATATTTGCGTTTGAAGCTTTACGTGTAAGAACTAAGAAGCTTATTTGTTATTAAGAATATTAAGTTGGTGGTTTTAGCACAATATTTTTCTTTTGTGTGTGTGTGTGTGATTCAATATGTGGTTTGTCTTTGTTGGCTTTGTAGTTTGTTTGTTTGTCTGTTTTGTTTTGTTTTGTTTCTTGTAAGAACATTAACTAAGGAAATCGGATAATCATTAGTACAAAAAAGGAATATCTTTCAGAAACAATCGCACATCCTATCTATGATCATATATATGCATGGTCTTCTGCTGTCCTAACTAATCCTGAAGTAGAATCACAACTTTTGACTCTTCAGATTTGTAGTGATGCATGTCGGTGAATTTTTTTGATCTTCAGCGTCTCATAGCTAGGCGTGGAGGACAAGAATCACAATAGATGACCAGCCATCAAGCAGGATGTTTCACATGTTCCATAAGATTCTACTCATATCAAAAGGCTAACCTATTTACAATGACAAGACTAGGGAACTAGGAAATCCACGGAATATTTTTCATCTCTTAGTTTCACCCCTACTATGCCCATGAACCCTGCGTAATTCTTGCTTGGATTTAGTAACAGGGCAACCATTTACAGAAATCTGCTATAACGCTCACCACCGGAGGAAATAGAGGTCCTGCTTTGTTTCTGTTAATAAGAAATAGGTAATCAATTTCGGAATCCCATTCAGAATCCAATAGTTCTCTCTAAATGACAATTTTCAATAAAAGAAGCAGTTGAAGATTCATAAGCTTAAATTACAAATAGATTATGTAAGTAAAGGACTTGAGTAAGAGCCAACAAAAGTCGTTTTTGTAAAGTAATTTCGGCTATCTAAAAATTCTGAATAATTATTTCTAGGCATCATTTTGGTCATTAATATACTTAATAATTAACAAGAAAATTCCTATCTTCACTTATTATGCTGCTTTTACAAATCACAACACATGACATACAGATCAATGTTCAACAGTGGTGACAGAGAAGCGTGTGTGTGTATGTTTACGGATTATGGACTAATTAGATTAGCACTTAGCTAGCTATCTCATGTAAAGAATGATTAACCGGAGTGCATCTCTCACACTTGGCATCTACAGAAATAAATGAAAAAAGAAAAGTATATCTAGGTATGCCACCCAAATATACACCGTCGTTTCATAGTTTACTTATATAACTGATCCCCTCTTTGATGCTCTATCTCTACTTAGGGAACGGATTAATATAGCTAGTTGGGGATAAATACACCCTTAATCATATATAATGTAGGATGGCAGCAAGCTAAGAAGGCAAGGTTTCAGGCTAAACACTCTGTTATGAAATTTGATAAGATGCTAGTGAGCTATAAAGTATGTATAGTGGAGAAATGTAAAGCGTTTGAGTCAATAAAGATATAGATACTAGAGGTTGCAGAGTAAAGCCAGAGAAACCTTCATTTTCTTTTCGTCATTTGTCTCTTTGTGATGGAGGTTACAGGGCTTGTATTTTAGAGTATAATAGTAACTACTGATAGTAGCAGTAGTTTAAGTTGTATTTGTTGCCACTTTGGAAAGAGAGCTGCTGCTTTCAGTGATGACCTTTATATGAATTTTTATACTCTTTTATCATTTGATAGTAATCGGCTAATTTTGGTGGTATATGTTAGTCTTGTTTTAAAATGGAAGTTGGATGTCTTCTTCTGATCGATTATAGTAATGTACACGCATGATGCATGAGAGTGATTGTAAACAAAAGAAATTTAAATCAGAAAAAGAAAAAAAGAAAAAAAAATTCACCTCCACCGCCTCTTGCTTCACCATTTTATCAAGAAAAAAAAAATCAAGTTCATTTTGATTATGTAGTTTAAGGGTTCACAGTGAAACCTGTGCCTGCTTTGGTCTGTAAAACCCAAATGCCTTGCCTGTAATGTAGGATTACCGTATTGCATGGTTATGTTTTTTCTAGATAGACGATTTATATGCATAGCGTGAGAATCAGGAAAACAAAACTAGTAACATTTAAAGCATGCTTTAAACCTACTTTGATGGCACGTTCACCAACATTTAGATGACTCGATCAGACATTTATTCTGCAGATGAAATGAAACATCCACTCCACCCCCCCCCCCTCTCTGCTGAAATGAGACTATTAAATAATGTGCTCGACGTGCACACTGAAAGGGAAAATAGTGAACTTATGTGGATCTTATACCCCCACTAAGAGACATGGTAATAGATACAGATCTGGAGTGATAAATTTCTCTTTGTTGAGGACCTTTGTTAACTGTCGACCTTTAAGAGAGCTTGCTAATCTTGTAAGCAGCAAGGATTACAAACCAATAATCTATCTGTTGAGTGATATGTATACACACATGATCAAATAGTGGGCTACAATACTGGCATGTATATATTGGTGTACAAACTTTGATGATGGGAAACGAGGATGACATTGATGAGATGTCAGCTGGAAATGCTAGTGCCCTTATAATTGTCTTAAAATTGATTACTAATTATGATCTTTACGGACAAGTAGCTTATCCAAAGCATCACAAGCAGTCTGATGTCCCAAATATTTATGCGCTCATTATATGCAAATCAACGTCATGTGCTAAGTTAGGTCAAGAGAGGGAAGGGTGTATTCATTTTATAGGGGCTGTGATGAAAAGTTAGGCCACTGAATGGATCCTAATGAGCCGCTGCCTCACCTTTGTTGGAGGCACTGGAGAATACACAAGTGCAAAAAGCTGTTTGATACTACTTTCTCCTTGCCCTTACATATCAGCCCAATGGAATGTGAGCTTTTCCTCCATCATTCTCATTCAAATGATCTAATTTGCGGCTTCTAATACTTCTTGTTGAGGTGCAATGCGCGTATATATTTGTCCATACGATATTACTCTCCTAATGATTTTCTCTCGCTTTATCAAACTGTTTCACAGCTATATTACACTAAAATTGGGATACCATATTTTAGTCAAACGGTGAGTTAATAACATATGATTTCATTATTGTCATTACCAGGTCGGTGTACTCGGTTAGATGTGGACTAGGTAGAAAGCTTTTATATGGTTCAAGAGAAGACGAAAAGAATCCACGATATTGATGAGTTCAGGACTTGAGCATAGAGCTGATGCTGGTTTCAGTCGGTACGTCCATACGGTTGTGATGCGTAAAGACCGAAGAGTTTATACATGGGGTACTCGGGGCCATTATGGATGTGATGAAACATCCTTATTGCGATAATATATGGAATTTTTTACTTGTAGACCATAGATCTAACGGCTATGAAGTGTTCTCCTTAGCTAAATACATTGGTGAGAAGGAGATCACGGACATTGATTGTTTCGTCCTGAAATTATCTTCAGAAAAAGAAAAAAAAAATTGACCTGGTGGATCGTAGTGACAACATAGCCAGGATGATCAAGCCCGTTACATTTCGTTAATTCAGCTAAAAAAGCGGATTGCTAGTTTTCTTAGAATACTCTTAACTAACCATCTGTTACATGCCCTTGGTATTGGGATACTACTATGTGCTCGTTTGGTATGGGAGTAACAGCGGTGGAAAAATTATTCCTATATTTTTTATATCTTATATAATCTATTTAAAATTAAATATTTTTATTCTAATGAATACCTATTTTAGATCTTAATTTGATCTAAAATTGGATATTTTATTAAAAATATATTTATTATTATTAAATACTTAATATAAAATATACAAAATAGAAGAAAAAAAATTTCACTCCTATTACTCCCATACCAAACAAGGGAATCAAAAATCCGGGATTATAGGATAGTTGAAAACTTAATGATCTCGCATTACAGACAAACCAACACCATTATAGCTTATGTTTGATTATAATTTGTACTACCGTGTTATTCTGGAAACTCAATCTGTCTCCATATTGCTATTATTGAGCTAATCCAACATTTGACTTTCAATTTTCTATTGAAGCTGGAAACCATAAACAAAGTAGTGTTATTATATATGTTTTGAAAATATATGCAAACAAGTTCCTTCTCCATGTTTGTTCTCTCTTTTTTTTTATAATTGTCAATTATTTTTACCAACACTTTTTTTGGGCATAAAAGCTCATTGTCAAAAATTTATTTTATTACCAATGACATTTCTTCCCTTCCAAAGAGTTTTGGTAATGATACTTCTTCATTATCAAAGAGCCTTCACAATAACACTTCTTTATTACCGAAAACTTTTGTAAAAATATTTCATCTTTTTTAATAACACTTCTTTGTTATAAAGGCCCATTCACAATTGTATTTCTTCAGTACCACAAGGTTTTCGCAATGATATTTTTTTCATTACCAAAGAGTTTCCGCAACAATATTTTGTATAGCTAAAAGTTTTTTTTAAAAATAAAAGATATTTTTTTAACGATATATTTATTATAACAAAAAAATTATTGTTGTTGAATATTATTTTTAGTAACATACTCATACACAATGACTTAGGTTATTACCAAAAATATTTTTTTGCAACTATTTTTGCCTTAAGTAATGATTTTTGTCATTACTCCTTGATCCATCATGGGTGAAAATCTCATCCCTTCCTCTTTTGGTCTTGGGAAGTATTATCATGCAATTCAACACCAAATAATTGTCATAATGACTCCCCTAGATGGCATTATCTTCATCCTCTAGCCTAATAACAACATTAGTTCTTTTAATCTTAATGTCACTTCCATCAGATAAAAGATGTGTACCCTCCATCTTGATGTTTCATTCATGGATCATTATTTGGCTTTATTTCCTAATACCATATTTCTTTCCATCAACTACAATTATAATACTTTATGTTGAAAAACCCCTCTAACAGGTAGACAATAACTCCTTCAGTAACTGCACAATTGTGAGAAAGTGAAAAGGTAAATTACAAGTATAGAAAATGAGGAATTGTGTAACACTCCCAAAATTTAGAGTAGAAAAATTTTGTTTGTTAAGAAAAATCATACACTAAAATGGGGGGTGCTACTATCGTGATCAGTACAAAATTGACCCATGCCCAGTCTCATACTAACCACAAGTCTAAAAGGGTACAAGGATCATTAACACGGATGATTAAAAATATAAATAGTTCAATATTAAATACCGAGTGCTCGAGTGTTAAGGTTAATACATGATTGAAATGTAATACAAGACAACACCCTAATACAGGGAAATAAGAATAGTAGAAAGATAAAAAGATAGACAGTCCAAAGAACACCCTCTTTGGGCCCATCCCTAGGACATCAATTCGCCACTCTGCCCCAAAAAAATCATCATAAGCATCAAAGTCCGCAAGATCCTCATCACCTACCTGCACAAACTCGATAAAGGCCACTGCTTGTAGGAATGAACAGCACCCATGATAAGAGTGATCAGTACGCTACGTACTGAGTAAAGTAACCATATAGTTAAGATAGGGCATATCAAATAAAATACAGATAATGCAAGCAGTAAGTTTGTTAGATTAATCACCACTATTAGATTTAGGTCATTAATGTCATCTTTACACATCTCTCGAATTATATTCATATGAGTACAGAAACCCCACTATTATGGCCGGTGGAACAGAAATAACTACTCCAGCACAGAACGCACCTGACCACTATTATAGCCAATAAAACGGTCTCTAGGGCAAAATGTTCCGGGCCATTATTATAACTAGTGGAACGGTCTCCAAGACAAAACCCTCCTGGGCACTATTATATCTGGTGGAACTATAGTCATCCTAATTCTGGGATCGGCTCAAGGATCTTCCACTTTAAGTTATTAGTATTTTATTTATGTTTTATTCAACAAGTAACCCCCATCTAGACATGCACACCCCAATGGGCTTCCTCAACTCATTATCACTCATTCAAACCAGATTTCCTACATAAACATATCCCTTGACCTAGGACTCTTGTATTCCCTAAGACTCCAGGACCCTTTTTCACATTCCACTATACTCACCATGAATTTGAAACTGCCACACATGTGGGTCATGGCCCACTTCTCCAATTCTCTACCTAAGCTCACTATCGTCCAATAAAGTTTCCCCTTGAAAACCTAATCTAGCCTGTGTCTCTAGCCTCTCCTCTTCTTACACAACCCACATTCCCCCATAAGTCCAACACCATCACCACACTCAACCCATTCCAAACCTCACAACCCGACTCATCAACTCCAACATGTGATAATGACACCCTAATCGATCACCCCTGAAAACCCTAATATACCCTTTTTTTCTTCCACACCCTCTTCTCATACACAACTCTACCCTTCATTTGACTTGACTCACACCTTCCATGTGACACACTCCTCATCACAACCTAAAGTCCAACCAACCTCCTTAACCTCTCCTACAATACCTATATCCTTAGGGGTTTTCCCCAAAAGGCCTAGTTATGCTTCCATGCATGTTTCCATCAACCCATATACTAACTCTTTCCTAAGCACGCCAATAATCCAAAATACACTTTCCTCCCCATAGTCACCCCTCAAACTAGATCTCCCCTGGTAAGCTTTTCCCCCATGCAAAGCATATACATCCCAGGCGAGGCTCACACTTTTCATGCAACATTTTTCCTTAGTCCTTCATTGTATTATTTTCTTCCTTTGTTTTCTCAATTATCCTTCTTAATACCATTAGTGCATTTCCCCCAATTCTCCTTACTCATTCCACCCTCTTTATTTCTCTTAGTTTTCCAACCACTCAAATCTACCAAAGGCCTCTGAGGATATAAGTAATAACATCTCAAGCATACATGAGAACATGTCATCCATACAAGTTATATCACACATATTACACATAATGCCAATCATGCTTAACATACCTTAGTTCCTTGCAAGCCAAGCTGCACCACACACACACATAGTTCACATTCACATACATTCACATAAGGCATACTAATGCATCCATACATATAAGATTTATACATAACCCAAGCCTTAACCATATCCTTACCTCATAGGAGTTGGGGCTTGAAGCATTGTCCTACGCCTCCTCATAAGGAAGGGTTTGCTCAAAATCTATAAAAAAAAAAGATTATAATTAGTCATTTCACCTTCTTCCTATTCCTTTTTCCTTTTTCCTTATTTCCTTGATCAAATATTAGTGATAATAATAATAATAATAATGAAAATAATAATTATAATAATAATAATGTTAATAATAACAAAATATTAAAATAAAACATACTAAGTTGGTCTGAGAGAGAAGGGCACAACCAAAAGAGACAACAGGAGATGGGGTAATGGCACACGGTGGTGGTGGTGGTGGTAGATGGTGTAGAGAGAGGGATTTTGGGTTGGAAAAGATGAGAGGGTTAGGATTTCCTAAGTGGTATGGTTTCCTACGTCAGCGGGTTGTGGTGTTGGTAGTGGCCTCCAGTGGTGAAGCGTTGTAGCCGAGAGGGAAAGAAGAGAAAAAAGGAGGGAGGAGGTAGAGAAAAGGGAAGTAGTAATGTGGTAAGGTAGAGGAGGATTTTCTGAACAGGAAGGGAGGTTGGGAGGGTGGTGGTGGCACAGGTGGTGGAGGGAGGTACAAAAGGGTAGCTCGAGCTACCCACTTTGCACAAGTGGGGAGAGAAGAGAAAGGGGAAGGAGGGGAAGGGGAGTGGTCTGTTGTGTGCAGGGTGATGCAAGAAAGAGGAAAGGAGGATGCGGCGAAGGCAGCACGGCCTATTGGCGACAGTAGCGGCAATTTAGGCAGTGCGCGTAAGTGCTAAGGATTTATCGGTAGAGAAAAGAGAGAAAATGAGGGAGTGGGGAAAGGTATTCATAGGTGTGGGGTTTGGGGAAGTGGACAAGAGAGGGAGTAAGATAAGGGGAGGGGTTGGTGGCTATTGGTCGGCATGTAAGCCGGAGTAGTAGTGTGGTAGGGGAGACAAAGGGGTAGGTCCACGGGGCTGGGACAGTAGGTGAGGGCTAAGGGGTTGCAAGAGGGAGGGGGACCATGTAGGGTCGTGCTTGTTGCACGCCCTATAAGGCTAAATGAGGAAAGGAGGAGGGGAGAGAGAGTAGGGAGGGCTACGAAGCAGCCATGTGTAGAGTCTCATAGATCAGGGAAGAAGAAGGAAGCAGGGGTAAAAGGGGAAAGAAGGAGAAAAGAGAGAGAGAGAGAAAAGGAAAAGAGGGGGAAACGTGCTCTTAGGCTGGGTCGATTAGGGAGGAAGGAAAGAAAAAAAAGTTAGGTCGGGAAGGGAGGAAAGGAAAGAAAAGAGGGGCAAAGGGAATTAGGCCACTACTTGATGCAGCCTAGCCAGCCAAAGAAGGGGGGACGAAGGAAAAAAAAAGAAAAGGAAGAAAAAAAAAGAAAGAAAAAGGAAGAAAAAGGTAAAGAAAAAAAGGAAAAATGGAGTGGTCGGGTGGTTTGGAACTTTTTCGAGTTTTTGAATAATAAATATTAGTAGTAATAATAATAAAATATTTTGTATTAATTTATAAAGTATTATTATGATTCACATATTATTATTATCTTATTAGAAATGATGCTTATAATCAAATCTCATCCAATAATTTCTTATTTTATTCTTAAATCGTAAAATAAAGTTTTGGAGTATTACATCACTACCCCTTTAAAGATTCCAGGAGTAGGGTGGAAGAAATAAGGGCAAAGCAGTTTCCAAAGCAATTCGATAAACTAAAGCATAAAATGCGATAACTACTAACCCCTTAAAGGAAAAAGGGGGTTTACTAGGAACTGCCATGCTAGAGGTGAAGAATTCTGGATATGTCTTGCGCATGTCATTCTCATCTTCCCTAGAGCTTCCTCTGTCCCTTGGTAGCTCCAAGGAATCTTCACGAGTAGGACCACACTCGTACTGGTCTTCCAAATCTTTGTGTAAAGGATCCATATAGATCTCTCTTTATAGGCTAGGGAATCGTGAAACTCGACCTCATCAGGCTGGATCATATGAGAAGGATCGGCAACATACTTTCGTAACTGCAAGACATGGAACATGTTGTGGACATATGCTAACTCTAGTGGAAGTGTCAACCGGTATGCGACCTCTCCTACCGGCTCCAAGATCTCGTAGGGTCCAATATATCTTGGGCTTTGGTTGCCCTTTCTACCGAACATCTACATACATTTAGTGGGGGAGACCTTCAATAGTACCTTCCCCCAGGCTCAAAGTGTAATACCCCCATTTTCACTCCTAAAAATTTTCATTTTACAGAAGCGTTAATTATAAAATTTATGGGTTTTAATGCCATGCTCGGTATAAGTCTAGCATCCTCTACCATTCTTATACTAAATTCTAAGGCTAAAACATTTCTCTGCTTAAATAGCATTTATAACGAAGATAAGATAGAAATTTCATTTTAAATTGCATTTTCCTGATAAATACAAAAAGATTAGGTAAAGAGTTGTAATATAATAAAGGGAAATAGTAAGGAACTTAAGAGTCAACAAAATATCTGGATCAAAAGATATCGGGATGAACACTAGATAATCCTAACTCTTAACCCTTAAAGTACTCCTACAAGGTCATCACTGCCCATTGAATAGGTAAGGGACCATGAAATAGAACCCGTCAGTACTATGGTATTGAATAACCCTTTATACCAAACTAATATGAAAAACCAACATGGGACACATGCAAGGCATACAACTAATATGGTATAAGACATATACATACACACATGAGGATTGAGATACAGCAATCATTTAGATAGTCAAATTCCATCAGCGTCACGTACTACTCATATTTATTTATCTAAAACCACTAAAAGCTTACCAAGTTACATACTAGAGATGCTTTCAGAAGTAATAATTAGAACACAAACTCCATCATAACAATCATAACATTCACAGCATGACTCATATCTCAGCATCAATCCCAACCAAATTCATAACATTATAGGTATGTTCACAGGTATACTATAATAAAATCCATGCAGGTATACTTACAGATATAGTATAATAAAATACATAACATTACAAGTATACTTATAGGTATAGTATAACAAAATACATAACATCACAGGTATATTTACAGGTACAATATAATAAAATCCATAACATCACCGATATGCTCACAGACATAATACTAACATGATAGACACAAAAGCTGCTACCAAAACTATAGGTAGGCAAAAAGGCTACTACTAAACCATAAGTAGAGGCATAAAGGATGCTATTGAAATCACAGGTAGGCACAAAGGCTACCACTAAACCATAGGTAGGCACAAAGGCTGCTACTAAAACCATAGATAGATACGAAGGCTACTACCAAACCAATCCAATATCCAATAATAATCATCTCGATAAAATCATATCATTTTCATTTTTATTTACTCAATGGGAATACAACAATAACCCGGACAAATAAAATTGCACTAGTCATTGTAACAACCCAAAATTCACTATTTTTTTAAAAATGGGAATAAATAAATTAGAACCTGTGAATTTCGAAAATGTTACTGCTATGATTAGTATGAGCCCGGCCCACAGCCATTCCCGTACTAAACACAAGGCTAAAAGATATTTAATAATCATTATAATAAAATCTAAATAAGACTTCAAATAAGCATTAAGAAATTATAAGATAGAATTCAAAGTGCGAAGTCAAAGCGTCATAATTCAGCGTACATAGCCAAAGTTCCTTAAGAGGAAATAAGTTTGCAGACGATAAAAGTTAAGTCTAGGAAACTCAAAACAAAGTAGAAGGTCGTTAAAGGAAAATTCAGCTATGCCACTCTCGATCCTTGTGCCAAGTCCATACTCAGCACTCAGCCCCGCCTGATGCCTCATGAACATCAAAGGCATCAAAATAAATATCACCAACCAACATAAAGTCGGAGGGGCCTTTTGCTTATGGTAATAAGTAGCACCCATAAAATTGGTGGTCAATACGCTACGTACTGAGTAAGGTAACCGTACACTAAGGCCAATACACAAAAGCACAAAACCCAAGCAAGATAATAAAATAGTATACGATCACTTCAGGTAAATAAATAAAGGCCAAATTATAATCCAGATAAATTAATTATTTAATCTCTAATTAGTACTCATTTCACACCATACTTTTTATCAATCTATGCGAGTATAGGAACCCCACTATTATAGCTGGTGGACCAGAAGCATATAAGGCATAAAGCTTCTGACCACTATTATTGCCAGTGGATTGGTCTCTAGGGGGACGATACTCTTAGCCACTATTATTCATCGGTGGACCAGTCTAGCCCCAACTCTCATGGTGTTTCACTGTAAATACTTAGTGTCTTTCTCATATCTTAGCATAATTATGTTCGGTTTGTTGAGCACGGAATCCCCTACTATTATAGCCAGTGGATCAAAAACATATAGGCATAATGCGCCTGACCACTAATATTCATCGGTGGATCGGTCTCCAAGGCACCCCGGCTCTAGCCACTATTATTCGCCGGTGAACCAGTCTGGACAGGCTCAAATGTCTTTCACTTTACATGATTAATGTTTTACTATATCTTATTCAACAAGTTTCACCCTAGACATGCATGTCACACTCCATCTACACTTATCCTCCTAAGAGGGTCAGTCCCATATCTTGAGACTCCTACACCTCCTAACTTGCCCCAACATCTTACCTATTTTCCCTAACTCACACTAGAAGCCCAACTTCTACATATATGGGTCAAGGCCCACTATCTTACACCTCCAAGTCCACTTATTGCCTCACCCTAGGATTTTCTCTAAAAACCCTAATTTGGGCCTATGTGGCCCATCCTTCTCTACCTTATACAACCCAAACTATTTTAACACCCCACACATCACAACCCTTAGATTCAACCCTCATCATCTCACATTAATCCCCAAATACACGTGTGATCACGAAACCCTAGGTAGCCACACCAAACCCTAGCATCCTCCTTTTAACACGTCACCTCTCCATTTCTCACCTTCCACTCTTATCTTTCTATGGTGGTCATGCTCATCCCTCACCTGATAATTTCCATCCTTATCTCGTACTCCACTCACCCTCATTTATTTTTCCTTTTTATAACCTTCTCAAATTAGTGTTTTCTCCTAAACCCTAGCTCGGTCTCTTATATGCTCTTATACTATCTCACATACTATTTTTCACCCAAAGCCTTTAAACATCCAAACAACTCATATGTTACCTTCCTTAAACCCAAGTCAACCTTTCATATGTAAATTTTTCCCGTATACAGACCCTATTCATCAGGTGCAAACCCTCGAAGTTTTCATACAAAAACCCTAAACTCCCATGCAAAACTCTGGATTCCTTCTTGGTAGATTCTCCCATGCAAACCCTAGATTCTTCCATATGTCCTTATATTCTCCCATGCAACCTTAGATTCTCCCATGCACAACCATAGATTCTCCCATGAAAAAACCCTAGATTCTCCCATGCAAAACCATAGATTCTTCCATGCAAAGTTCATCCACTTTATTTTGCTTTATGTCCCCTTTTTATTCTTCCACTCATAGATCATGAAATATTTAAGTCAAACCCATATACCTTGGTCAACTTATTTCCCTTTGGTCAACTTACTTCCCCATTTTCCTTTTTTCATCCTTTCATCCTATATCATCACATTACATATCCTAGCATGCATGTCCTAAAGGGCCACAACATATCACATCATAATCACAGCATATACATATTATACACATGCCATAAGATAACACATGAGCCTACCACAACTCCAATCCACACTACACATAAAGTAGTTATAAGAATAATCATAAGATACATGACACATCATGATACATGGCATACAATGCATATAAGGCACATAACACACATAAGGCCATAGCTACACCCTTTCCTAATACGACACCGATCATGGAGTACACTCCTACGCCTTCTTAGGGTTTTGACTAGTCTCATCTATAAGAGGGAAAAACTAAGGATTAGGTTCCCTCCTAGCAAAAATACTAATATTTCCTATTTTATTCTAAGATTAGGGTCATAGATAAAATAATAATATAATAATAGTAACACTAACTAAATACTAATTTTGCTAAAGATAAAAGTAATAATAGCAATATTGGAAAAGATGATAATATAAGGTTTGAAGATTTTATCCTAATAATAATAATGATACTAATAATAATAATAATAATAATAATAATAATAATAATAATAATAATAATAATAATAATAATAATAATAACGATAATAATAATAATAATAATAATAATAATGGTTTAATTAGAAATAATATAAAATAAGAGCTTCGACCCTTCACCGAAATAATAATAATAATAATAAATAGTAATAGTAATAGTAATAATAATAATGTGTAATAATAATAATAATAATAATAATGGTATTAATTGAAAATAATGTGAAATAGGGTTTCGACCCTGCATTGAATAATAATAATAATAATAATAATAATAATAATAATAATAATAATAATAATAATAAAATAATAATGATGATGATGATGATGATGATGATGATGATGATAATACATAATAATAATAATAATAATAATAATAATATTAGTAATAATCGAAATAAAGATAAAATAGGGCTTTTGCCCTTAATAGTGATAATAATAACCATAATAATAATAGTAGTAGTAGTAGTAATTAATAATAATAATAATAATAATAATAATAATAATACCAATATAATGCAATTAAAATAAATAAAGATTAATAAATTAGGGTTGAGAGGGTTGAGGGTACCGCCTTAGGTTAATGGTGACTGGCGGCACCGGTAGTAGTGCACAGCGGGGATAGGATAGGGAGAATGAGAGTGGAAGTTGTGGTGGTAGAGGTTGCCTAGGTGAGGAGGGTTGGAATAAAGGTGGCGGTGCGGCGAAAGGTGGCGGCACACGGTGGCAGTTATTGTGGCCGAGAGTGGAGGAAAAGGAAAAAGAGAGGAGGAGAGGGAGGAAGGGAAAGGGAAAATGGAGGGTAGGGAGAGGTAGAGGAAGGCCTGCAGGGTAATTTAGGAGGTGTAGGAGGTGGTGGTTGCTGCGGAAGTGGTGGCGAAGGGCACCGGAGGTGGAAGTGGGGTTGATTAGGAAGGAGACTTTGCACGGCTGGGGTGGCTCATGCAAGGCAAAT
Source organism: Tamarix austromongolica (assembly GCA_039764185.1). NCBI lineage: Eukaryota > Viridiplantae > Streptophyta > Magnoliopsida > Caryophyllales > Tamaricaceae > Tamarix > Tamarix austromongolica. The sequence continues at coordinate 37,576,169 of CM077811.1, read as the reverse complement.
CGAGGGTGTATGGTGGTGTAGTTAGGTAGAGAGTGATGCAAGGAGTGGTGTTATGGGTGGCTCGAGCGGAAACACTGGGCGACGGCGATTACAAGGGTGTCTAAAAGGGCGATGGCGCACGGGAGAGGTTTTCTGGGCTGCCGGAAAAGCTTGAGTCTAGGGCTGGTAGGGGGTATTTATAGGGCTAATGAAAGGGGATAAGATCATAAGAGGGACGAGAGAATAGCGCAGGTAGGTGGGAACGCTCTAGCCGGCGATGGCAGGCCGGCGCAGATCTTGCCATAGAAGGTTGCGATTGGCCCGGGAGAGAGAATGGTACGCGAGAAGAGAGAATAATTTGTTAGGTCAAAATGGCAGGCGAGTCAGCAGGGAAGAGAGAGGAGAGATCAGCCGGTCAACGACGTGATCGGCGGTGAGAATCTCAGGGGAGTGGCAGGCTGCGACGGGGAAGGAAAAGAAGGAGGAGGAAAAAGGTAAGGGGTGTGGATCGGGCGGCCCGGGAAAGAAAAGAAAGAAAGGGAACGGGTTGACAATGGAGGAAAAAAAGAACAAAACGTAGCGTGCTGGGATGCGCGGAAAGAGGAAAGAAAAGGAAGAGGGAAATGGGTTGTTGGGCTGGCCCAGGTCAAGGGAGGTAGAAAAAAGAAAAGAAGAAGAAGGAAAAAGGAAGAAAAAGAAGGAGAAAAAGAAATAAAAGAAAATAGGAAAAGGAGAAAATAGGTGAGTTGAGGTTAATTAAAAAATTTGGATATTTGGAATATTTAAAAATAATAATATTTAAATAAAATAATATTTAATTCCATTTTTAGGCTAATTTAGGATTTTTGAAAGATTTTTCCTAAATTCCATTTTAATTAGCAAATCATCTAAATTTTTCCTAACTAAAATATTTATTATTTTCTCCTTGATTTTCCCTAATTAATTCCCTTTTTTTAATAAAAAAAATTATTTAATTAATTTTCCTATTAAATCCTTATTTGGCTAAAATTTGTAAAATTAGGGTTTTGGGGCTCAGTTATACTAGTGCATAAGGTATTACCGTACCCTCCAACCATCCAAACTAGAAGCATAACAGCACTTTGGTCATATTAATGCATAAGGCACACAGTACCCTCCTTAGCCCAGATAACTAATCCTTCAGTATCGATACCCCCTATAGGGCCCGTAAGCCAGCTATAGAGTAGGCCAGAGCCTTATTAGGGCACAACCGGCACACCAGAAACCCAAACAAATTGAGGACTCCTACCTCATCTCTAGGGTAGCTACCCCTAGAGAGAAATCATTCCCAAACTCGAGGTCTTCCACTTTATGTATTAGTATTTTATATGGTGATCACAGATAGCACATATTGCACAATTATGCTCATTCCCATACTTATCCATTTTTTTCTTTATTTCCAATTATCCAAGTCAACCCTAAGGTCAACGGTCCAAAACAAGGTCAAATTTAATACTAAGGTCAACCTATTAAAATTTTAAGGCCATTCTATGTCCAATTATTCATATTTGGATACATTAGGTCGAAATGACCAAAATGCCCCTAAGATCAATAATTATAAGATTATCATCCATTTAAATACCAATTCCATTTTATTTATTAATTTTTCATGAAAAGGATAAAATGAAATAATTTAATTACTTATTATGCAATTTAAATTATCAGCTATGTTAAAAGACCATTTTGCCCTTACACCTATTTCTATATACAAAAACCTATCATTAGCTTTTGAAACGTACAAAACACATGATCACATAATCAACAACAGATAATACATATCAGATATGATTTTTAGGATAGATATCATAATACACTAAAAATAACTAAATTCCCCCTAGGGCACACATCCATAATTATTATTCTATAATTATATCTAAGTATGCTCACCCTAGTATTTTATACATACTTATCACACAAAATATTTTATAGTCATTAAAATCATTTTAGTCATTCTTTAGTACCTGAAATATTTTACATAAGATAACATGCTTGTTTTATCTGTTTTCATGATAATAAAAATGAACACATATTTATTTTGTAATAAATCATGCTTAACATATTTTCATACACCAAAAACCATAATATGCTATCACACAATATTTATCATTTTAGTAGGGTATAACACTTACCTTAATTCCGACAAAAACGTAAAATTAGCTGTATTTGCTAAAATTATTAGGTCCTATTAATCAAATTTTTGTACCTAAAAAAATAATAACATAATTACCGAATTAATATCTATTAGATAAAATAATTATTATAATATCAAAATATTTATTTTTTAAAATTAACTAAATACCTTTACATTTAACAATAGGTACCAAAATTTATAAGATAAAATAATTCACTCATGCTGCTCTTGCAATGTGAGGCCTGCACGAATAAGGGCCACACATCACTGGATGCCTCCGAGGGTGAGGCAGGTGGTGGAGATGGCGACAATGGTTAGTGGTGATGGGGTGGTGCTGTCGAAGCTGGGGTGGTGTTGGTTGGTTGTGCTGGACGGGCTTGGTGTTGATGTGCAAAAAGAGAAAGGAAGGATGTGGCAAGAAGAAGAAGAAGGAAGATGGGGCTCAGTGGTGATGGTGGGATGGTGGTCAGTTGACTCAAAGGGACAGTGCAAAGGGGGTGGTGATGCATTTGGTGCCAGGGTAGTGGTGGCTGGCAGTGAGAGGAAAAAAGAAGGGGAAAGGGGCTACTAGGATTCTGGATGGTTGGGCTCGATTGAGGGTGGCAGAAGTGGTGGTGGAGTGGCTAGGCTAGGCGACGGTGATGGTTATGGATCGTTAGGTTGATCAAGGTTGGGGTTGGGGTGTGTGCATGGTGCTTCTGCTAGGGTGGTTGGGGCTAGGAATCTGAACAATAGAGAGGGGAGGAAGAGGTTGGGTGCACGGGTAGGGGCTGCTGGTTCAATCGAGAGTGGGTGTGCATGAGTGTATGTATAAAAAATGCGTAGGGAGCATGTGGAGTAAGATAAAGAGGGAGATAGGGAGAGAGATTTGGGGGAGGTGTTTTTCACGGTAAAGGTAACGTGAAGGAGAAAAATGTAGGGTAGGTAGAATAGGTTTATTTTATATATTTTTTTAGATTTAGTTTGGGTAGATTAGGGTACCGGGAAGAAAAGTAATCCAAAAAAAATAATTTGGATTAGGATAGGTTTAATGGAACGAAAAAGATAAAATAGTCGGGGATCAATTTTAGGTAATTATTTTGGGTAACGGGTCAATGGTTGTTAATAAAATAATTTGGATTAGGGTACAATTAATAATCCAATTTCTATCACATCTTAAACTGATTAAATTTATATCTAAATCATCGTAATAATATACATAATAATAATACGTTTAATATTAAACCTTATAAAATAATAATTATAACTAATCATATGCAATTATTAATTATAATTAAGATTTCAAAAAATAGATTATTACACAAAGTTCCCTTATTACACAAAGTTCCCACCCCAGTGCTTCTAACCAGCGTAACTCTTTTATCGACTTTGAGTAGCTCTCATTCGGTCCTGAATTAGACGAATATGTTTGGTCATCTCCCCAATCATCTCGGGTCCCAATACCGCCATCTCGCTGATGTCACTCCTATGGTGGCATGGTAGTTGTTGTTGTAAGAGAACTCTATTAGATGTAGACGATCTTCCCAACAACCTTGGAAGTCCAAAACACAGGCCGTCAACATGTCCTCAACGGTTTGAATAACCCTCTTGGTCTACCCGTTTATGAAGGGATGGAAAGTTATACTCATCTTCAACTTTATTCCTAAGACCTCTTGTAGCTTTCCCCAAAAGTGAGAGAGGAACCTCGAGCTCCTGTCCAAGACAATATCCTCAGGCACTCCATGGAGACAAACCGCTAACTTCATGTAGGCACTAGCCAACTAATCCATGCTCCAAGTTGACTTCATATTAACAAACACGGTTGACTTGGTCAATATGTTCATGATGACCCAAATAGTGTTACACCCACTCTAATCCCTTAGAAAACTACTATAAAAGTCCATGGAGATCGAATCCCACTTACACCTTGGCACTTCTAGAGGCTTAAGTAGTCCTGCAGGTCTACGGTGCTCAATTTTGACCTTCTGATAGGTCAGGCACTATCAAGCATCTTAACACAAATTTAGCTACCTCCCACTTAATACACAGCCACTAGTACACCTTCTTGAGATCCTTATAAAGTGTGTCCCCTCCTAGGTGGATAGAGTATGGGATTTTATGTCCCTCTTCCAAGATTCGAAGCTTAAATTCTGAGCAACCCTACAGTACACACCAGTGGCCCTTGTAGCGAAGGCTACCATCCTTGTGCATCTAAAACCCTTAAGCTTGGCCTTTCCTTATCTTCTAACAGATCCTCTCAATCTTGGCATCTCTAGGTTGTCCTACTTGGATCTCCTCAAATACTATGGGGTGATTGTCGAGGCACTCATACGGACCTTAGGGTCACCTGTCGGATCAACTCGATCTCTAGGTCAGACAACTCATTCAGCATTCGATTAATAACCACACAAAAATTCACAGAGTGTGTGGTCTTCCTACTCAATGTATTTGCAACTACATTGGCCTTAACCTACTGGTAGGTCAACTCAATTTCATAGTCCTTGAGTATCTCCATCCACCTTCTTTGCCTCATAATCAACTTCTTCTATGTGAAGATTTACTTGAGGCTCTTATGATCCATGAAGAACTTACACTTAGTCCCATATAGGTAGTATCTCCAGATCTTCAATGTAAAAAACCACTGCATCTAACTTTAGATCGTGAGTCGAATAGTTCTGCTAATGCTGCTTCAATTGACGGGAGGCATATGTGACCACTCTGCCTTTCTACATCAGTACACACCCAAGTTTGTGCTTGGATGCGTCACTATAGAGCTCAAAACCCTTATAACCCTCTGGCAGAGTCAGCATAGGTATTGTGGTCAATCGTCTCTTTAGTTTCTGGAAAGCCCCATCATAGGAATCATTCCATTGGATAGATGCCTGCTCCAAGACCATAATGGTGACAATATAGGTGAGCTCATACAGTGTGGCCAAGTATGGGAAGGCCACTGCTCCCATCATGAGGTGGATGCTAAAATGAAGCCCTTGCTTGAACTAGTACACCACAGTGGGCTTGTTAGCAGCAATCACGGAGGTAAACATGAGTATCTCGATGAAGTGAGCATAGAACTGCCGGACTATCATGCTGCCCTGAGTGAGTTGTATAAACTCCTTGAGCTTGTCCCTCTTCAAGCTCTCTGGATAGAATCTATTCTGCAATGTGGGTTTGAAAGCTTCCCAGGTCAACTGGGGACCGTCTTGGGTATGGTGACCCACTAGGTATCTTCTACTCCCCTAAGGAAGAAAGTCGTGATGCTTGACTTCCTAGCTAGAGGGAAGTCTACAGCCTCAAAGGTGCAATCTGTATCTCAAATGCATCTTTCCAAGATCATGGGGTCCTCCTCACCCACGTACAATGGAGGGTGATGCTCGGTGACCCTCCAAAGTCAGTCCTCCTTGGCACCCTTTGAGTGATGCTGTGGGGGTGGGATTGGTGGTTGTATCAACGGCTAACACTGGACAAACTCCATGAAGGCCTTGAAGGCCTCCTCCAGGCACCCCTACCATTTCATGCATCGTGTAGATATGCTACAAAAGAAAAGACACGTTAGGAGGGAACCTCTTGGTTTGATATATCTACATCACATTATTTTTCCTTGGGGAAATTTATTAGCTACCCCTTTTGTTTCCTCACCATTAAATCCAAACTCAAGGTTTTTAAAACATGAATAACCTTTTTAGGGTATAAAAAATTTTCAAAATTAGAGAAAAACTTGTTAATCAAAAAAATGAAAAATTAAAGAGTGGTAATTAGAACCAATGCCCTAACACCAACTTACAACACTTCCAAAACATATAGTTGAAAATTTTCTTTGTTCTAGAAAATAATGCACTAAAATGGAGGTGTTACCGCTGTTATCAGTACAAGATTGAACTCTAGCTAGTCTCATACTAACCACAAGACTAAAATGATACAAGGATCATTAACATGGATGATTAAAAATATATATAGTTCAACACTAAATACCGAGCTTGCGAATGTTAAGGTTAATACATGAGTGAAATTTAATACAAAATAATACCCCACTGCAGGAAAATAAGAACAGTAGAAACATAAAAAGATAGACAGTCTAGAGAACACCCTCTCTGGCCCCATCCCTAGGACATCAGCTTGTCACTCTACTCCCAACCAATTCATCATAAGCATCGAAGTCTGCAATAGCCTCATCACCTACTTGCATAGACTTAGGAGAGGCTACTACTTGTGGGAATGAGCAGCACCCATGATAGGGATGATCGGTAAGCTATGTACTAAGTAATGTAACCATATGGCTAAGACAGGACATATCACTAAAAATATAGATAATGCAAACAATAAGTTTATTTGAGAGTAGAGGGAGGGCTGTGAAGCAGCCATGCGTAGAGTTGAGAAAGTTGGGGAAGAAGAAGGATGTAGGAGCAGAAGAGGAAAGAAGGAGGAAAAAGGGGGGAGAAAAGGAAAAGAGGGGGAAAGGTGCGCCTAGGATGGGACGATCGGGGAAGAAGGAAAAAAAAAAGTTGGGTCGAGGAAGGGCCACTGTTAGGAATAGCCCAATAGGCTAAAGAAGGAGGAGGAAGGAAAAAAGAAAAGGAAGAAAATAAGAAATAAAATGAATAAAAAGGGCATATAAAAAGGAAAAGGGAAAAAAAAGGAAAAATTAGATTGTAGGGTGCTTTGGATTTTTTATTTTTTTTTTGAGTTTTAGGAATTATAAAAATTAGTGATAATAATAATAAAATAATTTTTATTAATTTATAAATTATTATTATGATTCACTTATAATTTATCTTAGGTTATCAAATAAATTTAGCCTCTACTAATTAGATTCCTACATCATTTTTCTTTTTTTATGGCCATGATTATTATTATTATTATTTTATTATTTTATTATTTTATTAGAAATAACACATATAATTAAATATTATCCAATAATTTCTTATTTTATTCTTAAATCCTAAAATAAAGTTTTGGGGTATTACAAATTGTGAGAGGAAAAATAGGATATTTTTATTAAGTGTATATATGTGAGAAAATTTAGGAGATTATTTTTGTCTCAAAATTTCTCTTCATATAATTACCTATCTTTTTTTTCAAGTGTTTAGCAAAGGCCTTGGACAAAACACTCAACTATTATTTGAGGCGACAAACTTTGCACAGTTATCTACCTACCACTAGTTAGAATAGGGAAAATGCACAAGTTATTACCTAATGATAAACTATGTGGGTTAACCCCTGTTAATTTATAAGTTGACATGCTGATAAATGTGAAATCCCTTATATTAAGAGATTTCCTAACCACTTCCAGATGTATCATCTCATATCTCATTCCTTGGTCTTAGCCAAAAGTCTAGTTAATTGATCCCATTAACTAGTATTAGACCATCGCTTTTCTCTAGCCGGTGGTCACAGCCCTAGTTGTTGTCCTTAACCAATGCCCTTGGTTGTTACCCCTTGTTGACACCCTCAGTTATCACCCCTAGTTGGTTACCCTAGCACCCACCCTTGGTTGGCTACCCGGGCTCATGCCTCTAACTCACAGCTAAGGTTGATGCCCTTTAGCAGTTGCCTCTAGCTAACGCCATTTGCTTAAGCTCTTAACTAGCAGCCCTTAGTTTTTTTTTCTTCCAACTAACAACATTTACCTTCATCCCCCTTAGTTAATGACTTAAGTATTCTCCTTTATCTAGAAACTCCAACAATTCTCCCCCTTCTAAGACATAGGAGGAATTCATTTCGTCTCTAGCAATCACCCTTAGCTAACGCCCTTGGTAGTCGCCCCTGGCCAATGACCTTAGTCATCACTCCTGGCTAATGCTCTTGGCATTTACCTTTGGCTAATACCCCTGGAAATTACCCTTGGCTGACTCCCTTGGTCAGCGGCCTTGGCTCATACCTCTAACCCACAACCCATGGTTGATGCCCTTTACAGTTAGCTTTGGTTAACATCATTTGCTTACACTCTTATTTAGTAGCCCCTAGCTGTTTGCCTCTAGTCAACATGCTTTGCTATGTTCCCCCTTGGCTGACAACCTAAGTATGTTTCCTTATCAAGGAAACCTCAACACTCTCTTCAATGGTCACTAGGTTATGATTATTAATAGGGATTCTAGTGGAACCCATGGAATTACCTATCTTCATCATATGATTAGTAACACAGCCATATTCTTACATGTCCACTTATTTTTTTTTCATGTTATCACTATCCCATTAATTCATAAAGATACCAAAATGTCTATATGGTTTAATAACCTCTTGATTCCAATGTTTGATTTGAGATAAATGATTAAGCAGGAAGTTGTGGAAATATATTCCTTCATTTATAGAGCATCTTAATGTTTGAATCAAGTTTAAAATTATGTCCAAACATGGGTCAAGTTTGAGTCAGGTTATAATCAGCTTTTATCCGGATATGGGTCAAGTTTGGTTCAAGTTATTTTTGGATTGGATTATTTTGCTTTAGGTTATTTAGGATAGGGGTCAGTATCTGGTTAGTTAGATGTGGGTCAGATTCGGATTGATTGGGTTATTTTGGTTTTGGGGTTGGTATTGAATTTAATTTTTTGAGTTCAAATCATGTTTTAGGTCAAATTATTCAAATCGAATTGGTTGGATCAGATCAACTTTGATAGGTGTACTCATTATTGTGTCCTCTCTAAAGTACTCTATAAGTGATTCCAATATGTGGACCCAAATAGTCAAATCATGAACACTTGCTTTCCTAAGACAGAATGTGCGCTCTTCTTTCCTCACCAAAAGGTAGTGGTATGCTCAAGGCCTCTTAGTGAGGGCTAAATCATAGCCATCTTAGCATCTAAATCACACAATTGATGTAATAAACCATACCCAAGTAAATCAAATAAGTTGATTTTGATGGATTCCATATGTTTCATAATCATTTTTTAAGAAACTTAAAACCATCACCTTACCCAATAGCCTGATGAAGAGAGTGGTACGCTATAGTTTCTTGATTTATATCTTATCCTCCTTAATAAGGATAAATTAAGGAACACTCATTTCTTCCTCTTCATGAGAATCAAATTATCATGCATCATACAAGGCATCCCAAACCATCCTTTAAGAAATTCCTAGGTACCATACTCTTCAAGGCTTCTACATAGGAATTGTTGCACTCACGAAATCAACCTAGTTGATTCTCATCATCAGTACATTCCAAATCAATGTCACGATCAACACCCTCATGCATAGTAACATTTTTCACATCAATTGAACTAATTATAACCTTTTTATTATGTCTCTCTACAAAACCAATTATACCAAAAATAGGGCGCCTCCGGCAACAATGTTGTAACACCCTGATTTAATACAACAACGTGGGAGCCACATGGTAGCCACCTTATAGCATATCAGGTTCACAAGGGTTGCGAGGCTACACAAGAAAAATTTTGGATTTAATTGACTGGCGCCACAGATCAACATGAATTCTTTCAATAATCTTTTTCCTCACTCATACATTTTGAAAATTTTAAAATTGTTCCATAGAAAACAAGCTTAAGTATGGAGTTCTGTGACGGAATCTCTAAAAGGTTGGTATACAATGTTGATATAAGTAATCATATCAATCCTTATAACACTTCATTTAATTTGAGGGTATTACATTCACCCCCACTAAAATAATGTAACATCCTCATTGCTCCATGACTAATAACTGTCTCATTACAACCTATCCCAAGAATCATCCAGCTAGGTGGCTGACTAGCTCATCCAAGTTCATCTCGTGGTTGTAGTTTTATTCTGATACCATTTGTAACACCTCAAGTTGATATGACCATACAGGGGTCACATGTTATCCACTTGATAGCATTCTAGGCGCAAAAAGTTTGTGGGGGATACCCTTGAGCATTTTTTTGATTGATAAACTGGTCTCATAGATTAACACAAGCCATTTTGGCTCATTTTATCTTCACTCAAATATTTCCTAAGAAATTTTTGAAAAATATTTAGAACTTCTTAAGAGGGTCACCCATCCTAAAAATTGATTCACAGCTAGCACGCTTCACTATTGATTTTGAAGGATGGAATCATCAAAGAGATGATATAGCATATTTATACAAGTATTCATATCAATTCTTATAAAACTCCACTTAATTTGAGGGTATTACAGGTGGTGCAGCCACATAGGACCTCTAATTTGAGGGCTCTAGTTTTTGTATAATAGCTACTATTAGTTGGTGAGAAGTTTTTAATATTATCAATGCATCAACATTCCATTCAAGTCCAATGCACATTGAGTGCTATTTTTTTAGCTTCTCAAACCCATAACTAGCATGATATATAACTAACAAAGGACCCTACATTATCAAATAATGTGTGCAACACCAATAAATAATTATGTTTTCTTCTTTGTGGTCACTTGGGTTTGAGTTCTAGAGGCACTATTTTGTTTCCTTTTTTCTCCTTACCACATAAATGATCATAACCATCATAAAAAATGATAAACTTCAAATGTGAGTACATGAAACCCAAATATTCGATCAACAAAAGAAAAACATAACTCCCAAATCTCCAATTCAATTTCTCATTCTTACCCATATAATTATGTTCACTATGTAAAATGAAAATCCTTTTCACCTCACTTTTTCAATAATTAGAAACTCCAAGCATCATTATATGTAATCCAAATACTCAATAATATAATAATAATAAAAACAAAACACCCAAATTCCTAGTTCAATTTCACATTATTACCCACACAATCTACGGCTATTCGCATTCATCTGAATTTTGTTTGTCATCATACTACTAGTAGTCAGTCTTCTGCTTGCTCACCTTAAAGAGTCATTCGAATGTTTTTTTCCTCTCAAACCAAGTATTACTCATTTACTTTTTCCTCTTGGGTTGAAATTTTTAATGAAGGCGTGATATAAAATTTAAGTTATCTATTGCAAGCTCAAATTCATTGCGCTTAAGGTTGTTTCTTAGTTTTTTGGGATTAATTTTTTTCCTTTTATTTTAACTGAGCATTGAATATAAATAAATAAATAAATAAATAATATATATATATATATATATATATATATTTATAAAAGCGGTTTTTTAGCTTCTTTTTTTCATTTTTTTTGTTTTAAGGTTATTTACTTCTCATCCAATTTGTTGTAAACATTTGGTTGAATGCTACTGTTTGTACTTAATTGGTAGCATAACTGTAAAATATAGATGATTCAAAAATTAAAATGATCCTTTGTAATTTATTTTTAGAATCTTTTAATATGGATGTAGTGATGTAAGGACAAGATCGTATAAATACATTGTAATACCCAGAAAATTTGCTTAACCTAATCCCGTATCATTATCCTTAATTTGACTCTAATCTCAAAAAATCTTATTATTATCCTTAACCAAATTTCTTAATCCCAAAACTTTAACCAAAACTAAAAACCGAAAACTGAAACCTTGATTCGGTTAAACTAAAATTCGTAAATCGAAAACCAAAACCGCGAAAATTTCCGCTAATCTAAATTATTTGATTAATTCTAAAATTCCTAATCTAATTCTAATTCCCTAACCTTCCCTCTTTTTCCTTTTCTTTGTCATTTTCTTTTCTTTCTTTCCTTTTCTTCCTTTTTCTTTTCTTTTCTTTTCTTCTCTTCTTCTCTATGCCAATTTTATAGCGTGAAAAGTTTTTCTTCTTCTGCATGTAGCCATCCACTTGCCTCCCACATTTTCCTCTCACCATCACCTACCAACCCTGCCATCCCTCATGCCTATATTCTTCTTTTTCTTCTCTTCCCCTGTGCACATCACCATCACCCTGTTGCTGCCCTATTTTTTGCAGCCATCACCCTGCCAACTTGCAACCCTTCTTCTTCTTCTTTCTTCTTCTCCTTGCCTTCTCCGCCAGTGCATGTCTTCTTCTCCATCATCACCCCCTTGTGCCTCAGCCTGACTCCCATCAATCTCAACCATCACCACCCCCTATCCTTTTCTTTCTTCTTCCTTCTTCTTCTCGGTAGATTCATCATCACCATCGTTACCCCTGCACTTTTTCTCCTACTTAGCACGCCACCTACTAGAATAAATTCTCCTCCAACCCTCCATTTTATTACCATTCATTAACTCCCCGACTTTCTCCTCTTCTTCCTTCACCTTTCTCCTTCTTCTTCCTCCTTTTTCCCTATTTTTAGCATCTGTACTACCCAATCCACCACCGAGCATCACCTAAGCCACCACTAGCCACCCTTTGGCCGGTGGACCAACCACCAAGGTTGCTCCAACTTTCTCCCTCGCCATCATCGGCCATCTCCCTCGATTTCCACCTATTTTCCCTTCTCTTTTCCCTCGATCGTTGAAAAGTTTTAGAGTGCACGGCTATGAAAACACTCAGATACCCTACTGCACAACTGTACAATCCTTTCACCGTCTGACCATGCAAAATTTTTACTCTCAGCTTGATTCTGTATGGCCATGTAACTTTTTCATTGTTTGGCCATGCGTTTTCTTTTCTCTTGACTTGTTATGCTCTGGTGATGTACAGCTGTGCAACTTTTGCACCACCTGCCAGTGCAACTTCTTTCTTGGTCGTGCACCCCAATTTTTACCCCAAACTATGTCCAAACACCACCAAACTTTAACAATGGCTCCACCACATATATTTCTACACTTCCATATAATTTAAGTTTCCATTTTTACCCTTCTCTACCATAATCTCCCTCTTGATTTTTAACCTCCAATACTAATCATATTTTATCTTATTTCATAGGTGATTTTTTCAGTGATTTTAGAGGAGGTATAAGATTTACGTGCATAGAGCTCAGTATCCTTGTCGGTAAGGATACATGTCATAGCTAGGGTTTTATGTGCTCCATGTATTTTCCTTGTATGGTTGATGTATGCTTTTGTCGTGAATATGTTATATTAAATAATTTAATTATGGAAATGTTATAAGGTGATGTTCTTGAGAGTAATAAAATTATGTAAGTACATGTTTGTGTATAATATTGGTTACAAAATATATATGAAAAACTAAGGAAATGTATTTCGGATAATAAGTGAAAATGTATATGCTTTGGGTTTTATAAAGCTTTGGGAGAATACGATTATATTGATTACCCTGAGGGTATTATGGTCTTTTGAGGGTAAATATGTGGTCATACTTATGCGTTTAATTGTATGTCTTGAGTTTGAAATGATAATATACAATCAACTCTAAAAAAAATATTAATCATATAAAGTAAAAAATCACTTGAGTCAGGCCGAGGTGTTTATATGGCTCTGTTCTACCGGATAATAATAGTGGATCGGGTGTATTGTCCCCGAGAGGTGCTCCAGTCCGTTCTACCGAATTAAGAATAGTGGGGCCCCATACTTAATGTGAATAAAAATAAAATTAAGAGATAAATTGTAAATAGAAATATACTAATCATTTAAAGTGAAAGACTACGTGAGTTAAGACCGAGGTATTGAGTTTGTTCCACCGGATAATGATAGTGGCTCGAGTGTCTTGTCCTCGAGAGGTGCTTCAGATAGTTCTATCGATTTAATAAATAGTGGCTCATGAGTATTTTTACTCTGAGAGGTATTAGCTCTGTTCCACCGGATAATAATAATGGCTTGGGTGTCTTATCCCCTAGACGTATTTCAAACCATTCTACCAGTTTAAGAATAGTAGGATCACTGAACTCAACGTAAATAAAATATTAGAACATGTCATATCTAATGAAAGACATGGAATTAGTAGTTATCTAGCTTTCTTCTATTTACGCATGTATGATTTTCTTATGAGAATTCTTGTATTATGTGTAACGCTCCTTGATTGTACCGTTACCTTACTCAGTACGTAGTGTACTGACCATCCGTTTTATGGGTGATGCACAATCCAACGAGTAGACGACCCAAATGTTTATGTGCAGGTCGATGATTTTGCAGCTTTTAATGCTATATATGTGAAGGAATGATTCATTTATATCAGGGTGTGGGCGTAGAGTCATGTTATCCGAATAATAGTTTTACTTGGATACCTTTTTGGACTCTAAGTTCCATGGGATCCCTTTTTGGTTATATTTTGATTTTATAATCGAAGTTAATCTCCAAAACACTTATTTGAGGTATAAAAAGTTGTCTCATCTCTTTCTAATCATGTTTTAAATTTTCTAATCATTTTGTCTTGTGATTGATGTAAGGATGGTGGGGTAAGCCAGACTTGTCTCAATTCCAGCTGTAACATCCAAATATTTGATTATATGCTTCCGCTTAAAACGAAATTTTTCAGTAGTAAATTTGAGAGTGTTACATACATTCCTTATGTGATAATAGTTTTGTGAGCTCCATTGGAAAAGTGTTAAGTTATGCACCATAAGTTCTAGATATGAGTAGTTTTTTGCCATTATTATTTTATTTTGTAACTATATATGAATTTAGTTATAATAGAAAATGCAAGAAATATTAAGTTAAATTTTGATAGACATAACAACAAATACAAAATGATAGGGCCTCATTACAACTTAGGATTGGCCCTGCTCCACCTATAGTTGTTACCAGCAAGGGCCCTAAAGGGGACAATGAAGCATCATCATCTTAGGAAGTGAGAGGCATTTTTCCCCTTCCAGGGACATTCTAAGATTTATTTTGCTTAAATACTCTATTTTTAGCAAATATTACTAATAATTACTCCTTTCATATAAAAAAGAAAGTCATTTTAATAATTCACATATTTTTGTAGAAACTAATAAGTGTAGTCTTAAAATTTTACTTACACCTTTCATTAAAATATAACAAAGAACTTAATGCATAGATAATGAAATAAAAAAGATGAGAATAAAAGTGGAAAGTAGGTTTCAATTTTTTTTAATTATTTTATTTTTAATACAAAAATTTGACACTAGAATGACTTATTTTTTTAATTCAAAAGGAATGTCGTTTCTCTCTATTACCCCATGTTTCTCTATTCTTTGTTACTTGCCAAGAAACAAGAACAAACATGGTGCCAATTTGTCGTATTAGGTAGACATTGTTTAGCCCAAAGAATATAATGGTAGATGGTGGTTATCAAAACAAAATAATATCAATATTTGATTTTTGCCAATTTATTTTTATTATAAAAAACTTTTTTTTCTAAATAGTATATCAAAAATATTTTTTTTAAATTATTTCAAACAAGCGATAAAACTCTTGTACATGATGATTTTAATGCAAATTTAAAGTATTTATTGTAACTCAATAATTTATTTTTTCCCCTTTTGCCAAACATGTTCCATAATTTTATTCAAACTACAATAAATATACCTAAT
Source organism: Tamarix austromongolica (assembly GCA_039764185.1). Lineage (NCBI taxonomy): Eukaryota > Viridiplantae > Streptophyta > Magnoliopsida > Caryophyllales > Tamaricaceae > Tamarix > Tamarix austromongolica. The sequence goes on along the minus strand of CM077811.1, from coordinate 37,560,836 downwards.
ATTAAATAAATATCCATAATCCAATATTTATTATTTGCAAGCATAGCACTTTTTTAGTTGACATTTTTTTTAGACCTAAAAATATCATCCGACAAAATTGATATTGTATCCCTACATACCAAAGTGTACAAAGAGATTATGAAAATGTTTGTTCTATTAAAAAATATGACTTACAAAAATATACAGATATATTATATAAATGTTTGTCATGTTAAAAATATTTTCCAAAATAACAATCAATAGGTAACATTTAAAAGAAAAAAAATGTTAAACACTTTATATTTTGATACGGCAAGTTAATATTACAAACAAAAATTGAACTAATGTAGGAATTTTTTTTCATTTTGAATATATGGCAGCAAAAGTTGGAGATGAAGAGGGGAAAAATCATATTGGAAACTGACACTTCAAGAAATTATTATCAATAAGCGGATACTTTAATATAGTTAGAACCTAAGTATCAATTTTTATTTTTATTTTTGTTTAATCAAGTGAGACGGATAGACCATAATTATTTAACCAAGTTCTTCATTCATTCCTTTGATTCGTTTATGCTTCCATTTTGAAGATACTATTATTTCATGAGTAAGAATAACTTTTGTTTAATGTTCTAAGATATTGACGAATATAGATCTTAACTTACAAACTTTCATAATTTGAGTTTATGATAATTTGTAAAATCATAGGATTGAGATGAAGGATAAATCAACAATTATGTTAAAATTGTTGATATGCTATCTAAAAGCGAGAGTAATTTGATTTAAAAAAATTACCGTTGAAATAAAGAGAATTGTATTTTGATTTGATTCATTGAGTTGTCGGAGGTGGGTTTTAATACTCATTTTGAGTTGCATATAGCGGATTTGGTTACACAGTTGGTATAATGCTTGCAGGATGATCGGCACATTCGTATCATGTATATGACCTACCGAATTTCCTGGATTATAGACTAGTAGTATTCCAATCATTTGAGATCAACTTCTGCTGCAGTAGGTTCATTGTTGAATGATACCAACTTGTATACGCGTTTACAATCGAACAGCTGTCCTTCAAAAATAAAAAGAAAAAAAATGTAGGCTTGTCGAATGATACCAACTTGTATACGCGTTACATATAGCAAACTAAAGGATTCACATGATATAGTGATGTGATGTGATGTTTTATTTTTAACCCTAGAAAATTTTCTTCCCAAAACTTGGTTATAAGATTTAAAATATTACAATAATGAGTGTTACGACCTTTTAATAGAAAACTAATATTCTCTAACTTTCTTATATTAAATGTAAAGACTAATAGCATTACTTTATTTAATTAAGGAAAAACATCAATTATAAGCAACCGGCATATTATATTACAAGATTATCATTGTTCCATTATTACAAAAAGATTAAGACAAAGTGTACAACAAAACAAGAAAAAAAGTACAGAGAAAGGATATGAAAGTCAAAAAGGATATTCAAATCAAAAGATACCATAACAAATATCGGATAGTTCTAACTATCAACTGCAATCCTAACGGCTTCAATTGGGATCCTCAAAATACTCCTACAAGGTTATAATTACTTACTAAATAAGTAAGTGACCATAAAACAAAACACGTCGGTATAAAAGGTACCAAATAACCCATATACAACACTAAACATACAAAAGTTATATGAAGCACATGAGAGGTAGCACATGATGATTGCAACATAAGCACATCAAAGAATATATGTAATAACTAATAATTATGTCATAACTTATACACTACTTTATATCAAATACTCATCTAGCCAACACACCTAACTAAGATACAACCATCCAATTAATACAATTCATACCAAGGGTGCCCCACGAAAGGAACCACCAACCCATACTTAACCCATTTCCAATAAACCACAAAAATATCACTTAGCATCATAAAGGATAGTGTACTAAGACAACTACCAACCAACACATCAAAACAAAATCCAAAATAAACCACCAAACAAAAGATAGTTCCTTTTTAATTACTCAATGGGAGACCATGTCAACCTAGGAATACTAAGGTACCTCGGTTATACCGGCATACGAAAGTAGCACAGTACCCTACCTACTAGCAACCCAAAGATATTAAGAAATCTTGATTATACTAGCACACAAAAGTAACATAATACCCTAAAGACAATGAAACGTAATCCAAAAATATTGATATCCTTTAAGAAGTCCAAATAACTTAATGTAGAGCCAACCTAGGGTACTAAGACACCCAATGATAACCAAACAACATTAAAGGTTAAACCCCATCTTTAGGGTAGCTACCTATACAAAAATATCATTTACAAACTCAAGGTTATTCAGTTCAAATATTATTATTTTATTAAAGTGATTACAAATCCTACGCAATGCACATATAATAACAATATCAAACTTAAAATTTTCCTTATTTACAATTATTCGAGTTAACCCTAGGGTCAATGGTCAAAGGTAAGTTGAGGTTCAACACTAGGGTTAACTAAAATCCACTAAGGTCATCCTATGTCCAATTTTCCAACATTATTAAGTCATAAATGACAAAAATATTGTTAATGGTTAATTACTTCAATAATTTATATTTTAATACGAAACATTAATAAAATTAAACAAACTCATGATATAGCTGAATGACATCAGATTAAATATTTTAACATAAAATTATATTTCTAAAAAGTATGCCCCTAATACACACTTAATTCAAGTAGCACTTAAAAATTTAATCATGCATACCTAACATACTATATTCCACATATTTAACTTATGCAACATAATATAACTCATATGTAGCACAAATACTAGAAAATTAGATATTTCATGAGAATAAACTAAAATTTCCCTGAAGTATATAAATCTTAGTTCTAGCAATTCTATGTCAATACATGTTCAAATTCTAACATATCATAATTCAATATTTTACTGAAATACATGAGAAATTTAATGGTAAGATAAATAAATAAATAAATATATATATATATATATATATATATATATGGGAAGGACTTAGCAAGGACAAGAATTCCCTAGGCCAAGACATCCATATAACATGCAACCTTATTTGATCCAGCTAAAATATATATATTTACATTACAAAAATTAACATGCCCACATATATTGTTTCAAGGTTTGTATACTTAGAGAAAATTATAATATAACATGGTATACATATATTTTCTTAAATCACAAGGGCACATAAATATAATTTAAAAAAAATAGAAAGCCCTAACATGCTACTACCATGAGTTTTTCAATATTTAGTAAAAGCATAGGTTTACCACCTTTACAAGTAAAATAAACTAAGAAAAGGTCTCCCAGATCATAGCCTTCAACTAAACCTCCTTATTCTCCTTAAAATACAAAACCCATAATTAGCAAGACTATATAATAAAATGTTAAAGAGAATAAACAACAAGAGAAAGAAAAATGAGAAAATAAAGTCATAACATATCACCAAGAGTGGTGCATAAGAGGATAAAAGAAAAATAAAAGTATTAAACTCTTTATTAACCTAGCATCCTTGCACTTAATAAAATATAAAAGCATTGGAAAAAAGGATTAAAGGAAGGGAATGATGAAGAAGAGGAAAGGAGAGGAGAGGAGATAAATTAACATTCTTATGATGTAAGAGCATGCAATGAAACTCAACCAAGTGAGGAATTGGCATTCTTGGTTATGGAACCAATCACGCTTGAGATGTTCCATGAGTTAATGACCTTTTTCCTAAAAATTTCTTACAAGGGTGTAAAATTCTTTTACCTCTAAGTATCGACATTATGCCATATATATATATATATGCATAACCCATGAAAATACCCACCCAACCAACCACATGACACATTGGGGTTAGAGTTGAGTTACAAAAGTGATACATAAAATCATAACTATCAACAAAACCCTAGCTTATTACAATTGAATCCTTAATTGTCATTATCTACTTTTGATAGTTATAGTTGAATTATTTCAGGTACCAATTTGTTACCATTGACTAGTTAATCAATCAACCAACTCAATAAGGCTCTGTTTGGTTATGCAAGATAACTTTGTAGGACAAAGCAAGAGAATGGTGAAGAAGATGAGAGGAGAGGAATTAGCATTCTTATGATGTAAGAGCATGTAATGAAACTCAAACAAGAGAGGAATTGGGATTCTCGGTTATGGAACCAATCACTCTTGAGATGTTCCATGAATTAATAACCTTTTCTCTTAAAAAGTTCTTGGAAGGGTGTAAAATTTTTATAATGTCATAGCTAAAAATTAGAATATACTCAAGACATGGTCGTTACAATGTATGACAACAACAATGATCAACAATGTGCACGTGAAAACACACTTAAAAAAACCCCAAGACAAGTGTTAGTTAAAGGTTGTTAAGTTGTTAGAGTTTGTCATAACAATCATAGTACTTATTTTATGTAACATGACCTTGTTAATTTATTTAGATGATTATTATTACGTCACATGTCAAAATCAACATTGATTAAGACATGGGGCATTTTTTTGGTTGTTACAACTAACTTAGGATATTATTAGAAGTTAGTTGTGAAAGTTGTAATGTTGGTTGGTATATATAAGGACCAAACCATGCCCCCTTATAACACATGTATTAGAATTTGAATTTAACCAATACTAACTACTTGGTTAATTATCTCTTTGTGAGTGAAACATCAATCATCTTTTTGTGATTCAATATACACTAATAAGATTTATTTATGTGTTTCTTATTCAGATCCTTTGATTTCTATATTGGTGAGACATGTAAAGTTATTTCCTTGTTGAATATCTTCATCACTAAATCATCATAACCATTCCATTCTTCAATTGAAAGTTTGAATCATTCAAATGTAGCATAATCCTTTCCATTCAGTTATATCCATTTTCTATTCATTTTTAGTTTCATTACATATGATTTTCATCACTCTTCTATAAAGTCTTATCATGTTAGAATGGGTGCATGTTAATCCACATTAGGAAGACAACAGAGAAAGAGAACGATGGAGAAGATAAGAGGAGAGGAGATGTTCTATCATAAGAAGAACAAGGATAAATCTTCAAAAACTTAGAACGAAAACAAGAGGATAAAGGAGAGATCACCTCACACAAAGTTGAAAAATGAATAAAATGCAAAGTTAAAGGCATAAGAAGGAGAGGGTTGTTAATTTTATACAAGGAAAGATGAGATAAAATTGATCTATGATTGTTTCATTCATAGTTGAGTAAAGGAGATTGAGTGATTTTGTAATACCCAGTAATTTGTAATTACCTAATTAATTTAGTAGTTATTGGAGTATATAAATAATGTGTTAGACATAAAGTTATAATAAATAGAAATAGTTTTTAGATAATTCACCAAGTCTCATTTAATTTGGTAGTTTAATATTTACCTTTAGTTTAGTGAATAATATAGACTTGGAAAAAAAAGAAAAAAGATTAGTAAATTAATTAAGTAACATTTTACATCCCTACAGTTATGAATAACTTAGCTAACCTTTTTAAATTCTTACCATTATATACCATCTATTAGCCCTTATAAATTTTGTTTGTTTGTTGGGCTTTGGTTTTTTTGTTTTATATTGGTTATTTGGCTCCGGCCCTCAGGTGGGTTGTGATCCTTAGAGCCCTTACTCCTTATCAGGTAACCCTCTTGATAAATTATCTCCTCATATTCAAGTATTAAAAATAATATTATATGTTATGTGGTCACTTAAGGAAAAAGAGTACTAAAATGGGGATTATTGGTACATTTTAATATATGTAAAATATGGTTAGTTTGAATAGTTTCACCAAGTAACATATGTATGTGCATGTGTACGAGCACTATAATCCTTTGTATTTACGTGTTATTGAGGTGTTCCCCTATCTAACTTGCTACATATTTTAAACGAGGCTACAATGACCCATTATGATGGTGAGCAGATGACATAGCGCAGGTAGTTAGTGATCATATTTCTTGTTGATGGTGTGAATGGTGGGAAAGAGAGAGAATTCCTTGGCCATTTTCATCGTTTTATTTGTTGTATTGATTTTATTAGACCATTTTCATCATTTTAGTTGTAATTGACAATTTTTATTGTTTCATTCAGTTTAATTTTCGTCTCGATGTACTTTTTTACTTAAATTAGCCTTAGCATCTAGTATAAGCAAGACACTGGAGTCTACTTACAATAGGTGTGGCAGTAATGCCCTTGATATCATTTTTAGATTTCGCATATTTCCTTAATTTGAATATATTTTTTTTGGAAAATTAGAGGTGTTACAGATGGGGTATAGATCAGGGTTGTTTTATCCACCTAAAAGAGTTTATAGAAAGTAAGGTGAGGTGATTTTAAGCTGAAATCTTTCTTATAGGGGAAATAATAAGGAAATATTAGATCAAGGTGAGGGTAAGTCGTTGTCTATACCCCATGGTCAAATATTAGAGCACAAAAGGCCAAAGATCTAACAATATAGGTGAAAATGCCATTTTTGATGTATTAAATTTGAAAAATATCAAATAAATTTTAAATGTTATGAAAAACTAGGGGAAATTGTGGAATAAATTTAGAAATTTAGATATATCATAATATTGGTAAACAAAATCAATTGGAGTAAAAAATAAAATCAAAAACTATAAAACACAATCTTTTAACAATAATCGATCGATCACCCAAGCCCTTAGAAACACCCATTGTCATCCACTAAGCATGGTTGGAAATATGTGGTCTTAATAATATTATGTGTTATGAATATGTATTATCACATATAAAATAAAATATCAAGCACATACTATCCACCTTTAATTTCTATGATTAATACCACACCAAATAACAAGTTGCACATAAGTTTCTCAATTATGGTTTACAAAAAAATGGTGTATAACAATTCATTTATAAAGACGTAATAAAAAATAAACTATCATATAGCAGCTTTTGGCCAAACACAAGTTCTTCTTCTTCTTTTTTTGGTGCATAATCATATTCATCCAATAATATTTATAAATGTAGCTAGCAAGCTGGTGTTTAATTTTGGAACTAGTATGAGTAATCAGCCCTCTATCTATGTATTTTATTAAAACAAAATTATTAGGTAGTAGTTTTTAAGAGGAATAATATAAATTTTTTTTATGGAATGCTAATAATATATCATTCTAAAATGTTTAAAACCCTTTTTATAATCATTTTATAAAGCTTGAATTCCACATATTTAAACCTCACAAATTTCACTCATATTTTGGTGAGAGAGTCATAAACAAATAGTTAATTTGTTACTTGTAAAGTTAGCAAAAAAAATCATAGCAAGTTCATGACAAAGTCTTGATTGAATTGTCAAATTTATACTTGTAAAGTCAAAAGAAAAAAAATTGGGAGTTAATGAATGTGAGTACAAAATACTATATAGGTTGTCAAAATTATAATAAAAGTGTTATAACACTAAAAGAGGTGGATGAAAATTTGAACTTAAAACATATACTACTCAGAAGGCAAAACCTCATTAGTGATAAAAAAATTATTTTTAATTCTAGAAACTCTTCACTTGTGTTAATCATGCAACAAGTTAAGTATATTAATTCACACCACTATATAAATGAGCATCAATTGTGGTAGAAAATGGCAAAAGATGGTGATAGCTAATAAACATGTAAGCTATAACTATCTATACTATAGATGATGGTGATTAACCTTTCCACCTACAACAACAAAAAACAAAAACAGTACTTATTGTAATACTCCGTAAATTTAAGATATATAAAGTGTGAAATTCTTATGTTTAATGAAGTTTGTATAATTTTTTATCTTGATTTGGAAATATATTTTTAATTTTATTTGAAAAGGGATTGAAAATTTAAAAAGTTAAAGAGATAATGAGTTTTTCTAACGTACTAGTCAATTAGTCTAAGAACTCAATTGAATGATCTATCAATTTCAAGGAGGGATTTAGTTCGATGGAACTAGATGAATGGTCTATCATTTTTAGTGAGGTATTTAGCTTAATGGAACCATTTGACTCATCTAGGAAGTCAATCTGCTAGTATGTAGAACATTCGACTGGTTAACCAAACTGATAGACTAGTTTATCAAACTGAATGATTTTTTAGATTGATTTGTCTCTTCCAACAATTTGAAACTTTAGTAATCAAACTTTTATATATTTATAAGGATCATTTCACTCTTTTGATCATTTTTCCTAGCTTTATATTTGTCTCGAACGAATTTAAATGTCTACCTCATCAAAAAAAGGGGAGGATTGCATCATCCCCTTGTCTTCTTCACTCTCCCTCATTTATGCAACTCTGGATGGATAATCCATTCCACATTGTCATTTAACACTTGGGATATATATTTCTCATGCTAGGCTTTCCTTTCCCCTTCGTGTGTTTAACCGTTTTTTGAGAAATCTCAACCTGCATTTTCCAAAAAAGAAACACCATGTAAGTTTTTAGAAGAAAGGTAACCATGTTATTGATACATTTTCCTTATATGATCCAATTTTGAGTGGGAAAATTAGGGTTTCAATATGCTCCATATCTCTCCATCATTTCCTAATCGATCATTTATGTACAAATATCCCTAACCCTCTTTCTCCTTCCCTTCCTTTCGTTAACAAGATACCTTATTCTCCCATACTTGTGTTTCCATTCTTCTTCATCTTGGTCATTTATTCTAAATCATTTACCTCTTCTAATCCTTACTCTAAGCCTTCTTATTTTACCTTTAATAAATACAAGGTTAGATTTTGGAAAACGTAGAGGTTTCCAACTGATGTTTCTTAGAATTTTCTTGCAGGCAGTAAATTTTTATTTTTCTTTCCTTAATTTGTATAGTTTTGATTTATGAAATTTAAGAAGAGTTTTGAGTTTTTATCTCTTGTTTTAAGGTATTTGATATTTGGGATTTTCTAGCTAAAGATGTTGCTATTTGGTGTGGATATTTGCTGATCTCACAAGTAAGTCATTCTTGCCTTTGAAATATAGTATGAATGAGCATGTAAACTAGTGTAAGTTGTAAATTTCTAATATTTGCATGATTATATGAAAATGTGAGTATTTTGCTAACTCGTCCTAGGATATTTAAGCATATTGAGAAAATATTATTTCATGGGAATATGTTGTTGGTTATTTATAAATGGATCATGATTTAGTATGTAATCATGCTTAATATCACTTTCCTAAAATGGAAATGTTATCATTAGGATGTGGTTGGAATTTAAAGCTTAAATCATGTTTAAAATTCCTGAATGTGTTGTTTGTTTATAGATCGATCAACTGGTTAAGCTAAATTGATTGATGGCTTCCTAGAATAGTCAACTAGCAGCCTAAACCTTCAACTGGTTTATCTATGGTAACTTAGGTTTCTCTCTATTTGAACAGATTGACTGGTTCTAAAAATAGTCGATTAGTTAGTCCAATCAATCAACTAATTCTATGGTGGGATAGCCTCTAATTAAATCCTTTTATTGGTTTGTAAAAATTAATTGATTAGTCTTGGAGCAATCGATTGGTTTGACCAAGATAGTAGGTTTCAATTGGGAAATCTAAAGTTTGGTTGAGCCAAACTAACTCATTTTTCCAAACCAATCGACCAGATCAATCAAAGAGTATTATTCTTATTTTTATTTTTTACCTTGATATGATTTGAGACATGGTAATATGTTATGACATGATTATTTAATGATGAGAACATAAATCTTAGAATGAATTAACTTACCTATTAGATGGATTAATTAGACTATAATTCATAGTATTATCATTAAGGGAGTTTGGAAGATTTTAATGAGTAAAGTGAAATAAATATGCTATGATGCAACTATTGAATGATATATTCTAGTTTCTTGGCATAAATGGATCAGCCTAAATGATTTATTAAACTAGGATAAGTATTAATGGGATTCCCATCTCCTATTTTGGATGGTGATGATGGTGAAGTTGGAATAATTATGTGGATATGTTAGCTTCGTGTGTTATGTAAGACTTATGTGGTACATGACCTTGGAAAATAAAATAAAAATTACTTAAAGTGACAGATGGTCAAGTATTACATGATTCTAGATTATCTTATCATTACTTAGCTATCAAGGATTAGTCTATCTTTAGATGTTTATTATGCCTTCAGGGTTGACCAAGCATTACATGAGTCTATAGATTATCCGATCCTCGATTAGCTATCCATGGTCAGTCTGCCTTCTAGTGTTTATTGTGCCTTTGTTTATTTTACATTATATGGTACATTACCTTAGTGAATAAAATACTTATTACTTAAAGTGTGGATGTGTATTACATGAGTCTAGATCTTCCAATCCTCGATTAGCTACCGGGGGCTAGTTTGTCTTTGAGTGTTAATTGTGACTCTATGCTTCCTTTTAGACAGGATCCTAGTAGATAATTTTGAAGGTAAGATTAGTTTTAGTATATAGAGAGTCTAGATAAAAGTCATCCTTACTCAAAACAAATTCAAGAAGGCGTTAGAAAAAAAATGTTTAAAAAGCTTACTATCATAATTAACCACCAATGTGTCAAGTTTGATGAAAAGGTACTTTCAACAATGTCATTTCCAAAATAAACCCTTTGTTGGGTAGTTTATGAGACCATTGCATCAGCATTTTAGCTTAATCTAGAATTTCTTTATATATCAAAAATCCATGTAACTAAGCTTCATATTAAGGAATCCTTATATAAACTTCAAGTGGTTGTTGGTGCTCCTGATCAATATCATCTTGATAAGTTCGATTCTATTATCATTGCTCTTGAGAATCTAGAAACTAATGATATACTAAGGGGTATTGATATTAAAGGGTCTCGTCACCTAGGTGGTTTATTTGGCTTCGACTGAGACTTTATGTCCATTGGTGGTTACTTGGCTTTAATTAGACATTATATCCTCAAGTTTGGTGTCATTTCCATGGGCCATTGCTCAAAAACAAATAATGACTTGTGAATAAATAACCTAATAGACCATGTAAACTTGGAATATGGATCTAAAAGGGTAATTTAAGTAAATGGGCCCTAGAAGAGTCTAGGGCGCTGCTTGATTACATGTTGATATCCATTATATCTATATTATGATGATAATCATGATGACCTATAAATTGTCTAAGTTTGATATAACATGAAATCCCAATGTGTTCTATGATTATGATAATACATAAAATAAAAAATCTACCTACATTAGGTGATCATAATCATATGTACTGGTATGAATTCTATATTTATGGGTTGGCTTGGCATACTTAGGACTCTCATTAAGGAGGTAACTTGACTTACTCAGTACGTCACATGTTGATGTGCCTGTTTTTTCGATCACCTGCTCAATCCCAAGAGTGGAGGACCATGTGCAGGTTCTTGAGGGTGGACAGTAGTCACCTTATATTATGTTGGGCTTGGGGACATAAGAGTGTGGATATCAAGAAATTTGTTTATAGGTCCTTAAGTAACCAAAGATTTGGGTTTTTCCCTAGTATATGATTTATCCTTTTATATTTCAGTATTATTCATATTACCCCTTAAATGTATTTTAGATGTTTTCTCTATGTATTTAGAATATTTTGGGCACCCGACATGGTCTCATTTGTAAACTTTTATTTATGGTACATCTATAATATATATTTTACACACTATAATTCATGTATTTAGTTTGTTTGTTTTTCTCGACCTTGTATCTAACATAGGGTGGGTGATGTACATCTATGATATTTTAGATGTAACAGTAAAATCTCATTTTTCCATATATGTGTATGTGTTTTCTTCTTTCATAAATGTTTTAAAAATAAATTTTTTTTTGTAGTAAAAAAATGGAAGTGTTACACAAAATTATGATAAGAAATGAATGGCAATTCTAAATTACAATAGTCATTCAAACTTTGCTTTAAATGGAAATTCTATTTTAAAAACCATCATCTAATCTCTTATTAAGAAAAAAAATTATCGCTAAGGTATAGATGATAGTTTTACCTTAAAACCATCGTCGATAGCCACTTTTGTTTTTAATTAAAGAAGAATGTGCTTCCAATACCTCTTACACAACATGCATACATATATTCAAAACTAATTTACAAGTATCATTGTTATGTATCCCATACATATATACAAATTAAAGCTCTTACTTTAACAAAAAAAAAGTATATACATGACCGTATATACAAAAATAATGCAAAAGCATCAATATTTTGTATATATGTGTATATCTACATCAATCAAAAACTACCTATGCCTAAAGTCATTAGCTAGTATTCAAAGAAAAAATATAGTCACTCTTATCCAACTTCATTAATCTGAGTACCCAAAAATATCTATGCATATTTTTATATACTTAAGAAAAATAAAAATGATCACAATTTGCATGGTTAGTACCTAATTAAGGTGATAATACTAATATATATATATATTGTGATCAATACATACACCCTCATCTCCCCTCCATCATCTTACAATGATATCAATAACAAATTTTATGACAAAATAGCTGCAACTATTATTATCTCCTTATTTTAGATGTTGCATTAAGATAATGCATATATTAATTTCTTAAAATTATATGAAAAAATAAAACATATGAAAGATATAACATAATTAGATACAAACCTTCATATGAGGCCATCGATATGTAGATCCATCTTTGTATTTATGATTCTATAAATATACCTTAAATGACTAAATTGATTAATAGAGACATATGAACTATAAAATAATATAATAAGTAATTCAAATAAATTCATTAAATTTAGAAAGAATATTTACCTAGCAATAACTTTATATGGATAAGCGTGTCATTTTAGATCTAGAGTATAAACCCAACTTACCATTCTTCTTGATGGATGTAAATTTACTAAAGCTCAATATACATTAGAGGAAAAGGTGGAAATATATCAATTTGGAGCTGTCATCAACACGTTGATCATATTCTCTATCTTTTCTTTCAAAACTTCCCTGTAGGACATAAGAATCCAAACTTATCATCATCCTCTTCAAAAACAAATCCATATTTTGATAATCTATTATAAAATAACTGGGAAATTATGTGCTAGTAACTAGGTAATATAGCTATATATTAAAAGTTCACAATATTTAAAGAAAGTATACCTTATATATGACATTGAAAGTTAAACTTGTAGTCAACCTCTAACCAAAAAAAGGACAACTTTCTTAGCTCATATAAATATGTTGATCTCTAAAGTGCTGAAAAAAAATTATGTTGGTATTTCAAGTTATATGCTCAAATATATATTATTTAAGAGTTCATCAAGAATCATCCTTATCCTACAAGGAAACACATTATAGTTGTTCAGAGGCATGTTATGCTTTGTACATTATGCCACTCTTGCCTCCTCTAATGAGTTCTCTAGTTGCTCCCAAGGGCTTAGCTTCCTCCAAAAAATATTACCATTCTAGTTTTAAAAAGATAAAAAGAGGTTAATATACAATAATTAATAAATTAATTATTACAACACTCACCATTAATTAGATTGCCATATCCTTGAGAATGACTAAATTACATGGTCATCTAAAGAACTTCCCTCTATAGATTCCTCGCCGAGAAAATTTTACGTTCTCTATTAAATAATAAGTTAAAATTAATTTAAGTATTATAGTTTGAAAATAAAAATAATCAATACACTAAACCCATGTTCGGAATGACTTATCAAAATTAGTTATCTATGATAATCACTTATTTTAAAAATATTTTAGCCTAATTTTCTTAAATAAGTAATTCTCTATAATAATTACTTTTGATAAGTAACTCCAAATAAACCATAAACTGTCTATTTTCCTACCAACTCCTTTCTTTTGGCATCATTAATAGCACACGAGTTCTTATTCGGTTTTCTTTGTGTGTTATTTTGTCTTTTGGCTCTTCTTTTCCACCAACAACGTACAAGTTATATAGAATATCAATGTATATATGATTATAAGTATTATTTAAGGCATAATATATAGTATGAGTCATTACATAAGTTAGTTAATTCTAATCTAGTATTCTTAACAAACTTGGCCCATTCCACTCATATTTAAACTTTGTGATTACCAAAGAGGTTAATGGTGAGCAAGTGGAGAAGAAAGATATAGACTAACACATAAAGAGAAGAAAATACTTACCCTCAACAACAAGGCTATAATGATTCTTCAATGTGGGATTGACAAGAAAGAGTACACTTATATCCAAAAATTTTTCACCGCAAAGGAAATATGGGACAAGTTCATCCTAACACGTGAGGGAACAAAGGAGGTAAAGAATCAAAGGATTTTTTTTCTCCATGCTAGAGAGTATGAGGTTTTTGCAATGAATTAAGGTGAATCTATAAGCTCTCTAAGTAATAAATCCACTTCCATGTCCATCATTAGCCACCTCAATGCTTTGAGGAAAGAGATCACTAAGGAGGAGCAAGTGAGGAAGATTATATGAGGTATCACTAAAAAATAGATATCAAAGGTAATAACAATTAAAGAATCAATATATCTTAATAAGATGATAGCTACTGATTTTTCTAGAAACCTAGTGATTTATGAATCAAACTTGGATGGCTCCATGGAAAAAACAAAGCCTCTTTCTCTTAAAGTCTATTCCTTAAATAAAAAAAGATATATTAATTGATGATCAAGAAGAAGATGATGAATAAAGGGAAGGAGATGAAAAAGAAGTTCCTATGAATGAAGAAGAGGTTGCTATCATCTCTAATCGATTCAAAAAATTCATAAGAGCTAGAGGTGGAAGGGAAGCCTCAAGATTCTAAAGGCGGCAAAAAGAAATCTCAAGAGATGACAAGATCAAATGTCATTGCTATGGAAAAACAAGGTATGTCATCTAAGAGTGCTATAAATTTTGTAATGAAATTGCAGTATAGAAGGTAAGAAGAAATCAAACAACAACAACACTAAAGGAAGACAATAACCAAGGAGGGGCTTAGTGGCATTTGGTAAAAGGAATGCATAATAAGTTTCCTAGATTTGTTTCATTGCACTAAAATATAAACCATATACCTCCACATCCTTCACAAGTTTGGATGATGATGAAGAAAATGATGAGGTACAATCAAAATTTCCATAATCCTATGATGATTTGTTTTGTGTTTTACATGATACGTTACATGAGTGCAATAAGATAATATAAAAAAAAGATAACATGAAAAAATTGTTTGGGCACTTCATTCCTACGAAGAAATAGATGACAGTGATGACCTATGATAGCCGTCTATAGACCCTTTTTTTTTAATTAAGATTGCACATGTTACTTGCTACTAGCATCATTTACAGTTTTTGGCACACAAAAATCTACATATATTCCCAATTGATACACAAGCAATAGTTTTTTTTATCTCATTATAAAATTTAAATTTTTTATTAAATATTCACATCAATGACCACCTCATAAGATTTAGTATAATATATATACACACACCAACCAACTACTTGTAACATCAATTGATTTACATTATATTTTACATTTACATAAACTACTTATATTGATAATAAAAATAAAGAATTTTTCAAAAAAAAATAGAATTAGATATACATTTTATTATAACAAAGCATTGATCACAACTAAATGTCATTGTTATCAACTTGGCATTTTCACTTCTCATGGGCTTAACAAGATCTCTACCATGTGAAATGAAGATATCAAAATAGACAACAAAGACTTTTCTTATGGACTTATAAGCTTATCATCTTCATCATAACCATCAAATGTCATAACTTCATTAAACCATTAAAGTAATAATTAAGCTTACATTTTAACATGACATTGGTCATAGATATATATCATTCACAAATTTAATATACAACGTGAACAAGGTATATTTTTCAATATTCACAAAATTAAAATTTTTTATGTTACATTTACATACATCATTCATCTACATTGCTTTACATTGCAAGGTTTACCATCCTTATGTATAAGGTCTAGTTCAAGAACATAAACCCCTTTCTTTTGTGATCACCCGATACATAAATGTTATTAGTGACATCTTCAATATCAAACAAGGAAGGTAAGTTTGTACCCAACACATTCTCCCTTTCTATGTTATCATCTCATTTATTTGCTGAAAAGATTGAGCAATCATTTATTGGCTGGATCAATAACATAGAACACATGTTTGGCTTGTGAGATTAATATAAATACATCATTTATATGACTAAGTTTGGAAAGATCCACCATTTTAAACCCCTATTCCTTAGTAGAAACACCATTTTTATTGTCAAACCATTCAAAGTATAATAAAGGAACCTTAAAGGAGGTGTGGTGTAATATCCATATATGCTCAACCACTCTATAGTACATTATAGATGCACATATCTATCACATAACACATGCAAAGCTTCATGTACTATACTCAAACCACTATTATACATGGTACAATTGTCATATTACTCTTTCTTATAGAAAGTAATACCATTAATCATGTATAAGTTGTTGCATAGTACTACAAGATGAAAGAGTGTGATAACTAATACAAGTTAATATTAGGATCAAACACATTTGATGTCAACCACTTAATAAATGGGTCATTGTGTTTCTCTAATAATCATACCTTAATTCTAGGTGGTATCAAAGCCCCTGATCATATCCATGTGTTATTTCTCACATAATTGTACTTAATCTCTATTATGAAGCACATATAAGTGAGCTTATTTCAATGTGTAAGAGTCATCAATCTTGAACACTCAAAATCCATTACCCCTTCTCCCTCTATTTGATATATCTGAATATCATGGTTGAGGAATACCTACTGTATAATAATCCAATAAGAACTCACAAAAGAAAAGAAAAAATTAGCTATCTCCTCCACTAGATAAGCCTCAACGTTGCATCCTTCTAACCTATTTGGGTTCCTCACGTATCCTTATAAGAATTTCATAAACCTTATAAATAGATATATCTAATTCAAATGAACAAGGCCACATAATCTAACCTTCATGACCAAATGAACAATTAAATGCATCATGATCACATAGAAATATATAGGAAAGTACATCTAAAGCGTATATAATATAATCATAATTTATTTCTACAATGTGTCTGAAAACTAAAGATCAATAACATCAACACAAATTCCCTTTAACATAAAATAAAATCAAGTGATGAAACTATGACAATAAAGTGGGAAAAATAGAATGCATAACCATCAGCAACAAATCTTGAAAAATATCATGGTGATTATGTGACTTCATACCCACTAACTTCAAATTTTCCATTGAAACAACGTTATGAATGTTCATTTAAAATCTTAACTCTGTTAAGACACTCAAACAAAGAAATATTCTCCTTTTTTGGAAAAAGTATGACATGAGGGGGATTAAAAAGTTTGATTCCCCACTTTCCCCCAATGTAATTAAGTTCTTTTTTCCATCTCAACAAGGTCCAACCTAGAATTGATTCCATCATTGGACTTCTTTGGCATTTTAAAAGTGTACACATTATACTATAAGATATGCTCATCTAAAAGTGCATCACATTAGATAGTGTTGCACATCTAAGTTTTTCTAATAAAGAAGTCAAAGAATCTTTACCTCTTCTTCCATCAACATGTAGAAACTAATTTATTGTTTAGTTTTCTAAAATGCAAATTTAATTCCCTCACTTTTACAAATACATGGAGTCCCATGATTTGATCAGAGCTTTTACTTCTTTAAATTTCTCATTAAAAACATTTATTTGCCTACAATAATGGCAAGAATTTATGATATCCAAGATAAGTGGTCTTCCAACTCTTTGATAATTGGATAAAGTATGTGTTATCTTCATAAATAGAGCACATATAGTATTCATATGCACTATATCTAGAAATATTACCTTATGTCAAAAAATCATGTAATGCACAAAATAACATGGCTCTCAAATTAAATAATTCTAGAAAATGTGCATCAAGAACTTTAACTCCATTATCTCGCATGTACTTTAAATCTTCAAAAAGAGAGTTACATAAACATCAATATTAGTAAGAGGATTATTTGGACCCAATATAAGAAAAGATAACAAATTCCATTTTTGTTTCATGTATAATGAAGGGAGACTATATATCGCTAAGATAATCAACCATAAATTGTAGTATGTGTTCTTATTGAAAAGTTTTATTCCATCAAAATAAGGTGTAAGACACATATTTCTAGCTTCCTAACCAAATATCTAAGAACTTTCACAAAGGAGAATTGGTTGGATGTCTAAGATTTCCATTAGGAATCTTCTTTTACATGTGTCATATAAGATTGTTCGTATTTTATCCATTACTAAGCATATGCGGGAATCTTGGTATAGTTAAAAAGTATCATGACACCTTGTTAGGAACTTTATCCTTCTTTTATCATGACATTAGACATTCAAAATATTTATCTAATGACACGTATTCATTTCAATATAAAATGCAATGATTAGGAAAAACATAATTATTTTTATAATTCAAGCCACTGGAGCAAAAAATGTTCTTTGTCTTAGCATCTTGGGAGGAAGTACATTGTCCTAGAAGCATATCTTTTGATAACTCAAGAAGAGAAGTGAAGCTTTTATCATTCAATCCATTAGTCTCATTAAGGTTGTGCAGTCATAAAGCAACCAATAATCTTGTACAATTAGTACAACCTTCATACGATAATATTTCATAATCACTAACCATCTTCTCTTCTTCTTTTTTTTAGAAACCCTCAAAAATGTTCTTCTATATTATTTTTTTAAGTTTTCCATGCTAGTAAATTCATCATATTCAAAATCATATTTGTTAGTGAAACTAACTTGGACATCGATGGACTCTTTGTGCCATATCCAATTAGTGTAACTCCTATGAAATGCTCACTCATATTTCATTGACCCTTTTCTTCTTACTATTGCCACAATCAATACATGGGAAACATATCCCCAAGGAATCTTAAGAATTCATAAACCCTATCTATATACTATCTATTCAACGTACTAGTGTATATCCACATACAGTCCATTATATCCTATGTTAAAAGTAAAGTTGAGCAAAATAATTAAGCACAACTACAACAATGATACCAAACCAAATGTAGATAAAACATATATAGGAGGGGTGTGTGTGTGTAGCTAACAATGCATGGGTTTACTCAAATAATACACTAATAATACTAACAATGATATCAAAGAATTTCTAGAGATATATAAATCACATCACAAAACAAAAATAAGAAAGTACAGTGATGTCCTAAATCATAAAAGCATGGTGAATCGTGGAGAGAGAGGAGGAGGTAGAGGAAGCAATAATAATGGGATACAATTAGTTCATATGATAGCTCTCCATGCGCTTGTTCGAATGAAAGGGTAAAAAAGAGGCCTACTAAGTTAAAAGGGAAGAATAAAAAAAATGTTGAAAAATGAAGAAGAAGAAGAAGAAGAAGAAGAAGAAGAAGAAGAAGAAGAAGAAGAAGAAGAAGAAGAAGAAGAAGAAGAAGAAGAAGAAGAAGAAGAAGAAGAAGAAGAAGAAGAGGAGGAGGAGGAGGAGGAGGAGGAGGAGGAGGAGGAGGAGGAGGAGGAGGAGGAGGAGGAGGAGGAGGAGGAGGAGGAGGAGGAGGAAAAGGTGAGGGATAGTGAAGGACTAAATGTAACACCCACCAAATTTACTATTTAAAAAAAATGGTTTTGTGGAAGCATAATCTTAAAAATAATAGGTGTTACCGCTACACTTAGTGTAAGTTTGGTTCCCTTACCTTCCTTATGCCAAGTGTTAAGGCACAAAAAAAGTCAAATCCAAAATAAATCAGTAAAAATAAGAGACAATATCATAGATAAAGGTTACACATAAACATATTTTGCACAATAGTAATGGTTAAAATACAATAAGGGACATCAGAGTCTAAGGGGAAACCGACAACAACAAAAACTAGCACCCGAAGGTACTACACCAATTTTCCTAGCTCTTAGAACCAAAAGTCCATTCAAGAATAAAATCTATTTCCAAGGATCCCTTTGATCCTTAGAGTTATTATATGCCTCATGCCACTCGATGGGCTTCACATAACCATCTATAAATGTAGTTTTAGTACAAATTCCTCACCTTAAGTAAATCACAATACCTTACAATAGTTAGCATGCTCACATAGTACATTATCACACAATAATCCAAAAACATGCTCAAAGCACACAAAACACATGCAATTGCAATATATGAATAATCATGCTTAGCATATACGACATCAAAGCCCAATGCTTAATAACTAAACATACATACCCATTCACATCAATCTCATAATACACAAAACCATATCATAACCCATGTACAATAAAGTAAGGAACTAGGGATCTACCAACCAACCAACCAAATCAATTCTAAATACCAAAGGTACGGCACTAAGGCAACCACTAAATCAAAAAATATAAATCAATTCTAAATACCTAAAGGTAGGACATTGAGGCAACCACTAAACCAACAAATATAAATCATACCAAATCCGACAAACAAGTACTATTTTATTATTTATTTTACTTAAGGGGTGATAATAAATCATGGGTCACTACCATACATTTGGTCATACTACCGCAACATGAAAACAAAGGACCCTTATTCCTCTTAGGTCACCTAGTCCTTAAGCATTGATACCTCTTAAGATTTCCAAAGAACCAATTAGAGTAAATATAAGGCCTTATTGGGGCATAGCAGCACACCTACAAAACAAATCAAATCGAGGGTTACACCTTATCCTTAGCGTAGCTATCCTTAAGGTGCTACCAATTCCAACTTGAGGTCTTTCACCTTGAGTATTAATATTTTATAAAATGATCACAAATATCACATAGTACGCAACAAGGTGCTATCCTTAAGGGAAGCTAAAGACATAGGTGCTTGGAAGACAATATTAATGTGGGCGTGCTTGCTGAACTATGTGCCTAAACAATGAGGAGTATGCATTTGTATGTAATGGTGTTTTAATTTTGCTTGAGCATATGATTGGCAACCTATCCAAGTCCTTCATTAAAGGTGGGGAACATGGTTTGTTATAATTATGGGTGGCAATTGGGTCGGTTGGGTCTAGTTAGGTTATAGCAGGTTGGGTTATTCTCAGGTCGGGTTGCTTGTGGGTCATTCTCCTTTGCAGGTCGGTTATAGGTCAGGTCGGGTTATTTCATGTTCGGGTCATTTTGGGTGTGGGTTGTATCGGGTTAATTTATCAGGTTGGGTTTAGGTTCGGGTCATTTTGGATATAAGTTCGGATTATTTTGGATCTATAGATGTAAACGAGGCAGATTTTATCCAAAACACAATGAGCTTTATCCATCAAATACTTAAACGGATATAGATAAATGGATATGGATGATAGAAAAAATACCCATTGGATATGGGTATGCGTTATCTATATACCCATATCGATACCCGTTTACCCAATATATAATTACTTTTTTACCCTTAACTTTAAAATAAATAAAGTATAAATTATGGTTAAAATTATCATTTGGCTTAACTTAAAATAAATTTATACTCTAGAAAATATCTGTTAACAGGTAAACGGATTATTCTTCGAGTAACAGATATCCAACGGATACAGATATAGATGTATAAGTGGATACCCGTTCCAGTATGGGTACAAATTTGAGTACAAGTACGAATATAGATACAGGTATGGGCGTATCCGCCCCATTTATATCCTTATCCGGTCGGGATTAGGCCAAGAAATCTCCTATTTTAGTGATTTCGTGTTCGAGTTAATTTGACAAGTCAGGTTTGAGTTAACTTGACGAATCATATCTTAAGTTTTGCCAGGTCGGGTTGGGTTTAGGCTCAACCCGACCTAGTCTTAAATCAAATCACTTCAGCTTTGGGTCGAATCAGACATAGACTGCCAAAATTAATCTAAATCATTAGTAAGCAGGCAAGCATTAAGTTTAAATTCATGTAAGCATGTAATTAATAATGTATTATTAATTGCTATTTTTATTATTATAGATTTATAATATTGTGTTTTTACGCAAAAAATTGGTAAAATTAGAATATTATTGGTGAATAAATAAGTTGACAATAAAAGTAAGAAAAATAAATAAAATTTAAATAATAATAATAATAATAATATATTTTTAAAAGCTTTAAATAAATAATAAGATATGTGTATTTTTTTATTATCATAACTGATTAATATTGAATTTGGTTTTGTCGAATCAGGTCATGTCGGTCGGATTGATGTCTGATTACATGTTGGAGTCAGGTTGCACTTGGGTCAAGTCGGGTTTCTTATATTCGGGTCAACATCTAGTCGGGTCAGTTTGGGGTTGGGTCGGATTGATAAATTTATCGGGTCATATCAAGTCAGATTTTAGACGAGTCGGGTCAACTTTTGCTAACTCTAATCATAATGCCTATAGGAAAAATCCATTAATGCATTAATAAAAGAATTTACTTATAATAAAAAAAACTAAATTAAATTATATATTATATTAGTCATTAAAGGACTATATGATTATTAGAATAACTATGTCATCATTTTAATATTATAACGGTATAATTATTTTATATGGTTACGAAAGGCTTAATATTTATAATATTGTGTAAAATATACATAAATCTATGTCTAAATATCATATCAAATATTTGTAACAATATTTTATAATTTTCTGAAAATCATTTTTGTGTAAGAAAAGAAGTTCGGATTTCAAGATTAGCAATAGTTGCAGATCCATGTATACATCAAGTTCAAAATAATATTTTCAAAAATGATCGTAGATCTTAGATTTAATTAGTCGTTCAAAACAAGCAACATTATTTAAATGCACTACCGGTCAGTATGAAACATGGAGTATTGATAGACAAAACTAAACTCTGAAAGCATCAAATAAAAGAAAGCCGAGGAAGTAGCATCAAACGAGCCCTTACTTTCTTCTCATAATTCCGATACGAATTTTCAACAGGATGTACCGCTGCTCTCTGAGAATTAGGTCATCAATCAATAAAATAATAACCATAGGCTTAATTAAAAATTAGGCTTTTAATCACATGGAAAGGGAGTCCAACCCAACAAACTCAAATGATCTTAACAATCAACGAAACTTATGTTTGGTTTTGGGATATTGTACCATATATCTATATATTTTAGTGAAATAACACCATATAATTTTATTTTAATTTTATTTAGGCGTCAAAAGTTAAATATTTGTAAATATAAGGAATATGAATTTATATATGTGTGTGTAGGTAGGTAGATAGATAGATAGATAGATAGATATAATATAATTTTATCAAAATTTAGATATTATGATGCACTATGTTTGTTTTTTTTTTTTGTCTATGAGAAAAAGAGAAAAACAAAATGGAATTAGAATGAAACACGGGCATCGGGTCTCATTGTGGTCCGGAGGCCAAAGTTTTGTAGACGGCAGAGGTGGCATGATTCGGAGAGCAGGGTGCCAATTTAAATTTCGAATGGTTTAGCTCCACAATTAATATAGGAACCGATAGGATTTTATCCCGCCTAATAAGTAATAATATCTCCCCCAGACGCCCCCCCCCCCCCTCCCCTCCTCTGCCGCTGAGGATGTGGCGACTGGCGTCCTGATTCCTGACTTTGATATTGCAATAACAACGAGGAACTTGTCGTATAGAAGCAGTATGACGACGCATGGGCGCCTCATTTCCTGAGTTCCCATTTTCACCTGGTGTCGTCGTCCTCCCTCGCTATCTGCCACGTTGAACTTTCATTCCTCACAGCTGTCAGAACCTGCTGTCTTTTGTCTGAGTTGCATGGCCCATATTTTCCTGACATGGAGTTTGGTCCCACACGCTATTCCTCAGCCTCTGCGAGCTGGACAAATTGACTCGCCGCTGCTAAAATTGGTGCGTTTGTTCCCAATATATATATATATATATATATATATATATATGTATGTATACTGGCGTGTTCAAACTGTAGATCAAAAATTCATAATTGATCTCTATGGTACACCAAATGCAATTAAACAATAACCCCCCTCCCCCACCCACCCAACAAATGGATAAACCAGCCCTTACTGTCTTGGTTGGCGGCTCACGATGACGGCGAGGGGTTTAGAATTTTCCCTGACAGCCTTTCACTCAGTTTGGGGGTGAAGTTTGCTCAACAAGAGACGTCGATTCGGCTTGGTTTGTGGAAATAATTTCAGCCTTAACAATTTAGCTTTTCATGAGAGCAAAAACAAAGGAGAGGAAGCATACGCGTGAAATTACATGCCATCATATTCCAAGTTGATGGGACAGAGACAGAAAGAAGGAAACCCCCCCCCCACACTTTTACAGTTTTACTAGTTCAGGCAATCAAAAAATAACAGGAAGATTATTAATCAAGCCAAATAAATATATTCGATTATAGTCTAATAGTTAAAATCGGTGTCTTGCAAGCGTAAAATCTTATGTTAGAATATGCCACCTTATGCGGTATATTGTATATCTTTTATAATAATTATATGTCACCTAAAGAAGAATAATTTATGTCAGTATTTTCAGAACTCAAAATAATAAAGTCCAATCGGTTTACGCATGATCCTTTGTATTCAATTAATATGGTCCGGGGCCCAACAAATCACCCGGAGAAGTTTGCTGTTTAAAAAAAAAAAAGTAGGAGAAGATAGTTAGCCTGTCATGATTATGCATAATATATTCGAATTCAAACCGTATGATTCTGTCTAGCTAAAATGCATGAATGCCTTCGGATAGGAATGTTTCTCGACAAGTTGTGAAGACAAAACTCACGATCCGTAACATTTCTCCATCATGCCATCTGGCTTGGAGTAACGATACGTAATATTGAGCCAAAGACTTTTTAAGATACTTCTAATATGTAACTAAAGGATAAGAGATGGCGGAGTGAAAAAGAAAGAAATCAAAATAATCATAATAATAATAAATCACTCTCTTTTCTTAAGTACTCTATCTTGGTCCTATTTGGTATGCTCGAGAGCTGTAGCGCATGCACCTCTTGATGCCCTTGAAAATTTTGACGTCGACCGCACTAAATCCCCCACTTGTATTAGAATAGAAATGGACCGTACAGCTAGCAGGCTCGTCCTAGCGAGCGAATAAGCTTTGCATTCATTATACCTAATTCATACACATACCCAAACGTTCATGCTCACCTACATTTCTGGCTACTTTCGCTCCTTCTTCTTCCTCTTCTTCGAGGATGGGCATGTGCTTAAGTATCTTCAATATAGGATTCAATCATGCTCGCTCCATGATTTTTAAAGTATTTATGGACCTTTCGTTACCCATGACACGAAGTTATTATTTTTTCTCCTCATTTGTCAATTTGATATAGCGTAAACTACATGCTTATTTTGAATTTGATATAGGCTAAATTATTTGGGAGAAAGTAAAAAAATGTATATCGACATGAATATTAGTTGAGATCCCTTGATATAAATATGTAATATTCTTCTAACTAGATATATAAAATAGTAATTAACCTAAGAAAAATATTGTTCCATATGTGAAGCAGTGAAGGTGAACTTATAAAAATAATAAGAATAATAATAAGTACTTCTACATAGTGCATGTTCGGTAACCCTATTTTTTTATCCGATAATATGTCGTAATTATTGTTGACAAATAATTTATTGTGAGATTGTTGTTGCCACTTTGTATACACACTTTTTAAATATGTTCTCTTCGGTTGTAAATAAAGGCATGGATCAAAGATTAATCAGATATTTATTGAACCGCAATTTTATGATTCGATGTGGTTATAATAGTATATATATATAATCAAATAAAGTTTAATAGTATATATATATAATCAAATAAAGTTTCATCTTTTAGTTTGAGTGTACGTGTGCCAATTGGGCAAGATTTTGGTATGACATTCATCTTTTGATTTTAGCTTATCCTTTCCTTAAAAAAAAAAGAGCTGAAGAGGCGTACAATCAATTATAAAAAGAGGATCTTATACACATTGAAGAGACATGCAAATATAACTAAGTTAAGTTTGATTCTTTAATTGGATCCCTTTATTCTTTCTTGAGTTTAATTTATGTGTACGTGATTCATATTCAAGTTTTATCTATTCAATTTATGTGTGATTTGAGAAAGCCAATTTGTGTTTAAATTAAACACATTAATGTCCAAGTTCAAATGTTCACCATCGTCCATCATCTTTAACAAATTCAAGCCTAAATTCTTCATCTTCAACCTCTTGATGACACTCGCACCTTAGCCCTCTTCCACAACCAACATTTTTCCACCATTAATTACCTTATTAACCACGATTACGCATGTCATTAATACCCCTATTAAATACCCATTAATAACCCTAGCAATCCTTGTCTGAATCAAGCCCCAAAACAATAATCCAAATCGTGAAACCCAAACCAAAACCCTAACCTCAAAATCACTCAATTCTTCTTCTTGTTTGATTCAATTATTGTGTGGTTTGTGTCAGTTATTTATATTGGTGGTGTGTGCTTCCAACCTACATCACTATGGCAATGACATTTTTTCATCACTAGTAAGATTTGGCAGTGACATTTTTTTCATTATCAAAGAGTTTTAACAAAATTTTACCTTATCAAAGAGTTTTGGTAACAATATTTTTTTTTATTAAATAGCTTTGATTTGATTTTCTATAGTTAAATTTTATTTTCATTTATATATATATATATATATATATATATATATATATATATATATATATATTAGCAATGACATATTTCTTATAACAAAAAGGTTGTTGTTAAGAATGATTTAATATTTCATAATGCTCTTATATACAACAATTCTATTACAACTTATTTCATTACTAAAAAGAATTTTCACAAAGATATTAACTTTTGGCAATAATTTTTTTCATTAATAAAAACTAGGTTTTTAGTAATGAGCTAAAAATACAAGTCATTCATTATGATCTTAAATTTTCAAAAATTGAAACCAATTTTTGTAGTTTTTAGTAATGAGCTAAAAATATAAGTCATTCATTATGATCTTAAATTTTCAAAAATTGAAACCAATTTTTGTGTTTAAGTATACTTATTTCTAAAAATTAGTTTTAAAATCTTTAATTTTGTCCCCATCCAAGCCACCTTTGGTGTAGCCACAAGAATAATAATGAACAACAATATGAATAAATATAGTAGAAACAACAAAAAAGGTAATAATGGTAATAATAACGATATAATTATAATAATTTTATAATGATAACAATAATAATAATAATCTATTGTACTTTATTATAATAAGATCCCCCTTTTCATCGTGTCATCTTTAATGACATAATGGGAGTCATTACTCTCCAAGGAACTTAGTGAAATCAACTTCTTAGTTACCTTAAGGACATGATGAACATTAGACAATGGTTTGATTGCAACATCATACACCCTCAACTTCTTAGCCACAATTCTAGAAACCTCGCATGCAACATTGTTGCTACCCATGACAATATTCTAACTCCAACTATGTCATGTGTCTAGAACTAGATTCTATTGAGATTAACATGATTAGTGTAATAGTCTGGTACAACACCCCTAATTCATTACTTAAAAATTTAGTTATACGAAAGCGTTATTTACAAAAATAGTGGGTGTTACCGCCGCACCTAGCATAAGTCTGGTATCCTCTACCACTTTTATACTAAGTGTTAAGGCTAAAATTTTATGTACTCAAATTAATAATATAATTATAAAGATTAGAATGGAAAGGGAGTCAAAATTACTTAACATCATTCTAAATAAACCAACTATTAGTGGTTACAAAATCCAATGAAAAGAAAATACATAAAAGAATAAAAGTTTAGAATCATCTGGTTCAAAAGATTTTAGATGAACCCCTAAACAGTCCTAACGCTCGACATATACAAGAAACCATCAGACCTTACCCTCAAATTAGACCTACAAGGTAAAGACTAGTCATTGAATAGGCATAAGACCATAAAATGGAATCCATCAACACTATGATACTGAGTAACTCATTGTACAAAACTAATATAAAAAGCCTACATGGAACACATAAAATGCATCACAACAATACATGAAGGCCATATACTACTCATGCTCTTTTATCTGGAATTAAATGAAACTTGACAATGGAACATCCAAAAGATGCTCTTTGCAGTATAATTAGAAATAACACCATCCTCAAATTATAACCACTAGCACAGACCAATAACAACTCATAGTATCACAGTTAGGCACGAAGGCTGCTACCAAAATACAAGTAGATACAAAAACTACTACTTAACTATAGGTAGGTGCAAAGGCTGTTAACAAACCATTTGTAGGCACAAATGCTAATATCGATCAATCTAGTAATCACTTCAATTTAATAATAACCATTATTATTTTCATGTACTAGAGGGGATACAATAATAACCTAGAGACATAAAAGTACACTAGTCGTATAGATGTACAAGGCATCACGATACCCTCCTAACCATCCAACCTAGAGGGATAAAAGCTCTCTGGTCATACTAGTGCACAAGAAAACACAATACCCTCCCAACCTAGGACACCTAATCTTTGAGTATTGATACCCCTTATGGGGTATGTACGTCACCTATAGAGTAAACTAGGGCCTTATTAGGATACAATGGCACACTAGTGAACCAAACAAATCGAGGGTTCCTAACTCATCTCTAGGGTGGCTACCCCTAGAGAGAAACCATTCTCAACTAGAGGTATTTTGCTTTAAGTATTAATATCTTAAAAAGGTGATCACAAAACCTAACATATTACACTAAGATTTTCCATTCCATACTTAACTATTTTTCCTTTATTTTTAATTATTTAAGTCAACAGTAAGGTCAATAGTCCAAATTTGATTTAGAGTTAACGTTAAGATAAACCTATCAATACACCAAGGTTGTCCTATGTCTAAATATTCATATTAGGTGTATTACGTCAAAAGTGACCAAACTACCCTTGAGACTATTATTACCACATTATTATCCATTTTAAATACTAAATTTATTTTATTTACTATTTTCTCATGAGAAGGCTAAAATATAATAATTAAATTACATAACATACAAATAAATTATCGAATATGCCAAATGACCTTTTTACCCATACACGTGATTTTAAATGTTAAATACTAACATATGTTTCTAGGACATCAAATCACACATTACATGCTCCATAGGAAATAACACATATTAAGCACACTTTTTGAAACAATTATCATGATAAGATTAGATTGATCAAAATACCTCTAGGGCATATAATAATAATAATAATAATAATAATAATGCTAACATATGCGTTATAATTCAACAAATTATATATTTCCATACTCAATAACTAATAACATATAGTAGGCACACTTGTCGAAATAAATAATACAATATGCTTAAAATGACCAAATTGCCCCTAGGGTCCACAATAGTGATAATTATGTTAAAAATATGCCTAATCATGCTCAACATATCATATTATACATACATGACATACATAATGTATTTACATCATTTAACCTATTATAGACAACATTCGTACACATAATAATTTACATGAATTTGCATGATCCATTTTAACCAAATTCCATGCTAACACTTGTAGGAAGATAATTAAAATGTAGCAAATATACGTGATATAATTTATACATTAAAAACTCTAATATACTATCATGCAATATCTCACATTTTAGTAGAGTGTTGAGATTACAGTGTAACAAATATGCTTAGCACGGTTTACACATCAAAACTCTAAATGATATCAAGTGATATCTATTATTTTAGTAGAGTATAAAAGTGACGGTGTGAAAAACATACTTAACATGGTTTACACATCAAAATCCTAACATGCTATCATGTGATATCTATCATTTTAGTAAAGTATAAAAGTTACAGTGTAACAAACATGATTGACATGGTTTACAAATCAAAACCCTAATTTGTTATCATAATTTTAGTAGAGTAAAAACGTTACCTGATTTCTAGCAAAAACACAATTTTATCTATAACCTCCTAAAAATTATTAGGCTCCACTAATAAAACTTTTATGTCTAAAAATGATATCACAATAACCATATTAGTATTCAACAAGTGAATTAATAATTTGTATTAAAATAATTATTAAATAGTAAATTACCAAAATGCCCTTGATGTTGTAAATGGGAAAAAAATACTTACGTACACATGCACTGCTCATGCTGCATGAGCAACGTAAGTGGGGAATTGAAGGGGATACGGGGGGAAAAGAGGTTTTGGCTGGCTGGTGGTGGTGATGGCTGAGGGTGGCAGCGGCATGGTTGTGCAGGGAAGGGTGAGGGTCACGCTAGATGGGTACATGTGTTTGGTAGCTTGATAAGGGAAATGGGGGGCACGACAGGGAAGCACTTAGATGGTGGAGCTGGGATGAGGGCTATAGAGAGGATGGGCAATAGTGGTTGTGGTGCTAGGCAAAGAAGCACGGTGTAGAGGGCAAAGGTGGTTGGGTGATGGTGTAGTTGTGGCTTGGTTGTGCAGGGAGGCTGCATAGGTGGTGGTTGGAGTTGGGGTACTGCAAGGAAGGGTGAAAATGGGGAGGAGGTGATGGTGTTGGGTAGCTCGACGGTCGGAGGAGATGGTGTGTAGGTAGAGAAGGGTAGAAAAGGGAGGAGGAAAGGGAGAAGGTGTAATACCCCGTATTTTTAAAACCTAATTTTATTAAGCTTAATGATTTTATTAGCGTAATTTGATGTAAAAAAATAATAATTATTTTAATTTTGATTTGTTTTATGGATTTATCGACGATTTTGAATTTATAGTTTAATTTAAGTAATCGTTGTCGTTGTGAACCATTTTAGACAAATTCGTTCGCAACTATGATTTTATTATACTCTTTTAATTTTGATTTTCGGTTAAAAATATGTATTCCCGTTCTTTCTCGTATTTTGATTTTTAATATTTTAGATTCATTTTCGATTATAACTCCGTCGTGTGATTACGACCTTATTTTTGGAGTTATATTTCGTTAACTAAATATATTATTTAAATTATAGAATTTCTGTTTAAATAGTTAAATTTATTTTAATGATTTTATCCGTAGAAAATATTTCCGACTTTAAATTTATTCGTTTTCGGTAATCGTTAATATTTTCGGAAAGTTTTAAATTAAAAAGATTTTCGGAGTTTATTTATGAAATTCTTTCTGGAATTAATTCTCTTTCGTTTTGTGCTTTTTGGTTTACGAAAAACCAATTTCGAAAATTATTTAAATTAGTCTTGGTTTATTCGAATTTGACTTAAATATTTTAGTATATGTTTTTAAATAATTTTTCGGGGTCTTATAATGTATTTCCGTAAATAATATAAATTTTTATGTTTGTTGGTTAATTCTTTCGAAAAATGTTTCTGAAATTCTTTATATAGTTCTTTTATTTATTTTAAGGGTTCGGATCGTTTCGAAATAATTTTTTTATTTAATAAATTTTAGATAAAATCTTCCAATATTAATTTTTAAGTTTAATATATTATTTGATACTTGTTTTCGTAAAAAAAAAAAAAAAAAAAAAAAAAAAAAAAAAAAAACGGTGCCCGACCGAACCCCCCCTCTTCTTTTTCTTTCTCTCTTCCCTACCCCGACCCCCCTCCTGTGCGCCCCGTTCTGCAGCCCGAAGCCCTAGCAAACCCAGCCTCCCTCATCGCTCCCCAGCTCCTCCCCGCTCCGGCCAACCTCACCAGCACCCGTCGACCACCGCCACAGCAACCGCGCATAGCAACCACTCACAGCAGCCGAAGCAGAGCCGCTGCAGCGACTGCGCGCAAGAGCAGCAACCACAGCAGGTCTTGCCGCCGCCCGGCCACCGGCGAGCCCTGCTGACCGCCGGCGAGCCACCCCCGGTCCCCGACGAAGCTTTCCCGGCCTTCCCTTGCCCCGATTCGTTGATTTTCGTTTAGTATAATTTCCGAAAAACCCTAATATATATATTTGATTAATTGAGTATGGGTTAGCTTATGAAAAGCTAAATTGGTTGTTTGTTTATGTATATATGTGTTGTAAGATTGATTTGGATATGTTAATTGTATGGTTTGTGTTGAAAATTTGGGAAATTGAATTTTAGGCCGGGTTATGCCCAAATTTTTCGGATCCGACCAATTTGGCGATTTCGGACAAATTGATTATACAATATATTTTAAAATGTATCCAATTTCATTTTGGAACCGTCAATTTGAGAAATTTATGCGGGTTTTATCGGAATTTGATTCCTAGGTCAAATTTTGGGTGTAATGAAATTGGGTCGTATAATTGAGTCGTTTCGCTCAATTGATTTTATAATATTGTTTAAAATGTATTTAATTTTATATTGGAAGTGTTGATTTGGGAAAATTGTACGTAATTGATCGGAATTGGATTTTTAGGCCAAAACTCCCGCGGGTTTAAATTGGATTATGTAATCGGGTTATTATTCAATTGACTATATAAGTTACATTAGAATATGTTTAATTACATTTCCAAACCGTCAATTGATATGTTTTGGCAAGAATTAATCGGATTTGCATTCCGGGCTCAAAAACCCTAATTGGGCTAAATTGTGTATTTCTTTTACTAGTTTTGAGCAATTGATTATTTGATATGTTATAAAATGTGTTTAATTGCATTTCTAAACATTCAATTTGATTAGATTTATAGAATTTTAATGAATTGTATTTTCGGGCCTAAAACCCTAAATTTCAAGTGAGATTATGAAATCGATTACTTGTATTGTTGTTTTTCTAAAATTGAATGTATAGAAATGGTTGAAATGGTATTAATTGCCTTCTAATACCTTAATTTGAATTAATTAAATTGAATTACCTGAGTTTGTGTCGTGGGCTTTAAAACCCTAATTTTGAAGATTGATTATCTGGAATTGATTAATCGGAAGATTGTTTTGTTGAAATTGATTATCTAGATTTATCTAAAATTAGTTTAATTGTGTTTTAAAACTATCAATTTGAGGTAATCGAAGTGATTTGGCTAATTCATAGTTTAGGCATTAAAAACCCTAATCTTCGGGGATGATTTTATAAAATTGATTTTTGCTATGCGTCTTTTATCTAATCGATTTCTATCTTTGGGTTTTAAATCATTTAAATTATGTTTTAACTTAATCGGTTTGAATTTGGTGTTATGTAAATGGTTGAGTTACCTATTTAGTTATAAAACCTAATAAATAAGTTATTTTTAATAAATTAACTTATGATCGATTATTCTTTCTCGGGCTTTCCAAATTAAGTTGAAATGTCCCAAGCGATATTGTATTAATCCGTTTTGATTTAGTTTTAACCTTAAATCTTAATAAAGCTATGCTTTTAAGTTCTAAGTTTTGGGCACGTTTTCTAAGAAAGATCATTTGTGTTGTTGTTGTGTTTATTTAATTAGAATATGTGAATTATTGATTGATAGGATAGTTTCTAATTTAGTTTTCGATTTCTATCGGTTCTAGGAAAGCTTTCTCGTGGATCCACGAGCTAGTGATCTCTCTCCCCCTTATCTCGCTTAGCTAGCTTCGGATCCAGGTAAGTCTCTACTTACCTCTACTTGTGGGTGTTTAGTAAGGACGAAGCTATGGCCTTGTGTTATGTGTGAGGTGACGTGTTGATTGTTGTGTATACCATGCTAAAGTGTGTTATATGATTTATGGATAACTTGTCTCATGTGTAGCGCAACTTGGAATTTGAGGTACGTCGTGTGTGTTTCTATGATATGAGCATGACATGTTCTATGTGTGAGATTGTGTTGTGTTGATACGGCCCTCTAGGACATGTATGTCAAGGGTGATGTGTGACTTAATAAGACACTGATAAGACATTAATCACGTAAAGAGAAAGATGTTGAGCCGAGCCCAGTCCGGTCCACCGGTTAGAATAGTGGTCAGAGGCGTTCTGCCCTGTGCGATTCGTTCCGGTCCACCGGCTATAATAGTGGTCAGAGGCGTTCTGCCCTGTGTGTTTACACCCGGTCCACCGGTTATAATAGTGGGGGATCTCGGCTCGACAGACCCAAGTAAATAAGTTAATCCATGGGAAAATACTAAGTACTTACAGCGAAACACCATGTGAGTCGGGGCCAGTCCGGTCCACCGGTCAGAATAGTGGTCAGAGGCGTTCTGCCCTGTGTGTTTCGTTCCGGTCCACCGGCTATAATAGTGGTCAGAGGCGTTCTGCCCTGTGTGTTTACTTCCGGTCCACCGGCTATAATAGTGGGGTTCCCGCACTCACATGGACTATTAAAGAATATGTGTGGAATGAACATATTATTAATGAGAATAAAGAATAAGTCTAATTGGACCATGACCAGCTTTTATTATATGTGTTACCACATGCTACTTATGTGCATAATGAGTCACTTTATATTTCGGTTATACCGCGCTTATATGTTAAATGGGATGTTGCATATGTTTTATATGTTACTATGAGTGTATGGCAAGATTCATGCTGTGGGTTGTGAGTATGTAGGATATTGTATTAACGTATTGTACTATAATTTAATATGCACTTGATGATATCTCTCCTAAGATAGGGTAGTGGGACTTACTCAGTATTGGACCCGTACTGATACTACACTGGTTGAATGGGTCCTGTGATGATCCACCGATTGGTGGGGAGCAGACCTCTTGTGCAGGTTTAAGATCGGATACTGTTTTGGGGTGGAAGGCCTGACTTGAGTGCGTAGGCAATCCGGATATTGATCCTTCGGGATTTATTTTTGTTTAGCTATAATTTGTATTATGTTCTTGTTTTGAGAAACATATTCTGAGGTTGTAATCCCAAATCATATCCTAACTTCTGTTTGACTTACCTCTTATTAAGGATTTATGTTAAATGTCGTCTTGCATTTTTTTTTATACTTCGTACTAAATGTTGATCGGATTTAGCCTTAGCACTTAGTACTGGAACGGTAGGAGTGAACCGGTCTGGTACTAAGTGTGGCGGTAATACCCCCGAGTTTACGGTTTTACCTTTGCTTCCGCTAAGCCAATTGATTTTAAACGAAATTTTTCAAGAGTGAAATTTGGGGGTGTTACAAAAGGAGAAAGGGAAGGGGTCGTGGGGGTTGAGGTGGCCAAGGTGTTCATGGATGGTGATGGTGTTGGTGGTTGGAGCTGGGATGGGGGAGGCTATAGAGGTGGAGGTGAGGGGCTGCACGAGAAGGAAATTCAGGGAGGCAGGGGTGGTTGGGTCTACAAGGAAGAAAATAGAGGCATGGCTTGGAGAAGAAAGAACAAGAAGGAGGCTCGGATGGTGGCGTTGTATGTGGTGTTGGGAGGCAATGAAAATAGGGTAGTGGGGTTGGTGAGAAGAAGAAGAAGAAGAAGAAGCAGGAGAAAAGGTGGGGAATAGGGGCTTAAACACGCGAAGGGGGCAAGTGGGAGTTACAGGGGAAGGGAAGGGAGCAAGCAGAGGTGTAGGGTGTAGGGAGGCAATGACATGGGAGGCTAGATGGGGAAGGGAAAGGCATGAGAGGAGGGAGGCAGGGTTGTTTAGGCTCGAAGAGGAAAGGGAAGCAGGCAGGGATAGAGAGTAGGCAGGGGGTGGTTGGGGTAGAGTTATAGGGTGGCAAGATGGTAGGGAGAAGGCTGCATGGTGAAGGAATTCATGGCTAAGAAAGGGAAATAAGGGCATGCGCATGCGACAACATAAGGCCCGATTTGGGCTAAAAGAGGAAGGGAAAGGGAGGGGAAGAAGAAGACGGAGCAACACAAGGGGTTTTAGGGTGTGTTTGGGTGCGCACTAGTGCAGAAATGGAGTAGGATAAGGAAATAAAGGAGGAAGGGTGGGCTAGGCAGAATAGGGGAAGAGAAGAAGAAAGGAGGTGGGATGGGTTGTTGGGGTGCGAGGAAAGAAGAAAAAAAAAAGGAAGATGACTGGGTTAGAGTGTAGGGATGAAAGAAAAGGAAAGGAGGAGAAAAAGAAAAGAGAAAAGAAAGAAAAGGGGAAAAGGGGAAAAGGGGGAAGAGGAGGAAAAGAAGAAGAAAAATAATAAATAATAAATTAAATTTAGAACTAAGATAAAATTTATTTATCTGGGTTTAGGATACCTGATGAGGAAAAGTAAATTAGGTTAATATATATTGATTTAGGGTGGATTAAAATAAAAAGAAAAGATAAATTAATTTGGATAAATTTATTTAAGGATTTATCTAGGTTTGCATATCAAATGTTAACAAATTAGTTAAATTAATATTTAAGGGTTATATTAAAATATAAATAAATCAAGATCGATATTAGATAATATTTTGGGGTATTACATTTGGTTTTCCCTAACCCTAAATACCATATAATAAAGTTAAAAAATTATTTCTAAAATTTTACATGTCATTCTTATTGAATTCAAGAATTAGTTTCATAATTCATTTTACTCATTTGCAGAAATTTATATTTTATGCGACTCTTCTAATTTATTCATTCTCGTATACTTTTAGATGATACAAAATTCATCAACTATTCTTAAAATCTTATCAAATCATTTCATTCCATTTCAGTTTATCTTTTCTTTTTGAATCATTAAATCGCATCTCTTATACAGTTAGATAATTTTAACCCTTTACATCTGTTTGAGCTCCGAACTAATTTTGAGGTCAAATTTTTTGATATTTTTGATTTTACAAAGTCTTTTCACATTAACCCTTACCCATTCAAACCTTATGTTATTTATTTCAAAAATTTACAAAAAAAAAAGGCATCCCAACAATTTATATGTTTTTGTTTGTTTTTCCTATCTACCATATAGTGTGAAAGAGCTTATTTTCAATATGAAATATATAAGATAATGCAAATGTGGTGATGTGTTTCCTTTTTTATTTTTGTGCTACTATATGTTGAAACCATAATTATGTTCTCTCTTGTTAGTTTTATCTTTTGAAGGACCGATCATGGTGTTGTCTTGAAATTCTTCAAAAATTTAAGAACTTCCCATGACATATTTTCTAGTGTGGTTGTGTCCAAATCTCATAGAATTTAAGTTGTGGTTGTGTGCCATGATTTTCTATTTGATGTTGTGCGTGTGGATTTTTCTTAACGTGGTGCAAAACAAACTTAAAGAACATATAGAAACCCATTTTTATCTTTGTTGTGCCCATATCTGTTGAGAATGCTTAGTTAGTTGAAACTTGAAAGGACTTATGTTGTGCAACCACCTACCTTTTAATCTCTTAACTATTTTGATTAAACTGGAAAAAGATAAAAACATAAATAAATATGATATAAAACATTTTAAGTGAAAGATAAGTATTTTTTCTGTTTAAGTCGTTCATCGGTTTTGTTGGCATGTCATATATGTTTCCCTCAACATTAGAGCATATTAGAAGATTAATATAAGTTACAAAGTTGTTGAGAGGATCTTATTTTGGTAACTACCTTTAACTTTTTGTACATTTTTGTGTAGTGACAAGCTTAGTCTTGAGTTGGGGTTGTTCTTAACTAGAGTTATGATTTCAACAACTAACTTAGCACAACACACTTTTTGTCACGTATCGATTCAAGTTATTAAGGTACAAATATGGTGGGTTTATTTTTCTTGATTGGTTTATATAATGATTCCATACATGATTATACAAAAGTGTTCAACATTGCAATGCAAAAAAAAAATAGTAATCACTTATTCTGTACTTTGGAGGTGGAGTCATTTCCTAATTTCTTTGCTAATCTTTTTCTCTAGAGCATTAGGATTATTATACATGTTCACTTCCTTTGGAACCATATGGATATATTTTTGGCATCTAAGACTCTAGTTATAGTTTGTATGACTACTATTGTTGTATCGATAGTAACTATTCATTTAGGTATAGTATCTTGACCTCACTCCTCATAAGTGAAATTGCTTGGTTTCTACATATTATTGCTTTGCCATCGTAGAATATGAATGTGAATCATTTGTCTTTGAATTTTGTAAACATGTTGGGTTATTCTTAGCTCAAATTAGAGAATTTCCATTTGTTTTATATTAATTTGTGCCTCTAATTTTAACCTTGTTGAGGTACTATCCACTTCTAATCATTATGCCATTAGTTTACCCTCAATTATAGTCTCCTTTCTTTTGTTGCAAACATTCATCTATGTATTCGATGAATGCCTTTATATATAGCTAGGGATGCTTTTTCAAGCTATTGCTTGCTCTATTTCTATTACATGAACATTTGGTTGCTTATGTATAGGGAAGATGTATCTACTTCTTGTGAGCACTAATTTTAGCATGGCATTGTTTCTTCTACACCTGGATTATAGTTATGCAAATATAGGGTGAGTATATATAATGTATATGAACAACTTGATTTTGTTGTAAGTTACAACTCCCATCATGTTTAAATTTATGCTAGTTGTGATGCACTTTGGTACTCTCATGCATTGGTTCCCTTAAGAACATGAGATACAAAAATGAGGTCATCTTCTTATTTACTCTCTCTCACTCTTAACAAATCCATGTGAAGATCCTCTGTTGACTGCCATAGGACTCTCTGACCGTCTCTTTTCTTAATTTTTTATCTTTATTAGTCTTTTTCCATTTATATCTTACCATTAGGATGTTGCGCTTTCTGCTGTAACTTTTTTCTCCATATCCCTATATTTACTGCTATTGGGCGGCTTGGTTTTGTTGTTACGTCTATTCTCAAGGGTTTATTTTATCCTACCTATTTGACTATTGATTCAAGTTGTGCATGTTTCTTATACTTCACTCTCAACTTAATGGGCTGATATATAACATACACAACTTATTTAGGAAGTGAATTTTAAAGTGTCTATTTGTATTTTTCATCAATTTTGTAACCATTTTTCAACACTCTTTATACAAGTTTTCAATCATGTTCAAATGAATTTTTAACACTATTTATATAAGTTTTCAACATTGTTCAAATAAATATTCAACATTTTCACATAAGTGTTCAACATTATTCTAATAAAATTTCAACACCCTTTGACATAACTATTGAAAAATCAATATATAGCTATTGAAAAATTATTGAAAACTCATCACATATCTATTGAAAAATCTATGAGAGGTGAAAATTTATACATTAGTTGTTAAAAAAAATAATCAAAAATTTATTGAAAAATCAATATACCAATGACCAAAAAATTATTACGGAACTTGTTGAAAAACCTTGACATTAAATGTGAATTTTTTGTTATAATAGTCATTGAAAAATTATCACATATTTGTTGAAAATTAATTTTGTACGTTAAAAGGGCAATAATATAGATATTTATTTATAAAGAAAAATTTAAGAGAAGTTATGATATATATATATATATATATATATATATATATATATATATATATTATTGGTCTAACATAATTATGATTTATTCTAAAAAATACAAAAAAAAAATTTCTACGTAACTACAATTTATCAATGTTACAAATAAAATAATAATATTATTATTTACAATTATGCCACCGATTTTACAGTGTTAGGTGGAGATGTCCAATGGAGTCGTAGACCATTCCAGTTGACTGATGCTCAGCTAAACTATCAAGGTTTCGACAACTTTATCGATAATTAGTCGAGGTTGTTGGGGGCATGCTTTTTCGTGAAAATGTAAAGAAGCTCGAGAACACAGTCGTATCCTGGAGTTCAAGAACAGAGGATTCGAGTTTTGGAAGGTGAGATTGAGGGTATAAACAAACATATTTTTTAAAACTATATGACCGTTAATCGGTCAAACTAAACAAACATATTTTTTAAATCAGTAGTCCAACTACTGAAACAATTAACCACCAGTGATATAGGATTAATGAATAATCTGATATTTTAATTTATGATAATATATTCATGTAGCCTTATTGATAGAAGATATTTTAGGAATCGAAGAAATATCTAGAAGATATTTTAGGAATCGAAGGAATATCCGAATTCACGTTCACCTTCAAGTTTAAAATGTAAATTTGACATTAAATTTAGTCCATGTTTGAAAAAATATTTTGATTTTAAGTTGCAGTATCTCGATCATGATTTTTTTTTAAAAAAAAAATATGAAATAATTCTAATATGATGTATATTTTAAATATAACAAAATAACGAGCTACAACGTTAAAATTAGGACGGCAGCGGCTTTTTTCGAATAAATGCTTATAAAAACTACGCGGGTAGGTTTGCTAGTATCTTTTACTTTAAAAAATGGTCACGAGATATATAAAAACTCTTAAACTTGGGTTTCATGGAACGGAAGCTTCATGCTCTTTCAGGGAAGTTGCCTTTGTCTTTGTAATACTTTGTCAATTTGAAAATCGAAGAGCATGGATATTAAAAAGAACGGCTCTATGCGTTGATTCGACTCGCTTTCGTTCCGACGTAGACAACGGAGCCAATTTTGACAAAGGTTGGAAATAATGACCGTTGGTTCAGTCCAACAATAATATAAAATAAATAAATAAAAAACATTCTATTAGAAAAAGGAGCCAAGTTACTTTTCGATTAATTTGTGAATTCAGCAACCTTTACTAATGACATGCTAGTTTTTTTCGTCCAAAAGGGATTGGGGTCAGCTAAAAGATGTGGCTTTTGTGATCATTATCCAGCAAATAATGATGTTAGTTAGCATCAATTTTATTCTCACATTACGTGTGACGCGGAGGCTTTAGGTATGGAATTTAAATAACATATGGTTGAATTTTACCTATTGGCGTTTGTTAGTGGAAGGTACTATGGTATGGGTTATGTAATAGTTTGGTATGGGTTATGTAATAGTTTATTAGGGTTTAATGATACTAGATTAAGTAAAAAGGTCACCAACCTTTAATTATTCTCTGTAGTAGGCATCCAGAGATAACCTTGTTTGTTGAAAGAATCAACCAATTCAGACCATTCTTTGTATAATCATCTATTAAAACGGAGATCAAATTATGTAATATATATTGACTTTTTGACGGCTAAATTTTTAAATTTTTATTTATTTATTTGAGAACATTTGGTAGTACATTATTATATAGTATAAAAATAATTTTTAAAATTAAATTAAGTGATGAGTCGTAATCATCAGAAATAAAATAATAAATTAATTAATTATCAAACATATATAATATATATTATCTCGTGAATGCATAGAATTGGTTGAATGTTACGTAGAATTACTAAATAAACTAATTATTATGTCATTTTAAGTAATTTATTAATCCATTTAAATATATAAGTTATCATTTTTATTTGTAATTTTTTTAATAATTTCACTATGATTAGCTCTTTATAGAAAAATATAATTTGTCTTTTACAGAACTCATATTTTTCTCACCTTTATAATTAAAACATATCAAATCAAATCAGAACCAATCGGATCATACCATATCATATAAGATAATATTACTTATTATTATTATTATTATTATGCATTATAATTATATTAAATAATATTTATAATAATTATTATATTTATAATAAATATTAGTACTATAATATGTATTATTATTAATCTTTATTATCAATATAATTATTCTTATATTAAAAATTAATTATTGTTAATATTATCATAATAACAATTATTATTAAATATTATTATAACTCTAATTATACTAATTATTATTAATAATAAAATAATCATAACTTGTATTAGAAAAAAAAATAATTGTTATGATTCATATAATAATTATTATTATAATTATTAATATAAATAAAATTAATAATATTATTAGAATAATTTTGTAAAATTTATTATTATTTATTAATTAATTCCTAATTCAATTATCATTATTAATTATATTAATATAATTATGATTTTATTTATCATTATTATTGACATAATTACTTTTATTATAGTTATTAATATTATAATGTTCATTATAATTATTAATATAACTATTTTTAATATAATTATTGTAGATATATTTATTATAAATAATGATTATGATAAAAAAAATAAAAAAATAATTATCATTATAAAATTATATAAATAAGTATAATAATTATATCCATATTAAGAATAATTATTATATTGATATATATAATATTAATATCATTCATATTATTATAATTATGAATATAATTAATTAATATTATTATTATTATTATTCGAATAAATATCATAATTATAGACGTAATAATTACTCTTGATAATAATAATAATATAATTATTATAATTATTTATTTAATTTTGGTAGTTATATTTATTATTGTATTTATTAATCTAATTATGATAATTATTATTATTGTCATATTTATCAATATAATTCGTATTGTTTTTTTATTATTATTATAATAATTACTAATAATATCATGATAATTCATATTATTAATGTAATTGTCATAATTAATTAGGTTACTATTCTTATAATAATAATCATTATTAATATTGATAATATTATTCATATTAGTATAATATTTTTTTTTCAATCTACACTAATTAAACTTATTAATAATATTATTAATATTAATACAATTTGATCAATAAAGTAATTATAACAATAATAATCAATCAAATTGAAATTTGGGTAATAATTATAATCATAATTATAATAAGTAACTCGAGAGATTTTTGTATTTTTATAATGATCATAATAGCTAATATAAGTATAATTATGATAATAATAGTAATAATAATAATAATAATAATATTAATATTAATGCTACTATGATAATTATTATATTATTAATAATAGAATTATTCTAGTTATTATAATGAATTATTATTATAATTATGAGTAAAATAAAATTTATTACTATAAGTAATAACAAAAGTATTAAAATAATAGTACTTATTAATATAATACTAATTAATTTTATTTTTATTAGTAATAATTATATCATATCAAATTAACACTAATATGATCAAATTTAAAAAATCATGTTAGGAAAATAGGGCCTCAATGATGTAAACAATATCTTTGCTAGTTTTAAGTCGTCTAGAGATCATGTTGTATGTGCTTAAATTCTTTTGTACTCTACAAATTACTTAATCATATTAACATACTTAAAAGTCTATTTGGAATGAAATTCATTAGAGAAGAAAATAAAAATGGAAATTCATTTATAATTTCAAAATATTATAATTATATTTCTATTTTTTGGAACTCAATGTAAAAAAGTAGAAATAGTTTTGTATAAAATTTGTATGTCCCATTTTTTCAGATATAGAATAGTATTTTTTTTGTTATCTTAATATACCAAGAAAGAGGATTCTATAATAGATAAAAGTAGAATTCTTTTTCTCTAATTTATATGCATTTTAAATAAGTGGTTTTCTAAAACTTGATCCTCGTATAGAATTGTAGCACTCGAAAGTACATGATACATATTATGGTTCAATTCTCTAGAGTTTATTTTTTTTAATTTGATTTGATTAGTGATAATGAGAATAATAATTATAATATTAACTTTTATAATATTATAATAAGAATAATTATGATAATAATCATTGATGAAAATTATATTAATAATTATAATAATCATTGCATTAATGATTATAATAATCAATGTATTAATAATTATAATAATTATAATTGTATGAATAATTAACATTATAATCATAATAAGCATTATTATTATTATTATATGAATTATTATTTTGACAATTATTATAATAATTACATTAATAAGGAAAATAATATTAATAATAAACATATTAATACTTATAATTATAATAAATAAATTATTAAATATCATAATATTTATGTTTTATCAACAATATTTTTTATTATTTTAATTATCTGAATAATAAGAACTATTATTATGAAAATTAAATTGATATTTTTAATAATATTAATAGTATTATTAATTTGATTAATGTTAGTAATTGTAATAATATTATTAATAAAGAAAATAATAGTTATATTAATAATACAAGTAATTATTCTTTTTTGAATAAATATCATAATAATTAATTATCATGTTTATGTTATTAATCATAATTTTATTAGTTATATTAATAATAATTTTTATTATTGTACTCATAATTAGCCTAATATTTATATTAATTATTATTATAATTATATCAACAATAAAAAAATAAGTATTATAGTAATGATGATAATAATTATAATAATAATATTATGATTATTATTATTAAGTGTCTTCTAATCATTATTTTGATATTGTTAAATTAAAATTATTATTAATTTTTGTGTTAATCTAATATAATCTAATCAATGATGATCTCATAAGGCATACAAATATGTTCTAAAGAGCAGGCCCTAACTTATCATAATATGTTGTGACATTAGTTATATAAAAATAATTAAGGGTTAATTTTATATTTGTTCTAAAATGTCACTTATCACTTCTTTTTGGCGTTGTTTTAAGAACAATTTATTTTACGATGAAAAATTAAATTGGGATACATTTTTGTAAAATAAAAGTGTATTTAAAGATATATATTTTTTGGATTTGTTGCTATAAAGATATATATATATATATATATATGTTTTATAAATGTATAAACGTTTAGATTTTCTTTATATTAAGATATAATATTTGTTCAAAACTTAAAAATGCAGGTAATTTTGGCTATTTTTATTCATGTCTTAAAAAGAAAAAAGTTTAAGCATTTATGTATAATTATTTTTTTATTTTTTAAAACATATGTATTTTAATAATAAAACAATTCTTAATATTTATGCTTTTATAAAAAAATTAAAATAATAAATTTAAAACATTTATAGTCTTAAATACGGTTCGATTTTTCTTGCAACAGCGGATACCTGAAAATACATTATTACACTAATGTTCTTTTACTTTATTCTTGGGTCATATTCCTCGCTGATGGGTGCAATAATGGTGTAAAAGTACTCGCTTTCGTAGGCGTCCGAGAGAGATTATGACAATAGGAGTAATTATTTCCACTCGCATCATCCCCGCATATTCAATGT
This sequence comes from Tamarix austromongolica, assembly GCA_039764185.1. NCBI lineage: Eukaryota > Viridiplantae > Streptophyta > Magnoliopsida > Caryophyllales > Tamaricaceae > Tamarix > Tamarix austromongolica. Next base: position 37,516,236 of record CM077811.1, on the reverse strand, counting down.
CGTCTAGCTTAATGATTCTTATCTTTCGAATTGATTCAATGCAATATCCCTACTGCTAGTGTATCCTACTCCTTCCTGTTCCTAATTACTTACTAACGTTTGTCCTAGTGAGCCAATTAATTTTGTTATTTATTGGACTTTGTTTGGTATTAAGATAATAGGAATAAATTTTTTTTTATATTATATTTTTTATATGAAGTATTTAATAATAAAATATATATTTTTAATAAAATATTTATTATAGATTAAATTAAGATATAAAATAAATAATTATTAAATTAAAAATATTTAATTTTAAATAAATTATATAAAATATAAAAATTATAAAAATAATTTTTCCATCCCTATTCCCTCCTACCAAACGAGCACTTGCACCGTTGCGTTTTAGCTCCGTCTGTCGGTGGTAAAAACTGGTAGTTGAATCATTTCGCTTAGTATAAATTGTAATGGATGAAAAGAAAAATAGTAAATTAATAAGGGACACAAATGTGTGGACCAAATAATGCTGCCTCGCAGGTGGTACAACAAATAAAAATGTTGGTGAGGGATGATTAGCACTTAGCAGCAGTCTATTTACTCCACCACCGAGTCCTTTCCGCTGACAAATTGGACGGACATAAAGAGTGTATGAAATTAAATAGCCCCCCCTCCCCCCCTTCTCCTCCATAAAACCCCCTCAATCCTCGTTCCAGACCAGAACTATTTTGCTCAAGTTCTGCCGGAGCCATATTATTCGTACAATATCTGATAACATAAGCATCGCACCATTTGTTCTACTTATTTTTTTTTTATAAACGCTATATTTATATTTTATTGTTACTGCAGATAAAAATATATTTAAAGATATAAATATTTTAAGTTTTAATTTTTTTGTAAAGATCCAAATGTTAAAATATCATTTTTATTTAGGCATAAACATTTTAAACATAAAAAATTATAAATATAACCATTTTGACTTTATTTTTATTAAGACATAAATATTTGGACTCTATTCTTATTAAAATAAAAATAAAAATAAAAATTATCTAAAATTTAAAGTTTTTAAAACATTATACTTTCATGAGAAACAAAGTTTACACTAGCCTTTTTATAGTGTGGGAGGGGAAAATAATAGATTACCAATTTTGTACTTTGTTCTATTTGATAATAATTAAGTTAGAATTTTAATTAGAAAATACTATTAAAATAAAGGCATACTAGTAGATTAAGTAGCCATATTTCATAAGTTTTACCAAAATTCACTACCTAAGATTTCTAATATTTTAGTTGAAGAAGTATTGTTCTTCATTATGAATATCTCTTTGTACTTATTATAAAAATGATTTTATTAATTCACTACGAAATTTGAAAATTTTGAAGCTAAAAAGATTATTTTGGGGAGTAAAAAGGTTTTCAAACCATGCTTAATCATAATTCAATAGATATTTTCAAATTTCCTACCTACCGTTATTTATTAAAAAAATTACGCTTTATGAATAAAACTTTAACAAAAAAAACTCAAAAAAAAAGTTGGGGTAGCAAAAGATCTAACAACTTTTTGTTATTAGATAATTGAGTATCAAGTAAATAAAATAGTAACACATACAATCAAGGGGAAACTACAACCCTTCTATAGCTAGCAACTCAGGGAAAAACTTGGTAAAAGTCCTTAGTTAATACCCCCACCAAGAGAAGGACGCAATTAGGAATATATCAAGCCAACAAAAGCGATTAAAAAAGCATGCCTTAGGGTCTGAACTTGCAGTCTAATCCCCTGCTCCTCAAAAGAGTGTCCAATATTATGTACTACATAATCAATTCTATTAATAATTAAAATTATCAAGCCCTTCCTTAATCCAAAAACTTATCCTTTTTTTAACCACCTTTAGCAACCAATGAATATAACTATTTTGATTTTCAAACACTATTTTATTTCTATACTCCCATATAGTTTCAATGATAGCAAAAAGTGCTACATTCCAAAATTTACCAAGTTGAGTATGAGGGATACAATGAGTTGAATATGAGGGATACATTATAGGATATGGTGGGTTGAGTATGAGGGAGTCCATCTTGTGTGCATTGAAGGTGGTCGTTATTGCCATAAGAAGGATGGCAGTCCTAATAGAAAGGTAGATGCAAAACCTCATAATCTTATGACTTATGTTTTCTAAGAAAACATCAATGTTCATGATTGGGAAGTTGCTAATGATTATAAGGGTTGGGTGATGGTTAAGAGGCATAATTACAAAAGGAAAGAATCAAGCTAGCCGAAACATAAGAACTCCATCAACGTGCACAAGCTAAGGATAAGAGCTACACGGGAAAAATGGGGACATGCTTAATGGAACTCGATCTAGTAATGATGTGGAATATTCGGGATCACAATTTACTCTTTTGGAAGTGGAAGTATTAACATAGGAAGAGGCAAATATTGTAACATCCCGAGTTAATACAACTATGCAAAGGCCACTTGGTACCCATCTGATAGCATCACAGTCCCGTAAAGGGTTGTGGAGATACCTTAAGTGTTTCTGGATTGATTGAATGACCCCATATATCAATATAAACCCTTTCAAATCACTTTGTCCTCACGCACACACTTCCTAAGAATTATCAGAAATTATTTAAAACTTCCCAAGAGTGTCACCCATCCTAAAAATCATTCTACATAAAAACATAATTAATTGTGGAGTTCTTAGGATGGAATCAGCAAAAGTATAATATACCTTATTGATATAAGTAACCATATCAATCCTTATAACACTCCACGTAATTTGGAGATATTACATTCACCCTCACTTAAAGAACACAACATCCTCGTTGTACCTTAACCACTGACTATCTAAATATAGTTTATCCCAACAATTGTCTTGCTAGGTAACTGATTAGCTCATCCAAGTTTAGATAAAGGTTGTAGTTTCTCTTTAATACCATTTATAATACCTCGAGTTGATACAAACACATGAGGACCACTTGGTAGCCATCTAATAGCACCACGGTACCACAAGGGTTGTAGGGATACCCTAGAATGCTTTTGGATTAATCATCTGGTTCCATAGATCAACACGAGTCATTTCAACGCATTTTATATTCACTCATGCACTTCTCAAAAAAAAAATTAGAAAATTTTCTAAATTTTCTAAGAGGATCACCCATAATAAAAAATGCTTCACAACAAGCACACTTAATTATGAAGTCCTTCGGATGGAATCACTAAAAGGATGGTATACTATGTTGATATAAGTAGTCATACTAATGTTTATAACACTTCACTCAATTTTGGAGTATTACAAATAAGAGCTTAGGCTCTTGCACCATGCATGAGAATGGACGTGTAAGTTCACGATGACAAATAGCTAATTCCATGAAGAGTGCCCGAAGGTAAAAGAGGACAGCATGTTGTATACAATAAAGAAGGAATATGTTGAGTTTGCTCTTATGAACATACCCAATGCAACTCATTTGGTTATTTCAAACCCGAGCTTCGAGGAGGATCAAGTTATGTTGTCTAATAAGTCTAATCAAACAATGCAAGACCAAAGGGATTGGTGATGGAAAAGAACACGCACAAGAAATCCACCCATATTGTCCCATTTATAATCAATTTGAGGGTTAGAAGATATGAGTGTAGTGAAACATTTGGATGAACTACTTATGAACATAGATCTGGCTCCACACTATTATAAGAGTAGCGAAAGAAATAACCTGTTTAAGAAGCCAACAATAAGGGGTAAACCAATCCAAGCATGCTTTGGGAAGAGGGGTAATACTTTAGGTGGTATGTATTAATTGATTCCCATATATACCACCTTATATTCATACTCATAAAGATTTTCGCATGGAATATAAAGGATGTAAGGGATGCCAACCTTCTTTACTTGAAAGACATGTGTAAGGTAAACAAGCCTAGTATGGTAGTGTTATTAGGGATAAGAATTAGTGGTAATAAATCATGTCTAGGGATGTAAATGAGGCGGGTATATCCATACCCATATCTATACCCGATAAGAAAATCCGTACCTGAATATATACCCGTATCCTAATTCGTATCCGCTAACACATTCATATCTGTATCCGTTGGATATCCATTACCCGACGTATTATCCGTTTATCCGTTAATGAATATTATTCAGCGGATAAATCCATTACCTGGTGGATAAACTCATTTAGAGTTAAGCCAAATGACAATTTAAACCTTACTTTATACTATATTTATTTTAAAATTAAAGATAAAAGGGTAATTATATATCTAGTAAACGAGTACGGAAATAGATATGGGTATGGTTATGGGTACGGGTATGGGGATATCTATACCGGTATCCGTACCCGATGGGTATTTTTTCCATCCTCCATATCCATATCCGTATCCGTTTATTTATATCCGTTTAAGTATCTGTTGGATAAAATCCATTGGGTTTCGGGTAAAATCCGTCACGTTTACATCCTTAATCATGTCATGTGATTCAGTCCTAAGGCTTTTCGCACTTAGTTCATATTGAAACATTAAGATTCTATAGGGTAATTGGGTAATTTGAGATGGGAATTTGGTTAATATTAGGGTTAAGTCTACTTGAAAAAAAATACATTAATATCCTTGTGAACCCCTTCTGGGGACCATGAATGGTTACTCTCGTTAATTTATGCCAGTTCAACTCACCTACCAAGGGAAAACTATAGGAGGCCATGGATCACTTTGCTAACACTTATAGATATCTGTGGTTGGAAGTTAGTGGTTTTGATTAGGTGGATTGTCTAATAGACAAACACGATGGTTTCTAACCACAGGCCTTTCACATGAGAAGACTATTCGATTATTCAAACAAGTGTGACCTTAGTGACCTTGGTTTTATCAATCCAAGATTCACATGGTTAGACTCTTGGGACATGGGTAAAATAATATTGCATCATCTAGATATAGTTTATGTAAATCTGGATAAGTGAACTATCTTTTCCTATGCTCGAGTAATTCACCTTCCTAATTTAAGGTCTGTTCATTTATCAATCTTTGCTAATTTGCATAATTATAGTGTTGGGTGCAACCATGAGAGAAAATTCAAGTTTGAAGTTGATTGGTTGGCACACTTAGGTTTTAAAACTTTCTTAAAGAATGTTGATTAAAAATGTTGAGCAACTAGCCAGCAAGACCCAATTATGGGCTAGAGAAGTATTTGATAATATAGAACTCACAAATAGGAAATTACAAAACTAGTTATGGGTATACAAGAAGCCTTGGAGAGTGATTATAGTGATCACTTAAGAAATATTTAAAAGTGGTTATGATTAAAGTATGATAGCATTCTCTTTCAATAAGAGTTGTACTGGAACTAATGATATAAAGGAGAACTCTTTGTCCAAGGAGAGTGGTATACCCACCTTTTTCACCTCTCCACCCTAAAAAAAATGAATCCAAGGAGAGAAATAGGGTATTAAAAAGGAGGCTGATGCATGGGTCGCTAATGATGCTTAATGCTTGGTAATTGTTTAGAGATTCTATGAGGAGTTGTTTACCAAATTATTGGAGGTAGTAAATGTTTCATTCATTTGTGTTTGTTTTCTTATAAATGAGTTTAATAGACTGTACCAATGTGGGGATAAGGTGTTGGATATAGAGGTGAGAAATATAGTCACATAGATGGGTCCACTCAAAGCACCAGGGTTGGAGGGCCTGCCATTAAACTTATCTAGTGTAATTAGGAGGTGGTAGGTCGCAACATCTATGGATGGGTCCATATGAAATTTAGAATGGGTTGGATACTTGGGGATGTGCACCAAATAGAGATCATATTGATACCAAAGAAGGCCGAGCCAGAGTATGTAAATGATTATTGACTAATCAGTCTCATCAATGTGTTAATAAAGATAATTTTGAAGGTCATAGTAAATAGATTATGACATTTACTAAAGGACCTAATAAGTCCAACTCAAGCTCGTTTTCTTTTAGGTTGTACTACTGTGGATAATATTCTTTCAGTAGAGGAATCTATGCTTGTTATGCATATGAGGAAGGGAAGAGTGGGAACTATGGCTTTAAAAATTGTTCTCTCAAAATCCTATGATCAACTCATCTAGGAATTTATCTAAGTCACATTAGAGTAGGCTAGTTTTTTCACAGACATATATTTTTTTGATCATGCATATTATTTTTTCCACATTGCTATGAGTTAATTGGAAGGAAGCTTGTTATGAACAATTCTTCCCGTCTAATGGAGTCAGACAAGGCAACCCCTTTAACCAATACATTTTTGCACTATGTATGGATCCACTCTCTTAGTTAGTGTGCATAGTCGTGAGTAAGGGAGATTGATAAGCCATTTGAGCTAGCATACAAGGACTAATAATTCATATGCCTTTTTTAGGATGACTAAATATTCTTTGCTAAAGCAATAGTGCAATAGATGAATTTTTTATGGGTGTTTTCTAAAAAATTAGAAAGGAATTATGTCACTCCATAAATTGAGAAAAGTTACTCTAGTATTGCTCCTCGAATATAAAACCTGATTTGTACCATAAAATTGGCCAAATTAATGGTATGGTAGTTGCGACTAACATTGGGAGATATATAGGATCTTATGTCACCCAAGGGAGGGTCATCATTAAGCAATTTTACTTCTTGATCGAGAAAATATAGCAAAAACTAACAACATTGAAAAGTATATCATTGTCCTTTTCCAAGAAGGTCGCCTTAGTAAAGGAAATGCTAACTATGATACTAAAGTATATGATATAATTTAGTAGCATTTCAATTGATATGTGCTAAGATTGACAAGATCATCTGATGTTTCATTTATGGAGGTGCTAATTTGGATTAGAAAACATGTTAGGCATCCTAGGACCAGCTATGCAATCTAATTTCCCAAGGTGGAACAGGGATACACAAAATGATGACTATTAATAAGGTGTTGCTAGATAAATTAGGGTGGAAAGTAATTAAAAATAACTAGGTTTCATTAGTTCAAATTGTTAAATCTAAGTACTTTAACCATGGCAATCTGTTGCACTCACATTATAAGAGAACCTCCTCACTAGTATATAAGTGCATTTTTCAAGGCTTAATACTAGTATAGAGGCACACCTACTAGAGTATTGGTAATGGGAATTCAACTATATTCTAGCTGTATAAATGGACGATTGGTACACCTCTTGTTGACTGTGCAATCTAACAAATAGATCCAATGGATCTCCTATACCTAGTAGCTAATTTCAAGACAACTATAGGCACTTGGGATAGGGAGTGTCTTGTGCACATACTACCACATGATGTGCTCAACAAAATTATAGCTACACAATGCTGGGTTAATGGCAAAGATGAGGACTTACTACCCTATATTGTTCATGCATTTGGATAGTGCATAGTTTTGTTAGCACACAAGCTGTTGCTTAGTCCATAAGAGGATGAAGAATTGAAGATCACTTTTCTTGGAGATTAGGTTGGTGTTAAGAGGTTATGCAATGCATTTGATCCTTCTTATGGCGCTCTATACTTGATCGTTTACCAACCAATAGCTAGAGGGTGAAGATATTCTTATCATAGGATAACAATTATCCTCTTTACTTGGTAGGGAGAGAGGATGACAAGCATCTAATGAGGTATTACCTTTAAGTAAAAAGGTTTGGGGCCACAAGAAGGATACAAATATCTTAGAGGATTTTCATGCTATAACTTTTGTGGAATGGTTTGAAAGAAATCTCATAACCGATTGCACTGCCAACTTTCTATCTCCCTAGAGTCTTATTTGTGCCACGACCTATTGGTGTTTATGGAAGTGGAGGTGCCTTTATATGCTCCAAAGAAAACCTTGACCACATCACATAACCTCCCTCGTCATTGCTTAAGCATGGGACATAGTTGATGCATAGGTATGCTTTGATAGAGAAACAACTTACTGCATGGTGTCCTTTCCCCATTTTAGTCACCCCCACTGGGTATGCATATGATGTGGTGGTCGTACCGAATTGGGTGACTTGTTTTGCAATTTGGTTGGACAATTGTTGTATGGCTTTATATGTAATATTGTGAGTGCTTCCATTTTGAGAGCTAAACTATGGTTGATCTAGGTTGGTCTTTAATTTGTGGTTATTGTGGGGCTATCACAAGAGGTGGAAGAGTTGGATTTGAGGATTGATGTGGCAATGATCATGGGTGATGATGAACCAATTGGGTCAGAAGCTACAACTTTCCGACCATGCAAGTGGATAATTAGGGAGAATATGGATTGTGTTTTACTTCACACTTTCTACAAGACAAATGCATGTGTAGATATGTTAATTTCCTTAACTCATAGATACACCTCGGGTACCCATAGATTTGCTTCGCCTATGAATGAGTTTGATCATGCTTTGTGTAAATACACTATGGTTGTCATTTTACTCGTTTTTATAATATATTGAACATGGTCCTCCTTTTTCTCCCTCACACACTCACAAAAAGAAGAAATAAAATACTACGTATCTTAGATAAAAATAAAGTTACAAAATGACATTTATTATGAATCAAATGTAAAAAGAAAATTTTAACATGTGCTCTTAAGGCAATTTTTAGAGCCATTGAAAATTGAAATAAACTAACTTTTGATAACACCTATTGTTATGTGTATGTGAAATTAATTCTCTAATTATATTATTTTAAGAAATAAATTAACTTCTTAAGACATATTAGACAAACCATATTAAAAAAATACTCCTTAATAAAAGGAAATTTCAACCATAATATTTTTTTTTTAACATTTTATGAAGTCACTTTAATGCATCCATTGTTCCAAAAAGATTCTTATTTTACTAGTGACTTGCACACTTTTCAAATAACTAATAAAGCTAATTTTAATATTATATTTAGACTATTCATTGAAATTTGACAAAATAAACAACAAACAAATAATGCAAAATGAAGGTAAGAGTGAAAAACAAGTTTTAAATTTTCTAAAAATATATCAAAATACATTATTAATTAAAATTAGTTCTTACATTCTTGAGTAACTTTTTTTGTTTGGGAGGAGAAAATAAATAGCTTAATTATTAATAATTTTTATTTTGTAAAAGAAATCTGAAATAAAATAAAAAATTTAATATGACGCACATTAGTATAAAACGGCAAGAGAAATAAAATCTCGCAGCAGCCTAGCTGGAATTCATTACTCATTATAAAATAATTTCGTGTCGGTATTATGGGGCATGCCTATCGACCTTAACATTAATTCAAACTAAAAGAAACATAATTTAATTCTGTCTAAATCAGCTAGCTGGTATTACGATACTGTTCATAATCAATATATTTCATTTAGAATGAAACTTGTGGCCAGCAATAGTTGAGTCCAGCAGGAAAATAATAGGAATAATTTTCTGTGGGGATTTTTATTTTTATTTTTATATAGGGTGAGGAGTTGGGAGTTGAATAATAGATGGGGACGGGATTCGAAAGAAAAAAGAATAAAGTAAACCCAACCCCTTTACTACTCCCTCCCTCATAATACGCTGATGGAGAGAGAAAAGGAATAAGAATATCAAAAAAAGTAGTAGAAGTAGTAGTAGTACGTACGTAGGCCAGTAGTATGCGAATGTGAACTTGGTAGCAGGACATAAGAAGAAGAGGAAGAAGTGAACCTAACACCAAAAAAAAAGAAACGGAAAACAAAAATCAAGTTGGCCTTGAGCTGTGATTTAGCTGTCCACTTGGTGCAATATATCCCCACCCATCTCTCACCATCCCCCTCCTCTCACTAGTTACTACCATACCCGCACATAAACACACTGCCCCTCTCTCACTCTCTCTCCAACCGAAATCCCTAGAAAGGGAGAAGAGAACCCCGCTCCTGCTTTCCTCTCCTTTCCCCTCTCACCTTCTCCTTCTCTCTCTTCCTCAAATGAACGCTACTAGACAGACAAATCCCAATCCTCTTTTTTGACAAAGGAGCGCCCCGTTCTCACTTTATCCCTTCCCTCTTTCTCACACACATTCCCCATCTCTTTCTCTCTTCCTTCCGAAATCCACTATTTTTATCAGATCTCAACCTGTATTCTCGAACACATTTTTTTGCTGAATTCCTTTAGCAGCCCATAGAAATTGTTGGAGCAATCTGATCTCCCCGGTTCACCGATTCACAAAAAAAATTAAAATAAAAATACTCAGTAGAGAGCCTGTCTGGCGTATAGATGACTCATGTGAGATGAAGAAGAAGACGACCCCCTCCTCCCTTCATCTTCCTCATTATTCCAGCCACCTCCTCTGTTACGCCCTAGTCTTCCTCGGTTTCCTCTGCCTGCCTTCGTCGAGCTCCAATTTCGTCGGACATGGCCGTCTCACCGACTCCGAAGTCCGCCTCATCAGCCGCCGCCAGCTCCTCTACTATAAGGACGAGTTCGGCGACCGAGGAGAGAATGTAACCGTCGACCCATCTCTCCAATTCGCCAATTCCCGTCAGCGTGATGCCTACATTGCGCTTCAAGCTTGGAAGAAGGCCATTCTCTCCGACCCCTACAATCTCACGGGCGATTGGGTCGGATCTCATGTATGCAACTACACCGGTGTGTTCTGTGCACCGGCGCTCGACGATCCTTCCATTGAAACCGTCGCCGGCATCGATCTGAACCACGGCGACATTGCCGGGTACTTGCCGGAGGAGCTCGGCTTGTTGAGGGACATTGCTTTGTTTCATATCAATTCCAATCGGTTCTGTGGCACCGTGCCCCATAAGTTCAAACACTTGAAGCTCCTCTACGAGCTAGATCTGAGCAACAACAGATTTGCTGGGAAATTCCCTAGTGTGGTACTCTCTCTACCTTCCCTCAAATTCTTAGATCTGAGATTCAATGAGTTCGAAGGTACTGTGCCCAAAACCTTGTTTGATAAGGACCTCGATGCTATCTTCATCAATCATAATCGGTTCCAGTTTGAGCTGCCGGATAATTTCGGTAACTCGCCGGTCTCCGTCATTGTTCTGGCGAATAATAAGTTCCACGGCTGTGTTCCGGCCAGCTTGGGGAACATGTCGAGGTTGGAGGAGATCATTATGATGAATAACGGGTTCAGGTCTTGTCTGCCTCCGGAGATTGGGATGCTGAAGAATATGACGGTCTTTGATGTCAGCTTCAATCAATTGATGGGGCCGTTGCCGGATAGTTTTGGTGGACTCGTGAGTGTGCAGCAGCTTGACGTGGCGCATAATATGCTCTCTGGAGGTATTCCGGCCAGTATTTGTAAGTTGCCCAGTTTGCAGAACTTTACGTATTCTTATAACTTCTTTACTGGAGAGCCGCCGTCGTGTCTGCGGTTGCAGTCGTTTGACGACAGAAAGAATTGTTTGCCGGCGAGACCTGTCCAGAGATCACCTGCGCAATGTACCGCGTTTTTGTCCAAGCGGGTTGATTGTAGTGCTTTTAAGTGTAAGCCCTTTGCGCCCACTTTGCCTGCTCCACCGCCGCCTTCTCCGCCACCTCCACTCTACTCTCCCCCTCCTCCGCCCCCAGTTTACTCACCACCACCCCCACCCCCACCCCCACCCCCACCCCCACCAGTTTACTCTCCACCCCCACCTCCACCATCTCCTCCCCCACCATCTCCGCCTCCCCCATCCCCACCTCCACCATCTCCGCCTCCCCCATCACCTCCTCCCCCATCCCCACCTCCACCATCCCCACCTCCCCCATCACCTCCTCCACCATCCCCACCTCCCCCATCACCTCCTCCACCTTCTCCATCACCACCTCCACCTCCGCCTCCACCATCACCATCTCCCCCTCCACCTGTGTACTGTGTACGTTCCCCACCTCCACCCCCACCTCCTATGCCTTCTCCACCTCCACCGAGTCCATACATATATAATTCTCCGCCACCACCATCACCTTCACCACCTCCTCCAATGCATTCCCCTCCGCCACCAGTATATGTCTACTCATCTCCTCCACCACCTTCCCCAATGTACTCACCTCCACCTCCATCACCACCACCTTGTGTGGAACCACCTCCTCCCCCGCCATGTGTCGAGCCACCCCCACCTCCTTGTGAAGAGCAATCTCCGCCACCCCCACCCCCAGTTGTTTACAAGCCACCACCGTCACCATCACCCCCACCAGCACCAGTCTACCACTCACCCCCGCCAGCACCAGTCTACCATTCACCCCCGCCAGCACCAGTCTACCACCCTCCCCCACCTTGTGAAGAACAGCCACCGCCTGCCCCAGTATATGAGGGTCCAATGCCCCCAGTCGTTGGGGTGTCATACGCCTCACCACCTCCACCACCGTTTTACTAATTCTTTTGATGAAGAGAATTCTTTTTCTCTAACCTCCATTGTTCTTAGTACTATTACTGGATCACAATTCATGATCATGTTATTAGCCACCATCGCTTCTTCTTTGAAGTGAGTTATGCATCATTGTCATCATTATTGTCAACTGCACCATATTCGTATTGGAGAAGTGTCACTACAACAGCAATCGGAGGAAGAACAATAAAGAGCCTAAGAAGGATCATGCAGTTAACCATCTATTCAATTTTTATGTCAATGAAAATCTCTTTGTAGATTCATTTAAATTCAATCATTTGGGGTGCTTGCTTGCAAGGATCATAAGGTAAAGGAGGAGGAAAGGGTCTCTCTTCCTGCAATTGATAATATTGTAAGAAAATGGTAAAAAGGAAAAAAAAAACTTGAGAATTTGTGTAATAAATTGGCAGGAGAACAGAACAGGGTAGGGTTTTCCCGGGGGGGGGGTTGTATGTATAGGGGATTGAGAAAAAGAGGAAAAGATGGAACTTGGAGAAGGAAGAGGCCATATTCAGGGGGGTGATATTTAGTTTTGCAGCATGTAAAACACTTGATAGTGGCGTTGTCCCATGCTCATGGCTTGTGGGTTTATTATCATCATTATCATACTTTTTTTTCTTATTTATTTTATTTTTGCAATCAATTTTATAGTATAATCCATGAACATCTTCTCTTGTATTCATCTTCAGAATTCCAGATAATTTTCTTTGTTCCATTTATTCTGCTGCCTTGTTAGCTTCTTTTATAAGCATCGTATCATATGGCTTGGACTAATGATTTTAGTTAGTAATTTGTATCGCCGCAACCTTCAGTCTCAATCTTTTGGCGCATGGTACAAGAATGTAAATGGGACAACGTGTGAGATTGGTTCTTGAATGTATAAATAAGAGATCTGTAATTCTTTGTTAATGCCGTTTTTTACCAGTTCCCTGAATTGGGAATCCACATGCATTAGTTTTCCATGATCCTATGCTTGAGAACAGGACAACTTGGTCAACTCCTCCTTAAGCCTGTGATTTTTGTTGGTACACAGCGGCCACCGCTCTAGGTGGTGTTATTGATAAAAAGTCAAAAACCCCCCATGTTGGTATAAAAAAATAATAATAAAAAAATCTTTGATTCGAGTTTGAGGCCTGGAATACTTAAATGGTTATTTTGGGATTGAAGTACGTTGATTTAAATGTCTGTAGGGATCGAAGGATGCTATATAGCATCTATTCATTGCTGTGAGCTCGTCTCTGGAAGATAGTCATTTTTGTAATTTATATATTCTGCTAGAAGATAGTCATTAGTTTTGTAATTTATATTATATTATTTATTTAAAAACAACATACTAATACATAAGTAGAAGATAAGAAGAAGTGATGTGAAAAATAAAAATTAATCTTTTAATTTTATAAAATGACTTTTTAAGCAAACTTTATTTATTTATGTAAAAGTTAAATATTGCCTCATTTCCCTGTCCATTCTGTGAATTCTATATTGCTATTATATGTATATTCATGTACACATTAATTATCTATTTAATGTGGTGTAATTACTAGAAAATTAAATCTGTCAGATATTCAAAGCATTAACAATACTCCATCCATATCATAATACACACTCCATTTTATATTATACTCATTTACTTTCTAAATAGTTATTAGGAGATAAATTTTAACAATTGCTTTCTCTCAAATTATAATATAAAATATTATAGTTATATATGTATAAAAAAAGTACTTTCATAACATTATTTTTATATAATTTTTATTAATATTTTATTTTAAAATATATTAATAATTAAACTTCATTCTCTAAATACATGACGTCAAGTATTTGAAAATTGAGGTAACTTTTTAAAAGTTGTTTCAAGATGTGAATTAAATTATGGAAACACAAAAAAATTAAATATTGTATTTTCTATTGTAATTTTCTCTCTCTATTATATTAATATAATATTAGTTAATGGTCAAGCTTACAAATTGGATTTGTGGGAATGAACTAGTCATTTTCGGTGTATTATTTTTTTCAAATTTATTCTACCTATATTTTAAAGTAGAGGGAATGCTAATTGCTTCATAGGTTTCATAAAAAAAGGGATTCTTTTAACACTTTGTATCCTATTTAGAAGGTAATAAATATAACATAATATTACAATTACACTATTAATTGAAAAATAATATAGCAATCAGTGCATGAAAGAAAACATAAAAAAATAAAGGTAAAAATGCAAAATAAGCATTAAATAATCTAAAAATACTTTTTTTTAAAACAAAATTAATTAAAGGGCTTTCTTTATATGAAACATAGGGAATATCATGTTTTACTTAGTTAATTAATGTGTTAGGAGACCGTGAAAAATTAATTCTTAACTAATGTAATGTGGTTTATTAGTTCAATCAATTAGATAAGTATTTTTTAATGTAAAATATTTAAAAACATAAACCCCTATATTTTTAGTTTGTATATATATGTTGTTGTACTGTGAAACTTAAATAATAATAATATAATATAGAGAGGAAGAGATGGAGAGTTCTCTTCTTCTCATTAAAAACCTTACTAGAAAAGCCTTTTGGGATAAAATTATGGTTAATGAAAATTGTATAATTTTCACTCATCAACTTAGTATGCCTCCTTAATACATCATATTATGTACGATTATATTTGTATATACGAGTACACTTCAATAGTGCTCACAATGAAAACTTTGCCTTCAAAAACCTTATCAAGAGAAAAAATCCAACTTTTTTTTTTTTATATAAAAACATGTGTTGCCAAACTATTTTTTAAATAATTTTTTTGCAAATATCCATTACTAGTCAATTGGTCCAACACATTCATATATTGTAATTCTTGTTAATATAAATCATGTTAACTAAGTGGATACATTTGACTTTCATATGTCTATTCCAACTCATTTAATCATTTATCAAAAGACATTCCATATTGAGTCAAGAATAGTTTTTACTTTTACCCATTATATCAACAAGCCCTAATGATTAAATGTTTGTGGTCTCTCAATCTCTTTTTCTTTGCCCCCGAGGTTGAGGAAACTAATATTTTTAGCCTTCTTTGTGGCTTAATTTCAAATTCATAGGGGGGAGTTTAGGCACATGTAAAACACATTCAATCTTTTAAGATAAGCATCAAGTTCATTTTTAATGACCTAGCTTAAGGGATAATATGATATGCAATTGGTGCATACCAAAAATTTTTGCATGTATATTGGCATATCAATTCCAGACCTCACCAACAAGCGCATATGAATCAAATGCATAATAAATTACGCCGCTAAGTCATGTTGCTTCCAACTTGAATAAATGATATTACATTATCCCAATTGGATGGTTATTCACTTTTGTATCAATGCAACAATATCATTTTCAATATATAACACATGACATTACATCAATCATGGTATATGAATTTGGTCTAAATATGTCTCATTGAAATATATCAATGGCATAAGAGATTTTGCATTAACTTACTGACTTAATTATAAATTGCTAATAATAATATATCATTCATATGTGATTACTAGTTAAACAAATCTTTAGGTTTTTCAGTGGCTACTCGTGCAAGTTTTAATGATATTCCTTATCATGATCATTGGTGCACTAACATAATTTCATTTCTCATGCCATATAGATAATATTTCATAGTATATTAATTTTTGGTTAGTGACACCTTTTTGTTTTTTACATATACCAAATGCACACATTGTGCATTTAACTTAGGTTTATTTCTAGTAGATTTGGATGATAGAAATAACATCAAATACTAATCTCTACAAAATTAGCTACAATATCATGCACAATTTTGATATATGATCTTTTCTTCAAGAAACCCTTTAATAGATTTTTCATGCCATGTGTACATTGATTATCATCAATTACCGTAAAATACTTCATTCTTAAAATAGAATAGATAATGACATTTAATTTGGATAGATGGATCTTCTAGATCATATATAGGTATATATGATGATAGCCTCTACTGTTTAATTACTTATATCAAATGGAAAACTTCATGTTCTTACCATTAAACTAATAACTGAATGTAAAGCTTTAGGCTTCAACTATCAAACTGCTTATCGAATAGGAGGCTTTAGGCTCATCAATTGCCTCTACCCACCAAAACTATAATATAACAATGAGGCTATTGTAAAAACTCTAGTCATTGTAATGGCGGAGGAGACTTGACAATGGTAGGTTTTAACCACTACTATTAATGAAGTAGGTGTACTGTCACATGAATAAGTGGTTGAAAAATTATGCACAAGACCATCATCATTACTTCATGATTAGAACAAATATTTTGAATATTACAAATATTAAAATTGTAAAAAATAATTTACAATAATTAAAATTATATAAATAGAAAGTGTAAAAATAAAATTAGTGATTGATTTTATAGACCACCAAATAGTTCAATCTTCTGGATTGAAATGCACTTGAGGTATACAATATCATATGATGTTCTTGATCGGTATTACATAAATCTTGAAAGAAATTCAACTATTTGATCTCCTTAATCAATTTGCACACAAGGTATTCATTCGATCTCCGGGATCAAATTGTGCATAGGATCTTCAGGATTATTAAATTAGTGGGTGAAGCTTTTGGCGTGTGCATCAATTATGTCATATCTTTTTGTATCTTAGGTACATACTTATAAATAATATAATTGGTTGAGAGCTTCATATTTCTGCTAATACTTTTGTAATCACCCATCCATATTTTGAATATATGGAAAAAATTTAGCCACTTCTAATGCCCCTCAATTAACTTCAAGCAATGGAGTTTTGCACTATATTCTCCTATTAACTTTAGGTGATGAGATATATATGTAGTGATGAGTGATGAGACCGCCGATCTATTATTTTCATGTACACAAGGATGAATAATGAGACTTCCAATTCATCACTTTTAAATTTATGTAATTTTATTAATGTTTCCACTTTAGGTGACTTTCCATCATTTATAAGTGATGAAGGTCTACATATGGTGATGGACAATGTGATTGACAATCCATCATTTTTGATATTTGAATTGTTTATATTAGATCCACTTTGAGTCTATTTAATGGGAGACTTTTAGCCTTCCAACGTCATTACCTGTACCCTCTATCTCATAATTAAAAGAGAGGTCATCTTACATACAATCAAACTAAGATACATACAACTTACAAAAAAAACAACAATGATATATTGAAATCAAATATACCCAACATAATGATAAATAAAGAAAATTTATAGAGTTATGAAGGGGCTTTGTTTCTTGATTTTAGTGGATTAACTTAGAAGTGGTTATTAAAAATGAACTAAACATATGAATATTAAAAAATTATAATGTAAAAATCAATGTATGAGACTAGGGGATACATATCCTTTATTTATAATTTGACTATCATAGCCAGACAACTTATCAGATCATCCTATATAGTTAAAATAGGTCACCTCATATATAGACCATTCTCATTCCATATACCATGCCTCAATTCTTTGCCTCCGAAGTTTTACTTCACTTCAAACAAATGACAAGAGGCATCAAACTATATTTGTTGCTAGTATTTGTACTGATAATGTGTTATAATATTGAGAAAATTAAATTGAGATAACAAGACAATATATAGAAAAATAGTGGAGAGAGCCTTCTTATTCTTAATGGTATGTATGAGTTCTCTCGCATCTCAATACTTCCCTACTCATATATATAACACCATGTCATAAAGGGAGAGAGAGTTAAAAATATGGTTGGCTGGTGGAGGATATAGGGAATTGGGGGGTTACAACCATAATAAGAAAACTCATTACAAATGATAAGAAAAATAAATAACAGGGGCATTGAGCCTAGAATTTAATACACTTCTCATACATGAATTGTACATCTAGAACATATAAATAAGACATTTACGATAATATATATATCCACTTTTAAAAATACATCATTTTCCTGGCGATTCTATCAATTATGTATTGGGATATATGTATTAATTTACTATTTAATTTAATGGGGTGTGATTATTGGAAAAATTAATTACCTATATATATGTTGGAGGCACTCATCAAAATTACTAAAAGTGAAAAGAAACTACTCCATCTATTTTACAATATAGGTCATTTTTTCTTTGAAAACTTGTTTCAAAATATAAATCATACTATGAAAAATTATACAAATTAGTTGTTATGTTTTCTTCTATACTCTCTATTCTCTCTTCATTAATTAATGCTCAATTTGTCAAAAGTATATTTATATGATGATATATTGGTCATCTTAGACATTTTATTTTCTCAAATTTATTATTTCTTAACTAGTATACCTAAATTGAAAGTGGAATATATTGTGAAACAGAGGAAATAACATTTAGATTATGTTTGGGTGGGCTATAATTGTTAACTACTGGGTGTTGTGACTGATTTTTTTTTGTTAACTTAGTTAAAAAATAAACTTACTAAATGTTATCTAAACTTCCAGAAGGTGTACATTGAAAAATAGTTGTTGGAGGTTGAAACACTCTCATAAGCACACCCTTGATGTCATGAACCAACTTATATATTTATACTACTAAATGCACCGACTTTAACTTTTTTATTTTTGTTGTTGCTGTCCGCTCTTGTAAATCAGAGTTTTAGCAAGTATCCAAAGCCTTTATTAGATGTACAGCTAGATCATTAATAACTACGGAATTTTACAAGTTCAATTAATGTATTGAGTTAATATGAAAAGCTAATTATTAATTAATGTAATGTGATTTATTAAATCAATAAATTAGATATGTATTTTTAGGGTAAAATATTTGAGTACATACACCCTTATGCTGTTATTTTGTAAATTCTTAACTATGTATATAATTTTTTGTACGTGTTAATGGTGATACACTAATTATAATTCTTTCTACTTTATTCTTCTTAATGATAAACCCTAGAATATAATATAATTCTTAATGCTTAAAGCATAAAATTATAGAATTAATTATCTCTTTGAATAATAGAAATTTTTATTTATGTAATCATTGCCTTAAATCATGTATACTTGAATCACCAAAATGAGAGAAATAATCTTTACTACATAGTCTTAATAATAAATCAAGTATATTCTAAGATATTTTTATTATATTTTATTTGTAATAATAATTTCCTAGTTGCCATTAATATTTACGGCATGATATTTACATACTGCATAATAATTTTATGATCATTGTTATTTTATAGAACTATATATATATGAATTATTGAATATTTAAATCATTATACTTCTATTAATGTTAAAATACTCATTATATGCTAGTTATACATAACGTTGCTTTCTAATAAAGACAGGAAAGAGTATTAAAATGATAATACGAGCGGAATGGTCATTCGAAAGACCATATTCAGTTAACAATAGTAGGCGAAATGACATTCAAAAATTAGCCCCTTTCCATATATATATATATATATATATAATGAGAAATGTTAAAATTAAGCCTTTAGATTATATATTCTTATGTGCTTTAGATTTTACTCTGACAACCGCTAGAAGCTGGACTTGTTTACTCAAAATAGTGATTGATTATGATAAATATTGGTAGTCATGATTGTGCGAGCATGCACGAAAATGGAGACCAAAAAAAAAAAAATCTTGAAATTATAAAATATATTTAAAAAAAAAAATTAGAGACGCAAAAAATATTATTTAAACAATGACAGTAATTCAACCATAGTTTTAGCCTTTTAGGACATTGACAATGTGTTGTCGTAATGATGTTATAATATGAATATGGAATTGGCGACCCGGAAATTTCTGACATAGATTGAGTTCTTTGTATAAAATTATTGAGATCTTGCATCGTGGGCATCGATCCAGATTCCAGAATTCCAGTAATCGTGATCGACGTTTGGGTATAGTCAATCACTACATTAATACTTAAAGGGAATTTTATATTAGCAGGAGTGTAGTTTTGGATTTGTAAAGCATGTGATCCAACCCCACGTATTGTGATTCCTGTTCAAATTCCCCAGACCTGATTGCTTCGTCTCCACTCTTTCCTGTCCATGGAATCCGGGGCAAAGTAATACTTCTACACCCTTTCCTATAAAATAATACGGCTGTCATAATTTGGGAAAAGGAAGGAGGAATTTTGTTTTTTTATTTTTTTTACCAACAAAAAAAAGTAAAAAAAAGAATGCGTATGAAGGTCGGGACTTGGGAGGTCAAAAGATTTGAAATTCATGTTTAGGAGATTATTTTTGTTAAAATCAAATTCTAAATTTTTAATTCCCTTCACCCACTTTCCATCATTCCACCGCAATCCCTTTTTAAAAGCCCGGGGCATGATTGGTGAATGCGAACAGTTGCTGCTGAACTTTCGGCTTTTCGTAACAGTAGTGCAGTGCAGCACTGAGTACTGGTGGCGCTTCTGTCCTTTCCCTGTATTTTTTTTTTCCTACCACAGCATCAGAACCGGGAGTAAGAAGTACCAAAAAGGAGGGGAGTCGGAGGAGTTTCGTGGAACTATATTTTGTACGATTGAGGAAAGAGGAGGAAAAAAAGCCGCATTATTATCGACGAAATACGATGATGGCTGCTGCTTGCTACAAGGAATACATGCCATCTACAACTACTCTCTACTCCGGCCGGCTTCCGCTCCGCTGTATTTTAGTTGGGCCTTCGATATTTATTGACGGTCTGTTTCATGGGGAACAGGCATAATGCACGTTCCAACCGCAACCGTGATTAAGGATGAGGTACTAGACTGGCTACTAGTAGATCGAGCGATCAAGATTGGGGCGCCAAGGTCTCGAGTTCAAACCACTTACCCCGTCCGAGTCGGCATAGATGTACGTGCACAGAGATTAAAAAAAATAAAAAATAATAAAGGAATAAAAAAAATTATATCTCTAATTAATATTATCTCTTGTAATTAATGGCTAACTCATTATTTAGTCTCCACTTTAATAACACTAACAGATGTAAGGATAGAGTAGGGAACAAAAAAAAACACCAAGAAGTAAAAGTCTGCCTAGAAATGGTAGAACATCACTCATTTTGAAATAAAAAATGAACTTCAAGACCGTCTTTTTATTTTGAATTAGAGGGAGTATCTAATTTTTATTCTATTTATTTACCGACGGCATCCATCGAATTTTTATGTTGCTTTTTTTTATTTATTATTATTATTATTTATTTTTAATTTTTAATTTTATATTCTTCAAAACTTTCAACAAATGACAAAAAGAAAATACGATGAAGTTTGGATGAATTGTAAACTGCTACCTTTCAGCAGTATATTTTTCAAATTTACACCGATTTTAGTATATATAAGGTGAAATAATCAACCGCAATGGCTGCTCATGTAGCCCACAGCCTTAATTGCAACCCATGCCCGTGCGGTCGGCATCGTCGCAAACCACAGCCTTAATTCGTCTTCGTTATGCCAGCTTGTGTATAAGAATACGGAGTCCCATCTTAGCATGAAGAGATAATGAGGATATGACGGGCGTGGCTTGAATTAGTTTGAGGTACGTGATACGTAGAAAGACGTGGTTTAGATGGTTCGGACGCGTCCGAAGACCGAGACGTCTATCTGGGCGCCTCAGTCTCTGGCTGAGGGAAAGTCTTATGAGAAACTCGTACGAAGGGGTACTGCTAGCTGCTGCCGCTGACTGATAGGTACGGGATTTTAAAGAACTCGTTGCGTTTGAGCTGCTGCTGCTAGGCACATACTGCAACTAAAGAACTTGCGTTTGAGTTACTGCTACCGCTACTATGTACATGATTAAGGAACTTGTGTCTGAGTTATCAGCACTGCTGCGTACGTACTAAGCTTAGGGATTAAAGAACTACGTGTTCGAGCTTGGATTTTAGACACAACTTAACCCAAAACACATTAGGGGTTTCAGAGAACTAATACTAAACAGTTTTCCTTGATGCCGTTTAGGTCTCATCTGAATGAATGAGGTAGTTTCGGAAGAGATTTTACTTTTGACAACAAATTTACAAAGCCTTTTAGCTTCACAATTTTGCTAGTTTCTTTTCAAAGTGAAATCATTCCTGCACCTACCTTCCTTCCCAAATGAATAGTAAAGAAGATAGTCCGTCCCGCCCTATCTTTTCCCTAAGATCTTTGCCATGTTTATATATATATATATAGGGTGAATGTCCCATACACACTATTTTTAAAATACATTTGTAGGAACCAATCATAACCATTAGATTAGTATTTGATCAATGGTCAAGATTTAGTAAATAACTAACTTGAATTTATTTTAATCTTGACCCTTCAATCTTCTAGATCTAATGGTAATTAAAGGTTCCTACATTTGTATTTTAAGTAATGGTTTGTACAAGACCCTAAATCTATATATATATATATACACATGTGCATGCATTTGCCATCCATTTGAGACCTTAATTATTTTTGTTCCAACGGAACTTTTGAATGATATTCCGCGTACCATCTGAGCCTCACCACATTGCAATATGCGTGACTCCTCCGACTCACCATGGCAACAGCGCACAGCATGAATGAATAAGCACCCCGCCTAAACAGATTTCTGAACAACACCTTCTATAACTATAAGGGTGGTTTGGCAACGCAAAATGTGCCTCCCCATGATACTTCCAACTCGATAAGATCAGAATCAATTTGGCAAACACTGACCGCACCCCACCCGTAAATACTAACTCGACCGTTTAATCTAATTCCTCCAGGGAACCAATTAAATCTAATTCCTCTATAGGGAACCAATTAACACATCTCAATGGGTGGTTTGACGGCATCAGTATTGATCAAGTTCACACTGACATCATCTCTGATCTTCTACGCTCTCCCTCCTGCTCCGTGTGCAACAGGAGAAGCACAACTTTCCGGCCAACAGCTCATGGATCTGGTAGACTTGTGTTTAAATCAATACGGAGGAAGACCTTTTTCCCTCGACCCTTCTTGCTGCCGCGCCATCAACTCGGCTATTCAAGCTGGATACAACTTCTTCTGCAGCTTTCTGTTAATGTCTCACAGACCTGAACTATTAGCTCGAGTTTCAGCATCCTTGTCCGGCTGTTACATATCAGTGCCCCCTCTGACGCTATGCCGAGGCAAGTACAGCCTAGCTATTTCGTGTCTCCTCTAAATTACCGTGCTGCTGTTGCGTATATATCTATCTTTGTGAATACATGTTTCTCTTATCCCTTTGTATCTGTACGCTACGAAGCTAGCTGTGGCGCCGATCCCAATAACTGTGCCACCTGAGTCGCCTTACAAGGACGTAACAAGGCCTACTCCACCGGAAAGCCTAGCACCGGCACCGCCGCCACGAGGACACAAGGAGGAGTTAGCCTCGAACTACTCGACCACCTGCGATCATTATGATTGTAGCCCAGCCATGGCTGAAAGGCAGCTGCCAGATAAGAGTCCGATGTCAGTTGATCAGACCGAAGGAACGGATTGCATTTCGTTTGCCGGAGAAGGGTCTACGAGCATGAAGTACTTGTTCCACCCTCGCTGGTTCCTAGTTTCTCTTTATTGCTGTTTATTCTTCTTCCTTGTCGGCCCTGAAACCCTTGGTCTTCTCTAACTCATACACTCTCGTTCGGTAAGCAAATGTATGTATGTTACGGTGAGATGCGCAGTTAATTATCGTAGGGCGTCTCCATAAATAGGGCATGTCCGTATAATATATGTAGTTTAAGCAAACATAATTTGGGTCTGTAGTGGCATTTTAGCCACCAAATTATTTTCCGCTTAATCACTAAATATTCTCCCATCTATTTTATGCTCGGTTTATAATTCCAATAATTTAATTCATTTATTGAATAAATATTAGGTATCCGAAACATATTGAGATCGAGTTCTATAAGATTATAATTTTTATATCGTAGATCGTCGGATGGAATCCTAACTGGTATAATAAAATTTTCTATTAGCTTGTATACAAAAAAAATAAAAATAAAATTGTTAGGTAAAATATCAATATTGAATCTATAAAAATAATTTAAAACTCTCCATGTACGTTGTACGCTACTTCCTGCAATGGATGCATAGCCGTCCAAGAAATGGTCGGACAATTTTAACCATAAATGCTAGCTCCTCATCTCCCATGAACTAACTCGTAGTACGTACTATAGTCTGCCTGCTGGAGTATTAACGACTAACGACATAAGCGGGGGTGGTGCTCATGATTTCGGTTTTATTACCACTATGAGGTTGAAGGTTGACCGTTAGTTTCGGGATACCAGTCGGTTTTTATGATCACTAAAAGTGGCCACTGAAATTTAGAGCTGCTGCTACCAGTCGGTTTTGTGTAAACTTGCACCGTCGCATGTGAAGCTGACACCACAACAGAAAGCACTAGTGACCCTTAATTCTCCAAAGAGGAAGTTCTTTCTGGTTTTGTTCACAGCGTACGTTACAGCCACACACACCCACACACACACTCTCTCTCTCATTCCCAAAAAAATACATATTGTTAAATAGGTTCTCTGGATTTTCCAGTCTTCGATTCAAAATTGTTGTAAAAATTGTATGGCCTAACTTTTTTCCAAAGAAAGAAAGAAGTGCGTCTCTTCTTTTCCTTTTCCCATTTTTCTTTTATTCCACCATTTTCCTTTCTAATAAGCAGCCCCCCTTCCCCTAACTTTTACCGATATAGTTTGGTTTACAATTTTTAATATATTACTATTATTACTAATTTAGAATTTTTATGTCAAAATTAATATCATTTTATTACTATTATAATCATAATGATCTTTATTATAATAGTTATTATTAAACTTATTTATTTTTATTATTATCAAGTTTTTGACAATATTATATGATCTAAAGTGACAATATTATAAGTTTGAAAATTAAGTTGAAGAAAACATATCCTTAATTTCGTAATCCTAATAGAGTTGAGCATCATACAATACACGGATATTTTTAGATAAATATAAATATTATAATTTGATATTAAATTAATAAAAGAACATATTGTTTTAATATTTGATATCTTTTTAATGTTATGATTAGACATTTTTAATTATTTGCTTTGGTGGATGGTGCTAATGATTAATTCTATGAGTTACCTATTGGATATATCTAATCTTGTAATATTTTGGCTAGTGAATTCTTAGACAAGTGTTTTCTTACTTCATGTGTCATTTTGCTAAGGAAAATGATCATTGAAATCTAGCAAGAATCTAATGAGACATTCCACCCTTTCTATAGAATGTACAAGGCCTTGATATCATAGTGTCCACAACAATTGATGAAGAAAGAGAACTTGATCCAATACTTTTACGAGAGACTCACTTCACTAGAGAGGAACATGTTGGATATAGGCGGTGCTTTCATAGATAAGGATCCTACTTCAGCTCAAGCTTTATTAAAAAAATAAGCCTCTACTACGCAACAATACGATGTCCTCTCAACATGTGAAAGAGTATAGGAGGTAAGTGTAAGTCAATTTGATGATAGATTTATCCAACTCACTACTCTTGTTTCGTAGATTGCCACAACTACTAGAGTTGTTATTACATGTGGAGTATGTTCAATGATTAGATAATCTAGCAACAAATGACCACAGAGGAGAGGACGATGAACATCGGATTTTTAAATACTTACAACTTAGGTATGCACAACATCCTAGTTTCTATTAGAAAGATAATAATAATGTTCTTAATCCTCTAGATTTCAACCAAGTGGCACTGGATTTTTATCAAAAATTACAAGGATGATTTTCTAAACCTCAAACTCCAACTAATGGTAATTATTACAAGATTCTTGAAGCATTGAAAAATGGTTAAAATTGGTTGGCAAACATGCATGATAAGTTGGCAGTCGTGAAAAAATAACCTAATATAAAGTCGATTGGCCATCAATAAGAGGGGTTCAGATATATAAAATCAAATGGGGAAGTGATTATTAAGCTGAATCAATTACACGACCCTAGAAAACTTCCCAGTAATACCATACCCAATCGAAATGGCAACTTTGAGTCATCCAATATAGTGGTAACAAGGAGTGGAAAAATATATGAGAGTTTTCCAAACAAGTCTAAGGAGGCCTCTGAGCAATTGGAAGAAGATCCCGCAACAAAAGAAGGGAAAAATACGTAGAAACATGATAACTCTTTGAATGGTAAGCCCTCTACCATTCCAAATTTTGTATTTACTAACCCTAATTTTGCTTCTCCTTTTCCATGCAGGTTATGAGACCTCATATTTTCAAAATTAATTTTCTCAAGCTTAATTGTTTTATTAATGTAATTTAATAAAAACATTTAATTATTTTAATTCCATTTTTTTATGGTTTTATCAAAGTTTTCAAATTCATATTATAATTTACTTAATCACTATCATTACAAATCATTCTAGATAAATTCGTTCAAGACCATAATTTTATAATATTCACATGATTTTAATTTTCATTTAGAAATGTATATATTTTCGTTCTTTCCTATGGTTTTTATTTTTAATATTTTAAATTCATTTTTGATTATAAATTCATCAAGTGATTATGCCTTTATTTTGGAGTTACATTTCATTAAAAAAAATTTTAAAATTATAAAATCTTCTTTAAAATAGTAGAATAGTTTTAATGATTTTTATCTGTAGATAATATTTTTTTTCTTTGAATTTATCTATTTTTACGAAGTTGATAAGATCCTTAGAATGTTTTAAATTAAAAATATTTTTGTAAATTACTTATGATTTTTTTTTGAAAAATTAATTTTCTTCCATGTTATGGAAGACCTTTTTTTTAAATTATTTAAATTACTCCTAAATTCTTAGAATTTGATTTAAATTTTTTTAGATAGTTTTAAATATTTTTTTTGCGATCGTATTATGTATTTTTATAAATAATATAAGTTCTTGTGGTCATTGGTATTTTCTTCCCAAAGCTTTTCTGAAGCCCTTTAAATAGCTTTTATATTGATTTTATATCTTTGGATCTTTAGGAAATGAATTTTGTGAAATGAGTTTCAAATAAAATTATTCATAATTTTTTTAGGTATTTTGTGCCTTTATTGTATATGTGTATCATTAAAAAAAAGACAACAACAATATTGAGCAGCAGCAGCTTCGATGAGCAACGATTAGGGCTATTGACAAATCAAGCCGGCTCGACTCGGCTCACTTGATTAGATAAACAAATCAAATCCAAGCCTCGATCTTAGGCTCATTTATTTAACGAGCCAAACTCAAATCTAGGTTGTCTCGGCTCGTTAGCTCGCAAACTAGCTTGATTCGAACCCGACTCGAATTCGGCTCGTTTGCTCGTTTATCAAATAAGTTTTGAGAATATATACAAATATCAAATAAAGTTAAAAAGAACTAATTATTTTTTTACAAATAATTCTCATAATTTAAGTCTTTTTTTAACAAAAATAATTCTTATAAGTCTTTTTTTTACTAAAAATAATCTTCATAATTTAAGCGGCTTGCTGGAATCAGGCTTTCGGGTGGGGTGGGGGTCTCGTCTCGTCGAGCGGTCGAGGACTCGAGGGAGTAGCCAAATAGGGCTGTTAACAAATCAAGCCGGCTTGTTAACGACTTGTCTTGGCTCGCTTGATTAGATAAACAAATCAAATCCAAGCTTCGATCTTAGGCTCGTTTATTTAACGAGCCAAACTCAAGCCTAGGTTGACTCGGCTCGTTAGCTCGCAAACTGACTTGATTTGAACCCGACTCGAATTCGGCTCGTTTGCTCGTTTATCAAATAAGTTTTGAGAATATATACAAATATAAATAAAGTTAAAAAGAACTAATTTTTTTTATTAAAAATAATTCTCATAATTTAAGTCTTTTTCTAACAAATATAATTCTTAGAAGTCTTTTTTTTTTTTACTAAAACAAATCTTCATAATTTAACCGGTTTGCTGGAACCAAGCTTCAGGCGGGGCGGGGGTCTCGTCTCGTCAAGCGGTCGAGGACTCAAGGGAGCAGCTAAATGCGAAATGCCAATTAGCCTTTTTTTTTGAATTCTTCCTGTCCCCACTCCCTAGTGTGTTTTACTAACCCCAGACGGGCCCCACCAGACCAGACTCCCATCGAACTCGACCACTACTAGGCGAAGAGTCGAAGACAACGCATAACACAGGGCACAAGCTCACCGCTCACGCACAGGCACATTGGCACAGGCGCGACACATGCCGGGCACGAGCAGCGTAGTCGAGCACGTAGCCGTAGGTCCCGCTCTCGCAGGCGCAGTGAGCCAGGCCAGCAATGCCCTCCAGATCTATAGATCTCGAGCGGCTCGAGCCCTCTACCCTCCTCACCGGGTCTCCCTCTCCCTCTTCGACCTCAAGTGACAGCCTCACGACGTCACCCCTCCACCAGGACCACCACTACAATGTAGTCTTCTCCGGTCGCGAGTCCCGTCCTCTATTCTCGAATTCCGCTTGAAAACCGACCATATACAGGCTTAACCTAAATCTGTTTTACGTGTATTGTGAGGTATATTGCATTAATTTTTTTTGATGGCTTGAGTTATCAATAATAAACATAGATGGCTTGAGTTTGCGAGGGAATAAATCAAATCCCATCCTTGATATTTTATTATTGATGTTTATTATTAAATTTGTTGAATAAGTCTATGCTTTATTCATTTCTGATTCTGAATCTGTAATGGTATTGGTGGTTGGCATGTAGCTTGCTGTATGTATTAAATTTTATGGATATGCAAAGAATGATGATTGCTTTTATGTTGTGGCATGGGCCATTGGCTTGTAACCCGCTGAGGTGCTGAATTATAAACAAATTGAGCTTGCACATTTTTTATATTGATGTTTAACAATTTATTTTGTGTTTGTTGTTGCTCTTGTATTGTCGTTATTGTACAATTATAGAAAATAATGATATCTGACTCTTTGCGATGTAACTTTGATAATGATTGTTGGTCCCTAAAAAATGAAGGTTTAGGCTTTGTATTTCTTTTCTTTATCATATATTCTGTTTTACAATATGTCAATATAGATTTTGGTAATTGTTGTGTTTATATGGTTTGAGCTCATAATTTCTTGATTGCTTCAATTGTTGGAAAAAAATATTTTGAGAAAGAAGCTTATAAGATTGTGAAATGACAAGAGTATATGAATAGAGAATTAAATTAGGAGGAAATTGTAGTTTCTTTTTATCATTATATTATCTTTCTGTAGGTTTTTATTAATTTCTAGGAAAATTGTAGATCATTTGAAATGACTTAAGTTATAGTTTGTTTGGATTAAGGTGAATTGGGGTGAAGGTAATTATTATGATGCTTCTTTATATTTTCTATGAGTTTGATTCTTTATGATATGTTATATGTCAGGGTGGAGATGTTTGGAGATGTTTTCAAGCTCTTGTAATTGAAAATATCAATAAATCACTTGGTCAGTAGCTACTAGCTAGCAACATATTTTCTACTACATTATTTTATAAATATTTTGTTTAATTTTATGTTTTTAAATTGAGCAATAACATTATTATTTTATTGTACTTTTTCATTTTGTTAGCATCATCTTTTCTAATAATTTCTTTTACTTTCTTATTTGGTGTTATGATGAATAATTTTGTTATTATGTTATACTTAAAAGTCACATATGTTATATTTGTTGAATCTTATAAAAAATGATTTCTATATTATGACTTTGGAGGTTAGTATTTTACATTTTTTCCTTAATTTTATTTTTTATCAAGTTGTTTTTATTTGTACACATTAATACATCACACATGTAACTTTTTGTTTTTCCTTTTTACTCAACTTGGAATTTTGAACTTTAAATTTTTCCCATATATTCTTTGTTTTATAATGACGTTTTATTTTGATTAAAAAAAACCATGGTGGTGATTATTAATTAGTCATAGTTTTATGTGTTATTTTTTCTGCTACCT
Source organism: Tamarix austromongolica (assembly GCA_039764185.1). NCBI lineage: Eukaryota > Viridiplantae > Streptophyta > Magnoliopsida > Caryophyllales > Tamaricaceae > Tamarix > Tamarix austromongolica. The sequence goes on along the minus strand of CM077811.1, from coordinate 37,486,178 downwards.
ACTACTACCTTGTGCTTTTTTTTTTGCTGTTTTTAGTTCAAGCTTGTAATTATGTCAAATTTGGTAACTTCTGATTTGTCTTCTAAACAAGGATCTTCATCCCCTGTATCATCGCCATCTACATCAACAAGAAGTTCAAAAATGGCAGATGACCCTAATATATTTGAAGTTCCCAAAGATACTTACATTAGTGATCGTGATGAGGAGAATGATTTTGAGCCGACCAATGAGCTTGATGAAGATGTTGATGAGCAGATTAATAAGGAGCAGTAGGTGAATAATGAAAATAAAAATGATGATGATGAACTGCAATACCGAAGAAGGCTTGCAAGAAAACTTCACATGTTTGGGAAGAGTTTGAAGTGGTTACTTTAAAGATGGGACCGAAAAGGGTCAATGCAAGCATTGTCGTAAACATCTATCAATTCTTCCTAGGGGCGTAACCAGTCATTTTATCAAGCATTTGGAGCGATGTACTAGCCGACCATAAAAAAAACAAAGGGTATTGTCTCTTTCTAAGTCCACTGGTATTAGTGTTGCTCCTGTATTTAGATATGATCATGAAAGGGGTGATGGAAAAGTGTGCTCATATGATACTCATGCATGAATATCCATTTAATATGATAGACCATGTAGGGTTTAATGAATTTCTTTGGGCCATCTCTGATAAGCATCAACGGATTACTCATTATGCTACTAAGGATGCTTATTTTAGTGTGTATGAATTTGAAAAGAAGAAGGTGAGAAATATTCTGAAAGATGCTAATAAGATTAGCATAACAACAGATCTTTGAAAATCTGATGTCCAAAAAATTCATTACATGGTTGTAACAACCCACTTAATTGATAGTAATTGGAATCTCCAAAAGCATGTTTTGAATTTTTTTCACTTAACTCCTCCTGGTAGTGGATTAAATATATACAATGCTTTATGTGGCTGTTTGGTGGATTGGGAAATTAAAGATAAAGTGAGCATTATTATGGTGGATAATTGTAGTGCAAATGATGTTTGTGTAAGGCATTTGAAAGATCATTTTAGTTTGATGAAGAAGCTTTCATTTGTTGGAAAAATATTTCATGTTCGATGCTTTCATATTGTGAATCTGTTGGTGCAAGATGGTTATAAGGAGATCAGTAATGTTATCTCTAATATTCGCACAAGTGTGAAGTATTTGTCTGATTCTGATGCCCGTTTGATAAAATTCAGTGAGATTTCCAGATATCTAAAGTTGTCTGCAAAAAAGTTGATTCTTGATGTCTACACACGTTGGAATTCTGTGCATGCTATGTTATCTGCTGCATTAGAATTTAAGGACGTGTTTCCAAGATATGTAGAGCAAGATCCATCATATAAAGGGGCCCCTTCTGTTGAAGAATGGAGACAAGCGGAAATAGTATGTGAATTTTTGGAGGTTTTTAGTGAGGTAACAAATATAATTTCTGGAAGTGAGTATCCAACAACAAATCTGTATCTTCCTAAGGTATGGAGAATTAAAGTAGTATTAGATGAGAAGGCTCGTTCTAAAGAACCATTTATTCAAGGGATGACTTTAGTCATGAAAGAAAAATTTGATAAATATTGGGGTGAGTGTAATTTGTTAATGGCTATTGCATCTGTTTTAGACCCTAGATGTAAGTTGTCTTTGGTCGAATATACATTTCCTAATCTTTTTAGTCATGATGAAGCTGACAAGCATATTCGGCTAGTTCGTGATACTTTACGAGTCATATTTGATGATTATGCTCGAGAGTATACACGTAACTTGGAGAAATCTTTAGTGGGATTTGAAATGGGTGAAGGGTCATCTGCTGTTAATACTAGGGCAAATAAAGGTGCAGGTTTAGGGAGTATGGGATTTAAGCAATTCATTAGGCAATCTGGCACACAACTTCCTGCAAAATCAGAGTTAGATACATACTTGGAGGAGAGTGTGTTTATTTGTGATGATGATTCCGAATATTCTTTTAGTGCCTTGGAGTGGTGGAAGGCAAACACTTTGAAGTTTCGTATCTTATCACAAATGACACGTGATATCCTTTCCATAATTATCACCACAGTTGCTTCAGAAGCTGCTTTTAGTGCTGGGTCAAGGGTTATTGATCCGTATAGAGGAGCACTATCTACTGATACAGTTGAAGTACTTTTTTGTGCAGGCGATTGGATTCGTACAAAAAAAGGGCTAAAGAAGAAGGTAATAATCTTTTTATGTTTTCTTTATGTTTTTTCATTATTAATTTTTGATCTCTTGAAATTTTAGGAATTAAATTCTAATCATTCATATATATATTATTGTTGCTCTCTTAATATAAGCAGGCTGTAGATGCTCCGAGCATGAAGATCATAGATCTTCCATAATATGGTATATATATATTTTTTTTATCAATTTAAGGTATAATCTAATCAAAACTTATGGGATTGATGTCTTTCTCAAATAACTGTTACTAATCTAGTTCTCTTGTTTATTCATAAAATTATCCTTGTAGATATGAAGGTTAGTGGATTTTGGTGCCATATTTTGAGGTTTGGAGTAGAAGTGCTTATGCTGGATTGGATGAGACGAAGGTTGCAAATTTGCTATAATTCTGGATATTGGAATTTAGAATTAAGGATTGAAGAATATGATTTTGGACACATATGAATTACTTTATTTTGTAAAAGCATGTAGGGTTGAAGGCACGATCTTTGAATATTTTGTATGAATGATTTGATACTGTATGGTCTATGGTCTTATTTTAGTATTTATAACCAAGCCAAACAGGTCTTTATTTGATATTTAATTTTTGTTGAAAGTTACAGGTTTAATCGGCTAAATTTTCTAATAAACGAGCCGAACAAATCGAGCTCGAATCGAGCCGGTTTGGCTTGTTTAAAATTAAAATGAACCGAGCCACAAATCCAGCCACGAGCCAAGCCAAATGAACCGAGCTGATTTGGTTCATTTTCATTAAACAAAACCGAGTCGAGTAGCTTGCGAGCTTTTTTCGAGCCGAACTCAAGCCTCAAATACTTGACTCAATTCGAGATCGAGCTGAATTCAAGCCATACAAAAAATTAACGATCGAACGAGCAAGAGTTCGGCTTGATTCTGATTTCAGCACAGCCCTAGCAACATAACAGGTCACACCCCACTGGCCAACAACCTCTAGTGCACTTGGTCACCGATGAGTGGTATGTGACCTCCAATAGAGCTTCCGCAGTCTTCACCAGGCTGCCATTCTCGAGGACTGGGGTGGGGGGGTGGGGGGTGGGGGGGGGTGGGGGGGGGGGGGGGGGAGGGGGGGGGGGGGAGCGGGGGGGGGGGGAGAGGGGGGGGTAAGGGGGGCGGGTGGGGGGGGAGGGGGGAGGGGAGGGGGGGGGAAGGGAGGAGGGGGGGGGGGGGGGGGTTGGGGGGGGGTCTGTTGAGGGGGAGGCCGTGGAGGAGGGTGGGGGTTTTCTTATTTTTTGTTTTTTTTTTTTTTTTTGTATTTTTATTTTTATTTATTTTTTTTTTTTTGTATATATTTTCTTTTTTTCTTTATATTTTTTTTTTTTTTTTTATCTTTGATCAATTTTTTATAGATTGGGTTTAATTAGGCTAAATTAGTTTTTTAATAATGTATGTGTTTATATATGTTGTATGATTGTTTTCGAGTGGTTAATTGTAGTGTATGTAGTTGATTTGTAAAAATTAGATTTTTGACCTAGTTATGTCTGGATTTCTCGAATTCGTCTAATTAAGCTATTTTGGATACGTTGATAATGTAATATATTGTAAAATGTATCTAATTTCATGTTGGATTTATCAATTTGAGAAATTTTTACAGAGTTAATTGGAATTAGATTTCTAGGTGAAAATCCTTGTGTATTGAAGTTGAGTTGCAATATTGAGTTGTTTTATTCAATTAATGTTATAATATAGTTTGAAATATATTTAATTTCATGTTGGAATTGTCAATTTGGAAAAATTGTGTGAAATCAATCAGAATTGGATTTTCATATAAAAGCTCTTACGGATTTGAATTGGATTGTGTGATTAAGTTATTTTATCCAATTAATTATATAATTTGTATTAGAACATGTTTAATTTTATTCCTGATCCATCAATTTATATAATTTAGCAAGATTCAACCAAATCTACAATCCAAGTTCACAAGCCTTAATTTTGTTAAATTGAATTTTTTTATTGTTTTTGATCAATTGATTGTACAATATATTGTAACATAGATATAATTTTATTTCCAAATATTTAATTTAATTAAAATAATAAAATTCAACCAAATTGTATTTTCAAGCCTAAAATCCGATATTTTTAGTAAAATTATAAAATTGGTTATTTATACAGTTATTTATTCTAAAATTGATATTATATAATTGTTTGAAATGACCTTAATTATGCTGTAACATCTTCAATTTGGATTAATTGATTTGAATTATTTGAGTTTGTGTCTTAGGATTTATAACCCTAATTTATAGGAAACGATTATTTTAATTTGTCTACTTGTAAAATTATTTTATTGAGATTTATTATCTAGAGTCATCTAAAATTAGTTTAATTATATTTTTAAACCATCAATTCAAAGTAATCAAAGTTAATTGAATGATTTGCAATTCGGCCCTAAAAATCCTAATTTTCAGAGATAGTTTTATAAAATTGGTTATTTATACAGTTATTTATTCTAAAATTGATATTATATAATTGTTTGAAATGACCTTAATTATGCTGTAACATCTTCAATTTGGATTAATTGATTTGAATTATTTGAGTTTGTGTCTTAGGATTTATAACCCTAATTTATAGGAAACGATTATTTTAATTTGTCTACTTGTAATATTATTTTATTGAGATTTATTATCTAGAGTCATCTAAAATTAGTTTAATTATATTTTTAAACCATCAATTCAAAGTAATCAAAGTTAATTGAATGATTTGCAATTCGTCCCTAAAAATCCTAATTTTCAGAGATAGTTTTATAAAATTGATTTTGTTATACTACTTTTACCTAATTAGTTACTGACTTTTACTTACAATCATTTTAATCATATTTTAATCTCATCTACATGGATCAATTCTTTGAAATTAGTTGGTTTTTATTTTTGGTTATAAAACCAAATTAGTAAGTCATTTAAAAAAAAATTAACTTATCATCTATTGTCCTTTCCTTTGTTTTCTAAATCAATTTAGATTGCCTTAAGTGATATGTGTTGAAGTGGATTTGGTTAATACATAATTTTATATCTTAATGGAGCTACGCTCTCGAGGATTAGGTTTTGGACAAGTTTATTAAGAAAGTATGTTTGCGCCTTTGTTGATTAAATGATAACACTTGAATTATTGATCAAGAAGATAGTTTCTAACCTATTTCTACGATTTATCTCAGTTATTTAGGAAAGCATTAGTATAGATTCCTGAGCTAGCGATCCCCCTCTCTCTTTCTTATTTTGCTTAGCTAGCTTCATACTTAGAGTCTCTAATTATCCTTACTTATGGTGGAATCAGGTAATATGTGCCTTCTTGAGGTTGAAGGTAATAGGCATGCTCTGTATGATTTATGTATGTCATGCATATCATATATTGTATGATACTTTATGTATCTATGGTGTTATAACTTTCAATACAAATATATGTTAGTATGTTTGGAGGTGTTCTAATTATAATTGGTTTTAGAGAATTGTATAATTGGTTAATTATGGATTGAAATTTTATAATGCCTTATGATTTTCTTTAATGCCACTTGAAATCGATCTGCTTTAATGCCACTTGGAATTGATCACCTTTGATGCCACTTAGATTGTTTCAGTTTTAATTGTAACACCCCAAAATTCACTAATTTTTTTTAAAAAACGGGAGCAATTAAGATAGAAACACTTAAAACCTGTGAATTCTGGGAATGTTACCGCCACACTTAGTACCAGACCGGTTCTATCCAACCGTTCCAGTACCAAGTGCTAAGGCTAAAGAAAAGATTTACGTTAAATTCAAATTAACAATTCATAAAAGGATTCGAAAGATCATACAACAAAATCAGAGTACGAGAAATTAAGAGTTAATTACAATACCCTTGAAGTTTCAAATAACACTTGTAACTTCTAAATAGAAATAAATTTAAACAAGATAAAACCCGATGGGTCAAATTCCGGATTGCCTACTCACTCAAGTCAGGCCTGTCATCCCAAAAAATCTCTGATCTTAAACCTGCAAAAGAGGTCTGCTCTCCACCATCAGTGGATCATCACAGGACCCATCAACCAATGTAGTATCAGTACGGGTCCAGTACTGAGTAAGATGACTTGATCACTAAGGCCAACAAACAAACACATAAATCATGCAGAACATAGAAGGGAATAATTACCAACACAATGACATAAGGTGCTTACGACCATCCAAGTAAGAGTACAAGGCCCGATTGTAGACTGGATTAATTTTTAAATTAATCTCTAATCAGAATTCATTTCACACCATACTTTTTATCAAGTCCATACGAGTATGGGAACCCCACTATTTTAGCCGGTGGATCGGTCGCAAGAGTAACATACCCTGCCACTATTTTAGCCGGTGGATCGCTCGTGAGGGTAACATACCCTGCCACTATTATATGCTGGTGGATCGGTCTGGCCCCTTCTCGCACGGTGTTCCACTGTAAGTAATTAGTATCTTTCCCATATCTTAGCAACTGTAGGGGTTGATTTTGTTGAGCTCGGGATCCCCCGCTATTATTGACGGTGGATCGGTCGCGAGGGTACATGCCCTGCCACTATTATAGCCGGTGGATCGGTCGCGAGGGAAATATTTCCTGCCACTATTATGCCGGTGGATCGGTCTGGGTCTAGCTCAACATCTTTCACTTTACGTGATTAATGTTTTAAGTATCTTATTCAAAGGCTTTTACCCTAGACATGCATAAATCATCACACATAACAAATCATAAAATCCCACATGAAACCCTAAATTCAACCATGCAACCCTAGATACTTCCATACAATTAAAACTCTAGATTCATCCATACAAAACCTTAAATTCAATCCATACACAACCAAAGATTCATCCTTATCAAACCCTAAATTAGATTCTCCCATAAAACACCATAACTTAGATTATCCCATATAAAACCATAAATTAGTTTCTCCCACATAAAATTATAAATTAGAATCTCCCAAGCAAAACCATAAATTGGATTCCCCCAAACAAATCATAAATTAGATTCTCCCAATCAAATCATAAATTAGATTCTCCCATATAATATCATAAATTACATTCTCCCAAATAACATCATAAATTAGATTCTCCCAAACAAACCATAAATTCGATTCTCCCATATAACATCATAAATTAGATTCGATCTCCCAATTAACATCATAAATTAGATTCTCCCAAACACACCATAAATTCGATTCTCCGATATAACATCATAAATTAAATTCTCCCAATTAACATCATAAATTAGATTCTCCCATATAACATTATAAATTACATTCTCCCAAATAAAACCATATATTATATTCTCCGCATAAAACCATAAATTATATTCTTCCACATAAAACCATACATTAGATTATTCCTTATAAAACCATAAAATTAGGTCAACTCACTTCCCTTAGTCAACTTCTTTCCCTATCCTCCTTTTTCATCCTTTCTCCCACACAACCACATCGACATCCTCTCATGCATGTCTTATAGGGTCACAACACATATCCTCACATACATATAGTACACATGTCATACAAAAACATACTTCAACTCCATGTCATACCACATAAGAAATAATTAATAATGACAAACATATAATACATAGCATACAAAGCACATAATGCACATAAGCACACAAAAGGCCTTAGCACCCCTTACCTAAAACGTCACCGGTCTTGGTGCACGCTCCTATTCCACTTGAGGGATTTGATTGGGTTCCTATTATATCAAAGCATACTAGAATTAGACTCTCTTATATAATTCTAACTTATTTCGAGGTTTGGTTTTAGGATGACATTTTACTATTCAATAATTAACTATAGGAACTAATATAATTAATTCACTTATTTTCTTTTGAAAAGGTGATAAACTAAGGGTTTCTACCCTTCTCCCAAAATAGATTTAATAATATCATAACTATGATGATGATAATAATAACAATAATAAGAATAACAGTAATAAAAATAATTAGTAATATAAATAAAGTACAATAATATTAATGATACTTTTTATAAATAGAATATTAGATATTAATGATATCAAAATTCTTAAAATTAAAAGTTGGATTTCTAACCCTCCCACAATGATAAACATAATATTATTCAGAAATTTGATAATAAAATTAATAATGTATATATATATACTTATATTATATTTTAATAAAGGCAATAATGGTAATATAATTAAAATAATGTTGAAAAATGTTAATAATGTTAATAAATTTTATAAATGCGAGGCATAATTAAAATTTAAGGCCTCTGTTCTTCCAGTAATAATCACAGTATCAACCAAGTAATTATACTAATAATAATATTATTATAAATATTATTAATAATAACATCAATTATGTAAAAATCTAAGCAAATAGGTAAAGGCCGAGATAATTACTGTATCTTACTAAATAATACTTCCAGACCTGTAAACAAAATTTAGAAATTAGAATACAGTCAATATTACTAATAATAATAATTATAATAATAATAATTAAAGTTGAATTAATACTAAAATTTTGGCTAAAATTAGAATAATTATAAATAATTTGAAATAAAGTATTCAAAATGTCTATGGCATTACCTTGAGTTGGAGGATGAAGGTGGCACCGACGATGGTTCCCGGAGGTGGCCGGAAAATGGGTCTAAGGGGGCCAAAAATTAGGAAAATGGGTGATGGAGAGGAAGAAAATTAAAATAATTATATGGGGCTATAGAGGATAATTATTAGGAGTTAATGGTTGGTTTGGAAGGTGTTAGAAGCGACGCATGTGGTGGTGGAAGGTGGTTCAACGTCTCGGGGTGAAATTTTCCGTCGAAGCAACTAACCAACTTTGTGCAATTATGGAGGCTTGTACAAGATGAATCGAAGGTTGTGGTTAGTTTAGTTAATTAGGGGGTATTGTAGGGAAGAGATTGGGAGCAAGATAAGGCGTTGATGTTGGCCGGAGGTGGAGTGATAGTCGTCTAACGGGGCGGTGGCAGGCAGATCTCTCTTAGGGTTTTCGAGAAGAAGAAGTCTCGAAAACATCCACCATTAGGCTATTTATAGAGTTTAGATGGATTATTAGGGTTTTGGAGGTCGCCTGGATGGTATTTATTGCTAGGGTTTTGGTGGCCGGTGACAGAAATCGGCCAGCGTTCATTTGGGTCGGGGCCGAAATTTCGCGAGCCAAAAGAGAAGGAACGAGCGAGAGTTGAGGTTAATTGATCGTTCTAAGTCAATGTGCTAGTCAAGAGGAAGAAAAATAATGGTGAATCGGTCGGTCAAGTTCCGCGTAGCCATCGCCGCCATTATCGGGTGCAGGAGTTGCAGTAGCGGCGACGGAGGAGAGAGGAGGAAGAAGAAAGAAGGAGATGGGGGGCTGGACCAATCGGTCCAGGGGAAAAGAAAAGAAAGAAAGAAGGGCAGACCGGGCGGTTGGGCAACGCAGGAGGAGGCATTAAATGGAACGCTGAGTTTAAGTTGGAAAAGAAGTAAAACGCGGCGCATCGAGGGGGGCAGAAGGAGGCAAAGTCGCGCGGGCGTGGGCTGGACCGAAGGAAAAGAAAAGGAGAAGACTGGGCCGCCGGGCTGGCCCAGTTCGGGGAGAAGAAGGAAAAGAAAAAGAAAAGAAGAAGAAAAAGAAAAAGAAAAGGAAAAAGGAAAAAGGGAAAAATAAAAATAGTGGGTTGGCTCAATTAAATTAATTAGAATATTTGGGATATTTAAAAATAATAATATTTAAATAAAATAATCTTTAAATCCCTTTTTAAGCTAAATTAGGATTTTTAAAAGATTTTTCATAAATTCCATTTTAATTAGAAAAATACCCTAAATTTCTCCAATTAAATTATTTATAAAGTTATTATTAATTTCAAACTATTTTCTCCTTCTTATTTTAAGTCAAATAATTTATTTAGTTAATTCCCAAATTAAAATATTTAACTAGTTAAAATACCCAAATTCCTCCTAATTAAAATACTTATAAATTTATTCTTGATTTGTCCTCATTAATTTCGTTTTATTTTAAATAAATTAATATAATTAATTAACTTTTATAATAAAACCTCATTTAAATATACTATTTAAAATTAGAAATTTTCGGGGCATTTCATTACTACCCCCTTAAAAACAGACTTCGCCCCCGAAGTCTCTGGGAGTGCCTAGGGTTAGGGAAAAACATTCTAAGTGGATAGAAAACCAACTAACGCTAGTACCCATATAAACTACCCCCTTAAGAATAAACTTACGAAAGAAAATTTAAATCCACGAAAATAGGGACACCATATAAAAACAACACTCATAAAAAAAACTACCCCCTTAGAGACGAACTATGGGTTGTTGTACCTGGGTATAAGTTCAATTTAAATACTAAAACTAAATATTAATATTGGGAGAATTTAATCAAAAATTTATTTATTGAAAATCTATTTCGAAAAGATCCGAAGGCTCAAAATTAATAAAAGAGTTATATAAGAATTTTGGAAACACTCTCGGAAGGAATAACCGATGAACATAAAAAAAAATATGTATTATTTATGGAAATATATCATAAGAACTCAAAAATTTATTTAAAGTATATAATAAAATATTTAAGTTGAACTCTAACACTCCGAGACAAATTTAGTCATGTCCGAAATTATTTTTCTGTAAATAAAAAAAAATACAACAGAATAAAGCTAATTTTGGAAAGAAATTCCTGAATACGTCTTCTAAATTTAAAAATTTCCAAAAATATTAATGATTGAAACGAATAATTTAGAATCGAAAATATTTTCTACTGATAAAATCATTACAATAAATTTAACGATTCAATAGGAATTATATAATTTAAATAATGTATTTTGTCAACAAAATATACTTCAAAACAACGTCGTAATCACATGACAAAGTTATAATAAAAATAAATCTAAAATATAAAAATACGAGAAAGAACGGAAATACATATTATTAACAAAAAATCGAACTCATAAGATATTTAATTAAATTTAACTATGAATTGAATCGTTGATAAATCCATAAGACAAATCGAAATTAAAATAATTAATTATGTACATCAAATTACGTTAATAAAATCATTAAACTTAATAAATCTGGATTTTAAAAATACGGGGTATTACATTACTACCCCCTTAAAAAGGAACTTCGTCCCCGAAATTCAGGGAAAATCTAAGTAGCGTAAACTTGACAAACGATTGCATAAAATATTGATCGCATTAAATAGGTTAAAAGTAACTCCGAAGAAAATAAAACGATGTTTACAAAAATTAAAACCAAGTAAAGTTGGGTGCAGCAAGGTACGCCTTAAGGTTATCAATCCACTAAACCTGTAGGACTAGGGTAAACCTAGTGGGGTTACTACCCCCTTAAGGATGAACTAATTACAAGACCATAATCACAGCAGCAAAACACAAGGTCACTTACGCCACCCCATCGTACGATCTTCACAAGCTAATCCGGATTTTAAAATTTACTTGAAACAAGGTAAATACATTTTCAGTTAAAACATTTAGGATCGTGAGAACCGAATCTCTAACCGAAACCCGATTCTCAACAACCAAAAGCTCTGATACCACTTTGTAACACCCCAAAATTCACTAATGTTTTTTAAAACAGGAGCAATTAAGATAGAAACACTTAAAACCTGTGAATTTTGGGGTGTTACATTAATACCACTTGGATTGGTTATGCTTTATTGACACTTAAATTTGATAGGCTTTAATGCCACTTGGAATGAATATAATAATGAAAATTTATTGTGTTATGGAAGTGGTTTAAGTGTTGTTGTGTGGGCTTGATTTATACTTGGTTAAATCCTTAAATAAAACATTAGTCACTTAAAGTGAAAGATCTTGAGTTTGAACTTATACCACTCAGGGTAGCTATTTGAGTTATGTTTGGTATTCATTTGGTACCATTCTAGTTTTTTCCTATTTTGTGATCTTAGGTTCCTTACGAGGTTTGAATAGGCCCTATTTTATTCTATAGGTTTCTTGATATATTTTGGCCCTATAGGGGGCTTGCATTCTTAAGTGATTAGGTGTCCTATTTATTGGTAGTCTAGTTACGTTTCTAGGTGGGCTAGCTATGACTAGTATCGTTTGAGTACTAGATTATTTCATATGATATCTTTGAGTCTCCATCCTCAAGTTAATATAATCAAATGGTTGTAATAAGGATAATTAAATACAACAATCAATTATTCTTATTCATCCATGGGCTTTATATTTTATTATTCTATACATCTTGCTCAACTATCTTCCTTACAATTATGTTACTATTTGACATCTGTTCTTACCTTGTTATCGCATGATCTATTATTTCAATAACATATGGATCTTAGGTGTATAATGCTATCTTGTGGGATAGTTGCGTTATTGAGCATGAGTTCATGTTTTGTTATACACTCGTTCCTATGTGTTATGTCTAATTATGTGTTTATAAGCATGATTTTATGATTCCATATTCTGTGGTATATTATTGCATGTACTCATGTATATCTTTAATAATTATAACTTGGTAACCCATGTTAGCATGCCCTACTCTATTTAGTGCATGTGTACCTTGCTATATTCATTTCATATAGGAAATTCCTTAATACCCTATTGCGAGAATGATTAATGTTATGCTATGCACTTCATGAAACCTTATGAGTTGTTGTATGAGTGGAATGTTATGTGTATCACATTTATGCATGAGCATGAGTGTTGTAAGTTAAATATTACCATGTCTTTATACATACCATGGGCCCTCCATGAGTTACGTTGTTTTGATTTACTCAGTTCTAGACCTATATTGATACTACCTTTGGTTGAATGGGTCCTACGATAATCCAATGATGGTGGAAAGCAAACCTCTTATGTAGGCCTGAGATCAGTTGTCATTATTAGGTTGAAGACTTGGGGTTTGAGAGAGTAGGCAACCTGAAGTTTTATCCCTCAATGATTTATCTTTATTTATCTGTACCTATTTTTGAAAATTTTCAAGAGTTACGTATTGAAATTTTAATGGTGTTGTAATCAGATTTTAATTTTTCCTTTACCTTGCTAAGCTTGTAAAATCCAGGGCTATTTCACAGGTTTTCCACTGATTTTTTGAGCGATGATTATGTTCAGTGAAATTGTTCACTTCCCATCTACCATTGGATATATCTTTATGGGATTTTATCCTCTTGGTATAGTTGCTATTTAAGTTTTAGTTAAATATGCTTTAGCCTTGCATCTAGCATGAGGTATATGATGTTCATCTATATTGTGTTAGATGTGGCGGTAACATTCTCCATTTTCTAATTTGACTTCCAAATATTTTCCTTGAAACGAAATTGTTTAGGAGTAAAATTTGGGAGTGTTACATAGGCTATCCAAATCAAAGAAGGATGAGAGTGATCAAACTATCTTGGACATGTTTAATAAGGTGTAGATCAATATTCCACTCTTAGAGGCCATCAAACATGTGTCCAAAGATGAAAAATTCTTAAAGTATTTGTGCATCATGAGGAGCAGGAGAAGGAAGTGGTGAATATGAGTGAGAAATTATACATGGCGACACAAATGAAGCTACCTTCAAAATGCATGGATCCTCAAAGCTTCACAATTACATGCATAATCGATAGAAACAGAATCTGAAATGCCATGCTATACCTAGGTGTATCTATTAATGTCATGCCATATTCCATATATGCATCTTTAGGTTTAGGAGAGCTTATGAAAGATAATGTTATTATTTAATTTGTTGATTGTTCTAATGCATTCCCCAAGAGGCTTGTAGAATATGTTCTTGTGTATATTGGTATACTTATCCTTCTAGTAGCCTTCTATCTTTTGGATATGGATGATATAACCTTACATCTAATGTCTTTTCTCTTGGAAAGACCTTTCATGAGAAATTATTTCTCAAAGATAGACATTCATACTAGTTCTCTTACCATGGAGTTAATGGAGAAGTTATAAGCTTCAAAATTTTTTGACGTCACGAGGTACCTCATGGATGATTATTTTTTTATTCTATTGATACCAATGATAATTTGGAGAATAATTATTTTTGAGTATGATAAGGATGGCCCATTAGAAATAGCTCTTATGAAAAAGGTTAGGATTGGATGAAAAGGGGGCATCGATTCCATTGGAGGAAATATAGGTGTTACTTTCACAACATTTTATGCATGTTGTAGCTCACAAGGAGTTAAACCCTCCATATCAATATGGAAACCCTAATTTTTTGATTCATGTATCTACTAACAAACATATATCTTCTGTGATGCAATCTCTACATTGGAACTCAATCCATTACTAGATCACTTAGATTATGCCTACTTTGGATATAGTGAGACCATTTTGGTGATCATATCTTCAAAGTTAATAAAGGACCAAAAGATGAAGCTATTAGGAGTTCTCAAAATTCACCATATCGCTATTGGATGGGCTCTGATAGACATTAAAGGAATAATCCCTATTATGTGTGTCTATCACATAATCCTTGAGGATAGAGCAAAACATACTAGGGAAGCTCAACATAGCCTTAATCCTCCTATGACGGAGGTGGTGAAGAAATAAAACATCAATCTTTTGGATTATGGATTCATCGACCCCATTTTAGATCCTAAATGGGTGGTTCTTAAGAAATTGAGGGTCACAATGGTGAAAAAAGAGGATAATGAGTTTGTTCCACCAAGAACAGTGACTAGATATTGAGTATGCATTGACTATAGGAAGTTGAATGCCACAGCAAGGAAATACCACTTCCTACTACCTTTCATTGATAAAATGCTTGAGTGATAGTCTAGTTATTCTTATTATTGATTCTTTGATGGGTATTATGATAATAATCAAATTCACATAGTAGAAGCTGATCAAGAGAAGATAACCTTCACTTGTCAATTTGGCACATTCGCTTATCGATGCATGTCCTTCAGACTATGCAACACCCCTTGGACATTGCAAAGATATATTGTTATTATCTTCTCTAATTATATAAAGAAAATTATTGGTGTTTTTATGAATGATTTTAGCATCTTTCGTACTGCTGTTGAATCTTGCCTTGAAAAGCTGGCATTAATTTTAAAATAATATGAAGAAATTGGCCTCATGCTTAATTGGGAAAAGCATCATTTTTTGGTGACACAAAGAATTTTACTTGGTAATATTATCTTATCTGGAGGGTTAAAGGTTTATATGCATAAAATTGATGTTGTGCATTACTTACCGCCTCCCACTTGTATGAGAGAGGTGTGTTCTTTTCTTGAATATTAGGTTTCTATCACAAGTTTATAAAGGACGTCTCTAATATTGCACGACCATTGACACACCTCTTGCAAAAGGAGCTGACATTCGAGTGAGTGAGAAGTGTTAACGAGTATTTGATGAGATCAAAAGGCTTTTGACTATTACTCAAGTGATACTACCTACAAATTGGTCCCTACCATTCAAAATCATGTGTGATGCTTCTGACTATATAGTTGGTGCAGTCTTGGGACAGTAAAAGGAAACAAAAGCCGTATACATCTACTATGCTTTAAGGAATCTCAATGATAATTTGCTGAACTACTCTACTGCTAAGAAATAACTATTATTTGTGGTATTTGCTCTTGAAAAAAATTAGATTGTATTTACTTCAAACTATAGTTACAGTTTTCACTAACCATATAACATTGGAGTATATATTATTGAAGAAAGATTCAGAACCATGATTGATATAATGGATTATCTTGCTACAAGAGTTTGATTTAGAGATCAAGGATAAGAAAGGGAGCGAGAACGTAATAGTGGATCACCCGAGCTTCATAATTCAAGATGGTGAACCCATACTATTGATTGAGAACTTCTCGGACGAGCAGCTCTTCGGGATATAAGTGAGTAAACCATGGTTTGCTAATATTGTGAACAATCTTGTTACTCATAAGCTACCTACTAACATGCCATGATATGTGAGAGCTAATATTGAAAGAATGTATACTAATGTGTTTGGGATGACCCCTATTTATGGAAATTTGGTACTAATAGCAAAGTGAGGAGATATGTGTATGATTTTGAATTTGAGCATATTTTATCACATTGTCCTTCCTTACATTGTGGATGATATTTTGGTGCCAAAAAGACTTCCTTAAAGGTTCTTGAAGATGGCTTTTATTTATACTATTTAGAGATGTTAACACTTATTACAAATGTGATAGGTGCCAGAGATTGGATAACATTAGTCTTAAAGATCAAATACCCTTAACCTTTATCATAATAATAATATTATTTTTAATGTAGATCAAATTCCCTTAACCTTATCATTAGTACTATTTTTAAGATGAGAACCATTATTAATAGTATCAACATTATTATTATTATTATTATTATTATTATTATTATTATTATTATTATTATTATTATTATTATTATTATTATTATTTATTACTACTATAAATATTATTATTGTTAAATTGTATTTTGCCAATATTTATAATCACTAACCTATTATCACTACTAGCATTGTTAATATAAAAATCATTATGGTCACTACTTCTAAATTACTTATATGGCTATTATTATTACTACTACTAGGTTTTGGGTTGATATTAGTATTATCACTAAAACTAATAATAATAATATTATTATTGATGATATTGGAAACATCAACTTAATACCATGAATATCACTATGACTACTTTAACATAAACCATGATGGCTACTAAGACTTATTTTGGTTAGTAATGTCACGATTAATTATTTTAAGGATAATTACCGTACTTTAATTGTAAAACTACTATTATCACAATTGGCCCTAATAATAAATTATGATAAGGGTAAGGTAGGAATAATGGCAATATATGGTAAGAAAGGGATTAACCCATAGTATTTCCCTCTTATAGGTGAATTAAGTCAAAACCCTAAGGAGGCATAGGAGCGTGCTCCAAGCCCAGTGTCGTATTAGGTAAGGATATGGTTAAGGCCTTTTATGTGTAAGAATGTGCTATGTGTGTTTGTTTAATGGGTGTGCTTTAAATTTCATATTTTATATTATCATGTTCCTGTGGCAACTTGCTAAGCATGGAGCTAAAGGAAGTTGCATATGTTATGATTTGTGAATTGTGCTTATGTAATAATGCCCCTTATGACATGCATGATAGGAGGTCCTAAGTAGTACGATGTGGTTGTGAGAAAAATAGAAAAAGGGAGGAAAGTGAGATGACCAGAGAATGATAATGATTGCTTAATTATCTTATGCCCTATAGGTGGAGAAAAAGAGGAATAATGGGAATGAGATTAAGGGAATGGATTGAACACGCATGGGAAGTCTAGGGTTTGCATGGGGATGACTTTTATGTGGGAAAAGTTGATTTGAGGATTGAGTAAGGTAAGGGAAGAATTGTTAGGGCGATTGAAGTCCATATGTGAAAAATAGTATGTGGGTTGATGTATGGATGCATAGGGGATTTGACTAGGGTTTTAGGAGGAAACCCTAACTAAGAAAAGTGTGTAAGGGAGGAAGCATTTATGGAAATGGATAGAATGAGGATAAAAGATGGAAGGGGGTGTCATATGGGGTGAAAAGTGAATCAAGAGAGAATATTGTATTCCGGTGTTGAGTGAATGGCATAAAAGAAAGGAGAAGTACTAGGGTTTTCGGGAAGCTAACAAGGGTTTTGGTGAGCATGTGTGGGAGTTGGATAGTGAGGTTGTAAGGTCAAGTATGGGTCGAGAGAAGTGATGGTTTTAATAATAAAGAAGAGTTTTGGGTTCATAGTGATTGGGGTAAAGATGAAAGGAAGTCCCGGGATCATGGGTTGTGTTGGATATATGTGTTATATGGAAGAATTGATGGTAAGTAAGAGTGATGAAGGAATAATATCGTATTGGGAAAGAGAGTTGCTAGAGTTTTGTAATGGCCGACTAGGGTTATGTGGCCACATATATTATATGGGAAGCAAAAAGTGGTACTTGGGGAAGAATCGAGCGAGGTGATAAATTGAAGGAGTGTGATAGAGGCTGGTTAGGCCATATAGGCCAAATTAGGGTTTTCTTGGAAGAAAACCCTAGAGAGTTATATTATGTTGATTCAGAAATATGGGAAGTGGGCCTCGGCGTTGAGTATTCATGGTAATGAGGGAAGAGTGAGGAAGGATATTAGGATGCACTAAAAGAAGTAAAAGTCCCAAGATATGGGACAGAATTATCGAAAAGTTGAGTGAGTCGTGCATGTCAAGTCAGGGTTGTGTATGGAATAAGATAAAATAAAACACTAAACACTTAAAGTGAAAGATTATCGAGCCAGGGCCCAGTCAGGTTATATATTCTCTGGTCCATCGGCTATAATAGTGGTCAGGTGCGTTTTGCCCTACTGAGTGATTTTTCGATCCACCGGCTATAATAGTGGTCAGGTGCGTTTTGCCCTACTGAGTGTTTCCGGTCCACCGACTATAATAGTGGGGGATTCCAAGCTCGATAAACCAAACCGTGTATGGTAATAAGTCTTAGAAAGATACTATTTACTTACAGTGGAACACCTCGTGAGTCGGGGCCAGTGAGGATACTTATATTTTTCGGTTCACGGGCAATAATAGTGGTCAGGTGCGTTATGCCCTATGGAGTGTTTTCGGTCCACCGGCTATAATAGTGGGGTTCCCGTACTCACGTGGAAATAATATAAGAAATGTGTGAACCATAAGTACGGAATGGAAAAATACTAATCATTTACAGTGGAACACCATGTGAGTCAGGGCCAGTGAGGTTATTATATATTTTCTGGTCCACCGGTTGTAATAGTAGTCAAGTGCGTATTACCCTGCCGAGTGATTCCGGTCCACCTGCTATAATAGTTGTCAGGTGCGTTCTTTCCTGTGGAGTGCTTCCGGTTCACCGGCTATAGTAGTGGGGTTTCCGTACTCACATGAAATTATTATAAAAGAAATATAAGGTAAATCACTAGTATAAGCTCGGCCTAACCTTGTAAATCTTGATTATTGTCTTGTATGCCTTATGTGTTTATTCTCTTACATGACCTTACTTGTGTGTGTTCTTAGGGTTTGTGTAAAAGAGTTCAAATGTTTGCATGGGGAGGTTGGCGTCTGCATGGGAGTAAAGCTTACGTATGAAAAGTTGACTTGAATGTAAGGAAGGTAATAGAAGAGTTATTTTGGTGTTTGGAAGTTTTGGATGAAAAATAGTACATAGGACATTATAAGGGGTTTTTTTTGTGGCCTTACCCATATGGTTACCTTACTCAGTACGTAGCATACTAACCATTCGTTTCATGGGTGTTGCTTATTCCCACGAGCAGAAGACTCATCTGAGTTTGTGTAGATAGGAGATGTTGTCTTTGATGCCTATGACACTTACGAGGCATCGCGCGGGGACGAGAGTTGATCCTAGACTTGGTCTAGGGAATCGAGAGCGACCCGACCGGATTATGTTTTCCTCTTATTTTTCCATGTTTTGTTCTTATTCTAGTTATGTCATGTTGTATGATATTTTATGTTTTTGGAAAATTGTAGTAACTTTCTCTTTGGGTTATAATTTTTAAACCGCACTCTGATTTTCGTATGACTACGAGGGAGTCCTCTCGTTGGCTCTCATTATTTTATTCATGACTTGTGTTTGATGTTAATCCTGTTTAGCCTTAGTACTTAGAACTGGAACGGTAGGAGTGAACCGTTTTGGTACTAAGTGTGGCGGTAATACCCTTAGAATTTACAGTTTTGCTATTTCACTTCTGTCAAACCTTTAATTTAAAACGAAATTTTTTAGTAGTAAATTTTGGGGGTGTTACACCTTTCCTTGCTAGGCTCTGATTAGATTATACAGACACACACACACAAGGATTGGGAGAAGGAAAAGAGTTGATGTACAAGAGAAAGCACATTGAATGGATTAAAGAACACGCATCGAATATATCGAAGAAAATAGAAAATGGGAGCCCAAAGAAAAATAAAGACAAAGAATAAGAAAATATTAGTCTAATTGATTTGCTAAATTTTTTTTTATATTTATTTTGTGACTTTATTTTCACTTATTTTTATTGATATTTTATATAATTAATTTATTCAGGATGTTTGGTTAAATAATTACTTTTAAGGGGTTAGATTAAAGTCGTAGGCTATGGTTTACAAATGTAATAATAGTTTTTTTATGAGATATTTATTTGATTCTACTTTAATTATTATCGTTTATATCCATAATTCTATCAAGTATGAATTATATAACGCATTTCTTGATCTTTCTTTCTCATCATGGCACTATATAGGAGTATATGCATGTTAGGTGTCTATATAATTGCATTAGAATTCATATATATAAATTGTTGGTAAGTTAGATAATGATTCATCTATTAGTTTTATGATTCTAATTGAAGTAACGTTTCGATACGTATGGGTCAAAAGAGAAAAATACAATTAGACACATACTAGTTTGGGTACTTAGATTGATATTTTTCTACTTATGTTTAATTCTTTAAATCTAGTTATATATATATATATATATATATGAACCACTTGTTGTGACTATGGTACTAGTATTCAATAGGATTTAATATTGACATTTTATCGTATTAATTACTTCAGGAAAATAATATAAAGTCTATATACTTACAACGTAGTTAATCATTTTTTTATGATTAAAATATGACTTATAAAGTATTATTAGTGGTGAATTTCGACTTATCTAGCACATTTATCTTATTTGTGTTCATTTATCTCTTTTATTATCTTTTTTATTTTTTTTTCTATTTTATATCTAAATCCCCCTTATTAGTGTTTTTCTTTATTAATTATTTCCGTATAGATTTAGAATCTTAGTTAGACTATATTTTATTTTATTAGTATATGTATGATTAAAAAAAAAAGGTAAGTCCACACAATTTTCTGTCTAGAACGATAAACTTGTTTATAAATGTTACAATTAACTTAAAGAGAGATTAAATTATGTGGTCGTTATAGTTATACCATTTATGATTTAACGAAATAATGGAATAAATTTTACAAGATAAGCCATGAATAATTTTTATAAAAACTTGGATAATACTTGGCTTTTAATTTATAATTAATTCTTATAGTTACTGATTTGTTATAAACTAACAAAATTTAAAATGGATTTTTATGATTTTTTGAAATATTTTAATTTTAATGAATATATGCATTTCTTTAAAAAAATATTTGATATTATTATTTTTATTAAAATAATATATTATTATTATTATTACTACCAATTTTTAAGATATTATTTATTTATATTACTAAATTAATTTAATAATAAATTAATGTTTACAAAATTAATTGTTCATATGTAATGCTTCAACTCAAATTTTCATTGAAGTTTGATTAAACTATTTTTCTTATAATTTTTAATTCTCAACAAATGACTATGTATAAATAATTTAGTTTGTATCGAAGATTGTACTTTGGGTTTCCATGATCAAGGAAAATCGGTATAAAATATATTCTTAGTGTATATTTCATTTTTTTACACTCAAAATGTAACTAATATTTTTTTTGAATAAAAAATATTTCTACAACGACCCTTATTTGAAATTGGAGATGCATTCATAATCACTCGATCTAGCTTAATATAAATAACATTTGAATATTTGTTGTTGTAAGTAACTCTTGATATTTTTATTTAAGCAGACTTTCAGTTTTCCTTTTTGATTTACCCAACATACTGCGAGAGAAATTTATAAGGATAAAAGGGTCATTTTATATATTTGACAATATGGGTAGAACTATCCGAAATTTATTATTTATATTGAATGGAGTTTAGATTATTCATGGCCACTTTATCAAAAAACATTCATGGCCGGCCTTTCGTACGGAGGAACGACACATGAACTGACACAAACTCATAGGTTTCAATTTCTTGAATAGTTTTTCGCAAACTATACTATACAACTGGTCACACGTTCTTAGACCCTGCAACTGGTGACACATAATCAAATTACCAGTTTTCAACCGAATATTGAACAACACTACTTATCATTTTTTGTCATTTATCCATTACACCCAAATAGTTCCTCACCATTGTTATTTTTATTCAATGTTCCTGTAGATTTGATCGGTAGTTCTTATGTTTTCACTGCCTTGTTCAGTTTGCTTTGCATCGTATGTAACAATTGCATATTGATCCTTGACTTTTGCTAAAAGATTAACAAACAGCGAGTATTGGACAAAAGATATTTCTTGTTGAAAGATGATATCAAAGATGTCAATCATCAACGTTATAATAGTGAAATATGGTGCTTATGATGTTAAAAAATGCTTTAAAAAATTATGTGACATTACGGCGAAACAAGAATAGTAAAGGTGAAAGATTAGATTTAACGTGAGGAAGCAACAATATAGCGTTGGTGAAATAATAAGTATACGATGGTGAAATGTCAACCATAAAATGATACTTTACAGCAGTGTAATGTTGGTGAAATATGAAGCATACGATAGTGAAAGATCAATATAGATACTTATTTAGTTTGTAATAGGAGTGTAATGATGGTGAAATATGGTGCTTATGATGGTGAAAGATGCTAAAAATACTATAAGACATTATGGTGAAATAAAAGTAGGAGTGGTGAAAGATTAGATTTAACGTGAGAAAATAATAGCATGATGCTAGTGAAATATTAAGCATATGATGTCAAAAAATCAAGCATACGATGGTGAATATCAACCATAAAATAATACTTTAACAACAGTGTATTGCTGTAGAAAGATCAAGGCTACAATGGTGAAAGATCAATATCGATTCTTTATTAGTTTGTAATAGGAATGTAATGCTAGTTCAATATCAAAGCTACAATGGTGAAACACATTTATGAAAGTTATCAGACATCGTCAGCTTGTAATGATGGTATTTAATATGAATAATGATAGTGAAAGATTAGTGTTAACGTAATTAAATATTAGCATAAAGATGATGAAAGATAATATAATGTTTGCCATCATTTCTCTTTCTATTTCTTTGCCCATATCATAATTTTTGTGTCTTCATCTTCTATTGTTTCATCTATAAAGTTGAATGAAACTATAAAATTAGAATAAAACAACAAATGAACATAACTTTATACTTAGTGATGATGTATATACTATATGTTTGGAGATTGTTGAAGAGAATGTTCTTACTAATTGAGAGAACAAAAAAGAGATTTTGAATTGTTGAAATTCACACACGATAGGTTGACCGATTGAAAATTATTTGACGAGAAGAAGAAAATTGAAATGAAAGTGGTCTTCGTTGTTAGAATGAATTAGAGAGAGAGAGAGAGAGAGAGAGAGAGCTGCACTTTTATAAGGCATAAGATAAAGTTGAGGAAGCACGAATGATGTATGTATATATTATTTTTGGCTAAATGTCGACATTTTAGACGGGTGGCACAATGATGGACTATGTAACCTATTGTATGGTATGAGCATTGGAGTTTTCTCCCGCCTTGATCTAGCTTGTACAGTTAGTTTTCAGTTGCCACTCCTCGGAGTATTTTTGATAAGTCTCCAGAAACTTGTTATGAATGAAAATACGTTTATTTGAATGTATTCATAAAAATTAATCATGAAAGATAATTTATTCATTTAAAAAATATTTTAGCCTAATTTTTAAAAATAATTAATTATCTATAATAAATATTTTTTTTTATAAGAAACTTTAAACAAGGGGTAAATAATCCCATGAATGTCCTAGGTCAAAGACAGTGGTGCATCTGTGAGTAGTGATCTTGTTACCGGAAAAAATTAGAAATTAGTAATATGCTAATATGGAGTTATTACTCAGAGATGATGTAAATTACGAAAGCAAAAATTGAAAGTTTACAACTTAGTTTTTTTTCACAATTTGTTTACGAATACTTCTTTAAATGTGAGATCCATACAGAGAAATATACGTGCGGGACCTATTTTTTTATGTAAATGTTGTAAAAAAATTGTAGAAGTCTAGGCCTAAACAACTTAGACTTGAGAATTGACATATCTTATATAATAATGATTTTTATCATGAGGCATGGGCATGGGCATGGGTATGGGCATGGGCATATGGTTAACTAATTAGATGTTTAGGGCATGAATGGAAGGACGGGAGTATGTATGGGTGCCCATGGATTGTGCTAATTTTAGAGATATGTATCCATCAATGCACGTGTGTGTTTTCTTCATCGATACAGAGCCACGGCAATTCTGACTTAGCCGTAGAAATTATTTAATGTATGTTTTAGGGGGTAATAATAGTTGTCACTGGATTTTCTTTGTAGCCGTAGTCTGTTTTTCTTTTAAATATTTATAAAATAAATTTATTAAAAATAATATAATTAAAACAAAATAAATATTGAAAAATAATTGTTTAAATTTAAAGCAATTACTCAAATATACACTTACAAATTATATCCAATCATAATACATAAATGTTTACTTTTACTATTAATAGTCCGTTCTCTAAAGTTTATTTTTGGTAATATGATATGATCTAAATTTATCTAATTAAATTTTTTTATTATGTTATTATTTTTATTTTATTATTATTAATATCAGAATTATTAATTTTCCTATTATTATTACTAGGATTGTTATCATTACCATTATTTTTATAATTTTGATCATTATATATATATATATATATATATATATATATATATATATATATATTATGATTAAAACTTTATCAATCTTATTTGATATATTATAAAAATAAGTCAAGAAAAATATATCCTAAACTTAGATTGGATGCACAGAGCCCCATTTGAAACCACTCCAATCCACGATCTGGTATTTTTTTTTATTTGAGGGCAAAAATGACTACTCTTTATCTTCCCAACTTCTTTTCCTAATTTTTTTTTACCAATTATACTTACTCCTTTTTACCAAAACTAGGTATTAGTCAAAATCCAAATAGCAATTCAATGTGCCAATTTCTATTATTTCTATACACTTCCTCCATTTCTAAAATAAAATATTTTTAGCTATTTACACACTATTTTAGGAGGTAATAAATGTACCTCTAATGTAACAATTATAACATTCATTGAAGAATATATGACAACTAATGCACATAAAAAAAGAAAAAGAAAAAGAAAAAGTAGGGGTAAATGTAAAAAATTAAGCATTAACTTTTCTAAAACAACATTTATTTTAAAACAAAAATTTAAGTGAAAAATACATACTTTCAAAATTGGAGGAAGTACAACTTATTACTGTAAATATTAAGTGACTTTTAAAATTCTTTGACAAGTATTTTGAATAATTAGATATGAATATAGTTATTAATTAATTATCTTTAATTTATCTAGAATTTTTATTTAAATATAATTCATTTTTTTATGATACTCTATTTAATAAATATTTATTATCAACCAAATAATAATGATCAATTAAATATTACTCTCTCCATATTCAAAAGAAAATCATTATATCACTAAATTTTTGCATAAAATATAAAGTTATTATAGAAAAGTTAAAACTTATTTTTTATTTTTACCCTCACTTTTTTCTCCATTATTTATGTATTAAATGTTTTATTTTTTTATTTTTGGCTGAATAGTTTAAGTGCAATGATAAGACTACTTTTATTTGTTTCTTATAAAGTATGTATATTGATAGAATAACTTCTTTTTTGATATAGTTGAAAAATAAAATTACATCTTGATTTACATGTATAATATTTGGTACTATACATTCAATAATAATATTATTGTATAAATAAATTTATTAAATTATCATTGGCATTATATTGATCATTATTATTATCTATTAAATACAAATTTGTATTTAATTTAATTCATAAAATTTGGGAAAAATAAAATCTATGCATTTTACGTGTGCAACACTACTTTACTAATAATCCACATACTACTAGATGTGGTAGAGTCTTCACCTCCATGAACACTATTAAAGACAAGTTTATTTTTTATTTCACTTGACGTAGGCTTACAATTCAAAAATAGAATTGCTAATTATTATTATGAAGTGTATTTGGTGTAAGTGTAGCACCGCTATATAAAATGGAATAGGCAATGGTTAAAACAGAATTTTATATGGTGATTTTGAAATTTTCGCGTATACTATATATATCGATTCGACAACAATCACATAAAGTCATGAAAAAGTTCATTTTTTTTTGGCACTAGAGTATATGCCAATTTTAGCTAAAAGCCACCTTGTAAAGTGGCATATACATGATGGTTATGCACCATTACTACCATATATACCTTTACCTGAAACCGATCTATATTCTTGTGTAAGATAATAGATGACGGTTGTACCATATAACAATTGATATGGATTTTTCTTTAACTAATATCATTTAGTCTTCGAATATTGGCCCAAAGGAAAAGAGTTGGCCTAAGAATCTTCTAGGCACACTCGTCTTGGTCTTGGATTGGTAGCCCACACATTTTTCTTGTTAGGCTAGTTCTTGACATATAACATGACAATTTGTTGTTGTCTACCACACATCTTTCCTTCGTCCTCCTTTATCTTTCTACTCCTATATATATTTAGGGTCTTGTATCCTATTTTGAACATTTTAAATCATAATAAACTTCTCTTACTTTGGCTCTCTCATCTCTCTTCCAATATTTTCCCTCGGTATTCATTCACCTTTAATTCTCAACTTCATTTTCTTAGAATCCTTCGGTTCATAAAAAAAAACACAACAACAGGTGTTGTTTGTGGGAAAATTTTATAAAAAGCTATATCTCCTATTCAACCATCTGATTGACTTGATCCTAATACTAATGTCCTTTTTAGAGAAGAACATCTAGTCACTATCTCTTAGCTTCAAGATGCTAATGTTGAGCTCTGAGTATCTATCTAGGGGATGGTCTTAGACTTGCTAGATCCTCTTACACATACTCTTAGGTATCTGCCCCATCTTATGAAACAACATCATCATGTTACACCTCAATAACCTACTCCTCAAAAAACTTTAGTAGAAGCTCTGGATCTTCGAGAGCGGAAGTCAAGACTTATGATCCAAAGTTTTGTCTTCTAAGAAGAAGAAGAATCATATTTTATGGAATATATTCAAGGTAAAAGAAATATAAGTGAAAGAAAACAAGAGTCCCTTAGTATTCCAAGGCAAAATAGGAGGGAAAGGCATTAGAGTCCAAGTAATGAGGTTGATAGACATGGAGATGAAATAGCCTGATGTTGAAACAAAAGGGGTGATGGCTGCCATACTTAGAAATGAGGGAGAGATTTAAAGACAATAAGTTTGACATACTAATAGAGGCAAAGAGGATTTGAATAGCAAGATGGTAGATTAAAGGGTGCAAGAGGCATTGGAGGCTATAAGAGAGAAGAAGGATAATATTGGTGGTTTTAACTAGTAAACACCTTTCACAAAAGGCATATATGAAAGTCCAGTCTAAAGAATATGAATCTCATCTTTTGAGTCATTTTATGGCTCTAAAAATTTAGGGGACCGTTTAAATGTAGTCAGGAAAATAATTTTGTTAGTTGAGGAAAGAGAAGCAATGATGTGCAAGGCATTCCCAAGTACTCTACAAAAACAACATTGAGATGGTTGGGAAAACCGAGAGCTGAATCAATATGTTTCTTTTCCTAGCTCGTGATGGATTTCGTTGAGTAGTTTTATGCGTGTCAGAAACCCATGAAGGATTCTTCTTCCTGGATAGAGTTTTCTTAAGGTCCAGCGAAATCTATTTAGTCATTTTTGAACATATTTGATAAGGAGGTGTGATAGATTGATGAGTTAGACAATGGAATCATCTAATATTCCTTCCTCAGATGACTAACTAATAAGGAGTTAGTGGATAATCTATACTTGACCAAGCATACACTTTACACTTCTTTGAGAAAAGATCTGTAGGAGAGGATAAATACCAAAGTGATGAGTAAGATGATATGGATGGCGATGAGAAGAGTGGAAATATAATTTTTTTTATTGGGATAGAAGCCAAATACGGAGATTTATAAGTCAAAAAGAGGCCACAAGGGTTTAAGTTTGAAAATATACCTAATTAATGGATGGAGTTCAGTTGGAAATTTTGATAAATAAACTCCACTAGTGGCCAACATCTCATATCTCTTCAACGTGGAAAATAGTTGGCAGATGTTTCAAAGGCCCTTTCCTATATAAGGTGGCATCAAACACAATAATGTAAACAAGTGGTGTGTCCACCATGAGGACTATGTGGACACTATAGAGGAGTGTCATTCATGGAGGGATGTCATAGAAGATTTGGTGCATAAGGGTCATTTAAAATGATATGTGCCCACACACTTGGCAAGGAAGGAGACACCCTCGGCTTGATAATTTCCTCCACCCCTTTAAGATAAGGGACCTTAAAAGATTATACACACTATTTTGTCAGATATTCCTAGGCAGAAGCAAGTAATGTGCCCCTGAAGGAATACATTAGAAGGGTTGACTTCCATTAAACAAATAAGAGGGAGAGAATGGGTGAATGGGAAGTCAGTTTTACCATAAATGATGAGGGGTCAAATATGATGAAGCATCATGATGAATCTTTGGTTATTAAAGTGCATGTAACAAATTCTATGATAAAAAATGGTCCTCATTAACACAAGAAATTTTGTTGATGTTCTATTTGAGGAAGCTTAAAAATAATTAGAAATTTCAGAAGGATGCTTGATAAATAAAATATCACCTTTAGTGGTATTTAATGGTAAAATAATAAAATCAAAGGGGATGGTGGATCTCACTTTGATAGTTGGTTATTCGGGGGCTTTAAGGAGCATTAAAATGGACTTTGTATTCATCAGTTGCTCGTCATCATATAACATGATATTATGATGACCATCTCTTAACAAATACCAGTATAGCTTTTTCATGGTTGGATTATTAATGAGATTCTCACTTAATGAATAATGGGAAGAATTCAAGGTGAAAGAAGAATTACGCAACAATGATATACAAGAGAAATAAGGGGCTCCCTAGGACAACCTAATGTTAAAAAGCCACATGATAGTTTAGTTTTAGAGGGCTTAAATGCTTCTAGAGAATGCATCTAGGAAGTTGTGGTGATATAGGAGAATCATTTGGGGGATGTAGAGTATAGGGTAATGATAGGCAAGGATATTAGTGAGTTGGAAAAAGATGAGTTTTTAGCTTTTCTATCTTTGCATGGAAGGTATATGATTTGGAAGGATATCCTCTTGAATTCATTGAAAATATATTGGATATAATGGAGGGATACAAACTAATATAATGAAAGAAAAGGGTGTTGGTGCCGAAAAGCATAAAGTCATTCAAGAGGAGGTAGAAAAACTACTCTACGTAGGGTTTATCGTAAACATAAAATATGCTGACTAGATAACCAATCTAGTCTTGGTAAAGAAGTCTAATGAACAATCGATAATGTGTGTATACTTCACAAAACTTAATAAAACATGTCCTAAGGATAACTATCCACCATCTCGGATATATCGAATGATTGACTTGATTAACAGGCATGAGAGATAAAACTTTATGAATGCCTTTTCTAGCTACCATGATGTAAAATTGGCCAAGACTGACTAAGAAAAAACACTTTAATCATGGATAATGTACTTTATTGTTATAAAATAATGTCTTTTAGGCTAAAAAATGTTAAGGCAAATTTACAAAGGTTGACGAATACAATATTTAAAGGACATAATGAGGAGCATGTAGAGGCTTATGTGGGTAATATGATAGTAAAGAGCAATAAAAAATAATCCTATATATAAGAACTCTATACTGTTTTTGATATTCTAAGAAATAAAAAAATGAAATTAAATCCCATCGAGTGTGTATTTGGAGTTGACACATGAAAATTCTTGGGATTCATGGTTTTAAGTAGAGGGATAGTTGTAAATCCCCCCCAAACTACAATAATGGATATACAATCGCTGAGAGGAAATAAAGACATCCAATAGTTAACAGGGAAGCTGGCTGTGCCACATAGATTCTTATCCAGGGACACTGATAAGAGTTTACCTTTATTTGGGCTTCTAAGGGAGAAGGATAACTTTCATCGGAAAAAAAAGACTGCTAAAAATAATATGATGATTTAAAGACCCACTTATCTAGGTTGCTAACCTTAGCAGCCCCAGTTGTAACTTCCTAAAATTTACTAGTAATTTTTATTTTATTTTTAGGAGAAGTATAATATCAAATTAGCTGGATGTTACCATTGTACTCAATTTAATCCTAACTTACCATAATATCCTTACAATTAATACAAAGAAAAATAATTAAGGATTAAAACACAATCAATAAGGAATAAGAGAACTTTCATAAACATAGATACAATTTGGAGATTAAGTCCAAGTATAATATCCAAATATAATAAATGGGATCTCATGGAACTAAGAGTCCAAAAGGGTATTTAGGCAAAAGCTAACCACTGGATAATATGACTTTATACCCAATCTCAATAAATAAGAATCACTCCTTTCCGCATAAGGCATCATACACAACAAAATCATTTAAAAGTTCCTCTTTGACTTGCACACAAGTATTCAATTCATTTACTCATAGGAATGGACATAACCTATGAAAAGGATTATGAGTATACTAAGTACCGAATAAAGTAATAATATGATCGAATTAAAGGTACAAAAAGATAAACCATACATGCAAGTTAATAATAAGCAATGTAAGGTGAACCCTAATTCCAAAACACATTATTAGATATAAATAATATACATTCTTTTATTTATGTTGGGTTTAAGGGCCCTCATTATTTTTAATCTAGTGGAATGGACTTAAGCACCTATCAGGGTATAGCACATCTGAGCCACTATTATCATCCAGTGGAACGAACCTAATATATACCATATCAACATGCTCTTAACCACTATTCTAAAACTAATGAAATGTTTTAAAGTACCTCTCAGGGAAAAACACACTTGAGCCACTATTATCATTCGGTGGAGCGAACATAATACCTTGGTCCTAACTCACTTAATCTTTAACTTTAAGTAATTAATGTATTATCCATTATTACTTATCTCATAATCATATTCTCATTCATAGTGAGTTTAGGGCCCCACTATTATTAATGTTGTGGAATATACTAATGCATCTCTAAGGGTAAAACCCTCCTGAGCCACTATTATCATCTAATGGAACGTACCCAACATATAGCTCAGTATGACTCACATGATCTTTCACTTACATTATCGGTATCTTATTTAGAGTTTTTTAATCAAGACCATCATTCAAAAATCATGTAGATATGCACAAAACATAGCTAAAAACACGTAAAGCATAGTTACATAGTTATTAGGGCATTTCCCAAGGAAAATGTCCCTAATTTTCCTAGTAAACCCTAATTTCACAAGGTGAGCATACATTCTCATATTAGTGTAATTATTCTACTCATCATTATCCCAAATATTTTGAGTATCAAGCTTAGAATATTTAAAGTCTATTACTCTTTTAAAATCGACAAAATTCTATTTTTAACTCTTATTAACCAAAATGCCATTCTCTTACCGAAAACCTTATAATTTCATATTAGGTAAATTGTATCTTAATCAACCATCATTTAATCACATTAATTATGAAATAATTTACAAAACCTTAGAATATTATCATTCCATGATTAATTTCCATATTATCATCAGTTGACCATAATGCCCTTACATTAGCAAAAAATGCTCTTATTTTCCAAATACTTTACAAGTTCCAATATTAATGAATTCCAACCTCCAATAGTTATATATCAAAAATACATAGGCCCAAATATATATAGATACCAATTATCTATATTCATGCCTGTCGACTAAATACACAAATGATACTCTCACATTTTTCTCACTTCCAAGATATCATATAACAATATTTTCATATGGACATCATACATATAATATTACCAACATTATATTTCATACAAAAATACATGTTGCACATAAAATTCCTAACTACGACATGTATCATTACCAAAAAGACACTGGTCTATAAGCACATAAGCCTAACTTCTCTCATATGAGATCTTTAGAACATCACCTACAAAAAAAACACAATTAGAACTTAAGAAGAAGACATAGGAAAAGGTAAGGTAAAAAAGGGTGTAAATGAGGATAACAAAAGCAATTAGAGAAGCTCGAACTGTGTGGGAGTATAGTGGAGTATATGGTGGTGCTAAAGAGTTGCTATAGTGGTGTTAGAGTGGAGCATGAGGTGTGCTTGGAGGGAGGCATAGTTGTGCCAAAGGAACATTGAAAGGCATGGGCATAGCATAGAACACATGTACGGTCGAGAGCTTGTGCATGAAATTTACATGGGTTGTGCGAGTAGGGCATGGATGCAGCATGCGAAGGTGCACAACCATGTACCTCAATGAAATTGAAGCAGATCACGATGGGGAGAAGGAAAAATGAAAAGGACTGGGCTAATGATGGTTGGGAGACAATGAGTGGGTGATAGGATGGTAGTGGTGGTTGGTTTTCCAAGAGAACAATGGTGTTTTTTGGGTAGTGGTGGTAAGTGGAGTTGATGATGGGTGACAATAAAAAATAGAGAAAGAAAGGAAGGAGAAGAAGGAATGATCTTTGGGGATGGCTTTGCTCGACGAAGATGGAGGAAATGAGGGAGTTAGTTGGGGTAATAAATGAGGTAGGGCTTGGGAGAGGAATATATATATGCATGGTGCACTTGGATGAGGTGAATCGATGGAGTAGAAAAAGGAAGGACATGCATGGCTTATATGAGGTACGATTGGGGGTAAATATTTCAAAAAAATTTCAACAGACATATCCCATGGATTATGGGAGATGATGGTTAAGATGGTCAAAAGTTAGGGAAATTGGGCAATGGAATTTTGGTCAGGTAGAGAAAGAAGCACACATAAGGATAATAAGGAGAAGAAAAGTTAGATAGGAGGAGAAGAAAATGAGAAAGAAAAAAGGGAAAAAGGAAAAAAAGAGAAAAAGAGATAAATATAGGATTATGGTTAGGAATAGGTTAAAAATTGATTAGAGAATCAAGGTACGATTAAAATATTAATCATCTTGTATTATGGTTTGGTAAAAATATAAATTACATGGACTAAAGATTAGTATTAGGTTTATATCCAAGATTAAGGAATTAGGGTAAGGTATAAATATCAATTTCACTAGATTAGAATTAAGTTAAGGTATTAATTACTCAAGATTAAGGTTAGATAAAATTTAGGGTATTATACTAGTATGGAAGAGGTATTGATCTTATATTTTACAACATTAACACTAACTATTCCTTTTGTTATTATAAAGGAAGACATTGAGGTTGGTGCTTAGAAGCCTATGTGTTACACTAGTTAGGTACTCAGGAGTGTTGAGCATCGGTATTCCATTTTGGAGAAGGTGGCTTATGCCTTTCTTATTACCTCAAGCAAGTTAGAACCTTATCTTTATTCTCACTCTATTATAGTTTTTTGACTAATATTCCTCTTAGGAATTTATTGTATAAACATGAGAAAAACTTAGGTGTTAGGGTTGGAGTGGTCTTAATTGACTCAAATGGTATAATTGTTGAATATGCATTGAGGTTTGAATTTTCTTCTACTAATAATGTAGCTGAGTATGAAGCTACTTTGGTTGTTATCAGAATATCCCATGGGTTAAAGGCAGACAAAGTCAATCTATATAGTGATTCAACATTGGTCGTCAAGCAATATAATAAGTAGTATGAAGTTAAGGAGCCTAGTATGGGAAAATATGCGGGGAAGATGATCAAAGCAATGAAACATTTTTCATTTGTGGAAATGGTATAGGTGTCAAAAACGACTAATTGGTTTATTATTGAGCAAAATTATCCTTGGCTAGTACTTCTTCATTGACTAGAATGATTAAAGTTGAGTATAGGTTAGTACGATTGATGAACATGAGTAATGATGAAGTTAAATAATGCAAAGTCACATAAATATTAACTATGGATTAGTTTATAAAGGAATTAAAAGATTATATTGAAATGAGAACTCAGTCGGGAGACAAAAATAACTTATTTAAGTATGGAGAAAGGTGGTAAAATATTTTGTTATTGATGAATAATTGTAAAGGCATTCACAAACTATATTAATGATAAAATATGTGGCTCAAACAATACGAAAAAATGTACTTAATGAAGTTCATGTAGCAATATTTGGTTTACATCAAGCTATCAAATATCTCTTGGTAAAAGCTTTACACCTAGGTTAACATTAGACTGCAAAACAATAGAGAAAATATTATTTCTAATATTGATTTATTTTGACATAACAATAATTTTGGTTACATTTGAAGTTGCTTACTTTGTTCATATATCAATAAAAGTGAAGGATTATTATTTTTTTAATAATTTGTTCACAAATTTTTTGTTGTAGTAATTATGCTTGTTAATAACAAAAAATTGGAGCTCAAATATGTAATCTCTCAAATAAAGAAGTCGTCGACAAAGCTTTATATGCAATCCCCCTAACAAAGAGGCCGTTAGAAAATCTTTATATGTAATCCCTCTAACAAAGGCTTGTCAACAAAGATTTAAATGTAATCCCTCTAATAAAGAGTTTTTCAAGCTCAAATATGTGCTATCTCAAATAAATAGGCTATAAAATATGTAATCCCTCTCAAAGAGACCGTCTATCATGTAAGCTCCGAAAGAATACATCGGTGATATGCACTAAGCCAAAGACTTAATACATAAGCCCTCGAAGAGGATATCAATCATAGAAGATGAGCACACCAGGTGATACAAACTAAGCTTATGGCTCTATACATAATCCCTCAAAGAGGCTTCCAAGTATTGAAGATGGTAACACCTGGTGAGATGAAAGATCGATGTGCTTTCACTCACTAAGCTCAAGGATTTATATGTGAGCCCTTGAATAAAGAGGTCATTGAGAATTGAAGAAATAATCCCATGGTGTTTCCTTGCTTGAGTTGTTGAGGACGCTAAAAGGCACACTTGGTGGATTTTTAGCTCCTAAGCATAGTCTCCAATGGTGTGTTCCTTAACTGAGGTGTTGAGGCCATTGAGCTAAATGTTGAGGGGTTTGATTGGTCTTTTCAGTATGATCAACTAATGATGACTAGATCAAACCCTACTTTGTTTATCCACTGTTAAAGTATAATAAATATTTGAAATTTATGCATTTTAAAGTTTCATTCTTCTTATGACAACAATATTTCAACATCATCATTATTGGGAAGACAAGGTTATATATGAATTGTGTGCATTCCTGATTTTTATTCTTCTTATTATAATAATATTTTTAGCTTCACCATTACTGGAAAGAGAGTGTTATATATGAATACATATTATTAACTAAAATGGATCCATTTTATATATCAAAGGTATTAACAAGTTACAATAATAATAAAGAAATGGGAGGGAGGCGATACCTTAAGATTCATCTTCTTCATTATCAACCTCAACCTCTCTAGAATCTTTAACAATGAGACTACTTTCCAAATCCTCACCACGATACAATTATCCATCAAATTTGTACAATTGGTCACGTTTCACCATGATCTTAATCTAAGTGTACACCATAGAGGCACAATAAACATACCACTGAGATTGAATCTTTCCCACATAATGTGCAAACACTTTGCTTTTCGTGTATTTTTCTATAGCTTAACAAGAATGTTTTAGTTTGGAGTTAAGAATGGAATTCTATATGTGCTCATTCATATCTTTTTTGCATGACTTAACAACTTGCTTAACCCCAGAAAATTGTTCTTCAAGATTCTTTATCCCTCTGTCATTAAATATCTCACTATTAACAACTTTACATAGCCTCTCAGTCTTAGTCAGCTCCTCCTCTAAGATTTTTCATCTCTATGTATTTAAGTTCATATTTTTTCTTGTTAGTGAGGGTATTAATATTTTATGTGAGATATTTGTTAGCATAAGCATATATTCTGACATTCTTGGTATTAGCAAGCCACTTTTTCTTCAAAGAAGTTTGATGATTGGTTAAGATATTATCCTTGCGAAAGTCATCCTACAATGGGGTAGTGTCAGCCTTCAATAGTTTTACTTCATATTTAGTTGTTTGCCTTTCTTTTTCGAGACAATTTGTAAAAGCTAGAAACTTAAGACTTCAAAAAATCTACATTAGTTTAGAAAGATTTTAATGTGCTCTTCTCCATTTCTAGTTTAGATACTTTAGCCTTAAGGTACTCCTTTTCAGCCTTCAGAAATGAGTGAGCATCTTAAAGATCTTCATACTCTCACTCTTTTTTTGGGAAGTGCTAGGGACTTTGATAAAACCTATACAAAAGTTCTTCATATGCTTAAAAAGTTGTTTATGTAAAAATTAAAGAGAATAAAAGGTTAATAACTTCACTACTTTAAAGAGATTTTACATATATAAAGCTATGAATTAAGATGTATGTGATAAGTAAGATTTAAGTCAGCCCTAAGCAAGGTTATTGTCTTATCTTCTTGTCTTGACTCAACATAATGGCTACAATATACTAAAACAAAACTATCATCTAGATCGTAGTCAAAGAAGTAGTTGTTAGGCATGGTCAAGGTGGCTCCATAATCTTTAAAGGATACCTTATATCCACTTTCACAAAGTGTTTTCCTATGTGGGAAAGCTTCCAACTTGGGTATCCAAACATCTAAGAATTTTAACATTAATATGTGTGGAGCTGTCAGCACATTGAGTTCCAAAAGAGATTATAAAAGGAACGCCAACACTGATACTAGCATTAGCCTATGGAGAAGTAATATTGCTGATTCCCAAGTGAATATTCTCCCTCTCCTCCTCCTCCTCATCCTCCTCCTCTTGTTCATCTTCTTCTCACACTCTCCGCTGCCTCTTCTTCTTCTTCTTCTTCTTCTTCTTCTTCTTCTTCTTCTTCTTCTTTTTACCTTCCTCCTCCTCCTCTTCTTCATCTTCATGTCACCCTCTTGATAAGTGTGACTTTTACATCTTATTCCTAAGGTTTATAAGAGTTTTTACCTTTAATTTCAGTCAGAATTCTCCCTTTTTGTTCTTGTTACTGCCTTTGTGTTGTGAAAATTGCAGGGTCTCAAGCAACAAAAATAATCATGAAGGATGAAGAACAAGAATAACCTTAAAGGGAGAAGAAAGGAGAAAAAAAGGAGCAAAGAGGAGCAAAAGTTAAAGTGGAAAAAGAAAGAATGCATATTTAAAGTATATGGGCCTGAAAGAAGTGAAATTTAGACCAAGAAAAGGTCTGAATTTGGAGAAGCTTTCAACATCAAAGTTTTAGATATTTTTAATAGCTTTCCAATGCATCCAAAATCAGCTTAATCGGAGTTAAGATGAAAAAGTTATGGTCAAAATACGAATTATGGTCAAAGCTGACACGGGAAGCCCATCGTTACGGAAACCCTAGCGATCCACGAGGCGGTAGTGTAAAAAACTCTTATTCTAATAGCTCGAGGCAGCCTCCACTCCCTCTCTTTTCTCTCTTCTCTATCCTCTTCCCCAATTCATCAAGATCTCTCTTGTAAATTAGAGACGGAGATTCAAGAAGTTAATTTTTGCAAGAATTTGTGAACATCAAGGGTATTATCTAATGATATTTTCTTTATCTATGGAATCTCTTATTGTTTTTAATATTCTTGCTATGAATTTGATGGGCTAGATCTTGTGCTAAGGTGAAGGGGAATTTTCCCCGATCCTAATGTGTTGAATTATTGCATCCTTTTTTATTCAATTCATAATGTATGTGTTGTGTTATTGATTGATTGTCGAATTTTTGAACCACGGCCGGGTTCTGATTTTCGGTGTGGGAAATACCGGTGAGATCGAGAGATAATCCAGTATTAGACCCAATAGCACAACGGGAGATTAAATTGTAGGTCGAGAGACGATCGATTTGACCTCTTCAACAATAAAGGAGGAAACTTTATAGACTTTAATGCATTACATTCTATTAGACTCTAAGCTAGAGATAGTTAGGGCCATAGATATGTAATAGGGTGGTTGTGGCTTGAGAAAGCACAACACTTTCTATCCTTGTTGGCATGATTGATTATGATTGTTGAATTATTTTGTGATGTGATCTTCAATTACATGTGAGGATCGGGGGCGATGAACCGGAACCTTAGCTCTTCTATTTATTTGAGTGACTTGAGTGCTATTTTCCTTTCTTTTTAGCTTATTTAGTTATTTTAGCTTACAATTTATTATTTCATATCATCTCGTAGTTTAGACATAGTTATGTTCTATCATTGTCCTAGTGGTCATTCACCAATCCTTGTGGGATCGACCTTGACTACTACTCTGACCCCGTGCACTTGCGGGTAGGAACGTGTCAAGTTTTTGGCGCCGTTGCCGGGGATTGGCAGCGAGTGACATTAGGACTCAAAGAATTTATTGTGATCTAGACATTTTTTTTTATCTTTTTACATTCTTTTTGTTGTGGTTGACTAATCTTGGGTGTAAGAGTTCTTGATTTAGTGCAGGTGCATTAGTGCATGACCCGCGCTAGTGGAGGTGATCTAGTGCCACTTGATCTCGAGATTGAGAAGACCATCTCACATTTACGCAGGTCACACACCACAAATATTGAAATGGAAACCAATACTCCACCCCATGATGGACAAATCCCACCACAAGAGCACATCTTACTCCAAGAACAAACTCCTATCCAAGAGCAAGCTCCCATTCCTAGGTCACTTCGGGACTATGCTACACCAAGCCTTGATGGCTCAACCTCAAGCATACGAAGACCGGCCGTACAAGCTAATAATTTTGAGATCAAGCCTGCCATTATCCAGATGCTACAAACATCAGTTCAATTTGGAGGTAACCTTATTGAAGATCCCCACTCCCATATTGCTAACTTTGTAGAAATCTGTGACACTTTTAAGCTAAATGGTGTTTCTAATGATGCAATTAGGCTTAGATTGTTCCCTTTTTCGTTACGTGATAAGGCTAAGAGTTGGTTACACTCATTAGCCCCAGGGTCTATTACTACTTGGGACGATTTGATGAAGTCTTTCCTTTCTAGATATTTTCCACCATCAAAAACTGCAAAATTACGAAATGACATCACTACCTTTATGCAAAATGACCTTGAATCGCTTTATGATGCATGGGAAAGGTTTAAGGATTTGCTTAGGAAGTGTCCACATCATGGCCTGCCTATGTGGCTTCAAATGCAAACTTTTTATAATGGTATCTCTACTACTAACCGTTCTATGATAGATGCAGCTGTAGGAGGTACCATTATGAACAAGACTCCAGAGCAGGTTTATGAGTTCATTGAGGAGCTAGCTTCGAATTCCCATCAATGGCACTCCGAACGTGCCCCGATACAAAGGACTCCAGGAATTCACTCTTTAGATTCCATCACGGCATTAGAGGCTAAGATTGATTTGCTTGCTAAAAAATTTGACAAAATTGGTAGTACTTCTTGTATGCAGGTACAAGCTAATGCACCTATGTGTGAGTTATGTGCTGGATCACACTTAAGCACAGAATGTCAAGTTGGGAATCCCTTCCAACAATCTTATGATCAAGTGAACTACATGGGAAATAGTTATGGGAGACCAAACAATCCCTACTCCAATGTGTACAATCCTGGATGGAAAAACCATCCAAACTTTAGTTGGAGAAATGAAGTTCCTACAAAGCCTCCGGGATTCACACAACAACAACCAACACCTCCAGCTCCTTTACCGCCCCAACAACCTCAATCTTCTTCCCTTGAAGAGATGATGTCCAAGTTCATCACTCGCACCGAGATCACCCTTCAAAAACATGATGCTCAAATTCAAGCTCATCTTCAGAAACAAGAAGCCCGCCTCCAAAATCAGGATGCATCCATCAAGAACCTAGAGGCACAGATTGGACAACTTGCTAATGCCATTTCAGCGAGAGCACCTAACACTTTGCCTAGTAATACAATCATCAACCCCAAAGAGCAAATTAATGCAATAGCCTTGAGGAGTGGGAAACCACTACTTGAACCATACCCTCAAGAGCCCAAGGAAGATAAAGAAAAAGCTCCTGAAGAGAAAGTGCCTGAATCACAACCTGAG
Source organism: Tamarix austromongolica (assembly GCA_039764185.1). Taxonomy (NCBI): domain Eukaryota; kingdom Viridiplantae; phylum Streptophyta; class Magnoliopsida; order Caryophyllales; family Tamaricaceae; genus Tamarix; species Tamarix austromongolica. The sequence continues at coordinate 37,446,151 of CM077811.1, read as the reverse complement.
ACAATCCACACTTCACCTCAAGAGGTAAATGCATATGTTCCTCCTCCTCCGTTTCCAGGTAGGATTGTACAACGCAAGTTAGATGCTCAATTTGTAAAATTTCTTGATATACTTAAGAAAGTGCACATTAACTTGCCGTTGCTTGACATTGTGAGACAGATGCCCAGTTATGGGAAGTTTCTAAAGGACATAATCACTCACAAGAGGAAACTGGATGATTTTGAAACAGTAAGTTTGAATGAGGAATGCTCTGCAATCTTGCAGAACAAACTTCCTCCTAAGCTTAAGGATCCAGGAAGTTTCACTATCCCATGTGTAATTGGGGATTTAAAATTCGAGAAGGTATTATGTGATCTTGGTGCTAGCATTAATTTGATGCCCTTCTCTGTTTTCAAGCGTCTAGGTCTAGGGGAACCAAAACCCACCAATATGTCCCTTCAGTTGGCTGATCGATCTATCAAATATCCGAGGGGAATTATTGAAGATGTTTTAGTTAAAGTGGACAAATTTATCTTCCCTGTTGACTTTGTTGTGCTAGATATGGAGGAAGACCACAAAGTTCCCCTAATTCTTGGTAGGCCTTTCTTAGCAACAGGACGTACTCTTATAGATGTCCAAGAGGGTAAGCTCATTCTTCGTTTCCAAGGCGAAGAAGTCACTTTTAATGTATTTAAGAGCATGAAATACCCCTTAGATGATAACACTTGCTATTGTATTGATATCTTAGATAATGTAATTGATGATTGTTTTCAAGCAAGTGTTGTGCAGGATCCCCTGGAAAGGTGTTTGGTTCAACAAAGAGAGTGGGAGAATGAAGAGAAAGAAGAAGAGGTTGTCCGGTACTTGAATGCACATCCACCATATGGTCGTCACACTATGGTCCCCTTACAAGGGCTAGAGAGGGCCCAGATTCCAAAATTGAAGTCATCTATTGAGGAACCTCCCACACTAGAGCTTAAGCCACTACCTCAGCATTTGAAATATGCATTTCTTGGTCATAATGATACACTTCCCATCATTATTTCTTCATCTTTGACTAATTTGCAGGAAGAAAAATTGATGAGAGTGCTTAAGGAACGACAGAAGGCTTTCGGATGGACCATTGCTGATATTAGAGGGATTAGCCCTTCCATGTGCATGCACAAAATTCTCATGGAAGACAACCACAAGAAAGTGATCCAACCTCAAAGGCGATTGAACCCAACAATGCAAGAGGTGGTGAAGAAGGAGGTAATTAAGTTATTAGATGCAGGTATGATCTATCCAATCTCTAATAGCTCTTGGGTTAGTCCTGTCCAAGTGGTTCCCAAGAAAGGGGGAATCACGGTAGTCAAGAATGATAATAACGAATTGGTGCCTACTAGAACTGTTACAGGTTGGCGTGTCTGCATTGATTTTAGAAAGTTGAATGATGCAACTAGAAAAGACCACTTCCCCCTTCCCTTCATTGACCAAATGCTTGAACACTTGGCGGGGCATGACTATTATTGCTTTCTTGATGGGTATTCTGGTTATATGCAAATACCTATTTCCCCTGAGGACCAAGAGAAGACAACCTTTACTTGTCCTTATGGCACCTTCGCATATAGACGGATGCCATTTGGTCTTTGTAATGCCCCCGCCACTTTTCAAAGATGTATGATGGCTTTATTTCATGATATGATTGAAAAATTTATGGAAATTTTTATGGATGATTTTTCGGTTTTTGGGTCGTCATTTGATGCATGCTTAAATAATCTTGAACTTGTTCTTAAGCGTTGTGAGGATACAAATTTGGTTTTAAATTGGGAAATGTGTCATTTAATGGTCCAGGAAGGAATAGTTTTAGGGCATAAGATTTCATGCAAAGGGATAGAGGTAGACAAAGCTAAAATTGAAGTCATTGAGAAATTGCCACCCCTCACATGTGTTAAAGATATACGTAGTTTCCTTGGTCATGCAGGTTTCTATAGACGCTTCATTAAAGATTTTTCAAAAATTTCAAAGCCTCTTTGTGATCTGTTGGCTAAAGATGTGCCCTTTCACTTTTCTGATGCATGTCTGGCTGCCTTTAACACTTTAAAGGCAAAACTGGTAGATGCTCCGATTATTGTTACTCCTGACTGGAATTTACCTTTCGAGATTATGTGTGATGCTAGTGATGTTGCTATAGGAGCAGTCTTGGGGCAGCGTAAGGAAAAAAAATTTCATACTATCTATTATGCTAGCAAGACTTTGAATTCTGCACAAATGAATTATGCAACAACTGAAAAAGAATTGCTAGCTGTGGTTTTCTCCTTTGACAAGTTCCGTTCTTATCTATTGCTTAACAAGGTCATTGTCTATACTGACCATGCGGCCTTGAAGTATCTTTTTAGTAAGCAGGATGCAAAGCCCAGAATCATTCGGTGGATTTTATTGTTGCAAGAGTTCGACTTGGAAATCAGGGATAGGAAGGGAAGTGAGAATCAAGTAGCTGATCATCTTTCTCGTTTACCCTCTACCTACGTGATTAATCAGGAAGCTACACCTATTCAAGATGCATTTCCCGATGAAACACTCTACGCTATTACAAATCATCCTTGGTATGCTGATATTGCAAACTATCTTGTAAGTGGAATCTTACCCAATGATCTTTCCTTTCATCAAAGGAAGAAGTTCTTACATGATCTGAGGTATTACTTTTGGGATGATCCTTACCTCTATAGGATTTGTGCTGATCATGTCATTAGAAGATGCATCCCTGAGCATGAAATGCATTCTATACTATCTCATTGTCATAGTAAAGAGTGTGGTGGCCATTTTGGCCCCACCAAAACTGCTGCAAAAGTCTTGCAATGTGGATTCTATTGGCCTACCTTATTTCATGATGCATACTCCTTTGCTAAGACTTGTGATAGGTGTCAAAGAATGGAAAATATTTCTAGAAAACAAGAGATGCCCCTCACAAACATTCTTGTAGTGGAGTTATTTGATGTTTGGGGAATCGATTTTATGGGACCATTTCCTAAGTCTATGGTGAATGAATATATTCTTGTGGCAGTTGATTATGTATCTAAGTGGGTAGAGGCTATAGCCACTCCCACAAATGATGCAAAAGTCGTCACTAAATTTTTGAAAAAGAATATCTTTTCAAGGTTTGGGACACCTAAGACTATCATTAGTGATGGGGGTTCTCATTTTTGCAATAGAGCATTTAATGCTCTTTTGAGTAAGTATGGAGTTAACCATAAGGTTTCTACCCCATACCATCCTCAAACTAGCGGCCAAGTGGAGGTGTCAAACCGTGAGCTTAAGAGAATTCTTGAGAAAACGGTTAGCTCTTCTAGAACGGATTGGTCCTTGAAACTTGACGATGCTCTATGGGCTTACCGAACAGCTTTTAAAACTCCTATTGGAATGTCCCCTTATAATCTAGTTTTTGGAAAATCTTGTCATCTCCCTGTAGAACTTGAGCATAAATCATTTTGGGCTACCCGTCTCCTTAACTTTGATATGCAAGCTGCAGGTGAGAAGAGGCTCCTTCAATTGAATGAACTCGATGAATTCCGGCTTAAGGCATATGAGAGTGCTAGGCTATACAAAGAGCGCACGAAAAGGATTCATGATCAACGCATCACCAAACGAGCATTTGAAGTGGGGCAACAAGTGCTTCTATTTAATTCTCATTTGCGATTGTTCCCTGGAAAGCTTAGATCCCGATGGTCAGGACCATTCACAATCAGACAAGTATTTCCATCCGGAGCAATCGAAATCTCTAGCCTCGATAAAGAGCCATTCAAAGTGAATGGGCAAAGGTTGAAGGTGTATGAAGGTGGTGAGGTTGCAGCCCTCAAAACCACCATTCTTCTGGATGATCCTAAGTGAAGTGAGAAAGTCAAGCTAATGACTATAAACAAGCGCTTCTTGGGAGGTAACCCAATATTTTTTTTTATTCTATTTAATTTTTTTATTTTTCTTATTTTGGTTTTCTTGGTTTGTTTGCTCTTTGTTTCCTTATGGATTTTTTTTTCCTCTTTTCTTTTGTGCTTCTTATTTCACATTGAGGACAATGTGATACATAAGCATGGGGGAGAAGATGGCCTATCCTTGTCATTTGGTTAGTATTCTATTCTTCCCTATTTTATTTTGATGAGTGTTGCTATCTTTTTCCTTGGTCATTTCTTTCAGATTTTTATCTAAAAAAAAAAATCAAAACAAATAAAGAAAAGAAAAGGAAATGACCCTTCATTTATGATATTAAAGAGTGTGTTTTGTCTTGCAATGGCATGAGTGTTTAGTTTGGTGTGATAAGACCCTTTAAATCATCTTTTGAAAATGGATTTCTATGTGCTTAAATGTTTTGGTTGCATTGTTATGAGAAAAGTATAATTGTGTTTGAGAACTTTAGGGTTATATATGCCTTAACATTCTTGTGGTATTGTAGTTTGACTTATGCTGATTTACTCTTTGCCAAAAGGTGTTAGATTTAGAGAATTTTGGACCTAGTGAGACTTTGAGCCTTTAGACTGATACATCACTACAGTCTCTTATTTTTTCTTTTGTGTGTGTCTCCCACCATGACTTGGGAAACTAGAACTTGTAATGGTTTTCTTCAAAGCCACATATGACTTAGACGTGCATTAAAATGATAGAGGCACTTGTTTTTTTTGTCATAACCTACATTAGCCAAATAGCCTGACCTTCACATTTTATCCTTTGCTAACCCCGTTGTGCTTATGGCCATTTTCTTGATCTAAACACACATGTAACCCAATTTCCTTTATCCCTCCCTAAGTCTAGAATCAATGGTTGTTGCGCAATTTCAAAAAAAAAAAAGAAGAGAAAGTTGGGAGTATGATGTAATCTAAGCATAAGGGAGGTGTGAAAGAGTAAATGGTTGTGTATGATGAAGAGCAAATCGATATATCTCTCTCAAAAAAAAAAGGAGAAGAAGAAGAAGAATCAATAAGAAGTTTTGGGTGCTTGTGTTTCGTGATGAAAAGTTGGGATGGTAAAATATATGTTATTAAAAAAAAATATCTCATTGGTACTAGACTTTTAAATCTACTTCCAAAAAAAAAAAAATTCCGTCCTAACCTTTTAACCTATGGCCCCATTACAACCCTAATAAGACCTCTTGATTGTTGTGTGTTCTAAGTCTTTCTAGTGGTGGAGAATCGAAAAGCATTCCAAGCATATGGATGATCTTGATCATGAGTGAGAGGACTAGAGCAGAACCTTTAAATAAAATAAAACACATGAGAGGTGTGTCCACAAGACCTAAAGTGAGAATTCTAATTTGAAACTTTGAGGGAAGAGTGAGTTGGTATATGGCTGCCTACTGTCCACAATTGGATGTCCTTTGTTGCATGGCATGTCCCTAGAGCTCGATAGCACGGTTACATTTCTCACATGTGGGGGCAACCTAAATATCTTTTGAAAAAGGATTTTGAGCTTTTAATTGTTATATTTTTGGGTCTTATTGCTCCTTACTTGACTCTTGTGCTATTAAAGGGCTAAACACACTTTTCTGAGAAAGGGATCCTACTACTTTTCTTTTACCACATGGTGGGTTTCTTGTATTACTTTACTTGGGGACAAGCAAATGTTTAAGCATGGGGGAGTTGATAAGTGTGACTTTTACATCTTATTCCTAAGGTTTATAAGAGTTTTTACCTTTAATTTCAGTCAGAATTCTCCCTTTTTGTTCTTGTTACTGCCTTTGTGTTGTGAAAATTGCAGGGTCTCAAGCAACAAAAATAATCATGAAGGATGAAGAACAAGAATAACCTTAAAGGGAGAAGAAAGGAGAAAAAAAGGAGCAAAGAGGAGCAAAAGTTAAAGTGGAAAAAGAAAGAATGCATATTTAAAGTATATGGGCCTGAAAGAAGTGAAATTTAGACCAATAAAAGGTCTGAATTTGGAGAAGCTTTCAACATCAAAGTTTTAGATATTTTTAATAGCTTTCCAACGCATCCAAAATCAGCTTAATCGGAGTTAAGATGAAAAAGTTATGGTCAAAATACGAATTATGGTCAAAGCTGACACGGGAAGCCCATCGTTACGGAAACCCTAGCGATCCACGAGGCGGTAGTGTAAAAAACTCTTATTCTAATAGCTCGAGGCAGCCTCCACTCCCTCTCTTTTCTCTCTTCTCTATCCTCTTCCCCAATTCATCAAGATCTCTCTTGTAAATTAGAGACGGAGATTCAAGAAGTTAATTTTTGCAAGAATTTGTGAACATCAAGGGTATTATCTAATGATATTTTCTTTATCTATGGAATCTCTTATTGTTTTTAATATTCTTGCTATGAATTTGATGGGCTAGATCTTGTGCTAAGGTGAAGGGGAATTTTCCCCGATCCTAATGTGTTGAATTATTGCATCCTTTTTTATTCAATTCATAATGTATGTGTTGTGTTATTGATTGATTGTCGAATTTTTGAACCACGGCCGGGTTCTGATTTTCGGTGTGGGAAATACCGGTGAGATCGAGAGATAATCCAGTATTAGACCCAATAGCACAACGGGAGATTAAATTGTAGGTCGAGAGACGATCGATTTGACCTCTTCAACAATAAAGGAGGAAACTTTATAGACTTTAATGCATTACATTCTATTAGACTCTAAGCTAGAGATAGTTAGGGCCATAGATATGTAATAGGGTGGTTGTGGCTTGAGAAAGCACAACACTTTCTATCCTTGTTGGCATGATTGATTATGATTGTTGAATTATTTTGTGATGTGATCTTCAATTACATGTGAGGATCGGGGGCGATGAACCGGAACCTTAGCTCTTCTATTTATTTGAGTGACTTGAGTGCTATTTTCCTTTCTTTTTAGCTTATTTAGTTATTTTAGCTTACAATTTATTATTTCATATCATCTCGTAGTTTAGACATAGTTATGTTCTATCATTGTCCTAGTGGTCATTCACCAATCCTTGTGGGATCGACCTTGACTACTACTCTGACCCCGTGCACTTGCGGGTAGGAACGTGTCAAGTTTTTTTTTCTTCTTCTTCTTCTTCTTCTTCTTCTTCTTCTTCTTCTTCTCCTTCTTCTTCTTTTTACCTTCCTCCTCCTCCTCTTCTTCATCTTCATGTCACCCTCTCCACTGCATCTTCTGCTTCTTCTTCTTCTTCTTCTTCTTCTTCTTCTTCTTCTTCTTCTTCTTCTTCTTCTTCTTCTTCTTCTTCTTCTTCTTCTTCTTCTTCTTCTTCTTCTTCTTCTTCTTCTTCTTCTTCTTCTTCTTCTTCTTCTTCTTCTTCTTCTTCTTCTTCTTCTTCTTCTTCTTCTTCTTCCACAAGTATGATATTATCTATATTTAGGGCTAGAATTGGAGTTTCTTTAGGATTTTGTGAGAAAGCTATGGTTCCTTAAAATATGGTTTGATCAGTTCCTTGTCTTTTATTTGAATTGGTTTATGAAGAGGCTTAGGAAGATTGTTTATCATTTTTAGTACCAATAGCCTGGGGTTGATAGAAATTTCAAGAGATGAAGACTTGAGTTAGCTAGATGAAGGCTTCAAAATCTTCTTAGCTGCTAGAACTTTGGAGATTACCTTAGGCAGGGCTCCCTTATGAAAAGGATAAACAAATTAAGAATACTTAGTAATTATATAAGCTAAGGACACACATAACAAACATTAAAAATGTTTTACAACAGGGGCTCATAAGCTTAAGGTTATGTCAATAATAGGGCTCGCGACAAAATTATGAGTATTTAACCCTATTTGACTTTGCCTTTTTCTTTTCATTTTTAGGACCGAGCCTTGTGATAGCTTCCGTTTCCTGAGCATATGACATGGCGAAGGTATATTGAAAAAATTACAAATAAAACAAAAATGTTAGTGGCATATCATTGGAACAAATATACCATTTTCTTGGTGTCCTTGGTACTAATGCCTTGTTGGTAGGACAAAAAGTGGGCATTTTTATGCCCTTGGATAGACTGGAGGGGAAACCTATCATCGAGCCTTCCATGCATTGCACTCTACATGGAAAAGTAAGAGCATTATATAACCTAAGAGACTTACTAACTTAATGAGTGGACACAAATGAATAAAGGGGAATAAGTTAATTAAAAACATCAAAAATTAACCATATCTTCTTGATGATGACAGGATCATTAAATATCTCACTATTATTCACAATGCACCAGTCTTGCACAAACTTGTCAAAATTTTCCATGCATGCTTCTAACTCTAGAGAAAAAGGTGGGCACTCTCTGATGCTAGGATTAAGCTAATCCCACTTAGGAATATTCCACGAGGAATCCCTCAAGATGAAGAAATATTAAGACTTCCATCTTTTTATAGAAGACCGATTCTTGTTGATGAATTTAATCTCACCTCTAGTTGGAATGGAATAAAAGCTTGTATTAATGGATGCCTTAAAATTTGGGCAAAGTGCCTTAATAGATTCATTGTTGGTCTAACTTCCAATAGGTAGAAACCATGCAGAAAGCCTATTACCATTCTCCATGCATTGGGGATAAATTGAGTAGGGCTTAGCTGACAGAATTAGAGAAATTATCTTATAAATGGTTGTAAAGGAAAGTGTATGGTATTATAAAGTGCCTCATGATATAAATTTGTACAAGTATTAAGTGGATTATTGGTTCTATCTAAGGGGGTTGGATGAATCAAGGTAAGAGAAGAAGAACTATGATATCTAATGTCAAAATTCTCAAGTTAAGCCTTGGTGATGTTTCTTGGAAAGCGAGTCTTCGAGTTGAAAGATGAAAGTTCAAAAATGATAGAAAGAGGAAGATCACGAAGGGGTTAAGGGACTAACTAATTTGTAATTGACTACTTTGTTGGAGATAAAAAAAGGGAAGGAAAATTTGAGGATGTAATGGAAGTATTTGATGATTGAGAAGTAGAGGAATCATAAAAGTGAGTAGGGTGCTTGAGAAATAAATTTTCCAGAAGGATAGAGGATTTACCAAGGCTTTTAGAAAAACTGGTGGTTGGTTCAGCAGTGAACAAATTCTACACATTTGATTGTTGTTAGGAAGTTCGTTTAACTAAACTCCTCTGCTAATGGCAATAGTAGGAGGAATTGTGTAAGTCTCTATAAACAAAGACAAAAATGGTGTGGATGATGCTCTAACAAACAATTAAAAATGAATATTTGCAAGTTTTAGGTAAATGGATAGAGGTTCAAATAATTTATTTAATGAGAGTATAGGGCTCAAAAGTTAAATAAAGATAAAGATTTGTAAACACAGAATTTAGGAAAGAGGTTGAGTTGATGGGGTATATATATAATGATATGAGATGATCAAAATTAATTCATTTTAAATTGGGAAGATGATGAATTTTTTGTTGTTGTGTGCACTCATCACTAACATTATCTTCTCATACATCTCTTGCGATTTGATGAAAGGCTGGATGGTGAGCAAAGTCTTCGGAGAAGACAAACCATCAAATTAGAGCCTCAATTCTCATCTTTTCTTACCCAATATAGTGATGCCAAAACATATAACATTCAATAACCTAGGAAATTTCTCCTTTTGTAATAATGTAGCAAGAATATCATATGGTTGTTATTTAAAGGGATTTCCTTGGACTTAAAAATGAGGGAGTAAGGAAAATGAGGCTTACCCAACAAGCTTAACTTTGGTAATATCTTATTTTATTGAAATTTAAAATTTGAATTTTTTTACAACTAATGGATTTTTTGTAGTTTTGACTATCTCTCACTATTATGGACCGAGAAGTTGTTTAATGAGTAAGTGGTATCTGATGATATTTTGTGTAAATTTATTTGCTTTTATTCGTTATTATTTACAAAAATGTTTGCTGGTATTTTATGTGTAACTTTATTTGTCTTTATTTATATATATGTGTCTGGCCCACATTTTGATGAGCTAATTTGTTCGTCGGCCTTCAAGATGTAACTTTTCTATATGAATTTGTATTAGGATCTTCTTATTTTACTTGCTTAAGTGTCTAGTTATGATCGTTGGACGTGTAATAGAAGCCTAGTGTGTTTACCTATGGAAGTGACTAACATGGTAAATGAAATTTTCAAGGGGTATATGATATAGATTTTTCCTCAACTAGTATCATTTGGTCTTCAAATACTGGCCCAAATGATGAGCTTTGACAAAAGAATCTTCTAGGCGCACTCGTATTGGTAGTCCACACAACTCTCTTGTTGGGCCTGCTTTCTACATGGGACATGGAAATTTGTTACCCTCTACCACACATCATCTTTCCCTCTTCCTCCTCTCTTATTCTATTCCTATATATATGGGGTCTTGTATCCAATTTAAGATGCCTAAAATTATAATACAACTCTCTTACTTTGGCTCCCTTCTCTCTCCTCTAATATTTTCCCTATGTATTTATTCATGTTTAATTCTCAACATTATTTCCTTAGAACCCCTTGGTTCAGAAAACACACACAATAATAGTTATATATGTTAACAATACACAAGGACTCTATGGTATAACTATTGACTATTCTCCTTTTTTTATTTATTAAACCTGTACTTGATTTTCATAATGTTTTCACAAACATAACTACTTTAGAACTACACTTGTACATCCAAAACAAACCACAATTCAAAAGGATCACATCAAAATAATGTAAATATTATACTTTCATTATATCATGGACACAAAACCTTATATAAATTTTTTTCATTCATAAGTATACTCTAGATACCAACAGTTTACACAAGTATATAAAATCAAAAATTTAAGGAACACATATAATCCTACTCAAATTCATTACAATAGGTTATAATAAATCTAACCATTATTTTCTAACACCATCAATATTGCCCATCCACCATCATTCATCGTCTACAACTACACCACCATCCAAACACCATTGTCAACACTACCCTCTACTACCATTACCCTATTATTGCCATCACTATCGGTTAATTATGACTATTAGTCTAATTTCAAAGATTAAAATTTAGATCTTGTGAAAATTTCTTCATGTAACCTACATTGGATGAGTGGAATCAAATACCGATCAACACTCGATTACGTGACTAGAACTCAATTATCTAATAGATTCTTATCTAATACTCTAATACAAAATTCAAATATCATAAATCTAAAATTAATAATCTATTAACCAATGAATAGAAATAATAGAAGAGTAATGAATCAAATCAAATGAACATACTATGCACTAAAAGATAAAAATAAGAAAAATCATATGCGGGTGAATCAATATATAGTCATTGTCAGATGTGAGGAAGATGAAATTATTGGAGAACGAGCAGTGATGAGTTAATGTTGCTAACATAGTGTTTGGTATTGGTTGACTGAATGAGAAGTACAAAGTATTAAAGTTAGTTTTTCAAAAATACTAGTGTCGGGAATTGGTGGAGGTGACTTATCAGAATGGTGATTGGAAGTAGAGGGAGTCGAAGTTACATCACTGGTTCTCTTTGTTGTTTGATATTTTAGGAATAGGACTATTCATGCACAAGATGGTACGCTTTTCCAATTTAGTTTTAATTTAACCAAGTATAATCTAAATCATCAAGTTTAATCCCATGGTTGAAAGTTATAGTTCTTAATTCTCACCAAAGAACAAGTTTCACACTAGATTAACTCTCTCTCTCTCTCTCTCTCTCTCTATATATATATATATAGGCAAACAGATGGGATTAGGTTCAAACTAACTGAAAAATATATACGTAAGAACTATTATGAGTAGTAAAATAAATAAGAAAACAACAACTTTAGCTAAATTATCCATTAAACTAAAAAAAATTGCCTCCATAAAACTCAACAGCATTATTAGGAAAAGATATTCAAGTTCAATATTATATTTAATCGGCTATATTTATTTGTGTAGGAAAAGATAATCTAAGTCGGTATTGGTTATACATTATTGAAGTTGATTATTTGAATATCTTTTCAATTTTGCCTCAATATTAGTCATGTAATTATGTATATATTTGGAACCTATGAATGGGAAACACATAATTTGATGCTAAAAGTTTTGTTATGGTATCATAGACTTGTTTGGGAAAATTTACATGTATCCCAATAATACTCATGAGATACTCACAACCATGAGTGGAGGAAATTTAGTTGAGATACATAGTATAATTTGAAATTTATATTCCAAACTTGTGTGCACACGCTACAAAAAGAAGGGGCATATCATGAAAAATTGTTACCAATTGATTGATTATCTACACTAGTGTTCCTTAGGACAATGTTCTAGATTTTCCAATTGTCGAGGCACTAGAAGAGGAATTAGTGGTTGTAATAGAGGTGTAACAATTGTTGTAGAGGTCTCTAACGCTACATTGAATCCCATAACCGATGTAGTGGGATCTAGTATTAGGCAATTGCTTGAAGGTATTTGGGTGGTGCTTCCAAACCCTAGTTTATAAGACTTGTTAGCACTTCTATCATTGATATAGAATAATGAAATTTTTAGTGATCTTGCCAAATTGACAAGTAAGTGTGATTTATATATTTGGTTTATTAACACTGGAACGTCTTGCCACATGATAGGGACACATGATGTATTCAATGATGTGCACAATATTGTGCCTTCACCTATGCATTTAACTAATCAAGAGTCAACTAGTACAAAGGAAGAAGGAAACATCAACTTGGGTGGAGGACTAATGTTTTGTAATACTTTATTTGTACCTCTATGAACTTGTTTTTGTGGCTCGGTTAATTGAGGATATGAATGGTGTTATTAATTTTACTAATAAATTATGTGTGATACATGATCACACTTTTAGGACCTTAAGTGAAGTAGGTGAAATTGAGGATGGGAATTTTTTCTTTCTTTCATGGCCCAAGAAGGACATGGGTATGCAACATTGACTTAGATGACAATTATGAGTTGTGGCATAAATGGACAGGTTATTCTTTAAGCTGTATTGAAAGTATGATTTATTTTATAATGGGTGATAATGAAAAATGAGGGAATAAATGTTGTGGGGTGTGTTTCAGAGCTAAGCATACTAGAGATGTTTTCTTGTTAGTCAAAGTTGTGACATTGAGCCTTTTGGATTAGTACATTGTAATTTTTGGGGTCCTTATTGTACAGTGTCCTCTTTTGGTGGATATTATGTTTGACCATATTGGATGAATAAGATAGAGTTGTGTGGTTTTATTTAGTGACTTATAAGACTAAAGTGTTTGATATCATACCAAGTTATTGTGCTATGGCATGCACCAAATTTAATAAATAATTAAAATTTGTGAAAAATAATTATAGAATGGATTTTTCACATCTAAATCTATTCTTTTTCAAGAGTGGAGTTATTTCTCAAACATCGTGTACTCATATACCTCAAAAAAAAAATAGAAGATTTGAGAGAAAACATAAAAATATTCTAGAAGTTGCATGAAGACTTTACTTTCAGAAAAATTTGCCTATTAAATTTTGGGGTGAATGTGTTTTAACTATTGGGTATTTTATCAATTCAACTCCTTCTATTTTGAATGCTAGAAAAACTCCTTATGAAATGCTTTATGAAAAATTTTCATTTTACATGTATATACATACTTTTGGTTGTCTTTGTTATGCTCATCTATACTGTAAAACTTGTGATAAATTTGGTGACCATAGTAAAATAAGAAATGTGTATTTCTTAGGTATACTCATGAAAAAAGGGTAGAAATTATATGACCCTAAAAAAATTATATTTTATTTCTAGAGATGTCGAATTTGTCGAACACATTTTTCCTTTTGTTGTTGAGGGTGTTCATTAAACAAAAGATGAAAATGAGGCATTTTGATGTTTTACATAATGAGCCACACGTGTCAACTTTTCTTTATAATGGGGAGTAATAATCATGTTTATGAGGACAACTATAATATAGATAGGGGAGTAGTGAGGATAATGATGAAGATAATTGAATGAGGAAGGATTTGTTGGAAATGTGGAAATTAGTAATAGTAATGCACATGGTATGAGACATGACAAAAGTCCCATGAATAATTTGAGCAAATGTTGTATAATTAAAAAACCTTATACTCATCTACATTATTTTGTTTTAAACACAATCACAATCATAGACCCTTCCTCTACATCAGCTCTTTCTCAACTAAGACCTTGGGTACACCTTATCGCATATCTCATTATGTTAATTGTTATAAAATTTCTACAAATCACATAACATTTCTAGTAGTTATTATTTTAGAGAAATAGTTTACTCATTTGTGTGAAGCTAGGGGTGATCCAAGATGGTGTGATGATATGAGAAAATAAATTGATGCCCTTAAAAGTAATAACACTTGTACCATTTTTAACTTGCCTCAATGAAATAAGTCTATTAGATGCTAATAGGTGTATTGAATAATGTATAACTTTGATGGACTATTGAGTGTTTTAAGGCTTATTTGGCTATTCTTGGAAATAATCAAGTAGAAGGGATTTATTATAATGAAACATTTTTTCTTCCGTAAAAATGGTAAGAGTGCGATGTTTTTTGCCGTGGCAGTAGCTAAAACTTAAGAATCTTATCAAATAGATATGCATAAGGACTTCTGCATGGGGATATTTCTAAATAAGTGTATAATTATTGATTTGATTCACTGCTCATTATCTACAAAAAGTGTGTTGTTTATGCAATTTTTTGCATGGCCTATGTGAAGCTCTATGTAATTAGCTCGTAAAATTAAGAAAAACTCTTAAGGCTTATGATGTTACTTAGTCTTGTGCACATTATTGTCTATTTATGCATCATAGAGGAAATGTTGTATTATGTGTTATTGTCTATGTGGATGATTTAACCATTATAGGAACTCAATTCGAACCAATGGGAGTCTTTAAAGTTTATTTGGGTCATTGTTTTCATATAAAAGATATTGGTGTTCTAAAATATTTTTTGCGTAACAAGGTGGATTGAAATCCGCATGGATTATTTTTGTGTCAACATAAGTACACTTTGGATATTCTTTCTAAATTTGGGTTTCTTGGTGCTAAGCTTGATAATTTTCCCATTCATCAAAATCACAAATTTGCTCTTACTTTTATAAAGTTATTTTATGATTTTGAATTGTATAGATGTCTTATCGATCATCTTGTTTTTATGACTATTGTTGAACCTAAGTTGAGCTATAGTGTGCATGTTCTAACCAAATTTATATAGCAACATCAAACCAATAAAATTTCCCTTTAAGCCATAATTTGTTAATTATGTATTTTACTTTGGTGGAAAACTCTCTTATTAGTTTGAAGACTGAGAAACAATAAACAATTTCTCAATTAATGTGAGTGTTAAACATTGAGTGAAAATAAGACTTAAAAAAAGAAAATTTTGAGGGTGATAATGCACCAAAACGTGCTTTCTTTTGTTTCTCTTCAATGTCAAAAAATGGAAGAATCTCACAAATACTACTAAGGGACATAAGATCATCGGTGACGATGTTGCAATAGAGAAGAGATTGAATCTATTGGACTCCCATCATAATGCAATTGACAATCGATAGGAAATCATTTTTCAAATTAGGGTTACAAATCGTGGTTAATCTTTGAATCTACAACCTCCAAATTTGAACTCAATGATGGAACCATCTTCTCAATCTACTTCGGTTGGTTTGATATTCAAAGAGATGTCTTTCTTGCCTACTTTAATCATGCCTACTAAGTTAGAGCGGGTGAATTCTATTCATCTGAACCATCATCTACCTTTTCCCAAACCTATCCCTCATCCAACTCTTATGAACTGGAAGAATACATTGATCAATAGCCAAAAACCAGATCATATATTACCACTATTCTATATACAACCTTCTATTTTTGATGGTCTTGTGGTAAAGTTAGATGTAGATGATCAGAAGGCAGAATTCTAAAACTGGTGTTTCTCATTGGTTGGGTTTGTATTTGGTACCAAACCATCCTTTATGCAGATGGCAAACTATGTTAAGAATAATTGGAATCATGTATCTATGCCACACACACCTTCATGATGGCCGTTTCTTCTTGTTTAGATTTCAGAACAAAGCAGAATGTGACCTAATCTTGACCTATCCATAATATAGTTTGATGAATTTCCCACTTTTTCTAAAGCACTAGACATAGAAATTTGAATTCAATATGGAGCGATTTCAATTTCTAAGAACACGGATTAAACTCCTAGATTTACCTCTTCCTATGTGGTCTCAAAATTCTTTGAGTATAATAGGTAGTTTTGTGGGTACTCTAGTGTGCACTAATGATGTAACTAAAACTAAGTCTTGCTTCTCCTTCCCTAGAATTATGGTGGAAGTGGATGCATACAAGGAATCACCTTCATCCATTCCAATCTACACAGTTAATGGAAATGCTTATACTTACCCCATAGAGCATGAGTGGAAAACACATATGAGCTTAAAATATAGAAGGTTTGGCCATATTATTATTTAAAGTACTAGAAAATATCCTTAGAAAAACCAAATGTAAAAACTGAATGGAAGATTGTGAAAGATAAAAGGAAACGTAATATTTGTTCACCTAATATGTCAAATAATACTCTTGTGGAACTTTTTGTTACTTAGTAGTTGAATATGATAATGCATCACCAAAGAGTCTCCTCTCATATCATGAAGTCATCTAAAAAATCATCAATTTTAATGAGACCAATGTTGCATAACATGTCTAATGTAAATTTTGAAGAGTTTAGTTTGGATGGTACCTTAGCACTCAAAAGTTTAGAACTATATCCAGTCCATGTACCTTGCTTTTTTTTTAATAGGGAACTTCCTACTAGATTCTGATATAATATTTTTATTAGGATAGGGAGTTGGAATATTAGATATGCAAATAAACCTAATAAGCAAAAAGTGTAACACCCCAAAATTCACTACTTTTTTTAGAAGAAGAATTTAAATTAAAACTTGTAAATTCTGGAGATGTTACTGCCACACTTAGTACCAGACTGTTTCTCTCTGACCATTCTAGTACCAAGTGCTAAGGCTAAGAAAATATTAATATTAAATTCAAACCAAGAGTTTATAAAAGAACTAGAAAGATCATAATATCAAAATTAGAATACACATAAAATTTTATAATCAATAATAAGATAGAAATCAGAGTGTGAAATCAAAATTCCTTAGAGGGAATAATCTGACAATCAATAAAATGTTTATTTGAAATACTCAATACAAGGTAATAAATCAAAAGGGATAAATCTGATACAAAATAAATAACAAAAGGAAATAGAATCAAATAAAGACTGGATACAACTATGACTCTCTCAGACTTGGAGCCAAAACAAGCTCAACACTCAACCCCGACTGATGTCTCGGCCACGTGCAAAAATTTAGAAGGGCACACTAGTCATGGGAATGAGTAGAACCCATGAAAAGGGTGATCAGTATGCTATGTACCGAGTAAGGTAACCAAGCACTAAGGCCAACACATAAGCACATAAAACATGTATAAAATAAAAGAGCATAATCCATCATGATAACATAATAACGAACAATCATTCGGGTAGATACACAAAGGTCCAATTATATTCTAGATTAATCATTTAATTAATCTCTGATTAGAACTCATTTCATACCATACTTTTTATCAAATCCATGTGAGTACAAGAACACCCCACTATTATAACCGGTGGGCCGGTCACACATACGACATCCTGCTCTAACCACTATTATAACTGGTGGATCGGTCACATATAGGGTAAAAACCCTAACCACTATTATAACCGGTGGATCAGCCACATATAGGATAAAAACCCTAACCACTATTCTTAACCGGTGGATGGGTTTGGCTCCTACTCATATAGTGTTCCACTGTAAGTAATTAGTGCCTTAGTAGAAATCTGGTTTGTGTTTATTGAGCTCAAGATCCCCCACTATTATAACTAGTGGGCTGGTCAAAGGGGCGAGATCGGCGGTGGAATCCTCTAGTCGTTCGGCGGCGATGTTGCAGGTGCGAAGGTCGGCGGGGTTGGGTAGCTGCGAAGGAAGAAGAAGAAGAAAGAAAAGGCTGGACCGGGCTGTTTGGGGAAAGAAAGAAAGGAAAAGAAGAGGAGACCGAGTGATCGGGAGTGAGGCTAAAGTTTATTAAATAAAACGACCCGTTTTGGGGAAATAAAGGAGGAGGAGCGGCGTTTCGGAGTCGGGCCGCGCTGAAGGAGAAACGGACGGGAATTTGAGTCGCGGAAAGGAAAAGGGAAGAAGGACTTGGGCCGATGGGCTGGCCTAGGTCGGGGAGAGGAGGAAGAAAAAAGAAAAGAAGAAGAAAGAAGAAGAAAGAAAAAGAAAGAAAAAGAAAGGAAAAAGAAAGAAAGAAAAGGAAAAAGGAAAGGGAAAAATGAAAAATAATGGGTTAAGTTAATTGAATTAATTGGAAAATTTGGGATATTTAAAAATAATAATATTTAAATAAAGTAATATTTAAATTCCTTTTTAGGCTAAATTAGGATTTTTAAAAGATTTTCCATAAATTCCATTTTAATGAGCAAAACACCCTAAATTTCTCCAATTAAAATATTTATAAAATTCCTATTAATTTGAAACTATTTTCTCCTTCTTATTTTAAATAAAATAATTTATTTAATTAAATTTTTAAAGAAAATCCTTAATTAGCTAAAATACCCAAATTTCTCCTAAGTAAAATACTTATAAATTTCTTCTTGATTTGCCCTAATTAATTCTCTTTTATTTTAATAAAAATAATTAATTTAATTAATTTTTATAATAAAATAATATTTAACTATAATTTTTTAAAATTATAATTTTTGAGGCATTTCAAAAAAAGGTAAAGCTATGGATGCAAAGGAAAAAACTTGTCCTTAGTTAGTCTCCTTAAAACTAGAATAAAGGAAGATCTGCTAATTTGTAGATTAACAATAAGTGGACCTAGATACATAATTACTCCCACCATTACAATGGTAGATTTTGGATAGAATGGGATCCTCAATTTTGTGATGCATATGTAAGTATAATGTGTTCTCTACTAACCTACACAATTTTGGTTCATTTCATATGACCCAAATATATGGCCCCAACATTGGTTCAGGTATGAAGACTTTGTGGTACTGGCTATCTAATACTAAACCTTCTTAATACCCCTATATTCTCTTAGGTTATTTCAATATTATCCTCCATTCTTTGGAAAAACTCCACGGAGAGATATGTCTGATTTCAACGATTGTATCCAGGATCTTATGGTTACAGATATTAACTATTCAGGTGCTTTTTTTCACTTGGTTAAATAAGCAATTACTGGATTCTTAGATTGATTGTAAGTTGGATAGGGTATTAGGTAATATTGAATGGCTCAACTTTTATCCTAATTCCCATGTTTTCTTTGATACTCCCATTATCTCTGATCACTCCTTCATGATACTATCATTTGGTTCTAGACCTTTGGTAGCTGGGAAACCATTCAAATTCTATAACATGTGGGTAAATGATGATGGTTTTGAGCACTTAATTTAGTTAATTTGGATATAACTTAAGAAAGGGTATAATATCATTGATTTTCAATAGAAATCGAAGATGTTAAAACCTAAGCTAATAGATATCAATGCTCATAGGTTTGATGGAATTAGTGATAGAGTGAATGAGGCTTAGGCTAAATCCCAAGAAACCCAGCAAGGCTTACAATTAGATCTAATAAATGATGAGATTATTCAAAGGGAGAAAGAGGGTATTAAACTCTTATACCATTATTCCAATTATAAGGAATCCATCTATAGAAAAATCTAAAATTAACTATATTAATTTGAGAGATAACAATACAAAATTTTTCCATGCTTTTGCTAAGGGTTGTTGTAATCCCCCCAAAAATTTAAAAAACCTATATTTTAATAAATAACTTTATTTGGAATAAAATTAGCCTGTAAAATTATTTATTTTAATTATTTTATGGATTTTAGAGTATGTAAATTTGGATAAGAGTATTTAACAAATTAAAAATAAATATTTTACTATTTATCATATTGTTTTATTTAAATAATTTTCCAAACTAATATTTTACCTACTTTATCCTTTTCAAATCAATATTGTAGATTATAATGAATTAAATTATTAAATTAAATAATTTATCAAGAATATTACATTTCATGATTTTATACATTATTTTATTTTATTTTCCCCATTTCCATTCCCTTTTCCCCCCTTTTCCTTTTCTTCTCTTCTTTTTTTTTCCTTTTCCCCCTCCCTTGGGCCGCCCGGCCAGACCAGCCCTCCCTCGCGCATTTGGGCCAGGCCCGTCCCCCAGCCCCTTCTCCTCCTCGCACAACGCACCGGCCCGCCCTCCTTTCTTTTACCTCTGGACCGGCCGACTTGCCTTATTTCTTTCTTGCACCGGTCCGACCGCCCGTAGCCTTCTCCTTTCCCTTTCTCTCTTCTGCCACGCCCGACCACCATTTCTGCCATGGTCGAGCATGCCGCCGCCTGCAACTGCCACTGGCCACCACCTACCTCCCTTCCCTCTCTCTCTTCCTCTCTCCTCCGTCATTTTCTTTCCCAATTCGAACCACACCGCCCCTGTACCATAGCCCACGTACCCCTCTTCCTTTCCCTATTCTCCCCTTCTCTTTCCCTGCCAACCGACCACCACCTGCCACCCTTGTCCTCTCGCCGGCCAACCCCTGCCCCTCTCTTCTCCCTCTTCTTTTTCTTCATCTCCCAAGCCCTTCATTTCCCCATTTTTTCGAGCCTCACCTCTTCCTCCCGATCCTCTTCTCTCTTTTCTCCTTCTCCATCCTTCTTTCCCTGGTTTTTTACCGCCACCACCCGCCGCCGCTTGAACCACCAAGCCCAACCCCTGCGCCGCCTTCTGCCACCACCTACTACCACCCTACATCACCACGCCGCCCCTCGAGCCCTACACTTCCTCCCTTCTCCACCCCTTTTCTTTTTCTCCCCAGTTTTCCCCCTTACCACCGAGCCACCTGCAACCGCCATTTCCGCCACCGTCCGGCCACC
The DNA here is from genome assembly GCA_039764185.1 of Tamarix austromongolica. Taxonomy (NCBI): domain Eukaryota; kingdom Viridiplantae; phylum Streptophyta; class Magnoliopsida; order Caryophyllales; family Tamaricaceae; genus Tamarix; species Tamarix austromongolica. The sequence goes on along the minus strand of CM077811.1, from coordinate 37,425,306 downwards.
TCTGCCGCCACCCAACCCACCGTTCGACACCCTGCAACCCCCTCTACAACTGCCATGCCTTAGTTGGCAGAAAACAACTCTTGCACCCCTCCATTTTTCCCTCTCCTTTTCCTTCCTTCACAACCCCTTCCCCTCGATCCTTCTCGGCAGCTAACTTCGCCGCCTTGCCGCCGTCGTATCCACCGCCCTATGTCGCCGTGAAACCACCCTTAGCGTCCACCTACACCCCCTCTTCACTTCTGCACCGTTCCCCTGCCTTAGAACCTCCCCTAACCACCTTCTTTTCTAGCCTAAAGACCCTAACCCGAAAATGATAAATCTTGCTTCCTTCACCCCCCTTGAACCCTTTCACCTCTCATTTATGCATGCAACTCACGCTGCTCATGCAGCGTGAGCTCCCCTTTATTTTGAAAATTTCTTGGCTAAATTTTAAGGTATAATGGTATTTTATATTAAGTGTTCTATTAATTAAATTTTTATAAAGTTTTATGCTTGGATTCTTATTTCTAACATAATAATGATGGATATTATTTTTAGGTGTTGAGTTGCTAATTATGCTTGGTAAGATTTGATATATTGCGGGATTAAGGTAATCGTTAATCCTCCCTTAAATACATGGAAAAACGTATGCAAGCACATTAGGGGTTTAGTATGATTTTATGCATGTTTTGTGTGCTTAGCATGATATATATATATGGTTTCTTATATTGTTTGATAAAAAGGAACAGCATGTTAACTTTTGTGCCATATGTAGGTATGTTAATTAAGGAAGGAGTTTGATGGTTGATGGAATGATGTAATATGTTGTTAATGTATGAATAATATTATTGTCTAAGGGTATTTTAGTAATTATGCTTATGAAGTATGTGACCTAATGTATGTAGTTGCTAATGAGTATTATGTTGAATAATGACATGTTGGTGGACTTAGATGATAAGAATGAAGTACTAATATCATTATTTTATGCAGTGTTAGTAAATTCATAAAAATGGTGAATAGAGGGGTTGAATGGAAATATTATAAGTGAAAAGGGTATTTCGGTAATTTTATAAGTAAAAGGGTATTTTGGTAATTTAAAAATAAAGGAGTTAAATGATAATTTATAAGTAAAGGATAAAATTGTAAGTTGTGAGAAAGAAGGGTATTATGGTAATTTTTGAGATAAAAGAATAATATGGTAATTTTATGATTAAATGACCAAATGATAATTTTATAAGTAAATGGGTATTATGGTAATTTTTGGAGAAAAAGGTTAAGCGGTAATTTTGGATTCAAAGGGCAATATAGTAATTTTATAAGTAAGCGGTAAGAATGACAATTTTGGAAGTAGGGGTAAAATAGTAATTTTGGATGAAGGAGGGCATTATGGTAATTTTTCAAGTCAAAGGGCAATATAGTAATTTTATAAGTAAGTGGTAAGAATGGTAATTTTGGAAGTAGGGGTAAAATAGTAATTTTGGATGAAGGAGGGCATTATGATAATTTTTCAAGTAAAAGGGCATTATGGTAATTTGAAAGTAAGGGGTAGAAGAGTAATTTTGTAAATAAAAGGATATTATGGTAAATCCGGTAGTAAGGGGTAACTTGGTAATAATGATAGCGACAAAGGATAAATTAATAATTAAAGTATGATTAAAAAGGGGTAATTGGACAACTATGATAATAGCGAAGGGTAATTTGGTAAATTAACCAATTAAAGGGCATTATGGTAATTTTAATAATGGAGAAGGGTAATATAGTAATTATAAATATGGAGAAGGGTAAGTTAATAATTATGATCGTGGAGAAGGGTAAATTAATATTTGTAATTATGAAGAAGGGTAATTTGGGATTTATAATAATTAAAAAGGGTAAATGGCAATTAAAATAATTGAGAGGGGTAAGATGGTAATTATGATAAAGGAGAAGGGTAATTTGGTAACATATCCAACTAAAGGGGAAATTTGGTAATTTAGCTGATAAAAGGGTAAAGTGATAATTGTTTAACCAACTAAAGGGGCAAAATAGTAATCATGATAATGAAGGAGGGTAATTTAGTAATTTATCCAACTCAAGAGCAATTTAGTAATTATAACAAAGGAGAAGGGCAATTTGGTAATCTAACCAACCAAATGGGAAATATGATAAGTGTAGCAATTATGAGGGGTGAATGGTGATCTAAAAAGTGTAGGAGATAAGTTGGTAACCTAAATTGGACAAGGGGTAATTTGGTAATTATGTAACCTAAGGGGGTAATATAGCAAATTGTCAAGTAAGGAAGGAATACTTAGCAATTATATAAGTAAAGGGCAAATGAATAATTTGTACCTAAAATGTCTTTGGGATCGTAGACCTTTATAATATGATTAAATAATGTTGAGGAGCCAAGTAAGAGTATTTGATAATTAGTATGGCCTTAACGTTTTCTCTGTGACATCCTGGATAACCATCTGAATAAGAAATGACTAATGATATCGGAACGATTGAAAGTGAATAAGTATCTGATTGTTGTGCTTTTCGTGATCACTTTAATTAAGACATTATTACTTAAAGTGAAAGACCTCGAGATCGGGAATGGTGACTCCTTAGGGGTCGCTACCCTAAGGATGTGGTTTAGTCCACGATTATTCTGGTATTTGCTGGTGTGCCTTTGTGCCCCAGCCAGGCCCTATATCTTACTCTTTCTAGCTCTACAGACCTAGTTAGGGGGTATGCATACTTATGGATTAGGTGTCCTTGTCGGTAGGGTACTGAGTTAGCTTTATGCACCAGTACGACTAGGGTACCTTTGCGTCCTTGGGTTCGTGGTTGAAGGGTACTGAGTAGCTGATATGCACAGGTATGACCGGTGTCCCTTTGTGTCCTGGGTTATTGATCTCCTGTTCGAGGCAAATAAATATGATTGATGTGCTGATTAAAGAAAGGAAAGATACTATTATTGAAAGTGGAATATTAATGAGCCGGGCCCAGATGATTATGATATTGAGTACCGGTCCACCGATTATAATAGTGGCCAGGAGCGTTGTGCCCTGGATGATGATTCTTATATATCCCGGTCCACCGGTTATAATAGTGGCCAGGAGCGTTGTGCCCTGGATGATGATTCTTTATATATCCCGGTCCACCGGTTATAATAGTGGCTAGGAGCGTTGTGCCCTGGATGATGAGTTATATGTATTCCGGTCCACCGACAATAATAGTGGGGGTCCCAAGCTCAATAAAATCAGTTATGTATGTGAATAAGATTATGGAAAAATACTAATCACTTATAGTGGAACACCATGTGAGTCGGGGCCAGACCAGTCCACCGGCAAATAATAGTGGTCAGGTGCGTTCTGCCCTGTGTGTTTATCTTCCGGTCCACCGGCAATAATAGTGGTTAGAGGCATTCTGCCTTGAGTGTATACTTTCCGGTCCACCGGCTATAATAGTGAGGTTCTCGCACTCACATGGATATAAAATATGATACTGATTGAATGGTGACGGAATAACGGCTTAAGGCCCGAATGTATTGATCTTACACTATGACATGGCTTAAGCCCAAAAGTATCGATCGTGACTTATAAATTATTATGCATGTTATTGTTATGTATGCACCTCTCATTATTTATGTGTGTAGCTTGCATTATGTGCCGTATGCGGGCCTGTCTTCAAGTGTGGTATTAAAGGGTTACTCAGTACCGTAGTACTGAAGGGATTCCCTTTATGGGGCCCCTGCCTATTCAATGGGCAGTGCCCTTGTAGGTATTTTCAGGTTCTACTCAAGTGGGCTACGGGAAAGAGAGTAAGGGTTATCCGGTATCGTTAGGGTTTTATCTTTCTCTTTAAATTCCTTGTTTTAATATTATGTTGTTACTGTAACCACCATTGGTGGATTTTATTCTTGTAAAAGATTTGATGTGTTACTCTGATTTATGTAAGTTGATTTTCTTTCAAATTATATTTTATTTTTTCTTAGCCTTAGCACTTGGTACTGGAACGGTATGAGTGAACCGGTCTGGTACTAAGTGTGGCGGTAATACTCCCAAAGTTTACGTTTTATTAATTTGCTTCCGCTAATCTCCTTTAATTTACGAAATTTTTTAGTAGTGAATTTTGGGGGTGTTACAGTTGTATCCATTGGAATTCCATCTATCACATTGAAAATCAACATGGTAGGTTGGTTACCAATTCCCAATACATCAAGAAATTGTTCTTAATTTTCTATAAAAACTTGATGGGTTCTTAATATGTCCCTTCTTGTAATTTAGATCTCCAACTTTTTTCTACAATCCACATTATTTCTAATTCTCAGTAGAAGAGCCTCCTTCAAGTGGTCTCCAAAGATGAATTCAACCAGGTTATCTTTTCTATAGGAGATGAAGAAGCCCATAGTATTGATGGCTTCAATGCTTTATTTTACAAGAAATGTTGGTATATCCTAGGAGATCACCTTTAGAGAATTGTTCAAGAATTTTTCTTCCTAGGCATCCTTCCTAAAATTCTTAAGATGTCTTTGTTGTTATTGATCCCTAAAGTTGATGTAGTTGTTAAAGTGGAACAATACAAACCTATAGTTTGTTGCAATTTCCTTTAAAAGGTAATCTCCAAAGTCCTAACCAATTGAATACAATCCATTTTCCCCACCTTGGATGGACCTTTATAGTTTTTGTTCATCAAAGGTATATGTATAGGGGATATGTAACACCCCCAAAATTCACTACAGAAAAATTTCGTTTTATTTTAAGAAATAGTGGAAGCAAAATAACAAACTGTGAATTTCGGGGATATTATTGCCACACTTAGTACCAGACTGGTTCACTCTTACCGTTCCAGTACCAAGTGTTAAGGCTAAAAGTGTAAAACATAATTTACAAATCATATTTAAATCAGAGTAGCGTGACAAACTATTTACAAGAATAAAGTCCACCAGTGGTGGTTACAAAAACAAAAATAATATTAAAACCAGGGATTTAAAAGAGAAAGAGAAAAACCCTAACGGTTCCGGATGATTCCTTACTCTATTTCCCATTGCCCATTTGAGTAGCACCTGAAAAGAACCTGCAAGGGATACTGCCCATTGAATATGTAGGGGCCCCACGAATGGAACCCTTCAGTACTATGGTACTGAGTAACCCTTTAAAACACACTTAAAAGTAGGCCCGCAATATAACACATGATACAACACTATATTCATACATAACAAGATGTGCATACATAACGATCACATACTTAACAAGACCATCAGTTACTAATAAGTCATAATGCAAAATCGATAGGTTCAGGCTTTAAGCCATTAGTCTGTTATTATTCAATCATATCTCAAATTTTATACCCATGTGAGTGTAGGAACCCCACTATTATAGCCGATGGACTGGTCATGTAGGGCAAAATGCTCCTAGCCACTATTATTTGCCGGTTGACCGGTCATGCAGGGCAAAACACTCCTGGCCACTATTATTCACCGGTGGATCGCTCTGGCTCCGAGTCACATGGTGTTCTACTATAAGTGATTAGTATTTTCCATAACTTTATTCACATCCATGACTGGTTTTATTGAGCTCGAGACCCCCACTATTATTGTCGATGGATTGGAGTATATATCAATATCATCCAGGGCAACACTTTCCTAAGCCACTATTATATCCAGTGGATGGGTACTCATAATCATCTTCTAGGGCAACATGCTCCTGGGCCATTATTATATCCGGTGGATCGGTACTCATAATCTTCTGCCAAGGCAACACGCTCCTGGGCCACTATTATAACTGATGGATCGGTACTCAATATCATAATTCAACTGGGCCTAGCTCATTAATCTTTCAATTTCATGATTAATATTTTTCTTTTTTAATCAGCAAAATAATTATATTTATTTGCCTCAAATGGGAGATCAAGAACTCGGGACATAAAGGTACATCAGTCGTACTAGTGCATACAAGCTACGTAGTACCCTACCGACAAGGACGCCTAATCCATAAATATGCATACCCCCTAAATAGGTCCATAGAGCTAGATAGAGTAAGATATAGGGTCTGGTTGGAGTGCAAAGGCACACCAACAAATACCAGAATAATTGTGGGCTAAACCACGTCTTTACGGTAGCGACCCCTAAAGAGCCACCAGTCCCGATCTTGAGGTCTTTCACTTTAAGTATTAGTGTCTTAATTAAGGTGATCACGAAAAGCACAATAATCATATGCTTATTCACTTTCAATCATTCTGATATCATTAGACATTTCTCATTCATGCGGTTATCCAAGATAACATAGAGAAATCATTAAGACCATTATAATCTCATCCAAGTCTGATTTAGGGCTTATTCTTGTGATACTCACTGATCGTCAAATACTCTTACCTTACTATTCAGTATTACTTGAGTCTTATTACGAACCTCTAATGTCCCATCAACATGTTAGATATGAATTACTGATTTACCCTTTACTTGTATAGTAATTAAGCCATCCCTTCTTTACTTGCCAATTTACTATATCACCCTTCAGGTTGCATAATTACCAAATTACCCCTTACTCGGTTTAGGTTACCAAGTTATCTCCTACGCTTTTTAGATCACCATTCACCCCTCATAATTGCTACACTTATCATATTTCCCATTTGGTTGGTTAGATTACCGAATTGCCCTTCTCCTTTGTTATAATTACTAAATTGCCCTTTAAGTTGGATAAATGATCAAATTACCCTTTTTCATTATCATGATTACCAATTTTTCCATTTAGTTGGTTAAATAATTACCAATTTACCCTTTAGTCGGTTAAATTACCAAATTGCTCTTCTCTATTATTATAATTACCAAATTACCCTCCTGTTGGTTAAATTACCAAATCACCCTTCTCCATTATCACAATTACCATTTTACCATTCTCAATTATTATACCTACCATTTTACCGTTCTTCATTATTATAAATACCAAATTACACTTCTCCATAATTACAATTCCCAACTTACCCTTCTCCATTGTTACAATTACCCATTTACCCTTCTCCATTGTTACAATTATCAATTTACCCCTCTCCATAATTATAATTACCAATTTACCCCTCTCCATATTTATAATTATTAATTTACCCTTCTCCATAATTATAATTACCAATTTATCCTTTTACTTACAAATCACTGTTTTACCCCTTTACTACCAAAATTACCATAATATCCTCTTATTTATAAAACTACCATTTTATCCCCTTACATCCAAATTTACCATAGTACCCTTTTGCTTGCAAATTACCATAATACCGTTTCACATCCAAAATTACTATTTTACCCCTTCCAAAATTACCATTCTTACCCCCTTTACTCCCAAAACTACCACTTTACCCTTTACTCCCAAAATTATCATAATAGCCCTTTGCTTATAAAATTACCATTTTGCCATTTAATTATAAAATTACCATATTACCTTTTTGCCTCCAAAATTACCACTTTACGCTTTACTCTCAAAATTACCATAATACCCCTTTACTTATAAAATTACTATTTTCCATTTAATTATAAAATTACCATATTGCCTTTTTGCCTCCAAAATTACCACTTTACCCCTTATTACACCACTTTTATTAAATCAACATTCCCACATGGAATAATAATATTAATACTCCATTAACAATATCCAACTCCACCAACTATTATATTTTAATATAATACTTATTAGCAGCCACACATATTAGGCCACATTCTTGCACAAGAAATATTACAAAAATTCCCTTAGGGCTTACAATAATATTATTCATACATAAATGGTCACAATAACATAATATGACATGGATAAGTACTAATACTTTCATTAATAATCAAACTCTTTTCTTAAGCAACATTTCCATACAAGGCATACTTTCATTTTTATCAATCAATACAAGCGAATATATATATAATATTAAACCACAAATATCAAGCATAATAACATATTAAAAATCCTAATGTTCTAACATACGTTTATCCATGTGTTTAAGTGGGGTTTAACGATTAGCTTAATTCCTGCAAAAATCGAACCTTACTGTATCCCGGTTAAAGATTCAAGCTTTAAATAGTAAAAATCAACACCTAAAAATAATGTCAATAATTTTTAAATTAGAAGTAGGAAATTAAAAGGATAAACATTTATAAAAACTTAATTAATAACACACTTTATAAACTATTAATATACCTCAATAATTAAAAAAAATCAATTCCCAAAACAATGTGGAACTCATGCTGCATGAACATCGTGAACCACATGCAGGCTATATAGGGGAAAAAGGGTCGAAGTTAGGGAGGTAGAAGGGGGTGGTCATTTTCGAGTTAAGGATTTGGAGCTAGAAAGAGGGCAGGTGGGGGAGGATTGGAGGCAAGGGAAGGGTTCAGGAGTAAAGAGGGGGTGTTGGTGGTGGTCGGGGGTAGGTTGTTGGTGGCTAAGAGCGGCAGAGGTGGTGGTGGCAAGGCTGCGAAATGGGTTGCAGGAGTGGACCGGGCTGAAAAGGAAAGAAAAGCGAGGGAAAATGGAGGGGTGACGGGGCTTGTTTCGGCCAAACAAGATATGGGGGTGGTAGAGGAGGTTGCAGGGAGTTGACTAGTGGTTTGGGTGGTGGCAGAGGCAGCCGAAAGGCGAAAAATGGTGGGGTTGCAGATAAGGGGGAGAAAGAAGGAAAAAAAGAAGTGGGGAGGAAGAAGGAGCCGCGGGGTGGCTTGGGTGGTGTGTTGGAGGTGTAAGGTGGGAGTAGAAGGGTGCAGAATATGGTTTAGGTGGTTGGTGAGGTAGAGGGAGGCGGCAGAGCCAAAACTGAGGTGAAAATGGAAGGAGAAGAAAAGGGAGAAGAGGGAGGTCGGGGAAGGTATGGGGCAGGAAAAGGGTTGAAGAGGAGAAGAAAAAGAAGAGGGGGGATAGGGGGATAGGTGGCCGGTCGGTGGTAGTGTTTAGGGTGGCAAGGAGGGGGAGGGGAATAAGGGAAAGGGTGGCCATGAAGGATGGGGTGCATGGCTGGCCAGTTTCCAAAATGGTGAAAAAAAGGACGGGAGAGAGAGAGAGAGAGAGGGAGGGTTGCAGTGGTGGCAGCGAGGGGTGGTGGCCGGCGTGCTCGAGGCGCCAGGCTGGTTGATGAAGATAGGTTGAGGGTGTGCTGGGTTGAGGCAGAAGAAGGAAGAAGAAAGGTAGGGGAGTATGCCGGCACATAAGGGGGAGAAAAAAAGGAGTTGGGCCAGCCCAAGTAGGAGGGGGAGAGGAAAATAAAGAAAAGGAGGGGGATCAAGGCTAGCCGGTGCCGGAGGGAGAGAGGGTGAACGTGCCAGTGGCCTAGGTGCACAGGGGGAGGAGGGAGCAGGCCTAGTGCGGGCGGCCCAAAGGAGGAAAAAAAAGAAGAGAAAAGAAAGAAGAAAAAGGAGAAAAGGGAGAAAGAAAAGGAAAAAGGGAAATGGGAAATGGAAAAATAAGGAAAATAATTTATTTTATTTTATAAAATAATAAAATGCAACATTTTTGATAAATTATTTAATTTAATAACTTAATTCAATATATTGGTTCAAAAAGGATAATTTTAGTAAAATATTAGTTTGATAAATGTTATTTAAATAACAAGAGTATGATAAAATAACAAAATATTTATTTTAATTTATCAAATATTCCTATCAAAATTTATATACTCAAAATTCTATAAAATAATTAAATTAAATAATTTTAAAAGCTAATTTATCCTAATTAAAACCTATTTATTAAATTTTAGGTCCTTAAAATTTCGAGGGATTATAAGATAATATTCTATTTGCTCATGAACTTGTTCAAAGCTATAGTCAGAAACAAATATCTCACCAATGTATGTTGAAATTGGACATTAGGAAAGCATATGAATCTAGAGAATTATGCTTCATGGAAAAAGTGCTTCATGGCTTGGGCTTCCCTCTCCATTTTTTGACATTGATAATGAAGTGTATCACTATATTCATTTAGTCACTATTAGTTAATGGAATTCTCACTCCACCATTTAACGCAAGAAGAGGTCTTAGACAAGGTCACCCTATTTCCCCTATCTATTTTATCTTAGCAATGGCGTATTTTCATAGATGCATCTAGGGCTTGTGGTAGGATCCAAGGTATAAGGTTCACCCCAAATGTAAGAAAATGAAAATTATTAGTCTAGCATTTGGATATGACCTATTACTATTCTCACATGGTAGCAAATCCTCCATTGAACAACTCCTCTCTTTCTTCCAATTATTCTTTTCTCTATCTAGTTTACAATTGAACAAGATGGAAAGCCAACTATTATGTGGAGGTTTATCTCATGTAGAGATAACTACATTAGTGAATGAATTTTCATTTAAATGAGTGTTCACTACCTATCACCTATTTGGGAATTCCCTTGTCTAGCACAAGGATTTCTAAACACCACTATATTGATCTAATTGAGAAGATGATGGCGAAAATGAGACACTGATTTGTCATAATGTTATTTTATGTTGGTCGACTACAACTTATTAGAGCTATGCTACTTGGAATACGATATTATTGGTCACATATATTCATCCTACATGTGAAAGTCATTACAATAATTGAATCACTTTGTAGATCATTCTTATGGTCTGGTTCCACATCTATAACAAGGAAAACTCTGGTTACATGGTCTAAAGTTTATTCCCCCTCTTGGTGAAAGAGGTGTCGATCTTTTCAACATTAAAATATAGAATAAAGCAGCTACATATAAATGGTTATGGAATCTTGCAAGGGAGAAGAATACCCTTTAGGTTAAGTGGAGTTATGAGTATTATTTTAAAGATATGTCACTCTAGGTGTTTGCCTAAGGGATTCTCCTTATGGGTTTTGAGACACATCTTGCAATTTCACCAATTATTTATATGCCACACACTCTAATTAGCTTGTATCATTAAGGATAAATTTATCATATCAAGATTATACCATCAATTGTGATAGAGATGCACCAAAGTTCCCTAGAGAGCTACTACATGGCCTACAATCTGAATACCCAAAAACAAATTCATCATTTGGCTATCATCTCATGAAAGGTTGTCTGCTAAAATGTATCTAAGGTTCACCTGACATGTGTCTTTTGTGAGGATGAAAATGAAGATGCATATATGGAATGAGATTCTAAGTAAAATGAGAAAATGTCATATTGTTCAAGATTGGCAAATGGAATTACAATGTATATCGGGTGCAAAATGAAAACCTAAGGAGAAAAGGATGGCACTCAGAATCCTTTTTACTGCATTTTTCTATCATGTATGGATGGAGAGAAACACTATAATATTTAAACTCTCAAATTCCTCCCCTAAAAAGGTTTTAAAATAGATTATTTGTGAGGTATTGTATAAGATATCCAATATGCATGATAGTTTGAGCATTCATAATCTAAGTTTGATGTTATATTCACTCCATGTATAGCATAACTCATATTCATGTTCCTTGAACTATTGATTGTAATGCTTTCTCTTTTGGTATTAATAAATATCTCTTTAATTACCAAAAAAATTCTTAATCCTCTACTGAAGTAGAATATAGATTTATGACCACTACCAGTTGTGAGCTATTATGGTTAAAGGATCTTTTATGCTCTTTGGGTGTTTTACTTTCTTAACCTATGCAACTCTATTGCAATAACAAATTTTCTTTGTACACTTATTCCAATTTAGTTTTCCATGAGCGAATGAAGCATATAAAGATTTATTATCATTTTATTTATGTTTCATTCCAAAAGCCAACATCATTAACCTCACAAGTGCATCTTTTTTGTGTTTCATTCCAAAAGCCATCATCATCTCTATGTTACTCTAGGAAGAAGTTACATGAGCTTATGTTCTGCTATGAAAGAGAAAGTAACATAAAGAAGTGAGGAATAAGATATCTAGAATTACATGTATATGGTAATTATTTGATTCAGTTCAATTTAATATTCTCATGTATTTGGTATTTGACATTAATTATCCTTTTCAACCCAATTATTTCAAAACTTAGACCTAAATTTGAATTTAGTGTTAATTATTGATTTAATCCTAGCTTAGTTGCCTCAAATTCTACCATTGTCTCCTTCACCAACTACTCATCAATCTTTGTGGACCTTCATTTGCATTAATACAAGAAGAGAAGAGCCACAATAATTTTTCATAAGAAAAAGCAAGATCATTCATAAGCTCTCAAGAAGAAGAAATCAATCAACTAGAACGACACATATACAAATTTGTTCATAACAACAAATAACTATCTTATTGAAATGCCCTGAAAATTTCTAATTTTAAAAATTATAGTTAAATAATGTTTTGTTAGAAAAAATTAATTAAATTAATTATTTTTATTAAAATAAAATGAAATTAATTAGGCAAATCAAGAAGAAATTTGAGTATTTTAGCTAATTACCGATTTTATTTTAGAAATTAATTAAATAAATTATTTTATTTAAAATAAGAAGGAGAAAATACCTCCAAACTGATAATAATTTTATAAATAATTTAATATTTAAATTTAGGGTGTTTTGCTAATTAAAATAGAATTTATGAAAAATCTTTTAAAAATCCTAAGTTAGCCTAAAAAAGGATTTAAATATTATTTTATTTAAATATTATTATTTTTAAATATTCCCAATACCCCAAATAATTTAATTAGCCTAATCCATTATTTTTCCATTTTCCATTTTTCTTTTTATTTTTCTTTCTTCGTTTTTCTTCCTTTTTATTTCTTCTTCTTTTCTTTTCTTTTTTTCCTCCCCGACCTAGGCCAGCCCGCGGCCCAGTTCTCCTTTCCTCTTCTTCCTTCTTCGGCACGACCCAACCTTACTGGTCGTCGCCCTTCTTCGTCCCTCTCTACACTACGCTTCATTCTTTATTTACCCAAAACTCTACTTTTTTATCCATCGCGCCCGACCGCCCGGTCTCCTATTCTTTTCTTTCTTTCTTTTCTGCCCCGAACCGCCCGGTCCAGCCGCCACCTCCTCCTTCTTCTTCTTTCTTCTCCCCTACCATTTGCACCAGCCACTACCGTCGACGCTTGCAACTTCAAAAATCTCGCTGCCGATCTCGCCGTTTGACCGGCTGTTTCTCCCATCTTTTCCTCATTCTTTCACTAGTCACGCTGACTTAAACTACTTTCTCCCTCTTCTCGCGTAGTTCTTTCTCTTCCTACGCAACCCCCAGCCCAAAATTTTCTACCACCGGCCAACCATCGCCGCCGGTGACCCTAACCCTACTCACCTTATTCTTTCGTCATCCCAAAAACCTCACCCTATCATTTAAACCCTATAAATACCCCTATTTTGATCTCTGTATCAAGCTTTGGTTGTTTGCCTATAATTTCCTGACCTTACCACCGCCGCCCCTTTAGACACTCCATCCGCCGCCTTTGGCCAACCAAGTCACCAACTCCGCCTACCAAACTATTCCTTGCACTTCCCTCTAGCTAACCAAACATCTCATATCCCTCGATTCTTCCTACGCAAGCCACCCGGGCTGTGCGAAGTAGCCTTCCCAAATAGCCCTTCCTTCCACCTCCGCCACCCTTTGCGCCTCCCTTAGCCACCTCTTCTACCACTTTCACCACTTCTTTCGCCTCCCATTATCTTCTGCAGACCCTCCTCTACCTTCCCCTACCATTCTTTTCCTCTTCCTCCCTCTCCTCCTCTCTTTCTCTCCTTCTTCCCCATTCAGCCACCGCCGCCGCCGCCGTGCGTCGCCACCCTCGTTCAACTCCTCTCCCTCTAGGCAATCTTAAACACCCCAACTCCTACCTTAATTATCCATATCTTTTTCCCGACATTCAACTTTTACCCTTTTCTTCCCTTTTTCCAGCCGTCGCCGCCGACGCCTGTCGCCACTAGCCTAAGGTTGAACCCTAGACCCTCTCAACCCTTTTTCCTAATTTTACAAGCGTTAATTTATTTTATTTCATTTATTTGAATATGAATACTGCTATTATTATTATTATTATTATTATTATTATTTCTATTTTTAATATGTATTATTATTATTAATGCTTTTATTATTATTTCTATTGAGGGATGAAGGACTATTGCATTTTTATTTCTATATTATTACTATTATTCTTATTGTTTCTATTATTACTATTATTATTATTAATATGTGTTTATTATTATAATTATTATTTTTATTATTACTATTTTGAATTACTATTATTATTATTTCATTATTAATATTTATTAATATTACAACTACTTTACTTTTAGTTTTGCTATTGTTATGCAATTATTGTTGTTGTTGTTGTTGTTACTATTATTATTATTCTTATTTATATTATCATCGATATTATTCTAGCATCTTTGCCATCATTAATTTTAGTATCATTATTATTATTAGGTTAAGGTTTTCAACCTTATATTATCGAATTTTATAATATATCTATTATTTCTTATATCTTTAGCAAAGATAGTAATTAGTTAATATTATTGTTCTTAATATGTTATTAATTTGTCAAAGCCCTAATGAGGTGAAGGAGCATGCTCCAAGACTATTTTTATTTTAAGTAAGGGGTTACAAAGGCCTATTGTGTGTTGATGTGCATTAAATGCCTTGTATGTTATACATCCTATGTTTATTATTGTAATTATTTCGTATATGGTATGACATGGAGTTCAAGCATGTTCTTGTGTTGTTATATGACATGCGTATTATGTATATATGATGATATGTGTTGTGACCCTGTAAGACATGCATGTGAGGGTGTTAATGTAGTTTGTGTGGGAGAAAGGATGAAAAAGGAGGATGGGGAAAGAAGTCGACCAAGGGATGTGAGTTGACCTAAGTATTTTAATGATTCATGAGTGGAAGAATAAAATGGGAAATTTAGGGTTTCGTGTGGAAGAATTTAATTTATGATTTTGTATGAGAGAATCTAATTTATGGTTTTATATGGGAGAATCTAATGTAAGGTTTTGTGTGGGAGAATCTAATCTATGGTTTTATATGGAAGAATCTAATTTATGATTTCATATGGAAGAATCTAATTTAGGATTTTGCATGGTTGAATCTAGGGTTTGGTATGGATGAATCTTTGGTTTTATATGGTTCAAATTTAGGGTTTGGTATGGATCAATCTTTTGTTTTATATGGTTTGAATTTAGGGTTTAGTATGGATGAATCTTTGGTTGTATATGGTTTGAATCTAGGGTTTGGTATGGATGACTCTTTGGTTTTGTGTGGATTGAATCTAGGGTTTTGAATGATGAAATATTAGGCGTTGCATGAAAGAATTTAGGGTTTTATATGGATGGACTTAGGGTTCTGCATGAAAATTTTGAAAGGTTGCATAGGGTGTGTAAAGTCTGCATGAAAGCAAAATTTACGTATGGAAAGTTGATTTGGGATGTGAGGAAAGTAATGTAAGTGTTGTTTAGGTGTTGGAACACTTTAGATGAAAAATAGTACGTGGAGTAATATAAGGGTACGTAGGAATTTATTTTATAATATACTCTAATAAGCTTTTAAAAAAGAAAATTGAAATTCCTATAAGATTCTTTTTCAAACACCCATAAATTTAATTTTAAGAGCCTTTTCTTTCATCAAAAAACTGTTAGCTAACAAAGATGTGCTGCCAAATACATTCTTCATCTTTTAATCTTGATTGTCAATTAAAATGATCCAATGGATGTAGCATGTTACCATGTTTGTATATTAAGCTTAGTTCGTATTAACCCCAACTATATAAATACATATGAAAGGTGAAATACTCCATTTTTCACTATGGAAGGCATTTAAAACTCACCAAATATGTTATCCTATAGTTTTAATAACAAGTATCCAGGAGTACATCTCAATACCCCTAAAAAAAGTTCATATTTATTAACACCAACCACTGTAAATATGTGACATTACTTCTTTGATTATACTATTTTAGGGGAAATAATCTTAAAAAAATTTAAGCCTTTAAGGGCACCCTTCAAACAAAATAATTAAGAAAAAAATATGAAGTTTCATAACTAAATTCACTAATATACTTTAACATAAAAGACTCTTGTACATAATACTCTAAAGTTGAGAGAATAAAAGGAAAAAACTAATAATGTAGTCATTTTTTTATACTTTTTATATATTATATTATATTCTAAATTAAAATTATAAAAAATGCATCATCTGTAGGGATGACAATGGAAAAAGTAGTGTACCCCATACCCATACCCAAATTTAATAAGCAAAATAATTATCAATACCTATCTCGATACCTAATTTTTGTATTGGGGGATCCCCAACCCGATTTTCATGGAGAATAAATTTTCATACCCAACCCAATTCTAAATACACTCTCTATATCTCATTCATTTTCCAACCACAAAACTTGACCTAATACTCGACTCCCATCCCTAATACCTAATATTGCTTATTCAGCAACATATCATTATCTTAGAAGTTAACATTGGGATTAAATTCATCATCATACAATCGGGAGGATCAATTCAAGATTAAATTCATAATTGGATTATGAATTATAATTTCAATTTAAATTAAAACCCTAATATATATAAGTTCACACCTAAAATATATTTTATAAAAATTTATGAACTTGAACTTAATTCCGAAAATCTTTTTTAACCCGATTAGTTTTTTTAAAAGGTATCTCAAAATTAAGAAATTTTTTTTATCCCTAATAGCTATGTATTGTAAGATAAAGAGAGAATAACAATTGAGTTTTTGGCCAGTTTGTCTTAGAAGTATATGATAGATGAATATATAATATATAGATCCAACAGGATCAAATGCTAATTTATCAAGGTTATAATAATAAGAATAATGTAGAAATGTACCTGAATCCATAAAATGAGAATGATGGATTCTAGACAATAACTGTACTGGTAGTTCTATGGTCTTTTAGATCATGCACACACTCGTTGATTTCTATAAACTAATGGAAATCATATAGGATAAAGTATATGTGACCCAAATACTACAACCGTATACATATAGACAACTAATCTATTATCCACTGGGTTATTCTAGTTCAGTCCATCAATACTCTAGAATACTCAAAGTCTCTACACATATAGGTTCATATCTAATTAGATACATTAAGCCTAGATAATTTATACGTAAATATGATCACTTTTTATACTGGCTTAATTTATATGATAACCCGTAATTCGTATCATCCACATATAAGCCCAATGTTGGATAACAAGCCAACAATCTCTCACTTGGGCTATATGTGTGACCTTATAACTACGAATTGAAAAATAACCAAATGAGCTCAATATTAGTCATTATGAAATGTATCAATAACTAATCTGGTCCATTAGTCACACCGACATAGGATCAAATCATCTTTCGTCACATTTCTTTTTACGTAAATCTTCAATGATCATGCATGCAGATATATAACTAAACGACATAGATCAAGATGTGAATGTATAGCATGTAAAAATCATACAATGCGATCTTAACATTCCTATTTCCAACTAGTCCACTTTAAAACTTTTGTGAGATCAAATTAGAAACAAAGACAAAAAGGAAACAAGTTAAAACTTTATTTCTATATAAAAAAATATGGTAAAAAAAGTGTCCATAAGGAAAAATAAAGTGGCCATACATAGAGGAAATAAAATAGCATACTCCTAATGAAACTAACATCATCAACTGATATAACACCCATACAAGAAACATGCTCGAGAAACTATTTGGGTGTTAAAGTCTTAGTGAGTGGATCCATTTTCATGGAGTCTGTAATAATGTACTTTATAGATGTTTCTCCTTTTTGTAATTTCTCTTCAAAAGCTAAGTATTTAATATTGATACTTTTTTGATTTTGTAAAACTTAGGTTGTTATTGGAATACTGAACTGCAATCTTATTGTCATATGAAATCTTAAGTGGTCTTTCAATATCGATAACTATAAGCAGCCTTGTGATAAAATTTGGAATCTATATACCATAAGTGGAAGTCATATACCATGCTACAAATTCTACTACCATAGTGAAAAAGGCTAAAACTATCTACTAAGCACTCTTCTAAGAAACAAAACCTCCAGCCATTAGGAAAACAAAACCTAATCTAGATTTCATACTATCTTGCCATCCAGCAAAATCAGATTTAGAATATCCTACAATCTCAAGTATGTCTGACCTCTAATATGTGAGCATTTAATCTTTTGTTTTATATAAGTACTATATGGCTCATTTGGTTGCTGTCTAATGGTTGAGTCATGGATTAATTTGACATCTACTAATCATCATAGTGATATATGCAATATCCAGACACATTCATAATTGAGCATTCATTGGACTCTCCTCTACTGAAGTATAGGGAACACTTTGCATTTGATTTCTTTAAAAGTCATTCTTAGCACACTAAACAAGACTAAATTTGTCTCCTTTAGCAATATGGGTGTTTTCTGGTTTGCAGTTCTGCATGGAATACTACTTAAAAACCCTTTCAACATAAGCATTTTGTGATAAATCCAAGATACCTCAAGAACGACCATAATGTATGTCTATGCCTAATACAAAAGAGGCATTACCAAGATATTTCATTTCAAAATTCTTATCTAGAAATTTCTTGGTCCTATGCAATAAACCTATGACATTACATGTCAACAGTATGTCATCAACATACAAAACCATAAAAATGTATTTACTCCTATAGAATTTATGCTATATACATTCATCTACCAAATTCATCTCAAAACCAAAAGAGGTGATAACTTGATGAAATTTAAAATATCATTGTTGAGATGCTTACTTGATCCTATAGATGGATATCTTAAGTTTACAAACCATATTCTTTGGGTATCTTGGCATAAATTTTTTTGGTTGCATCATATATATTGTTTCCTCAATTTCACTATTAATAAAAGCAGTCTTAACATCCATCTAATGTAACTCAAGATTAAAATGTGCCACTAATGCCATAATTACCCTTAAGGAATCTTTAGAAGATATTGGAGAAAAGGTTTCTTTAAAATATTCTCCTTCTTTTTGTGTAAAGCCCTTGGCAACAAGATATGTCTTATATCTCGCCACATTACCCTTCGAATCCCTTTTGTTCTTAAATATCCATTTGCAATCAATGGGTTTATTTCCTTGAGGTAATGGGATAAGATCCCATATGTCATTATTCATCATGGAATTTATTTACTCATTCAAGGTATAAATCCACCTTTGAGAATTAGAACTCTTCATGGCATAAACGAAGTTAATTAGATAATCTTCCATCTCCCTAATGAATATTTCATGTTCTAGGATAAATACAATGTAATCATCCAGAATAACACTTATCCATTCTCTTGTAGATTTCCTTAGCTCTTACGGTTGTTGAGTTTATTCTGGTGGATCAATTACCTCATTCTCAATAGGAGGTTGTTAGATATTGTCTTATATAAGCTCTTGATTTACCTCTTAATCAATGATAGGTGCAGAGAATTGCACATCATCAAATAAAACTATAGGAATTATAATCAATTCCTCCTCAAAGATAATGTCCCTAATCTTATTTCTCCCCATAAGCTCAAAATATTCAAAGAACATGGAAGCTCTTGTATCAAAAATTGATCAGAGTGTGGGATTAAAGAACTTATAGCCTTTGATCACTCAGAGTAACAAATAAAATAGCCACTAATCATTTTGGTATCCAATGTCTTTTCATGTGGCCTATATGACCCTGCCTCAGATGAACATCCCTAAATACAAAAATCCTTTATAATAAGCTTTTTTTTCTTATGCAAATCTCACAAGGTGTTTTATTAGATACTTTAGTTGGTACTTTATTCATAATGTTAGTTGTTGTCTTTAGTTCTTCTCTCCAAAGTGACTCTAGTAAGGTAGAATGACTAATTATACTCCTTATCATATCCTTTAGAGTAATGTTTCATCTTTCAGATACACCATTCATATTAGGAGATCTTGGCATGTTGTACTATAGGACAATTCCACACTCTTCTAGGAATCTAGCAAATGATCCTAGATATTTTTTACCTGAACCTTTATATCTAGCATAGTATTCACCACTAGGTCAGATCCAACACACTTGATCCTTTTATTGATTTGATTCTCAACTTCAAGTTTAAAAGATATGAACACATCCAATGAGTGTGACTTTTCATGAATGAAATATAGGTAGCTATAAAATGAATAATCGTCGATGAATGATATAAAATATTATTAACCATTCCTAGAAGTTATAGGAAACGATCCATAGGTATCTATGTGAATCAATTCTAAAACGCCTGAAGATCTATTTACACTTGTTCTTTTTATTTTAGTTTGTTTTTCTTTAACGCATTAAACATAATTTTTTAAATCTATAAATTTAAGCGAATATAAAATGCTAGCAGACAGAGGCCTCTCAGGTCTTCCTATAGAGATATGACCTTAGTGTTTATGCCATAATGCCACCGAATTTTCTCTACTTAATTTTTATTTAGTACCACGTGATTCTACATGCAATTTTTTATGATATGATGTGATCATATTAACATATATAGGTTATCATATGCACACAATGAACTAGTAACAATAAAATTTGAATTTAATGAAATACAAAATTTATTATTTTCGAATGAACAATAGTAAAATGGATTTTTCCAATAATAAAATAGAAGCCAATAATGAATTATTTTTAATAATAACCTAAAAGTGTTAATCACTTCAACCATTGATGTCTTGCCATCTCCCACATATATGTGTCTTTTACCATCATTTGACTTTCGATAGTTCAGATAATCCTTCAAGGAAACACTTATGTGAGTAGTAGCATCAATATCTAACCACCAATTGTTTCTGGGTACTGAAGTTAAATTAAGCTCATAACAGACCAAAGCAAGGAGTGTACCTTTCTTCATACTCCATGTATGATACTTTTGAAAATCCTTCTTAACATGTCCAGTCTTTTTCCTTTTGTGGTTTATTTTGGAATGGGCCCTTAGGAGCAACTTCATTATTTCTTTCCATGCCCTAAATTTTAGGGGTAAATGCTAGATGATCATTCTCAATCTTATCTTACTTCACTATTTTTTTCCTCTTACACAAAATATAAAATGAGATCATTAAGAGTACATTTCTCCTTTTGGCAGTTATAATTGGCCTTAAATTGACTTAATTATGTAGGAAGAGAGATCAATAATAAATGCCAAGTAAGTCATCTGATAACTTAAGCTTTAGTGCCTTAGGTTTTGAAGCAATGTTAGATATCTCCATAATGTAGTCCCTTATATTTGTTTTTCCTTCATACTTCATTGAAATCAAGCGCTGTAGAAGAGTGCTTGATTTAGCGTTATTATTTTTTGTAAAACATTTCTCAATTTCTACAAGAAAATCCTTAGTACCGGTGATCTCATCAAAGAATCCTCCCATAAAAGCCTCTGTAATGTTGTGCTTGATGATCATAATACCCATATGATTAAAGTAGTCTCGCTTCTCAAAGTTCCTCTTCTCATCAGAGGAAATTTGAGTCGTTAGATTAGTGGATTTTGTTAATCAAAGTGCATAGTTTGGATTCATACAACCAAGAATAAGTAAAACGTTGTCCTTTCATTCCTTAAAATTGTTCCCATTTAATATGGGAATAGAACTTAAGTTGACAGATATTGAAGTATTATACATAACTATATAGAAAATACAACAATTATATAAATATACATGCTCACAAAAAATTTATGTATAATAGACAATCAATAAGTTTAAATAATGACAATCTCATCACAAGAAACCGGTATAACATTAATATTAAGTTTTTTGATATTAATATTAACTATAAGTAGTGTTCTTTTTGTAGTGATCAAATACAAATAATAAGGCTTGGCAGATAATGAGTTCATCTTTAGATTTACTTATTATCCACATGATATCTTAATAATTACCACATATTTATCACTATAGGTATATATAAATTTTTTTCAAATATTTACCTTCCTTTGGGTTGATAAATTACCCATATGAATAAATATATATATATATATATATATATGCATAGATATCTAATATTTTTAATAAACTAATTTTCATAAAAGATGTCACTTTGGCATCATATTAAGTCAATTAGCCTACCTACTAATATTAGATAATCAATAATTTAAATAGATTGATTCCTCAATTTTATTCATAAATTTGGTCCGATAATATAATGGCCAACTTTATTTAGATTTAATATCCATAAAAATATTAAATCTACCCTTATTACCATTACAATAAAATTAATGTCAAATAATACACATAAAAGACTCACACAATAATTTATTATATTAGAATAAAATAAATATCTAATTAAATTGATTAGGCCATTATATTTAATTAATACTATTATTTAAATAGTAAAAAAATTAATGAGTACCAAATTAATAGCCTAAAATTAATAAAACTAAAAATTGGGCTAAAAATAGCCAAAAAGGCTTAAATCAGCCCAAGCGGCCCAAACAGAAACGTCTCAAACAAGACTAAAGAAGGGTGCTACCAAGAGGTCCAAATAGTAAGATAAATGAGTTGTAAAAATTGGTTTAAGTAAAATAAGTAAGCAAATTTGGTGGGGAGCACTAAAACCAGCGGTCTGGTTTTAGGTTTGATCAAACTCCCTTTTTTTAAATTACCAAATTATCCCAACTACCTAAACCTAATTTCTTTCTAATCTCGCTGTCTAATCTTTCTTCTACCTCTCAGCCATCATTTTAAAACCTATAACTACCGCCCAGCCCTAGCATAGTCGCTTGCCACCAGCATGCACCAACAACTGCCCCCATCCATTTTTGCCACCATCGCCCACTATCATCCAAGGCCACTGTCACCAACCTCTAGCAACAACAGAGAACGTTGCTTGACGGCGGCAACAACCAGTGAATGCTTGCCCAATGCCACTACAAGTAGCACTAAAGATCCAGACGACAATGACAGCAGAAGAAAACTAGGCAATGATGGCAACAGATGATAGCGAAATGACAAACAACAAACAAAAAGAGACAAGCTCTAGACAGACGAAACAAACCGAATTGCCATTCTAAAAACAACCATTATCGAAACATAAACTAGAGAGAGAGAGAGAGAAGAAAGTCACACAGATACAAAACAAAAGTAAATCTAAAGATAAGTCGAGCACTACTAAGACAATAGAAATCCAACAAAAAAAAGCCAAATAGATAAAAGAAATATGTACGTGAACAATGTCGAACAAAACCGTTCATGAAACAGAAGAATGGTACCAAACAATGCTGATTATTTATCTTAATAAATTAAACATATAGGCTCTGATACCAATTGATAGATTAATATATAATCTATAGATCCAATAGAATCAAATATTAATTTATCAAGATTATAATAATAAGAAAAATACGGAAACATATATGAATCCATAAAGGGAGAATGATGGATTCGAGATAATAAGTATATTGGTGGTATTACGGTCTTCTAGATCAGACACACATTCGATAGTTTTTATTGACCGATAAAAATTAAATAGGACAAAATATACATGACTCAGAAACTACGACTATATATATAAATAACGAACCTATTATTTATCGAAGTATTCTAATTCGATCTATCAATAATAATAATATAAAATACATAGAGTCTCTATACATATAAACTCATACTTAAATATATTAAGTTTAAATAATTTATAAGATAACACGTAGTTCATATTGTTATCATATAAATTTAATATTAAATAAAAATCCAACACTAGTAGCAAATAAAAGATATATTATGGTTTATGCGCTTCACCATATGGCTTATGATTTGAGGTCGATTTTTATCCCGCACACCGGTCCTCCCTGCCCACTCGTGGACCAGTCAGAAAAATAAAATATATTATAGGGCTGATGTTTGGCATGTCCAACCATTAATTGCTATAACCATGATTTGATAGATGCAATCAATATTGCTTGTAAAAAGTCGTAAGCGAGCGATAAATGAAAGTGATGTATTTATAAATGGGCCTTAATATGCACGAATGTTATGCCCTCTCACATGGGTTGTTACGCTCTCTCACATGTTAGTTAGTTGTTGGACCATTGACAGGCTGACAATACGTACCCAGAGATACTTGAGGAGGTTTTTTTTTTTTTTGGGTGGGTGGGGGGATGTTTGGGGATTTCAAATATTCCGTTTTATACCGAAATTAAGATTATATATAGTTTTTTTTAATCAAATCAAATCATAATTTATGATTTACTGAACTAAATTATATTTTAACATTAATTTAATTAAATCAAACTATAATTTTATAGTTTGATGTAGATTAGTTAATAGTTAAATGAAATAAATAAAAAATAATACAAAATTGATGTAGTATGGATATATGTGTCAATTCATAAAAAAATACAGAAGCATATCTAGTATACTCAATTATTAAGCTACTAACCATTGTGTATTTAAATTATCCACAATACTATGAAGTTTATATTAATCTAACATAGCCAATTTGTAAATATATCCAATAAATCTGCAATAATATAGTAGCAAAATATTTAATATGCATTTATACATGTATGATTCGATGATTAATTGTTGACTAACCGAAAATTTGTTCCCGTAGAAGTTGACCATACTAGTTTTAAAATTCTATAACCAACCTATATTTTTTTAACTGTAAACCAAACTAAACTACAAAATAATAGATTTGTGTTGTTTGGTTAATGATTTAACCACATTTTGTACACATCCAACCAAAATGATAAATGGTTAATTAGAGGTAATTCAAGGAATAATCCACTCAATATATATAACATTAAAAACATTTGTTTAAAGAAAATAGAAATTGAGATTTAAAATTTCAAATATTACTTTGAGGAAATAGGAATAAAAAAATACTTCTATTCCTAAGAATATTTTATCATAATAATAAAAATCGGAAATAGAAAAAGAAAATAAAAGGACTAAAATAGTTCCATAAACCTATATGGTTAAAAATGTTATACATTTAAAAAAGATAAGCAAATTAATTATTTTACTCCTAATTACATTTGCAAGTAAAGAATATAAAAATCATGTTTTCAAATTATTAAAAATATATGGCAAATATAAAAATGAGAATTTATAACTAAACTTCTTATTATTTATTCCAAATTTCAATTTCAACTCTTAATCATTGATATGCGAAAACTCCGTTTGACTCATTATTTTTATCACAATTTTTTTTACATCATTATTTTTATAATATATATATATATATATATATATATATATATATATCTTTCTTTTCCATTCCTGCGGCTCAATTTTTATTGCTTGCAACACTGCCCTTGACGTCCATTTCTCAAAGAGTTCGTAGAAGTTACAAGCCACTACTCCCATGGGTTGTAAGTCGATAGCTGCTTCTATTAGTAGGCTGCTACTTTGTCCCTCCTAATTAAGTTATCATTTTTTAATTTTTAAGGTTAACTTAACGAACTTAGGCCACTAATTTTTTTTAAGAATATATTGATTTCTAATAAAAAAAAGTACTTTTCATTAATTTTCGTCAACTAATATTTTATAAAATCATTATATATATATTCGCATGTGTTTTAATATATAATAATAAAACCTAATAATCAAAATTTATTATTTTTTATTCCAAATATAGAACCATCTCAATCGAAATAGAATAGAAGAAAGTAGCATTTGCTCATTCCCAAGGGCCATCGGAGCATGCTGCGATTTAGGTCATTTTTTTTTTCTATTATGGTTCATTATTGTTTCTGGCATGAGCAAAAGTTTAGTATCGGCGTGATACTAATAGTTGCATTTTGACCCTCCTCCGCGCAATTATAGGCGGATATTGGATTTCTCACATCGTATGACAGGTTGTGTCATATTGAGATATTAGTTCACTATAGGTAACATTAAAAAAATTCATGTTCGAATCAGACATTGTCGTTGATTTTATATTTTTATTTTAATGTTAATAGAAGTGGTGTCATCCAGTGGTGGAGATAGGATTAAAATTTCATAGTGTCCTTATAGAAAATTTTATATAGTTTTACAACATTATTCGTTGTGTTTTTATATTAGCTTGAAAAGTATCGTTCGATCATAAATTGAGACTTTAAATAATTTAATGAATTAACTAAAGAATTTACTAAAACTTAATTGATAATATAATTTTATAACAAACTAATTCAAAAATTAACTAAACAATTAAACAATTTAATATATTAACAAACTAATTAATAAATTAGGGTTTACCAAATTAATTAGGGTTTCTACATTCCGATTTTTGTAAACAAAAAAAATTCTAATCAATTAATCAAATAGATAAATTAACTACTCACAACTTATCACTAACAATTTAACTAATCAAAAATTAAACAAAATCTTACCTTCATTTCTACTGTGTTGTGGCATATGGCTCCGTTCCTACGCAGGCTACACTGGCGCCCGCCTGGCACTACTTTCCTCAACTCAATCCCCCACCCCTCATTTGTTTTCATTTGACAAGCACAGCTGACAGGCGAAGACATGAAACAACAGTTGCACGCTGGCAGGGCCGGAGGTGGGGAGCTAGGGA
Source organism: Tamarix austromongolica (assembly GCA_039764185.1). Taxonomy (NCBI): domain Eukaryota; kingdom Viridiplantae; phylum Streptophyta; class Magnoliopsida; order Caryophyllales; family Tamaricaceae; genus Tamarix; species Tamarix austromongolica. The sequence continues at coordinate 37,398,938 of CM077811.1, read as the reverse complement.
GGCAATGGTGAAATCGAACATGTAGGACGAATGACTGACTGAGGGGTGTGACTGTGTGAGGGACGGAGTAGGAGAACTAGAGAAGGAAGAAGTAGAGGAAGTAATGTCGTCGTCGATAGAGTTCAGCACAACTAGCAGTGGTCTCTAGAGGAAGTATTGTCGAGTGGTGGAAGAAGGGGCAAAAGTGGTCGACGAACGAGGAGGGTAGCCTAGGTTGGAAAAGTTGAAGAAGTTGAGAAAGGGAGATAACCAACGATTAACAGGTACGGGGGAATGCAAAACGACATCGTTTTGCCTACATAATTAATTCGAAAAATAGTCACCTTAGAGATTTGATCTCAGGATCTTGTATTCAAGAAGGCAAGAACCTGAGTAACCGAACCATTGATCCATTTGAAACTACTGATAAGGTGTCCCTTATATATGATATATATTTAATGCCTACAAAACGAACATAAATTCTACCTTCTAGCTAAGGCTCTGTGGTGTCTCAGGATACCATGCGGAAGGTGTGATTTTCACATGTTCTTATTTCTTCTAGAAATATGATGAATGCACAATGAAGGCGTACTAAATGTGAGTAGAGCTATGCTAAGTTTGTAGTAAGTCATGGTAAATAGGTCTAGATTCAAGTATTTTAGCTCTCATCCTTCATATTATATGTGATTTTTATTTTTAATAATGTTCCCAAGCATTCCATCATATATGTGTAATAGTGTATAGAATCTAGGTTATGAATTTTGTATCATTTAGAGTTGAAATGAAAAACTTTAAGGTCTTTTACATATTTTACTAGGGGTATATTGGGAATTACAAATTATTTTTGAAAGCTTTTACGTGTACCATTGTATTATTTGGGTCTTTTACATAAATTTTAGTTTATAATATGTTAGGGTTTGATGTTATTTAGAGTAAGTTATGAATTTTATAATTTTAAGGTGATTTTATGTGAATAAGGGCATTTTGGCCAATACTCTAAAAATTCCATAAATTTTGAGACCTATGTGACTAATAGGTTGATACAATAAGTTGAAATGGATAATTGTGACACTTGGTTACTATTTGATGAGTAGACCTAACATCTTTACTTAAAACGATTAATTAAGTATAAAAAAATCACTTTAGGTACATTAATTAATCTTAGTATTTTAGATTTGGTGTCCATATTTATGATTCATCCCTAGGAAAACAAATACTTAAGTATATTCCTTTTAGCATGAAAGATGCATCTCTTAATCCTAAGGTAAGTTAGTTAACCTTAGAGGCATTTAAATTATTTTATGTGCCTTTAGAATAATTTATTTGATTTGGCTTATATGTAAACCCTTGACTTCTTAGATGTTGACTATTATATCATATCTTGAATAATTGGAGTTAATTTACACCTATAACTAATTTCTTTGAGTTTTTCATGGCTTAGAATTGGGATTTAATTCCTCATGTTTTAAATTAGACCTTTCATGGCATGGAATTTGGCTTTAATGCCTCATGTTTTCAAGTAAGCCTTTCATGGCATGGAATTTGGCATTAATGCCTCATATATTTATTTTGTCTTCAATGGCATGTTAATGGGACTTTGCACTCTAAATGATTTGGGCCTTGATTCCTCTGTGGATCAAGTATATGGATAGTATCAAAACTCAGTAAAATAATTTGTAAGTGATATTTTATGAGCCTTGTTTCTTGTTTGATCTAAATATTTGATAAAACATCATTCAATTAAAGTGAAATATCTTGAGTCGAGACTTCTATTAATTAAGGTATCTATTAAAGTTAGTTTGGTGTTCACTTGGTACCATTTTAATATTTTTTTGTTTTTTAAATTCTGTGATTCTGGATGCCTTACAAGGTCTAAAGAGGCTCTTTTATACTCTATAGGTGTCTCAATATATTTTGGCCCTATGGAGGGTATGCATACTTAATTGAGTAGGTGCCTATCCATTCATATGTTCATATTACATTATATTTTGCTTGATGGTTGAGTTTTCTTCTTATTAATTGACATCTATATGGAAACATGTTATTATCTTGTTATTACATGTTCTATCTCTTTCTTTGCATGGGTCTCGTGTATAATGCTATCTCCTTAGGATAATTATGTTACTCAGTACAAGATGCACATTGATGCTAGAATTTTGTAAACATTACGTCATAGGTATTGACAATGATCCTACTAACTTTAAGGAGGTTCGTCAGGTAGAGTGATGTGAGTTTATGCTCATGGGGTTATGGCATAGAGTTATAACTATTTTGGGCCACACGTATGGTGCGTCTTAGTTTTGGATACCCCTTTTGGTCTCTTTATCCCTTTTATTCCTAGTCTCTCATTTTCTATGAATTGAGTTATTTAGATTATGTACTCCATACTCTATTCTTATATTTAATTTGTTAAAGTCTTATGTTATTTCTATCTATTTTCGTAAGTTTTTGATTTATTTGTCACAAACATTTTAGCCTTACACTTAGTATAATAAATGTATAGAACATACTTCTACTAAGTGTGGCGGTAACACTTGCTATGTTATTTTAATGCTTCCACTCAAAAATAATATTTTCCCATAGTAAATTTTATAGTGATAACTCTATCATTATTAATTTCATTGTCAATAGTAAAACTATAGATCTTGTTCTCAACTTCTTATTCCTCAAATCATTTGTATATGCCATTAAAAATAGCTAACTCGGTATATGGAGGAGGCAAGTGGAAAAAAATTAAAACATACTTGTGCAATACCTAATCAGTGCTAATGTAATGTACAATCATAGCCATATAGTGAATCTTTTCGGCACCTAAATTCCACAAATTATTAGTAAAACTAATACACACCTTACTCAACATATGCTTCATTTTTTCTTGCAATGATCGTAAACAACAATGCAATCTTGTTTTACTACATTAATTGCCACTTTTTCTTTTTTTTTTCCTTTTTTTTAATGAGAGGTTACTATTTTAAGTATTCATTGAACATTTCATGTTCAATCATATTGAAAGAGTATTCATGCACAACAACAACTTTGGCCCAAACCTCTCTTGATTTACAATGACAAAATCTAAAGTAAGTAATAGAACTTACCTAATTTGATTTTGCCAGAGATAACTCTTGCTAACCTTTTAGTTTATGATATGCACAGGAAAATAAGTGGCTTTTTAAATGGGAAGTGGTACTACCAAGAACAATTTCAATATTGGGATGGAAATTATTACACTGTGCTTTCTTTGTTCCACCCCTCAAAGTAACCTCTTTGACGTCTTACCATACCACCAAAGTTTGCTTTTGAATATTTTTCTTCGTAGAACATTCCACATCCTCATTTTCCACCATAGTAATCGACTCCCTCTCCTTATCATTACATGGTTCTTTAGATATTTCTTCTACAACTTCAACCATGTAATTATCTTATTGTATAGCTAGAATTGTGAAGGAAGATCTTGAATGTATTGAGGTTGATCCTTGTTTATAAGAAAAAAATCGAAGCATATGATTTTTCACAGAGTCACAAGTTATAAATAATTATTGAAAAATGAAACCCTTAATTTTTTAAGTTATACAAGATATGAATGTAAATAATATAAAAGTACGATCACAGACTATAATAAGTTTATTCAACTTACACACATAGTACATAAAAAAATATTAGTATTGAAATTAAGAAAATTAGATTGTGATTGCATATCAAATCATGCTTTTTTTTATTAATCAATTTGATACAACATTCAAAATAAGAAAAATATATGAATCATCTAAAAAATAAAATAAAACTTCTAACTTTCTTTTATTTAAAAGCGAAATACATAGTATGGAAGCACATGTCTAAATAAAAACATATAAATACTAATAAAGTTATAAAATAATTTTTTTTAAGAAAAAGAGGTGTTGCTAATGCTAGATATTGACCAAAATTTCTATTCACTTCAATTCTTCAACCACTAAAGTATGTAAATGTAATCCCCTAAAATTTTATAAAACCTATAATTTAATAAATAACTTTTATTTGAAATAAATTAGCTTTTAAAATTATTTAGTTTAATTATTTTATGGATTTTGAGTATATAAATTTGGATAGGAGTATTTAATAAATTAAAAATAAATATTTTGTTATTTTATCATGTTATTTTTATTTAAATAATTTTCCAAACTAATATTTTACTAAAATTATCTTTTTTGAACCAATATATTAAATTATATTGAATTAAATTATTAAATTAAATAATTTATCAAAAATATTACATTTTATTATTTTCTAAATTAAATTAAATTATTTGTCCCTATTTTCCCATTTTCCTTTTTTTCCTTTTTCTTTTCCTCCTCCTTTTTCTCATTTTTCTTCTTTCTTTTCTTTTCCTTCGGGCCGCCCACCAGGCTAGGCCTGCTTCCTCCTCCCCATGCGCTTGGGTTGCTGGCCCATCTCCCCTCTCCCTCTCCTTCTTCTCCCTCCCCGTGTGCACACAGCCCAGACCCCCTCAATTCCTTTTTTTTTTATGCTGGGTCGGCCCGCTCGCCCTCCTTCTTGCATCGGCATGCACCTCCCTCACCCTTCTTTCTTTCTTTTTTTCCTCCTTCTACCTTGACCCAATAGCTTCCCGAACCGTTGCCATCGCCATAACTACCTGCACCTTAGGCACACCGGCCACCGCATTGCTGCCACCTTCTACCACCACCTCCCTCTCTCAATCTCTCTCCCTATCCTTTTTTCACGATTTTAGACCAAACAGGCCATACACCCCCATCACGCATGGCCTCCCCTTTCCCCATCTTTCCTTCCCCTCCCTGCCACCCTACATGTTGCCACCGGCCAGCCAGCTTCCCTTCTATCCTCCCTCTCCTTTTTCTTCACTTCTCCAGCCTCTCCCTACCCCATTTCTTTGAGCCTTTCCCCTTCCCAACCTCCCTCTTCTCCCTTTTTTCTCCTTCCTTTTTCCTCCCTGCCTTAGCCACGCCGCCACCCTTCGCCGCTCCAATCGCCGCACCAAGCCCCTATACCACCTTCTACACCCTTCTACTACCGCCCTGCACCGCCACAGGACCACCCCATGCCATCCCGTAGCCCCTTCTTCCTCCCCACTTATTTTTCTCCCCATTTCCCCCTTCTCGACAGCCCACCTGCAACCCCACCTTTCGCCGCCTTACGGCCACCTCTGCCGCCAACCAAACCACCAATCCACTCCCTGTAACCTCTACCACCCCATACCTTATTTTCCCGAAACCATCCCCTGCACCCCTCCATTTTCCCCTCTCTTTTCCTTCCTTCTCAGCCACGCCTAGCCCGACAACCAACTTTGCCACCTCGCTGCCGCCACCTCCGCCGCCAACAACCCATCCCCAGCATCCACCTACACCTCCTCTTCACTCCTGCACCATTCCTTTGCCTTAAATCCTCCCCACCCGCCCTCTTTCCTAACCTAAAGACCTCAACCCGAAAATAGCCATTTTACCTTCCTTCACCTTCCCTTCGAGCCTTCCCCTTTTCATTTTTGCATGCAGCTCATGCTGCATGAGCTGCATGAGTTGCTGCATTTATTAGCCCATTTTTGTTAATAATTTTAAGGTATGATAATATTTAAGTTAATTATTTTATTAAGTAAATTTTATAAGGTCTTATGCTTTTATTTTCTTATTTCTAATATAATAAATATTGATATTATTTTTAGGTATTGGTTTTGTAATTTAAAGCTTGAACCTTTAACCGGGATACCATTAAGGTTTAATTTTTGTGGGATATAAGGTAATCGTTAAACCCCACTTAAACGCATGGATAAACGTATGTTAGCACATTAGGATTTATAATATGTTATTATGCTTGATATTTGTGGTTTAATATATATATAAAATAATAATTTTCTAGGTAAAAGGGTAATTTTGGAATTAAAGGATAAAATGGTAATCTTGTAATTCAATGGAAAAATGGTAATTTTGTGAATAAAGGGTAAAATAGTAATTAAAGGGTAAATTAGTAATTTTGTAATTAAAGGGAAAAATAGTAATTTCATAATTAAAGGTCAAAATGGTAATTTTGTATTTAAAGGGTAAAATGATAATTTCGTAATAAAATGGGCAATATGGTAATTTTATGATTAAATGGAAAAATGACAATTTTATAAGTAAAGGGGTATTATGGTAATTTTGGGAGTAAAGGGTAAAGTGGTAATTTGGGAGTAAAAAGGGTAATATGGTAATTTTGGAAAAGAAGCACAAAATGGTAATTTTGTAAGAAAAGATCAAAATGGTAATTTTGGATGTAAAAGGGTATTATGGTAATTTGCAAGCAAAAGGGTAATATGGTAAATTTGGATGTAGGGGGTAAAATGGTAATTTTTATAAATAAGAGGATATTATGGTAATTTTAGTAGTAAAGGGGTAAAACGGTAATTTGTAAGTAAAAGGGATAAATTGGTAATTATAATTATAGAGAAGGATAAATTAATAATTATAAATATAGAGAAGGGTAAATTGGTAATTATGATTATGGAGAAAGGTAAATTAATAATTATAAATATGGAGAAGGGTAAATTAATAATTATAATTATGAAGAAAGGTAAATTGGTAATTATAATAATTGAGAAGGGTAAAATGGTAATTATGACAATAGAAAAGGTTAATGTGGTAATTTAACCAACTAAAGGGCAAACCGATAATTATGATAACGATGAAGGATAATTTGGTCATTAAATTATGATTATAGAAGGGTAATTGGATAATTATGTTAGTAGAAAAGGGTAATTTGGTAATTTAACCAACTAAAGGGGTAAATCGGTAATTATGATAAATTGATAATGATGAAGGGCAATTTGACAATTTAACCAAGTAAAGGGTAAATTGGTAATTATTTAACCAACTAAAGGGAAAAATTGGTAATCATGATAATAAAGAAGGGTAATTTGGTAATTTATCCAACTTAAGGGCAATTTAGTAATTATAACAAAGGAGAAGGGCAATTTGATAATCTAACCAACCAAAATGGGAAATATGTTAAGGGTAACAATTATGAAGGGTGAATGGTGATCTAAAAATCGTAGGAGACGACTTGGTAACTCAAACCGAGTAGGGATGTGGCTAAGAACAACAACGTGTGTATTATATGCCTCGTGTGCTATGTGTTATACCGTATTGTGTACTTTATGCTTAATGATTAATCATTATAGCGCAACTTTGAGTAAATGTATGCTCATGTAACTTCCTTATGGCATGTGAATGATGATTATATATGTTGTGTGTACAATGTTATATGATGTGACCCTCTAAGACATGCATGTTAGGACGTTTAATAACAGGATATGGGGTGAAAGGCATGAAAAAGAAAAATGGGAGAATAAGATAACCAAGGAGAAGTAAGTTGGCTAACGTAGGAAAGAATGGCCTAAATAATCCATGATCCTTGAGTGGTGAAAAAGAGAGGGGACATAAGTAAAATGAAAGAGTGGGAGAAACTAGGGTTGCATGGGAGGAACTAGGGTTTAGGAGAAACCCTAATGTGGGAAGGTGGAAAAAGAAAATAATAAAAATAAATGAGAATGAGTGTGGTATGAAGTGAGAGTTGAATTTAAGGGCCATAACATGTGGCGTGTTAAATAGTTTGGGTGGTATGAGGATGGGCCACATAGACTCAAATTAGGGTTTCTGGAGAAAGCCCTAGGATAAGGCGGTAAGTTGACCTTGGGGTATAAGGTGGTGGGCCTAGACCCACACACTTAGGAGTTGGGCTTCTGATGTGAGAAAGTGAATTAAGAGAATGATGTCGGGGCGAGTTAGGAGGTGCAGAAGTCTCAAAATATGGGACGGGGCCTCCTAGGAGGATAAGTGTGGATATAGTTAGCCATGTATGTCAAGGGTGAAATACTTTCGATTAAGATACGATTAAGACACTAATCACTTAAAGAGGAAGATGTTGAGCGGACCTAGACCTATACACCGGCGAATAATAGTGGCCAGGGCTGGGGTGCCCTGCATGACCGGTCCACCGACGAATAATAGTGGCCAGGTGCATTTTGCCCCGCATGACCATTCCACTGGCTATAATAGTGGGGGATTCCGTGCTCAACAAACCAAACGTAAAAACGATAAGACACGGGGAAGGCACCAATTAATTACAGTGAAATACCTTGTGAGTCGAGGCCAGACCGGTCCACCGGCGAATAATAGTGGCTAGGAGCGTTTTGTCCTGCATGACCGGTCCACCGACGAATAATAGTGGCCAGGAGTATTTTGCCCTGCATAACCGTTTCACCGGCTATAATAGTGGAGTTCCCGCACTCACATGGACATTTATAATCTAAGATGATTGATTAATGATGGACTAATGGCTTTAAAGCCCTAAAAGTATTGATTGTTCATTATGAGCTATCAATATTTGATTGACTTCTTAAGTATGCGAATGCGCGACAGTGAATATTACCTATGCACCATTAATATGCGATTGACTTGTCAAGTATGTGAATATACAGATCTGGATATTATGTTACACTTGTCGTTATGTATGGATATAGCAGTAAATCATGTGTTACATTGTGGGCCTGCCTTTAAGTGTGATTTTAAAGGGTTGCTCAATACCATAGTACTGAAAGGTTCCATTCGTGGGGCTTCAGCCTATTCAATGGGCAGTGTCCCTTACAGGTCTTTTCAGGTACTATTTAAGTGGGGAACGAGAAAGAGCGTGAGGATTATCTGGACTTTTAGGGTTCTCCCTTTTGCCTTTACTTTCTAGTTTAAATGTATTCCTTGTTCTTGTAACCACCATTGGTGGAATCTATTCTTATAAAATATTTGCTTGCGCTACTCTGATTTAAAAATGGTTTGAATTTCTAGCAATTGATAATTTGTTCTTTAGCCTTAGCACTTGGTATTGGAACGGTATGAGTGAACCAGTCTGGTACTAGGTGTGGCGGTTATATCCCCGAAATTTACCGTTTTATATTTTGCTTCCGCTATTTCTTTTAATAAAACGAAATTTTTCAGTAGTGAATTTTGGGGGTGTTACAGTAAACTTCTTCAACCTAAGGCCATATTAACATAGAAGCAATAGTTGCTTTTTAGACACGCTTTTAAAAGTAGAGGATGCTAATCTAGTATGTCACCATATACATACATACATGTATGCATGCATGCATGCATCCATCCATCTATCCATCCATCCATCCATCCATACATACATACATATATATATATACATATACATACATACATATATATATATACATATACATACATACATATATATATATACATATACATACATACATATATATATATATATATATATATATATATATATATATATATATATATATATATATATATATATATAATCAGCAGCAATTCACAAAGAGGCAGTTAGTTTTAATTATTTAAATTATTAAGCTAGTATGTATTTAATTTTATTACTAATGTATTAAGGTAAGCTAGCTAGCTACAAAGATTACACATAAATATATATAAATTAAATATTTAAGTAGCAGCAAGGGAAAAAATGCCTTTTATATATTTCTACTAGTTGTTGGATCCATGGTAGTGTGTCTTATTTTGATCTTGCATTAATACATGAACACTAATTCGTATCTAGGTGCTTGTTTCTACTAGCTGCTAGTTATATAGTCGTTAAGTAGTATTCATTGTATTTTCATTTTAATACACTCATTAAATACTAGCCTGATAAGTGATCAAATACATAAAAGAAGCTGCAAAATTTGAGCTAGCATACAAACAACAAATAGAGCCCCTAAATCAACTCCCAAGCACCTAAAACTTCTCTACTAACCACCACCACATGCCATAACCACCTAGTGGGAAAAAATTGACTCACTCTACCTAACATTATAAGCTATGCCCATTTACAAACCTAGAGCGCCAAATTGAAAATGGAAGAAACTAGAAAGAGCAAAAAACTTAAATTCTCTACCACTTGGTAGTACACACAACCCACCCATAGAAAATCCAAAGCATGTATGACTCACCCATACAAAATCTACACATATGAAGCCAAAACACAAAGTAATCAAAGAGTACTTTAGGGTTATTTTATTTGAAGAAGAATGCTTGAAGTTGTATTGCAAACTTGTGTTTGATGAACTCACTAAAATTGAACATCGAACCCTAAAAACAACAATATTCAAACTAAAATTTGGACCCAAATATGATAAATTAATTAAATAGAACGTAGAAGTAAGATGCAAAAATAACTTACAAAGTGTAGGTAAATATCTAAAATCAATGAATGGGTGGTGAAATGAGCATATTTGAATTTGAAATTAAGATGAAGAGAGGGACTATCTTAGGGCGAGGGAGATGGAGTGAGCTTCATCGTTCACAATGGCAATGGCAAGGGAGTTGGAAGTCATGGGCTGGGGTGGTGGTGTGGTGATTGATGAGGATCGAGCCAAAATGCTCCCTATGTCGAGGGTCAAGACTCAAACAAATAGAGTGATGAGAGATGACTGATATAATATGATGAGAGAGACTCAAGTTGGAGGTGGGACTGGTGAGCCATGGTGAGCGGCGATAAACCTGATGGATAATAGCGTAAGGAAAGGAGTTAAATCTTTTAGTTTCTTTTCCATTCCAGTAGTTTATACCAATTTGGGCTCAATTTATTTATATAACAAGTCCAAATATAATGTGCTTTGCCTCTTTTATATATTTTATATAGGTGGTTATATATCATGTCACTATTATATAATAAAAATTAATTTTAAAAAATATTTTAAATATTTTGAGCCCATTAATGAGTTGATTTTGTGCCGAGCCGAACATTCCTAATCTTGAAATTGGTTCATTTAGCTAAATAAATAAGTCTAATCAAAATTTTAGCAAGCCAAACCAAACCAAACCGGGTACCAAGCTTCCTCCCCTCATTTCCATCCCTATATACAATAATATTACATGTATCATAGGGTGGAAGAGAGGTTGGTTAGAGAGAGAAAGAGAGAGAGATAGATTTTATAGCATCAATCAATTCATAATTTGTTATACAAATCCAACTTAAAATCATCATTAAATAATAAATTAAATGTTTATTCATGATTGTTAGTTGTTACAATGATTATTTCAGACGTTTGAGCCACCATGAAATTTAACATTAGTTTCGGTACAGACGTTTAGGTACAATGCTAATGGTTTGATGCCAATGGTTCTTGGGGAGCAAATATCTTAGGGAACTGTTTGACTAGAAAACGCAGATTTTAGCTGCTTTCGCACTTGAGTCTGTTCCAGGCAGATGAAATGCAGAGTTCTGAACATCTGGTGATATTTGGCGGGAACAACGTTAATATGGATATAGGCACGGAAAATAACAATAATAATAATAATAATAATAATAATAATAAGACAATGCTATTTCTCCCATTCATTGCATTGTCCTTCATGGAGAGTAGTTCAGATAAACAGATACAAAATAACCTTGATCATGCGTCTTGCTAAACAGATTAAGATGTGAAAAGTAGTAATTAAGGGAGCCAGCCGACCTTCCAATCTGCTTCGCCCTCTATGAATCAACATCAGGGAACAACTCTCCTTTCAGGTTTGGAGCTATCCACTGGATTTGAATGTAAGTAATCTCCCATAAATCATCATCATCTCGTGGCACTAAAATAGCAGTTTCCTTCAAAGCCGCAATTATCTTCTTCAACAATTCCGGCACCACTTCTTGCATCCTGGACACTCCATATTCCCCTAGATCCGCCTTCATGCAAGTATCCATCCTCCTCAACAAGCCAAGCCAAAAAGTTCTGAACGAAGGATTCTCAGAGATCGGCTTCAAGTAATGAAGGAAAACGTCTGTCCCTAGCTCCATGGCAATCTTTAATGTTCCTTCCATACTCCTCATCTCCCTCTCTGCATTACCTCTCCTCGAATACTCCAACATCTTCTCGTGTAGATCGTCGATCATGGCGAAGAGCACGTGGCTTATAGAGTTTATGATGTTGGTTGATGTGAGGTCTAGTTCTTCAGCTAGCATGAAACTTTTGTTGAGTGAAGCAACAGCTTGGTTCCTGACCTCCTCTCGTCGTGCTAAGCTTGTTTTTCTTAATGCTTCCCCTAGCTTTATGAACAAGTTCATGGTGAAATTCCCAAATTTGAGGTTATCTTCGGTTGAAGAGTTGCTAGCAATACTTGTACAGCTACCCGGATCGGAGTAGTTCTTGTACCATTGAATCAGCAGGCTCACTGAATTGGCCATCAAGTCCAGGATATGCATATTCTTGTCTAACGGGCTGTTCTTGAGTGCAACAAATCCAAAGGCACAATCAATGACGTACACGTAGTTTGTTCGCGAGACGTACGTCCCTTCCGACATCAGGCTAATAAGTGCTTCGACTCCTTGATCATAAGCCTCTGGATGTCGGCCGGTGACTGATAGCAAGTGGAGCAGTGATTTCCATCCAAGCTGGGTCTGTACATTACCAGGATACTCACTGATGATTTTGCTCACCGTCTGCATGATCAGGTCACAGCAGGTGTCCAGGATTTCTTTGTCGAATTTCCACATCAGGTTTATTGATCTGAATATGAGTTCTTCAAGGTATCTGTCACTTTGATATGTTGAAAGGATCTTGAGACAAAGCTTGAACTGAACTAAGATAGCCTTCTCCGCAAATGGGACGGGAGAGAACAGAGAGAGCTGTGCAACAGCAAGCATGTACTCGTGGTACTGAGGCCAGAATGTGGTGAATCGATTAAGATTTGCAAGAGCAATAGCAGTGACTAAATCCCAACAGAATGCAACAGTTTCTTCTTCTTCAACTGCCGTGCTAAACTTCTGACCTTTACCTGCAGCTGCAAATATTAAGGAACGTCCAAGGCTCAACAATGAATCCTCAGCTAGATTTGATGAGTTGCAGAATATGTTTCCTATTTGACATTGCTGTATGACTTTCAGATTCTGTTCGAATTCACTTCCACCAAGTACTAAAGAATCTTCGTTGCCTTCCATTGTAAGGAAGTGGGAGAACCGTCCTATCATCCCAGAACCTTTATGTCTGCCATTCAACCCGGTCGAATCGCTCCCCGAGATGATATTTCCTGATTCAGATGCGGGGTGTGACTGATCATCATCAGCCTGTCCGTTATCGAGCTCGACGATCGAAGGGGGAAGCAGCTTGAGCCTCCTGAGTTTCAGTAGACACTCGACTATGTTCCTCCAAGCCCCTCTTATTGACTCCCCGAACTTATTAGCAATAGTGAAGACCGCAAGAGTTGCCATCCTAGGCTTCAAATCATTGGCGAAGATGTATAACGTCTCCTCAGTTGAAGCATAAGGATTCAACAAGTTGGTAAATTTGCAGAACGATGCAACAAGCTCGTCGAGGATATCTTCTAGTCCATACCGAGCAATCCGAGCTACCGAGATCAACCCTTCTACGCACTCATTCATGACCTCATCATCATCTGCATGCTCAAAGGTCGCCGAAAGAGCAGCAACAATCGGACCAGCTATAGTTGCAAACATATCTCTTCCTAGTCGGTGATTAAAGTCGCACGATGTAAATGGCTTGATAACTCTGGATTGATTCATCAGCTCAATCCACCTGCTAGGATTCATTTCAGGCGGTAAACCCGTTTGATCAAGCGCGATGGCGTTTTTCGAAATGGATTGAAATAGTTCGGATAGGTATTCACGAGGAAGATCCTTCCCTTCATTGATTGCTCTGTTGTTTCTGATAAATTCCTCTTCTGTCATCTTTTTCTTCACCTGTGGATTGTGTTGATCTGTGTTCAACATAATGAGGGAATAACAAAAGATACAGACTGCATCTTTGCTTTCGAAAAGACTTGAAGACTGCAGATCATAAAACCTTTCTGAGAACGCTTCTAGTATCCTCTGAATCTTCTGAGATTCGCCGGGAAGCCGGAATGACTCGAGGTAAGTTCTCAGTGCACTATCAAGAACCATGCCGGTGAAATCAAATGTATTGGCGAATTCTTTCAAGACCTGTATGTGGAAATCATCTGGGTCACCAAGATAATCCCCTATCATAGTTTTATCTAGCTTGGGAGTGAACCGAAAGAAGCAAGCAAGCGCTTTAGCATCCGGAGGATCGGTTGGGACTAAATGACAGAGTCTAAGGAAATCAAGACCTTTCTTATCATCTTGATTGTAATGATTAGCTGCAATCATTATCTTCCTCTTCTGAACTTTCTTCTGTCTCAGGGACCTTACCCAAGAATCGACATCATTCTCGTCTCTAACGGCTTCTTCCCAGAACGGATCATATTCTGTAAGTTCGACCGGGTATGGATCGAAAGTAGTTGAAACGCCGTCTTTGTCCACATGATCAGCAATTACATGAATTATAATTACCAAGCCTTCAAATGCTTGCAGCTGTAGGCTTGTTAGCGGGCTAGACATCGGGAACGCTTGCTTGCATAGCAATTTACCTATTTCTTCAAACACATTATAGCATCTAAAAGCACAGTCATAATTCACATACATTTCGATTAAGAATGTTGGTTGTCTGCAGAAGTTTATCACTCCTTCAAGCGCTACTTCTTGGAGCTGTGTCAAGTTTGCTATGGATGCTATCCTGAATAGCACAAATGTGAAGAATGCCTCAAGCTGTAGGCGAACTGAGCTGTACGTAATAAATAAATAAAAATGAAAAAAGAAAAGAAAAGAATGAAGTGAGAGTGAGTTCTTAATTTCAAGGTAAGTACCCTGTTATGTGGCCCGCAATCGATTAGCTTAATTAAATTCGTGTAATAATATATAATGAAAGACAGTTAGGTAGAGAAGCTAACCTCCTAAGAAAGTGATAAATGTTGAGAACAGTGCTGCAGATCATAGACAGAACAAGGGGAGTAGAACGGCTACCATAATGAACCAAGTGATGAAACAGATCATCCTGAACTATTCTCAATAGTTTGGGGTGTTTCCCAATCGCATGCCCACTCAATTCCAATGATGTATTGATCAAAACCAAAGCAAAGGTCTGGACATCCTCATCAATTTTCTGAACTATTAGTCCTTCGGTCTCGACGGAATCCACCACGTTCAACAAGGAACACAAGAAGTGAAAGATGTCGACGGCACAACGAATACCATACCCCTGATTATCAGCATCAAAGTCTTCATCACCATCACTCCTATCTCCCAGTCGGTGATCATGACCGTCCTTAACCTCCACCTCATGCAACCTTGAATACACAATCTGTACAATCTCATGTAATGCACACTTTGCATTCCTCTGAAGCAGATCACCCCTATGTGCGGATCGCTTAACGACGTGAAAGCAGGTATTCACAATCGTACAGACCGCCTCGTCGGAGATTAATGCTGAAGCCGGATTGTTCATGATCCCTGACAAAACTAATAGTATCTTCATCAGGATCGCGTCTTCGAAACCCGAATCTGTTTTCTCCAAACGACAGGTCGTTGTGGCGGTTACGATGGCTTGCATTGCCTCTCTTGCACCGGGAGTCTTCTCGTCGAAGATCTCGAGCCTAAGGAACTTGAGAATGGCCGAAAGTGCGACGCCTGTTGCGGCAGCTGGGACCTCATCGCTTTGGATAACGTCTAGGAAAGGAGATATATATATGGATGGATCAACGTTTCTCCATTCTTGTTGTGGGTTAAATATGAGTGATCTTAAGGATTTTAATGATTGTTGTACTGAGATATCGTAACCGAAATTGTCATCTGGTGCTGAGAGATGATCGTTATTGCCTCTAAGGACTGCTAATACAGCACCAACTTCTGTGTTTAGCATGCACGAAACACCCACTTCTCTGCCCTGGAGTTTCGTCATCTTATCCTTTCTTTTTCTTAAGGACGGACTACTACTATCTCTCTCAGGTGCTTTTCGTTTGTATTGATTGATTCTGATGTTAAGGTTAGTTTTTTTGTTTCGTTGAACATCATTGCGATGCAGGTTTGAACATCACCGGTTGGTTAGTTGTTTGTGGAAGTTTGGCAGTTATGTGATGCCTTACGTGGTGATTTGGAATTTACCGATTGACACTCAGGTTTGTATAGCTCGGACGTTAGGATTGAGTGCCATGTGAAGTAAATATTGTGATAGTAGTGAGGACACGTCTAGAACAATGTGGCTTGATACTAGGAGTCTTGGTGCAAGGCAGTTACATGACCGGAGAAAGATTGGCGCGTTATTTGCTCAACTTGAGGTTGGTTTTGCAGCTAGTTTTCTATCACAAAATAATTTTCATTTACTTTTGTGGCTAATAAATTCGCAAAATAATTTCTACAAATAAGATGACTGGTCAATAACTCCATTTGCAGCTCAATGACATAATAATAATAATAACTATTTTTAATTTGAATAATAGTTGAAATTATAACATTCATAGCTATTAATATTATAATAATTGTGTATTATCACTACTACAAAATCGAGCATTAATGACGCTATATAAATGATGGTTTGATCGAAACGGTTGATAAAAATGTGAAAATTATGGAGCGGAAATGCAGTGTAAGTTTTAATAACAGTTTTGGATATTAACCATTATTAAAAGTAATGCAGTACTTGTTTTGATAATGGTTTTAAATTAATCGTTACCAAAGCAGAAATTGCTGCAAAATTTTACCAACGGTTATTTCTAGCATTGTTATTAAAACATGATTTGATAACAGTTATATCCAAAACCGTTATTAAAACTTGCACATTAAATACCCCTCCCTTCCCTCTCACTCATTTACATATGTTATAGAAACTTGAAATCTGACTTGCTCTCTGTGCTCGTCTTCATTTTTCCTAACTTGCTCTTTTTTGCTTTCAGTGCTTGCTCATTTATGTCCATCGTTCCTTCCTCTTGCTCGTCGACGACCATTTTTTGTCTCATCTCCTTTTCGTTGTCTTTTCATGTATTTCTTGTCCTGGTTCACGCATCCCATCTACCCAACCTCCCACGGCCCTTCAAACCCTTCGTCTACCCTACCTAGCTTCCTACCTCTCTTCCACAACCCTTCCCCACCGTTCATGGCTCCTGCAACCGCAACAGGTGTCGTTGAACCTACATCCTAGCTACCTGCTCGAGAACCTTGCATGTTAACTATTTAGTAGGTATTACATGTATTATTTTCTGTATAATATATGCTTGTTGTTGTTTGTTGTTGTTTTGTTATAGGTTTTGGTTTGTCTCTTTATATGTTTATGCATGCATGACAATATTGATGGATTTAATATTAATGGCTAGCATTAGAGACACATCTTTTATAATTTAAAAAGTTAAACAACAGTCTTAGTAACATGATTTAGTGGTTGTTTTCTTTTATAGGTAGTAGACTAGTGAGATGGTACATTTTCCTATTATGTACATTCCTCCAGTATATTTGTGCATGACACCCGATTTAGATTTTCGAAGTCATGTCACATTATGAGGAGCTTCATCAGTTATTCTTGAGTGGGTCGTACTATAATCCGTTACATTTCATATCGTATCATTTACTTTTGATATTGCTTCAGATTGATCCATGGTCAGGGGCATTAGCTAGTTATTTTGATATGTTTGTCGACCTTACCGATGCACCACACCCGCGATTTGTCAAGGATGAGGTTTTTGCGAGGGATTATGATCGGATTTCTAGAGATATGATGGTCATAGATGACGAGTGGAAGTTTTATCATAGCTTATCTCGAGTATCCGCCCTGGATACCTTAGAGTATCCGTCGGTGAACTATCCGTTGATTAGGCATAGAAAGTTCATATCACATATGACTCATCATGCTTGACACTATAGTACAACATCATGGATGATAGTATATAAGCTATAAGTAGAATGTTTCAGCTAATA
Source organism: Tamarix austromongolica (assembly GCA_039764185.1). Classification (NCBI taxonomy): domain Eukaryota; kingdom Viridiplantae; phylum Streptophyta; class Magnoliopsida; order Caryophyllales; family Tamaricaceae; genus Tamarix; species Tamarix austromongolica. The sequence continues at coordinate 37,381,199 of CM077811.1, read as the reverse complement.
GTAAGGTTACGTTCATCCAGGCTTGCACTCTATAGGCCATCTTCTACGTCCTTGAATTTATTAGATCACTGTATAAGCCATTACCCCTATTACCATTCTTTTCTTTTACTCTACTTTCCTCTTTAACCATGTTCTTATATCCAAATTCTCATTCAAAATACTTGTTCAAATTATTGTTATCCAATACTCATTTCAATTATCATCATTATCATCGAGCGATGGATTGTACACAACCCCACAATCTCATATACCATGGAATTCTATTCAAATCAAAGGACATAAAGTCCAAGCTAAAGCCAAGTAACTACCAATGTATATAAGTCCAGACCAAAGCCAAAACCACCTAGGTAACTAGACCTTTTAGTATCAATACCCCTTATTATATCATCGGTGTCTAGAATAGGAAATGCATCAAAACATACTAAGATCCAACCAAAAGGCACCAATAAAACCCAAAGGTAGACTAACCCCCGATAGCTAATCGAGGATCGGGTAACCCAAACCCATACACAGCTTGATTGTCTTTCACTTTAAGTGATTAGTACATTATTCTTGAGGTTACGTGATCACACAATGCTCATACAATATGAAATCAATGCATTCACACACTTATTCCATATTGAACCTTACCATTCCCAACCATGTTTGTTAAAAATCTCCAGATTCCATTACCCTTTTCAAAACCATCAAATACTTATTCAAGTTTACCCATCAAGTCCTTTACTACACCCATATAATATGTCATGAGTTATGATCCTTTTAATCCACTCACTAGGTTGTCAATCCATGTCATAGATGTCCTTCACTCATTAAATAGTCACATAACAGTTTTAGGCATAGTCTCAAAGCATATCCAAGTCAATAAATCAAAATCACACAACTTAACCGAACCAATTGATTGGTTTGACCTAACCAGTCAATCTATTGGGCTAACTAGTTGATAGATTTGGGTCGACCAATAGATAGGTTTGGGACAACTAATTGATTGGTTTGGATCTACTAAACCCAAGGCTCCCTCAAACCATCGATCAGTTTTTCCAACCTAATCGAATGTTCAGTGACTAGTTGATGGGTTTAAGTAGAGAACAAGACCAAGGTCATTAAAGACCTATTAATCAATAGGTTGAGTCAACCAGTCGACTTTTCTATGGACCAGTTGATTAGTTTAACATAACCAGTCAATCAGTTTGCCCTCAAAAAACACAAAACAAGCATTTTCCATGTAATTCATTCTCGAAATCCCTACCACACTCAACTTAAACATAGAATGACATCATATTAACATTTTTTAGCTCATAACAGTTACATGTTTCACAATTAATCAACTAATCTAGTTTCTATAAAATAATGCATTTATCTTAAAATTCATAATTTAATCCACATGCACCAAATAAGAAACCAAATTTTCATGCCAACTTATAGAATTGGGATTTTAAAGATTTCATCACACACATACTTAACCAAGTCACAATTTAGAAGTAAGAATAACTTGCTTGATACAAGTAAAACTTTCCCTCAACTAAGAAAACTTAACCTGGAAAAATCCTCAACTTTTGAAACCTTAAAAATAGAAGTTAAAGATTCAGAAATCCCATAAATACTTTCAAAAATCAAAGTTTGAATCAAAAGAAAAATGACTTAGCAAACTAAGACAAATCGGAGAGGATTTCTACTAAAAAAGTGACTTCATTTCCTCTTAAATCAAACCCTCCCTCGCTTAAAGATAGACAAGAAGGACCTATAGAATGGATCAAAAGAGTGGAAGGAAAAAAAGCTTCAAATTTAAGAGAAAGAACACACAATTATAGGAATTTGGACTATTTTAGTGGCTAAAAGAAAAGTGAATAGAAAGGGTGATGAGGGTTATTTATAGATAGCAAAATGATACAATCTTGAGTGTGGTTAGGAAAAGATTTAAAACCCCCTAATTCCTACCATTTGAATTGGATTTGAACAGTAAATTTCGTCACAGATAAGTTGACCTTCCTTCGAGAGCTAAAATTGTAATGTCTAGAGAAATGCAAGTCGAAGTAGCCCAAAAATGCCAAAAATAAGAGAGGAAATGAACAATCGGCGTAGAAAGAATTTTCCAGCTACACAAAGGTGAGTCTGGAAGTCGAAGCAACGATTCCAAAAGTGTGCAGAGGTGATAGGTGAAAGAAGATAAAGGTGAGGTCACTCTCTCCCTCAATTCTCCAAATTGAACCCTCGAATAAGTTTGAGGTAGAAGTTTGCGCCAAATACATGATAAGGAAGGCTAAGAATCTTTAAAAATAACTTGGGACTGGAATTATCAAGGTTAAATTTTGGTATAAGAAGTTTTTCCTAAAAAATAGAGTTTCAAAAATATACTAAGCTTGATAAACTAGTCGATCGGTTTAGCCTACTTGTCGAATGTTCTATAGACCAGTCGATTGGTTCCCCAAACCAATCAATCAGTTCGGTTGAACAAAACCCTATGGTTGAAAGAATAAACCGGACAATCGATTCATGGAGTTAATCGATCTGTTCGCTTGAAGACTCGTGTTATTCAATTTCCAATGCTCATTCAAATTCAACTTTTCCTCGAACTCAATTATTATTCTGAATCAAAATTAAACATCAACAAATCTTAATAAATGTCATAATTTCTCATTCAACAAACTTCACAAAAAGATTGAGTATTACATATGTAATAATGTTTTGCTATCTAAAAATCATATCAAATATTTTTTTAAAAGTCTAGAAAATTAGATTTAGGTTGGAAATAAGTAAAAAAAAGGATATGGAAATTTTCCTGATTTTAAAAATAGTTTTGATATTTATGTTTTTAATTTCCTTTTAAGCTTGTTAGTTTACAATGAATTTAATATTTTATATATCAAAACTTGTTGTGAATTCATAAATATATATATATATATATATATATATATATATATATATATATATATATATATTTACTTAAAGGTTTTCTTTAATTTTAGTAACTTTATGCTCTTATTCTATATTTTTATTAATTTTAGCCTCTTTATTGATCTTTCCACCACTAAAAATAATATATAAATCCAAAAATTACTTTTCATCCACAAAATTCCTTACCTACACTTCCATGATAGTTAATAAATAAAATGGAAGTAGTATTGGAAATGGATGATAATGTGAAAATTATTATCCTAAGGGAATTTTGGTCATATTCTACTTAATGAACCCAAATATGAATAATTGAACCTAGGATGGCCTTGGTAGATTATTAGGTTGATCTTAGCTTTTACTTTGATTATGGTTGTCTAGATGTTTGGAAATGTAAAATTTATTAAGTATGAAAATTGGATCTATGTGATTATTGTGTGATCTCATGGTCAGATTAATTAAAATACTAATATTTTGGCATTTTTAGGACAAGTTAATAAATCAAATGGAAATAGTGTTGGAAATGGATGATAATGTGAAAATTATTGTCCTAAGGGAATTTTGGTCATATTCTACCTAATGAGCCCAAATATGAATAATTGAACCTAGGATGGCATTGGTAGGTTATTAGGTTGATCTTAGCTTTTACTTTGATTATGGTTGTCTAGATGTTTGGAAATGTAAAAATTATTAAATATGAAAATTGGATCTATATGATTATTGTGTGGATCGTGGTCAGCTTAATTAAAATACTAATATTTAAAGTAAAATACCTCAAAATCGAAAATGATAGATCTTTAGAGGTAGCTATTTTAACAACGTGATTTAACCCACAACCAATTATAGATTTCTACTAGTGCCCCTCACTGCCCCAATAAATTGATATATCTTACTTTATATAGCTTTACATACTTGTAGATGGTATGTATACTTATGGACTAAGTGTCCTTATGGATAGGGTATTTTTCCACCTTTAGGTGCTAATACGACTAAGGTACCTTATTTTTCCTAGGTTGATAGTTGGTAATATAGTATGTTACCTTGATGTAGTGGTTTGACTAGATTACTTTAATGTCTCCGGGTTGATATGATCTACCCTTGAGTAAATAAAAATAAAAATAAAAATTATTGGATCAAAATGATTATTAGATTGGTTTGGTAGTTGCCTTTGTGCATACATGTGGTTCAGTAGTACCATTTGTGTATACTTGTGGTTCAATAGTAACCTTTGTGCTACCTGTGGTTTGGGAGTATCCTTCTTACCTACTTATGTTTGGTATTGTGATTGTGAGCCCTATCTATGGTATTATGGATTTTATTGGTATTATGTCTTAGTACCCTATCTATGATGTATGTATATTATTAGCTTTGACATTTTGATATGAGATGTATTGTGAAGGTTGAGGATATTGAGTTGAGGTTGGCTCTAATCATTATTTCAAAGATCATCTCTTAGATTATTGGTTGATAAGTTTCACTATGTTCTAAAATAAAATAGACACAAATAGCATACGCTTGGGTGATATTTGTCTATCTAATCTAATTGTTGTATTTTGACCATGGCACGTATATTTCAATATGTTATACTATGTCTTGTCGTGATTCCTTTTATGTGTTCCATGCGAGTTTTTTATATTAGTATTGTATAATAGGTTGCTCAATATCATTATACTGATGGGTTATATTTCATCGGCCCCTACTTATTCAATGGGTAGTGGTATTTGCAAGTTAGCTTATGAACATAGTTGAAGGCTAATATTTTGGTTGAGAGTTAGAGATATTTAGTGTTCTACCTGGTATCTTTTAATCCAATTTTTCTTTTATTCTTATGTTTTTATGTATTTTTCTTTCACTAAATTTCGTAATCACTAATAGTTGGTTTTATTTAGAATGGCATTAATTTGTGATTTAATTTTATCTAGTTTGGTTCTTATAATTGTGCTATTGGTTTAAGCAAAATAACGTATTTAACTTTAGCACTCAATATGAGAATGGTAGAGGAAGCATGACTTGTACCAAGTGTGATAGTAACACATTATATTTTTATTATTTTAGCTCCATTTTGTTCTAAATGAACGGCTATGAGTAGTATGTGGCTTGGGAATATTTGTCTATATGTTCTAAGTACCGTATTTTGATCATCACATGAATATTTTAATATGGTATACCATGTCTTATTATGATGCCTTTTATGTGTTACATGTAAGCTTTTCATATTATTCTTGTATAATGGATTACTTAGTATCATTATACTGATAGATTACACGGCAATGACCCCTACTTATTCAATAGGCAATGGCCTTTGTATGTTAGCTTGTGAGATTAGTTGAAGGCAAGGGCATTAGGTTGAAAGTTAGGGCTATCCATTTTTCTGTCTGATATCTTTTGATCTGAATGTTCTTGTACTCTTATTTCCTCATGTATTTTCCTTTCACTAAATTTTGTAATAGCTGACGGTTGGTTTTATTTATAATGATATTAATCTATGTTTTGATTTTTTCTACTATGGTTCTTACAATCATGTCCTCATTTTAAGTGGAATAACATTTTTAGCTTTAGCTATGACAATGGTGAAGGAAATTGGACTCATACAAAGTGTGGTGGTGACATCTTACATTTTTATTATTTTTGCTTCCACAAATAACTTTTTAAATAAAAATTTTTAGTTCCAAATTTTAAGGGTGTTACAAAATGGTTCAAGTGCAATAGAGTGGTGAGGGTGAAGGAGAACGCAACACAGGCTAAATGTGAGGGTGTTGGATTTTGTGGCGCAGGATGTTCAGGAGTGTAGGGGGTGAATGGGAGTTAGTGGTAGTAGAGTGCAGGAAGGGAAAAGGGAGAGGGCATGTGAGGGAGGTTTGTTTATCTTGAAGGGGAAAGAAGGAGCACAGGCCTGTGCAAGGGAGAAGGCGTGTTTGTACAGGTAGGGGAAAGAAGAATATGGTGCGGTGCACTGGGCACTAAGGAGGAAAGAAAAGAGAAAAGGATAGAGCTAATTTAAGGGAAGACTTGCATAAGTTGGCTTCGAATGCTTTTACACATAATACTTTTTCCATCTCTTTTAATGAGATACTACTCTCCCTTACGCTAAAATTTGATTGCATAGCAATAGTGTGTGTGAATTTAGGCCAATTTTACTTTGCAACATGGTTTACAAGACAATCAACAAGGTGCTTACTCTCCACCTAAATCCTAATCTTAATAGACTGATTAGCCCAAAACAAAGTAGATTCTTACTAGGTAGGCAACCAAAGCATAATGTCATCATTATGCAAAAAATCCTTCATATGATGAAATAGAAGAAGGGGAAGATGGGGTATATGGTTATGAAAGTGGACTTAGAAAAGGCATTATCACCGTTATTGGAGCTTTGTGGAAGACACTCTTAAACTTTTTAGGTTGCCACTTGGTATTATTTGATTGGTGATGCTTTGTATTTCTACTCCCTCCATTTGAGTCCTATGGATTGGGGATATTTCTTTTGTTTTTCATCCTATTAGAGGCATTCGACAAGGTAATTATATTTCCCCGTGTATCTTTATACTATATATGGAACAATTAGCCCATATTAATTAACGCGAGATTGATCAGGGATGGTGAAAGTCTATTTCTCTTACTAGGGGTGGGATGAAGATCTCTCCATTATTCTTTTTTGATGATCTTCTCATATTCTCTCACAACACTCCTAATTAAGTTTGAGTTACTAGGATTGTCTTTGGACCTTTGAATCTTGGTCTATTAAAAAAAAGCAACGACAAGTCTTCCATTTTATTCTCTGTCGATGTTACCTAGTGTATGGTTAATGAAATTTCTACCCGTTTCACTATGCATCAAACCATATTTATGGTTAAGTATCATAGCAACTCATTGATTATGGGTAGACTAACTAGGAATATCTTCGCTTCTAATATTGATAAGGTCTAAAAATACAGTACCCTTTAACCATCAACCCAGGGATGTAAATGTACCCTGGTCATGCACGAGGACTCAAAGGTACCCTAGTCATGCATGAGGACACACAGTACCCTACCGATAAGAACACCTAATCCATAAGTATGCATACCCCCTAAATAGGTCCGTAAAGCTAGATAGAGTAAGATATAGGGCCTGATTGGGGCACTAAGGCACACCAACAAATATCAGAATAATCGTGGGATAAACAACGTCTTTAGGGTAGCGACCCCCTAAAGAGTCATCATTCCCGATCTTGAGGTCTTCCACTTTATTTATTAGTGTCTTAATTAATGTGACCACGAGAATCCAACAACCACATACTAAATTCCTTCCATTTGTTTCTATTATCATTGAGTAATCCTTTTTCATATGGTTATCCATGTTAACTCAAATAACCACTAAGGCCATCCTTATATCACCCATTTCCATTTCAGAATTTGTTTCCATTTATTCATATTCTATAAGGGGTTATTATATCATAATCATAATACGATCTTAGAGTCCTGTAGTCTACATCGAAGGATCATAAAACACTTAACCCTAACATGTCCTTCTATCACGTCCAATATGCATTACCATACATAGTTAACAATTAAGGCACATCTTGCATGAACATAAGATAAACACCATATCATACCCTTAATTGTTTATTCATCCCTATGTTATGCCATGTTCTTATGATACTTACTAATTTATCGAATACCCTTATCCTATTATTCAATATTACTTCTATCTTATTATGAAGTCTTATTTAACCCATCGATAGGTTACATACAAGTTACCGATTTACCCCCAATCGTCTTTAAAATTACTGAAATATCCATAGTTAGTAAAATTACCGAGTCATCCCTTTTTATTTCCCAAATTATCATATTACCCTTCATGTTTGTATAATTACCAAAATACCCCTTGTATTTGTTAGATTACTAAATTATCCTCCATACTTATTAAATTACCAACTTATCCCTCATACTTATTGAGTTACCAAATTACCCTTCATGTTGGTTAAATTACCGAACTGCCCTTTACACTTGTTACAATTATCCAATTGCCCCTCAAGTTTATTAAATTACCAAATTCCCCTTTTGTCAGATAATGTACCAAATTGCCCCTTACACTTATTAAAACTACTGAATTACCCTTTTATTGATCAAATTACCAAATTACCCTTCTTACTTACTAAAATTACCAATTTTCCCTTTTGATTGGTTAAATTACCAATTTGCCCTTCACACTTATTAAATTTACCAAGTTGCCCTTTTGGTTGGTTAAATTACTAAATTGCCCTTCTTACTTATTAATTTACCACCTTACCCCCCTTTTACTCACAAAATTACCAAAATACCCTTCCTTTTTGCCAAATTACCAAAATATTCTACTTCCTTAATAATTTACCACTTTACCACTTTTATTCACAAAATTACCAAAATACCCTTCCTTTATGCCAAATTACCAAAATACCCTTCTTCTTTATTAGTTTACCACTTTACCCCTTTTACTCACAAAAATTACCAAGTTATCCCCCTTTTTCATGTAAAATTACTAAAATGTCCTCCTTACTTATTTATTTACCATTTTACCCCCTTTACTCTTATAAATTACCATTTCGCCCTTATTATACCAATTTTACTAAAACACCCTCACCACATAAAATATTAATATACATAGTCTATATACATCATCCAATACCACCAACTATTATTATTTATCATTAATACTCATTAGCACTTACTACACACACTTATTTAGGCCACACCTTTTGCACAAGCAAAATTACTAAAATTCCCCTAGGACTCATACTAACATTATTTATGCAACAAATAGCCACATTAACTTATCATGTCATACATATGCATTTAACATTATCATTAATAATAAGGCTCCTTCCTTAAACATTATTTCCACACATGGCACATAAATTAACATGTTTTTCTTTTCAACAACCAATACATGCTACAAATCATAATGCACATAACATCACACAACATGCTCATAATCATATCCAAGAACCCTAATGTGCTAGCATACATATATCCACACATTTTATTAGGGTATAATGGTTACCTCATTTATAGCAATAATCAAACCTTACCGATATCTCGGTTAAAGGTTTGAGCTTTGATTAGTAAAAATCAATACCTAAAAATAATATCAACATTTAATCATATTAGAAGTAGAAAATCAAAAGAATAAATTTTTATCCAAAGCTTAATTAAATACATACTAATATTAACCATTGTTATACCTCAAAATATTAGCCAAAATTATCTAAAGGGAGGCAACAAGCTCACGCTACATGAGGATTGTGAACTGCATACAAGAAGGTAAGGAAGAAGGGATCGATTAGGGGAAGTAGGGAGAAGGGAAGGGGTGGTTCGGGGCGGGGTTTTAGGAGTTTGGTGGAGGGCTTATGGAGGGGAGTTAGGGTGGTGGTTGGTTGTAGGGAGGGAGTAAGGGTGTAGGTGGTGGTTGGGGGTTGAAGCTTGGTGGTTCAGGGCGGCGAAGGTGGCAGCTACAAGGCTAAAAAATGGAGCAGAGGATGGGTAGAGAAGAAGAAGGAAAGGAAAAGAAGAGGGGAAGGGAGAAGCTGTAAGGGAGTTTCAGCCAAGGGGCAAGGTGGTGGTAGAGGAGGTTCTAGGGAGTGGATTGGTGGATGTGGAGGTGGCACAAGAGGGAGGAGGGTGACGGACGGTGGTGATATAGGGTGGAGGCAGAGAAGGAGGGAAAGAAAAAGAAAGGAGAAGGAAGGTGGCTAGAGGGACATGTGGTGGTGGCTTAGTGGTGTAGGAGGTGGCTTCGGTGGTCACCTGGGCAATAGATGTGGTGGTTGAGGGTGGCGGAGAAAAAATAGGGGAGGAGAAGATAAGGAAAGAAAGAAAGAGAGAGGGCTTTGCAAGGAGGTGAAGGAGCTCAAGGAAAGTCAAAAATGAGCAGAAAAGAAGTAGATAAGGAGAAGAAAAGGAAGAGGGAAATGAGAGGAGGTAGGGGCGTTGGTTGGGTGGTTGTGGTTGCAGGTGGTAGGGTGGAAGGTTGAAGGGAGAAGGAAAAGAAAAGGGAAGGCAAATGGGGGAGGGATGTAGGGTTAGTATGGCCGAAAATGGAAGAAAAGGGATGGGGAGAGGGAGCAGGGTTGTAGGTTGCAATGGTAGGTGGCAGGAGAGTTGGTGGATGGTGAGTTGTAGGTTGCCATGGCGTGCAACAGTCAAAGGAGAAGGAAGAAGGGAAGAATAAGAGACAAGAAAAAGAGAGGCATAGGTTGGTCGTGTGAGGGAGAAAGAAGGGGGAGCAGGTCGCCCCTGTGTGCGCAAGGGAGAGGGGGAAAAGATAAGAAGGGTTGGGTTGGCCCTATTGGAGGGGGAAGAAAGGAAAAGAAAAAGAAGGGGGAAGATAGGTTGGGGCTGGATACAAGGGGGACAGAGAGGGAGAAAGAAAAAGGGCCACAACCCAACAAGAGGAGGGTAAGCTGGGCAGCCCGAAGGAGAATAAAATAAGAAAAGGAAAAGGAGGAAAAGAAAAAGGAAGGAAAAGGAGAAAGAAAAAGGAAAAGGAAAAAAATAAATTTAAAATAATTTTTGAAATAAAGGTATTTAATTATTTAGATAGATAAATTAATTTAATAATTTAATTTATTAAAATCTAATATGGGTTTAAAAAATTATTTAAATAAAATGAGTATGATAAGATAACAAGATATTTATTTTAATTTATTAAATATTCATATCCATTTTTATGCATCCAAAATCCACAAAATAATTATATTAAATAAATTTAAAAATTAAATTATCCTAAATAAGGGTTATTCATTAAATTTCTAGGTTTTAAAATTTTGGGGTATTACATGGATACTACTAACCAAGCCATGTTTATCAAATTGGCTCGGGAATTTCTTCATAATTATGATAATATTTTTGTTTGGCTTCTATTGGAAAAATATAAGATGAGTCATTTTGATGGGTTTTACTACTCTCCATCACGAATATCCCTATTATGGTAGTAAATCCTTCTAGCAATGTATCTTCTTCATGGAGGTATGAAGCATATTATCAAAAGTAGTTCTTATACTAGTTTCTGGTACAAGTTTTGAGTGGGTCCTTCCCCCTCATAGATTTAATAGCTGATGATATACTTCTCGTTCATCATGGAATATTGGTGAAGGATTAGATCCTATATAATGGTGTCTGGGATTGGCAAGCATTTCAACATCTTTTCTCTGCTTGGTTTTTAGCTAGCATTGCCTCAGCCTTTTTCAATCCTATTATCAATGATCCTAACATCCACATATGGGTCTTAGATCTAATGGTATATTTTCAATCAAGATAACTTATGAAATGTTGATAAATGATTCCTTAAATTCTAAACTTCACTAAAATTATGTCTAGAGATTAATAGCCCACCAACGAATCAAGTACTTCACTTGTCATGTAGTTTAGGATAAACTAATGACAACGGAGGATAGGGCATGGGGTGTTCTCACTTAAGATATGTCTTGTAGTTATTTCCACCACGCGATGTCAAACCTGATTCATGTCCTTTGTGGCTTCCTAAAGATTAGAGACTTATGGATTAGGATTCCCTCATAGGATAAATGTTACACTTTCTTCACTAGCTAATTTTAGTATTAATTGTGGGATAATCTTAGAAAAACTCGTGTGTGGATGAATTGAGCCCCTTTGTGGGCTTTAACCTTTGCCATCACGTGTGGGCTTCTTTGGAGCTAGATGAACAAATAGATTTTTTATGGAAATAACTTTGATCCACTTCATGTTTCTTGTTAGTTGCTTCAATTTGTTTGTTAGGAACTCAACACATGCACTATTATATTTGGTGTTCGCCATATAGTATAGTACACCGCTCGTATTGTAGTGGGTTGGGGTTCTCTTATGGATGGCTTACTCAAGATTAACATGGATAGGTAAGCTTGCTACTAAATGTGTTACCCGGGATCATATGGGGTAATGGATTTATAGATTGTTTTCCCATGTGGGTTGTGATATGATCCTCATGGCTAAACTTTGGGGCATTTGGCATGGGCTTAATGAAGCCCTAAGATGCGGGTTTTTGGATGTGTAAGTTAGTTGTTTCTTGGTTATGGCTGTCAAGCTTCTTCAGAGTAGCACACCTCCAATACATCCTTATTACCCCCTTTTGGATGCCTCCCAAAACTTATTTGGTCAATTTCACACTTGTCTTATTGGAGTCCCCCGAAATTTTAAAAGCTTATAATTTAATAAATAAATTTTATTTGGGATAAACTAGCCTTTAAATCTATTTAATTTAATTATTTTATGGATTTGTGAGTATATAAAATTGGGTATAAATATTTAATAAATTAAAATAAATATTTTTTTATTTTATCACACTCTTATTATTTAAATAAATTTTCAAACCCTTATTTCACTAAAATTATCCTTTTAACACTTATTTTTTAATTATATTCAATTAAATTATTAAATCAATTTATTACCCAAAAATATTATATTGTATTATTTTATAAATTAAATTATTTTATTTAATACCATTTTTCCTTTTCTTTTTCCTTTTTTTTTCCTTTTTCCTTCTCATTTTTCTTCTTTTTCTCTTTTCTTTCTTATTCTTTTTCTTTGGGCCTCCGGTTGGCTAGCCTACCCTTTCCCCTGCATTTGGACCGCCAGCCCGTCTCCCCCTTCCTTTCCTCTTTCCTTTCCCCAGTCTGGCTCCCCTTTCTTTCTTCCTTCTCCTGCGTGAGCCGGTCGCCTCCCTCTTTCTTTTCTTTTCTTTCTTCCTCGACTGGGCCGGCCCGTTTCTTTTTCCTTCGGCCGCCTGTCGCACCCAGCCCCCTCCCCTTTCTTCTTCTTCTTCTTTCTTTCTTCTTCCTCTTTCCCCAGCGAGAATCTCGTCAACCTGCCATCACTGCCACCCTAACCTGCAACCCCCTCTCCCCGTTGACCTCCCTAACTCTCTCTCTCTCTCCCGCCATTTCTCTGCCCCATCCCGACCCCACCATTTCTCCCTTTCCCCATGCCCTGCCATGCCTTCCTTGTCCCTCTCCCTGCAACCGCCATTCCTCTACCACCTTACCGTCGCCCTCGAGCCTACCTATCCCCTCCTCTCTCTCCTTCTTCTTTTTCTTCTTCCCTTCCTGTTCCATTCGGCCATTTTTCGAGCCCCATATGCCTTGCCCGAGCCTCTTTCTCTCCATTTCTCCTCCTTCCCTCACCCTCCTTGTTTTGCTGCGCCGCCACCGCTCTACTACTTCCGCCGCCTCAATAGTCACCTGCACCACCCCTGCCACCCTCTACCTCACCCCCGATCGATCACAACACCCCACAGCCACCTCCTTCCTCCTCTCTTATTTTTCTCTTCTTTCCCTCCCTTCTCGGCAACCACCCTGTGCAGCCCTGATACACCATCGTTCCGCCGCCTATACCGCTACCTAAGCCACCACATTAACCCCTGCAACCCCCTCTACCCCTCCTAAGCCTCCTTTGGCCAAAACCACCACCTACATGCCTCCATTTTCTCCCTCCATTTTCCTTCCTCATCAGCCCCCATCTCGACCCCCCCTCCACAGCCTCCTTTCACGGCTTCGTTGTCGTTGCCTCCACCACCCTTGGTAGCCAACAACCCATCCCCGACCACCACCTACACCCCGTCTCCACCTTTGCACCCTTCCATTGCCCTAAATCCTTCCCCAACCACCTTCTTTCCTATCCCCAAACCACTAACCCAAAAATAGCCCATTTCTCCTTTTTCCACCACCTTCGAGCCCCCTCCTCCTCATTTCCTTGCATGCAGCTCATGCTGCATGAGCAAGATGAGCTGCTTCCTTTCTTGATTAATTTGGGTAATAATTTTTAAGGTATAATAATATTTTAATTTAAGCATTTGATTAATTAATTATTATAAAACCTTATACTTTGATTTTTATTATTTCTAATGTAATAAGTCTTGATATTATTTTTAGGTATTGGTTTTGATAATCAAAGCTTGAACCTTTAACCGAAATACCGGTAAGGTTTGTTTTTCCGGGAATTGAGGTAACCATTAAATCCCACTTAACTCGTGGATAACGTATGTTAGCACATTAGGCATTTTTAATGTGTATTATGGTTGATATATGTTGTTTAATATATTATATGTGGTTTCTTGTGTTGGTTGATAAAAGGAAGTATGATAGGTTATATGATATGTATAGGAATATTGCTTAAGGTAAGGGCTTGGTTGTTAATGAAAATGTTAAGAATTATCCATTTTGTACTATGTTATTGTGATCTTAATGCATGATTAATATTTTGTGAGCCTTGAGGGTATTTTAGTAATGTATCTTGTACAAGAATATGGCCTAATATATATATGAGTGCCAATAAGTATTATATTAATTATAAGAGTTGTGGATGAGGTGTTAATATTAATTATTTTATGTAGTAATAATAATAATTTAATATAAGTGGTGTACTAAAGAGCAAAATAGTAACTTTCAATTAAAAAGGGTATTATGGTAATTTTGGAGGTAAGGGCAAAGTGGTAATTTTGTAATTAAAGCGTAAAAGGGTAATTTTGGAATTAATGGATAAAATGGTAATTTTGGAAGTAGAAAGTGTAAAGTTGTAAATCGTAAATGAAAAGGGGCAACTTGGTAATTTTGGAAGTAAGGGGTAAAATGGTAATTTCGTAATTAAAGGGGGCAAAATGGTAATTTTGTCAATAAAGGGTAAAATAGTAATTAAAGGGAAAATGTTAATTTTGTGATTAAAGGGAAAATTGGTAATTTAGAAATTAAAAGAGGTATAAGTGAAAGGGTGTTATGGTCATTTTTGGAAGTTAAGGGGTAAAATGGTAAATTTGAAAGTAAAGGGGTAAAATGGTAATTTTGTATAAAAAACGGGGTGTTATAATAATTGAGAAGGGTAAAATGATAATTTAATAAAAGAGAAGGGTAAAATGATAATTTAATAATGGAGAAGGGTAAAATGGTAAATGTCATAAATGCAAAGGGTAATTTGGTAATTTAACCAACTAAAGGGGTAATTTGGTAATTAGGATAATGAACGGGGGTAATTTGGTAATTTGACCAACCAAAGGGCAATTTGTTAATTATAATAAAGGAAATGGGCAAATTGGTAAGCTAACCAACCAAATGGAAAATATATTAAGTGTAACAATTACAAAGTGTGATTAGTGGCCTAATAAGGGTAGGATATAGCTCAGTAACCCAAACCGAGTAAGGGTGTCGCTAAGATGGAATGTGTACTAGGTGTCCTACATGCCTTGGATGTCCTATATAATTTATATGTCATGTTCTGTATGCTATTATGTTAACTGTTTCATGTGTGGCGTGACTTGGAACCGAGGTGTGTTCATGTGTCCTCTTTTGGCATGTGCTAATATGGTTATGTTGTGAGTTATGATGTGATGTGATGTGATGTGGCCCCTTTAGGATATGCATGCTAGGATAATTGACGTGGTGATTAGGGATGGAGGCATGAAATAGAAAAATGGGGAAATAGGATAACCAAGGGGAAGTAAGTTGGCTAATGTAGATATGGGAGGAACTAGGGTTTGCATGGGATGGTTAGAGTCTGCATGGAGGCAAACTTTACGTATGGAAAGTTGCCTCGGGGCGTGAGGAAGGTAATATAAGTGTCGTTTGGGTGCCTGGGGGCTTCGGGTGAAAAATAGTATATGGGACAGTAGAAGGGTGCGTAGGAGACCAAGCTAGGGTTTAGGAGGAAACCTTAATTTGAGGAAGTGGAAGAAGAAAAGAAAATAATAAAAATAAATGAAAATGAGTGGGGTAGAAATTGAGGGTTGAATCTAAGGGTCGTGACGTGTGGGGTGTTAAAATAGTTGGGTTGTGTGGGGGAAAGAAGGATGGGCCACATATGCCCAAATTAGGGTTTTTGGAGAAAACCCTAGGGTAAGGCGGTGAGTAGACTTTGAGGGTATAAAGTGTGGGCCTTGACCCACACACTTAGGAGTCAGGCTCCTGGTGTAAGAAAGTGGATTAAGGGAAGGATGTCAGGGCGAGTTAGGAGGTGCAGAAGTCTCAAGATATGGGATGGGCCATCTTGGGAGGATAAGTGTGAATATAGTTAGCCATGCATGTTTAGGGTAAAGTTTGTTGAATAAGATACTAATCATGTAAAGAGGAAGATTATTGAGCTGGGCCCAGAC
This sequence comes from Tamarix austromongolica, assembly GCA_039764185.1. Lineage (NCBI taxonomy): Eukaryota > Viridiplantae > Streptophyta > Magnoliopsida > Caryophyllales > Tamaricaceae > Tamarix > Tamarix austromongolica. The sequence continues at coordinate 37,365,203 of CM077811.1, read as the reverse complement.
CGATCCACCGGCATAATAGTGGCCAGGTGCCCTGGAGACCGATCCACCAACATATAATAGTGGTTAGGTGCGTTCTGCCCTATAAGTAACCGATCCACCGACTATAATAGTGGGGGATCCCGAGCTCAATAAACCAAACCCTAATTTGTTAAGACAAGTAAAAGATACTAAGTACTTACAGTGGAAAACCATGAGAGTCGGGGCCAGACCGATCCACCGGTATAATAGTGGCTAGGAGCGTTTTGCCCTGGAGACCAATCCATCGACATATAATAGTGGTTAGGTGCATTCTGCCCTATAAGTGACCGATCCACCGGCTATAATAGTGGGGTTCCCGTACTCGCATGGATATTTATAATATGAGATGATTGATTAATAATGGACTAATGGCCTTAAGGTCCTAAAAGTATCGATTATTCATTATAGCCTATTAATGTTGGTTGACTTGTTAAGTACGCGAATGGACGAAAGTGAATGTTACGTATACACCATTAATATCTGATTGACTTGTTGAATATGTGAATGTATGGATCTGAATATTATGTTTACGCCTATCGTTATGTATGGACATAATAGTATAACATGTGTTACATTACGTGCCTACTTTTAAGTGCGTTTTTAAAGGATTACTCAGTACCGTAGTACTAAAGGGTTCCATTCGTGGGGCCCCTGCCTATTCAATGGGCAGTACCCCTTGTAGGTCATTTCATGTGCTAGTCAAGTGGGCCCTGGGAAAAGAGCGTAAGGAACTATCTGAAACTATTATGGTTTTACTTTGTCTCCTTTAAATTTACAGTTTCAATGTATTTGTTGTTTTGAACCACCATTGGTGGATTATATTCTTATAAAATGTTTAATTGCGCTACTCTGATTTAAATATGTTTAAATTCCTCGTAAATTGTGTTTTACTCTTTTATCCTTAGCACTTAGTAATGGAACGGTAGGGTGAACCGGTCTGGTACTAAGTGTGGCGGTAATATCCCCATAATTCACAATTTATTATTTTGCTTCCATTAATGTTCTTTTAATTAAATGAAATTTTTTAGTAATGAATTTTGGGTTGTTACACATATTTCCTATATATAACTTGAAACCAATAATATATCATATTCCATGACTTATTTGGGTCATGATATCTTGTTTGGGTGTCATTTCTTTGATTTCCCCCCTCATGAGGTCAAAGAGCATCTTCTTCTTTACTTGATTGGGTTGTGGATTTTATAAATTTTAATCATGTGATGTAAGCATGTGGGCTTTGTAATAGGTCTCCATCTCATGCAAAAATAAATAAATAAATAAATAAAAAGTTAGAGCCTGATAATTAAAGATAAATTTGGGGGTTGGATTTTTCCTTGTATGATATTCGTGAATCTTTGAAAAGTAATTCATCTATTTAGAGATGAATGTGCTAATATCATGACCTCCACAAATTCCATGAAAGATGAAATTTATATCTAATGTTACCGTTGATTTTTGTTTTCACTTATTTCATATGTTTTTTAAAGTCCAGAAATACATAAGAAGATGGAATTGCAAAGATTTTATAATAATAGGTTGCATGCATGGTTATGAAAACCACAATTTAAATAATACATAATCATATGATTTTACAATCCTACAATTATAAAATGATCCAAATCAATAATAAATCAAACAAAATCTGTATACTCAGACATAATGGTGTAGAATCACAATTCTGCTAATTATTTTATCAATCCTAGACATTCAACCACTATATGTATATTTTATGGTAGAATCATGTGCATATGTGGTAGAAAAGTCAATAAAATCAATAGAATTTTTTTAAAATTCATAAAATCATTGATAAAATTAGATAATATAAAAAAAAAATATGGTAGAATCAAGTATAATCTAATAAAATCTTATTAATTAGTTGTTCAATTTTACTCTTGAATCATGATATTATATTGTGACTGCTTCTACTTGACGCGGCTCTATTGATGGATTGTACTATCAATTTTTTCATTATATTCCTCACAAAATATAAGCTTTGATATATACATTAAGAATGATTAATGTTTTAATTACTTTCTTACTACATTGTAACTTTCAATATCCTTATAGTACTTCTCATTTTCATGTTGTTGATGTGATGTAATTCATGTTTCATAGAACTAACTCAACACATGGTGCATGATAGTTATTGTAAATCAATTAATGACTCCTTAATAACTTAAGAATGAATTTGTTTCATGTCCTTTAGTTTCACATACAAGTAATTACAACCCATGAGTATAGTAGTGTCATATTTTGATGGTATTGGTATCTTACGATTATATGATTTGATTCTAAACACCTCTACCAATACTATATAAAATTTTGATCCTAACCTTGATTACATATTTTTTGTATTAATTGAAAAATAACCTAAGATAGAAATTTATTATGCTATTATGTGAATCATAGTTGTCGGTATTAACCTCTCATGAATAGGCATATATGGGTTGATAGTGATAGATAAGGTTGTGAATGAGTTAAGCCAAACACTACTAGGCTCAGAATTGATCTATTTAACTAAATGAATGAGCCACATAAAGTTCGTAAGCCTAGTCCTTAAATGAGCTAAGTTAGCGAGCTTATTGTTATAAACGAGCCAACCTCAAATGTTTTTTTTTCTTTCTCAAACTCATATCGTTTAATAAATTGGTCAAAAATTAATATTAGTATTTGACTTATTTAACTAAACAAATAAGCTAAGCCCGAGCTAACTCACAAGCAAATTGGCTCATTTATAACCCTAGCAATAGAGAAGTACAAAAGTTTTGGATGGATGGTCATATGATTATTGAGTAAATTACCAATTGTTATACTAGACTAAATTTTGCATTAGTCTTTGTAATGCTTGTGGTTGAACATAAATAGAAAATATTCCCTAGTAATATTTTTTTAAGAATTAGTCATAAAATTAATTCATTGTTATCGGTTGAGGTTAAGGATTTGTCCAACCTTTCTATAATGAGGCTACATATAATATCTTATTAGAGGTTGCTTAAGACTTGCTGATCAAAATTTATTTTTGAGCTACTACCAATATTGAGTAAACCTACAAAGATTAGACATGATGATTTGATAAATTAGTTATTACGGTCTGGAATTATATATATAAGCTATGTTCTCATATCATTTAGGGATGTTAATTAAATCTATTCTCTGATTTCTTGAACTATTAGTAAGTATTTTATATTTGGATACTACATTTCCTTTGTGCTTCATTTGGATAAATAATTTCTAGAAGAAATTTCATTTCAAAAGAATATTTACTAAAATAAAATTCAGATATTATTTGAAATTTTTGAAATTTATGTTAACATTTTACCAAATAAAATCACAAAACTTCCAAATGCTCTATCATTTATAAAAATAGTGTGCTTATATAGTTTCATATGTAAAAAATAGAAATATATATATATATATATATATATATATATATATATATATATATATATTATAAATTCTCCATAAGTTCAAAAATTCTCTCTCTAAATAATGAATTTATAAATCTGAAGTTTTAAAAACAAATTGTTTTTAAAATTTAATTATTTCCAAAAAAATTACATCCAAATAAAGCCTCAGGTATTTCTATTCTTATGGCCATTTTTGCATGCTAATCTTGTTAAATAGATTGTAATATATATATATACAAGAGGGTTTTATTTGAATTAATTTGAAAAGTCCTGATTGTTTCTTTTCATTTGAATTAATTTGAAAAGTCATGATTGTTGGCTTGGTGTCTTTTCATTTGAATTAATTTGAAAAGTCATGATTGTTAGTATATGATCCAAGGAACACTTTGGTTCATAGGCTTGGTTTCTATTCGAAGGGACTTCATTAACTCTATAAATAACCCCCACCATCAACTGGAAAAATCAATTCGGAAATTCAGATTTTCCAAAAATTCCAATAGTTCTCTCTCTTCTCTCTCTCTCTCTACTTTTTCGATTCCTATATTCCTAGTTGAGTACAAGCATAACGTTGCGTTCGCTGGAATCATATTAGATTAAAGTGCTGCATCTGATAGGAACGAAAATCCGTTATATCCTAGAAGACGATTGTTCACAACCTTGAGCACCATGTGAGGGAGCAAATCGTCTTAAGGACACATCGTGAATTCGGTGGGCTCGGATAAATTATTTCTGGTATTCTATTATATTTCTATACTATACACCCAACAATCTTAAGACGATTTTGTTTATTTATTTATTTATTTTATATTTCCTTTATTTGTTATAGTATAGAAAGTGGTATTTATTTGATAAATAATTATACTAGTTTTCTTCTACTCCTTTGTTATTTGTCGAACTTCTGTTTTTGTAACAGAAATGGCTTCATATGCAAACATTGTTGCAAGTTCCACAAATCCTGTGGGTGTTGGTGAAAAGCCACCAAAGTTCAACGAGTTGGATTTTAAGCGTTGGCAACAGAAGATGCTTTTCTATCTGACTACATTAAATTTGGCAAAGTATCTCAATGAGAGTCCTCCAAAGGTTGATGAAAAAGAGACTCATGTAGTCAAAGTGGCTGCAATAGATGCATGGAATCATTCCGACTTTCTTTGCAAGAATTATATTCTAAATGGTTTGGATGACACATTATATAATGTGTATTCTCGTACTAAAATAGCAAAGGAACTGTGGGATTCTTTAGATACCAAGTATAAGACAGAGGACACCGGAATAAAGAAATTTATTGTTGGTCGTTTTCTCGATTATAAAATGGTAGATAACAAGTCGGTAATATCTCAAGTGGAAGAGATTCAGGTTATTATTCATGATATTCATGCCAAGGGTATGTCCCTGAGTGAGTCCTTTTAGGTAGCAGCGGTAATTGAAAAACTACCACCATATTGGAAAGATTTTAAGAACTATCTCAAGCATAAGCTTAAGGAAATGAAACTTGAGGATCTCATAGTCCGTCTAAGAATTGAGGAAGACAACCGCAAGTCCGGAGGCTCAAATCTAATGGCATCAAGAGCCAATGTGGTGGAAAACGGATCAAAGAAGAGTAAGAAAAGGAAGCACGATGGAGATAGTTATAATACAGGATCTAATGTCTCCAAAAAATTCAAGGGAAAGTGCTATGAATGTGGCAAGCAAGGGCACCATGCAAAGGATTGTCGTAATCCGAAAAAGTCTAAGAAAAGTAATGCTCAAGCGAATGTCACAGAGATAGACAAGTTATCTGAAGAACTTGATGTTATCAATCTATCCGTAGTAGTGTCACAATGTAACCTTATAGGCAATGCTAAGGAATGGTGGGTAGACACCGGAGCCACTCGTCACATATGTGGTAACAAGTGGATGTTTTCTAAGTATCAACCTATAGAAGATGATGAAGAACAACTCTTCATGGGAAATGCTTCATCTTCTAAGGTCATTGGTCGTGGAAAGGTGATACTGAAGTTGACAAGTGGAAAAAACCTTACTTTGAATGATGTGCTCCATGTACCAGATATCCGGAAGAATTTAATTTCAGGATCCCTACTAAGTAGGAATGGTTTTAAGTTGATCTTTGTATCCAATCAATTTATACTTATTAAGAATGAGATGTTTGTAGGAAAGGGCTATCTCAGTGATGGGCTCTTTAAGATGAATGTAATGACTATTGTACCCAAAGTTAATAATAATAAGAGTGTTTCTTCTTCTTATATGCCTGAGTCATTTAATATTTGGCACGAACGATTAGGACATGTTAATTATGATACCATTCGAAGGTTAATTAATTTAGAGTGTTTGCCTAAATGTGAGTTTAATTCTAATCATAAATGTGAAATATGTGTTGAGGCGAAGATGACAAGGAAACCCTTTCATTCTATTGAAAGGAACACAGAACCTCTAGATTTAATTCACACTGATGTGTGTGATTTAAAATTTGTGCAAACTAGAGGTGGTAAAAAGTATTTTTTTACTTTCATAGATGATAGCACCCGTTATTGCTATGTGTATTTGCTACGAAGCAAAGATGAAGCAATTGATATGTTTAAACACTTCAAAGCAGAAGTTGAGAATCAACTTGGTAGAAAGATTAAGGCTATAAGAAGCGATAGAGGAGGTGGATACGAATACCCTTTTGAACAAGTTTGTTTAGAAAATGGTATTATTCACCAAACTACTGCTCCTTATACGCCTCAATCTAATGGAATTACAGAACGCAAGAATAGAACTTTGAAGGACATGATGAATGCCATGTTGATTAGTTCTGGTTTACCACATAACTTGTGGGGGGAAGCCTTATTAACTGCAAATTATATTCTCAATAAGATGCCTCATAAAAAAAACCCACAATATTCCATATGAGTTATGGAAAGGTCACAAGCCTAACTATAAATACTTAAAGGTGTGGGGGTGCTTAACAAAAGTAGCAGTTCCTAAACCTAAGAGGACTAAGTTAGGACCGAAAACCATTGATTGTGTATTCATTGGTTATGCACATAACAGTAGTGCATATCGTTTCCTTGTCCACAAACCAGAGGTTTCTGATATTGATGCCAACACTATTATAGAATCAAGGGATGCTATATTCTTTGAAAATATTTTTCCCTACAAAATGAATAATGAATCAGTTTCACTAAAGAGGCTAAGAGAGTCTACTAGTGATGGGAATAAAGAAGTTAATTCAGATGAACCTAGACGAAGTAAGAGAGCTAGGATCTCTAAATCATTTGGACCTGATTATCTAACATATTTGTTAGAAAATGAGCCTCAAACATTTAAAGAAGCTATATCCTCTCCTAAATCTTCTTATTGGAAAGAAGCAATAAATAGTGAAATTGAATCCATCATGTAAAATCACACGTGGGAAGTAGTGGACTTGCCTCCTGGGAATAAACCCCTAGGATGTAAGTGGATCTTTAAGAAGAAATTAGAGGCTGATGGTTCAATTGACAAATACAAGGCAAGGCTTGTAGTTAAAGGATACAAGCAAAAGGAAGATGTTGATTTTTTCGACACATATTCACTAGTTACAAGAATTACGTCTATACGTATGCTATTGGCAATAGCAACTGTAAAGGGTCTTGAAGTACATCAAATGGATGTAAAAACAGCATTCTTGAATGGTGAATTAGAGGAAGAGATCTATATGGAACAACCCGAGGGGTTCATTGCTCCCGGTCAAGAGAAAAAGGTTTGTCGGCTTATTAAATCTCTCTATGGATTAAAACAGGCACCTAAGCAATGGCATGAGAAATTTGACAGTGTAATGTTGTCAAATGGATTCATTTTAAATGAGTCTGACAAATGTGTTTATGTCAAAGACACTCATAAAGGCTACGTTATAGTGTGTCTATATGTAGATGATATGCTCATAATGGGTAATAATAATGATATTATTAACTCTACCAAATGGATGCTCACCCGAAGTTTTGATATGAAAGACATGGGTCTTGCAGATGTTATATTAGGAATTAATATTTCTAGAACATCTGATGGATTAATACTGTCTCAATCTCATTATGTTGAAAAAATACTTGATCGATTCAAGGAGTACAATATTAACCCAGCTAAGACACCATTGGAGGTGAATATTCATTTGATGAAAAATACGGGTGCCAGTTTTTCACAATTAGAATATTCACGTATAATAGGCAGCATCATGTATCTCATGAACTGCACGCGATCGGATATTGCTAATGCAGTTAACAGGCTTAGTCGCTATACCAGTAACCCTAATAGGGAACATTGGAAAGCGATCATTCGAGTTCTAGGATATCTAAAGCATACCAAGAACTTTGGATTACACTACAAGAGATATCCAGCAGTAGTAGAAGGCTACACTGATGCGAATTGGATATCGGATTCCAGGAACTCTAAATCTACTAGTGGATATGTGTTCACTCTTGGAAGTGGTGCAATATCTTGGAAATCATCTAAACAAACATGTATCGCGAGGTCAACAATGGAGTCTGAATTTATTTCTTTAGATAAAGCCGGGGAAGAAGCTGAATGGCTTAGAGACTTCCTAGAAGATATCCCATGTTGGGAAAAACCTGTGCCACCCATACGTATCCATTGTGATAGCCAGTCTGCAATTGGTAGGGCACGGAGTAAGATGTATAATGGTAAGTCTAGACATATTCGTCGTAGACATAATACCATTAGAAGGTTGCTTTCTAGTGGAATTATCTCAATTGATTATGTGAGGTCAAAGGATAATATTGCAGATCCACTTACTAAGGCATTAACTAGAAAGCAAGTAGAAAGTTCATCAAGGGGAATGGGCCTAAATCCTATGGATATATAGAGTCGTCATGGTGGCAACCCAACCTAGTTAACTGGAGATCCCAAGATCTAGGTTCAATGGGAAAACTGAACTATGGATGACTCGGTGTTGCACTGAGGAATCTAATTTTTATCTACCCATTCCTATGATGAAACAGTGCAAAGAAAGGATAAGGTTAAACTATGCTTTTAATGATCCCTATAACTTAACATGTTTAAGTAAAATATCTAAAGGATATAATAATTAGGAGATCACCTATGTGAGTGGGAAGGGGTCGCTTCTGTGAGAATTTTGAAGGCTGAATTCTCTAACACACTCACAGAACCAGGAGGTGTTCATGGCCAAAACGAACACAAACGTGAGAACCAACTATGCTTGAAGGAAGCTGTGTGTTTTCTATTGTCTCGGTTTACACTAGACGGCTGACTGTTTAAGGCAGACCTGTCCACTGATTGGCCAATAAACCCGATAGAAATTCACTATGGAAAGTTCAAAGTCTCAAACTACTTATCCAGATGCAGTTTTCTTCACTTGTGCTCGGTTAGTTTAATTATGGAATGAAAGTTAATTTTATCTTTCATACAGGGAATGGACGCATTCCACGAAAAGATATTATTACTTTGTAGTAGGGTAATATGAGAGATAGTAATTTAAGCATAATTTGTTCATGCTTGTGATATATTACAATCTAGTGGGGGATTGTTAAATAGATTGTAATATATATATATATATATAAGAGGGTTTCATTTGAATTAATTTGAAAAGTTCTTATTGTTTCTTTTCATTTGAATTAATTTGAAAAGTCATGATTGTTGGCTTGGTGTCTTTTCATTTAAATTAATTTGAAAAGTCATGATTGTTGGCTTGGTGTCTTTTCATTTGAATTAATTTGAAAAGTCATGATTGTTGACTTGGTGTTTTTTCATTTGAATTAATTTGAAAAGTCATGATTGTTGGTATATGATCCAAGGAACACTGGTTCACGGGCTTGGTACCTGTTCGAAGAGACTTCATTAACTCTATAAATAACCCCCACCATCAATCGAAAAAATCAATTAGGAAATTCAGATTTTCCGAAAATTTCAATAGTTCTCTCTCTTCTCTCTCTCTCTCTCTCTACTTTTTCGATTCCTATATTCCTAGTTGAGTATAAGCATAACGCTGCGTTCGCTGGAATCCTATTAGATTAAAGTGCTGCATCTGATAGGAACGAAAATCCGTTCTATCCTGAAGTACGATTGTTCACAACCTTGAGCACTGTGTGAGGGAGCAAAATCGTCTTAAGGACACATCGTGAATTCGGTGGGTTCGGATAAATTATTTCTGGTATTCTATTATATTTCTCTACCGTACACCTAACAAATCTCTCAATAGGTTTAATATAAGATTAATCGCACAGAAGTAGATCACCTCAAGCTCTAGCCGTCGATAGTAAGATTCATAATCGGATTATAATTGCCCTCGCCCGTCACATACATTTGGCCTCCGGTCAGCATATTCTTTCAATTTATCAAAAAAAATTTCCGAGCTTGTTTTGGAACTAAACTAATTATTAGTAGATTAAAACTTTATTTTAGTTATAGTAACCTTTGACCTTTTTTGCCCGGGGGGGGATGAAAATAACTCTGATATTTTATCATATTTTCTATAAGCTATTTTCAGATAAATATTAAAACATATATGTCCCAAAAAAAAAATCATATCAGTCCATGCAGGCGAAAGAATCGAAGTAAGAAAAAGTTAAAGAGACAGGCGGCCTTGTGACGGCATACGTAGGTCGACTTTTGCTTTTGTCAGCTGATGAGGAGAAGGAGGTGGACAGGATGGCAATCCGAGAGGGAGGAATAGTTATACTCATACATATAATACAGTCAAAGAAACCTCGCTCGTAGCAAGCATTCAAAGATTCTTCTTTAGTTTCCGCCTCTTTTACATTTTACTTACTCCCTAATCTACATCGGCGCTAATGTTGCTTTCTCGAGCGGCAAACAAAACTGGACGAGGAAAAGGAAACAAAGAAAACAGTTCCTTGTCTCCCGAACGATAAATTAAACAGTTTCCTTGTCAGCAACTAAACAAAACATATATCAATATCGACGGATGATTAGATCGCGGAAAAAAACAAAAAACAATGAAGGGTGATTGAAGTAAATATAAAATTAAAAATGAAAATAACTTTATCTTTACACCTTATAATTTATGCTTCCGACGCTCCACTCCATTTATACTACTAGTATTTATTTATTAAAGTCCATGCGGATGGTCTTTGTTCCGAATGTGACATAGAGATGGAAGTCTTTTTTTGGTATACGTTTAATTCATCACCGACTTTGTAATTATACTATCATTTGAGACTCTACTGTACGGGCGTAAGATAAAACTTATTTCAAATTACTTATAAAAACAGTTTTAAAATAACCTGCATGCGTGTATTAAGAATTATATTCTCTTCCTATCACGAAAAAAAATTGTTATATTATTAAATTTTTGTATTAAAAAAATTATTTTAGAAAAATTAAAATTTATTTTTTATTTTTATCTTTATTTTTTTAATTATATATGTACTAAATACTTTATTATTTTTCTATAAATGATATTTGTGTAATTTTAATACCATTTTTATTACTTTCTTAAAAGTGTACAAAATAATAGAATAATTTTATTTATGATATGAAGAGAGTATATGTTTATATACATGCTTTTACTTATAAATTAAGAAATAATAAAATTAAAGATATATGATATTTAAAAGGAATAATATAGAACTCCACATAAATATAATTTAAAAACACGATCACTAATTAATAAAAGAGAGAATATAAGGATATATATATATATATAACTTTTGATTTACATAAGTGTCATTTTAACTATTAGCACAAAATTTTTACAAAAATCATTATAATTAAATTATTCATATTAAAATATTATTAAAAATAATAATTACTGTTGGGAAGAAAAATAAATAGATATATAAAATATTATGAAATAATTAATACTAAAGGATAAAATAAAAAGAAAAAAAAAACTTTAATTTTTATTTATAAATATAAAAAAATAATTATTTATAACTAAAGTTAAATTCTTTAAACAACGCTTATTTAAAACTAGAAAAAAGTAATATTTAAATTCAATGAGTTTGATAACTTTGACTTATATTTTAAGCAGAAAATGCGGTAGAAAAGCTACGTATTGGAATCAACGTATCTTCCTAAACACGGAATTTGCATCTTCCCAAACATATATAATAATTAATAATAAAAAAAAACACACACACACACACAAATTAAGTTACTTACTACTACCGGTGGTTACCATGTCGTGAAAGTCGTGCAATTAATTAAGAGTTGCCACCAAAACCATGCTTCAATGATGATGTTCCTCCACATCCGGTGGCACCTCGTCATTGCTTCCGTGACAGTGCCCACATTTGGTGGCACCTCGTCATTGCTTCCTGACAGTAACGTGGCTTTTTTGACTTTGTCGTAAATAAATATGTGCGCTAATTTACAAATGTAATTATTTCACCGATTTTATTCTTCTTCGGTTAGTTATTTTACTGTAGCATCCTTGACTTTATTTAGGAGTAGTGATTTTATGCGTGATGCTTTAATAAATAGCTCGATCAATCATTCTCTTTTTTTCCATCTGGAAAATAACAGACCATCTCTTTGGATGTGATGTGATGCCAATGTAAAATGTTTGCTCCCTTTTTCCCTTTTTTGCCCCCTTTTCCCCTCTATCTCCCTCTTCTTATCTGCATGCAGCAGCAATATATAATTTCCGGACTTTTTTTCTTCTTCTTTCACTGTAGTCATTTTCTTACAGTTGGTATCATTTTATGAGATAGATTCTCAGGCCTTTTTATACACCTTTCTCCAATTTTAGAAATATTCATAACATCATATATTTTAATTTTAAACACATACCTACTATCTTACAATTATTATTCCTATAACATATATTTTTCCATTAGTATTATTAACATTGTTATTATTGTTTTAATACCTATTGTCATTGATTTTGTATTATTATCAAAATATAGCTAATATGCAACATACCCCTCCAAATATCGCTAATTAATCATCATAAAATTTCTTTACACAATGTATAGTTTAGTTTTAATGTAGCAAACCCCACCAAATATCGAAAACCAACATAACACTGAATATTTAATTACATTATTTTGAACATAAACTTTGTCCCACCATGGCATTTAAGCTTCATTACCGTGAAATAATTCAATCAACAGGGGGGGAAGAGGGTCCCTTATTTTAGTGCTCGTTTGGTACTGGCTATTAGGGATAAAAAAAAATTATTTCTATATTTTATATACTATAATTAACTTATATTTTACATATTTTGCATACTATAATTAAAATTAAAAAAAATCGTTTAGATGAATATTTGTTTTAGATCTTAATTTAATTTAAAATGGATATTTTATTAAAAATATTTTTATTATTATTAAATAATTGATTTATAAGACATAAAATAGGGAAAAAAAAATTCCATCCTTATCACCTATGGCTAGGTAGATCGATCTAATAAAAGAAAAAAAAATCATATTTCAAAAAAAAAGAAAAAAAAACGGCACAAAATTTCCCCTCACTGGTTCGCCCCATTTTCCAGATCTTTGACCTGTCGAACACTTACCTTGTCCAGCAGCTTCAGCTCGTTTTCATCTTCTGGAAAGGGCGGCTCTTCTTCAATACTGATCAGGAATTCAAGTAGTAGCAAAGAGTTATTATACTTTCCTAGCTAACTCCGACCGTTTCAAGGTAGTGGATTTGGACCACTACTCCAATTATCTTTATAAGTCAAGATCGTGCCGAAACATTGCTTTGTTTGTATCAGACGTATATATGCGTACACTGAACTTCATAATGGTGCTACGACACCGATTCAGTGCCAACTTTTCAGAAACTTGGTGGTAAGCAATTTGATATTCTAGTAGGACCAATACCCATTCGTCAAAACTGGACAATCATTTTTCCCCATTCAAGATGGTGGAATGGAACCTTTTAATTTACACCGATTCTAGAGAGGTGTACACATTTTTATGGTAACCGTAACATTTATATAGTATTTTATATTTGTCTCATTGAACTTGGTATCAATAAACCTTTTTATTAGAACACTATTGTTGTAAGCTGACAATGAGAATTCATTATATTTTGGATTTATAATTTCAACAAAATACACTTATTTTAGGCATCACCGTCAATCTTATCTTAGGTCAATACGACAGAAATAAATAGCTAAATATAACTTAGAAGTATATGAAATACATGGTTGCGACGGCAGGCGTCCAAAAGGAGTCAACCTTTCAATCAATAATTTTAGTTGCCAGTAGAATTCAAGCTCTCACACTACGATTACTTAAATTACTATAATTATTTCATCTCAAGTGACCCATGCATCGTTTTAAACCTGAGATATGCGTTAGAGATGCTATGATTTAAATTGACACTTTGTGGGAGGGGGGGAACCACAAAGCCCTTTCTACTAAACAAAAAAAAAAGAAACATTCTTACATTTATTACCACTTAGAGGTAAGAATGAGGAGACTCGATATGTAAAATACCAACGATATAATGGGATGGTTATGTACCGGATAATGATGATGTCAGCCTTATTCATAGCTAGAAGGTATTAGTATAAAATAAGAGTAATCAATCATGTAGTTTATGAGAATAGTAAAGAAGATATCTGCCAAATAGTTTGGACTAGAATGAAGGCCTTACTAATACTTCATTTGGTTCCAAGAAAATATTAAGTAAAGAAAAAAAAAATAGATGGAAACTATTTTTCATCTGTTTTGTTGCTTTGTTGCTGAGAAAATTAGTTGGGAAAAAAAAATAAGAAGGAAAAAACTCAAGAAAGTTACACTCATGTTTTTTCCTTGTAAAACGTGACGAAAAAAAAGAGAGAACCGAGGAAAGTTTTTATTGATGAGCTCCTGGATTACTCGTTCCTTCACATCCCGCTTTTTGGTTGCCATTGAACTTCCTTCCGATCCCATCAAATTTGGAATATTGAATTTATAAAATATTTATGATTTTTTTTGAAAATTTATGGAAATTTTTAGGTATGAATACAATATTTTATTTTTTATTAAATATATAAAAGTATTTAAATAATAATAATAATAATAATAATAAAATTTTCTTAGAATTTTTGTTCTATAAACCAAACATCAAAAAAAAATTAGAAATTATATTTTCCATAAAATTTTTCTAACAACCAAATATGGAAAAAAAAAAATCTCTTATTTTCTTTCCTTCTCATTTTTCTTTTCTTCTTATTTTTTCCAAACCAAGCAAAGCCTAAAGGATGATTAATTACGGACTTTACCCCGAAGGCACTTTTTCAACTAATTGGGAGATTTTTCTTTCCACTTATATAAAAATCGAGTGCCCAGTTCTTAAGAAGATATTGCTTCACCGAATCGAAACGAGCCGATGATTGTCAGGAATGTAATGAAGTCATGGCAAATAACTGTAGTTTGGGATATATAGTTAAGTAACTAAGTTCCCGTATAAATGCAAGTACAGCTATAAAAAAAAAAAAAAAACAACAATCGGGTTTCCAAGATTAACTTTGATTAGAACGGATGGCTGAATGGAAAAATAAAACGCCAATTGGTGCTTTATAAAAAGCTCTATCCAAATAGAGGACGGAGACTTTGAAGTGATATTCTATATTTAAGTCCATTTAGGAATAGTAACAGATTGAGTAAAGATCAAATTATTTCTATCCATTATCGGAATCTAATAAAAAAACTAATATTTATATTAGTATCTATATCCAATGAATTTTTGTTTCTCCATCTTATTAGTGGTATGGGAGTAATAGGGGTGGAAAAATTTATCCTCTATTTTACATCTTTTATATTAAGTATTTAATAATAATAAATATATTTTAATGAAATACTTATTTTAGATTAAATTAAGATCTAAAATGGGTATTCATTAGAATAAAAATATTTAATTTTAAATAGATTATATAAGATATATAAAATATGGAGGTAATTTTTTCACCCCTATTACCCCCACACCAAACGAGCACTTATTGATATTTATTTACACAAAACTCATAGATTTAGAGTAAAAACCACCTGATGTTAGAATTAGATAATTGTTAGGGTTTAATTATATTTTTACTTTTAACTTAAGAACATATATTAAAAAGTTTTTTAAAAGAAGAAAAAATAAATAATTTTATATTGGATAAACAAATATGGATACATGTATAGATACATATATATGTATGGATTTGGGGATCCCTTATCCATATATGTATACAAACTTGGTGGACATACATACATACATATATATTTACTTCCTTCATATTCGTATCTATATATGTTTTAGCACCCATCTGATAAAACTCGTTGGATTTCGAATAAAATCTATCCGGTCGTCATCATGCATCCATTAGCCTTCTTCTATCCATATCCATATAGTACTACTATAGATTTACAATTGTTCCGAACAGGCATTAGTCCTCTTCTATTATATATTCTCATGAGGACGATTATGATTCTCAGTTTAAAATTAGATCAAGATATTTATATGGATCATCCGTTGAATATGATTCTCTGTTGAATACATATATTATTCTCCGTTGAATATGATTCTCTGTTGAATATTAGATTTACATATAGTACTATTGATTTACCATTGTTCCGAACAGACATTAGTCATCTTCTATTATTCTCATCATGATTTTCTGTTGAATATTAGATCAGGATATTTATATGGATCATCTCATTGTAAGGCAAGATAACGGAGGTGTATCATCTTAAACAATTTATTTTATCGTCGATCTCAGGCAATCGTCAAGACAATAATCTCTTGTTTTCCACAAAACTGCCACACGAATACGTTTACACATGGTTAATGCCGATTGTGACATGCATGTCAAGAAGACAAACTTAGTGATTGTTATTTCTATCTTTGTATGTCGACGACATTCGTTAACTTGGAGATGATCAACACCACCAAAATCTGACTATTTTCCTTTTTTTTTGTTGAAGTATATGAAAGAAGCCAAGTGTATGCTTGGTATGGAATTAATAGAATCCATTCATTATAATAATAAAATAAAAAACAACCACGTCCATGCGTTTGTAGGGAAACTTTCATCACATATCATTAATTGGAACAAATTTTAATGCACTATTCAATTCAAACCCAATCAATACTCCAGATGAAAAGGTTTTATCTTAACCCTTAACCAATGTCCAAAGAAAAAAAAATTATAAAAATGAAAGAATAAAATAATTGAAGTTAATTCCATACGTAAGTGTGGTGGAAAGTTTAATGTATGTTATAATGTGCCAATGAACCAGCATCTATTGTACGGTTGAGTGTATAAGTTACAACCAAATTAAGTAACTCGTGAGTCGTGACTTGTTCATTGGCAAACAAATAGGAGAATCTCAAGTTATCTTCGCGATAACCATGATCTTTTACTCTACCAAAGTGGAATCATAGGGTTGAATAGATACGTATATACATGTTTGGGAAGATGATCTTGACGCATTTAATTAAGGTTAGCTTCAAACTATATAGTGCTCATTTGGTTAGGGATTAATAGAGGTGCAAAAATTATCCCCATATTTTATATATTTTGTATAATTTAGTTAAAATTAAATATTTTTATTCTAATAAATACTCATTTTAGATCTTAATTTGATCTAAAATGGGTATTTTATTAAAATCATATTTATTATTATTAAATACTTAATATAATGGGTATTTTATTAAAATCATATTTATTATTATTAAATACTTAATATAAAAGATATAAAATAGGAGAAATTTTTTTCCTCCCTTATTACTTCCATACCAAATAAGTCCGTAATATTTTTCTTTCTAGAGGTAGAGGATGAGCTATTTCTCAATAAGAAATAAGATGCCTTATTTAGCGGAGCAAGTGATGTTCTCGGTAAGAAACACGACTCTTAAGGTTGATAAATAGTATTCAGTGTATAATAACTATGTTATTTTATAGATAGTATAATATTCCTCAATGTAAACTATCACTAATTAATTTATCCTTATAATAATTATGTAGGGAAGATAAATATTTATCAATAAACCATTAATTGTTTATTTGTAGATATCTATCTATCTTTCTACCTCTCTATCTATCTATATATATATATATATTGATAGGTAGAGATTGTATTAGATCAAGAACGATTTTAATTGCCGCATGGGTATCAAGATTTTCCACTTCCCCTACCTTCAAAGAAGGGTTCGGAAGGGGTACTAATCATATACCCGGGCATAATCCAACAATAAAATTTTAGCATAAGGTGTTATCAGACCACTCCGGAACCGATAAGAGATGTTCCTACGCAAAATAGTATCAATAACAGCCTACACCCACCCAAGCAAAGTTTGATCTCCTTAGAACAGAACATGCATTAGCTAATAGTCATATGACTATTATATCAAACATTTAAAATTGCTAGCAACCGCATGCACACCTTTAGGAAACTCCAGCAGAATCTTGAGTTGTAAGGTATATTATATGTATCCCTTTCTGCCTAGTTACAGATTTGACTTATTTGGACACTAATACTGACATTTTCTAAATCCATGCAATAAAGGCTTTATGCCAATTGAGCCACTGTTTTGCTAATGTATATGCCATGAGGTTGGATTCTCGACTTTCAAAAGCATTATGGAACTTTGGGTGGAGTAGCTTGCATCTGTTTATGAAATTAAGCTGAAAAGAAACATCCCATGGCCACTCTATTGGATTGTTGCTCCATTTGACAATACTTGTTGAGTTAGATTCTATTTCAATTTTGAGGTGCCTCGTCCATGCTTTGTCACACAATAGGTTACGTGCCATAAGTATTGCCAAGACTTCAGCTGTGTTTATTTCCATGAAGTTGATCGGAATGGAGAATATGTAATGACATCTGCGATGACACTCTCAACACAACCCTATCATTGCCTTCCCTACCCGAATTGGGTGCATTCCACTGTAACCACTTAATTTCGGCTATTGGAAGGTGCAAACGACAACAAACAACTAGGCAATCTTACCACCTCCTCTGTCGTGTAAGGAAACTGTGGGATCCAAGATTTTAGCGACCATCCAATCCTTAGCAAGATCAGACACAACAACTTTGGATTTCGACTCACCGTTCCTTCAAAGATTCTCGGGCTTCGCTCCTTCCATATTGACCATATGTTGTTAAGAGTATGGAGTAATATAAAACCTGAAACATTAAATAATTTGGATTAATTCTCTTTTACTAGCTATAAGCATATATATTTTGGATGAAATGAGCAACCGAGCATGCTTACTTTGACTCTGGACTTCAACTAATCATACTTATTTAGAAAAGAAAATTGATTTTGACTTCGGGCTTGCGTTAACATGACTAGTTGCAAATACATACCCAATGTGAAGACACGTCAACTGTTTGTCAATCATTTGGATCGATATGGTTGTCAAATACCAAACCATAAACTGTACTCGGAGGTGGAGTATTTGATTATCATGCGCCTCAATTAGATGGATACGTGTCTTTGGAGGTGGAAGTTGATGTTGTCATGGGGAAGAACTAATTTAGTCATGAGCACTTGAGCTTGTCAGCAGATATTGCAGTTGCAGGAGAGCATTGGCGTACTTATCGGACATGTGGCAAAACCTTGAGTTACTTTAAAAAGAAAAAAAAACACTATGCTTGATATATAAATAAAGCCTAAATCCCATAGTATATAGTTTTCATAATTTTTTTATTATGAAAACCAATTTTTATAAATAAAAAAAGGGGTGAGACAACTATCACAAAGTCTAATTAAGTCAAAACGACATTATAACTAAGTAACTAGTGATTTGAATCTATAAAGTTCGGACTTTATAAGACTATATAATTTTTACTTGTTAAGTGTAGTATTGTCACAGCATGCATAAATTTAATTCCGGGTTATCATTACTGCGGCAAAAAATAAATCCATACAATGTTTCCTTTCATCGCTTTCAAAATTTTGATAGCAAGACCTTTTTTTTCAGGTTAATTACAATATTCGGAAGCCCTTTGTTTAGATATTAGGAATTAGGGATGTCACTTGGGATCTTAATCATAAATTTTATTATTGAGCTTGGGATCTTAATCGTACGTTTGATTATTGAGCTCACGATCAATCAAATAACATGCCGAGATCGACTGATCTACAGAGCGAAATTTGGTCAACATCCTTTTTTGCCATAATAGGGACTATTAGGGAATTCAGAAATAAGGCTATTTTTGAAAATATCCAGATCTGCAGGAATTGGATGGCGCTACTCATTAAACAAAGAATTGGCTTCTGGATCAAGCATAGAAGAGACAATTTTTCTTATAGAATTGATGAGGTGGTCCATAACGTACAAGCTTTTCTGTGAGGTGATCATGTGTTCAGGGTGTTTTTTATTATTACTATTCGTGTTTCTTAGTTTTATTTGACTGTAATCGTTCGATCCGGCTCGCTCATGATGTAGTTTTACTGGATGTAATCCTCAAATTATCAAAAAAAAAAATAACATGCTTCAGATTACATACAAGTTAGCAGTCTATTTTATAAACTTTATTATGAGATCTCGTCAGACTATTGCTAGAAATTAGCATGTTACCCATGTTATGCACATAATACAATCCATAAAATTCACATATGAGAGCGTGTGAGAAAGTTGAGCTAAACATCGTCTTGGAGGTTTTTTTTTAGATAAATTTCTATCTTATATATAATATTATAAAATAAGCAATCTTTTATCGCCTTTAATATCTTCCGAATCCATTTTCTCAATCTCTCAGGTCATCTTTTTTTTTTTTGGAAAAGCCCCCGTAACTCTCGCAACGTCACTTATAATATGCAAACTTGTTTACCTCCTCAGCCATGTTTTACCTTTTGGTCTTGATTTAATTATTACTTGTAATCGTCAAATTCTGGCAAACATCGATCAATAAAAGTATAAAGTTTATAAACACACTAAAAGCTAAATATACCTTCATTTTATTTGAAAACTGTAATAAAAAAAACGAAACTTTAGCATATTTAACAACAACAAAAAAAGATTTTTGTGAGTTAGATATTTTTTCTACAAACTTGTTGAAGTGGCTTTTATAATAAGATGAACAACTTTTTAGCTTTTAAATTTAATCTTTCAATCATTTCTTAAATTTGTATTTTTTAATTTTTGTATAAAAAATTAGTTAATGATTAATTAATCATGCGAAATACTGTGTTGTACGAGTAGGAAAATGAAAACCGAAAAAAAAAATTTAAATAACAAAATATATTTTTGTAAAGATTTGGGATCACCGAAATGGGACAATTTTCGTACATAGTATAATAACATGGAATGTGCTCAAATTTTGGTGGCTTAATACTTTACAGATGATAGGAGTTTAATAATTTCCGAGGATAATTTATTTAATATTTCAAGTTTCATAATGTATGGTCATTTCAAAATAAAGAACGCTCGTTGCGGAAACGTATTGACGATTGAAGGCGGAGCTTGAAAGCTACGAGCCTGCGAGTAGTGCGTGGAAGCGAAAACAATGAAGCCTACGGCGGGAAAAAGGAGAGAAAAAATACAGAAATTCAGAGATCCAAGTAACGCTCCTGAACAATAAAGCAACCCCCCTCTCTCTCACACACAAATATTATTTGTTGTGACCTGTGGGTACTTTATATCTATAAACAATGCCTCAAGAGATAAAAGCCAACAACAGAACTCGGTGAAAAATCATTTGCTCATCGCTCCTCCATCTCCCACACACTAATTGTGGGTAATTTGTCCTAATCGCCGAAAGAAGAAAGAAAACAGAGGAAAGAAAGATGTCATCGAAATAAGTAGTGGAGTGCAGTAGAGAGAGAATTTCATTAAAGTCCCGCCCATCATTTAACAGGTTTTGCCCCTCCAGTTGGCTACAACTCTCTGATCCTATCTTCATGACAACCTCCTCCTCCTCGTTAACTTCTCTCATAAACCTTCATCCCTGATTCAACACTTTTGAAGCCAGTCGGAATGGATTAGTCCAGCCATTAATGGGTTTGTTCCGATTTCTTGCTGTTACTTTCAGTTGCCTATGCTCAATTCTGATGTCTGCTGGGTTGCTCGAAATCAAACATCAACGGGGCTGTTTTGGGGTAGTGATTCGGGTTTTTTCATAGCTGGGTTTGATTCTATTGTCTTCTTCTTGTTGTTAATGTTTAATCTCGATATCCGAGTGTTTAATATCTCAGAGTGCATTGTTGGACTTGGATGCGAAAGAAGCAGCCGTGATTCTGTGATCCGATTCCTTTCCTGGCATTTGG
This sequence comes from Tamarix austromongolica, assembly GCA_039764185.1. Classification (NCBI taxonomy): domain Eukaryota; kingdom Viridiplantae; phylum Streptophyta; class Magnoliopsida; order Caryophyllales; family Tamaricaceae; genus Tamarix; species Tamarix austromongolica. The sequence goes on along the minus strand of CM077811.1, from coordinate 37,343,631 downwards.
GCAAGCGTTTCATTTTATTATTTCTTTTTATATTTTTGAGCTTCTATATTTGGGTTTTTCTCACTAATGCCCAAATGACATTTGTTAGCATTAAAAAAATTTGCACTTAAGGTTTCCAAATAAAACTGCGTATGTTTAATCTATTAATCCCCTAATGGCAGCATGTGAAAAAGTGAGCTACTAGTAGTGTATCTTAATTAGTAAATATCCGCTCGTTGAGCAAAGACTTCATATTTTAATTCTTCGTTTTCTTTTTCCTTCCCCCTGTATTATTTTTTCGTCCAGTAAATAGTGAATTTATCTTTATTTGGGATGATAAAGGCCTAAATGGTAGAGTCATCTAGTCACCTGAGATTACGGTTGGTGATTCTTGTTCTTATGTTGCGATTAGGATAGAGCACTTGCAGGAGAATGAAGTTACATGCCTTAAAAGCATGTATTCCTTGATTCTTATTCTTTACTGTTATTATACTTTTTGTCTTTAAATTTCTACATCCTTGAAGTAAATGAATACCACAAATATCTAACAGGCCTAACCCATGGAGAAAAAAACGAAAAGGGAAAAAGAAAAAGACATTATCAGGGTAGGGATGCTTGTTCTCTAGTGCTATCTATCCTGTAAATATTCATTACGCCCCCTCATGCCTGCCTCAAATTTCTGCATCTTTGATGTCATCCATCCTAATCAACCATGCTTGTCCCATAGTGGTGGCATCTGTGCTGTGACATTCACCACCCGTGGTTGCTATTGCTTCAATGAATCCGACTCAAATTTGGCACTTAAAGCCTCTTTGCCTTTCAGATGAAAGAATAAATCCAAAGTACGTGAGGATTTTTGTTTTGGGAGGAGACTTTAACGGGAGGAAAATGGCTCATGCTTGGTTACAGGCTCTCTGATTGTTTGAAAGATCATGTTGCCTCTACTTGTAAAATTTTGGAAGTTTGCAGGATCCTTGGGTTGGTTGGACAGGACAAGATTAAGAAGAGATCTGTGTCGATCTTAACTTCTTTTTTTCTTTTTTTTTCCCCTTTTTACCAGCAATCTGGAGCTCCCCCTGACTCTTTCCGGACCCAAGCCCCAAAATTGTTGGCCTTATCTTTTTATGAGCATGAGCCGCTCCTCTTCTTTGATTCAAGGGGAAAAGGTAGATATGTTAAGATACTTAGAGCTTTGTCTCAAGGTTATATGAATTGGTCATAATTTCTGAACGGCACGATTCATTTTGTATCACTTTTTCTAAAAGATGTTTGCTAGTTGGCATGTTTTTGGTTGTAAATAGCTTGGTCAGTTCCTCAAAACTTTCCAACTATTGTGTGCACGGTAACAATTATTGATGAGTGATGAAGACTTGTTTCCTTTCTTTTGAATATGCAGATTAGAGGGGAGCCTATAGGGAAAATCTATTTGTGTATTTCCCTATAGTGTTAATATATGTAAAGACAAAGGAGTTTTCTGATTGAAGGTGAGATGGAGAGTGGTAGCGTCAAGGTGAAGTATGCTGGCCTTGAGGACTCTTCTTGGTTTGGCCAATTTCGTTATGGCTCCAACCCATGGATGGCTAGATATGTTTATGGCCTCATATTCCTCATAACAAATCTTCTAGCATGGGCAGTTCGTGATTATGGCCGAAGTGCATTAACTGAGATGGGGAGTAAGTATTCTAAAATCTTATTTTTCTTAGAGTTATGGTGATCCTAGGATGTTGCTTCTGAAACTGCTTATACGAATTACATCCAGAATGCATATTATGCTTTACTAGTATCATTTACACACTAATCGTTTTGATGATCTGTTCTATCATGCCATGTGGTCCTCTTCCTTGCTTGTATGGATGTAGTAAGTTAACTGCCTGCTGCTATCCCCTAGACCAGCTTTTGCTCTGTATGTGCGTGGGATAGGGCTTGAAGTGAAAGACTTGTCATCCTGATTCATAAATATAATTTTAATGCAGGATTATCAGGATGTGATGGTGGGCCAAATTGTTTAGGAACTGATGGAGTGCTGCGCGTGAGCTTAGGATGTTTTGTATCCTTTTATATACTTTCTAGTAAATTAACTTCTGGAGATAAAAACTTCCTATGTTTTTTTACATCTCAATTTCAGAAGCACTGTAATTTGTAAGCTCCAAACTTGACAAAAGCGTTGGTTGAAGAATCATAGAGATTCGGTATAACTGCAACTTGATTTGGGTGGATCTGTATTATTGACTGAAAAAAAAACAGTGATCTGTTGGGAATGGAATTTCAATGAAAATTTGGGAGATGATGGTGGATTTTAGTCAAAACGCATAAGGTGCTGATTTTAGATGCTAATTGGAGTGTACTTTTTCCCATGCTTGAACAATGACTAATACTAATATTGTGCGAAAAACCCTCCGGATTCATGGAGGAATCTGGCTATGCTGCATGGCTTTGTATCTACCTAGTATTTTTCCATTTCTTATAGTAGAATCTGCAAACCACCAGCCTTCCTTGTCTCTTCCTTTTTCCCTCTTTTATTGGTTAACACATCATGAACAAGTCTAATTTTCCTGATCTTCATCAATTTTCTAAAGAATGTGGTCCTTAACAAACATCAGATGTTCTTCTTTGTTATGTTCTTGTCTACTGTGGGCACCTCGAAGTTCCATGATCAAAGAGACTCATGGCATTCTGGATGGTGGACTGCAAAAGCTCTTCTCTTTGTCGTATTGATGATCTTGCCTTTCCTACTGCCAAGCACCATCATTCTCCTTTATGGTTAGTTTTTCTGTCCAGATGACCTTTCACGTTTATAGCCGTTTATGCACATATGTTAGTTCAGAATATTAAGAAGAATTAACAATTTCATTCTTTTGGCAGGGGAGGTTGCACATTTTGGTGCAGGGTATGAATGCTCTTCACCCTATGCTGTGTTTTCTGAAGTCTGAGCTTAGAATATTTTCATACATTTTTCTATTCTTGTACTCAACTTGGAATAATCTCTTGCAGGGTCTTTCTCTTAATTCAGATGATAAGCATAATTAGTTTCATTACATGGATGAATGATTGTTGCCTGTCAGAGAAAAATGCTGAAAGATGGTAAGACTTTCTGGCCTGAGGTATTTTTTTCTGTACCAAATATAAGTAAGCAATAACCATGCAGTTTACCCGGTAGAAAAACTGTAGATGACATGCATGCACCTGCACAACATGGCTAAAACGAATTTAAAGAGATCAGTAAATAACTTTAATGCTTGCAAGCATGCTTTCACTCAATTATCCTTCACTACGAGCAGCAATCTAATGTTCTTCCTTTTTCGTTGCTTTTTTATTCAGTCATATTCACGTGATGTTTATTGCCACCGCTTCATACGTCTCATGCTTGACCGGAGTTATCTTGATGTACATTTGGTATGTACCAGAGCCATCATGTCTCCTGAACATATTTTATATCACCTTGACACTTGTACTACTCCAACTGATGACTAGCGTCTCTCTTCACCCCAAAGTAAGTACACTAACACTAATCTTGACTCACTCTCTTGCTGCATACTCACACATCTTTGTAGCTTTGTATCAAGTGGCTGAAATTTCATCTGTAACAGGTTAATGCTGGTTTCTTAGCTCCTGGGCTGATGGGACTTTACATTGTATTTATCTGCTGGTGTGCCATCAGAAGGCATGGAATTATTTCCATTTCTTTCATTCCCATTTGGATTTTGGAGTACCAAAAGTTTCTGTTTCATGTTTTTATTTAGCTCACCGCTAAAACTAAATGATCTACATTTTTTCCACAGTGAGCCACCTGGTACAAGCTGCAACAGAAAGGCAGAAGCATCACATAAAACCGACTGGCTTACAATCATTGTAATATTCTTTTCTTCTGTATTTCTTGTATGGTCCTTAATGCTCGGGGTAATGAGGCAATGACAGGATATTTTGTTCTGTTGCAGAGCTTTGTTATAGCGCTGCTGTCGATGGTTATTGCAACATTTTCAACTGGTATTGATTCTCAATGCTTTCAGGTCTGCACTTATACTACGTTTTTCCTTTTTCCCTTTTTTTTTCTGGTTAGCAGAACTTTTAAGCAATATTATGCAGTAACTGACACACAGATGTGCAGTTCAGGAAGGATAAAATAAAAGCTGAAGATGATGTTCCGTATAGTTATGGATTCTTCCATTTTGTTTTTTCCACGGGAGCTATGTACTTTGCAATGTTGCTTATTGGATGGAATACTCATCATTCAATGCAAAAGTAAGTTATAAGGAGGGGGTGGATGGGTGGATGGATGCTAAAGATTGTGCCCTCAAATGTATAATTAAGTGGTATATACTTGCAGGTGGACTATTGATGTAGGGTGGACGAGCACTTGGGTCAGAGTGGTGAATGAATGGCTGGCTGCATTTGTATACAGTGAGTGCCCAAAGTTCACAATTCAGTACTTTCCTACTCGTTTCTTGAAGGTAAATTGCTTTTTGTACTGAAATTGTGAGTCTTGTTATCTTGTAGTATGGATGGTGGTGGCTCCAGCTGTGATGAAATGTAGGGAAAGTGGTGAATTTCCATGGGGCAGCCGATGATATTGGTTGTCAGAGAAGACTGCCGTTTGATTGCCAGGGGGAGGACTGGAGTTTACTAGAACAGAAAATTCTGTCCAATTGCTTTTAACATATATGACACTAGGCTCCTGAGAAATTACACAAAAGCCACATATTCATATGTAAATATGACAAATTGAAGATGGAATCGTTGTTTAAGGCAATCTTCATCACTCGCAGCCCTTCCCCAGACCTGACTCGGTCCCATCCTCAAACATGTTTCATAGATGCAGAGTATTTTATATGAGCAGCACAGATCATTTTTGTCATTCATCTGTATCAAGCTTGCGTCCAAGCTGTGTCAAAATTCAAACAAAACGTCTCGTTCCACAAAATAGAGCAGATTACAACTACGTTGATAGATGCCCCCAATTGGTTGTCGTTTCTCATTTTATAGTCGTTTTTGGAAACTGAAATTCCATTGAAAATACTAATGCCGTTTTCTAATTAATACTACTACTGCATTGTTGCTGCTGCTATTGCTGCTATTATTTTGAAAAGGGGAAAGTTGACCAAACAATAACATATATTTTTTTTTGTGCATGTAAATGAATATTCTAGAAAATCATACTCTTTTCCGTCTCTCTCCGAACAAAGGGTTTGTTCATCTCCATAATCAATTTTAACATTTTATTGTCAATCCATCAATTTTATTATATAGTCCTCATGATTTATTTACCATCCTTTTCTCTTCACATTCCTATTGAATTCCATATTGATATACTTATGGCTAAAAAAATTTATAATGAATAATAGTGATTAAACATAACAACAATAATGGTAAAATATAAAGGTAACGATCCTAAAATATAATAAGTTAGTTTTTTCCAAAAAAACATGAAGTCAATAATGGTGAAACATGGTTGCAATAGTGATTAAACATAAAGTATATTATGGTAAAACATCAAGCAGATCATGATTAGGTCCCTAATACATAACAAAAACGGCTAGTGAAATATAAATATTAATCATGGTGAAACAATAAGTGATATCAACTAGACCGTGATAAAATATAAAGCATACCGTGGTGAAATACCATACATATCATCGTGAAACACCAAATATATTGCAGTAAAATATGAAAATGGAGAGGAGTAAAGCTACATAATATTAGACTATGATGAAGCATCAAGTATACCATGGTGAAATATGGAACATATCGTAATGAAACACGAAACATACTATGATAAAATATGAAGCATATCGTGGTAAACTATAACAATAGAGAACTCGTGATTATATAATGTTGGACCATGGTGAAACGTCAAATATATTATGGTAAAATATGAAGTATATTGTGGAAAAATACTAAGCACACCATAGTGAAATGTGAAGCATTTTGTGACGAAACATTGGTAAAATATAATATTAACTATGGTGAAATATGAAGATAATTATAATAAAACATAATAGAAACCATGATGATGGTGAATAATGAAAACAATTATGGTGAAGCATAACAAGTTAGTTTTACTAGAAAAATTACAATTAACATCGGTGAAATACGTAAGCAACTTTGATGGAACATGAATGCAACCTTGGTGAAATATAAACACAATGATGGTAAAACATAAGTATAACAATAGTAAAATTAATTCTACTATTAAATATCTTAACAAAAGTGGTGAAACATAACTACAACTATGGTGAGATATGAAACATATTGTGATAAAATACGAAGTATACTATAATGAAACATAAATCACATCGTGGTGAAAAATTAGTCAAATATAATCATATTTCACATAATTATTATTTTAAGGCAGAAGTAAATCAATATTGGTCCCTATGTGTAGAGAAAATTCTTAAGAATATGATGATATAATTTTTTTATATTTTTTTAATGAACCTAATTAAAAATAATTTAAGTTAAATAAAAATTTGTAAAAACTACAAACAATACCAAAGGAATTATGTATATGGTTATATGGTATACTAATTGATTCTAGGTTTATGAGCCTACAATTTCAATGGCCTCTTAAAAACTAATTTACACCTTAGCCTAGTTGTCTTCTCTTATGAGCCTACTAACTCAACAACCTCTCTAAAAAATGCTAGACACACATAACATCCAAATAATGAGTTTTGAAAGGAGTGATGTAGTGATTACAAAGAATCTCACGATTATAAGATATGAAAGTGTAAAAACAATTTATGTGTGCATTACAAGTAGAAGATTTAGCTATTACAATGAGAGAACTAATTTTAGCCAAGTTGAGTGAGCAAGAATATTTTTGAGAAATTCTCAACGAATTCATATTTGACAATGTATAGGTGAGAATAATTTGCAAGAAAGAGTAAGAATTGATTGCACAATTAATTGGGTCTCAAAGTTGTTTTTAATTATGTCAAATAAGTGCCATATATACCACGAGCTAACAAACTAGTTATTAGCCTAACATAGCGTGTTACCATTCGCGAATAATGAACATAAAATCAACATTTAATGTTAATCAATCAATTGGTTCAAGGTATCAATCGATTGGTTGGTATGACTAACTAAAATGTTATGTTTAGAATTGATAGACAAATGTTACTACTATAATAATCAGCCAATTGGTTTAGGCTACACTTTTTATCCTTGAACATACCGAAACCCATCAAATAGTTGAGCAAACTAATGGCTTAGTTAGGAAACCAATCAATTAGTTTGGGACAACAAGTTAATGTGTTTAAGTAGGAGCAATTTTTTTTTTGGAACAATTCAACTCATGGCTTAGCTAGTCAAACTTGTTGATTGATTTTGGAGATTAGTCGATCAGTTTTGAAAAACTAGTCAATATGTTCAAGTTTACATAAAACTTAGTTTGCATAAGCTTTAACAATAAGTTTGGTTGAGTAAATCAGTTGATCGGTTTAGAAAATCATTCGATAGGTTTATTTGAAAAAAATAAATGTGTTAAAGTTGAACCTAAACAAGCTTTTCAGAACAAAAGTCCCTAGTTGCAAGGGTTTTTAAAACTTTAAGGTTATACAAATAAGTTGACTAGTTCTTATTAGATCTAAAGTTTTACAAACCACTTTGAAAATAATTTTAAATGTTAATCAACTAAGAATTTACATCAAATAAATTCTAAGAGATAAAAATAATAGTGAATTTGCTTAACTTAATCTTACAAGATTATAATATAAGACTCGAAAAATAAATATTACGATCTTAAGTCTTTAGGCATATTGATATCATCTTTTTTCTTTTGTGTTTATAACTTGATTGTTTTTTTTTTTTAAATTCTGTACATTAGAGAATAGTTAAATAAGTACATTTTAAAACTTAATTGTTATTTTTAACTATGTACATTAGTTTGAGTAAGAACGATTTGTCATCTATCTAATTGTTGTGGACAAACATGTTAAACTATTAAGCATATTTATTATCATCAAAATAAGATTGAATTATTAATTGACACAAAATGTCAATAATTTCTTCAACGGTTATCAAGTTTGATTCGGTAGTGATACTGATCGGTCTAAGATCTTTCATCAATCGGAGATGTGTGGTCTTGGGGATGGAGAACGGTATGAGCCTTTGTTACGATGCTTGTTTCGCTTTGCCTAACTCTGGAGATGTCACATCTTCTCTGTCAATATCAGGTAATGGAAGCAAATTTCTAGAACCCATGAAAATTGCTTGTGGGCTACGCACTAGCCGACAGTGATTTTATGCTTTGGTCTTACTCTTGGGGTAGGGGATCGAGCGATGGTGGTGTTTTTTTCTTTTTTCTTTTTCGGGTCAGAAAGTCAATTGTCACATAGCCAGGTTTTGTGGGCGCCAATGGTCAAAGGATCTCAATGGTGTTTCACCATATGTTGATGCTCAAGTAGGGACTTCAATGGAGCTGGTTAAATTAGATCCAAACTTAGATATATTTTATATCTATTAAACTTTAAACGTTTAAATTTATATCTAGACCTACCGATTTTAATTGATAAATGGGCCCGAAACAAATCAAACTATTTTTGAAAGAAAAAAATAAATAAATTTTGTGGATACGCATATATGTTTATATTATATAAAGCTTAATATATATTTTTTATTTTAAAAAAATTTCTAAATGAAAAGATAAATATTTTAAAATAGTTCTTTTAACTTTTTTAATGATATTTTAATACTTTTGGAATAAAATATATATATATATATATATATATATATATATATATATATATATATATATATATATATATATATATATATATATTACTTATACAGTAAATATACATAAATAAAATTAAAAAAATAATGATCTTAAATAAAATCACAAGGATGATAAAAGGTACATCATAAAATTAATATGTACGTATATACGTGGGTTGAGTTGGATTGGATCTGAGACTACTGTGCATAGACATTTAAATATATATAAATCTAGACTCAATCAAAACAAATTAGATACGAAAATTATAAACTCGGAGACATTAAATAAGATGAGTCTCAATCGAGTCATAACCCGATTACCATCCATACGACGTAGTCGAGTAGAATGAAGAGGAGAGGTCAAGGACATCACAGAGATGGAGAAGAAGTTTATGTAATATTAATTTTCTGCTATGCCTAAAATCTCCATTAAGGATTACCATTAAACTATGAGTAGGAGATGGGTTATGATTGCTGGTTGGTTTGTCACATGACAATAGTACTGTATAAGGATTGTGGAAGGAAAAGGGTGGCTACAGAGACCACCATGTTTTTAGATAGATCTTGCTTTTATATGGCATTGGCAATTAACATATTTACCCAATCATCACCTCTCCTTACACACCAAATTTACTAACTATACACCCATATATCCCTAATATTTTTACCAATTTTAAATTTACCCATCTCATTTCATCACCCCTCAATTTTTTCTAACACATTTTCTCTCTTCTCTCTCTTCTCCTTTATACCAACTTCTCTCAAATCCTTCTCAATTTTCAATCAATTGAGCAAATCTGATTGTAATCAACAATTCAACACATTCCACATAAAAAAGTATATACGATTTCTAAATTTCTTGTCAATTTTTATCATTTTCAAAAATGTTGAAATGCATAGTTTAATTATGGAATTTATTAAATTTGGTGTCATTTTAACTGAAATTAAGAGTTGTATACATATATAGAACATATATTAGCGATCAGATTGTATTTATTTTAGCAAAATCATAGCTTCAAACAATGAAAATGGTGGTCAGAGTCAAAATAGTGGTTGACGGGTAATTCACCTGTCAGCCACGACTTGCAACGGGTAACTCACCTGTCAAAGACATAATCTACCAAGTAACTCACCTGTCAGGAGCAACGAATGGCGGGTGATTCACCTTCCACCCATAATTTGCAGCGGGTATTTCACCCGTCAACCACAACCACTGGCGGGCGATTCACCTGTGAAGCGTTGGTCCAAATGGGTATAATACCCGTTGGAAGCCCTTTAACCCAAAACCTAAAACCCTGACCCCTAACCTTAAACCCTAAACCCTAACCATTTAACCATAAACCCTAAACCCTAAACACTAACCCTTTAACCATAAACCCTAAATGTAATACCCCATTTTTAAATAGTTCTAATTATGTGTACTTAATTACATAAATTATTGTAGAACATTTTATAGCCTCAAGATTATTTTGGGTGATTCGGTAGTAATTGCGAATTTTGCGGCTAGGAGTACTTTGCTAATAAAATACTATTTATATATGTGAACTTTTAAGTTAAAACTTGTAAAATATTCTTATAAAATTTTATTTAGGTCCTAAATGTGTTTAAATGTAAATCTAAAAATTTTGGTTTAATTTTATTTGTGTTTGTTATCCCTTTTGAATTTTATAGGTATGCTAGCTAAATATCATATCATATGTGTGTTAAAAATTATGAAAAATTATATTTAAATTTAAATGATTAAATAAGATGATCTGGAAAGTTTTGTGACTTTAGGAATAGTTTTGGTATTTATGTAAGTAATTACCTTATAAGCTTGTTAATTAACCATCATTTTAATATTTTATATATCAAACCTTATTTTAAATTCATAAAATTTTACATGTGAGTTTAAAATATTATTTTAAGTTCTTTCATAAATTTTATTATTTTTATAAGCTTTTTTGCTATTTTTATGAATTTTATCATCTTTATTAATCTTTCCACCACCAAAAATAATATATAAATCCAAAAATTATTGTTCATGCACGAAATTACTTCCCTACACTTGCATGATCAGATTTTATATCAAGTTGACCATTGTCTTATTCATTCAACCAAATTTTGAGCTAAAGTTACTTTCATACACTTTCTGCCTATGCTAGTTGTGTCACTTTGGCTCTTCTTGCACTTAGCCTTCTTCACTTGCATTCCCCATACTTGAAGCTGACTTTGGACCTGCACACCATCACCTCCCCCATAACTTGGTTGATTGATTGATTTCATAACTTTATTAAACCTAAATACACTCCACCACCTTACACACTCAACCACCTCATCCTTTATCATTCAAGTGTTGAACAAGCTACCTCTGTAACACCCCCAAAATTCACTACTAAAAAATTTTGTTTAATTAAAATAAAATTAGTAGAAGCAAAATAATAAACCGTGAATTCTGGGGATATTACCGCCACACTGAGTACTAGGCTGGTTTACTCCTACCGTTCCAATACCAAGTGTTAAGGCTAAAAGAGTATAACACAATTTACGAGAAATTCAAACACAATTAAATTAGAGTAGCATAAGTAAACATATAATAAGAATATAATCCACCAAAAGTGGTTACAAGAAAATGAAGGCCACATCAAAACTAAGGTTTAAAAAGGGAAGGAATACAACCCTAGGACTTTCCGGATAGTTCCTTACACTCTTTCCTGAGGGTCCACTTGAATAGCGCCTAAAAATGACCTGCAAAGGACACTGCCCATTGAATAGACAGGGGCCCCATGAATGGAACCCTTTAGTACTACGGTACTGAGTAACCCTTTAAAACACACTTAAAAGTAGGCAAGCAATGTAACACATGATATACTACTATATCCATACATAACGGCAGGTATAAACATAACATTCAGATCCATACATTCACATATTCAACAAGTCAATCAGATATTAATGGTGTATACGTAACATTCTCTTTTGTACATTCGCATACTTAACAAGTCAACCAAATATTAACAGGCCATAATGAATCATCAATATTTTTAGGGCTTTAAGGCCATTAGTCCATCATTAATCAATCATTTCAGATTATAAATATCCATGTGAGTGCGGGAACCCCACTATTATAGCCACTGGACCAGAAATACATACAGGGTAGAACGCTCCTGACCACTATTATTTGCCAGTGGACCGGTCTCCAGGGCAGAACGCTCCTGGCCACTATTATTCGCCGGTGGACCGATCTGGCCCTGACTCACAAGGTGTTCCACTATAAGTGATTAGTATCTTCCCCATGTCTTATCGTTATTACGTTTGGTTTGCTGAACACGAAATCCCCCACTATTATAGCTGGTGGACCAGAAATACATACAGGGCAGAACGCTCCTGACCACTATTATTTGCCGGTAGACCGATCTCCAGGGCACCCCAGCTCCTGGCCACTATTATTCGCCGGTGGACCGGTCTGGGTTCGGCTCAACATCTTCCTCTTTAAGTGATTAGTGTCTTATTCGTATCTTATTCGTATCTTATTTGAAAGTATTTCACCCTAGACATGCATGGCTAACTATATCCACACTTATCCTCCCGAGAGGGCATGTCCCATATCTTGAGATTTCTGCACCTTCTAACTCGCCCCGACATCCTTCCCTTAATCCACTTTCTCACACCAGGAGCCCGAGTCCTAAGTGTGTGGGTCAAGTCCAATCACCGCCTTACCCTAGGGTTTCTCCAAAAACCCTAATCTGGGCATGTGTAGCCCATCCTTCTTTGCCTTACACATCCCAAACTATTTCAACACTCCACGCGTCACGACCTTTATATTCAACTCTCTCTTCATACCCCACTCATTCTCCTTTATTTTTTATTATTTTCTTTTTCTTTTTCCAACTTCTCAAATTATGGTTTCCTCCCAAACCTAGCTTGGTCTCCTACGCACCCTTATACTGTCTCACGTACTATTTTTCGCTCGAAGCCCCTAGACACCCAAATGACACTTCTATTACCTTCTTCACGCCTCGATGCAACTTTCCATACATAAAGTTTACCCCCATGCGGACTCTAACCATCCCATGCAAACCCTCGATTCTCCCACTCTTTCATTTTATTTAAGTCCCCTTTTACTCATCCACTCATGGATCATGGATTATTTAGGTCATCCTTACCTACGTTAGCCAACTTACTTCCCCTTGGTTATCTTCCTCTCCCATTTCTCTTTTTCATGCCTCCATCCCACATCACCACATTAATTATCCTAGCATACATGTCCTAAAGGGCCACATCACATCACATCATAACTTACAGCATCTCCATATTAGCACATACCAAAAGAGGACACGTGAACATACCTCTGTTCCAAGCCGCGCCACTCATGAAACAGTTAAAATAATAGCATACAAAACACGACATATAATTATATAGGACATCCAAGGCATGTAGGACACATAGCACACATTCGACCTTAGCTACACCCTTACTCGGTTTAGGTTACTGAGCTATCTCCCACACTTGTTAGGTCACTAATCATCCTTCGTAATTATTACACTTAATATATTTCCCATTTAGTTGGTTAGATTACCAATTTGTCCATTTCCTTTTTTATAATTAACAAATTGCCCTTTAGTTGGTCAAATTATCAAATTACCCCTGTTCATTATCCTAATTACCAAATTACCCCTTTAGTTGGTTAAATTACCAAATTGCCTCCCAAATTTATCATATTTATCATTTTACCCTTCTCTATTATTAAATTATCATTTTACCCTTATCTTTTATTAAATTATCATTTTACCCTTCTCAATTATTATAATTACCAAGTTACTCCTTTCCAATTTTCACTTTTACCCCTTTTATCCACAAAATTACCATTTTGCCCTTTTACTTTTAAATTAACCATTTTACCCCTTAACTTCCAAAATTTACCATAACACCCATTCCATTCACAAACTTACCATTTTGCCCCTTTAATTACGAAATTACAATTTTTCCCTTTAATTATGAAATTACCATTTCGCACTTTAATTATAAAATTACCATTTTGCTCCTTTAATTACAAAATTACCATTTACCCTTTATTATAAAATTACCATTTTACCCTTGAATTATAACATTACAATTTTATCCTTTAATTCCAAAATTACCCTTTTACCCTTTAATTACAAAATTACCATTTACCCTTTAATTATGAAATTACCATTTTACCCTTTAATTCCAAAATTACCCTTTTACCCTTTAATTACAAAATTACCATTTTGCCCTTGCCTCTAAAATTACCATAATACCCTTTTTAATCAAAAATTACCATTTTGCCCCTTAGTACACCACTTATATCCAATTATCATTACTACATAAAATAGTAATATTAATACCTCATCCACAACTCTTATATTTAATATAATACTTATTAGCACCCATATATATATACTAGGCCATATTCTTGTACAAGATACATTACTAAAATATCCCTAAAGCTCACAAAATATTAATCATACATTAAAGATTACAATAGCATAATACAACATGGATAATACTTAACATTTTCATTAACAACCAAACTCTTACCTTAAACAATATTTCCATACATAACATATAACCTAATATGCTTCCTTTCATCCAACATCACAAGAAACTACGCATATAATATTAAACAACATATATTAAGCATAACAACATATTAAAAATCCTAATGTGCTAACACACGTTAATCCATGAATTTAAGTGGGATTTAACGGCTACCTTGATTCCCCCAAAAATGAACCTTACCGGTATTCTGGTTAAAGGTTCAAGCTTTAATTATCAAAACCAATACCTAAAAATAATATCAAGATTGATTATATTAGAAATAAGAGAAAACCAAGTGCAAGACTTTATAACACTTAATTAATCAAATAATTAACTTAAAATATTATTATACCTTAAAATCATTAAAAAATTAAATCAAGAAAATGAAGCAGCTCATCCTGCTCATGGAGCATGAGCTACATGCAAAGAAATGAGGAGGAGGGGCTCGAAGGTGGGTGAAAAGAGGAAAATGGACATTTTTGGGTTAGGGTTTTTAGGCTAAGAAAAAGGGCATGCGATGGAGGGTTTAAGGCAAGGGAAGGATGCAGAGGTGGAGATGGGGTGTAGGTGGTGGTCGGGGATGGGTTGACGGCAGCTAAGGGCGGCGACAGCGAGGCTGCGAAGTGGTGCTACCGAGGAGAGTCGAGATGGGGGGCTGAGAAGGAAGGAAAAGGGGGGAAACGAAGGCCTATGGATGGTGGTTTAGGCCAAAGGAGGTTTGGGGGTGGTAGAGGGGCTTGCAAGGATTATTGTGGTGGCTTAGGTGGCAGCATATGCGGCGAAAAGAGGGCGGTGCAGGGTGGCTGCCGAGAAGGGAGAAGAAGAAGAGAAAAAGAAGAGGGGAGGAGGGAGGAGGCTACGGGGTGGCTCGATGGGTGTTGTGATCATTTGGGGGTGAGGTAGAGGGTAGTAGGGGTGGTGCAAGTGGTTGTTGAGGAGGCAACAGCGGCGAAACGGCGGCGACGAAGTAAAACAGGGAGGATAAGGGAAGGAGGAGAAAGGAAGAAAAAAGAGGGTCGGGGCATGCATATGGAGCTCGAAAAAAATGCAGAATGAGGTAGGGAAGGAAGAAGAAAAAGAAGGGGAAGAAAAGGAGGGGATAGGGTGGCTTGAGGGCAACGGTAGGGTGGTAGAGGAATGGCGATAGCAGGGAGAGGGAGAAGAAGAAATGGGAATGGCGATGGTAGGGAATGGGGAAAGGAGAGATGATGAGGCCAGGATGGGGTAGAGAAATGGCGGGAGAGAGAGAGAGAGATAAATAGGGAGATCAATAGGGGAAGGGGGTTGCAGGTAGGGTGGCAGTGATGGCGAGGTGGTCGGGATTTTCGCCGGGGAAAGAGGAAGAAGAAGAAGAAAGAAATAAGAAGGGGAGGGGGCTGGTGCGACGGGCGGCTGAAGGAAAGAAGAACGTGGGCAGCCCCGGTCGGGGAAGAAAGGAAGGAAAGAAAGGAGGGAGGCAGGCCAGGCGACGCGCGAGGAAGAAAGAAAATGGGCCAATGGCCCAGGCGCGAAGGAGAAGAAGAGGGAGGAGAGGAGAGACAGGCCAGTGGCCCAAGAGCTGGGGGAAAGGGGCAGGCCAGGCTAGCCGGTGGCCCAAGGAAAGAAAAGGAAAAAAAAGAAAAGAGAAAAAAGAGAAGGAAAAAGGGGGAAAGGAAAATGGTATTAAATAAAATAACTTAATTTATAAAATAATAAAATATAATATTTTTGGGTGATAAATTTATTTAATAATTTAATTTAATATAATTAAAATATAAGGGTTTAAAAAGGATAATTTTAGTAAAATAATGGTTTGAAAAATTATTTAAATAATAAGAGTGTGATAAAATAAAAAAAATATATTTGTTTTAATTTATTAAATATTTACACTCAATTTTATACACTCACAAATCCATAAAATAATTAAATTAAATAGATTTAAAGGCTAATTTATCCTAAATAAAATTTATTTATTAAACTATAGGCTTTTAAAATTTTGGGGGATTACAACCTCTCCCCCTCTTGTGGCTACAAATTTTTGGTCCCTCCATCCCCTAATTATACCCCATTTGTCTTTCTTTGTTTTCATTCAGCATTTCTCTCATTTTCTCCTTTTGGTTGCTCCCACCTTTCTCTTCATTTTGGTTATTTTTGCTAAGTATTCTTAATCTTTGTTGAGCTTATAACCAAGACCCATCCTCCTCTCTTTATCCTTATTCTCCTGTTTTCACTTCTACATTTCCTTCTATTTAGCCTTTATTTATTTTTAAATAAGTAAATAAGGTTATATTTTTGGTCAAATTGTGAAGTTGTCATCCTTTGTCTTCTCCTCTTGTGTCTCAATCTTTTAAAGGTGTTGATATTCTTTTGGGGGTTCTTTGTGTTATTTTGATATTTGTGCTTGGAAGTAGGTAACCCATATGCTGCTACTAAATATATAAAAATCATGTGATAGCATGTTTAAAACTTAATAAGTTAGTCATTTTTGATAAAATTAACTTATAATCTATTACTCTTTCCCCGACTTTCCAAATCAATTTGAAATATCCCAAGTGATATGTGTTAAACCCGATTTGGTTAATATTTAATTTTAAATCTTAATAGAGCTACGCTCGCGAGTCCTAGTTTTTGGACACGTTTTCTAAGAAAGATCATTTGTGTCCATTTATATTGATTTTATTATAATATTTGAATTTTTGATCGATAAGATAGTTTCTAACCAACCTGATTTCCATCAGTGATCTAGGAAAACTTTTTCGTGAATTATCGAGCTCTTGATGGCTCTCGCTCTTTCTTAATTTACTTAGCTAGCTTCAAATCTAGGTAAGTCATTACTTAGCTTTACTTATGGTGGAATCTGGAATGTATGTCTGCTTAGAATATAAGGTGATGAGTATGCTTGATTATTTAATTATGTCAAGCGTATGTTGTATTTTTGGGTGGTAATTGTATGTATGTATGAGTTATATGTTTAATGCGAATGCATGTTAGTATGCCTCTTGAGTATTGTATATGTTTGAGCATGTGAAGGGCTGAATATGATTATACTGTTAGCATGTCCGGCTAATTATCATATATTTGGTGATTCTGGAGTATGTTCTAATGTGCCTAAATTGTAATCAATTTAGAAAACCATATTCGTGGTTGAGTATGGATTGAAAATGTATGATATAGTATGCTACATTTTATGTCATGGAACTATTTAGCTCTAACGCCACCTAAAATTATTCGGCTTTAATGCCTCTGGAATCAATCGGCTTTAATGCCACGTGAATGGGATCGGCTTTAATGCCTCTTGAATTGATTGGCTTTAATGCCACTTGAATTGGTTCAGCTTTAATGCCACTTAAAATTTATCGGCTTTAATGCCACTTGGCTTTAATAGCATTTGAAATTGATATAATAATGAAAATTCATTGTGTTGATGGATGTGAGATAAGTGTTGTTATGTGGGCCTGATCTATGATTGGTTAAATCCTTGAATAAAATATAAATCACTTAAAGTGAAAGATCTTGAGTTGGGACTTGTATCACTCAGGGTAGTTATCTGAGTTAGGTTTGGTATTCACTTGGTACCATTCCAGTGTTTTTCTATTCTATGATCCCGGGTGCCTTATGAGGTTTGGAGAGGCCCTCTTCTACTCTATAGGTGTCTCGATATATTTTGGCTCTATAGGGGGTATGCATACTTAATTGATTAGGTGTCCTATTTATTGTGGTCTGGTTACGTTTCTCGGCGGGCCAGCTAGGGCTAGTACCGTTCGAATAGTAGATTAGTTGTTACGATCTCTTTGAGTCTCCTTCCTCAAGATAATACAAATAAATGGTGGTGATCGCAATAAAGGAATATAATAATGAATTGTTTCTAACTCACTCATGGGTTTTATATTTATGTTTCATATACATATCTCTTGGTTATCTCTCTTACAATAGTGTTGCCATATGACGCATGTCCGTATTCATTTATCACATGATCTATTATTTAAAATCGCATGTGGGCTTTATGTGCAGAATGATACCTTCTAGGGTAGTGTGTGTTACTTAGCATGTGATCATGATTTTCTTGTACGCTTGTACCTTGTGTATTCTCATGTCTAGTCATGTATTATAAGTATGATTCTGTGACCCCATGTTCTATTATATGTATCATATGTATAATTGAGCATGAGTTATTATATGAGTAAAATATTATATGTATTGCATGTATAAATCAAGCATTAGTTATATTACGAGTAGAATGGTGTATGTATTACATGTGTAATTGAGCATGACTTACTGTATGAGTAGAATGGAATATGTATCACATGTATAATTAAGCATGAGTATTGTAAGCTAAAGATTGTCATATCTTATGTGTGTCTTGTTTCCTTCCATAAGTTAGGTAGTCGTGATTTACTTAGTATTAGACCTGTACTGATGCTACCTTGGTTGAATGGGTCCTGTAATGATCCACTGATGGTGGGGAGTAGACCTCTTGTGCAATTTTGATATTGAATATTGTTTTTGGGTTGAAGTCTTGGCTTGAGAGAGTAGGCAATCCGGAGTTTGATCTATTGGGATCTGTCCTTATTTATTTGTATTCATTTTAAAAAGTTTTCAAGTGTTGTATTAAAATTCAAGGGCGTTGTAATTAAATTTTAATTTCCCATTACTTGGATAAGCTTTTAAAATCCAAGATTATTTCACAGGTTTTCGCTGGTTTATTCAGGGATGAGCTTATTTAGTGAAATTGTTCACTTGTCATTTGCCTATGGATATTTCCTTGTGGGATTTGTCCTCAAGGCAAAGATGTTGGTTGAATTTTCTTGGGCAGGTTTTAGTCTTGCATTTAGCATGAGATAGATGGTAAACATTTATCTTGTGTTAGGTGTGGCGGTAACATTTCCCAAATTGTATTTTAACTTCTATATTATTCTTTGAAAAGAAAATTTTCAGGAGTGAATTTTGGGGGTGTTACATAAAACCCTAATTGTAATTAGAGCCGACAAAAGTTGACCCGACCCGAAAAATCCGACGAATACCGACTCGATCCGCCCGAAATCCGATCCGATTTTATCCGAGTAATTAAATGCCCAAAACCTATCCGACCCGATCCGATACATATCCGATATCCGATATAATCCGAGAAATCATAAGCCCGAAATAAACCCGACCCGACCCGCTATTCACCCGAAACCCGATATAACCCGAAAAACTATAAATCCGAAATGACCCGACCCGATCCATTATTTATCCGAAATCTGATATTATCTGAAAAATTATAAATCTATAAAGATTCAACTTGGTACTGCCCAAAAATTAACATTAACCCATAACTCAAAATTTTTAAAACTTCATAAAACATGAAATAATATAGATGTGCAACTAATCCATACTAGCACTTACATCAAAATCTAGAAACAATATACTTTCATAAAATTTATATCACTTATGTATATACAAATACAATATCCATTGATACCAATAGAAATAAAAGTAGAGAAAAAAAAAAGAATAACACTACTATGCCATTTAAATATTAGTTCAATTCCATTATTCCATCTAGTACCATAAGATAATAACAGTGCAACCTTGAACACTATATATTAGTATCTATACGGCCATACCTTGCAATATAGTACCTACAACATCATAGAAAAGTAGGAAAAATCTAGAGTGAGAATGTTAGTTATTCATTATAAAAATTGAAGATTAATATTTTTTATTACATCAACAGTGTTAAATAGTAAGAAGTCAATATTAGTTGTTCTTTTGTCAATAATAGTCATTATTACTTACTTTATTTAATTTTTATCTTATTTAGCTTGATATGATCTAATCAAAATATATAATAAAAAACTAATATGTTGTTATTATTATTTTTGCCATAATTGATATTCATTGATTACTATTATTATTGTTATCATTATTTTTGTATTATTATTAATATTATTATTATTATTATCATATTTATTAAAATTATGTTGATATGATGTGATCAATCTCTTTTAAAAATAATATGAGAAGTACAACCTTAGAAGTCTTCATTTGTTATCAATTATCAATGACTATTATAAGTTAATATCATGTAAGGAGCGTATAAGATATAAATATAATATATACTTAAAATAATACTAGAACTCAATATGACCAAGATAATAATGGAGTTGAATTATAAGTTATACCTTAACATAAAAAGAAAAGTGATACGATTTGAAAAAGTTTAAATTTGAAACGTCAGATACATCTCCAAAGATAAAATAATGATAAAAAATTCTAAGGCCCCAAAACAATTAATATAATAATTCACTTTTAATTGAATAAGATAAATTAAAATAAATGATCTCAAAATAATTAGCTTTTAATAATATCTTGGAATAAAAAGAAAGAAAGAAAATGACACAAGCATGACTCAAATATGAAATGACCTAAATTCAATCTAAATTCGACCCGAAAATATAATAATTGAAACTCAACCGAGCCCGATCCGAACCCGAACCGAAATTAGAACAACCCAAATTTACCCGAATCCGAGTCCATCCAATCTCAACCAGACCCGACCCGAGAGCTTAGAATGACCCGAGATTATCCGATACTAAGTTGATCCGAATCAAACCCGACCCAGCCCGACCTGATAAAATGATCCGAAATTATCCGAAATCGATATGACCCGATTATTATGTTACCCGATCCGATAGTGACCCGACCTGCCCGATTGCCAGCTCTAATTGTAATCATAAACCCTAAACCCTAAACCCTTAACCATAAACCATAACCCTAAACCCTAACCCTAAACCATAAGCCCTAACCATAAACCCTACACTCTAACCCTAACCCTAAACCTTAAACCCTAAATTATTGATGTGCTAATGCATAATATTTAATGATGTTTTTTTTTGTTATTATTGGCAGATAGTGTGTTGTAATACCCCAAAATGAGCAGAGTGTTATAAGGATTGATCTGGATACTTATATCAACATGGTATACCGTCTTTTTGGTGATTCCATCCTAACTATGGAGTAATTTTTAGGATGGGTGACCCTCATGGGAAGTTTCAGAATTTTCTATAAATTTCTTGGGAAGTGCATGCGTGAGGACAAAACGAGCTGAAAGAACTCGTGTTGATTTGTGGGGTCAGCCAATCAATTCAAAAGTGCTCCAGGGTATCCCCACGTGGTCGTATCGACTCAGAGTGTTACACTGGTAGAGGAGGCAGAGGAAAATATCTGAGAAATGTTACTTTTGCTACGACTAGGATGGTGAAGAGGATAGTTACCTCTAGTGCTAGAGCACAAGCGGCGATGGAGCATGGTAAAGCTGCACATACTATAGATAGAGATCATGTTCCCTTTGAGGAAGAATATGATTATCCTGGTGAGGGAACTTTTGCCAGGAATAGCTCATCTAGCCATGCAGCTAATTCTGCTTCATTGTCATCATCAAATGACGATTGAAGATTGACGGGGTCTACTGGTGGGGGCCCACTCATTCCTAATGTTCTAAATAGTTTTAAGGGCCATGTAGCATACACCATATGGAATGATGTTGAGGTAATTTATATTAGTATACATATTGGTTTATATAATTATATTGTGTAATTTATTATTATAATATTAATTTTATTGTAGGAACCATATCCTGTGCTGAGGGTTTAGCCTAGGATAAAAAACATGAGAAGACTACATGTCGATGATGAGAGCATAGGTATTACATATGAATATATTGAGACCATGGGCCTCAAATATCTATGCTCCATATTCTTCCACCATCATAGCGCTCTGCTCATCTTTTCTTTTGTTGAAAGGTGGAACCCAGAGACCAAAACCTTCCACCTTCCATTTGATGAGATGACGATCACTCTACATGATATTATCATATTATGGATATTAATTGTCATGGCTATGAGTGTATTAGCCAGTATTTTCGTAGTGATGGTGATGCCATAGAGCTTCTGGTTGAGATGTGGGTGAGGCTGATGTGTTGGTTAGATACTCTTTTATGAAGAGAAGCACGGTCACATTGGATGATATTTATTATAAGCTTACAGTTAACCATGTTAGAGATGATGAGTCTTATGCTTGGTTTTACATGTGGTACCTGTTATCCTATACGCTTTTTGTTGACAATTCTAGCAAGCGTGCTCCATTATTAGTGCTTAGATTAGTAGTTGATTTGTGTACGTTAGGCGATCAAACCCTTGGAGCTAGGACTTTAGCCTTTTTATATAGGCAACTTGGGATAACATCTAGAACCAATTGCAAGAAAATTGGTAGCTGCATGACACTTTTAGAGGTAATTGTTTATTTTATTTTTGGTTTGATAAAAGTTGTTTAATAGTTTGTTTAATCATGTTATATGTGTGTTATATTTGTGCACATGCATGGATTTACGAGTATTTCCCCTTCTTTCGGTGAAGTTATTCTCATATGTATAATCCTTTATGCGATGCTGCATATATGAGGTGGGACACTTCTCGTTAGACGATTCCACCCGAGTCCATGGATGGCCTAATTTAGTACAGGAGGTAATCAGATTCTCTGAGGACACAACAGGTTAGTGAAATAATTTTGTGTAAGTAGTTTTCAATTGTTGATTTCTTGAAATAAGTAATATTCCAATTTGTTGTACATGTGTTTGTAGGTCGACTTCTTAGCGTTTGATCAAGATCTAGGTATGAAACATCCTGAGTCAACGTACCAAGGTAGCCTGTGCTTTATGGATTTGGTTGAGCCTTATATGCCAGACCGAGTTTCTCAACAACTTGGCTACCCTCGGCTCATCCCGATTCCTCCTATCGTTCCAGCACATGGATTATAATAGATTGTTAACATTAAAAAGTATAAGGCAAATTACTTTAGTTTTGCATCATTTTAGAACATTTGGACACACCACCGACTAGACTTTAGCTCCAATTTTCATCAGTCAACATATAAGTATGATGCCTCAGCTGAATACCTTTCTTGGTATCATCCTCGAACACATCTAATAGTACACTCTGTACCAGTAAATCAAGGGCTGAGTGATGCTCCATACATAAGGACAAATGTGGAGACAAATAATGAGTTGATCGGTGGATTTTGCTACTAGTTTAAAAAAGAAAAGATGGGTAGAATTGGTAAGGATGAAGGTTTTAATAGGCTGAAGGAGGTGCATCTTACCATGGGCAGGCTAAGATTGTCCTCTAGTGAAGAGAAGGAGGGAGAGAAAAACCCTAGCGATAATATGTAGTAGATTTTTTTTATGTATGATTTAATTTTATTTGTTAGGACAATGTTATCAGATCAATTTTTTTTAATGAATGCTAATTTAAATTTTACGTTACATAATGCAATAAACCAATGTACAACACGTTACAAAATACTTAACATAATACAATAAACTAATGTACAACACGTTATGAAACCAGAAGAATACTTTAAGCACAAATTATCAACCCAAGTCTCCCCTTGGTGGACACCCCATACCTATTGAATTGTGATACAGTTGAATACGATCACGTTATAGCTCGTCCCATCCAGATACACTTGTCTATACCATTGATTAGATATAGGTGGTAATATTTCATTTTCCATCAAGGTTACCTACAACCGTATAAAGTATCATAACATGAGTATCATACATATATAAAATATACAAAAATTTGAGTGCAATAACTTACATACCGATACGTAGTGCAAAAAATTATTCACACTTAAGATGGTGATGATTTGATCAGGTTGTTCACCATTAGGTGAAGCTCTATGCGGTAAACAAGTAATCAACCCATGTATACTCAAACAAACAAATACGAAATTATACGTTGTCACACAAAGAAAGGTAAAGTCAGGCTGATGCCACCATTTCTCCATTAGAGCCGATCCATGCCAATGTACCATGTGTTATATATTTTCAGTAATAGGATCAATAAAGGCAAGGGCATATAACTCTTCATAAGTCACCAATTCCCTATACATTGCGGCTCTAAAATTTGACCATTTTGATTCTCTACCAAAGAGTTATAGTGTAACTACTTTAAATCCACAGTTTTCATTGCCCAAAACATCAGACCAAGATTCCACCCACAGGAGCATGATTGGCTCAATATCATAAGACCACGAAAAATCATGGATGAGTCCACGAATCCTCCCAATACTACGCCTCCCACTACTACTTCTTCCTCGATCCAATCAACCAGGAGAATAGCGACCTCTACCAGGAGATTCATGTTCTGATTGACCACATGAGTCCACCTTTGATGGTTGTTCCCCTTTTGTATCGTCTCCCACGTCATCCCCTCCTGACTCTCCTCTTTCTTCAATTTCGTGTGGCTCCTTTCATTCCTTCTTAGGCCTCTGGGCCTTCGGCCCTTGGGTCGTTGGTCTGAAGGTCCAACCTTTTTTTTTCTTTTTCTTTTATTTAAAATTTGCCTACAAAATAAATTTAGAAAAATTAATAAATAATATTGTACTCTAAATTTATTTAATTTATATCATTTTAACTCAAATAATAAAATTTATTCAATTATTATCACTTAAAATCATAATTATTTATATATATTATTCAATTAAAATACTAAAAACAAAGATTATAAGGGTATAAAATATATTAAAATATGAATTCATCATAGCTCAGCCACCAACCTACGCTCTTTTGAAGATAATCAACAAGCAAACGAATGCCCCTACAAATATGTACCCAATCTATAATTATACATTCCACATTCTACCACTAGTTTCCAAGTTCCAACCATTGCAAACATCTTCCCTTCTATGAATCTTGAATTCACAGCCACACCTTTTTGTCCTGGTAGATCGAACAATTTCCGGATTCACTAAAGGTTGTCTTCTATAAGCACCTCCTCTTTCGCAACAAATCCATACCCTACTTTTTGGATATCTCAATACCAAAAACTATATTATGTGTCCTTTCAATTTCTTTAACCCAACCAATTAATGACTCTCGATCATTAAAAATCTCATTCATTGCAAATAATCTGCTTCAATCAGTATTAATTGAATTTGGATTCTGTAGATAATATTCAAAATATGACATCCTTAGTATATAAATATAAAAAAATTAATAAAAATAATTTTCGAAAAAGGGTAAGTTGACGAATAAGTTCCCTGTGAGATTTACTTAGAATTTGGTGATTTGCCCGTCATTGAGGTATTGTGACTTCCAAGTTGCTCCTTACTCCCCTTGTTAGTTCCGTAAACCCTTGGTGCAAGGGCTACGGATAATTCTACCAACAAATGCCTTTGTAATGGGCCCTCCACCATCTATTTCCGATAAAGCCTTTGCACTAGCTATTCTTGGGGTTATGCTTCTGTATGAACTCGAGGAGGACAAGTGTATGACATGTCGGAGGGGTACGTGCATGCGTAATGATGCCTGACTTATCACTGAGTCTTTCTAGCAGGTGACTTGCCTGTCAATTATCATTTCTGGCGGGTGACTTCCTTGTCAATCATCACTTTTGGTGGGTGAATTATCCATTCATAAGGCTTCGTGACAGGTGGTTTGCTTGTCATGTGTGATATCAGACAGTTAAGTCACCTATCAGGTGCAAAAATTATGCAAAAAAAAAATCTTTGGCTTACCATTATTTCTTCTAATTTATTTTCGCTGAAAAATTCATTGGAACCATAATCTTCATCCCCATTCATTGTATTCAATATTGTCAAATTTTAACTTTGTGTAATTATTTGAGTAGAAGAGAACAAAGAGAGAGAGAGAGAGAGAGAGAGAGAGAGAGAGAGAGAGAGAGAATTCAGTTTGGGTGAGGTGCACAAATGAAAGGAATATATTATTAGAGCTGACAAAAGTTGATTTAATCCGTCAACCTAATTTGATCCGTATAAAATTTGATTCGATATAATTCAATAAAATTATCAATCTGATCTGACCCAAAACTAATATAACCTAACGATGATCCGAATATAAGTGACCCGACCTGAATCCAACCTGGCCCGAACACATAATCCGCCATCAATCCGACCCAAATATACAAAACTAAACTCGATATTAACTAGTAATGATAATAATAAAAAGAAACATGCCTTATTATTTATTTAAAGCTTTTAAAAATATATTATTATTTATTTTTCTTACTTTTGTTGTGAACTTACTTATTCATCAATGATTTTCTAATTTTACCTATTTTTTGCATAAAAACACAACATTAAATAATAACTAGTTATATTTTTCCGTGCAATGCACGGGTGGTGTATTAATTATTTATATATTATTATATAAGAGATGAATAGTTTAATAATTTAATTAATATGTAGGAGATGAATAGTTGACTATATATGTTCAAATAATTAATTAATAAAATACTTGATTAATATGTATTGTTTGACATACATGCAGTAGATGAATAGTTATATGCATTTGGTACATATAGGATATGAATAATAGTGTTGTATTAATGACAGAAGATGAATAGTTATATGAATTTGCTGTTCACATGAGATGAATAGTTGCATTCATATATTCATTAGTTTGACAATTCAATTAATATGCATGAGATGAATAGTTGGTTGCATATGTTCAAGTAATTAATTAAGAAAATACTTGATTAATATGTGTTGTTCGACATATATATGTGTTACATTCATATATTCAATAGTTTTACAATTCAATTAATATGCATGCGATAAATAGTTGGTTGCATATTTTTAGATAATTAATTAAAAAAATCTTGATTAATATGTATTGTTCGACATATGTGCAATAGATGAATATATCAATTAATACGTGGGAGATTAATATCATTTTGTTATTATGCAGCGTAGGAAATGAATAGTTTGACAAATCAATTAATACATAGGATTATTTCATCATTTATTTGACCTTATTAATTAGTAATAATATATGACAGTGATAATATATGATTAGTAATAATAGGTATACTTTATGCGAAAAAATTTGTCTATATATTATCTGCCAAACAACTCTATTTTTATATAATAACCAATGTTGTTATTATGTTATTAGTTTTTTTAATAATAATTATATTATTAATCATGATAATATTCATAATAGTAATAATCAATTATATTAATATTAATTATTATATTATAAATTATGATAATAGTAATTATCAAAATTATATAAATAATTATATTAGTATTAATTATATTAATAGTTATAATTATTATAGTTATAGTAATAATAATAGTCATATTATTAATCATAAATAATAAAATTATTATTATAAACAATTATTATTATTAACATCATCATCATCATCATCATCATCCTATTTGATTGATGTTGATCTAACCTTAAAAAAAATACTTCATTAAAATTAGTTATATGTATTTGCTAGTTGCATTGTATTAATGGTAGTAGATGTATATGTGTTGGTTGACTGGTTTATGTACTTTATTTGGTATATTAATTATTTTTCAATTATTTATATATTAATATGTAGGATATGAATAGTTTGACAATTTTATTAATACACAAGAAATTAATAGTTGACCGCATATGTTCAGGTAATTGATTAAAAAAAATATTTGATTAGAAAATATTTGATTAATACTTTATTAAAATCAGTTATTCGATATATGTACAACAAATGAATAGTTTTGGTGTATTAATTATTTATATATTAATATGCAAGAGATGAATAGTCCGACAATACAATTAGTACGGAGGAAATGAATAGTTTTCTACTTATGTTCGGATAATTAATTAAAAAAATATGTGATTAGAAAATATATAGTTAATACTTTATTAAAATTAATTGTTGTGCAGCAAATGAATAGTTATATACATTCAATGCACATAGGAGATGAATAGTCACATTATATTAATAAATATTTATATTAATTATTCTATCTTATTAATTAGCAATAATATATGGCAGCAGTAATTTATGATTAGTAATAAATGATATAGTTTAGGCGGGAAAATTTGTCCGTATATTGTCTGCTAGACAACTTCGTTTTTATATATATATAGATAATAATAATAATAATAATAATAATAATAATAATAATAATAAACAAATAACAATTAATAATACATTATTAATTACATGCTTACATAAAGTTAAACTTAATTCTTGTCTATGAGGTTAATGAGTTAGATTAATTTTGGTGGTCAATGTTCGATTTGATCTAAATCCAAAGTTATTCGATCGAGGATTAGCTCAACCCGAACTCAACCCAACCCATCAAAATCTAAAAAGACTTTATTCATTAAGTTAATCCAAACCTGACCCGTCAAATTAAATCAAACACAAAATCACCTGTATACGAGCTTGTTCGGCCCAAACCTAACTCAATAGGGATGTAAACGAAGAGGGTTCAGGGCAGATATGCCCATACCCGTACCTGATAAGAAAATCTGTACCTATACCCCCAAACAGATCTCTACTAACACATTCATATCCGTATCCGTTGAATATCAGTTACTTAATGGATAATTCGTTTACCCGTTAACAAATATTATCTAGCAGATAAATCCATTAAATGATGAATAAACTCATTTAAAGTTAAACCAAATAACAATTTTAACCTTAATTTATATTATAATTATTATAAAATTAAGGGTAAAAGGATTATTATATATTTGGTCAATGGTACCGATATAAATACAGGAATGGGTGCGGATATGGATATCTCATACTCGTATCCGTACCTAAATCTAACGGATATTTTTTTCTATCATTCATATTCATTTATCTATATCTGTTTAAATATCCGACGAATAAAACCAATCAAGTTTAAGATAAAATTTGTCCCATTAACATTTCTAGACCCGACCCGACAAACTAACTTAAAATAATCTGAAACCAAACTATCTCAGTCTAAACTCGACCCGACCTATTAAATTAACCCAATAAAACCCATATTTGTAACTATGCGAATCCAAAACCAACCCAACCTAAACATTAAGGCTACCTGAACCCAAATGATCCGACCCGACCCATTAAAAAAATGATCCACAAATAATTCGATCCGAAAATGACTCAACCTGCTATAACGAGATCCGAACCCGATTCGTCCAACCCGATTGCCAGCTATACCCATCATTCCTACTTTATCTCTTTCTCCAAGATATTGTTCATACTGTTACTATTACTAATGCAAGAAAGTATAATTCATCCCTAAGTTGGTCGTATGAAACTGTTGTATTCGATATTTAATCCTCAAATTCTCGCTCTCAAGTCTCATCCCTATAAAAGTTACTTCACTCTCCTATTAGAAACCATTGTACTCGCATTCCTAAACGATGCTAACCGTCCTTTTAGAAACCATTGTCTCATGCTTTTAAATGTCTTCATTAGTAAGAAATGATCATTAACAAACTTTAGGTTCTTTGAAGAAAATAGCCAATGCTAGCAAGTTATTTTTAATTATTTTATGCTGATGCTCTTTCAAATAATTAAAGTAACTAATATTAGTTTAGTATACACATATTTACAGTAAAAACCTGTCATTTCCATTATATATATATATAAACTTCGCTTTTTGTTTGCTAAATTTTTTTTTCCTCCATCGCAGTTCCCCTGTAACCCCAGCAAAACAACCCTCTCGTAGCCGTGGGATAGAATCAGATGACAAATTCAGTTTTATTCAAACAGTCCGTTCATTTTCATATCAACAGTCAAAAATAACAAACTATATTCTCAAATCCCCTTTTTTACAAACAAATTTCCCTGACTGGAGGATATCACAAGCACGATGTAAACTGTGAAAGAAATGATACAACCTAACGGACAGCTGGCGCAAATATTGAAACCACAACAACATAGGAATCACAAGTCTACAACTCAAAATACCACGGAGGACAATCATCGTGCCTCGTGAAATCCAATGGTTTTTCTACCTCTTGGCATTGCCTCTCTTTTGCAATGAAATATTATCAAAATGGCGAATGTAGCAACTGCACCTAGGCCGAGCATAGACAAACCCAAGAACCCTCTTCTGTATCAAATCACTTAATCTTCTACTCTGCATAAAGCTTGCCGACTTAAATGATTCAACAGGGTGCAACAAGCTGATGATTACCCCGAATTCATTGCAAGCTCCAAACCCTTGTACTTAACCAAATGGGTTTCCACTGGCAGTCCTAGGCAGGGATGGTGCAGCAAACTTTCCATTAAGATCCTGATCGGGATTCAGGGAGCCAAAAGTAGCTCCATTTCCATAGCCTCCATATCCTTGATGCCTGCAAGAGATGCCCCAAAAGCTTTGATAAATGCTATAAATTCTCGAAATTTTGTTATACCATCACTAAAAGTTTCTTCAGCACATTGAGAAATCACTAAAATCTATTACCAGGAAGGTGTCATGTTACTGGGGACCATATGCACGCCTGAAATTAAAAAAATAAATAATAATGAAAAGCATCACAATAGCACTTTAGTCTATTAATAAATAAAAGATTAACGTGGCGAGAAATAGCATTATCACAGAATCCGGACAAGCAAATAGGATAGGTGCTGATAAGAATATACATTACCAGGAGGCACAGCCGATGAAAAAGATGACGCCATGGGAGGAACCAACCCTGAATGAGGCAATGACTGAGGCATCCCTGACGGGGCAGCTGTATGCACTATGCTTGTTGGAACTGCCATATTTGTTAAAGCAGCTTGCAATGGAGCCATGGAAGGAAACTGCAGCAGCATAGAACAGGGGTTAACTCTATATATTAATGACTCCAGATTAACACACAATGATATTCACAATCACAAAAGTTTCTTGCGCTAGATTGCTGTGAGGTCTGCTCGCCAAAAATTCAGTATTCATCGATACATTTTGACGTGGCAACCTATCATGTCATCAGACTGCAATCTAATGACAGGGAAGAAGTTCTGCACGTATCTGCAAACCCACTGCAAGCTTGAGAAGGTCAGATGTCCTTGCTCCACAAGGTAAGCCACGATTAACCACCCAGAATAACAGAACTACTAGCTTATTGATGTCAACCAGAAGTTCTCTTTTCAACCTTTTACTTTTTACAATATTGGCTGAACCATTCAAGAGAGAAATTGTATTGCGATAAATACAGAAAGCAACTCATGAAAGAATAAGAACCCACTGTAGCTGCTTGGATAGGAGATGCTTCATTGCCAGTATCAAAAGGGTTTGCAGGTTTAGCTGACTGCTGAAAGCTTGGCAATGACTGCAATACAATTAACAAGAAAGCATCTTAGAATCCAGCCATGCAGGGGACAACAGTAACAAGAATGAGGGTCAACTGATTTGGGCAACTATGACGTACCAACGCACTATTATATTGCATTTGTAATCCCACGCCAGGAACCAGACCAGGTTGCCATCCATAAGTTGGTGCACGAACATGCGAATAGGTTGCAGTAAAGAGATCCTGAAAGCATTACAAGTTGAAAGTGAGATGATTGGCAAAGTGATGAATCAAAAGAGAAGGAATCATGAGGGAACAATACCGCAGGCAGCTCTCTCCTCCCTCCAAATTGAGCATCTGCATGTTGTCCACCCATTCCATAAGAGGTCTGGGCAGGACTTGCAATAGCCTGTGATGCATGTGCGGCAGGATTGCTTGACGGGCCCTGATGTTAACGGAAAGCAATTATTCTGTGGGCAAAAACTTCATCCAACCTAAATTTGCTTACCTCGTCCACAAGAAAAAATTACCTAAAAGTTAAGAAGTCATGTAACCAGCAGAAAAAAATACCTGGCTGGTTGAAACACCACCAAATGATGAGGTAACTTTCTGGCTACTAGCATCAGGGAATGACTGCTGTTGTTGCACACTAGACCACTGTCCATTAGCCACAGTTACAGGGAACGTTGGTGCCATGCCCAGTGCAGCTGAAGTAGATAAAGATCCATTGCTTGCCGGATCAAGAGCAGCATTACCAGTTGACAGAAAGAATGAAGTATTGCTTGCAGGAGCTGCAGCTGGAGCAGGGGCACCAGCAGGAGGAAAGAATGATGTATTACTTGATGCAGCAGGAGCAGAAGCACCAGCTGGAGGAAATAATGATGTACGGCTTGCTGGAGCTGGAACTGGAGCAGGAGCACCAGCAGGAGGAAAGAATGATGTGTTGCTTGCAGCAGCAGGAGCAGAAGCACCAGCTGAAGGAAAAAATGATGCATTGCTAGGTGGAGCTGAAGCAGGAGCCACATTGGACGATGATATTGACACAGGCCCTAGAGATCCAAATAGAGAATCGATGCTGAATCCTGATGACGACGCATTGGTTGGAGTACCACCAGTAGTAGATCCTCCGATAGCATTTGCAGGAGCAGCTGCAGGTGCTGGAACAGACAGCTCTATAAGTACAGATTCTAGTGAATTTGGATTAGAAGGTGCTTGGGATATTTTGGTGTCAGAGGCATTATCAAAACAAGCCCAGTTGTTCTCATTTGATGCAACTGTTGATTTGATTGCTGATAGATCAGCAGGTGATGTCTGAGTCAGAACCCCAGCTGCAGGGACTGGCGGTGTAGATTCGGTACCAAAGTCAATCAATGAATTCTCTCTTGTAAGTTCAGTACGATTTCCATTGTTAGACACCAAACTATTGAAAGAAGCTGTTCTCTGCAATCAAAACAATGGCAATGGGAAATGGGAAAAATGGTTCAGGTGAAGCTTATTTGAGCAACATGGACAAAATAGTGAACTAAAAACCAAAACAATGAATAATCCTGTCATTTTGTGTTCCACAAAGACAGTATATTTACAGCAAAACCACAAATCTGAAGGAAAGGAAACCAAAAGGTTTGCAAAATTTCATCGGAACTCAAAACTACAATGGGGAAGAAAAAGAGAGCTTACACATTGAAACATTCAGAAGCAACTCTAAGGGATAAAACATGCTCTGATGAGGATTTCAATGTGGCTGAGCAACAGACTTGAAATAGCCCCTTTAAAGTATAACGTAATGACAAGAAGTATTATTCCGTGGCTCCTCAAGCACTACTCTTAACACAATGTTTCAGGTGGAACTTTTGATATGCTTCCGTAGAATTTCAACAAACCAGAAAAGGGATCACTTTGTCAAATGCCCCAGAAAAGGCTATGCAATTCATTCTGATAAAGGTGCTCAAATTGAGTGTCGAGATGGAAAAAAGATGTTGGTAAAAAGGATTTAGAGTATGCAACTCAGTTTAGCTCCATAGGGACCCTCTGGTATATCCCTTGAACAAGAGATAAGAAACTGTAGAAAATAAAGATTTAAGTTGCTAATTTACAATGAGTTCATACCAAAGTGAAGCTACAAACGTAAATTAAAGTACCTAAATTATGGCTCCCATCATTTTATAGGCATCTTGCTCCACTTCCTCTGGATGTCAACTTTGAAGATTTAAGTGCAGAATGAAATATTCTTGATTTACCGAGGAATTATAGTGATTGAATATCAACCAGTAAAATTGAAACCCCAGAGTGGTACTGTTAGCTCTACTGACTGTGCACCAACTGTGCATAAGTAAAAAAGAAAGCAGGTGCTTCAAACAGCCAATATAACTCCTAAAATAAGGAAGATTAAGTGATCAAGACATATAAATCTCAGATCTCAAAGTGAAAGAAAAAGAATCACATAGACAAAAAAATGCAAAAACTATTGGTCCTCCTGTGCACAATTAACAGCAACAACAGTACTGCACAGATAGCATCAATACAGAAAATATAAGATAATAATTGCTCGAGCATTCCCTTATATAGCAACAAAAGCTACATCCATGCTCTCACCTGAGAACGAGCAGAACCATCACCAACACTTGCACTACTGGCCTTGGGAGGTTCACCAACACGCAGCGGAGTAACATTCTCCCCCAGAATATCTCTAACAGGGCGAACAGCAGGAGGACTAGATATTGTAAGATTCTTCTGACGATCAGGAGATATACCTTCAATTCTAGAGTTCCCATCAGAACTTACACGATCTTCAGATCTCCTCCCATTTGTAAATCTATCTTCTCGCCGCCAGTCATTGACTACACCAGCATGAACAGGACTTCTACCTAAATCACTATGCGGCTGACTATTTTGATCACGTCCAGGACTTGGCCTATCACTGAGACGGCGCTCATAGCCATCATCATAAGCTGGGCTTCTAGACCCACTCCGATAGCCATCTGACCTCCTGCTCTCATTCAGTTCTTCCTTATCTCCCTACATCAGACGGAAATAAAGTTTTAGAAGTATTAAAAACCGCCAAGAAAAGTGTGCAATGAACAAATTGAAAATATAAGTCATAAAAGTCTTTGGTTCCTCCAATACAAATGAAAGGAAGTGACAGGTAGAGAATACAACATCTCAAACATTTTGAGAGAGAGAACATGGGTGATGGGTGTTGGCGCAAAAGCCAATTTTAGTTTTTTTATCTCACCATTTTGAACCTTGGAGGTCTATCAATGCTTCTTTCACCTGTATATCTTCTATCCACATAAACACACTTGATGAAGTCTCTTAGCCTGTCAACATTGCTGAATCAAGAGGTAACAAAGTGTGAACAATAGCTCAAGTGTCCAACATAATGGTGACATAAGGGACAGAATGGCATCAAAGAAAACTAACTTGTTATCAGGAGCACGATGCATATCCAATTCTTTGAAATAGATTTCCTTTGCACGCTGTTTTGTCAATAATTAAAAATTCAGTACAGTTCAATGGAAAGGATAACTGACTATTTTATTCATAGATCAGCAACAGCATACACATATTCACCTCATTTCCTCCAGCCTGGAGGGAACTGACTTCCTGTGGAGTAAATTTTGCCATTGATATTGACTTGATTCTGTGTGTGAATTCTCGGCTGAAATGATTGAAGAAAGTGACCAAAAAGTCAGACAAAGTTTCCCATCTCAAATCCTTCAAAACTTCACTTCCCTTACCCAAAATTAAAATAGAGAGAGAGGGCGAGGGAGGGAGGGAGGGAGGGAGGGGAAACCAAAGCAGTTGTTCCATCACTGATGCAAAGTGGAATAGAATAACCAAAATATATGAGAACTTACTGAATCCCACTGCAAGTTGTGCAAACAAATGTCGAGAAAGTAGTGCAAACATATTGGGGTCCCTGATTATAAAGAATATTAGTACATTGACATTAACATAAATAAAAGTATACAACCCTGACCAACTACTGTGACTACCACTAGTCCAGTACTTTGATTCTATGATGCAATTTCATACAAGCACTGTCCAGAGAATGGTAACGAACAAACTTATTACAGGATGGCTTAACAATTATGAATTGAAACCAAAGCTTCTTGAAAATAAAAAGACTCCATCCACACACAAATTATAATCCCACTTTCCATTTGGAATGCCCAAAAATCACTAGCCAGCCAAAGTTTATTTAATTCATAAATCTAAAGCATAAAATGCATCAATACCATATAAACTTCTAATTATTATTCCATATTGCAGTATTCCGAGGAAACAAATGAGAGTCCAATAGTTAAATGTGTACAACCAAATGCCAGAGATTGTGGGAACCAGAGACCTTTATTTGGTTCAAACTAGCTCTGAAACAAGACTGCAGTCAAATGAGTCTTGAAAAGGTGCATTTCTATAAATGCATTGGTCAAGCAAGTAAAAAAGGGCCTTTTATGTTATGGATGTATATATGAAACGATGGGGAAGTAATTTTCAATTCTATCTCCACTTAAGCTAAGTGCTTCCCCAGAAGCATTCCTCAGCTGAAACCCTCATCTTTGAGCTTAATATGTGCCTTATCAGACCTGTTACAAATAATAGTTCTCCCATGCAAATAATTAGCTCTTAAAAACTTAATTTTGTGCAAGTACATGGAAGATAATGGATCCTAGAAAGATGCATTTAGAGGAAAAAAAGGGGAAATAATGAAACTTAAGGATTTTACTATTTAAGCATATAAGAAAGGAGTTGGCAGACATCTAACTTTTAGCCTTTTGGAGTAGGTATTTTATCAAGTACCATCATTCACCTCAATGCAAAGTGAGGAGACCACCTTCTTCATGTATAATCTTCCCCTCAAACCAATTTTTCCACAAACAGAGGTTTCTTTTGGATGTGCAAAGTTCTAGTTCTTGGGAGGAGAAGAGCCTGCCATGTACAGTAATCATGCTCATTATTGCAAAGGAGGTTAACTCTTCAAACTGTCCTCTCAACATCTTTATGTCACAAGCAGAACGAAAAGGATTGAAAGGTAAAGCAATATTCAGACAAATACTGATGGATGGACCAATGCTTATGGTGGGAAAAGATGACAAGAAACTAGAAGTCCAGTATTGGGATTTCTGCTCATCCTCCTGCA
Source organism: Tamarix austromongolica (assembly GCA_039764185.1). Lineage (NCBI taxonomy): Eukaryota > Viridiplantae > Streptophyta > Magnoliopsida > Caryophyllales > Tamaricaceae > Tamarix > Tamarix austromongolica. The sequence goes on along the minus strand of CM077811.1, from coordinate 37,307,212 downwards.
GAAGCCTAAACCTTAACACCAGAAACGGTATCCACCAGAGTGTAGTAGTACAGATAACACATGGACAGGCATTTTAGCCATAATATCTGGCATGTGAAATGCAGTAAATATATATCTAAACCATTTCTCCCCAGAAAAAAGATTTAACCCAGAAGATGACATTCTCATGCAAACTGGAGCCTAGAATCAAAAGGGTTCCAGCAGCTAGCATTTCCAACCAAATTCTAATATCAGACACTATGTATGAACAGCAGGACTACCTATTTACATAATTCAGCTAGACAGATTGTGTTATCACCATCTTTCAGCTTAGACATTATCCCATGGGGAAAAAAATCTTAATTCACCTATTAAAAGTTGCAAGTTGGTCCAGCATTCCTGTCAAAATGATATCATTTCTCTGGGACAGTAATATTTTCTCTGCGGGAAATTAGAAGTCTAATCTTCAAAGTAAGACAATGGTGCCACCTACTCAAGTAAAAACTATGCCAGAGATAATCAAGCTAGTCAATTAAACCAGCCCACTTACAGCATTTGCTATGATATCACATTAATTACCACATTTTTATTACAGTATTCCCCCTTTTACTCCTTTTTCCCTCTTAAAAACTAAGTTGCATACAACTTGTACATAGTTCAAACATGAGCTGAGCATAACTCGCAAAAAGCTCAAATACAGCAGCATACGTATTCAAAGAAACTCCCAGAAGAAAACAAAAAGTTATGCGCTAGCTTATGCCTGAACTTTGTACAAGTGATGTGCAGCTCATTCTATGTTTTGTGCCAAAGGGTTAGCAATGAAAAGAACAGGAGTAAAATAGGACGACTGTTGTAATATATGAGTCAATTATGTTTTTGGAGATGAGAGATGATTGTCAAAAAAAAAAAAATGTTCGAGGTTCATTCTAACTTAAAAGAAACATTTTTGACTTTACAATAAAGGCATAATAAACGTTAAAAAGTTATTCCAATTAAACAAGTTCTTCATTAAAATAATTTTATTTCCATATTAATACTGTAGTTTATATATTATATACATATAAATACTGTACTGTATATATTATATACATATATATACAATTACATATATTATGATTTGCCTAATAGATTGATAGTATAAACAAAAGTAATGCATTATTATTTCACCATTCAATTAATATTTTAATAGATAAATATTTTTTATTTTTTCTTTACATCATTTTTTTATTTTTAATAATTTAAAAATCAGGAAAGTTATTAAAAACTTAAAAATAAAAGCACCATACTTTAAACCCTAAACTCCTGATCCATTTACTCCCTTCATACAAACCGCAAACTACAAGTTGCCTCATACTCACCACCGCCAGTTAAAGAAGTTCTTCATTAAAATAATTTTATTTCCATATAAATACCGTATTTTATATATTATATACATATAAATACTGTACTTTATGTATTATATACATATATATACAATTACATATATTATGATTTGCCTAATAGATTGATTGAGTATAAACAAATGTAATGCATTATTATTCCACTATTCAATTAATATTTTAATAGATAAAGATTTTTTTATTTTTTCTTTACGTTATTTTTTATTTTTAATAAATTAAAAATAGAAAACTCATTAAAAACTTAAAAATAAAAGCACCTTACTTTAAACCTTAAACTCCTGATCCATTTACTCCCTTCATACAAACCGCAAACTACAAGTTGCCTCATACTCACCGCCACCACAGCATCAACCTCACTTGCAGCACTTAGCACTTGGGCCAAAACTGAACTCATCAATCCAAAACCCCCTCCTCCATCAATTTGCCTCTGATTCCACCATTATCACCACCGTGGTATATGCCGAGTCTTTTTCAATTAGTAGACCGCTACACTCAGCCACTCAACAACAACAACAACCAAACTGCCTAATTCACTAAAACTAATGATCAGCTTTGCAATCTGCAATTGTTTGAAAGGTATTGTAGGCCGACAACAGTGAACTCCACTAAGAGGTAAGTTTCACACAGTACTTGAGGAGCATGGTTGATGTTGGTGTTCTAATACTCCTTAGATTCGCATGTAGGGATGTAAACAAGGTGGGTTCGGGACGGATACACCTATACCCGTACCGTATCTATCTCTAATAAGAAAATCCGTACCTGAATCCATATCCATACCCGAACAGATATCCACTAATACATTTATATTTGTATCCGTTGGATATTCGTTACCCAACGAATAACCTTTTTACCCGTTAATAGTTATTATTCAATGGGTAAATAAAGGAACAACAAACGATAAAAACCCTATCGGACGTTACATCTATCTAGAGTCTTCTCGTTCAGTAGTATGAATGTATGATAAAAGAAAGAGAAATAATGGGAGAGGAATTCAAGAAAAGCAACTAGAAGAATTTTTAAACCTATAGACATTGTTAACGATCTAACCTAATTAATAGAATCTCTTCCCTCGGTAATTTGTAGTGGGCATTCCAATCTGACCGATAAACCCATTCAGAGTTAAGCCAAATGATAACTTTAACTTTAATATTATGCTATGGTTATTTTAAAATTAAGGGAAAAAGGGTATTTATATATCAAAAAAAATAGGTACGGCTATGGATACGAGTATAAGTATGGATATGGATATCCTTTACTCGTGTCCGTACCCAAATCCAACAGATGTTTTCTTCCATCTTCCATATCTATTTATCCATATCCGTTGGGTTGGTTTCTACTGCTGGAAGTATAGGGTAAGATAGGAAGATTGGGGGACCACCGGATGTTGTGGTAAGAAAGGCAGAAAATGGGTGTTTGCTTATAGGTTTGTGTTGGATTTAGGAGGAAAGGAGGAGGGCGGTTCAGTTGGTGGGTTGGAGGAATCAGGCAAGAAGAACGGATGGTAATAGATATGGCAGCAGTAGTGGTAGTGAACGGTAGAGCAGGCGGATAAGGGAATGTAAAATTATTCTCAGCTGAGAAGCAGAAGCCATTGCTGCAAAGGAAATGTACAAATACAAATTCATGCGATCAAAGAATAATCATATTGAAGAGCAGAAGTAATCGAAAGAGGACAACGTTGACGAACTAATTGGTGCTGAAGCTACTACTTTTTGGAATGTGTGGAAAAAGAAGCTTTGAATGAACAGAAAGAAGCAACAAACACGGTAAAAGAGCTATGATAGCTCAGAGTACAATAAATTTTTCAATATTCATTAGTTGCAAACAAGCAATAAAATCGACATGGAAATCATAGTATTAGGTTGTCGCAAATGATATTTTCTAGGTTCCAACATGAAATTTTTTTTTTCACAAAAAACATTGGCAAATATTAGCTTATAATCAATATATCAATATATTGCCATAAAATTCTAAAATGGCCACATATCGCCAATTTCACATATCGGTGCGTATTGAGACCGATATTTAATTGTATGTTGCAAATATATCTTTCTGATTTTTGGAAATTTTGAAATAAAATAATAATTCAATAGATAAGTATTTAAGAAAATGTATTGGAAAATTAGTAATATGTACAACGAAAATATCAAAAACTAAGGAGGGCTACATATAGATCTGGAATTGGACATTGATGTTAATATATGAATAAATAATTAGTCCATATATATAAGAAGAGGATAAAATTCAGGAGAAAAAAATTTTCAAATTTTATTTTAAAAACATAATGTATTGAAAAAATATATAAATATTGATTTATTAAATGAATAATTACATAATAGTGTATCATATCAATTCATAGGTAATAATGTATTAGGTAAATAAGAATATATGTGACTGTATATATATGCATATAATATATGAAGGTAATATCAAGTCAAGCCATAAAAATGCCCAGTCCTTCGAGCCTTGATCGGCAAAACACGATTTCCAAACTGACAAGTAAACACCATTTAATAACAGAAGAGGAAGGAGACAGAGAGATCCCACATACCATACTATTACAGTTGATACATTTCCTATTCGCGGGTTGCTTGCAGAGACCTCGAATTATTTTCTCATTTTTCTCATCCTCTTTGAACCGACCAGCCATTCTTAAGAAATAACTGCAGCAATAAGCACAAAGAAAAGCTATCAACAAACCTTTTCCGTCACAGGATACAGAAACCCGACCTAACATAGCAAATTCTGCATTCAATCCCACAAAAACCTTCATGGCAATTAATTGATAAACAAACTATTAGAGCTGTCGAACCTGCCATTACATAAAACGCTAAAAATTTCGATTGTAACAGCATAACATAATCATATTCACAATTGAATCGATCCTCCATAAAATTTTAATTAATCCACAATTTTCGGATTCAAATGAGTCATAACACAATATCCGAGAACAAGCAGATCCAAGTCGGAAAACATGTACACGCTCGGGCAATGTAACTGAACAACCCTGGGAAACTAGAAATTTAAAAAAAAAAAAAAGATAACAAAGATAAAACTAACAGTTAACTTTGCGGCTGCAGTCGCACTGAACTCTGTAGATCTGAATCGTACCAACTTTTCCTCTTTTCTCCTCCTCTACGCAGACGAGCTGATACCGACAATTATGATGAATTGTAGAGAGAGAGAAAAGATGTGAGGATGGATGAATGAATTTGTTGCAGAGATTTACAGATCAAAGAATAACAAGCAGTGTTTTTTTCTTCAATTAATGAGGCTGGTGGTGGTGGGGGGTTTGGTAACGACGACTTGTACAGCTCAACTTGAACTGCTTTTTGTAAGAGAGAGGAAATAAGAGCAAAAAAATCCCGAAAACAAAGAAACAGGAGAGAATCTAGAGAGAGAAAGAGTATTCGGTTCATTGGGTGTCCTACAGCGACTTTGAATGGTAAAAAATGTCGGCTAAGCTCTCGTTTGATTAGAGAATAAAAGGACGGTAAATTATTTCCGTATTTTATATATTTTATATAATATAAATAAAATTAAAAATTATTTTTTAGATAAATATTTATTTTAGATTTTAATTTGATTTAAAATAAATATTTTATAAAAAAAATATTTTTAATATTATTAAATAATTGATCTAAAAAATATAAAATATAGGAAAATTTTTTTATCTCTATTATTTCCGTACCAAACAAGCCCTTAAGAATGAAGACGGTGGGAGCCACACATTTTGACGGTATAAGTGATTCATTGTTTAGTCTCCTTTGCTTTCGTTTCATCGTCAACGGCTAGTTACCATTTTAGTACATTTGTTTTGGGGTGACGGGGTTAATGGGGTGAATTTATTTATTTATTTTATTAAAAAAATTATTATTTTTGATAGAGTAAATCAAAGTTAATGTTTTACATTCGTTAATTTTTGTTAGTTTAATTTTTATTAATTTTAATTTCAAAAGTAATAAAGGTAATGATTAATATTTAAATAATTTTTTATGTAATCGGACAAAAATACCCCTAGCAATTCTAAAACTAGTCCCATTCTATGTCTCTCCCATTCTTGTCCCACTCGAGCCTACGCTTTTTTCCGTCCCCTACTCCCTCTTGCCTCTACCTCCTCCTAATTCGTCGACATCCTAGCAACGGTAGCGTCCAAGCTCAACGCTCGAAGTTGCAGTGTCAACGACCAATTTCCTCTTCTCCCGCGATTTTTGTTCTCCACACACAACAATGTCTATTCTCTTATCGAATTTGTTTTCCCTTTTATGTGTTTGAGAGCCTCACTGTTAGGTACAACTTCAGCCAAATTTTTTTTTGTTCTTCTTCTATTCAAAATTGTCATGTATAGATCTAGTAGAATACTAGCATATTAATTTGTGTTGTTCATGAGATCTTGCCAATACCTTCCACTACCATGGTCGCACAACAATGCATGTGTCCCTTGTCTTTGTTTGTTTTACTCAATTAATGTTGACTTGTTTGATTGAATTTTTTATGCGTTTTGTTGGGATGTTGTTTGTTTTGCTCAATTGATGCTGACTTGTTTGAATTTTTCTGGTCAAAATCCTACTGTTTCCCTATACTATAATGGAATTCGACATCCTCCATTCGTGCAACCAATCTGCATTTTTTTTTTGCTTGAATTGCAGTCTAAATGCAATTGGAGTCCAAGGCTAATAAGGTCGAACTCTATTTTTTGTTTTGCCTTAATGGCAGATCTAGGAATAGTGTTCTCAATGTATATTCATGCATATTCTAATATGGAAATACAGTTCTCCGTGGCTTAATTTTTTTCCTCCTCCAAAATTTTGTCTCCCTTGTTTTGTTTGTTTTACTCAAATGTTGCTACCTTATTTTGTTTGAATTTTTGGTCGGAATGTTGTTTGCGTTGTTTGATTGCATTTTTCCTACCACTCATTTGAATAACTTTGGAGACCAACACCCGGTTTGAATGCATTTTTCCCCTTAATTTGTGCAATATACTAATGACAGATTTGGAAAAGAGTTATCCATGTATATTCATGCATATTCTGATATGGAAATAGAGTTCTCCATGCCTTAATTTTTGGCCTCCTGCCAATTTTTGGCTCCCTTGTTTTGTTTGTTTTGCTCAAATGTTGCTGCCTTGTTTTGTTTGATTTTTTGGCTGGATTGTTGTTGCCTTGTTTGATTGTATTTAGCATATCATGATTCAAATAATGTTGAAGACCAAGGCCTAGTTTGAATGCAAATTTTTTGCATTAATTTGTGCAATATACTAAAGGCATATCTGGAATTTTTTTGAATTGTTTGTCCATTTTCGTGGTTTCTTCATGTATATTCTAATTTTGTGAACTAGTTAGTATATATAGGCACGTAGAGTTTTCCTTGATGTTGATTCTAAACCTATTTGACTATTCAAGCCCCCATTATTTAATCTTCATATAGGATTATTCTAAACATGCAGGTAACCTACAGTTGTTTTGGCTTCATTTTCTGTTCTCATATGTTGGTTTTTTGTTTGAGGCTTGATTTGATGAGTTTTTGGTCTCTAAAAATAGTACGTTAATGCATATTTGAAGCTACCAATATATATATATATATATATATATATATATATATATATATTTGTTTTTTCCCTTATTCAAACTAATTTTGTGTAATTTAGTGGAGTAAGGATGCTATTATTTATTTCTTATTCACGTCGAAATGTTCTAGTGGATAGATTGTTTTCTAGCCATAAGTAGGGGTTTGTATTGGGGGTAGAAAGATATCTTCAAAATTTGTGATGTGTGATGTTTATAGTTTTTTGAATAGTATACTAGAAGTCCATATGTTTGTTTTAATAATTTTGGATGTTATGTACTAGCAATATTTTTTTACTTAATAATAATGATATTCTTATTTCGATATCATAATAATGACATTAATATTTAGTTTTCATAGATGGATAATGGTGATGATACTCTTTCCATGTTTTACTTTACAATTCTTAATTAGTTTGTCGTGGTGGTGGCGATTTATTGGTATCTGGCTAAACGTATCATGTTAGATGATGATATTCATAAAGAATCTAGAGAAGTGATATTTTTGATAAGAGAGGTAATGACTAATAAAGTCATATGTCGAGATATGATTGGTATGGGTCATGAGACATTTTATGAATTTTGTAGATTACTAGCAAATCATGGTGGCTTGCAATCAATGAAATGGGTTAATGTCGAAGAGCAAGTAGCTTTATTTTTTTACATTTTGGGGCATGCCACAACAAATAGCAAGGTGTAAAGAGTGTTTGGTAGGTCTAGAGAAGTTATTAGTCGTCATTTCCACAATGTCTTAAGAGGTGTTATAGAATTAAAGGAGATGTTTATTAGACAACCAAATGGATCATCAATACCAACAAAGATTTAAGACAATCCCAAGTTCTATCCTTATTTTAAGGTGCTTATTATGAAATTTTATTTCTTTTTAGTTAATAAATAATTTAGTTAGATTCTTATTAATGTAGTATTTAATTTGAGGATTGCATAGGATTAATTGATGGAACCCATGTCTGAGTAAAAGTTTATGCATCAAATGATCCTAAATACCAAAGAAGAAAAGATTACGCCATACAAAATGTACTAGAAGCTTGTACATTTGACCTAAAATTTACCTATGTTCTAGCTGATTGGGAAGGAACGACGTCGGATGCTCAAATATTAAAAGATGCATTAAGTCGACAATATGACCTCCAAATTCCACATGTTAACTATATTACCATACTTAACGAATAGCTTTTACTTAATCAATTAAAATTCATCTTACATTTTAGCTTTTTCATGGGTAAATATTATATTGGTGATGCTGGGTCTCCTGTGATAAGTGGCTTGATTCCACCTTATAGAGGAGAACGGTGTCATTTGAAAGAGTACTCGCATATTCCACTAAGTACCCCTCGGGATCTATTTAACTTGCGCTATTCTTCGTTAAAAAATGCAATTGAAAGAATTTGTCTGTTATAAAAAAGTGTTTTCCAATTATGGAAAGCGCAAATGAACCTCATTATGATGTATATACATATACAAGGATTATATTAGCATGTTGTATTGTGCACAACTTTCTAATGGGCATTGATTATGATGAAGCTATAATTAGAGAGGTAGATCAAGAAATTGCCAATGACAATGATGGAGAGTGGAAAAATAGGTTTGATGATCTTATAAAATAAGGAAATGTTGGTAGATGAGAGTTTATAAGGAATTCAATAGTGGTGGCTATGTGGAAAGATTATAATACATAGGCATTTCTTATGGGCCATGTAATTTGAACTCATGTATTGTTTTGTGTAAACGTGGGTAGATTAGCTACAATATGTTTTATTTTACATTGACATGTGTACTAAATCGTGAGAACATGTGTACTAAATTGTGAGAACATTTATTTTGATTATGTGTACTAAATTATGAGAACATGTGTATATTGAACACGCCTTGAAACATGTCCTTTTTATTCTTCTTTTTTTGATACCTATTGTATATGTCATCCTTTTTATTTAGATATTCAACCATGCCTCCTTGTCAAGCTGAGAGAAATATTTGGACATACGAGATGGATGGAATTCTTCTTGATGCTTTGCTACATTAGATACATGTAGGTAATTGTCCTAGTGGTATTTTTAATACGATACCTTATAGTTCTGTGGTAAAAGAACTTGAAGAGAAGTTTCCTAACCCCTCATGGAACAAGAACCGATTTCTCAATATGATAAAATATCTAAAGGGAAATTTTTTTGAATGTTATGACATATTTAGGAATGTTGTTGTGGTGGCAGTGGTGGTGGAGGACGAGTTGTTGTGGTGGTGCACTAGTGGTGGTGGAAGAAAAGGAATTTATCGTGGTGATGGTGGAGGTGGTGATAGTAGTGGTGGAGGTGTTAGCTAAGTTATTTTGAAAGGGGCTTGTTAAATTAATACAAGGGTATAACTGTCATTTTTTAACCTTAATTCACCTCAATCCAAACAAGATTTTTAAAACATTCACCCATGTTAGGTTAATATTATCCAAATAGCATTTTAAAACATTCGTTTGGATTCACTTCTATTTCCTTCACTTAAGTTAATTTTTAATTATTACCTTCAACAGCCCTATCTAAACATACCATTAGGGTGGTGGAGGGTCACATAAATAAAACTTGGTCTATAATTATTAATTTATCCGTTTAATAATAATAATAATGTATACACAAATAAATTAAAATCTCTGTGCTAGATTTTGAATAATTTTATTATTATAAGATACATTAACAATATATTAGAGGGTCAATTAAAAAATATAATAATAAACTTTCATTGAAAATTAAAAAATGACTTGTAATATAAAATAAAAATAATATAGGAAATATATTATGAAACAAAAAGCAGTAAATGGGAGTACAACATTTGAGAACATCTATGTCAATTAAGGCTATTTGATCTCAAATTTGTTGAAAAAATGATATCGACAATAATATTAGAAGGAGAAAGGGTGTCAATTTCTTTTCCTTCTTTTTTTTTTCTGAGACAAAACACATGGTGCATGCTTCATTACTTCAAATCATGAATGGTTGCGACCAATAATGCAAGTTCTATACATTAAGCTCATTAGATGTTGGATATTTCGATATAGTATGAAGCTCTATTATGATTTATCTTTATATGGATACATTTTATGTTTTCAAACTCATGGGCTTGTTTATAATGTCCAAGAATATGTAACCCAAATTGGACCTTGATTGTGATCCTACCTTGAGCTTCCAAACCACTTACAAGCAATCCATCTCAACTTATATGTTGTGTACGCCCCATCCCTATATAAGTTTGAGCACCTCTAGAATTGCTTGGCTTTCATCTTATTCTAATTTCCATACACCATTTAGGACCTTCCACCTCATCAACATAACAACTCTATCATTGGTGTGACAAACCATCCCTATAGATCATCTACCTTAGGCATCTACACTAGCATTGACATTAACTTTAATTATTTTGAGGGGAGGAGCTATTCATTTCTCTCTATATTGTGAACCTTCATGCTTGTCTTCCTTTATCCCAATACACAGCAAGGAGTTGTTCCACATAATCTCTAATCTCTTCTCCATCTTTAAAGGTTCCATAAAAACACACAAGCATTTTTTCTTCACCACAAATCCCATGTGAAAGTGAAGAACCATGATACTTCTTACTCATCATGTCAAGCACCTTTATTAAACCAATCTTAATTCGTATCTCCAAGTGATGGTGGGTAAGGTCGTATTAGGCACTACTTCCATGTTTCTTATGTTGATTTACATTCAAAGAGAGCATGTAAAATTATCTTATATTTTCCATAGAAAATGTAATGATTGTTTGTGTTCACCTATTTATCCACAAATGTGGTTCTCATTGGAAGGATATAATTGTAAGATCCCTAAGCTAATATCTTGATTCTAGGAAGAGTCCATGCCTTCCATATTTTCCTCCTAATTAGATTCACTGTACATATTAACATATTTCCTTCCTCAAAAGTGTGCCAATTATAAATAAGATCATAGTTGCTTCGCACCATGTAATAGCCATCACGAGTCTAAAACCAAGATCTTAGATCCTTGTAACATCCACCTATATGCTAGATTTCGTTGATGGTTTTAATATCCAATGATATAAATATTTCTTGAATTTTTTTCTCATTTGAGGTTCACCCCATCATTTCTCAACAAATCTACAACACTAGTATTCATCTCCTAGCTCTTCTTTGGTGTTATGACCTTAAAAGCCGTCAGGCATGGAACCTACTTATCCATGCACACATTAAAATCACTCTCATCCCCTACTAACCAAATACATGTTTTTCCACCACCCATCTTACCTCCCAAATGCTTCTCCAAGTATAGATTAGATTATAACTTAGTGGGGACTTAAGGAAGTTTTTGTTTGGGGAAGCAACAAGCTTTTTACATCTTGGAAATTAAGGAAGACTCGTATATCACTATTATCTATGTTTGTTTTCCTAGCATGCCATAATTAAACCATTGTAGGTTCTTAAATATTAACATACCTTTTGCCTTTGATATTCTCAACCTCTCCTAACTCATCTAATGTGTTTTTTTTTCTCTCATCCTTATATTTTCCTCACTAGAATTAGGCTATCATCCTATGAATCTCCATGCATATAATCGATGTTAGCTTAAATATGCTTATAGTATAAGTGGGTGGGATTTGGATAACAGGCTTAATAAGTGTTTCATTTCCCGTGTTTAAAATATAGTTACCATTCTAACTTTGTAACTTGTTTTTAAAATTTTCAATGTGTGATACTAAGATTTCTTTTTTGTATACTCCCACTATAGTTGAAAGACCAAAATAGTTCCCATATTACACCACCTTAGTCATGCATAACATTCATTTAGTTGTCATTGCTTGTCATCCTCTACAATAGGACTTTAGAACATTTTTAATATTTATAGATTGATCATCTATCCAAATGCTTTAGCATGCACCTATAGAATCTCTTTCTATTTTGTCACCACTTCAAAAGTGGTCCTAACAAATAGGGTACTATCATGTACAAGGAACATATTAGATACATCATGAGTGTTTCTATAAATCTTTACACCATGTAGATATCTAAAATTTAAGGCATGGTTAATTAAGCCTATCAATGCTTCCACACATAGAATGAAAATGTGGGGAACTTAGGTTGCCTTGTCGTAATCATCTCCGTAATATAAATGTTCTTCTTGGTTTGTCATTAAAAAGGATAGAGAAAGAGATTTATGATACACACATCAAGATCAATCTCACCCATCTAGTTGCAAAGCCCACATGATGAAGCATCTTCTCTAAGAAAGACCAAATAACTCTATCGTAGTCTTTACTCATATCTAGAGTGCCACATTACCTCTTCTTCCTTGAGTCTAGTGCTTTATATGATAGAAAATTTCAAATGTCACCATGATGCTATTTGTGATTGGGTGTCTTAAGATAAAGGAACTTTGGTTTTTAGATATTATATCTGATATAATTCCCTTCAATTTGTTTGCAAGTACTTTAGATACCGATGTATATTTTAGTGGAATACTCTCCATATGATTAGCACATTATCGTCAATATAATATTCTTAGTCTATTATTTAGCAACTATAATTTCTAAATTATAGTATGAGCCTATCATATTAGATACATAATATGTTTAGCATGTATTTAGTTTGTTAGTTTTCAAATATAGAGAATAGTAAATATTAATCTCCTTAAGTTTCTCAGTTTGTTACTTTAGGAAATCTATATATGTAAATTGTGTATCATTTCTTGAATTATTATTTATTATCAAAAGATATTCTCTATTTATACTTTCTCTATAGTATTAGAGCAGTAAAATGCTTTAACCAAATTCTTTTTTACCAATTAATTATTATTTTTTTTTACTTTTCCATCTGCTCCATGACTACCCTTTCCTCCACCACATATGTTCCTTTCCATTCAAAATCATCAACTACAGAACTTATTCATATTCATATCTCTAACCTTATCATCAAGCTAAACTCAACTAATTATGCAACTTGTGTAAAGCATATGAATTCTATGCTCATAGCGTATGACCTTGTTGGCTATATTACAGGGTCTACTTCTTGTCCCCTACTGACAATTAAGATATATGGTGTAAAAGTTCCCAAGCCTCTCTACACCTTTTGGATCCTCCAAGATCATTTGTTGCTGCTTGTTAGCATGATAGCGTGTGGCATTGATGCTTGTGTTGTCATATCTCAAGATGAAACTTCTGAAGTTACATGGGATCAAATTGGACGAGCCTTTGCTAATCATTCTAGATCTCATATCATGCCCCTTAAGGACCGATTGTTCAATCTCACTAAAGGAACTTCCTTCATTGCTAACTATCTTCGTAGTATTAAAAATATTTCTGGTGAACTAGCTATTATCAATCACCCTCTAGATGATATTGAGCTAGCTCTCCATTATCTTAGTGGACTTGACTCTTATTTCAAGGAAATTGTTTCTCTAATCCGAGTCTGCAAGACATCTATCTCTTTTGATGAATTATATGAAAAATTCTTTGACTATGAGTCCTACTTGAAGAAGGAATATAGGTCTCTTAACACTCCTATTTTAGCTTAGCATATGTCAAAAACTATTCTGCTCAACAACGCTCCCACACAACACAATTCACTCCCACACAACTAGTCTCTTGATCTCCTCAATCATCTAATGTTACGCACAAGTCTCAAACTACATTAGTATGCCAATATTGCAATCGTAAGGGACACAATGTCAAAATTTGTTACAAGATTGCAGACAACCCAAATGTATCTCCTACAGTTCATGTTGCATCTACAAATGCATCTCAAAATAATCATTGCTCAATTTACTTTCGGGCTACACACCATATCACGAATGATTTATCAAGTTATTAATATCTTTAGAATATGATGGACCTAAACAAATCATTATTGCTAACGAAACCTCTCTTCCTATCACTCATACCAGTCATGTCTCCTTACCTTATTACTTACATATAAATAATGTTCTCCTTAATCCTAATGTCAATACCAATCATATCTCTTTTATTAATTATGTCATCAAAATAATGTTTCTATGGAGTTCTTTCCCTCTTGTTTCCATGTCAAGGCTTTGAGAATAAGGAAAATACTATTGCAAAGCTCGAATGACAATCATGTGTATCACCTCTCTGATGCTGCTCCTCCATTCACTATTACCACTTCTGTCACTCCATCCTTCCAATGTTGGCACCAATGTCTTGGCCACCCTATAGAGCCTACCCTATGTCTCATTTTAAAACAACATTCTCTTCCTTTGTCTAGTACTTTAATATCCTCTTATGTTCATTACTTAGCAAATAATCCTTTAGGAATCTAGTCTAACCAACACTCATACTTTAGAGATTATATACTTTGATGTATGGGGACCTTGTCCTATTCAATCAATTGATGGTTTTCAATTTTATGTTATATTTATTAACCATTTTCCCAAATGTGTATGGTTATATCCTATAAAACAAAAATATGAAATCTCAACAATTTTTTTGATCTTTCCCAAACTATTTGAAAAGGCCTTTAATAATTCCATAAAACTCTATATATTAATAACGGTGGTGAGTATATTGCTTTGCATAATTATCTCACCTCACATGGTATTTTCTATATAAGCTATCCCCCTCACACGCCAGAACATAATGGGATTTTTGAAAGGAAGCATCGCCACCTTGTTGAAGTGGCTTAATGCCTCCTTTGTCAAGCTTCCTTGCCATCTCACTTTTAGTCTCATACTTTAAAAGCTGGAGCTAATTTAATTAATCGCCTTTTAACAACTACCTTTCATCATAGATCACATGTTTCTACTTTATTCAACCAACCATTGAATTATTCTAAGCTTAAAATATTCGGTTGCCTATGTTTTTCGTGGCTTAAACCATACAGTCGTAACAAACTTGAACCCAAATCTACTCCATGTGTCTTCCTAGGATATTCTACAACACAGAGTGCCTTTCAGCTGCTTTGATTTTCAACACCACAAAACATATATATCACGACAATTCAACTTTGTTGAAAGTTATTTTCCTTTCTCTAATAACCAAAATTTTAATGTGCCTTCCCCAAATTCCACTCCATCACTGACTACTTTCACTCCACATGATATGATTCCTTTTAATCATTCTCCTATTGCTACTCTTTTATCTTGATCATTTTCCTCACCTATTTTAACATCTCTAGGAACCTCTACCTCACTATCCTCTCCATATGGTATCTTCCCTCCCACTTCAATTGCTCATTCTTCCACTTATGGTGATACTCTAAATATTAATGTCGGACCTTCTCTAGTATTACAACATAGTTCTCCAAGTCAAGACTCAGGTAACATTTTTCTTCTTCCACCACATTCTCATCCAAACACTCATTCAATGTGTACAAAAGCCAAAAATAATATCTTTAAACCCATACAACTCTATAATGTCACCAAACATCCTATCCCTCCTCCTTTAGAACCCACATGTCTCTATCAAGCTCTCAAGTCTCCTCATCAAAAACAAGCTATGTCAGAGGAGTTCAATCCCTTCTTATAAATGGAACATGGGATCTTATTCCTTCCTAACCTAATTTTAATGTTGTTGGTAACATGTGGGTTCTTCGATTCAAACATCATCCTTATGGCATTCTTGCTAGATATAAGGTATGTTTAGTGGTTAAAGGATTCCACCAATGTCTTGGCGTTGAATTTTTGGAGACTTTTAGTCCTGTTATCAAATCTCAAACTATCAAAATTTTACTCACCCTTGCCCTATCCTTTGGTTGGTCCTTACATCATCTTGATGTTAATGAAGCATTTTTTCAAGGGGATCTTACTATGACTATATATATATATATATATATATGTCATAACCTCCAGGTTTTGTGCATCCTCAGTCTCTAAACCACATTTGCAAAATAAGAAAGGTAAATTATGGCTTAAAACAAGCCATGTGTGCTAAGCACATGCCTTGCATAGATTCTTGGTATCTTATGGTTTTACTAATTATTGCTTGGATACATCCATCTTTATCTATAAGCAAGGTTCTATCAAAGCATATTTTCTTATCTATGTTGTTAACCTCTTACTTATCAGGAATAACTCTTCTTGTATGATTTTTCTTCCACCTTTTCCTTTAAGGATCTACGTGCCCCTACCTACTTCCTGGGTATTGAACTCTTACCTATGACTCATGGATTATTTCTCACACAACATAAGTATGTTTGAGATCTTCTTAACAAGGCACAAATGCTAGGTTCCCAGTCTATCAAAACTCCAATGGCCACAAAATGTCAATTCACATACACTTCTTCTACTAATGTAATTGTGTATCATCAGTTGGTGGGTTCCCTACAATATTTGTCTCTTACATGCCCCAATGTCACTTATGATGTAAACGTACTTGCTCAATATATTCACTCCCCTACCATATATCATTTTCAAGCATTGAATCACTTGTTATAGTATCTTAAAACTACCTTACATATGGTATTCATTTGAAAATCAATAGTTTTCTTTCTATCTTGGAATATTATGACACAGATTGGATTGGAGATCCTTTGGATAGGCGATCAAATTGTGCCTCCATATCCTAATTTGATCCTAATCCTATCTCATGGTGCATAGAGAAGCAACGGTTTGTTTTTAGATCATCCACCAAAGTTGAATAGCACAATATTGACTCCATTATTGTTGAATTGTCGTGGTTGAAAAACATTCTCATTGAATTGGGATTTAAACTTCCCTCTTTTCCAACAATTTACTCCACGACATTGATGCCACTTATCTATGTACTAATTCGGTTTTCCATTCTCACATGAAGCATATTTCCATCAACTATCATTTTTTTCAAGAGATTATTACCGCCAAGACTTTACGAGTTAGTCATGTCCCACCCCTACACTAGTTAGCTGATCTTCTCACTAAACTGCTCTTAAGCCCATAGTTTCAATCCTTATAGATCAATATTAGTGTCCTTGAGCCATCCTCCATCTTGAGGGGGAATAATGGAATACTCTCCATATGATTAGCAAATGCTCGTCAATATAATATTCTTAACCCATTATTTAGCAACTATTATTCCTAAATTATAGGTCCTAGCTTATCATATTAGATACAAAAAAAACTCAACATGTATTTAGTTTGTCACTTTTCAAATATAGAGAATAGTAACCAGTAATCTCTGTAAGTTTCTCATTTTTTTACTTGAGGAGATCTATATATGTAAACCATGTATCATTTCTTTAATGATCATTGATAATCAAAAGATATTATATACTTATACTTTCTTTATACATTACATTACATAAATTTTACGGTGAGATCTAGGAATATATGATTCATTTTTACATGCATTTATTAAGTATTCAACACCTTTAAAATCATGCTAACAACACACATATTGACAATGTGCTAAAAAGTTTGAAAAAATAGTGTTCACGTAGCATACAACCCAATTACTTTTGTTGGGTGCATTTGTTGGAGTGCAACATATATCTTTTCCCCTATAAAAGGCTTGAGCAGATTGTCATTAACGACTTCTATTACTTAGCTTTGTACCCCAATCAATGTCTCTTCAACTTTATTATCTACCATTGAGTAAAAGATATTTTTTTTAATGGTGAATAACAATATTCTATATGCCTTTCTCCTTAGTATATTACATCCCATCTTCATCCTAAATCCTTCTCATGTTGTTTCTTCTTCTTATTCTCTTATTATCCTTTTAATGGAAGTACCAATTATTTTCATCACCATCCTAAACTTCATTGACTGGGAAAGATTGCTTCCACATCATCTCTTCCTATATAAGTAAGTTCTCCATTTGATCCAACCAAATTTTATTTTTTTATATTGTTATTATTGTGAGGTTAATCTTGGCCCATTCAACATAACCAAGTGTTCCCTATCTTCCTTCAACTTTGATTTTTCATGGTCAAAGATTACTTGGTTCACTTTATAATTCTATCCCCACATTTTTTTGTAACACTCCCATTTTTCTTAACTTCTAAATTTCATTAAAATTATAATATGTGAAAACAACAACAAGAAAATGGGGATGTAACATCTAACATAAGGATAGGTGTGTATGGTTACCTATGTCAAATGTAATAAAGACACAAGATATAATAACTTTGTATTTATCAAAAATGACAAACTTTTAGAGTTGTGCCAAATAAACACAAGCCTAGGAAATGTAGAGAGAAATTCATAAAACTACAAGCTTATGAAACAATCTCAATCGAGGATGAAGTTTGCACATGCCCAAAACCAAGAGCAACACTAGAGTTCTTAACCTACTAATACACACCATAGCTACACCCCTAAATTACGTGGGTTTGTTACAGCACAACCAAGGCATTAATATAGTAAAGTATTGAGTAAAACTAACTTCTATTTACACTTAATCACAATGTACATTAGCATATAGTACAATAAAACACATGGCATACATAGCAATATATCATCCTAATCATATAGTTATTCACTTAGTTTGACTCATGGTCAATTGTTAAGACAATCAACACCAGTGTACACTTAAAATATGGTTCACATAAATAAATGTTGACACATATTCCATTTTAAACATGCTAACTGTAACACCCCCAAAATTCACTACTGAAAAATTTCGTTTTATTCAAAGAATTAGTGAAAGCAAAATAACAAAACTGTGAATTTCGGGGATATTAACACCACACTTAGTAACAGACCAGTTCACTCCTACCATTCCAATACCAAGTGCTAAGGCTTAAAGAACGAGATACAATTTTCTAGAACTCAAAACATATTTAAATTAGAGTAGCGCAAATAAATATTTTATAAGAATAGAATCCACCAATGGTTGTTATAATAATACAGGTTACATTTAAACCAGGGTTAAAAGATAGAGAGGTGAAACCCTAAAAGTCCGGATAATTTCTTACATTCTTTCCCATTGCCCACTTGAATAGCACCCGTAATGGACCTACAAGGGACTCTACCCATTGAATAGGTAGGGGCCCCACGAATGGAATCCTTTAGTACTATGGTACTGAGTAACCCTTTAAACCACACTAAAAAGCAAGCCCACAATGCAACACATGATACAAAACTATATACATAAATATTAAAAGATGCATGTACAAAATCCACATACTTAACAAGTCCATCACATATTAATATGTCATAATGTGAAATCAATAATTTTGGGCCTTAAGCTAATAATCAACCATTACTTAATCATTTCTCGAAGTATATCCATATGAGTGCGGGAACCCCACTATTATAGCCGGTGGATCGAAAACATACAAGGCATAACGCTCCTGACCACTATTATTTGTCGGTAGTTCGGTCTCCAAGGCAGAAGGCTCCTAGCCACTATTATTCGTCAGCGGACAGGTCTGGCCCCGACTCACATGGTGTTCCACCATAAGTGATTAGTGTCTTCCATAATTTATTCACATCCAAATTGTATTTATTGAGCTCGGGATCCCCCACTATTATAGTCAATGGACCGAAATACATGCATGCATGCATACATACATACATACATACATACATACATACATACATACATACATACATATATATATATCTTCTAGGGCAAAATGATCCTGGGAAACTATTATATCCGGTGGATCGGTACTCATAAACAAAATTCAACTGGGCCCATTTCATTAGTCTTTCACTTTCACGAATAGTGTTTTTCCTTTTAATCATCACAACAATTTCATTTATTTGCCTCAATGGGGAGATTAAGATCCCGGAAACACAAAGGTACACCGGTCGTACCGGTGCATACAAGCTACTCAGTACCCTTCAACCATCAATCTAAGGATGTAAAGTTACCCTGGTCGTACTGGTGCATACAGCTTCTCAGTACCCTACCAACAAGGACACCTAATCCATAAGTATGCATACCCCCTAAATAGGTCCGTAGAACTAGATAGAGTAAGATATAGGGCCTGATTGGGGTACAAAGATACACTAGCAAATACTAGAATAATCGTGGGTTAAACCACGTCTTTAGGGTAGTGACCCCTAAAGAACCACCATTCTTGATCTCGAGGTCTTTCACTTCAATTATTAATGTCCTAATTAAGGTGATCATGAAAAGCACAACAATCAGATACTTATTCACTTTCAATCATTTATGATATCATTAGGTACTCCTTATTCATACAATTATCCAAGATAACTTAGAGGAATCATTAAGGCCATCATTATCTCATCCAATTTTGACTTAGGGTTCGCTCTCGTGATACTTACTGATCTTCATATACCCTTATCTTGCTATTCAGTGTTACTTGAGTCTTATTATGAAACTTTGTTATCCCAACGACATATTAGATACGGGTTACTGATTTACCCCTTTCATCTCTACAAAATTATCGAACTACCCCTTGCTTGTATAATTATTAAGTCATCCCTTCTTTACTTGCCAATTTACCATATTACCCTCCATGTTGTATAATTACCAACTTACCCCTTGCTCGGTTTAGGTTACCAAGTTATCTTCTACACTTACTAAATCACCAATCGTCCTTCATATTCGTTACACTTGTTGGATTTCCCGTTTGGTTAGTTAGATTACCGAATTTGCCCTTCTCTATTATCATAATTACCGATTTACACTTTAGTTGGTTAGATTACCAAATTGCCCTTCTCCATTATCATAATTACCAAATTACCTTTTAGTTGGTTAAATTACCAAATTGCCCTTCTCCATTATCATAATTACTAATTTACCCTTCTCCATTATTATATTACCATTTTACCCTTCTCCATTATTATAATTATCAAATTACCCTTTAGTAGGTTAAATTACCAAATTGCCCTTCTCCATTATTAAAATTACCAATTTACCCTTCTCCATTATTATATTACCATTTTACCCTTCTCCATTATTATAATTATCAAATTGCCTTTCTCCATTATTATAATTACCAATCTACCCTTCTCCATTAGTATAATTACCACTTTATCCTTTAGTTGGTTAAATTACCAAATTGCCCTTCTCCATTATCATAATTATCATAATTACCATTTTACCCTTCTTCTTTACTAAATTACCATTTTACCCTTCCTTTGCACCAAATTACCATTTTTCCCTTCTACTTTATTAAATTATCAATTTGCTCTTCCTTTATATCAAATTACCATTTCATCCCTTTACTTACAAACTTATTATATTACCCTTTTACTTACAAAATTACCGTATTGCCCCTTACTTCCAAAATTACCATAATACCTTTTTACTTACAAAATTACCATCTTGCCCCTTACTTCCAAAATTACCATAATACCCTTTTACTTACAAAATTACCATTTTATTTTTATTATAATAATTTTACTAAAACATCCTCACTACATGAAATACTACTATTAGTCCTCCATTCTCATCATTCAACTCCACCAACTATTATTATTCAACATTATTCTCATTAGCACCCACATATATTAGGCAACACACTTACATAGACATATTACTAAAATGCCCATAGGGCTCATAATAACAATATTTATGCATCAATTGTCAACATAACATAATATACCATAGATAAGTACTTAGCATTTTTATTATTAGCAAAAATCCTTCCTTAAGCATTATTTCTACACATGTCACATAACTAGCATACTTTCCTTTTTTTTATTAATCAATATACGCAACTACATATATTATACTAAAAAACATATATCATGCATAAAAACATATTCAAAACCCTAATATGCTAGCATAAGTTTATCCATACGTTTAAGTGAGGTTTAATGATTACCTTAATTCCTGCAAAAATCAAACTTTGCCAGTATCCCGGTTAAAGATTTAAGCTTTGATTAGCAAAATCAATACCTAAAAATAATATCAATAATTATCATATTAGAAATAGGAAAAACCAAAAACATAAAACTTTATCAAAATTTAATTAATGATATACTTAACTTAACCATTATTATACCTTAACATTTATTAACCAAATTAACCCAAGGGAGGCAGCAAGGGGTGGAAGGGGTCGAAGGTGGTGGAAGAAAGGAAGGGAAAGGCTATTTTCGGGTCGGGATTTAAGGCTAGGAAAGAGGGCCGGTGGGGTAGAGTTAGGGAAAGGGATATGTGTAGGGGTGGTCGGGGATGGGTTATCAATGGCCAAAGGCGGAAGAGGCGGCGATAGTAGAACTGCAAAGGAGGCTGCAGAAGTGGCGGTGGCTATGAAGGAAAGAAAAGGGAGGAGGAAATGGAGGGGTTGCATGTGTTTATTTTGGCTAAAGGAAGTGAGGGGGTGGTAAGGGAGGTTGCAATGAGTGGTTTGGTGGCTTCGGTGGTAGCGGAAGCAGTGGGACCATAGCAGAAGGAGGAAGAGCAGGGGGTGTCAAGAAGGGAGAAAAAGAAGAAGAGGGATGTAGGGGGCTCGAGGGGTGGTGTAGTGGTGTAGTGCGGGAGTAGAAGGTGGTAGGAGGCGGTGTGGACGATTGGTGTGGTAGTGGCAATGACGGAGTAGGGCTGCGGTACAAAATAAGGGAGGGATGAAAGGAGAAGAAAGGGAGAGAAAGACATCGAGAGAGGGAAGGAGGGCTCGAAAATGGGTAGAGGAGAGGCTAGTGAGGAGAAGAAAAAGGAGAGGGAGGAGAGGGGAGTAGGTGGGCAATCGGGGCAGGCAGCTATCGGGGTGGAAAGGAGAGGGAAAGGAAAGAAGAGAAAGAAAGGCATGCGGCTGGGGGTACAGGATTGGTTGGGTCTGAAATGGGGAAGAAAAGGACGGGGGAGAAAGAGGGAGAGAGGGAGAGTTGCAGTGGTGGCAGGGAGGAGGCAGCTACGCATGGTCGGGGTGGTCGGGCATGGAGGGAGAAGAAAAGAATAAGAAGAAGGAAGAGAAGGGGCAGGCCGGGCAAGGGAGAAAAGAAAAGGAGTGGATCGACCCGGTCGAGGGGAGAAGGAAGGAAAGAAAGGAAATGGGGGCTAGGCTGGTCGCACGGGAGAGGAAAAGGGAAGGGGGAAAAATGTGCCAAAGGCCCAATGCTTAGGGGGGAGAGTAGGTCGTGGCCTGGTGGCCCAAAGAGAAGGAAAAGGAAAAAAGAAAGGAAGGAGAAAAAGGGAAATAAAAGGAAAAAGGAAAAATAGGAAAACTTAAGATAAAACAAATCATGGAATAATAGAATGTAATATTTTTGGTAGATAAATAAATCTAATAATTTAATTTAATATATGGGTTTAAAAAGGTTAATTTTAGAAAAATATTGGTTTGGAAAATTATTTAAATAAAATGAGTATGATAAAATAACAAAATATTTATTTTAATTTATAAAATGTTCATATCCAATTTTATATACTCAAAAATTCCTAAAATAATTAAATTAAATAAATTTAAAAGCTAATTTATCCCAAATAAAAGTTAGTTATTAAATTATAGGTTTTTAAAATTTTGGGGGATTACACTGACGCTATAAAGAAACCTAGTAGAGATAACATGTAATCTCATATAAGAGCAAACATGAAATTTGTTACACCCATCCAGAAGATAATAGTTAGAAAACTATGAGCTTTGATTGGGTATTTGATGCACAACATAATATTGTGTTGTTTTTTGTAAGTAGTGGAAAAGTTTGGGGTTAATATTTGGGCTCTGTGAGAAACACAGGGATCTTATGTTTATTAACATTGACCGTGTTTTCTCACATATTATGTTGATGTATTTGTGGAAACAAAGCTGATAGTAAGGAAATTAACACGGTGTTCTTGTGTTTCCTAAACACAGATCATGATTTTTCTTTATTTTTAAAACACGTTGTTTTGTCCCATAGGATTTTTTTTAGTATAAAAGAGATATGAGTAAACTCTATCCATAAAGTCATGCGACCCAACTTCTTCTTCTCCTTCATAGAATTCTCCAGTGATTAGAGAATTGTAGATCTATTTAATGGATCTATTGATTTGTTTAATCATCCTATAATTATACAAAAGCATGAATAAATATTTCTATTTTTTCCCTTAATTTTTTTTGTTTTGTGATTGAATCCTCAATTACTCATCATCTTGTTAATTCTATTTTTTGGTTTGGAACCTTTTAATCTACGTTATTCCACAATAATTTGGCATCAGAGTTGCATTGTTGAGGAGCTCTAGTAATCAAGATGGATACAAGATTTGAAATTGAGAAGTTTAATAGATCCTTTAATTTAATATTATGAAAATTGAAGGTGCGAGCAATTCTAATTCATAATGGATTAGAAAAGGCTTTATTCGGTCATTTGAGTAAGCTAAAATCAATGATGGAGATCTGAAGGCCCTCTCTACCCTAAAATTGTGCTAGTCTAATGAGGTATTGTGGGAAGTGGTAAAGGAATCAATGATGGGTGCCTTATGGTTAAATCTTGATTCATTATATATGAAAAAGTTAGTAGTAAATCAATTACTATTGAGGAGTCAGCTTCATGACCTAAAATTAGATGAGGATCAATCTTTGAAAAGTTATTTGGATGATTTGACTCTATCGTTAGGATTTTCGAAATATAGATATTATATTAGATTATGAAGATTGGGTTGTTATATTGTTTTGTTCTTTGCCTGCTACCTTTAAGCCTTTTCATGTAACTATTTTATATGGAAAAGATGAGTAGTCCTTGAGGATGTGAAATATGCCCTGCTACTAGAGTTGATTGATAGTTAATTGACTGGCAGTGATATTTCCGAGGAATCACATAGTGAGGGATTGGTGGCTTGGGAAAGGACACATGAGTGGGGGTATGGTAACAAGAAGATTTCCAGATCTAAATTGAAGAGTTGGCAAAAGAATGTGGCATGCAATGGTTGTAGCATGAAATGCCATATTAGGAGATACTGTCCCAATATAAAATCAACATATACTACTGATGGTGTATTTGATGAATGTGATGTTGTCGTAGCTGATAATGATGGTGATGTACTGACTACCACAAATAGATAGACTAGATTGGCTAATAGGTGTATTATGAAATCTAGATGCTCCGACTATGTTTGTCCCAATAGAATTTGGTTCTAGACATATGACACTATTCGAGGTGGAGTTGTTATCTTGGGAAACAATGTTTTATGTAGAGTTGCTAGCATTGGGACTGTGAGGGTGATGATGCATGATGGTGTGTTTAGGACATTGTTTGGTATTTTTCATGTTCCAAACATGACTAAGATCTTGATTTTGTTGTGTTCCTTAGATAGCAAATGTTATAGGAGTGTCATTGATAATGGTACATTGGAGGTTGCTAAAGGGGTTATGGTGGAGATTATTGGCAAGCGAGTCAGGACATTATATGAGCTTGTTGGCACAACTATTGAAGGTGTGGTTGGGGTGACATTGAGAGCGTCTAACTTAGATGTCGTTGGCCTTGGTTTGATGTGACTATAATAAGGGAGTTCATTTGCACTACTGGGGGTTCTTTGTGTTGTGACTCGGCCACATCTAGATCTATTACCGTTTATGAGTCTTAATTTCTTCTCGACGAGAAGGTGGAGTAGGAGAGTCTAGTGGGTTCTACTGTAATACCCCAAAAATCCTAATTTTAGAAATTATGATAAAATAGGGATTTATTAGGGAAATTAATTAAATATATTATTTTATTTAAAATAAGGGGATTATTTAAAACAAAAAAGAGAAAAATAATAAAGAATTTAATTGGGGAAGATTAGAGTATTTTGCTAGTTAAAAATAGAGTTTAGGAAAAATTACCAAAAATATCCTAAAGTAATATAAAAAGGAATGTAATTATTATTTTACTAATTTTTATTATTTTTAAATATTCAAAAATACCAAAATATCCTAAACACCCCAACTAACCTAATTTTCCCTTTTTGCCCTTTTCCTTCCTTTTTCCTTTTTCTTCCTTCCTTTTCTCCTTTTTATTTTTTTTCTCCTCTCCTTGGATTTGGCCTCCCCCACACGGCCCAACTCTCCCCTCCTCCTTTCTCTCCCCATGCGGGCCCAACCCACTTCTTTTTTTTCTTCCTTCCTCCCTCGCCCGCTGGTTCTCCCCTCTTTTTCTTTCTTTTCTTTTCCCCCAGATTGCCCATCCAACCTATCTTCTTCTTCTTCCTCCCTCGCGTTGCAGATCATCTTACAACTCTGCCATCGTCTTCCCCTCTACCACTATACTGCCGACCTACACCTCTCCCCTCTCTCCCCCAACCTTTTCCTTTCCCTTTCTAGCCCTAATTTGCTATGTACCTCCTTCCTTGCGTGCCCCTTCCCCTTTCCTTTCTCTCCCCCTACTGACTGCACCCTACAATTTTGCAGGCCCGTACCGACCTACTACCACCCGTTGGTGAGCCCTACCTCACTTGCCCCCCTTTTCCTCTTCCTCCTTTGCCTTATCCTCCCTCCATTAGCCTATAAATACCCCCTACCGATCCCATTTGGCCTTCTTTACCCTACCCAGAAACTCAACACAATTTTGCCGCCACCACTTCAGATACCACTTCAAATACCACCCCAGCCACCGTAGCGTAACATTGCCGCCCAAAACACTACCCAAATCCTTCCCCGCATTACCCTCCACTAAATTGAGCCACTCACCACCCCTGGTTTCCCCTACACAAGCCACCCCAACCGTGCAAAGTTGGTTGCTGGACCTACCCCTTTATACCCATCGCCGCCCCTCTCATCGTCGTGCGCCGCCTCCCCTGCCGCAATCACCACCTCCCCTACCACCCAATCAACCCAGCAGAACCTCCTCTACCTTCCCCTACCTTTCTTTCTTCCTTTCTCCCTCTCCTTCCTCCTCCCTCCTTCTCCACCACCTTCGGCCACCATAACCACCACCACCTATGTCACCACCCTTGCTGCGCCACCACCACCACTCCAACCCTCTCAACCCCGAGAGTCGACCACCACCACAACCACCATCTCACACTCTCTTCTGGCCCTAAAGACCACCTTATCCAACCACCACTTCCACCACAGCCACCGTTGTCGTTGTCATGCGCAGCCGTCGTTTCCACCTAGCTACCACACTCACTAGGTTGTGCCTTAACCCTTAAGTATAATTTATTTAGTGTAATTATTACTCTAACCTTATTATTATTATTGTTTTTGTTTTTGTTGTTGTTGTTATTGTTATTGTTGTTGTTATTGTTATTATTATTATTATTAACATCATTATTATTGCTAATATTGTTAATAATATCTTATCATTGACTAATATAACTACCTAAAACTATTGTGGCTAATAATAGCATGATTAACCATTTTAAGGATAATATCCTTATTTTTACTAATAAAGCTACTACTATTATTATTATTATTATCCCTAATACTAGGCTATAATAGAGATAAGTAGGAATTCATGAAAATGTTAATAAGAGGGAAGTTAACCCTAATATTTCTCCTCTTATAGGTGAACCAAATTTGAACCCTAAGGAGGCGTAGGAGTGTGCTCCAAGTCTAGTGTTGTTTTAGGTAATGATATGGTTAATGCCTAATATGTGTGTAATATGTGCTACGTGTGTTGATTATACGTGTGTACCTTACATGTTATGGATTATGCTCTCGTAGTGCAGCTTACTAAGCATGGAGCTAAGGTAAGTTGCATGTGTTTTTATGACATGTGTAATATGGTGTTGTTACTTGTACTTGGAATGTGCTTATGTAATATTGCCCTTGATGACATGCATGATAGGAAGCCTTGAGTAGTGTGATGTGGGTGTGAGAAATGAAAAAGAGCGAGGAAGGTGAGTTGACTAGAGGGTGGTAAGGATGACCTAAATATCTCATGACTTATGGGTGGACAAGTAAAATGATAATGTGATTAAAATAAGAGAGTCAAATGAACCTTGCATGGGGAGTCTAGGGTTTGCATAGGATGGTTAGCCTTTTCATGGGAATGACCTTTACATAGAAAAAGTAGACTTGAGGGTTAAGTAAGGTAAGAGAAGAGTTGTTAGGGTGATTAGAGTCCATATGTGAAAAATAGTACATGGATTGGTATAAGGATGCATGGGGGACTTGACTAGGGTTTGGGAGGAAACCCTAAGTGAGAGGAGTGTGTAAGGTAGGGAAAACTAATGGAAGTGGTTAGAATGGGGAATAAAGAATGAAAGGGGTGTTGCATAGAGGATAGGTGAGCCAAGTAAGAATAGGTGTTTGGGAGTTGAGGGGTGACATAAAAGAAAGGAGAAGTACTAGGGTTTCGGGGAGTGAACTAGAGGTTTTTATGATCACGTGTGGGAGTTTGATAGCTAGGTGGTGATGTTGGGTGTGGTTTGAAGGAAGTGATGGTTTTGGTAGCAAAGAAGAGTATGGGTTGTGTAGGATGAGGGGAAGTGAGGCCACATAGGCTAGATTAAGGTTTCATAGGGAAGCCCTAAAGGATAAAGAGGAGTTGAATCAGAGTTATGGGAAGTGAACCTTGAACCACGTGTAGAAGAGTTTGAGTTTTGCATAGTGAGTGAAAAAATATGGGGAGGAATTATGGGAGTCATAGTTATGTAAAGGTCCCAAGATATAGGATAGGGATTTTTGGGAGAACTGAGAATAAAAGGGTGAGTATGGAAAGCTTAATGAGCCATGCATGTCTAGTATGGATTGTGTGTGGAATAAGATATGAATAAAACACTAAGCACTTAAAGTGAAAGATTATCGAGTCAGGTCTAGTGAGGATATTTTTCCAGTTCACCGGCTATAGTAGTGATCAAGTGCGTTTTGTCCTATGGAGTGTTTATGGTCCACCAGCTATAATAGTGGGGGATTCCGAGCTCGATAAACTAAACTTTGTATCACTCTTTCCCCTCGAGGGCTTGACTTTGTATCTGTTTTAATTCTATATTAACGGTTTAATTTTGCACTATAATTCTCTTTGTTACGAATATTTTAGATTTCTACAGTTCCATGTCTTAATTAGTTTAATGGCTTGTGAAATTATTTCTTAGCCTTGTGGTTGATGTAAGATTAGTCGGGGACCAGGCTTGTGCTGATCACGGCATTAGCACCCTTGTGCTCATGTTTGTTTTAATTAAATGAAAATTTTCAACTGTGATTTTAGGGGTGTTACACTTCAAGCAAGGTGGAGGTTGTTATTGATTTAGATGGTACAGATTCTTCTAATGATAAGGAATCTAGGCAACAAGTGGAGAAAGTGGGGGTTGCTCTAGGCAAAGTTGGTTATGCTTTATATACTATGGTTAGTAGTATTTGGTATGTCGGAGCTAGTGTTAGACTCAGAGGTTATTTGGGGTGTTGATTCTACATTGCGGTATTCTATTGGTGTTATTGAAGAGATATGGTCTATTTTTGTTCGGACTCGGATATTAGTGTATGATGTTTCACTAGTTATTCTTTTGTTGTGTGTCTATGTTTTATTTGTCGCAACAAAAGAAATGTCCAAGGATAATAAGATGATGACTTTGGATGTGCCCAAATCCACAGTGGTTGTAGTGGCTTGCTTAGTCATTGGTTCATACTCTGTATTTATGAGATGCTTGATATATAATATAATTAGTATTGATAGATGTATTGCTTGTATTATGAGCATGTGTGTGGTGAGTCTCTTGAAACACTTCTATTAGGTGTGGTGCAGATTCTGAGGTGCTTAGTGCGTACAATATTGGTTTGTATTGAGTATGTGTTGTCGACAATTCTGTTGATGGGATACTCTAATCTTAGTTATTGGTGATCATATTTATACTAGTTTGTTAGTGTTTAACCTTAGAGGTTTTGAGTTTGTGTGTTTGGCTATGACAAAGGATTTTTAGGAGGTCACGTGGCTTGATGGTTTAGTATGAGAGATAAGGTTTGTTCATGGTGATGTAGATGTTTGAAGTGATAGAAAGAGTGTTATCTATTTAGCGAAGAATCATAATTCTTTCCATCATTAAATAAAGCACATTGACATTAGATATCACTTTATCTGGGATACTATTGATGCATATAAAGTTGTGTTAGAGAAAGTGGAAACTTTGGATAATCTAGCTTATATGCTAATGAAGCCACTAGCCATGGGTGAATTTGAGTGTTTCTAAAAATTGATTGGTGTTCATAGGCCATGAGGTCCTTTTTTAGGACAAGATTTTTGTAGAGGTCTTTACATGTCATACCACACAAATACTGTATCAAGGTGGAGAATTGTGAGCTTTGACTAGGTATTTGATGCACAACATAATATTGTGTTGGTTCGTGAAAGTAGTGAAGAAGTTTGTGGTTAATATTTAGGATTTTTGAGAAACATGGGAGACCATGTTTTCTCACATATTATTTTGATATGTTTTTGGGCAAAAAGCCAAGAGTAAGGGAATTAACACAAGGGTCCCGTGTTTCCTAAACATGAATTATGGTTTTGTAGGTTTTTTCCTAGTATAAAAAGGATATGAGAGAACCCTATCCATAAATTCATGTGACCTAAGTTCTTCTTCATCTTCTCCATAGATTTATCTATTGATTATGGAATTGTAGATCCATGTAATTGATTGATTGATTTGTTTAATTACAAGAACACAAATAAAGGTCTTTGTTTTGTCCCTCAATTTTTATGTTTTTTGATTGAATTCTCAATTGTTTATCATCTTATTAAATCTAGTTTTTGGTTTGGATCCTTTCAATCTACACTATTCCGCAACAAAAACATTTCCAAACAAAGATCACACTCTTATAAGCTATTGGTAATCAAAACCATTTACACACTTGGGCTATATAAACCAACCACTAGGCTTATGTAAAAAATCCAAGATCTGAAAATTTTCATCTAGTATCCAAACATTCTGATATGACATTTAGATATACGACCTTTAGGATGTTTATTTTTTGATCGGATTATCCAATCTAGATAAGTATCTAGTATTTTGTTGATTATTTCATTAATATATATTGTAATTTTCTAGTGTTCAAACTTTTTTAAATTTATTTATTTACTTAATTTAAACATTAATAATAATATTTGAATACTCTTTTTAGATAAAATACGACACTCAAATGAGTATAAATATGAATATTAATGGATATATAACCTTTATTTTCAAAATTTTCTTATAAAAGTCATAAAATTTATTAAAATAGTATTTTTATATGAATATTAGATATGTCTGATATCTAACCCATATCTTATCCATATTTTTAGATATATAAGAATTAAGATATCCAAAATAAAGGATGCGATATCTTATATGATAGATATAGATATCTAGTTATGAACGTCCTTACCCACCACGCATGGCTTTAGACAAGGCAAAATCAATATTTAAATAGTACTTAGGTGTTGTTCAACCCTATTTTAAACTCTAGAACAATACTAAGGGAAATTTTGAGTTCAAGCAATACTTAGGGGGATTGTTAAGCACTAAATAGTACTTAGGAGATTGTATAACCCCGGACAATATGTAAGGGTTGCTTAGATCCATCTTGTTTGGTTTAATTCTAGACACTAGAGCTAGGGTGATTCCACCAGGACTATCTCATTTAAAATCCTTAGTTAATATTACATCGATTCCAATAATAGTCATCATAGCCAAGGAGTTGGTAAAGGATGACTCACCTACCTCACTTGGTTAAATGATATGCATTAGAGCTAAGGCACTTTAAATAGGATTGTCTAAGCCACTATCCTTCATTAAATGCTAGATATTTGAGCTAATGTATTTTTACTAGGATTGTCTCATTCTATATCCTTGGTTAAATGTCACATTAATTCCAACAATGGTCATTGGAGTCAAAGGGTTGTTATAGAGGTGGGTCACCTACCTTACTTGGTTAAATAGCATGCATCAAAGATAATAATCTTTCCTTGGGATTATACCATCTGTTATCCTTGGTTAAATAATAGATATTAGAGCTAAGGTACTTTTATTAGAATTGTCTCATTCTCTATCCTTTTTTGAAGGTCACGTCAATCCCAATAATGGTTATTAGAGCCAAAGGGCATGTACAAGGGTGACAAACTCACTTGGTTAAATGACGTGTTAGCCATCTTAGTTGGGATTCATATTGGGTGTTCACTTATAACACCATACATTCACACATAGAAGTTTTGTAATTGTAATAAATGTACATAAGTGCTTAGTTTTACACTGAACCATCAAAGTGTTTAATACTAGCACAACACAACATAAAATTTTACGAGTTAAATTTTTAAATTTGTCTCTATCCCAAAATTCCATCTAAGGGATAACAAGTGAAAATATTAGATATATAAATAGGTAAAACGTTTAAAAATAAGGTAAATGACCACTTATAAAAAATGCTATCTATATAAAATACTATGCATAGTTGACCAAAAATGTTAGTTTATACCGAGAAGCTTAAATAAATTTTTTTATTAAAAGTTTATTATCAAGAATATGATTTACTAATAAAAAGATAAAATTCAAAGTCAACTCTTGGTCAATTTAAGACCCCTAAGTCCAACTTTAACCTTATTTCATTTATTTAGTCTTCTTTTTCCCAAAATAATTATATTACATCGAAATGGTTCATTTTGTCTTTTATTGATCCAAGGAATATTTTGTTATAAAAAAATTATTATCTAAATATTTCCACATCTTTCTTTATCATAAATATTCTCATATAGTCAAAAATTTCCTAAACTTCAAGTGGGGTACCATTTTTACCATTGACATCTCCAAAACTTCAAGGTTACGTAACTTTAGTTATATTAATCCAAATCTTATCATATAGTGTATAAACTTTAATCTTAAACTACCAAGGAACATGATGTAAATCTTAAAAATATCTCAAACCAACCATTATGTACAAAGCACCCGTTGGTTGAGCCCACAAACATATACAAGTTCATTTTTACTTAAACAAACTCCATCTACTCCAGATTTAAAGACTTTAATTCCTAATATGATTTTTCATCAAAATAACATTATAGAGGGCATAAATCAACATCATATAGTGGTATTTTAGTCATATTTTCAATTTAAGAATAACCAATATGCCAAAAGAATAAAAAAAACTCAAAAAATCATAAACCAAAGCTCACTAATATATCAACCATGCTTAAGTATGAGTAAGGAATTCATTGCCTTGATTCAAGTTTAATAAAAAAATAACCATAAATAGATTTTCCCATCACCCACACCAAAAAATTGCTTACTAAAAAATAACCACAAGAACGAACACATATAAGGCTTAATATACTACACACTTTAACTAAAAACAAAGATGTAAGTTAAAAGAAAAAAGGAGAGTAAAAGAGACCTTACTAGTTTTTTTGAATTCCAAAAACACCTCTAATAACCTTTAAAAACCTCTTATCTATAATTCACTTTATCATACTAGAAGAGAAAAGAAAGAGAAACTAGTTAATTTGGATGAGTTTTGATGAAGGAAACAAGGTGAATTAATGGAGTTTTTGTGTATGTGTATATGTTGTGGAGGTTAATAGTGGTGCTTGGTTTGGATAGAAACTATGGGGAAATAAGATGGTGTAAAGGAGAAGAGGAAGGAGGGAGGTCAATGACGGTGTAGAGGAAAAGACAAAATAAATTAACTAAGTGAAATGAACTTAAGGGATAAACAAATGGTTAATAGTACCATTTGATGATCTGTTTGTGTAAAAATATCTAAACTAATATGTATGGAAAAGGGGGTGCCAAATTCTAGATAAAAAGATAAAGGGCTATTAATTGCCTATCTACAAAAATGAAGGGTCTTAGTTGCTTTTCACACTAGTAGACTAAATATGAGTAAAGATAAGCTAAATTTTAGTAATTTAAAAATAAGAATTAAAAATTAAAAACTATAATAATATAGCTTAAGTTATTGTGAGATTATTTTTAACTCAAAAATATTTAAATAAAATGGTTTTTAAGACTTCACAATTATTGAATAACAAAAGGGCTAAATCAAAGCTTACAACATGGGTAAGAATAAACTAGATTATAAATATTATTATTTTATTATAATAATTTTTTATCATTTTTAATGTGAATAGTTTAATTAGAAAGCCAAGAATTTGAAAAATTAGAATGGTTCGAATAAAGTCGGCTAGTTAAAATATCTTATAAAGTCTTTCAATAGTCAAAACTAAAAAAATAGTTAATAAAAGTTTGAATGTATTATTTCAAAACATAACAAGGGTTTATAATTTCTTAAAAGATGTATGAAAATATTTAGACTATTATAGAATATATTCTCTGTTGAAATGACTCTCCATAAATTAGAGCTTTTAAAGGGCAAGATATTACAATCTTTTTTTTTTTGAATTGTTCTGTAAATTTCATCCCCTAAATCATGTGCCTAGTCCTACCTTACCACATTTTCCTAGTCATCATTTATAAACCACGTCTTCTAAAATCAATATTCCTTCCTAAAATTGCTTTTTTTTTTCAATGTTGGTTGTGTATCAATATGGCTATGTAGCAAGACCATGTTCTATCAATATGAGTGACACCATGTTGAGGGTATTTTTTTATCCAACCAATATTGGAATTTGACTTATCTAAATGACAATGGATGTCTTCTTGATCTTGTATGCCATTGTTTTCAGAGTATTCATAGCCTTTAATTCCCAAATTATGAAATTTGTAGTCTTCCAATGCCTATCAAAAATCTTCTAATTACTTTCCTAGACAAAAATCACCTTCATGTTTCTCAAACTAATAGAGGATTTCATTGAAATCCCCTCTTAAAAACCAATGGATTTTATATTGGGAAGCTAACAATTGTAGAAAGATACATGATAGTTCTCTTTTATGACTTTTTGGCCACCCATAGAAGCTAGTAAATCACCAAATTCCGTAGTTGAAGATGTTACATACATACATACATACATATATATATGATGCACAAACAAAGATAGAATCTGCACATTGATATTTTTATTCCATAACATCTCCAAACCTATATTCCATACCCTACTATCATCAAATTCACCAAAGTAATGAAAAAAGTACTTCTAACTTTTTTTATTGAATTCATAAACAAAAAATATAGTTCCCATTTGAAAGATTACATATAGCTTTATTCTCTATACTAATTCACAAAGTTAAATAACCAAAAGGGGTTTGTTAAATCCCCTGCAATTCAAACTCATGAATAAATTCGTTCTTCAACTTTAAGGGGCTCTACATAGGTTTCTCTAACTAATCACATCATGGTTTTGTGCTAACTAGAAAATAAACTAAAAATTTGTGTTGCTTTTGTTCCTTGGGATCTATTTCCATATCATTCATGGCATTATTACATTTTCTCTTACTCCCACTATCATGGCATGCATATTCAATCTACTTACTTTCTTTAGCCTTTCCTATGACCACTCTTGTTTTTCCTTTTTTTTTTCACTCCCTCTATCTAAAAAATAAAGTTGAAAAGAGAGTTTCTCAATATGCCCATCGCTACCTATACTCCCTTCTCTGCTAGGTTGTGGACTTGATTATTTCAAAATATGGGACATGATAGCTACATTCATTATGCATATATAGTTCACATCTTTCCCATAATCTCATTTCTGCATTAATAATCTTATGTCAGATACATTGATATGGGTTTTATCAATGTTTATAGTATTTTTCTCCATCTGTGATGTACTCTTGATCCTTACATCTTTAAATATCTCTATATCAACTTGAAAACTTGATGGATCCTTATTAAGATCCTATCTCATTTTCATTATTAGTTCACTACTATTGAGGTTTTCCTCCTCTTTACTAATTCATGCAACATTACATTTAAATCTTGTACTTTTTGGAGCCTTTATAGGTTATAATTCATGAGCCAAAATGTTATCTTTCATCCAGAATTTTATCCTTTTCAAAATTTTCATTGCCATATGCCCAATTATTCCACATATGTAATAGAAGTTTGGCATATTTTCATACTTAATGTTTACAATAATTAGAACTTTGTTACCAAAATGTACATGTAGCGCATGGTTTAAAGGATCATCAATCCTTAAGGCCTAGGCTGACTCGTATTTGCATCTACCCACTCTATCTTATCACCAACTCCTTGTTTAACTCTAGGAGTTCACCTACATGGTTCCCAATAAAGATTCCATAGGGTTTAGATCTCCTATTGAAATGGAAACCATAAACCCTAACATAAAAATATACAGTCTCAAACTTCACTAAAGAGGGCTATTTGTCCCCATACATCTATAAGGAATAGGTGATTGTCAAAGTGTCATAGCTTGTTTTCTTAAACCCAAGATGTTTCCGTCTTACTTGTAAATTCATAGAAGAACAAATTTAGCTCCAAGTCTCTTATTATCATATTTTACTCACCTTCCATGCCAATAAGAGTGTTTCTTTTAGGGGTTTGACATTGAAAATCTTCTCTGTATATGGTTTCCCGAGCAAATATCTCTACATTTTCTTATTTGTGTCTCTACCTCAACTTCATAGTCTAAAACCAGCTATTTTGTGTTATTGTTCCACCACATAAGTTTTCAACATTTTGTTGCTAGTTCACTGTCCATAATTACTTATACACTAGGAGTAAAGATAATAGAGATGAAGATGGATAAATAAATAGGAAGAAAGGGAATGAATGAAATTCATAAGATCTAGCTCAAATGGTTGAGAAGCAAACCCTAATAGGGGAAAATCACATCTCAAACCCTAGTACTCAAGATAATCCATAAAAGATTTGGTATCAAGTGACAAATTGTTAATATGGTATTTGGTAATGTTTTCAATTCTCTATGTCCTCTCAAAAAATAAATAACTCTGAAAGGGTGTCAAATTTTTGACATGAAGTTATTACTAGCATTTGGTTCAAATTTTATTATTTGTAGTTGGGTAGCTTTTTTTTTATGCCAAAATCTATATGAATCATAAAGGATAAATTTCATTTAGATATCTTGATATTTAGCCTAATATTTTTTGAATACTTTGTGTTTTAATAATTCTACTTAGGTAACTTCACATTTCAATTTTATTTCACTTGGGGTACCTAATTGGTGAAAATAAACCACATTTTTAACTCCATTTAGATACCCAAATGAAACTAAATTAAAATGTGAAGGTAACTATGTGGAATTATAAAAAATATATGTTGTTCAAAAATACCAAGCTAAATGTCAATGTATCTAAATGAAATATATCCAGACGAAAAAAAATGCTAACTTTACAACCTAAACTCTTATAAATTTTTACAACCTTCTCTTACTGTATGGATCCCACATGTAAAATTTCTATATGTGAAACCCACTATTTTGTGACAAAATTGTGAAAAGGTTGTAAAAGATTTGGTTATAAGCATAACATTGCTTGAAATTTTTTTATTCCAAAAGGAAGAGAAGGATTCGAAAAAGACAAACTTAGCCAAAATATGAGCACCATTAGCCTCTCTAGAAATATGAATAACATAAATCATTTATTAGTGGATAAGATACCCCTACTCTCCTCAACTATGCTTCCAATACACCATGGAGGAATTTAATCATCATTCGAAACAAGGTTAGTAATAATTTTTTTTTAAAACTCGGGACACAGGTGATGGAGAGAGAATCACCCACACATCTAATGGGAATTAAATTCGGAGCATTAGGGACAAGTTGTGAGATGGAAAACACTAGGCTATAGGTCTCTTCTCAAGGTTGGTAATAAATTTTGAATCATATTCAAGGATGATAGAGTTAAGTTGCTTATCGAAGGCTAGGTATAATTATCTCATTAGGCAAACATATTATTCTAAATAAAATGGAATACTTGAGTTGAATGTTTTGATTTCATAATTTATCAAACAATTATGTACAAAAACATTACAGTCTCTAATAATTGCAACACATCCAATGAAGAATGATAAGCTTGAAAGTTGTCGGTGGAAGCTTCCATTTATAAGTATAGGTTCATGAATTACTACTATAGATTTGTTGTAAATCACTGATGAATTGATCTCCCAAACCTCTTGTTTCATATAGGAAATATAATGGTGTTTAATTCAAAGTTCTTATATTATGTAGTGACTCATGGTTGAAGACTGTACCAGTTCATTGCATCCATAGAACCCAAGATATGACACAACCCCATTTAAAAAGGTGTGCACATTTAGATTCCTAAAAAAATCTTGGTAAAAAAATGCATCTACTAAATCAAAGTCATAATCTTTAACATGAAGACCAAGGGATATGAAACCTACACTACATGATTAACCTTGTAAAAAGAAACAATTTTTTTTCTTTTTTGTATTTCTTACATGTCCTAGCAAAGAGTGTGTAATACATTAGTGATGTTATCTTGAATGCACTAAAGGATTTAATAATTAGAGAATTACTTAACACCCTTAAAAGGATAAGATGGATATTAGGTGTTGATCCCCTATAATTCAAATATCTACCTCAAAGTAAGAAATGACTCCTATCGAAAATAGAGTTGGGAGAAGAAAAAGGTAATTGGTTCTAATTTTAATGATGGCCCTTAAGATGTGATCTCTAAATAAGTAAATCATCATTACTAGCATTATAGGCAATTAGTTGAATTTAAATGTGTAAGAGGCTTCTTCCCTAGGAAAGTAGTTATACTCAATCATGAAAGTTATCTTGAATAATAAGATTGCACACATTATAAATTCCTTGCAATAAGGCAGCCAACAACTCAAAAATTAGGTGAGGAACGTAACAAATGATTATAATGAATGTCCACTAATTTTTATAAATCAATGTGCCACCAAATAAAAGGCCTTATTTCATCTTTGACATGTAACATTACAAACTAGGTAAAAGATTAGTGCTTATTAAACATGATATCCCGAAAAACCTTTTGATGTAACTAAAAATCCACTAACATGTCATTTGAGTCATGGTTTTGGATTATAAGCAGCAAACAAATATGTTTTTTTTTCATTATCAGCCTTCAAAATATTTATACATATTTTATTACATAACTATTAAATTACTAATATTTAATCTCTGTTATAAATACACACCAATTTTTAATCTTCATAAAACTTTTAATATTCTCTCTACATTAATTATGTTTTTTTATAAATAAAATTTAAGATATACAAAAATAATAGATTAATATTCAAATCTTGAAGTATTTTATGTATAAAATAATTAATTATTGAAATAAAATCATCAAAAAATATGAAATATAATTTGTAAACCTATATTTGACTAAAAACTATTACTTTAAATAATAATTAATAAGTGTTAACAAGAAAATTGAATAAGTAAAATAAAATAAAGAGTAATGATCTAAGAAAACCTTATTAGCGAAAGTTTGAGAGTAAGAACTAAGAAGAAATCATGTGTGGTGACAAATGCTACAAGTAATACAATGCAATGAGGTGGATTTTCTAAGGCAATGCTTGAGTAAAAACTTCATATGCTTAAATAACAGTAAATGATGTAAATTTA
Organism: Tamarix austromongolica; assembly: GCA_039764185.1. Classification (NCBI taxonomy): domain Eukaryota; kingdom Viridiplantae; phylum Streptophyta; class Magnoliopsida; order Caryophyllales; family Tamaricaceae; genus Tamarix; species Tamarix austromongolica. Next base: position 37,268,089 of record CM077811.1, on the reverse strand, counting down.
AAATTTTAATTACATGCTTAAATTTTGTTCTATATTGTATCGCGTGATATAAGTATAATTTTTTATTTCTATAAAAATAATAGAGCATATTAGTGGGGATGAAGTGATGATCACAATTCACAAGACTAGCTAAAAAAACTTGTGAAGCTTATTTCAACTTATTTTTTAAGCTAAGGAAAATGACAATGCTTTAAAAACAAATAAAATGGGAACATTAGGAAATGATGAATAATATATATAGAGAGAAGAAATATCCAATGAGGATTAGTTCTTTTAGTAAGAACTATGAACTATAACTCTCTGTTGAAGAAAATACCCATAAAGGATATATATATATATATATATATATATATATATATATATAGGATGAAGGTCCCATACACACTTTTTTTAAGGTATATGTATAGGAATTAATCTTAACCATTAGATTAGTATTTGATCAACGATTAAAATTTAGTACATACTTAACCTAAATTTTTTTTTAATCTCAGCCTTTAAATCTTTTAGATCTAACGGTTATTAAGAGTTCCTAAATTTGTATTTTAAATAATAGTTTGTATAAGAGCCTACATCTATATATATGGGGCATATCTTATGATAAAAACTCTAGTTTTTTAAGCTACTTGCAATAGTTTACACCACTTGTTGCAGGCAATTTCCACCACCTACTGTGAATAGTTTCCAAACTTAAAACATAAATATTTAATATTTATAAAAATTCCACTGTTTTTTCTAGCACTTAAATACTATAGTTTTCTGAGAGACTTATAGTAGTTTCCTCCATCCACTTGAGGTAGTTTCTACTACCTATTGTTGGTAATTTCCAAACCTCAAATATAAATACCTAATATTTACAAAAATGTCACCATTTATCTTTTTAACACTCAAATACTATAGTTTCATGAGAGATTTATAATAGTTTCTTCCACCTACTGTAGGTATTTTCTACCACCTACTGTAGGTATTTTCCAAACGTGAAACATGAATATACAATATTTATAACAATGCCACCACCCTTTTATTCAAACACTCAAATATTGTAGTTTTTTGAACTACTTACAGTAATTTTATTTATCTACTAAGAGTATTTTTCACCGCACAATTTGGATAGCTTCTTCAACTAAGAGTAATATTCCCCATATGTGTGTGTGTGTGCCTACACAACTTCATATTTTTATTTCATTTAATTTAAAATTCATTTTATTTATATAAGAATTTAAATAATTGAAAATAAATGTTATCTATAATTCAAATATACATGATATAAATTTAAAACAACATTCAAATAAATAAATTTAAAATCCATAAATTAACACCATACTTTTTAGTTAATATATATTTAAATAAAAAGTCGACCCAACTGAATTATCCGAACCCACCCTAATTGAAATATCCCTAAAATAGTTGTTCTTTCTTATTACCTTTGAACTCATTATCTTAATCTATAACCCTTACTGACTCTTATGTTTTCTTCCTCCCAACCCATCTTTTAAATTTCTTCTCACACCAAATCACTTCTCACCTTCCCATAATATGCACTCCTAAAAAATATCAATGACTCACCATTAATATTGTGTCGTAAAGCAATGAAATCTAAAAACTTTGACCTACTTTTGTTGTTTTATGGTTAAGGATTTAAGAGCAAATAAGGGCATGTATCTAAGATGATAGAGTACACAATTTGATAATGATTTGATTTAATTTTGATTTTTTAATTAACACATTTGTGGCACTATATAAAGCATTTCATAATAGATTTTATTTTCTAGAGCATCTATATACATGTTCCCATGCCACACAATTTTTGTATTATTCTTATTATTATTATAGATATTATTATTATTGTTGTTGTTGTTGTTGTTGTTGTTATGTTCAAAGAACCAATGTTGTCATGTGATCAATTGATTAGGAAATAAGCTACCCATCTAGAAGATATTACTATTTATGGCATAATATTAAAACTATATTTGGTATATTAATATTTAAATTAAAGTGATATATGTTTTTCTGTTTAGATATGTAATTTAGTATTATTTTATTTTAAAAAATATATATTATATAATAAGTTATGTTAAAAATAATAATAATTTCAAATTCTATTGAAAAATAATGGGCTGCTTGAATTAAAATAAATGTTTAAGTGGGAAATGAGATGCTTATTTAATAGAGTTCGATGAAGTATGTTTAGCAAAACCACCCCTTAAAATTAGAATAATTTAAAAGTTTAAACTAAATATAGTTAGAATTTATTATAAACTTAAGTAAAAAATTCCAATTACATTCATTAATTCATTAATATCCAAGTTTTTACAAAATAAAATGGGAATTCATTTTTATATTTCTTGTTTTCACTACTCTTTTTAATTCATGTTTCCACTCTTTTTTAATAAAAAAGGTGTGAGTTATTAAGTTAGAACATGATTGGTTGACTATGTTTTTCAGGGGGATCTAAGAGAGAAAATAGTTGTGCTCATACACATGTAATGTATGTGCAATGCATGCATAATACTGATTCATGCGTAATTCATATGAAATGCATGTGAATTACAACACATGAGATTGTAAACTAATGTTTCATAAAATTTGGAGGCCCTAAGAATCCTTGAATCTTATGTGGTTGCTTACTTAGCTTATACTTAGGGCTAACCCTAAGTTAGTCAACTATGCACACCACTATAGGAATGGGAATACACAATAACTAATATGCGACGACTTAAACTAGGTACGCCTTGTATTAGGGTGCCCAGTAGAAAACCACGAGGAAATGAAAATTAGGTAAGATTATAGATGGTAGTTAGGGTGAAAATTTGTTTCCTAATATCTCATTAAAAGAAGTAACCTTTAAGAACATGATTAGACAACAATTTTTACCCTTAACCTCCATCTATAGTTATATATTTTCCTTTTTTATTTTAAATTTACTTTGTCCAATGATTCTTCTATATAATTGTTGTTTATACCTTTTCTGCCTTTTTTATTTTATTTTATTTTACTTTAAACTAAATAGACATTGTAAAGCTTCCATTCTTCTCCTATTTTGTTGTTGACATTGTCATCATTATTTTCCTTTCTCAATCTTCACCACCATCGTACTTCAAGTATTAGGTATGTTAAAATTTTCTTCTTCTAATTTCTTTTATATATTTTAATCTATTTATATATGTTGTTTTTTCTTACTAAATTTTTCTTGCTACAAACTATTCAAACTTAACTAGTATACATGTGTTGTAAATGTGTTTTATGGAGGTGGGTACGACATATAGTTAGAAAGGAAAGTGATGGTAGTTTAGAAATGATTACTCCTAAAATCTATAACAATGTCTAATTATCTAAGTAAAACCTATTTTTATGGAGGTAATGGTTAGAGCTTGACTTACCTAATTTGGTTAGTTTGCTTGATTCTTTTTTATTTTTATTTTTACTATAAGTCTTCGTATATATCATCATAGATCGTATATGGATGGCTAATATTAGGTTTTCTAGATGATATATAGATTGTATTTGATACTTTCTTAAGTTTTCCTTTGATCACTTTGAAGTTCCTTTACTAATAGGTTATCCATGTGTAGATTATGAAAATATTATAAGGAGGGGGGTAAATGAAACAAGGGATCATATCTTTGCTAATGGAATTTATAGGAGTTACACTAGGTAGGTACGGCGTAAATAGTTAATTTTTCACGAATCTAATATTATCAATGACCATGATGATGTTAAAATTGTTGGCGACTTTGCTTATATATAAGATTTGACTAGTAATGTTGGAGAAAATTTTTGATATTGTCCAAATTTTGTTTAAAAATTATTTAGTGATTTTGCACAATGGTTATACTAAATTTACAAGGTTATTAGTTGTGTTATGATTGTATAACTTTAAGGTGACTAATGGATAGAGTAGTAGACATTTTACTTCTCTTCTTAAACTCTTGAAAGATATGCTTCCAAAGGGCATTGTACTTCCTCCCAAAACTTATAAAGCTAAGAAGATTCTTTGCTTTATGGGTTTAATTAATGAAAAATTCCATGATTTTCCTAAAAATTACATTTTATATTCAAAGGATATGAATTATTAGATAGATGTTCTAAGTGTAGAATGTCATGACATAAAATGATTGTGATTCCTAATAAGGTGTTGTAATAGTTTTCAATTATACCAATATTCCAGTGCATGTGTTCGTAATGTGTAAAATGTGGATAATCATATATGGCATGCAAAATAGAGGATTTATGATGACACACTTAGATATCCAATCGATTCTCCTTAGTGAGTGAAAAAGATGATTGATTTTATATACCCTAATTTGGTGATGTTAGAAACTTGTAACTTGCTATTTGTTTTGATAGAATAAACCCTTTTAATGGGAACATCAACTATATATTATGGCCACTTATTATGGTGATACATAATATTCCCCCATCATTATATATAAAGTAAAAATGGATGGTGTTGTCTTTACTTATATCAGATGTAAATCAACCTAACAACGATATCGATCTTTATTTGGCTCATCTTGTTGATGATTTAAAGTATATGATGGGAAATGGAGTTGAAGTATATCATACTAATCTCTAAGAGTCTTTAAACTTGATATAAATTTCATTTTGTACAATAAATAATTTTCTGGCATATGGTAATCTTTCCAGTTATTGTATCAATAGATACTATGTCGTGAGCTTTTATTGGATGCTAATACCACATATCTTCACAACAAAGTCATTTAGGTGTATAGAACAAGGGAAATGGTGTAAAATCTTCCACATGCTCATTGTTGATGATAATACAATGTTTTGGTAAGCTCACCTCTATATCTTTCATAATAGAGATGGTGTTCAACAATATGCACAACAACACATGGATATTTTGAGGGATTCAAATCTATTTGGGAGTGAGAAATTTTGATTTATATTGGTTGTCGCACCCTTTGAATAGGAAAGTGTTTTCTTATAATTCATATATGATTCATGGTTGTACTTTTTACATGAAAGAACAAGATGGCAATAGTAAAAAGCAGATTTGTGGTGTGAATATAATATCAAAATATTTAAATATATCAAGTGCAAGAGAAAAAAAATCATATTTATGCATCAATTACATACTATAAGGTGATATAACACAAATGACTATTACATTATAATATCTTTAAGGTCCTTTCATTTAGGTGTAACTGGGTTGACAATAAGAGTGACATTTCTAATAAGAAATTTAGATTTATAAAGGTGGGTCTTTCTAAACTTGTTCATAAGCCAGATTCGTTCATATTACCCTCACAAGAAAAATAAGTGGTATATGTTATTAATATATCATAAAATGGAGGTATTTGGTCTAGTCAACCAAAAATGGGACGATAACATAAAAGGGAGAATATTTTGATTATTAACTTAACTTTCTCATCCAACTATGATGATGTTATTGATAATGTTTATGTATAAGATGATCATGCAAAAACATTTTCTTTTTAACTTGAATAAGAGTTTGTGTATAAGGAGTACATGTGTTGCAACTTAAAGTGCTATAAATGAAAGGATATATATAGTTTTATATGTATTTTTTGTACATTGCACTTTTATATCATATATTTTTTATATTTTTGTATATTACACTTTTATTTCATATTTTTGTAATTTTTTTAGACACCTTAATCTATGTTGTTCATTTAAAAGTTTTTAAGTATAGGATCGCAAGATGTTATAAAAGAGTAGAAAGAAAAGAAAAGAAAAGTGGAGGAGAGTTAGATTGATGGAGATCTCTAAGAATAGAGATAAAATGTTAAATCAAATGTTGACTTCAATGAACATAGTGTTCTTGTCAGACTAAATGATGATAAATGTATCAACTATTGTGATGCTACAACCTATTCCCACCTCCCGTCAATTAAAAATATTGGAGAGATATCCCTCTAGATTTAAAGGGAATGGCATGGACGAAAAAGTTGGTATGGTTTGATTTTGTTTTATTAAAATATAGATTCTCTTATTACAACCCCCTTTTGTTATTAGCATACTAATTATTACAATATTTGATTCTTTCATTCATTAGACTTAAATTGGGTCTAGAAAATAAGAAGGTTTTGATGCATTGAGCTACTAAGTCTTAGACTAATTGGAATTAATATTTGGGTAAATATATGATTGTGGACAAAGGTTATTACTTGGAAAAACCCCAAATGTAATGTAGGATCAAACACTCAAGAATTTATGTTCATAATTGAAATGCCCCAAAACCCTAATTTTAGTAATATTGGCCAAATAAGGATTTAATAGGGAAATTAATTAAATTAATTATTTTTATTAAAATAAAAGGAAATTAATTAGGGATAATCAAGAAGAAAATAATAAAATAAATTAATTAGGAAAAATTAGGCTAATTTGCTAATTAAAATGGAATTTAGGAAAAATCTTTCAAAAATCCTAATTTAGCCTGAAAAGGCAATTAAATATTATTTTATTTAAATATCCCAAAATACCAAAATATTCCAAATACCCCAACCAACCTATTTTTCCTTTTCCTTTTTCTTTTCTTTCCTTTTTTCTCCATCTTTTTCCTTTTTCTTTATTCCTCTCCTTTCTCATTTTCTTTTTCTCTTCTTTTCCCTAAATTAGGCCTGTTCCCATAGCCCAAACCCCTTCTTTTTCTTTTCTCCTTCGATGACCCAGAATGCCGCGTTTTATTTTTTCTTCTCCCTAGTCGTCTAGCTGGTTCAGTTCTTTTCTTTCTTTCTTTTTCCCCAGCCTCACGTCCATGCCCCCTCCTTCTTCTTCCTTCCTTGTCGCAGCCTACAACTCCTCCCCTCTTCTTGCACAATTTCCTTCTTCCCTGGTCAATCGTAGTCTGCCATGATTTGATCTACGCTGGCCTGCCATCGCCGACCGGTGCACCTCACCTACCTGCCCTATTCTTTTGTCACCCTCTGACCTTATCCCCTCCTTTAGCCCTATAAATTCCTCCATAACCAACCCCGATTGAGTTTCTATTTCAAACCCAGAAAAATCACCCCTTTGCGCCACCGCCCAGTCAGACACCAGTTTCGTTGCCGTCGACCAATGTTGCCGCCCACCTAAGTACTCCCCGTATCACCCTCTACCTAACTACACCACCCTCCACCCTTGATTTTCCTTGCACAAGCCACCCCGACCGTGCAAAGTCACCTTCTCGATTAGCCATTCCTTCCACCTCCACCGCCCTTCGCACCACCATTAGCCACCACTCCCGCCGTAACCACCACCTCCTACACCTTCTAAACTACTTTGCAGGCTTTCCTCTTCCTCCCCTACCCTTCCTTTTCCCTTCCTCCCTCTCCTCCTCTCTTTCTTCCTTTCCTCCCCTTTCGGCCAACTGCCGCCGTGCGCCACCACCTTCATTTCACCCCTCTCCACCTAGGCAACCATCACCACCCCAACTTCCACCCTCTTTCTCCCTCTCCTTTTCCCAGCACTCAACTATCTCTCTTTTCTTCCATTTTTCTGGCCATCGTCGCCGCCGCCGTGCACCTCTGCCCGTGCCTCCAGTCACCACCAACCCAAGGTGGTACCCTAAACCCTCTCAAACCTTAAACCCTAATTATGCAAGCTTTATTTATTTAATTGTATTATATTACTATTATTTGATTATTATTATTATTATTATTACTATATAGGGTCGAGCCCCTATTGTGTCACTATTTTGATTATTATTATTATTATTAGTAGTAGTAGTAGTAGTAGTAGTAGTAGTATTTCAATGTAGGGTCGAAACCCTACTTTACATTATTTTTGATTAATACCATTAGTATTATTATCATTATTATTATTGTTGTTGTTCCATATTATTATAATTATTATTATTATTATTACTATTATTTATTTCCTATTATGGTTATTGGTATTATTATTATTATCATTATTTTGGTGAAGGGTCGAAACCCTATTTTGCATTATTTCGAATTATACCATTATTATTATTATTATTATTATTATTATTATTATTATTATTATTATTATTATTATTAGGATAAATCTTCAAACCTTATATTATCACCTTTTTCAATATTACTATTATTACTATTATCCTTAACAATATTAGTATTTAGTTAGTGTTACTATTATTATATTATTATTTTATCTATAACCCTAATCTTATAATAAATTAGGAAATAATAGTATTTTTGGTAGGAGGGAATCTAATCCTTAGGTTTTCTCTCTTATAGGCGAGACCAGTCAAAAACCTAAGGAGGTGTAGGAGCGTACTCCAAGATCGGTGTCGTATTAGGTAAGGGTGTAGCTAAGGCTTATGTGTGCTGTGTATTGTGTTGTATATGCCTTAGATTGCCATGTATAATGATGTGATGTGTAACATGTGCTATTAGTTTAAATGTTTTCAATGTGTAGCGCAGTTTGGAGTTGAGTTATGCTTATGTGCCTTCTTATTATGTGTTGATATGTATATGTGGTGAAATGTGGTGAAATATGATGTAATGTGATGCGGCCCTTTAAGACATGCATGTGAGGATGTTTAATGTGGTATTGTGGGGTGGAAAGATGAAAAAGAAAAATGGGTGAGTGAGTCGACTAAAGGGATGTAAGTTGGCTAACATAGGTGGAATTGACCTAAGTGTTCCATGGTCCATGAGTGGATGAATAAAAAGGGGATTTTAAATAAAATAAAAGAGTGGGAGAATCTAGGGTTTTGCATGGAATTTTATGGTTTTGCATGGGAGAATCTATGGTTTTGCATGAAAAAGTTTGAAGGGTTGCATAGGATGCATAAAGCCTGCATAGGGGTAAATTTTACATATGGAAAGTTGATTTGGGGTGTGAGGAAGGTAATGGAAGAATTTTTTGGGTGTTTGGATGCTTTGGATGAAAAATAGTACATGAGACAGTATAAGGGTACATAGGAGATCAAACTAGGGTTTGGTGTGGCCCGCTAGGGTTTGGTGTGGCTACTTAGGGTTTCGTGATCACACGTGCACTTGGGGAGTAAAGTGTGATGATGAGGGTTGAATCTAAGAGTTGTGATGTGTAAGTGTTGAAATAGTTTGGGTTGAGTGAGGTGGAGTAGGATGTGCCACATAGGCCTAAATTAGGGTTTTTGAAGAAAACCCTAGAGTGAGGTAGTGAGTGGACTTGGAGGCGTATGGTAGTGAGCCTTGACCCATACATTTAGGAGTTGGAACTCTAGTGTGAGTTAGGGTAAGGAGGAAATGATGGTGGGACAAGTGAGGAGGTGCATGAGTCTCATGATATGGGAAGGGTCCTTTTGGAAGATAAGTATAGAGGGAGTTAGTCATGCATGTCTAGGGTGAAACTTCTGAATAAGATACTTAAGACATTAATCATGTAAAGTGGAATATCATTGAGTCGGGCCCAAACCAATCTACAGACATACAATAGTGGTTAGGGCGTTCCACCCTATAAGTGACCGATCCACTGGCTATAATAGTGGTTAGGTGCATGTTGCCCTACAAGTGACCGCTCCACCAACTAGAATAGTGGGTGGATCCTGAGTTCAATAAACCAAACCCTAAGTTTTCTAAGGCGCCTAAAAGAAGCTAAGTATTTACAGTGGAACACCATGCGAGCATGGGCCAGACCGATCTGCCGGCATATAATAGTGGTTAGGGCGTTTCGCCCTATAAGTGATCGATCCACTGGCTATAATAGTAGTTAGGTGCATGTTTCCCTATAAGTGACCGATCCACTAGCTATAATAGTGGAGTTTCCGTACTCACATGGATTGATAAAAAGCATGGTGTGAAATGAGTATTGATCAGAGATTAAATAATTAATGGATCCAGACTATGATTTGGCCTTTATTCATTTATTTATCTGAAGTGATCATATGCTGTTGTATTATCATGCTTGCATTGTGTGCTCTTGTGTATTGGCATTAGTGTATGGTTACCTTACTCAATACGTAGCGTACTGACCACCCGTTCTATTGGTGCTACTTATTCCCACGAATAGAAGGCCCTTCTGACTTTGGGAAGGTGGGTGATACTTATTTCGATGCCTTCGATGTTCACGAGGCATCAAGTGGGGCTGAGTGCTGAGTTCGGACTCAGCATGAAGATCGAGAGTGGTGTGGCCGGATTTCCCTTATATGGCTTTCTAATTATGTTTTGAGTTTCCTAGACTTTTTTTTTATTGTTTGTAAACTTATTTCCTCTTAATGAACTTGACTATGTACGCTGGTTTATGACACTTTGACTCTGCACTCTAATTTATATATTTTAATGGTTTAATGTCTATTTGAAGTCTTGATTGGGATTAATTTATGATGATTATTAAATTCCTTTTAGCCTTAGCACTTGGTACTGGAACGGTCGGAGTGAATCAGTCTGGTACTAAGTGTGGTTGTAACATCCTTAGAATTCACAAATTCTAATTTATTTACTTTCATTTTTTTAAATAGTAAATTTTGGGGTGTTACGATAATTATGGAACCAATTATTCTACATTTGGAAAAGAAATCCCACAAAAATGAAGACAAACGGTTGGTTATGTTGCTAGTAATAGATGAAACATATTATACAAGCTACTAAGCGTGTACGTGCATGTGCATGGCATGCATGGAGTGCATGGCCACATGCATGGGGAGAATATGTGCTGCTTGGATGTGTATAATTATTGATTTAGCTAATTAATTAATTAAGTAGTAGGGTTGGATATTAGCTAGAGCATAAAGTTAGTATAAAGTAGCATAATATCTTTTAGCTTAGTATCTTTTGAAGTATACTTTTTAGCTAAGCGATAGATTGGCTATATAGAGCCATTGAAGTCACGATTAGAAGTAGTTGAAGGTCAAGTATTGAATTTGAATGCAAATTTGAATTCTATGTGAGTTTAATTCAAGTTTAATTGAATATATGTGAACAATTAATTTTGAAACCCTTAATCTCTTTATTTGTGTCAATTAGAGATTAAGTTCTATCCTTTCTACTCTCTATAATCCACGTTTTTCTAATCATCACCATCATCCAAACACCACCCAAAACAAAGAATAAATTGAAACCTTAAACTTGTTCTACCATTTTAAACCCTAACCCTAAAATTTGAACCAAAACCTAACCCTAACCCCAATTTTGAAGCTAAATCCTAACCATAACCCTAACCCACAAAATCATCTTGCATTAAACCGTAACCTTCAAATCATCATCATCACAAACACATCATTGTCAAATCAATATCATAATCATCTCATCACATTCCAACCATCATCATCATTCATCTATCACCATCGAATCATCATCATCATCATCATATTCGATTCATCACCATCATTATTCCATCCTATTCGAACACATTCCATCCTCATTCACCATCACTGAACCTTCATCTTAATAATCAAACCCAATTTGAGCCTTAATCTCATATAATTGAAAATTTCATACTCCCCCACACATCAAAATGGCTATAAGTTTGTGATCACCATCAAGTAATAGAAAGAGTTTGTAGCTTGGAGAGATTTTGTATAATTTAAGGTATGTAACAATTAATTAATATTAACATTAATATAAATTAATACCAGTTATCATACACTTTAATTACAATATGTGTTTTATTCTTAATGTTCATGATAGGAAAAGAGTGCCCATAGCACACAAAATCCTAGGAAAAATATATATGCGCATAAGATGGGGCACATAGGTAACAAGGCCATTAGAGAAGCGTTGTTATGAAATTAATATAGATATTGCATCTTACTTTTTTTATTTATTTTCCATATCTAATACTTTGTGATTGATTAATTACTATGGATTGATTTGAAAGGAGATCAAAAGAAAAATAAAGTGGAGAAGGCCCAAATCCCATATATAGCTTTTACATAAGCTGCTGTTTGGAGTGTTACTAGGGTAGATAAGAAGGGGTGGGTTGTCAATGAATCAACACAATATATGGTTGATAAAATTCTAAGGTTTATGACAATTATAAATTACTTAGTAGCTTTAATATAATTTTGCATCCTAACCATTTCCTATGCTTCTAATAGGAGGGTCTGAGAAAGGAACCTTTAGCCAATGCTTTCGATGATAAAACCCAAATGACCTTCTAACTCATGCATTGGACACTCAAGAGCATGATGGTTGAGTTCATACATATGATTATGGGATGTTCTTATCTAAGGTGTTTGAACAAACATCTTTTAAGGATGAAGTTAAATATCTAAGAGTGGAATTGGATGTGGTGAGGGAATTCCATAATGCAATCCTAAATAGGTTGGATGAAGTTTCTCCACAACCCCAGAATTGAAAACTTACAACCAACAGTTGCAACCTCAACATATAGTGGCACTTCTAGACCTTTTTTAGGAAATTGACAAGGTAATATATATTATAGTAAGTTGTGAATATAAAATTAAACACTTAGCAATATTAGGGTAAGAGTTCTTATGAATTGATGATGATTAAAGATGGGACTATTGTGATCACTATTGACTTATATATCGATTCCCCTTTGGTCCTTTATACTATGCCATTGGAGGTTGATAATATTTAAGTATCTAATCACTATATCTAACTAGGGTATGGTGAGAATTTATGGCCAAATAGTTTAGTTTATATCCTAGAGGTTGTGTTTTGTGATGGAAACCAACTATATTTCTATTGCAATTCCTAGGATGACCAATCTATCTTTTCATCATCAAGGTTGTGGTAACCCTAAAATTTATCCATTTAAATTATCATACATTATCATACCACATAATGGTGTTGTATTTATTAATATATTAACTTTATTTTTACCCAAGGAGGCAATATTTTAGCTAAAACTCCCAATTACAAGGAATAAAAAGGAGCTCTAGTATGATAAAGGAGTGAAGGATTTTTAGAAAATCCAATCAAGCTATTTTTGGATGTCATCATATCTTTGGGATGTGATTCAATCCAAATCATGATTCCATCATATTTTCACTTGAAAGATGTTTATGTGGATATATGGGTTGGAAGTGAGGTCATGATGCATCAGTTGGTAAGTGATATGCTATAGGCTCCACATGTAGTAGCATATGCTACGTACGTATTGAAAGTAATTTTTTAGTTTTAAAACTCGATGTGAAATATGATATACTTACCAAATATTTTGTATACAATCTTGAAAGATTAGTTCTTACCTCAAGGGAGTCAGGTCATCATTTTTTTTTATAGATTCTTATGTCCATTAACCATATTAAATAAAAAAATAACACATATCAAATTCCATATATAGTTAATGTGATAATAATTACTTCAAACTTCCATACTTTTTCTTCATTTTCTTTGTAGACATATTATAATCATCCTCATGTAAGGCTTATTGGTTCAATTAATTAGATAAAAATCCTCATGATGGCCCCACAATTTCTATTGAGAGGTACATATTTTATTTACTTAAATGATTATTTATATTAGTTTATATATTTCATTAACATGACTATATACATCAATTAGTTCATTCCAAATATATTTGGGGCCTTATAAGAAGGGAAAGACAATGTAAAACAAATAAATTTAGTGTAAATGTTAGGTCTATAGTGATCGTTATGGTTATTAATTATTATTAAGCTAATAATTAATATTTAGTATGAAACTAATAACATAAAATTTGATTTTCATAAGTGTCCACAACAAGGAGATTTCATAAGTTGCAAGTACTTCATCATGATTTATATGAAGGATATTATTTTGAGAGAGTGGAGAGGAGAATGGGAGGTAACACCAAACTTTTTATTTATTTACATGGTCTCTGTATAATATATATAATTTTAACTTGGTATATTATAAGTTAGGGTTTATTTTTTTAGAGTAAGTTATGAATTTTATAAGTTTAATGTAATTTTAGGTAAATAAGGGCATTTTGGCTATTACATGTAAATTTTAGAAATATTGAGAGGTAAGTGAATATTATGTTAATAAATAAGTTAAAATGGATAATTTTGATACTTGGATGACATTTGATGAGGATACCCAACAACGTTAATTAAAATAATTAATTAAGAAAAAGAAAAAAGAAATACACACTCATTTTATACTTAGTGTCCATATTTTTATTCCATAATAAGAAAATTATTATTTAATTATAACCCATTTAACATGAGATAAAATTCTCTTAATATTAAGTTAAGTTAGTTGACGTTGAATATATTTTAGTCATTTTATATGTCTTTAGGCTAGTTATTTGATTTAGCCTTATATGTGAACCTTGGTTGATTTACATGTTGGCTATTGAACCTTATCTTAAATAATTGGAGTTAATGTACAATTATATCAAATTTTATTGGGACTTTCAGGGTGTGGTTAACTTTAGTGCCTCAATAATCTTGTTTTGGCTTTAATACCTTGATAATCTTCATTGGGCTTTAATGCTTCATATATTCAATTGGGCCTTAATGGCATATTAATGGGCCTTTGTGCACTAAATGGTTTGGGCCTTAACTCCTCTATCGATAAAGTGCATGGATAATATCAAATTTTACTAAAATAATTAACCTATGTTCATATAAGTGATTATGTAATATTCTGTGGGCCTTTGTTCTTGTTTGACCTAAATCTTTGATAAGACATTAATCATTTAAATTGAAAGATCTTAAGTCAGAACTTGCACCACTAGGGATAGCTATCCGAGTTAGGTTTGGTATTCACTTGGTACCATTCTGGTGTTTTATATTCTATGATCCTATGTGTCTTACGAGGTCTGAGAGGCCCTATTCTACTGTATAGGTGTCTTGATATATTTTGGTTTTATAAAGGGTGTGTATACTTAAGGGATTAGGTGTCCCGTATTTGGTGGTCTAGTTATGTTTTTTGGGTGGACCAACTAGGGCTAGTACCATTTAAATACTAGATTAATTATTATCATTTATTCAAGTCTCCGACCTCAAGTTCATTAATATATTATATGTGATCATAATAATAAAACATAATAATTAATGAATCTCATATATTTGTATATTTGTATTACATTATTTTATACATGATGGTTGGGTTTTATCTTACTCAATTGACATCTATATGTAAGCACGTTATTATCTTGTTATTATATGTTATGTTTCTATATTTGCATGGGCCTCATACATATAATGTTATCTCTTTAGAATAGTTGTGTTGATCAATACAAGATGCGTACTGATACTACACATTTGTAGATATTGTGTCATAAGTATATGATGCTAATCTTGTTGACTTTGAAGAGGTTCCTCAAGTGGAATGATACGGTTTTATACCCCAGGGTTAGGGAATAGAGTTATATCTATCCGAGTTCGTACATGATATGTACCCTAGATTCTAGATCTCTCTTTTGTATTATTCATCTCTTTTATCCCCCTTCTCTCTTTTTTATGTATTGTATTATCTAGAGCATGTACTTTGCACTTTGTTATTACACTAAATTATTAAAGTCTTTTACTATCTATATCTATTTACATAAGTTTTGATTTATATGCCATAAATTTTTAGAATTGCACTTAGCACGAGAAGGTTATGGACCAAACTCGAGCTAAGTGTGGCAATAACACTCGCGATATTATGTTAATGCTTTCACTTAAAAACGAAAAAGTTTTAGTAGAAAATTTTTGGGTGTTACATTAAGTCTTCTACACCTAACCTAAATTATGCGATTCTTTTTCTTCTTTCTCCTCCTCCTCCCATGTTATCTTCTCTTTTTTCTCATCCTCTTGCACACCACTTCCCTTCCTCTTTTCTTGATATTTTCATCACAAAAATATCCTAACCTTGTGCATCTACAATAATGCCCTTTATACTCCACTTTGAACAACCAAAATATCTACCAACTTAATTCATTTGATCTTATCATGTCTTAACTTCGTCTCATATCTTGAGATATTTCCCCTTTTTTCCCACAAATGGCACATACTGACATACCACACACCACTATGCCCATCATTTGCACCACCTTGTGCCACAATTAAACTATCATTGTCCTCCTTTTATTTCATGTTTTTCTCCTTTAGATTCACCACTTTCTATTCTCTTTATCCTCTCCATTTTTAGCTTAATATTCTATTTTCCTTCATTGTTGAACCTTTTTTCTTTCTTTCCAAAACTTGAAGATAAGTTCACCTTCCTTTTATCTTTAGTTTTATCTTCTTTGATTTTGTTTTTATGTGATGGTTTTGCTAATCTTTTCTCAATTTCTTTTCTAGGCTCAGAGAAGAGTTTTTAAGAGTTTTTTGTATTTAAAACTTATTTTCTTTTTCTAATTTGGATATTAGGTTTAGGGTAAGATATTTTTACTACATCTAAGCATATTTGTTGTTATTTTTGAATGATTTCAAAGTGTTGAGGTTGAGTATGTTCTTGATGCGAGCTTGGGATCTTATGCTTTGGGATACTCATTCATAGTTCTTTAATGGAAGATAATTATACCATGTTAATCCTTTCCACATTTAGATTGATATTGCTATTTAACTTGCTAGTTTTTTTATGTTGCTAAGCATGTATTATTTTCATTTGAAAGTCATGAAGATTTAGATGTTCTTAATTTTATAAGTGTTCTTCATGATTTTATGGTTTTAAATATTTAGTCAAACTTATTTCTTGAATGACTAAATCATTGGATAATGTAATTGGTTGGATTTTAGGGCCTTTTGACCTAAGTTTGACTTTCAATCAACTTTCTAGAACTCTTACTTGGTAAGAGGTGTATTGTTTTTACTTCCTAAAACATTTTCTCATGGTTTTTAGCCTATGATTTTAGACTTTTGTTATGTGGCTTATAACCTTTGATTTTAGGGTTTGCCTAAAAGTTTTGAGGGATCTTCTAATCCATGGTGATCTCTTGAATAATCAATTTTAATTACTTGATTGATCTCTAATTACCCCTAGGACTTTGTGTTAATCTTAAGTACTTACATATTATGTGATATATGTACTCTATGAGTTTTCCTTTATGAAATACCCTTTGTGTTAGAATTATAAAAACATAGTCCTCTAGACCCTCATTTTGCATTTTCATAAAATGCTAGGGGGCTATAAGATGAATAGAAGCTTAGTATCTTTTATACTATATATGATCCTTAAAACTCTATAGATGATATGCATACTTAATGATTAGGATATATTTGGCAAGACTACATTGGCTCAAGTCCATCAATAGTGGTTAAGATGATTGACTTGTGGTAGAATTTATAGTTTTGGGCTAGGTGGGTGTTAGATTTCTCATACAAAATCCCTAACCTAAGTATGTTCATTTGCAATGGAGCTAATTATTATTTGTACTATTGACTTTATTCAATGTGGTAAGATAATTTTCCTTGTATTCTTGGCTTTTATGCCTTACTACTTTGTTTATACCTCATGAGTAATGTTCATTGGCAGTATGATTAGGTGTCCAAGCTTGTGCCTCAGAGTTTGGATCCATATGCCTATAGCCTATATGATTTTCCTTGATTGTGCCTTTTGGCCTATATGGTCTTATGTGACACTTTTTTGAAATGCATGTTAGAGATGCTTGTGAGTTTTGTTTGATTCTTATCCATGCGGGTCAAATCCTTTATGATTCCATATTTTTTTGGTATAAAAAATTGTACATTGTTTTCTACCCTAGGATGCTAGCTTAAACTACCATATGTGGTTAATTTTTAGTATTTATCATGTATGTTTCTTTGTCGGCATTATTTAATATTAATTAGAATTGATTTCCTAGATTTGCCTTAGAGCTTTGTTATCATTGTTTATGCATGATTAAATTTCAATATGATCATGATGTATTATGATCTTTTACATTCTTTTCATGAATCATGATTATGTGTGATAATTAGGTCTTACTAGGTACGCTTGACATATTGATACCACCCTATTTTAGTCTCGTGTAGGTTTCTCATGCTTGGTTTATGTGAGTTTGAGAGTGTTGCTAGTTAGCTCATTAAATGTTTCAGTTTGGATCCTTGAGATTTCAAAGTCTATTTCATTTTGCTCCTATTGAGATCTACTAGATATTATTAATCTTGTATTTATTTTATGTATAAGTTTTTTAAGTCTTGTATTGAACTTGGGTTAGGTGACAACCACAAACGACTCTTGGATTAATTTTTAGCCTTCCACTCAACATAGTTTAGGTATTGGTCGTATCTCTCCTATGTTGAATGTGGTGATAACACCCTGCATTTTCTATATAGCTTCTACAAAATATCTTATTAAAAATTTATTATAAAAATGGAGGTATTACAGAGCATATGACTATGAGTACTCTTTAGAAAGCTTGAGCATTTAATAAGTAAATATGCATGTTATGCCTCCATTGAAGTTACTTTTAGTCTTGTTAAGAACAACCAGTGGATAGTTTGAGTAAGATAGTTGATATACCTTCGTGGAAGGTGTAACACCCTTAAAATTCACTACTAAAAAATTTCGTTTTATGAAAAATTAAGCGAAAGCAAAAACAGTAAATTTCAGGGATGTTACCGCTATACTTGGTACCAAACCGGTTTTCTTCCACTGTTCTAACACCAAATGCTAAGGCTTAAAAAAAAGATAACACATTACACAAAACTAAGTTATAAAACTAAATCAGAGTTGTGCACAGTGCATTAAATCGCATTACAAAAGGTAAAACCCACTATTAGTGGTTATGATAAAATAGAATAATTATGTAAGGAATTATAAAAGTTTAAAAGATAAATTCAAAAAAATTCCCGGACAACCTTACGCTCTTACCGTATACAAACTTGAGTAGCACCCGTGGGCTAACCTATAAGGGACACTGTCCATTAAATAGGCAGGGGTCCACAAACGGAACCATTTAATACTACGGCACTGAATAACCCTTTATACTAAACTAAAAGGTAGGACCCGTATGCAACACATCATGCAACATAAGAGCAATTACACAATGTATATAGATAACACAACAAAAAATAAGAATTGTATATCACAAAGTCCATTTACTTAGCATCTCCAACACTTAACAAGAGTGATAGGCACCAAGGCCATATTTATACTATAACAATAGATCATAACGATGAAATCAATAACTTCTGGTCTTAATCCATTACTCAAATATTATTCAATGTCATCTCTCGAATTATATCTATGTGAGTACGAGAACCCCACTATTATAACTGGTGGATCGGAATCACACTTCAGGGCAGAACACTCCTGACCACTATTATTTGCTGGCGGATCGGTCTCCAAGGTATAATGCATCTGGCCACTATTATCGTCAGTGGATCGGTCTGGCCCCGAATCACATGGTGTTTCACTATAAGTGATTAGTGTCTTTCCCATGATTCATTATCATCCAATGTTTGATTTATTGAGTTAGGAATCCCCCACTATTTTAGCCGGTGGAACGGAATACACTCCAGGGCAACACGCACCTAACCACTATTATAACTTGTGGACTGGTACACATATACAACATCTAGGGCGAAACACTCCTAACTACTATTATAACCGGTGGACCAGTAAAAATGATACTGTAACACCCCCATTTTTACTACTAAAAATTTTTGTTTCGCGAAAGCGTTAATTACAAAATCAATGAGTGTTACCGCCACACTCAGTATAAGTCTAGCATCCTCTACCGTTCTTATACTAAGTGCTGAGGCTAAACAATTACTTTAATTAAATAACATGATTACAAAAGTTAGAATACAGAGAATAATAGATGAATATGGTGCTAGTTGAAAGCAACATCAACAGTCTACCAAAACTTAAGAGAAAAAATCACAAGAGGACATGAAAGTCCAAATATAATTGGAGACCAGATAACAGAAGAGACATCGGATATTCCTATGCTCTCAAAACCGACTAACAACTTTCAACTAACTCGGAATTTGACTTGCAAAGTCCACTACCTATTGAATTGGTAGGAGCCCATGAAAAGAATCCTTCAATACTACGTAGGGCTACAAATGAGCTGAGCCAATTTGGTATTCAGCTCAGCTCAGCTCATTAAAATCTCGGTTCAACTCATTTGTTTAGTTAAATGAGCCAAGCCCGAGCCTCAATTTTGGGCTAGTTTATTAAATGAGCTAAGCTCAAACTCAAAAAAGTGAGGCTTGCTTCATTTTTTGGCTTTGGCTCGTGAGCTCGGCTTGGCTCGGCTCATTTGTTTAGTTAAACGAGCCGAGCCCAAGCCTTATTTTAGGCTCATTTAGTTAAACGATCCGAGCCCAAGCCCAGGCCTAGGGATGTTTGGCTCGACTCGTTTATAGCCCTAATACTACGGTACTGAGCAACCTTTTATACCAAACTAATATGATAAAACAACATGGAACACATGCAAGACATACAACTAACATTGTATAAGACATATATATATATACATATACAAGGACTGAAAGACAATAGTCATTTAGATAATCAAATTCCATCTAGGTCACAAACTACTCATATTCATTCATCTGAAGCAACTAAACTTACCAGATGAACAATCAAGAGATACTATCTAGAGTATGATTAGAAGAAAACCTTGACACAATAACCGTGAGGCATCATGACAATATATGGTATAAACAATAAGATAAACATGAGATTATCCAAACTCAATAATCATATAGATAAGTAGTAGTCACCAAACTACATACTGTTCATGCGTGCTCATTTAGAGTATAATAACATTTATCAACTAAGCATTCCAAGATGTTCTTTGAAGCAATAATTAAAACCCAACTCTACACCATACTTATAATCTTTACAGCATAGTTCATGTCTCAGCGTCAATCCCAACCAATTACATACATCACAAGCATGTTCACAGGTATAATATACTCAGATTCCTAACATTAAAAATATAATTACAGATATAATATAATAAAATACATAACGTCACAGGTATACTTACAGGTACAACATAATAAAATCCATAACATCACAAGTATACTTACAAGTACAGTATAATAAAATGCATAATACCACAGGTATACTTACAGGTACAGTATGGTAAAATCCATAACATCATAGGTATACTTACAGGTACAGTATAATAACCAAATATATAATGTCACATATATACTTACAAGTATAGTATAATAAAATCCATAACCTCACAGGTATGCTCACATACATAATATCGACATAGGTAGGCACAAAGACTGCTATCGAAACCACAGGTAGGCACAAAGGCTACTACCGAAACCACAGGTAGACACAAAGGCTACTACCAAACCAATCCAACATCCTTTCCTTCCTCCACTTATTCACACTAGAGGCCCAACTCCTAGGTGTGTGGGTCAAGGCCCACTACCTTACGCCTCCAAGTCCACTCACTACCTTACCCTAGGGTTTCCTCTACCAACCCTAATTTTGGCCTATGTGGCCCATCCTTCTCTACCTCACACATCCAAGGCCGTTTAACACCCCAAACATCAAATCCCTTAGATTCAACCCTCATCATTTCACTTTACTCCCACAAATACACACGTGACCACGAAATCCTAGGTGACCACACCAAACCCTAGCATCCTTCTTTCTACCTGTCACCCCTCCAATTCTCACCTTTCACTCTTACTCTCCCCATGATATCCATACTCACCCTACACATGACATTTCTCCATTATCATCTCATAATTCACTCACCCTCAATTATTCTTACTTTCACCGCCATCTCAAATTAGGGTTTTCCTCTCAAACCCTAGCTAGGTCTCCTGTGCACTCTTATACTAATCCACGTACTATTTTTCACCCAAAGCCTCCAATAACCCAAATAACTCTTTTGTTACCTTACTCACATCCCAATACAACTTTTCACACGTAAAGTTCATCCCCATGCTGACTCCATGCACCCCATGCAAATGCTCGAAGTTTTCATGCAAAACCCTAGAATTCCCATGCAAACCCTAGATTCTCCCATGCAAAGTTCACCCACTCTTTTATTTTATTCATAGTCCCATTTTTATTTTCCCCTTCATGGATCATGAGATATTTAGGTCAATCCCATATCCCTTGGTTAACTCACTTCCCTTTGGTCAACTTACTCCCCCTTGGTCAACTCACTTCCCCATTTTCCTTTTTCATCCTTCCACCCCATATAATTACGCTAATATCCTAGCATGCATGTCCTAAAGGGCCACATCACATCACATCATAACCACAACATATACATATTATATACATGACATAAGAAACACATGAGCATACCTCAATTTCAAGCTACGCTACACATAAAGCAGTTATAATGATAATCATAAGATACATACCATATCATGATATATGTCATACAAGGCACATAACACACATAGGGCCTTAGCTACATCCTTACCTAACACAGCACTAATCTTGGAGCACGCTCCTACACCTCCTTAGAGTTTTGACTAGTTTCACCTATAAGAGGGAAAACCTAAGGATTACTTTCCCTCTTACCAAAAATACTATTATTTACTACTTTATTCTAATATTAGGGTTACTATTATTAAAAGAAACTTTACAAGTAAAAAATAGAATTTTTAATTCTCAAGTTAGCCTACTGAAGTATTACTAGTCAAAATAAGTTTATGTTAATATTTATGGCTATATTTATATTATTGAATTTCCCTCATCCTATCATTAATCAACCAAATCTATTATCATCTCCTCAATCATCATGAGCCCTAAGACAAAAAATTCACTAATGCCACTCAAACACAATAGGCTATGGCACTTGCGTCCATACAGTGCCTCAAATAGCCCTATACCTATGATGGCATGGTAGTTGTTGTTGTATGAAAACTCCACAAAACGAAGTGTATTCCCTATCTCTCCTAAACATCCAAATCACAAGCTCTTAACATATCCTCTATGATCTAGATCCTCTTAGTATGCCAATATGTAGCTAGATGAAAGGCAACACTCATCCTTAATTACATACACATAGCCTCATACAACATCTTCTATAAGTGCAAAAGGAACTTTGAATCTTGATTAGAAATTATGTTGGTAAGTGTACCATGCTAACTCTCCATAAAATTTATGTACACATCAGCCAACTGTCCCGTACTTCAAGTTAACTTTATTGAAATGAAAACTATCGATTTAGTTAATTGGTCGATGACAAACCAAATCATATCAAACTCAATACGATTCCTCAATAACCCATTCACAAAATATAAGAAAATGGAATCACATTTTTATCCCAAAACATCTAATGGTTGAACCAACCCTGTAGTTATGCAATACTCTATCTTAACCTTCAGTCATGTGAGACATCTAGATACGAACTCCTCTACCTCTTACTTTGTGAAAGGCCACTAGTATATACTCTTAAAGTCCTTATAAAACTTATTACCTCTAGGATGGAAGAAATATATAATATTATGTCCCTCCTCTAAAATCCAGTGCTTAATATTAGTGTATTCTATAGAACACACCAACAACCCCTATAGCAGATAATACCATCCTCATGAATTTGGAAGGCCTTTACTCCACCATCCAATATTTTCTACCAAATTCTCTTGAGGTTGACACCCTCAAGTTATCTAGCTCAAATCTTATGAAGAAGATTTGGTGTAATAGTCAGTACACTCATTTAGATCTCTAAGTCACCATGCTAAATTAGTGATATATACAAGGTGTTGGGAAAAAAGATAGGTGTAATAGTCGATGCGCTTAGGAATGTTAACTTTGTCAAATGGAGAGAGGTAAATTAACCTTAAGGTGTTGTAAAATTAGTATAGGGTATAAAATTGATTGAATTGAGCACTAGTGATATTGTTGGAGGAGGAGGGGAAATCTTTTGATTCTTTAGACTAAGAAAAGGATTAGGTTTGTGCATCACCCATCTACAATGATACTAAGGAGTTTAAGAGGAGTGGTGTTGTAGTTAAGGAATTTTTTGAGAATCAAATAAAGGGAGATGGAGAATAGGCTTAGTACTTAAGATAAAGGGCATTTAGCTAAGTTGGAGAGTTATTAGGCCTTTTGAGTGTGTCGATGTCTGACACGATGACTTCATGAACTCTATAACCCCAAAAATTATCTAAAATCTTTTTTTGTTTGCACTATGCCACTCACTTTAGTGTTAAGGCAGTATTACAGGGATTTAGGAATGGCGGTGACACTAGTGTTGTTGGAAGCCTAGCAAGACACATGTAACACAAAGAGGAGTGCTTTAATAACAAATAGACTATGGCTTGAGTTTTGTGGTTAAAGGTTTAAGTTTTGAATTTTCCAATGATAGAATTTCATAAATGAGAATAAATAGAGGAAACCAAAAGGGAGGATAATGGTATAAACATGAGTAAGGGATGTGTCAAATACCTTGGTTTTGCATCAAAAGTTGAAAGGTCTTCATTACCTACAGCATTTATGGGGATGATTAGGGGTGCGATCCTGAGATCTTTGTAATAATTGAATATCATAAAATGTTTTTCAGGAAGAGGAGTGTCATATCAAAAATACATTTGTATCTAACATAGTGGCATAAGAGAATACATAGTCCTCATTGCCTAGAGAAATGCACCCAGCTGATAGATGTTGACTAAATCTTATTCACCAAGCCACCCTAACTTTATCTGAATTTCAAAATCCACTTTTCATGACTAACCTCATTTATATGGAAACTTAAATCTCTTCTTGCAGGACAACCGATTCGATGTACAATGCATCCTGATGAATGACTTATTCTTGCTCCCCTCGGCACAACAATTAGCCCTCCCATTAACCCTGACACATGTTCCAAAATAATATTACGTATGTAACTTAGGTTAACACCCCCAAATTTATGGCTTAAGCTGATGACAACTCCTTAGTCAAAGAGATGATCGTATCTTAACATGTTATAATGTTCCACTTTCCATATGAGGATGAATGATGCAATGGATCGGATTGTGAATGGACTAATGATATGCATATTTTTCCAACTGGATTATTGAGCCTCTAGGAGCCAACTTAAAGAATGAAACCAACCCAAAAGGAGCCTTAAGCTTGCTCTAAAAATGCTACTTGCTAGTTCTATTAGGCTAAGAGTTTATCCCAAGTTGTTAGCCCAAACAACTCCATTCTAGGGTCAATTGATCCATATGACTCCAAGAACAACATATCGTGTGCATCACCACCCTATATTTGTAATCCCCTAAAAATTTTAAAAGCCTATAATTTAATAAATTACTTTTATTAGGGATAATTTAACTCTTAAATTTATTTAATTTAATTATGTTGAGGATTTTGCCTTTTAAATTTATTTAACTTAATTATTTTGTGGGTTTTAAGTATACCAAATTAGATGTGAGTGTTTAATAAATTAAAATAAATAAATTGCTATTTTATCATACTCATTTTATTTAAATAAGGTTCAAACCAATATTTTTCTAAAAGCTACCTTTTAAACTAATATAATAAGATATATTAAGATAAATTACTAAAATTTTAATTATCTACCAAAAATACTATAACTCACCCCATAAGTCATTTTAATTATTTTCTTCCCTAATCATTTTCCTTAATCCCTTTTTCTCCCTTATTTTCCATTTCTCTTTTTCTCTCCCCCCCCCCTCCTTTCTCCCTTCTCTCCCCCATTTCCCCCAATTGGGCCAGCCCACCGGCCTAGATCAGTTTTCTTCCCCCGTCTCGCACGCTAGGCCGCCCAGTCCCCCTCCTTCGCCCGAACCACCCGACCAGTTGCCCTTTCTTTTTCTTTTCTCCCCTGGACCGACCGGTCCAGCCCCCTTTCCCCTTTTCTTCTTCCCCGCGCCCCGCTGCAAATCACCGCCCTCCCCTTCTGCGCCAACCAGCCTTCTGCGCCGCCTGCACACCTTCTCCCTCTCTTCTGCACCGTCTGTCTGTCCCTCCTCGACCGACCGACCACCCCCACACCTCACACAGGTCTGCTCCCGCCCCTTCCTTTTTCCTGACCGAACCACAGGTCTGCCATGGCAGACCCGCGTCCGCCTGCCACCGATGGCCGGCGTGCCAAATTCCCGCCTGCTCGTACCTTCCTCTGCCCCCTCTCTCGATCCTCCCCCATTTTGAGCTTATAAATACCCCCACAAGCCCAGCATCGGGCTTTGTCGAAACCCCAGCCCAGAAACCACCCTTGCGCCATCCCCGTTTCAGACAGCCACCCCGTCGCCGCCGCCCATCGCCGCCGCCCGATCCACCCACGAAACTCTCCCTTGCATCACCCTCCACCAACCTAGGCCTCCCTCACCCCTTGGTTTGCTCTGCACAAGCCACCCCGGCCGTGCAAAGGGCTCTTCCCGATCAGCCTTGCTTCGAGCCCCGCCACCCTTCTCACCACCGCCCACCGTCGGTGCCGCCACTTCCAACACCCCCTCTGCCTTCTAAAACCACCAGGGGAGCTTCCTCTACCTCCCCATATCTTCTTTTTTCCCCTGCCAACCTCTCATCTTCCTTTCTCCTCCCTCCACCACTTCTCCACCTCTCTTCTCCCTCATCACCGCCGCCACCGCCGTACACCGTGCGCCGCCACCTATGCCACCAACATCCCTAGGTGGTCCTCTAAACTCCCCAACCCCTAAACCCTTGTTATACAAATGCTAGTTATTTTTAGTAGTATTATTAGTATTATTCTTAATGTTATTATTATTATTATTATTATTATTATTTTTTATTTATTTAACCTAACCTTGAAATATTCATAACTGTTATTATTACTATTATTAATGACCTATAACTTTAGTATTATTATTTTAACATCATTATTGTTATTATTACTAGTATTACTATTATCATTATTATTATGGTTATTATTATTATTATTATTTTAGTTCCTTGTCACTATTAGTAATATTATTATTTTTAGCCCTAATGGTAAGTTGTGATAAGGGTAAGGTAGGAAGAATAGTCAATTTGGTTAGAGGGAAGTTAATCCATAGTTTTCCCTCTTATAGGCGAATCAAGTCAAAACCCGGAGGAGGCGTAGGAACGTGCTCCAAGACCGGTGTCGTATTAGGTAAGGATGTGGCTAAGGTCCCTACATGTTATGTGATTTGTATGCCTTGGATGCTTTGTATATATATATCATGTCCTGTTGTGTATCACATGATTGTCCTTAACGTGGTTTATGCGTAGCGCAGCTTGGAGTTAAGGTACGTGGTATGTGTTTTTCTTATGACATGAATGTGATACTCCTATGTGGTGATTATGATGTGTTGTGACATGATGTAACCCTCTAGGACATGCATGTTAGGGTGATTATTATTATGACATGGAGATGAAAGGACAAAAATAAATAAATGGGAAGTGAGTTGCTAAAGGGGGGTATGAGATTGACCAAAATGAATAAGAGATGAGAACTGTGCATGGGAATTCTAGGGTTTGCATGGGTTGGATAAAACTTGCATGGGGATGATCGTTACGTGAGAAAAGTTGTATTAAGGTGTAAATAAGCTAAAGGGAGAGTTGTGGAGTGTTTGGAGACTTGGGATGAAAAATAATACGTAGGTTGGTGTAAGGGTGTATAAGGGACCCGATTAGGGTTTTGGGATAAAGTAGTAATCTGGGAAATATGGAAGTAAAAATGATTAAAGGAGAGTGGAGTATGGGTTAAGAGTGGAAATTGGTGTATAAGGAGTGATTATGGGTATCATGGGAGAGAAGAGATATTGGGTGAAAAAGAGAGGGGTTACTTGTGGGAAAAGAAAGGTGCTAGGGTTGAAGTGGCCAACTAGGGTTTTTCGGTCACATGTGGAATCGAGGGGTAAAGCGATGTGATGTGGGATTGGATCTAAATGAGATGAGGAGTGGGACGATAAATGGAGTAATGGTAGTGTAAGTGAGAGAAAGTTGGGCCACATAGGTCCAATTAGGGTTTCCAAGGGAAAACCTTAGAGGGAGATAGCATGTGGAGTGGATGTCACGAGGTGTTGGGCCTTAACCCACATCCTTAGGAATTGGTTTTCATTATGTGTAAGCGTAAAAGGGAATGGATATTGAGGTGTGATAAGGGGCGCAAGAGTCCCAAGATATGGGACGGGCCCTCCTGGGAGGATAAGTGTGGATATAGTTAGCCGTGCATGTCAAGGGTAAAATACTTTCAAATAAGATATGTTAAGACACTAAGTACTTAAAGAGGAAGATGTTGAGCCGGACCCAGACCGGTCCACCGGCGAATAATAGTGGTTAGGGCCGGGGTGCCCTACATGACCGGTCCACCGGCTATAATAGTGGCCAGGCGCGTTTTGCCCTGCATGATTTCCGGTCCACCGGCTATAATAGTGGGGGATTCCGTGCTCAACAAACCGAACGTAATAACGATAAGACATGGGAAAGACACAAAGTAATTACAGTGAAACATCATGTGAGTTGGGGCCATACCGGTCCACCGGTGAATAATAGTGGTGAGGAGCGTTTTTCCCTGCATGACTGGTCCACCGGCTATAATAGTGGCCAGGCGCGTTTTGCCCTGCATGACCGGTCCACCGGCTATAATAGTGGGGTTTCCGCATTCACATAAATTGATAAAGACTATGTTGTGAATCAACTCTATATTTACTGGAGATCTAAAGAATAAGTTTATCCGGACTGTAGCTATCCTTTATCATCTTTTTTTACTACTTGTTGCTCACGTGATTATGTCATGTGTACCGTGTTGTGTGTTTTGTATGCCGGCCTTAGCGCACCTGCTACCTTACTCAGTATCGGACCCGTACTGATACTACCTTGGTTGAATGGGTCCTGTGATGATCCACTGATGGTGGGAAGCAGACCTCCTATGCAGGTTTACGATCGGATACTATTTTGGGGTAGAAGGCTTGACTCGAGAGAGTAGGCAATCCGGATATTGATCCTTTGGGATTTGTTTTGTTTAGCTGTATTTTGTATTATGTTTCCCGTTTTGAAAAACGTATTCTGGGGTTATAATCTTAAATCGTATTCTAACTTCTGATTGACTTATATCTTATTAATGATTTATGTTAAATGTCGTATTGCGTTTTATGATACTTCTTTAATGTTGATCGGATTTAGCCTTAGCACTTAGTACTGGAACGGTAGGAGTGAACCGGTCTGGTACTAAGTGTGGCGGTAACGTCCCCGAGTTTACAATTTTATCCTTCGCTTCCGCTAAACCTTTGATTTAAACGAAATTTTTCAGTAGTAAATCTGGGGGTGTTACAATATTCCTCCCATTTCCTTGCCTTACTATCCATCTTTATAAACAATAAGTCTTGTAGCCATTTTAGATATGCTCAAATAAATGCGAGCACTTTATATCTTCCTTCTCTCTTCTTTGCTTTCCTCTTAATCCTTCACTTGTGCGCACTCCAAAACCCAACCTTAGAACACCTTGGTTCACATTCCTCATACAATAATGTATATATCACATTATATTTTCTATATTAAATTATAACTTCATAAAAATATATATATAAAAAGCTCATCTATTCTATCATTTTTCCTTTCTTCGACATTTTTACCAAGGACGAGTAGTAGAAAGTAGGGGTGCACTTTTGCATAGTGCTCTCAAAATTATGCATCCCATATTTTGTTGTGTATATAAATGTGAATTAAGGAAATTAATTGACTATTGTTGAGCATGCGTGAACCCTTTTACTTTTATTTGAGATCGAATTTCTTTACACATATGGTTGATCAACCACTTTTGCGTGAAGCATTTTAAGGTCTCGTGACTTATGGATATTTTTTTTAATAAAGTATAATTACTATTAGTATTTTGATTGCTTTTAAAATATTAATGTTATTAACTTTTGTAATTTTATTTATATCATATAATGTTTTACTATTATTTTTGCCTTCACTAATTTATTACTAGTAACACAAATAATAAACCTCTTACTCTTAACATAATATTTCTAGAAATAGTTTTAAGGAACTTTTGGTACTTATTTTGTTGATTGTAATAAGACTATCTTATGAAATATATATATTTTTTTTATAATAATAATTCTAATATCATTTATGGGTAAATTATTTTATTTATCACTAAAGCCTCTAGTATCTTTGAGACAACATGATTTTAACATAACACATTCTCAATTTTACCATTGGCTTCAAGATTTAAGAACATTCTTCACAAATGAGAACTTATACATTATTGATTTCCAATATGATTCTATATGAAATGATTAATTTTTTATTGGGTGCGAATAAATTTTCATATTAATAAAATAAAAGAAGTAAAGTTAATAAGTAAGTCGAGTATAGTACTCCACTATTGTCAATAACGACTTGACTTACAAATTAATGGTTATAAATGGAGAAAAGCACTTTTGTGCATTCCACGTACGTAATGCCCTACCGAAGTGAGCACTCGATAGGAGTTAGATCAAGTCTCACGGTTTACGTATTTGGCGATGGCAGTTTTGTTTCTTTATTTCATTAAGCAGACAAGCATGGCAAGTTTCATTGATTAGACTTGAATATGTTCCTCATAATTCAGGGAAAATTAAAGATGTCGCTCAAGACTCGGGCAAATTGTGCCACGCAATAGCATGGTAAATTAGTATTTCATCTTTATTTTAAAAAGATTGTCGCTATATATTGATGATAAAATTTTAACTATTATTTTTTTAAAGTATAATATATTATTTATAAAAATAAAATAATTATATTTGTATTGAAAAATTAGTTTGATAACATTTTATCTTTTTATTTGTTAAATTTTATTCTCAAAATAAATAACGATAATTTTTTCAATACGGATAGAGTAATATTTAAGTTAAAAAAATAAATCTTATTACATTATTTATGTATATCTCGATTGATATTTTTATCTTTTTTGAGGTAATACTCATTTAAATTTTAGTTGATATATTTTATTATTTATTTATTTTGATGTTTGTTTGAACTTCTCTTAATATTTTTCCTTTTTGTGTTGATGTTTATTTTATTTTAGTTTAATATTTTATTATTATGTTTGTTATAATAATGCTATATATAGTAACAATAATAATTATACTGATTTTTGGAATTAAAATTAAAGTTGTTATAATCAACAATATAGTTATATTTATAATTATTATAACTTACAATTAAAATATAATTATAGTTTTTATATTTTTTTTTTACTAATTTACATACTTAAAAAACCTTATAATGTATCCCCTGGTGCATATTATTTATGTCGCAAATAAGTAGGGATGTAAATGGGGTAAGTTTGACGTGAGTATATTCATATCCGTATCCGTACCCAATAAAAAAATTTGTATATAAATTTGTGTCCGAACAGGTATCCGCTAACATATTCATATCCGTATCCGTTGGATATCTATTATCCAACGGATTATTCATTTATCCGTTAATGGATATTATCTAGCAGATAAATCTATTACCCGACGGATAAACTCATTTAGAATTAAGCCAAATAATAATTTTAACATTAATTTATACTATATTTATTTTAAAATTAAGGATAAAAGGATAATTATATATCGGATAAAGAGATACAGATATGGATACGGATATAATTAAAGAACCATATCTAAATCTAACAAATATTTTTTCTATCTTTTATATCTATATCAATTTATTTATATTTATTTAAATATTTATCGGATAAAATCTTTTAGATTTTTTTCCGTAGTCGCACAAGCTAAAATCTTTACATGCCGCCGATATTACATGATTAGGCGAGCATTTTAAGGAAGGACCGCTAAGAAAATTGATTACACGCATGTGTTTAGTTTATTGATACGAAACTGCATGATTATATGCTAAATCATTTTGTGACAACATGCGCCAAGAAAAGCCATGCCTAAAAGCAGAGTTGAGCAGAGACGGACAATAACTTTGATTATGCACCAGCCTTTTAAAAAAAATATATATATATATATATACAAATTAAATATATTAAAATAAAAATATAAAATATAAAAAAATTAAAATTATTATCTGTATTAATTAATTTTAATTATTAATTAATTTTTAATAAAAAATTAATTAAATAATTTTAATATAAATTTTAATTTAAAAAAAATAAAAATTATTTTCGGAACGATAGACACGTACATCAGAATTACGCAATCACGAACATTATACTACTTATTTCCAACTTGCAAGTTAGTAATATTTTCAAAAAGAAAATGTTATTTAATACACATGTCTCATGATTCCCCCCCCCCACCATACATCTCTTCATTTTTGCTGTTATTGATTACAATTACAAACTACAAGCGGAGAATATAAATCGGTACTATTTAATACAACTAGAATTCAATTTTAATTCTAAAAGTAAATAATTAAAACAATATATTTACATAATTCAAATTATTGGTTTGATTCCGTCATTAATTACCTCACCACTTGCACACTTTGTATTTTTTTTCCTTGGAGAACGAAGATGCTCAATTATAATAATTACTATTAGAATAGGGCTCTTCGGCTCTAATGAATTAGATGAAAAAGTTGTAATAGATCTTGGGCATCACCATTTTCGAATTGAAAATTGGCTATGGTAGTACCATGAACAGCTGACGATAAATTAAAGAACTTACCAAGTGATTATATGGTCAATTTTTGTGATTATATTAGATGTTTAAGTAATTATGTAAGTAGAGGGGGTGCTTATTCTTGTGAGTTTTGCTATTTTTTAATTTGATTATTTGTGCATTTAAAGTAATTATGTCCAAAGTTGTTATTGATTATTATTAAGAGGTTATGCTTGTTATAAAATGATAATGTTTGGTGTTTAATTGATTAAGGATGAAAGTTTAGATCTTTATAATTGAAGTGATTGTATTAGGTATGAGGTTCTACTTAGGGTAAATGTGATTTTGTTTGATTTTTAAGCGATTTTGTCTGAAAATTTAATGATTACGTTACGTAGTAAAGTTTATTGGTTATCCATTTTAGAAAGAAAAAAATTATTAAGAGAAACTTAAATAAACAACAACCTAAAAGGAAAAAATATTTAAAGTAGAAAAAAACAGAGTTAAAAAACCAAACCCCAAAAAAGAAATATCAATCCAAATTAAAATAAATACCAACTTAAAGATGAATAAATATAAAAAAAATATTAATAGATAATTAAGCATATGCTTAAATCTACTTATCTAAAGTAGTTATCTAAGATAATTATTTATTTAAAAAAATTAGGATAATTATTTTAAATAAATATTTTTAATAAGAAACTTTAGCTATAATAATAAATAAAAAAATTATAGGTATATACTCAGCCGCCACCATCCCGAAGCCTCTGGACCCAAAGGTCCCAAACTGTAACATAAATGTATTTTTCTCTAGTTTTCAGGAGTCTGCAAGCTTTGACCCAAACTGTGAGTTCGGCATTTTCATGTGGTACGAGAGGCTGCATCTGGAGATGAACTAATATGATCACTTGCTCACTGGGCCAACCCATGAATAGCCCAAACATTTAAGTCTCTGACGTTTATTACCCTTCTATGGTGACGCCTTTTGTTAGCCTAGCCCGCTAGCCGGCTTCGACGCTCCACTGTGAGTTCCGTACGTAGGGGTGTGCAAAACCGGATATCCGTATCCATTCGGATATTTTTTCGGATATCCGCTCCGTATTTTTTTAGACCGGATATCCGGGATGCGGATATCCGAAAAATATAGACCGGATATAGACCGGATTCGGATATATCCAATATCCGTATGAAAATACTATTTTATCAATTTTAATAACTTTTGCTTTAATATTTTTAAAAATAAGGATCGTATATCAATTAATATTCATATCTATATTCATATAAATATCTTATTTTATCTAAAAGAAGTATTAAAATATTATTATAAATATTTAAAATATAAAAATAAATAAAATTTTAAAACTTAAAACTATAAAAACACAATAATATGGTGTATTATTGAAATAATCAACAAAATATCGGATATTTTTTCGGATCGGATAATCCAAAAAAAAACCGGATATCCGAATGTCGGATATCCTTTTAGAATAAAACCGGTTCGGATATCCGAAATATCGGATCAGATTTTTAAATATCGGATCGGATTTTCGGATCCCGGATTTTTTGCACAGCCCTATC
Organism: Tamarix austromongolica; assembly: GCA_039764185.1. NCBI lineage: Eukaryota > Viridiplantae > Streptophyta > Magnoliopsida > Caryophyllales > Tamaricaceae > Tamarix > Tamarix austromongolica. The sequence continues at coordinate 37,234,278 of CM077811.1, read as the reverse complement.
CGTACGTGTTCCTTTTTTTCTTTCTTTCACGTAAGTTCTTGGCTGGTGTAAGCAGTAAAATTGGGTTCCAGGCCGAAACCCTACTTACGCTTCTGGACCAGGCGAAGGCCACTGACCTTGATACAAGCATTCCTCGACCAATCATCACCTTCTAAAGGCCCCATCATCAAAATCAAGGCCAACAAGCCCGTATGATTCTAGCCCAGGTCAAGGCTCGTCATTTGGATCTAACTTGGGGAAAGCCCAATTGTCATCATTGACACCCAACTAAGCTAGGCTCCAACCTTAGCTCCAATAGATCGTATGACGTCATTTTGTTTCCCTACGCAGCACTTAGCCTCTCTTTTAAAAATCATTGTCTGCCACCAAAATTATTATCATATTAGTAATTAACCGCATTTAATTTACAATAGAGCAATTCTTAACCGGAAGTTAAAATGGATCCCAGACAGCATCTAGGCTCGTCTAATTATTTATATCGAGTCTTAGTCTATATACACCTAAATGAATTTAAGCATCAATTATATACATATATTTTAATTTTATTATTTTTAAATTATGTTATGCTATTTTTTTTACCGTTCTTGTGATTCTTCTTTCGACTTTGAGTTCCGTTTTTTAATTTAATGTTGACTATTTGCCTTATATGCACAAGTAATTGTATTTCTAATATTATGTATCAAGATACCATTTTAAAAAAAAAATAAAATAAGTTGTATAGATTTTTTTAGCTTCATGAGAGTAATTTTAAAAATAAAAATATATCCCTATGTAAAAAAAAATATTTATCTTTGGCTCATTTAGAATCTACTAGACTCTGGGTCTAGAGACTCTAAACTTTATGGACAAACCAACTCACACCTAAATACTATAAATGCCTCTCCAACGAGTGTACGATGTACCCTATCCCCAACAGCATATAATAAAAAGAATAAGCCTCGTGAACATATGTACAAACTTTGATTGGTATCAAAGGCCAAAGCTTCTTTCTCCTTGACCATGCTCAAGGCGGCAAGAGGTAGAAATCACTCAACTAGGATTATGCATAGATAATTCAGGCACAATAGAAGGTATTATGCGTGCACTAATTTATATAGCGTTTCCTATTTCTTAAGGATTTCCATTTCCTTCTTTTTAATTAAGTTTTTGTTGCAATTGTTCACTTTTCATTGTTATTCAACAATGTTCATTGTTGCAATTGTTCACTTTTCATTGTTGTTCAACAATGTTCATTATTGCTCAACACTGTTTGTTCATCGTGGCGTTCATTCGGCACTTTTGAACCGTTTGCTACACACTTTTCATTTGTGGCCTAAATTGTGAGATGGTGAAGAGATTAGAAAGTAATTAGCGTTAATTACTGAAGGGTTAATTTGATAATTACAAAAAAAATTAGGGAAATTTTGGACGAGCCCGGGTTTTGAACCTGGGACCAAACCATCGGTTTCAATGCTCTTGTCTAATATTGCAGCCCACTTATTTATTAATGGACTATTCTAAATTACATTCCTTCTAGCATATTGAGCCGGTCCTATATTGGGTTGTTTAGGCTTGTTTTAGCTTATTAATTTTTTTAGCTCAGCTTTTAATTTTTGGTATATTTTGGGCTATTCATTTGGTACTTATTTATTTTATATTATTGAAATAATAATTTTAATTTAATACAATTGGCCTAATTAATTTAATTAGATATTTAATTTATTATTATCTGATAAATTGTTATGTGGGCCTTTTGTGTGTGTTATTTGGCATTATTATTATTATTATTATTATTATTATTATTATTATTATTATTATTATTATTATTATTATTATTATTATTATTATTATTATTAATGCTAATAAGGTTAGATTTAATATTTTTGTGGATATTAAATCTAATTAAAGTTAGTCTCGATTTTATAGGTTTAAAATTTTTGAATAAAATTGAGGGATCAATTTATTTAAAGTTTGGTTGTCTAATATTATTAGATAGACTAATTAACAAAATATGTCGCCAAAATGACCTCTTTTGTGAAGATTAGTTACAACAAGAACTCCACTTGTAATTAATATTACTGTCCAAAGACTTGATATTAATGTTACATCGGATTCTTGTGATGTGATTGTCATCATTTAAATTTATTGATTGTTTATTATGCATTTTTTATGAGTATGTATATTTATATTATTATTGTATTTTCTATAAAGTTATGTCTGCTACTACTATATCTGCCAACTTGAATTCCATTCCTATGCTGAACGGGAATAATTTTAAAGAATGGAAGGACAACGTTTTACTTGTCATTGGCTGCATGGATCTAGACCATGCACTTCGGTTGGCAAAACCCACTAATCTGACAACCCGAAAGTTCATTTGATGAAAAAAAACTTTGAGAAGTGAGATCGCTCTAATTGTATGTGTAACACCCTCAAAATTTACTACTGAAAAATTTCGTTAATTAAAAGAAATTAGCGGAAGCAAATTAAGTAAAATGTGAACTTTGGGAGTATTACCGCCACACTTAGTACCAGACCGGTTCACTCATACCGTTCCAGTACCAAGTGCTAAGGCTAAGAAAAATGAAATAGAATTTGAAAGACATTCAACATGCATAAATCAGAGTAAATTACGAGAAATTCAACATACTTAAATCAGAGTAGCGCATCAAATCGTTTACAGGAATAAAATCCACCAATGGTGGTTAAAGTAACAACATAACATCAAAAACCAGGAAATTAAATGAAGAAGGAGGAAAACCCTAACGATACCGGATAACTCCTTACTCTCTTTCCCGTAGCCCACTTGAGTAGTACCTGAAAAAAACCTGCAAGAGCACTACCCATTGAATAGGCAGGGGCCCCATAAAGGGAATCCCTTCAGTACTACAGTACTGAGTAACCCTTTAATACCACACTTAAAGACATGCCCGCATACGACACATAATGCAAGCTACACACATAAATAATGAGAGGTGCATACATAACAATAACATGCATAATAACTTATAGGTCACGATCGATACTTTGGGCCTTAAGCCATGTCATATTGTAAGATCAATACATTCGGGCCTTAAGCCATTATTCCGTCATCATTCAATCAGTATCATATTTTATATCCATGTGAGTGCGAGAACCCCACTATTATAGCCGGTGGACCGGAAGTAAACACACAGGGCATAACGCACCTGACCACTATTATTGCCGGTGGACCGGAAGGTAAACACACAGGGCAGAACGCACCTGACCACTATTATTTGCCGGTGGACCGGTCTGGGCCCGGCTCACATGGTGTTCCACTATAAGTGATTAGTATTTTTCCATAATCTTATTCATATACATAACTGATTTTATTGAGCTCGGGACCCCCACTATTATTGTCGGTGGACCGGAATACATGTAACTCATCATCCAGGGCACAACGCTCCTGACCACTATTATAACCGGTGGACCGGGATATATAAAGAATCATCATCCAGGGCACAACGCTCCTGGCCACTATTATAACCGGTGGACCGGGATATATAAGAATCATCATTCAGGGCACAACGCTCTTGACCACTATTATAACCGATGGACCGGTACTCAATATCATAATCATCTAGGCCCGGCTCATTAATATTCCACTTTCAATAATAGTATCTTTCCTTTCTTTAATCAGCACATCAACCATATTTATTTGCCTCGAATGGGAGATCAATAACCCGGGACACAAAGGTACACCGGTCGTACCGGTGCATATCAGCTACTCAGTACCCTTCAACCACGAACCCAAGGACGCAAAGGTACCCTGGCCGTACTGGTGCATAAAGCTAACTCAGTACCCTACCGACAAGGACACCTAATCCATAAGTATGCATACCCCCTAACTAGATCCGTAGAGCTAGGAAGAGTAAGATATAGGGCCTGGCTGGGGCACAAAGGCACACTAGCAAATACTAGAATACTCGTGGACTAAACCACGTCCTTAGGGTAGCGACCCCTAAGGAGTCACCATTCCCGATCTCGAGGTCTTTCACTTTAAGTAATAGTATCTTAATTAAGGTGATCACGAAAAGCACGATAATCTGATACTTATTCATTTTCAATCGTTCTAATATCATTACTCATTTCTTATTCAGATGATTATCCAGGATATCACAGAGAAACCATTAAGGCCATACTAATTATCAAGTACTCTTGCTTGGCTAATCAGCATTATTTGAATCATATTATAATGTTCCACAATCTCAAAGACATGTTAGGTACATATTACTCATTTGCCCTTTACTTATATAATTGTTAAGTATCCATTCCTTCCTCGCCAAATTACCATATTACCCTTTGGGTTACATAATTACCAAATTACCCCTTATACGGTTTAGGTCACCAAATTATCCCCTACACTTTTTAGATCACCCTTCACCCCTCATAATTACTACACTTATCACATTTCCCGTTTGGTTGTTATATTACCAAATCGCCCTTCTCCCTTGTTATAATTACAAAACTGCCCTCGAGTTGGATAAATTACTAAATTACCCTCCTTCGTTATCCTGATTACTATTTTGCCCCTTTAGTTGGTTAAATAATTATCACTTTACCCCTTAATCGGCTAAATTACCAAATTGCCCCTTCAGTTGGATAAATTACCAAATTACCCTTCTCCTTTATCATAATTACCATTTTACCCCTCTCAATTATTTTAATTGCCATTTACTCTTTTTAATTATCATAAATCCCAAATTACCATTCTTCATAATTACCAATATTAATTTACCCTTCTTCATAATTATAATTATTAATTTACCCTTCTCCATACTTATAATTACTATATTACCCTTCTCCATATTAATAATTACTATAATGCCCTTTAATTGGTTAATTTACCAAATTGCCCTTCTCTAGTATCATACTTATCCAATTGCCCTTCTACAATCATAATTTAATTACTAAATTATCTTTCATCGTTATCATAATTATCAAGTTACCCCTATTCCCAAGTTTACCATAAATATCCTCTTAACTTCAAAATTACCCTTTTACCCCTTACTTTCAAATTACCATAATATCATTTTATTTACAAAATTACCACAATACCCTTTTATTTATAAAATTACCATAACACTCCTTTTACTTTACAAATTACTATTTTACCCTTTCACATCCAAAATTACCATCTTTATCTTTCCTTACATAATTACCACTTTGCCCTTCTTTTCCAAATTACCATATTACCCCTTACTTATAAATTACCTTTTCGCCATTCACTTATACAATTACCATATTACCATTTACTTATGAAATGACTATTTTGCCCCTCTACCTCCAAAATTACCATATTAACCCTTTTACTTACAAATTTACCATAATGCCCTCATTCATCCAAAATTACTATTTTACCCCTACTTCCAAAATTACCATTCTTACCACTTACTTATAAAATTATCATTTAGCCATTTAATAATAAAATTACCATATTATTCTTTTATCTCAAAAATTACCGAAATACCCTTTTCACTTATAAAATTTCCATTCAACCCCTCTATTCACCATTTTTATGAATTTACTAACAATACATAAAATAATGATATTGATACTTAATTTTTATCATCTAAGTCCACAAACTTGTCATTATTCAACATAATACTCATTAGCAACTACATACATTGATTCACATACCTCATAAGCATAATTACTAAAATACCCTTAGATAATAACATTATTCATGCATTAGCAACATGATACATCATAAACAAGCATTAACATTTCCATCAATAATCAAACTCCTCCCTTAATTAACATACCTACATATGGCACAAAAGTTATCATGCTTTTCCTTTTTATAAGGGAGTACATCATGGAGATGTCTAACATTGCTTCAAAACTAAAAGCACTAAAACTTGAATTATCAGATGACTTACTTATGCATTTAGTATTGATTTCTCTTCCTACACAATTCAGTCAATTTAAGGTCAGTTATAACTGCCAAAAAGAGAAATGGACTCTTAATGAGCTCATTTCATATTGTGTACAAGTGGAAGATAGATTGAAGCAAGATAAGACTAAAAGTGCTCATCTAACATTTACCCCTAAAAGTCGGGGCATGAAGAGAAAGAATGAACATGCTCCTAAGGGTCCGGTCCAAAAGAAACAACAGAAGGAAAAAGATAGCCAATTCTTTTGCAAAAAGACTGGACATGTTAAGAAGGATTGTCAAAAGTATCATGCATAGCGCATGAAGAAAGGTAAAATCCTTACTTTGGTCTATTCTTAACTTAATTTAGCTTTAGTACCTAGAAAAACTTGGTGGCTAGATTCTAGTGCAACTACTCACATAAATGTTTCTATACAAGGTTGCTTGAGCTGCAGAAAGCCAAATGATGGTGATTCGTGAAAGACACATCTATGTAGGAGATGGAAAGGCATCTACGGTTGAAGCGATTGGCACTTTTAGGTTATTGTTAGAATCGGGTCATTATTTAGATTTGAAAGACACTTTTATTGTACCGTATTTTAGAGGGAATTTGATTTCTATTTCCTTATTGGACAAATCTGGTTATTATTGTTCATTTGAAAATAATAAATTTAGTCTTTCATTAAATTTAAATGTTATTGTTATTGGTTCATTATGTGCATACGATAACCTATATTTACTCGATGTCATCACTTCATATCATGAAACCTTACACATAGAATCACGTAATACTAAACGCAAATTAAGCATAAATAATTCAGCGTCATTATGGCATACGTGCTTAGTTCATATCTCAAAAGGAAGAATTGAGAGGCTTGTGTCTGATGGTATTTTAAATCCCCTTGAATTTACAGATTTAAACAATTGCGTTGAATGCGTTAAGGGAAAACATACCAAAATAAAGAGAACGGGTGCAAATAGATCTTCAGAAGTCTTAAAATTGATTCACACGGATATCTGTTGACCGTTCCCTACAGCTTCTTGGAATGGTCAATAGTATTTTATATCATTCATAAACGATTACTCACATTATGACTACCTGTATCTCATTCATAAAAAATCACAGTTGTTGGATGTGTTCAAATCTTTTAAACTTGAAGTTGAGAACCAACTCAACAAAAGAATCAAGTGCGTTAGATCTGACCATAGTGGTGAATACTATGGCAGGTATGATGGTTCAAGTGAACAATGTCCATGACCTTTTGCTAGATTCTTAGAGAAGTGTGGAATTGTCCCACAATAAACCATGCTAGGTTCTCCTAGCATGAATGGTGTATTTGAAAGATGAAACCAAACTCTTAAGGATATAGTAAGAAATATGATTATTCATTCTATTTTACCAGAGTTACTCTAGGGAGAAGCAATAAATACGACAGCTTACATTCTAAATAGAGTACCAACTAAAGCAGCTACTAAAATACCTTATGAACTTTGGATAGGCAAAAAACCTAGTCTGAAGCATTTTCGTATTTGGGAGTGTCTAGCTGAGGCTAGGCCATATAGGGCACATAAAAAGACATTGGATTCCAAAACAATTCATAGCTATTTTATTGGTTACTCTAAGCGATCAAGGGGTTATAAGTTCTATAATCCCACACTCGGGTCAATTTTTGAGATAGAAACTACGATGTTCTTTGAGGATATTGAGCTTATGGGGCGAAATAAGATTAGAGACATTGTCTTTGAGGAGGAATCAATTACAATTCCTATTATTGTCTCTAATGATGTGCAAGTCTCTACACCTGCCATTGATCAGGAGGCAAATCAAGGGCCTCTACAAGACAATGTCGAACAACCGCCTATTGAGAATATGGTGATTGTTCAACAAGAACAAGCTCAACAACCTCAAGAGCTAAGGAGATCCACCAGAGAAAGGAGAAGTGTTATTCCAGATGATTACATTATATTTCTCCTAGAACATGAGGTAGGCATTGGGGTGCTGGAAGATGATCCAATTAACTTCCTTCATGCCACGGAAAGTTTAAATTCTCAAAAGTAGATTGATGTCATGAATGAGGAAATAAAGTCCATGATGGACAATGATGTATGGGATATTGTTCCATTACCTGAAGGAAAGAAATACATTGGTTGCAAATGGATATTTAAGACTAAAAGGGATTCAAAGGGTAATGTGGAGAGATATAAGGCACGTCTTGCTGCTAAGGGTTTTACACAAAAGAAGGAGAGGATTTTAGAGATACATTTTCTCCGGTCTCTTCTAAAGATTCCTTGAGGGTGATCATGGCATTAGTGACACATTTTAATCTTGAGTTACATCAGATGGATGTTAAGACCGCTTTTCTTAATGGTGATATTGAGGAAACAATCTATATGGTGCAACCAGAAAACTTTGTATCTAGAGACTCAAAGAATATGGTTTGCAAACTTAAAAAAATCTATCTATAGGCTCAAGCAAGCGTCTCTACAATGGTATTTCAAATTTCATCAAGTTATCACCTCTTTTGGTTTTAAGATGAATTTAATAGATGAATGTGTATACCATAAGTTCTATGGGAGTAAATATTTTTTTTTGGTTCTGTATGTTGATGATATAATGCTGGCATGTAATGACATAAGTTTGTTGCATGAAACCAAGAAATTTCTAGCTAAGAATTTTGAGATGAAAGATCTTGGTAATGCTTCTTTTGTATTGGCCATAGAGATACATCGAGATTGTTCTTGAGGTATCCTAGGGCTGTCACAAAAAGCTTATATTGAAAGGGTTCTCAAGCGGTATGCTATGCAGAATTGTAAATCAAGAAACACCCTTATTGCTAAGGGAGACAAATTTAGTCTCAGTTAGTGTCCTAAAAATGAATTTGAACGAAAGCAAATGCAAAATATTCCCTATGATTCAGCAGTGGGAAGTCTAATGCATGCTCAAGTGTGTACATGTCCAGATATGGCATACATTACTGGGATGCTAGGTAGATATCAGAATAATCTAGTATTCAACCATTGGACAGCAACCAAATGAGTCATGCGGTATTTACAGAAAATAAAAGATTACATGCTCACATATTGGAGGTCAGACAAGCTTGAAATCGTAGAATATTCTGACTCTAATTTTGCTGGATACCAAGATAGCATGAAGTCTACATCAGGTTTTGTTTTCTTGATATAGCCGGAGGTGCTATTTCTTGGAAGAGTGCTAAGCAGACTGTTGTAGCCTCTTCCACTATGGCAGCGGAATTTTTAGCATGTTATATGGCTTCCACTTGCGGTATATGGCTGCAAAATTTTGTCATAGGGTTGCATATAGTTGATGGTATTAAGAGACCGCTCAAGACATTGTGTGACAATAAGGCCGCAGTTCAGTATTCTAATAACAACCTAAGTTCTACAAAATCAAAAAGTATCAATATCAAATACTTGATTGTTAAAGAGAAAATACATAAATGAGAGTTGTCTATAGAGCACATCAATATAGACTCCATGATAGCGGATCCACTCACTAAGGCTTTACCACCCAAATAGTTCCTCGAGCATGTTGCTCATATGGGTGTTATATTAGCTGATGATGTTTAGTTTCAGTGGGAGTCTCTCACTTTGTTTGCTTTATGTATGGATACTTTGTTTTGACTTATGGACATTTTTAACCATATGTTTTTTTTGCAGAAATAAAGTTTCAGTTTATTTCTTTTCTAACTTTGTTTGTGATTTGATCCCACTAAAGTTTTAAGGTGGACCAGTTGGGAATAGGCATGTTAAAGATCACATTACATGAAATTTCCATGCTGCACATCTACATCTTGATCCATGTCGTTTAGTTATATCTGCATATATGACCATTGAAGGTTTAGTTGCGAAGAAATATGACAAAAGCCACTTTGATCCTATGATGGTCTGACTAATGGACCGGATTGGTTATAGATACATTTCATTATGACAACAATATTGAGCTCATTCGGTTATTTTACAATTCGTGGTTATAAGGTAACACATATAGCCGAAGTGGGAGATTGTTGGGTTTTTATACAACATATTGGGCTTATATGTTAACTATAAGAAATTATGGGTTGTCGTATATATATTAAGTCTGTATATAAGTGATCGTATTTATGTATAAGTTATTGGGCTTAATGTATCTAATTAGATGTGGGCTTGTATGTGTAGAGACATTGTGAAATACACCAAAACCCTAATTTAGAAAATTATAGCAAATGAGGATTTATTAGGGAAATTAATTAAATAAACTATTTTATTAAAATAAGAGAGAATTAATTAAGTCAAATCTAGGAGAAATTAATAAATAATTTAAATATGAAAATTTGAGTATTTTTGCTAATTCAAAATGGAATTTAGGAAAAATATTTCAAAAACCCTAAATTAACCTAAAAAGAGAAATTAATTATTATTTTAATATTAATATTTTTTTATATATCTCAAAATACCCAAAATATATTAATTAACCCAAACCCACCTTTTTCCTTTTTTTTCTTTTCTTTTTCCCTCTCTTCTTCCTTTTTTTTCCTTTTTCTTCTCTTCCTTCTTCCTTTCTTTTTCCCCTTTTCCCCCCAACCTGGGCTAGCCCGCCTGCGGCCTAGTCTCCTCTTCCCTCCAGCGAGGCCTAGGACCCCGTCGTGTTCTTTCTTTCTTCTGCTCCTGGCTGGTCCGGCTTTTTCCTTTCTTTCTTCTTTTCTCCTGGACCACCGGTCCAGCCCCTTCCCCCTTTCTTCTTCTTCGTCTTCTTCCTCGCGCCGCCTACAACCCCCTGATCGACGCAGAGATTTATGCCACCGATCATGCCGGTTGACCTGCTGTTCTCCCCTTCTCTTCCCCGTCTTCTTCTCTATCATTTCATCATGGCCAGCCATCCCCTCTCCTGCGTGTGCCATCCCCTCTTCCCTGTCAAAAATGGCCTATGAAGGTAGACTTGCACCTGCCTACCCTCGCCAGTCGGTGCCCCATAACCCTTTTCCCTTATTTCCCCACTCCCCTTTGTCGTTTTCCTTTCCAATCAACCTATATATACCCCCGAAGGCAGCCATAATCGGGCTTTGATTTTGGCAGCCCAGAAATCCGATCGCGCGCCACCGCCCAAACAGACCGCCATTTTTTCTACCGTCGGCCATCGCCAACTCCCACTCCGGCCACTAAAACCTTTCTTGCACCGCCCTCTACACAACTATGTCACCCCTCCTTCCTTGCCTTGCCCTACACGAGCCACCCCGGCCATGCAAAGTCCCCCTCTCGAACAACCCACTTCGACTCTACGCTGTCCTTCGTGTCACTGTCTACCACCGATTTTGCCACCTATAAAACCACCTCTACCCCCCAAAAAAACCAGGGGACCTTACTCTACCTCCCCACACCTCCATCTCCCCCTAATTTCCTCTCCCCTAGCCTCTACACCCATCTCTCCACCTCTCCTCCTCCTCCTCTGCCGTTGCCACCGCCGCCGACTCCACCACCAAGCCTAGGTGGTATTCCAATTTCTTAAGCCTTAAACCTTTTTTAATAAAAATGTTGATGATTTTTAATATTAATAGTATTATTATTAACTATTATTATTAGTGTTATTATTATTGTTATTGTTATTATTATTATTATTATTATTATTATTATTATTATTATTATTATTATTATCCTTATTATTATTATTGTTATTATTATTACTACTACTATTATCATTATTATTATTATCATTATTTCGTTACTGATAATATTAATACTAACTTTGGTCATTATAGTACTATTACCCCTTTTCATGCTTAACATTATTATTATTATTATTATTATTATTATTATTATGATTATGATTATTATTATTATTATTATTATTATTGTTATTGTTATTATTAATATTATCATTACCACTATTATTATTATCATTTCTAGCATTATTATTATTACTATTACTATTATTACTATTATTATTATTATGCTATTACACTTGGCCATATTATCACCAAGGCTACCATTATTATAATTTCTAGAGCTTTATTAGCATTGTTCTCAAGATTGAAACTATTATCACTATTACTACGACTACTACTACTACTACTATTATTATTAGTATCATCATTATTACTACTACTACTACTACTAGCGTTATTAACATAAGTATCATTATGGCCATTACTTTTATATTATTTTCATCACTATTATTATTATTATTACTACTAGAATTTGGGGTTGATATTAGTATCGTTATAAAAACTAATAATAATAATAATATTATTATTATTAGTAATATTGAAACCATTACTTTAATACTATGAATATTACTAAGACTTACTTTGGTTAGTCGTGGCATGATTAATTATTTTGAGAATAATAACCCTACTTTTAATTATAAAACTACTATTATCATTAGTAGCCTTAATAGTCGGCCATAATAGGGGTAAGATAGTAAATTATGGTAATTTTGATAAAAGGAAGATTAACTCATAGTATTTCCCTCTTATAGGTGAATCAAGTCAAAACCCTAAGGAGGCGTAGGAGTGTGCTCCAAGCCCGATGACGTTTTAGGTAAGGGTATAGCTAAGGCCGTATGTATGCTATGTGTCTTACATGCCTTGGATGTCTCGGATAATTATATATCATGCACTATATGCTATTATCTTAACTGTTTTATGTGTAACGCGGCTTGGAACAGAGGTATGTTCATGTACTCTCTTCTAGTGTGTGCCAATATGGATATGCTGCAAGTTGCGACATGATGTGATGTGGCCCCTTAATACATGCATGCTAGGGTATTTGATGTGGTTATGTGGGATGGAGGCATGAAAAAGAAAAATGGGAAAGTAAGATAACCAAGGGGAAATAAGTTGGCTAACGTAGGTAAGAATGACCTAAATAACCCATGATCCATGAGTAGTGAATAAAAGGGGCGATTGAAATAAAATGAAAGAGTGGGAGAAACTAGGGTTTGCATGAGAATTTTAGGGTTTGGCATGATAAATATCGAGAGTTTTGCATGGGGTGGTTAGAGTCAATATGGGGATAAACCTTACGTATGGAAAGTTACCTTAGGGTGTGAGGAAAGTAATAGAAGCGTCGTTTGGGTGATTGGGGACTTCAGGTGAAAAACAGTACGTGGGACACTATAAGGGTGCGTAGGAGACCAGGCTAGGGTTTGGGAGGAAACCCTAATTTGATAAGGTGGAAAAAGAAAAAGGAAAAAAATAAATAATAATAAATGAGGATGAGTGAGGCATGAAGGGAGAGTTGAGTCTGAGGGTCGTGATGTGTGGGGTGTTGAAATAGTTTGGGTTGTGTGAAGCAGAGAGGATGGGCCACACAGGCCCAAACTAGGGTTTTTGGAGAAAACCCTAAGGTAAGGCGGTGAGTGGACTTTGAGGGTATAAGGTGTGGGCCTCAACCCCCACACTTAGGAGTTGGGCTCTCTGTGTAAGTAAGTGGATTATGTGAAAAATGTCGGGGCGATTTAGGAGGTATAGAGGTCTCAAGATATGGGACGGACCCTCTTAAGAGGATAAGTGTAGCTGGAGTTAGCCATGCATGTCTAGGGCGAAATCTGTCGAATAAGATATAGTAAAACACTAATCATGTAAAGTGAAAGATTATTGAGCCGAGCCCAGACTAATCCACCGGCATAATAGTGGCCAGGTGTCGGGGTGTCCTGGAGACTGATCTACCGGCATATAATAGTGGTTAGGTGCGTTCTGCCCTATAAGTGACAGATCCACCGGTTATAATAGTGGGGGATCCCGAGCTCAATAAACCAAATCCTAAATTTTTTAAGACACGTAAAAGATAATAAGTACTTACAATGGAACATCATGAGATTCGGGCCAAACCGATTCATCGGCATTATAGTGGCTAGGAGTGTTTGCCCTGGAGACCAATCTACGGGCATATAATAGTTTTCGGGTGCGTTTTATCCTGTAAGTGACCGATCCACCAGCTATAATAGTGGGGTTCCTGTACTTGCATGGATTGATAAAAATTATGGTGTGAAATGAGTACTATTTAGAGAATAAATAATCAGTTTATCCAGACCACAGTTGGCCTTTGTTTACCAGAGAGATTGCATGATATCATGTTGTTGTGATTGTGTTATATGATCTTATGTGTTGGCCTTAGTGCATGCTTACCTTATTTAGTACGTAGAATACTGACTGCCCATTTCATGGGTGCTGCTCATTCCCACGAGCAAAAGACCCTTCTGACTTGGTGCAGGTCGGTGATTCTATCTTCGATGCCTATGACACTTACGAGGCATCGGGCGGGGCTGAGAGTTGAGCCTGGACCTAGCTTGGAGGGTCAAGAGTGACATGGTTGGAGTCTATCATCCATTTTTTCTTTCCTATATCGTTATATTTTGTTTTATTCTGTTGTATGATATTTTCTGTTGTTTGGTACTTAAAAACTGTACTTTTGGGTTGTACCTTTTGATTACGGCACTCTGATTTCCTATATGGTTAACGACTCATTTCTTTTATGAATGCTCGTTTTAATTATCGACTCGTATTTGATGTCTATCCCAATCAACCTTAGCACTTGGTACTGGAACAGTAGAAGTGAACCGGTCTGGTACTAAGTGTGGCAGTAATATACCCATAATTTACATTTTGTCATTTCACTTCGGCTAAACCTTTTTATTAAACGAAAATTTTCAGTTGTAAATTTTGGGGTATTACACATTGGGTATTTTAGTTTGTTAATGGACCAAACTAGAATTACCCGATAGACAATATATCAATTATCTATATATAGGGTCGTGGTTCTTGGGTCACATACATTTCGTTCTATTCGATTCCCATCAATCAATAGAAACCGACGAGCGTGTGTCCGACTCAGAAGACCGCAGTACTGTCCTAATTCTGAATCCATCAATAATTTTTCTTTATAGATTTAGGTACGCTTCTGCAATATATTATATATATTAATCTTGATAGATTAGCATTTGATATTGTCAAATCTGTAGATTATATATTAATCTATCACTCCAATGTGGTTTATGTACAACATTGCAATTAGTAGACTCAAGTATAGTTTTAGGACTTGAACTTTAAATTTTTTGAGGCTTAAGGACTACAATATTTTCCCCTTTTAAATATTTAAGGATACGTGGGTATAGCCCACCACTTTTCTAATCATATAAACAAGAATACATACTATAAATACAAATAACATATTTCTATGTATGTAAATACAAAAAAAAAACTATAGTCAGTTATAAGGAATTCAACTTTAAAATTTTAAAAACTTTGGGACCTCAACTACTTTTTCAATAATTTCAGGCTCTCAACTTTTTTCTTCATTAATTTTTGGATTCCTTTGTGTGTGTGTGTGTGTATCAACTCATATTTTTTTAGAACCTCATATTCTTTTTTTTTTTAAATAATTTGAAGAACTCATATTTGTTTATAGCAAATTAATTACCATTTTTATTCAGTCAAAATATCAACTTAATTTCCAAATTTTTATTTTCACTATCAAATATAATCACTTATGTACTCGTACACGTAAAATATTCTATCATATCTATATCAATTTGATGAAACAGTAGTTGGTGATAGGAAATCATATTGTATTAAATGCACTAAATTTTCATACGCCATATCCATCAGGAATGCATATTGGAAATATAAAAATATCAAATACATCTTAAATATACATCATTTATTATCAAATATACTAATTAAGTACAAATTTAATGGATATGGCATTTTTGGTATCTTAACAAAAAATTAGTATTTGCTACCACATGCTATTGTTTTGCCGCATTTGCATAGATATAGATGGATACTTTACCGAGATGAGTATACACATGCCTATATTTTAATGATGCAAATAAAATATTGTTTACCAAGTTGGTATTTTAACAAATTGATAATGATTATTAGCTTACGAAATAAAAGTACGAGTTCCTCAAGTTATATATATATATATATATATATATATATATATATATATATATATATATATATATGACGTTATCAAATTATTGAAAATATAACTAAATTTGATAATATGAAATTGTTAAATTAATAATTTAAGGTCCTAAAACCTTGGAGATGCTAGTTGGTGCTTTGCACTCCAAAACAAACAAATTCTTCACATAGCCTACACCGACTTCTCTATCGGATTCTACATCACCTAAAAATGTTACCTTATGAAGCTAGAACTCACACTTGAGAATTTGGCATACAATATGTGTTCTCTAAGAAGTGATAAAAGAATATATGCAGACGATATTCATACTGCACTTTGCTCCGAGGGCACACAAGAATATTGTATATGAATACCACTATGCACTAATCCAAATATGGCCAAAACATCTTAATCATTAGGTCCATAAATACGACAATTACATTGACGTGCTCAAATGGCATCTTTATGAGCTCATAGTGCCCACACCACATTTTGAAGGTTGTCTTTATGATGTCTGCCTTTGCGATGCATAGCTAGTGATACCCTGACCTTAAGTCCATATTCAAGAAGATTCTGAATCCTAAAGGCTGATTAATTATATCGTCTATCCAAGACAATGGATAACAGTTATGAGTCATTAGCTTATTCAGGCTTTGATAATCAATATAAAGCATCAAACTATAGTCCTTCTTCTTCACAAAGAGGACTAGTGTTCCCCATGGAGACACACTTAAAGAGAATATTACAATGAGCCATCAACTTCTCCAACTATATTTTCAACTCTCTCAAATCCATCAATGCCATCCGATAGGATGCTCTCAACATGAGCTTGATTCCCGGTAGTTCACCTTACATAACGGCAGCATTCCCAATATCTCCTCGTGAAAGGTTTTGGGTAAAATCTTATGCTACTTAAATATCTTATAAAGGAAACACATTTATGTTCAACTCCTAAACGCTACATGAATATATGGGGCAACCTGCTGTCACCAATGAATAAAGTGTATGGATAGGTAAGATCATCATTGTAGGTCCAAGCTTACATCGCCTATAGAAGGCCTCAGCACCATGAGGTCCTTATAAAACTAGTCACCCCATTGAATAATCAATAACTGCCTCTATCCTGTAACAATGCCATTTTTATTACCTAAACAAATTATTTTACAAAAGCGTAAGTAAGAAAATAGCGGGTGTTATTATCACACTAAGTATATGATCAGTCTCTTTGCCTTTCTTATCACAAGTGCTCAGGCCAAAATATTTCAACTCAAAATAAATAGTAGTGGAAAGAAGAGACAATAATATAGATAAAGGTTTATAGATAATAACATCTCTATATAGTGACGCAAATCAGAATACAATAGAGACATAATAATCTAAAAAAAGAACCACAAAAGAACACGTCATGATGCAACACCAGTTTACCTTTACACTCACCCAGATCACATTTCATAATACAAATTATATATGTAATACCCCAAAATTTAGCTAAATCTAATCCTCTGTGATTTACTTTATAACCTAATTCTAATCACAAAAATTTAATATTTCTACCTTATCCAAATTCTTTATCCCAAAATTTTGGCCTAATCCCAATTGATCGATAATTAAACTATCCTAATATTCTAACCTAAATTAACACCCAATGGTAATATACATAATTCCTTATACCAAAAGGTATACTTTCTTTTTGGGGCACCTGTTATTAAAGAACTCCACAATTAAACATCTTTTACTTGGAACAATTTAAGGATGAGGATGTGTGACCTCTTGAAAAAAAAATTGGAAAGCGTGTGAATTGATAAAATAACACATTCAAAAGGATTTGTGTTGATCAGTGGAGTCAATCATTAATTCTAAAAGAGTTTCAGATAACTTCTTCTTGTTAATGTGCGGTTTTAGTATTACAAATATAACTAAGCTAGTAATATGATAATCACTATTTTATTAATGATAATCACCAAATTGTTTTGTGATACTCACCAACTTTATTACTATTACTAATAATAAGTAATTAGTGACATTATATTATTATTATCATTACTAATTACTCAAAATATAATTATGATTATAATTATAATAATGATATAATAACAACAACAATAATAATAACCTATATATTGTAGGATAATCATCAAGTCATCACTACTCTATGACTAGATGATCACCAAGTGCCGAACTAAAGATTTTGTCAAGTAATCAAGAACTAAAACTTACAATTATTATTATAGTCAGCTTGATGTACAAGGTTAAAATATGATAATTATGTGTTATTTTCATGGTGATTATGTTTTTAGTCGTGAATATTATGCTAGAAAAATATACATGAATAATAGAAAAAGTAGACAACACATAATAAATAGTAATTATATCTTATTTATGAAGTAATTATGCCCTATATTTATCACGATTATATCTGATATATATGATTGTCTAACTTATACCGAGAGCACCTAACTTGGTGCTACTGTTCAAGATATAACAATTGGTTTCGCGGATCATGCTCGTTCATTTTTTCGGACCTTGGACAATCATTAAGAGGGGACCTTGAGGGTTTCTTTGAAAATACTGGTTCCATAGATCTCTAGCTGTCACCTTGGGCTTTAGTTGGGGCTCATTTTGTTTGATTTTTCTGTTTATCACTCACATGCTGTGTCATAAAGATTATTGTTCAGGTTTTGCCTGTTGATAAAAGTATCAAAAAATAAAATTGGCCTAATTCCATAACCACCGCCAATAGCCTGTGACTCGTATGATATGCATGCCAGAAGTGTCGGTGCATGACTGGGGCTCCAATCCCCACTTAAATATGTAGTTCTTTTGGGGGGTTGGGATAAACATTCTCTATTTTTCTCGTCACAAAGATTTTAGTTCTAAGGATTTACTTTGTGTATATTTAGTAAGATCAAAAGTAGTTTATATGTTATTTTTTAACACATCAAAATTAATGTTTATTGGAAAAAAAAATTGGCAAGCAGTCACTTGCTAATTTGTAAACTAATTTCTAAAAAGTAACCTTAAGTAATCAATAATTTTTAAACTTTGATCTGATTTAGCTAGTTTTATTAAATATATTTTTTCATAAAGTCATCCATCTAGGGTAGAATCTTTTTCTCTATTGTGCATTTTTTTAAGTCCAATATTATTTTGCTCATATTTCTAATTGCCTTAGAAGTTAGAAGTAGTCTTTTTTCCTTCTCTATATTAATCATCAAACTTTACATATGGTTTTATTTTTATCACTTGTGTCTTTTATGGTCTAAATAAAAATGTCTATATTTTGCATGTGAATCAGAGAAATTTCCATACCAATCAGTGTATGCAATGTCTTACAGTATTTTCTAGCTATACCACCCTAAAGAACATTGATTTTTTTTTTACTGATTTTACTATATGGGCATAAGAGTTGACATAAATCAATATTTTTACTATCTAAAGAGGGATTCCGTCATGAAACCTAAGCTTTTTAAGACTCGGCCTTGACTCTGAACTAGTAAGGCACGAAAATTTTATTGCACTGATGTTTTCTGCTATAGAATTGCTTTTATTTTCCCTTTAAAATGTATATAACGTGTGTGTGTGTGTGTGTGTCTATATATATATATATATATATATATATATATTTTATCTCCCTTTCATTTTTATTTTTTTAAAATTTTAAACCCCGTGCGCCACTGGTCTTAAGCACGAAGTTCTTTTCTAGTCCATCAATATCGCATGTTTTCCTCATTTCACGCTACAAGCAGCAAAATACTGAGCAGTCGTCTTTGTTCGAAAATATTTCTCTGTTTATATTTTATATTTTATATTTTTATTATTTTAAAATATATATAAATATAACTTTATAATTAAAAAGTTAGTATTCTTTTTTATTTCTTTCGGTTCCTTTTTCCCGGTAGTGGTGGTCAATTCATGCACAGTGATTGTCCGATTACCCTTTTTCCGCCTCGTCTTCCATTCCTCCTAAATTCATGAGGGCTCTGTTCATAGCATAGGTGCTGTCTGCGGCAGCGTGCGCTGTACCAGTTGTCATCCAGAGTGGTGCTGCCCGGCCCTTCCTGCCAGGCCACTCAAACACTGGCGTATCCAAAAATTGGGACACGCCAGCACCTTGATTTGCTAAAGTGAGTCAGTCGCACGTCAATCAATCTTCGTTCATACAATAAATAGAACCACCGGCACGATGCCTGCGCCCGGAGTGTTCGGATATCCGAACCGACCGACTATTTAATACCTCATATCCAAATGAATATTTCGGATATCTGATATTTCGGATATTTAAAATATCGGATTAAATTTTGAATATATTCAATTATTAAATTTATATATATAATATATGACTAAAATTTTTTTTCCTATAGAAATACTTATTTAATTATTCAAATTATATATAAAAAGATATAATACATGATTAATCATATCTACAAAAATTAACGATTAAGATTTGTGAACAATGACACTCTAGAACCGTAGAAAGACCTAAGTTAATAGGCTTAAAAAATTTAAAGAGTTTTTTTTTTCTAATCTGGGTGCTTGCATGTGCGTGGGTCGTGGCCTATTTGACTGTTTGTAGAGCATAAATGTTTATTTTAGATTTTAGTTTAGGAAATTATTTTTGAACTTATGTACTCTAGTAAAAAAAATAACTCAAACTTGAAGATCGAAAGAAAAAAAATCAAATTATAAATTAAATTATACCTAAATATAACTGACTTATTCTTAAAATCGGTTATTTTTTACGGATCGGATTATCCACTAAAAATTTGGATCGAATATTCGCTCTGATCAAATTCATATTTGATTAGATTGAATATCCGCTCCACTTTTAAAAGCCGAATCAGATATCTAAAATTTTAGATTAAATTTTTTAAATATCAGATTAGTTTTTCGAATTCTAATTTTTCCACGCAGCCATAGTGCGCTGTGTGTTTAACTTTCAATCATTAGCACTCGGAATATAACTAATTGTATCGATGATATGAACTTGTTATGGAGGGGTACTTCACTCCCCCCTTTCCTCACTCCCACACAAGTCCTGTATACTACAGTTTTTATATTGAGCGATTGTTCGCACTGTCTTTTATCGTATTTTGTAAAAATATATATTTAATAAAGAGTATTAAAAAATAAAATATATATTTAAATTATAATATTTTTAAGAACTTTTTTTATAAATAAACACTCATGCAATATTAGTATAAAAAACAATTTGTACAAATATCTTTTATCTTTTTCATTTCATCTATGCTAAACTAAATTTTCATAGTTACTGTACTTATATATTACCAAAATATTATCTCAATCTTTTACTGTATCTAAACTATTTTTTTTTACTGAATTAATCTTTCATCATAACTTAATAAATATAGCACTAGTGGTGAGTTGTTATTTCATCATAAAACATAATCAACATTTTACTATATATAAATTAATGTTTTGCTATGATGGAAGTGATATTTCATCAGTATAGTACTTATCTTTTACCTAGAATATAAAAGAATGCATAATATAACCGTAAGTTAAAGAATAGTATATAATATAACATTAAATTTTTAGAAATACACAATCTAACCCTAAATTTAGACTTAATATACAATATAAGACAGAGCTTACAATTTTACACAACATACAACCTTTTGTCTAAACTTTCTGGGTTACATGGTGTTAGGATTATTTGGTGTATAATTGTTAAAACTCATGGTTATATGTTGTATTTCAGAAATCTTATGGTTATATTATATATTATGCCTAAACTCAATGTTATATGATAGATTTTTCGTATAATATAATATACGTTTCACCAAAAATAAACTAATATTTCACTACCGTTGGATTGAACTTTTAGAATAATCAAATTGATCCTTCTTCAGCATTATACTTATCTTCTACCATAAAATATAGTGAATGTTTAAGTATACATAAATCGAATTTTTTAATATAACTTAATTAAACTTTCACCATTACTAAACTTACCTTTCATTAATATTATATTTATCCTTCATTGTTGTTGTACATATCTTTCTCACAATTATTCTACTAAAATTGATTACTAAATTTGAACATTATTCTCTTGATTTTCCACCTTCATTGCACATGTCATTTATTATTATTGTATTTATCTTTCATCATTGTTATACTTATTTTTCATCATTATTATATGTATGTTTCTCTATTAGTCTACTAAAATTTTATCCTTATTATGCTAAAAGGATCTTTTATCATTAATATACACAAATGTCACTATTATTCTACTAATCTCATAATTATTTTTATGATTTTTCACCATGACAATTCCAATATCTCACTATAGTTTTTTTTAAATTATATCAATATAGCTTTTTATTTATAGGAAAAGATCTTAAAAATATAATGATATATATATATATATATATATATATATTGTTTAAATAATGATACAATAAAATATATTTTGATTTAAAAAAATAAATTGCTAAAATTAGCATTAACATAATGTCAATCGTACAAACAATCACATGACATACATTGTGCTATACACTTTTTTTACTCAAAAGGGAGGAAATAAATTCCAAACAGTCTAGGTAGGATAAATACCATGTCAAGGAGTGACTCCTCTGATACGGTTAAAAAAACAAATGATCACTAGTTTTCTATGAGGGAGAATCAATAAAAAACACACCAAACTCCTTTGAAGGCCCAACATGGGCTAAACCATCCACCACCGCATTAGATTCCCTATACTCATGTGTGATTTGGCATGATTAGAATACTTTCATGAGGCCTTTACAAGCTACCACCAAAATAGATAGAGGATGAAAGGAATTATCCCTATTGTATACCAAGCTCACAAAAATTAAAGAACCAAGAGAGATGATAACAAATTGGTACCATGCTCCTTTGCTTGAGTTAAGCCATAAAACAACACTCAAAGTTCAATAGGGAAAAAATGCTTCCTAAACTAACATTAGCAGTGAATCAAAAAATTTATCTCTTGCCACACCACCTACCATTAGCCAACCCAAGTTCCCAGTCACACTTCCATCAACATTAACTTTAATAAACCCTTGTGATGGCTCTTTCCATCCCACTTTTGTCCAGTTTCTCAACTATTCCAGTTCCTACTATTCTTGTAGTTGGAACGAAGCTCAAAACTCCTCATATGTAATACCCAACATTTGGCAAACCATCAAAATCAAGATCATCTCCTCATCCTTGAAAACTCTCCTATTACAAGCATAACTAAGCCTCCGAATACTCAAAGCAAAAGTGATAGTCTAAGGGACCTCATCCACTCCAAGCATTTGTTGTTACCTAATATTGGCATGTATTCAGTCGTTTGGGCTTCCAAAGAAGAAAGACACCCAATCATTAGAAGGGATCAAAGCATGCTAATTTTTTTGGCTAAATTCACAATCTCGGAGGATATGAATAAGGTCTTCATCACGGCCACATAAAATCAAAGCCAACGTCCTAGCAAATCCCACAAAAATTGTTCTATACACTACATATTGAGTAAGGGTCGGTTTTAAGTATGGATAAGAGAGGTGGTTGTTCAAATATATGATTGTAGTATTTGGTAAGGTTGTCATGATATTTTTGAAATTGTATACTAAAATTAAATATTATTCCCTAAGATTAAATTCTTAATATATATATATATATATATATATATATATATATATATATATATATATATATATATGCATAAAGTTATTACTAACATTATTTATAAATTAGAAATATAACCCCATAACTACTATCATTGATTATATAATCTAAAAAAATAAAATAAAATAAAAAAATAGAAAGATATGGCCAATTTTTCATAATGGATAAAAACTTCAATTTTTTATTTCTAATAATATGTTTAATAAATAGGTATGTTTAATATGATATTATGTTCAAGAGATTGCCTAAAATCCATTTTTTGAGTTAAATGTCATTTTGATTATCGTAAAATAGAAGTTTACGTACCTAGAATATTGGTCTATGGAGACCTTATTCCTCATAATTGGTCATTCTAACTCATTTTTTCACATAAAATAGTTGTTATAAATTATCAAATATAGTTAAATTTATTTATATTTTATTCGCATAATTATTTATGCCTCCTTAATTACTTTCCTTATCACACTCTCTACCTTTTCTAAGGAAGTGGAGATAGAGAAAAAAGGGAAAACGTGGTAAAATTTTATTTGATAAGGTAATTAAGAGTAGAATGGTAATGATTAGGAAAATCAAGAGTTATTAAGGAAAATAAGTAATGTTTAAGAGAATATATAAGTAAATTTAACATGATTTCACCAATCAAATGGATTATCTTCAAAAAAATCTAAATGGATCAATTCAAAGGAAAAAAATGTATAAGGATTGCGTTAAATAAATATTTATTTTTGGAGGGATCAAAATATATATTAGTTAACTCAAGAATAAATTTTTAGGCTCATATAAAATGTATACTTTTAATAATTGAAATATAAAATATTCACAAAATTATCTTAATTTTTCAAAGATTTCAAGCTTAGAGTCTATGTTAAAATAAATTTCACCGTAAGACCCTACCTCTCACATATCACATCCAAAGTTTATATATATATATATATATATATATATATATATATATATTGTCTAAGATTATCTTTTCTAAAAAGTTATTAAACTTATTATTACTGAGGTTTGTGATCAACAGAAGTGAATTTAATGGCACAAATATTTTGAGTTTGTTTTTATAAAGGGATAAGCACTTTTGAATTTTCTTTAAAAAGTCACAATCATTTAGATTTTGTTTCCACTAAAGCCTAAATATTTTTGAAATAATTTTTGTTAAGCATAAACGTTTAGACTTTGTTCCTATTAACACTAACTCCAACCAATCACCATCAACCCTTTCACACACTCCCCTACTTAGGAATTTTCCTAGTAACCCTAGTTAAGCCCTGATACACACTTCCACCAACCCACGTACTATTTTTCATCCATAGACTTTAATTACCCCGAATATTCTTCCCTCACCATGCTTAAACCTTAAACCATATTTTTCCATTTAAACATTACCCCCATACAAGATTTTATCGAACCTCTCATTTTATTATTATTATCCCTTTATTTTTCCACCCATGGATCATAAGATACTTAGGTTTTTTCTCACTTCTCCCTAATCACTCCACCCATTTTATTTCTTTTAGCTCCCAATAATCTCATTATACCTCCTAAGGCCTCCTAGCATGCATGTCAAATTATAGCAACTATACATAAGAGCATATCGTAAAATACAAGTCATATCACCCATATCACACATATCATAACATATACACGACTTACCTTAGCTCCATGCATAGCAAGCTGTATTACACGTATTTTAGTCCATACTCACATATAATACACACACATATCAAAACACCCATGAACACATAAAGCATACAATTTAGCCTTAACTACATTCTTACAATATACATTGTTATATTTAAACAAGTGATACTAGGGCCATAAATCCTTATTCTATTATTTAATATCCCTTATGACTTATTAGGAAGGTTTATCAATTCTATTGTCATATTATATGCGAATTGTCGATTTACCCCTCTTTACTTACAAAATTACTAAATTATCCCTTTTGTTTGCCTACTTATTAAAATACCATTTTACTTGCCAAATTACCATTCATACTTGTATAATTACCCAAAACACGCTTCGTATTTTTAAAATTACCAATTCATCCTTTATACTTGTATAATCACCAAAATACCCTTCATACTTGTTAAAATTACCAAATTGCCACTCGGGTTTATCAAATTCCCAAATTACCCTTCATATTTATTAAATTACTAATTTACCCCCTCATACTTGTTAAATTACCAAATTATCCTCCACACTTGTATAATTACCAAGTTACCCATTTTTCATGCCAAGTTACTAAAATACCCCTAACACATAAAATGTTAATACCCATGGTCCACATACATTATCTATCATCAACCATTATTATTTACTATTAATACCCATTATCACCTATCATACATACTTATTTAGGCCACACCCTTTGTATAAGAAAAAATACTAAAATGCCCTTAGGACTTATATTAACATTATCTCTACTACAAATAGCCATATTTGCTTATCATGGCATATACATACATCTACTATCATTATTAAAAACAACACTCTTTTCTTAACCATCATTTCTACATATGACACATTTCATAATGTAGCATGCTCTTCATTTTACTACCAACATATGCTACAAATCATGATATACTTAACAACACATAATATGCACATAAACATATTCAAAACCCTAATATGCTATCATATGTATATATAAACATATTAGTAGGATATAATGTTTACCTTATTTTTAGCAATAAGTAAACTTTACCGGTACCCTAGTTAAAAGTTTAAGCTTTGATTAGAAAAAATTAATACCTAGGAATAATACAAAAAATAGCATATTAGTAAGACAAAATTAAAAGAATGATTTTTTTTTACCAAAAATGCTTATTGAATACACATTAATAATAACTATATCTATACCTCAAACTTGGTAAATGTAGCTTATAAGGTGAAGAAAAACTCACGCTGCATGGCAGCGTGAGCTACATACGTAAATGGAAGAGGGAATAGGGGTGGAAAAGAGGGTTGGAAGAAAGGGGGAAGGGTTGGTTTGGGTAAGGGTTTGGGAGCTTCAGTTAAGGGCTTGTGGAGGGGAGTGAGGGTGGTGGCTGGGTGTAGAAGGGATGGTAGAGTGTAGGTGGTGGCCAGGGGTCATAGATTGGTGGCTTAGGGTGGTGGAGATGATAGCGGTAGGGCTGGAAAAGTGGTGTGAAGGAATGGAGAAGAAGGAGAAGAAAGGAAAAAGAAGGGAAGAAATGAGGGAGTTGCAGGGGAGATCTTAGCCGGCTGAGGTAGGGAGGTGGTAAAGGAGGTGTTAGGGGGTTGAGGGGTGGCTTTGGCTGTGATAGAAGAGGGGAGATTGCAGCAGAAGGGCGGTGTGCAGGGAGGAGGTCGAGAAGGAGAAGAAAAGAAAAGGGAAGAGAAAGGTGGTTGCGAGGGGCGAGTGGTGGTTGTTAGGTGGTGTAAGGATGAAGTAGGGGAGGCTAGGGGGTTGGTGTGGTGGTTAGTTGGGCCGATAGGGGTTGCATTTGAGGGTGGCGAAGCAAAAATAGGAGAGACGGGAGAAGAAGGAAGGATAGAAGAAGGGAGGCTCTGTAAGGGGAAGAAGGGGAGCTCAAGGGAGAAGACAATGGGTGGGAGGAGAAGGAAATAATGAGAAGAAAAAGAGGAGGGTAGGCAGGGTCGGTTAAGTGGATATAGGGAATCAAGCTCATGGGTGCAGGGTGGCAGGGAGTAAGAAGGAAGAAAAGGGGAATAAAGTGGCACGCAATAGGGGTTGTGCAGGGTGGAGTTTGGCTCGAAATGGAAAGGAAAGAGACATGAGAGAGAGAGGGTGAGAGCAGAGTTGCAATGGCAAATGTAAGGGGGAAGGGTTTTAGGCAATTGTAAACATAGGGGATTGATCGGTTCAGTGTAAGCGCGAAGGTAGAAGAAGAAGGGGGAAGGTAGTCCTGTTGGGTGGGGAAAAGGAAGAGCAGGCGAGCTTGTGTGCAAGGGAGAAAAAGGAAGGAAGGGGGAGCGGTTAGGATAGCCTAACCCGAAAAGAAAGAAAAGAAAAGAAGGAAAGAGGGGGGGACGCTGGACGAGTGAGGATAGGAGAGAAGGCCAGCGGCTCAGCGAGGGAAGGAAGAAGAGGTTGGCCGAGCGGTTCAGAGGAAGAAAATAAGAAAAGGAAAAAAGGGAAAATAAAAATAATTTTTTGGAATTTAGGTAGTTAATTATTTATATTGATAAATTATTCTAATAAATTAATTTAATACAAATTTAAAGAATTAATTTAAGAGGATAATTTTAGTAAAATACACGTTTGAAAGTTTATTTAAATAAAAAGAGTATGACAAAATAAAAAAATATTTATTTTAATTAATTAAATAATCATATCCATTTTTATAAAACAAAATCCCAAAAAATAATTAAATAAATAATTTAAAGATTAAATTATCCCAAAATGAGGATTAATTATTAAATTATAAGTTTTAAAATTTTAGGTTATTACAATATATGTATGTATATATGTATGTATGTGTAGACATGGAAAGTGCATTCAATTTGAACACAATTTGAATCTCATATAAACCACAAGTTAAGAAGATAATAAGCTTTGAGGGAAAAAATATATGGGTTCCATAATTAACTAATGTGTAAAAAAAATATGCATGCTGAAAAATAAAAGTTCATAAGAATTAAAAATATGTCTAGGTTGTATTTGTCATGTTTTAAATGATGTAAAAAGCCAACAATTCCACAGTATTTTAGTACTAAAACACACCAGTAAATTAATTTACAATTATATAACAACTTATTCATTAATCAACATCAATAGGGCCCCTTATATATTTAGCAGTAGTAGGCCTAAAGCTTGTTTTGTCCTCGCCTTAAGGTTGGTAATACTTTCATTTTTGTTATTCTTTATTGCCTATGTATATATCTATAGAGGATTATAAGCACATATATAACACATCAAAACTCTAAGACAAAGCACTAGGTTCATTCCAATAGGTTTGATCTTAAGAGATAATGTGATATTAGATTGCTACATACCAAAATAAAACATTTGAATACATACTGGTATATCACTTCCAGCTCTCTCTAACAATCACCTATCAATGAAATGCATATTGAATGACTCTACCATGCCATTTTGCTTCCAACTTGAAGTAGTGATATTGAATTAACATTCTAATTGGATGGCTATACAATTAATAATTTATGTAAGTAAAAAAATTTCAATAGCTAAAACGTAACATGTGATATTAAATTGATGCGTCATTACATACCATGGTATATTTACATGTTCCACAAGCATCAACTTAAATTATGTCAAGGACATAGTAAATTTTATTTAATTGCACAATGATGGCTTGAGTATACACTTGCCAAGATGATAAGTCATTCATATGAGATCACTGATTGAAAGAATATTTAGGAGGTGTTAGTGTAAGTTTCAATGATATTACGTATCATTGTTATTGAAATACCCCAAAACCCTAATCCCCGGTTTATGGCAAAATAGAGGATTATTAGGAAAATTTAGTGGATAAAGTAGGGTAAATTAAGAAGATAATAATAAAGGAAATAAATTGGAAAATATTTGAGCATCCCCTAAATTAACACGGAGGTTAATAAAATTTTCAAGATAAAATAAAATTAAGCCAAGGAGAGATTAACTAATATTTCCTAAATTTTAATGCCTTAAAATAACCCAAAAATATTCCAAATAAATTGGGAAAAAATCCAAAATCCCAAAGAAACCCTTTTTCCCCATTTCCCTTTTTCTTTTCCTTCTTTTTCCTTTTTCTTCCTCCTCCACCGAAGTTGGGCCTTGCCCGACCCAATCCCTTCCTTCCTTCTCCTCCCCCACGGCCCAGCGTCGTCCGCTAGCCGTCCCACTACTGCAACGCGACGTTTTAACCCCCGAAGCCATTGAAACGCCACGCCGCGTTAAGTGTCCTAATGACCGTTGTCAGCCAACGACGCAACGCTACGTTTTCCTCCCATAACCCCCAAAACTCCGCGTTTGGCTTACGGACTTTATAACCGTAGCCAAACCGATCGGTTTCCCCCTGTTTTCTTTTCCTCCTGGACCGTCGGTCCAGAGGTCGTCTTCTTCCTCCGCGTAGGCCTGCAACCTGTGGCCTGCCACCTGCCGACAGCCACCTGCCATCTGGCCATCCTCCCCCTGCCATTTCCATCCCTTTATTCCCCAATTCGACCCAGCACTCCCTCACGCGTCCTGCTACCCCTTCCTTTTTCCATAAAATGGCTAAACGTACCCTGCAAACCGCAGCGCACGTGACGCTGCCACCGCCTGCCGACCACCTGCTGTGCCTACCCCGCGTGCCACCCCTTCCCTTCATCGTTTTCCTCCCCCCGTGGCCTATAAATACCCCCTCCTGAATGGCCATAGCAATCCTTCCCTCTAGACCTTGCTGAAACTCTGCCTCGTCGCCGCTAGAATGGACGTCGTTTCCACCGCCTTGCGCCACCTTCTGCCGCCTCCTCCGCCGCAACCAACCACCCTGCCACCCCCAATACAACCAGCAGATCCCCCCTACCTGCCCATACCCCCTTGCTCCCTGCCTCCTCTTCCACCAACCTCTACCTTCTTCCACCACCTACCTCCTCTTTTGGCCGTCGCGTCAACCACTGCGTGCCGCCTCCTTTGTCTCGCCAGACCCCTCATTTCACCCCTTCCTCTGCTGACTCTTCCCCCCACCTCAGACTTTTATTTTCCTCCTCCCATCTAACCTCCACCTCCATCTTTCCCCCTCTTTACCTCTCTTGTCGCCGCCACTGCCGGACCACCACCGTCCTCAGGTGGTCTTCCACTCACCTGAACCCTAAAACCTTTCTTTATGCCACCTATAGTAATTTTTAACTAATATTAGTATTATTATACTTATTATCATTATTATTATTATTATTATTATTAAATAATACCATTTTTATTGTTATCCTTTATTATCCTTAATGTTATCATACTATCACCCCTTCCAACCCTAACCCCTATTATACTTAACTTAGAGTTAATGTCATTATCTTTATTATTAACATTATTATTATTTTTGTTATTATTATTATTACTATTATTGTTATTACTATTATTATTGTCATTATTAATTTCTCTATCATAAATGTGTTATTTTCTTACAAGGCCATCATCCCTCCAAAACCCTAGCTTTCATCATACTTAACCATTAGTGTTGGTATTATTATTATTATTACTATCATTATGGTTATTACCACTATTAGTGTTATTACTACTTAATCCAACCTTATGTGGGTATTGTACTTATATTAATATTTTTTTACTATATCTAACACCTTTATCATTATTATCATTACTATTATTACTATTACCATTATTCTATTTCTATTAGGGTGACAAAATATGGGAGCCCTTATACTATTTCTTCAAAATATGACTTTTATCATTACTACCTCTAGGAGTGTTTTAACTTGTTGATATTACAACCATTGTATTAGTATTTTAACACTAACACCATTAATAGACTTGGCCTTAAAGCACTAGGGTTTCTATCACTAAATATAAGTGTCACTATTAGTATTATTATTATTATTATTATTATTATTATTATTATTATTATTATTATTATTATTATTATTATTATTATCACTATTTTACTATGACTAGCGAACACTAGTATTATAAGAATGGAACTAACAGGTCTAATAATATAAGTGTAACGATAAGTATTAAAAATAAAGATATATCGATTAGTAATACTTAGCATAATAATTTTAGAGTAAAAACCCTAGTTTTGTATAACACCCCTATTAAGGATAAGAACCCTAATCCTAAACTAGAATAAGGGTTGATAGTATTTATAAAGGAAACTAATACTTAGCATTTTTCCCCTTTTCATAGGTGACCCCAATCCGAGCCCTAAGGAGCTAGAGGAGCGTGCTCCAAGCCCAGTGTCTACCTAGGTAAGGACGAAGCTATGGCCTTGTGCTATGTGGGATATGTTGATGGATGATGAGTATGACATGTTAATGTGTATTATGCATGTGTTATGAATAACCTGTTTTGTGTAGCGCAACGTGTATAATGAGGTATGATGTGTGTGCCTTATATCATACAAGCCTGACATGTTCCATGTTTGATGTTTGATGATGTGACATGATATGACCCTCTAGGACATGCATGCTAGGGTTTTGGGTAGCATGAAATGATGATAAAAGAACAACGGGAAAGTGGACATTTGGGAAGTTTGCATGGGGGGACTAGATCTTGCATTGGCGTGATCCTTACGTGGGAAAAGTTGATTTATGTTGTAAGTAAGAGTTTTGGAGAGCCTTAGAGTGATTGGAGACTTGGTATGAAAAATATTACGTGAGTTGGTGCATAAGAGACTTGATTAGGGTTTTGCAAGTAAGTGGGTGTTGGGGAGTCTGCAGGGAGTATTTAAATTCTACATGGGGATGAATCTTACGTGAGGAAAGTTGATTTAGGAAGTAAATAAGATAATGTCAAAGGTATGGGTCTATTAGAGACTTGGGTGCAAAATTTTACGTGGGTCGATGTAAGGGTGTCTAAGGGACCCAATTAGGGTTTTGGGAGAAAATGAGGAATTTAAAGGGTACAAGGGTAAAAATGATCAAGGAAGGATGGAGTATGGGGTTGAGAGTGAGAACTCACTTATATAAAGGATGAGTATGGGTTTTCTAAATGAGAGAAGAGATTTTGGGGTGAAAGAGGGAGGTTTCTTGTTGAGGAAGTAAAGTGCTAGGGTTTGGCGCGACCAACTAGGGTTGGCGTGGTCAACCAGGGTTTTGGGTGACCAACTAGGGTTTTGTCGGTCACGCGTGAACTTGGGAGATAAAGTAATACATATGGGGAATTTCCTAATAAAACTGAGGTGCGACATAGAGAACAAAGTAACGTTTGGGTAAGTAAGAAAGAGTTGGGCCACATAGGTCTGATTAGAGTCTCCGAGGAGGAACCCTAGAGGGATGAGGACATGCGGAGTCAATATCATGTGTGTTGAGATGGCCTATATTCTTGGAGATTGTGCCTTAATATATGCCACTATGCCTAAGTCTACGGGGGATGGATGTCGGGTGTGAGAAGAGGTACGAGTCTCAAAATATGGGACGGTCCCTCTGGAGGGGAAATAAGTAGAGTATCAACCGCATGCATGTCAAGGGTGTGATGTGATTCAATAAGACACGGATAAGACATTAATTACGTAAAGCGAAAGATTGTTGAGCTAGACCCAGTCTGGTCTACCAGTTAGAATAGTGGTCAGAGGCGTTCTGCCCTGAGTGTTTATTTCCGGTCCACCAGCTATAATAGTGGTCAGAGGCGTTCTGCCCTGAGTGTTTATTCCGGTCCACCGGCTATAATAGTGGGGGATTCGGGCTCGACAGACCCAAACGAATAAGTTAATCCACATGAAGGATACTAAGTACTTACAGTGAAACACCATGTGAGTCGGGGTCAGTCCGGTCCACCGGTTAGAATAGTGGCCAGAGGCGTTCCACCCTGGGTGTTGATTCTGATCCATCGGCTATAATAGTGGTCAGAGGCGTTCTGCCCTGTGTGTTTATTTTCGGTCCACCGGCTATAATAGTGGGGCTCCCGCACTCACATGGACTAATGAAGAATGCATTGAATGAATATGAATGAAGTAATCCATGGGAAAATACTAAGTACTTACAGCGAAACACCATGTAAGTCAGGGCCAGTCCAGTCCACCGGTAAGAATAGTGGTCAGAGGCATTGTGCCCTGTGTGTTCATTTCCAGTCCACCGGCTATAATAGTGGTCAAAGGCATTCTGCCCTGAGTGTTGATTTCCGGTCCACCGGCTATAATAGTGGGGCTCCCGCACTTACATGGATTAATGAAGAATGTGTAAAAAGGACTTATTATCATAATGAGTAATAAAGGATAAAGCACCAAGTGATAAATCGGCCTTCCTCTTGTATGTTATTGTATGGTGTTGATGTGTTGATCATGTATCTTGTGGTGTATGTGCTAGCCTTAGCTCGTCTGTTACCTTACTCAGTACGTAGCGTACTGATCATCCGTTTCATGGGTGATGCTCATTCCCACGAGTAGAGGGCCCATCTGACCTTGTGCAGGTAGGAGACCATGTGTTCAATGCATACGATACCTACGAGGCATTGGGTGGGGCCGAGCGTTGAGCCCACCCTGGTTGGGGCCAAGAGCGAGTTGGTCGGACTCTTTTACGATCCTCGCTTTCATCTATCTTAGTTTGTCGTATTTATATTATGTTCATATTTTGGAAGTGAGACTTTTAAGTTGTAATCTTAACGATATTCTGACGATGGTTGATATCTTGTTTTCAAGTATGCTTTATGATGACGATGCATTTATGTTTTGATGATTCTTATTTACGATTTCCTGGTTTAGCATTAGCACTTAGCATCGGGACGGTAGGAGTGAACCGGTCCGGTGCCAAGTGTGGCGGTAACACTCCCAAGTTTATGGTTTTAATTCATTTGCTTCCGCTAAAACCTTTGTCTTAAACAAAAAATTTCAGTTGTAAATTTGGGGGTGTTACAGTTATACTAACAAAATCTCATTTCTCATACTAAAAAGATATGGTCTACTGAATTTTGATTAGTGATATCTTTTAGCTTTTCACATATGCCAAACGTATACTTTATGCATTTCTCTCAAAGCTTACCTATAGTCAGTCTTTATGAATTTACTTAGAGTAAAATGTACATTTTGATATTTGACCTTTCTTTGAAGGAATGTTTTAAGAGAACAACGAGGTCATATAAAACGTGCACATTGGTTCTTACCAACACAAATTCAAGAAACATGTATATTCCTCAGGATAGACTATACATCAATACTTTAATCTAGAAAAATAATCAACTAGACCACGATCTATAAGACAAGCATAGAATCTTTAATTCTCATATTATATATTTAAATTAGGAAGGTTTAGGCTACAAACATCAAACTACTTATGGGATGGAAAATTTAAGCTTCAACCATAAAATTACTTGTTAAATGAGAGTCATTGGGTTTCAACCATAATAATTTATCCTATAGGAAGCTTCAAACTTCGACCAGTAATTTCCTCTACCCTCAAAAACTATAATATAAGAGGGGAGGTTTGTAAGTAGTACAACCACTAGGGTGGCTTAAAGATACTTGGCCATGGTAAGTTCTAACCACTACTGATGATAAAGTATGTACATAATCTCATAATTAAATGTATTATAAATTGTGCACGAAGCCATCATCACAACTTTATGATTTAAATAAATATTTTAAATATTAAAAAATTAAAATCACAAAAAATTACAAGAATTAAAATTATATAACTAGAAAGTGCAAAGGTAAAAATTATTTTTTGGGTAATCACCAAATAATTTGATCTTATCGATCAAAATGCATTTGAAGTATTTAATACCATCTAATCTTCCTTATCAGTTTTTCTTAAGTCTTACAAGGCATATAATTGTTTGATCTTCTTGATTAAATTACACATTAAGTATTTATCACCTTTTAACCATTTGATCTTTAGGATCAAATTGCACATAAGATCTTTAATGCATGAACATATTCATCTCATTCTTCTCATGTTGAAGGGAAAGAATTAACATATTTGGAGGGGGTACCAATTATTCTTGAAATTCTTGATCACTTTCATAATAACCCTAATAATATTTTATTAAGTGATTATTGCATGTATTATATATGTTTGGAATAATAAGACTTCACCAATGATATATAGTGTACAAGACAATTACAATGCAAGGGCTAAAAAGTTGCATGGAAGACAAAGTATAAGACATGAAGCTTGATTACTTGATTATTCAATGTATTATCATGATTAGGTTTCATGTAGATTTGATATTTTATTTAAGCTTTGTAATTTCTTGTCATTGTAATTGTATCTCATTATGTATACTATATAAGCATGTGTTAGTTTAACTCTTTATTAATTAGGTCATTTGATTTGGGATTAATTAATGTATGTTAAGCTCAGCCTCATACATGTGTCTATGTCTCTGTGTTAGTGTGTGAGTGTGTGTGTCTGTGTGCGCGCTTGCGCTTGTACATTTAGTGATGAAGGACACGAATAGATGACTGAATTAATCAAATGAAATTAGTGCATTCAGTCGAAACTCTTTGTAATTTTATCTTCCTTCTTTTCTCTTCAAGCGAGGATAATCTCGAGTGATTTTTAAGAGTTGGTCTATAGAAAAACTAGTGTTTTCTCTTTATAATTCTTTTGATCTTGGAGAATATCAAAACCTTACAATTGTATGTGCATTGAAACGTCTCCAAATTCTTCCAACGTTGGTGGACATAGTTGTTCTAGAAATGAAGCAAAAAGATTCTGCACTTGTGAAAGATAATTCATCCATTATCTTATGCATCAATCTTCAAAATTATTAAATCATTTGCTGAAGCTTTTGTCTCCTACTCAGTTGTGTCAAATATCCTTCTGTACTTTAGGTATGAGGAAAATGTTTAGTCACTTTAGGTGACCCTTCATTAAATTTAAGTAATAGAGGTTTAAGATAAAATGATAGGTGATGAAACCATCAATCCATCACTTTAAATTTCTTTTATACAACCATTTAGATGGATTTATGTCAACATCTATTATTGATATTTGCATAAGGTGGGTAACGCAATTGTGAAACCATCACATTTCTTAATTCAATTGATCATACTATATCAATTTCAAGTTTAGTGAATAGGAATATTTTAGTCCTCTAATGTCATTTACTACTACCATCCATCTTATAGTAGGACATGAAGTCATTAAAGACACACTCATATTAAGATACATATTTCCATATCATAATTTGAATTGAAAAAATTACTAATTGACATATCATAACAAATTCTTCAAATGATAATAAAGTAAATTATAATTTGAAACTTCAAATAACTTCTAATATTAATAAAACTTCAAATGGCAATTAAAGAATATAATATGATAGTAGTTTATGGATAGTTGTTCAAGTATGCTATCGTCATAGCAATACTAAATCAAATAAATTAATTAGAGAACTTAATATTCATTTGCTAAAAGATAACCCCATTAAAAGTAACTACAATGAATGTATACAAGCTAATGTAGAATAATATTAAGTCTTCTAACTCATATAATATTAAATAAAATGTGAATTCGTGTGTTTGAGAAGAGATAAAATAAATCGTATTAAGTATGAAGACATACCCTTAATATATGTACCTAGAAACATTTTCTAATAAATGTCAAATTAGAAAAATAAAATCATAAAATGTCTCCTAAAGTAATTGTAATCATTAACATAAATTTACATCGCCAGTTTCTTAGTAGATTATATGGTGGGGTATTAGGCTATACCTTGACAGATATTTAAAGTAATGAAATCTCTACCTACTTACTAGAAAACATCATAATCATATTTATTTAAATAAAATAGATATTCTTCTTGAGATAGATGTTAAATACAAACATAGAGATATGAATAGAAGGAAGAACAAATATAAGGGGAGGTTTTAACAATGGATAAAGTATAAAGAGAGATGTATGAGGTAATAATGGAGGTTGAAGAAAGAGAGGGAAAAAAGAAAGTATGTATAAAAATCAAAACAATATATATATATATATATAATTGATGTCTTGCTTAGAGAGGGTTCTCCAAGAAGATCTTAATTTGGTGTTTTTAGAAAAATCCATCCCCATGAGATGGAAATTGTCCTTGTGATGGCGGATACAATTCCCATTATTATTATTATGTTTTGATGAAGTATATGAGGGGAGAAGGGGAATAAATGGGAATGGAAACATTGATCTATTTGGTCAAAGACTTATAATTACATCAAATTTCAAAGTTACTTTAGACGATTTTCTTAAATAATAATTTTATTTATCATTTTGTCTTTAAATACCAGAAGTTAGGAACAGTCTTATAAGATAATTCTGATATACAATAGGCTTAACATAATTTTACCCAATTTTTTTTGTAGGATGATATTTCACGCATTTTTTATTTTCTAAATGCGCGTACCATAAATAGATGAATCCAAAAATTAATATAAATTACTACTATTATACGTAAAAATAGGTCCCATGATATAACAATGACAATTTTTGGCATTTAATTACTTTTGAAATGTAATAGATTATGACATAAAAATATTAATTATTTTTTTTTCATATCAATTTATTATATTTTTATTAAATTATTTAAAAAATATTAATAATTAAAATTTGTCATCAAATAATGAGGTGTTTTATTTTTACGTGCAACGGTGTCATACCATATATGCGTCAATTCAAACATAAAACTTAAGGCATCCGTCTTAGCCGCATGAGCAGGCCCATTTCAATCGCATGAGCAGGCCCACACGCACATACCAGGACTTCATTCTAAACTTTAGAAAAAAGTGTATTTGAATTTATAAATATTTTAAGTGTGTTCTATTAAATACATAAATATTTTTATTTTTTTTATAAATGTGAAAATTTTAAAATATCTTTTAGGGTCGCAAAACGAACAAATTCACCTCACAAACTTTCAAAATTTGATTTGTTTATTTAGTTAAATAAGTTAAGCTTGAGTATAAAAAATTTAGATTCGAATTAATGTACATCGTAAAAACTTGCAAGCTCGACTTATTTACCACAATAATTCAAAAGCTAACTCGATTTGATTCATTAAAAGTTTGTCTCATTTACAAATGAGCCGACCCCGAATTTATCTTGGTTCGATTCTATTCATTTATAGTCCTAATTGTTCCTACTAGGACATAAATATCTTGAAAATACAAAATTTAAGACATAAATGTCTAAATTTTGGGTCACTAAGATATAAATAAAAATATCCAAAATTACTTTGTGTCATTAAAATATGAATAAAAATGACCAAAATTATCTAAAATTTAATCTTTTAAAAACATTATACCTTACCCGAAGTGTTGTAACAAAAAATTCGGTTTCTTGCTCTCCATTGAGAGAATAGTATTGTATTCGATCTATCACATGGATTACCCTGTGGAAAGTATAGCGAATTGGACCTTACGCGGAGAAAAGAAATTCAAAGTATCAATCATTCGGTAATGGACTAATGGGGCTACAATAATGCAGTGCCGATTTTTATTATCTTTGTTACGGGTAAAGACAAGAAGTAGTTCAGCGGCCTCGCACATCCAAAACTCTAGTGCGTTATCTGTTTATCAATATACCATGATCAATCACTACATTTATATATACTCCTTATGCAGACACCTCGAATAAAGGGTTCTTGTCGGAACATGAACTTAAAAACTTGCAAGCAAAAACATTCATTTTTATATCAATTGAGTTTGACGCATGACTTAACATCCTGTCGAATGGCCATGTTTAGCATTGATACAAAATAAATTCAAAATTTTTTATGTCATATTCACAATAAGAGTAGAGACGTCTAAAACATCACATTCTATCTCTAAACATTTTATTCCTAGAGATGTAGCTATTAAGAGACCATCTCTCATGGCCCAAAATTTGGCCTTGAGGCTATCAATCGAGCCAATGTTTATTGAAAATCATGTCACGCAGTCCCCTTTGAAGTTTCTACTAACACCTCCCGCTCCACCCATATTTCCATAATTCCATCCTCTTCGGAAGCCCCATCTGTAATCAGTTTCAAGGAGCTCTAATCTGGTGGTTTCCATTTGATCTACATTAGAAACTTTCCTTTGTTGTTTTTGATCTGCTATCTTTAATGCAGCGTTTGGCACTACCACGGAAAGAGGTTTTAATAACGGTTATTTTATAGTTTTAATAACGGTTTTCAACCGTTATTGAATCGCCCGTTATTAAATCTTTAATAACGGTTCATAACCGTCATGAAAAATACACAAAAATCCGCGAATATGTGCGTAAACTTCATATTTAATAACGGTTTTTACTTAAAAACCGTTATTAAAACTCCAGTTTTTAATAACGGTTTTGATGAAAACCGTTATTAAAACGTAGGTTTTAATAACGGTTCTTATGAAAATTAAAACAAGGTTTTAATAACGGTTTTTATAAGAACCGTTATTAAAACTCCACTTTTTTTTTTGCAGTTTTGTTCCTACCCACTTACACAGTTACCAAATCTGCAATGTAAAACAACATCAATTCATACCAAATCTGCAATTACACCATAATTTCAATCAATCTATAATTGGTATGCATGTCTCAATACACCAACTATACTTAGCAATAAAATTAGTGGGCATACCACAACTTGGTAGCTCTACACCCCAAAGTAAAGAGTTCACAGATCTAGGCTGGTAGACGAAATACAAACCTAAAAATGCATGTAGAATATATAGATCGCTACCGAATGAATGAGTGCACGTGCTTGGCCTCTAACTTCATCAATTTCATCAACATTATATTGCTGGCCCCGTGCATAGTCATCGGTGAAAAACTACAACACCCATGTTTCAATTAATATACAATTAGCCATTAGGTATGTCATGATTCATTAATAGAAAAATATGGAAAAGCAAACATACATGGCTTGGATCTATGTTGACCAATCTATTCTAGACTATAAGATCCATTGCTCGTCTTCTTCACTTGAACCCTTAAAAACTTCAATTCCATCATCATCATCTAAGTTCCTTTGTGTCGAAGATCTTCAATTTTGGAGGTACCTAAAGCTCTTATCTCATCCATAATTACAATAGAGGATAAAGAGATAAACAATAGAGGAAAAACAATTCTGATAAAAGTAAAAACTAAAATAAATGAAAACATGTATTACCCTACATACAAAATAATACAAAGGTAGGCAACATATGTTACCACTATAATCAAGAGGTTATATAACACCATCATACCCTAAATTAAAGGTTCAATTTGTAAAAAAGGCCCTACAAAGGTTGTATCACAAAAAAACCTCAATTTAGAGGCCAAAACGGCCTTTTTTGGGCTCCGATATTGCCCAAACCGGCTCTGCCGCTTTGCCACGTCGTAGATCTCGAAAAAATATCCAAAATAGCCTCCTAGATCACCTAAATCCGAGGTCGCATGAAAACGTTATGACCCTCCAAAGTTTACAGTTGAATCTAGCTCTAAATAACCTCAATAATGTCTTCTCTTTTGTTTATTATGGTTGTAGCTCTAAATAATGTTGAATCTATATTCTCCATACAAACAAATACAACAATAATATGTAAAGGCCAAATTCAACACATTTTCAGCCAAATTCAACAACAAACAGCAAAATTTTCAGCCAACACATTTTCGAACGAAACCCTGGCGACATGCATTTATATAAGTAGATAAAAAGTTACGAGAGGAAGAACAAACACATACATAAAGTGAGCTAGCTACAAACACGACGGTGAGAATGTTGAGAGAGGCAAGGGCTTCAATCACGACGGAGGATGAAGGTGCAAGTGCCAGCTAGCTTCGGAACAATGGCAGAGGTGTGGTGGAGAGTTGGTGGTGCGAGGGTTTCCTTTACTTGAGAGGAGCCTGGTGGTGCACGGTGTGGCGGTGCGAGGGTTTGCAAGGAGAAGGAAGGAGAGCAAGAGAACGAAAGTGCAGAGAGTCTGAAAATTTTGGCACGAAACAGAACCGAGCGAAATAAAAGTTTGATTTTGGGGTTTTAATAACGGTTCCTGAGAGAACCGTTATTAAAACATCTTTTAATAACGGTTCTTCCAGGAACCGTCATTAAAAGCTTCTGACTTTTGACAACGGTTCTAATATGAACCATTATTAAAACATCCGTCCAAATTTTAACGTTGCCCTTTTAATAACGGTTTTTAACTAGAACCATTATCAAAACTTCCCGCCGATTAATTTTCACGCGTTTGACAACGGTTTTCGAACTACCGTTATTAATGTCCCGTTATTATTTCCTTGGGGTGAATGGAGGTGAATCGAATTTAAAGTTTTACCTTCATTCACCTCGATTAACCTCATTTTTATTAACCTCCGATTTCGGGGGTAACCGAGGTGAATGTGAAAGAATAAGTAAATTTTTGACTTAATAGGACCAAAATACCCCTCAATAGGACTTATTTGTTTAATACAAGGATATAAATGTCATTTATTTTATTTTTTTAATCTTTATTTACCTCAGTCTAAACGGAATTTTTAAAACATTCACTCAGGTTAGATTAATATCATCCACACAGCATTTTAAAACATTCACCCCGATTCACCTCCGTTCTCTTCACCTAAGTTAATTTTTAATGTTTACTCTCACCTCGATTCACCTCAATCCAAACGGAACCCACTCAAACAACCATCTTTTGATGAGGAGGGTGAAGGTATCATATGTTTCGCTTGATTCAAAAATTAAGCTGTTTCTATCGTTTCAAATTGCTACAATGGCGCTGCTCAGAGTGCACCTCCAAGGAATCTACCATATTCTTTGCTCTGTTGCTGTCGCATTTCTTTTAACCCACTCAAGCAGTTCTCCTTGCCTTAGAAAACTGAGTGCATCGCTACCAGGTAGCTTAGACCAAAATTCTCTACAGATAGAACACTCTTTGAACCGATGATTATATATTTCAATGTTATTAATGCAAAATGGGCATGCACTATCAATGATATTTTTCCTCTACGCTAGTGACTCTTTCGTTGGTAGTTGCTCGTTGCAAAAGCCACAACATTAGGTGAATCCTGAGGATCATCAATTTTCTATATCCACTCCAACTCTTTAGATTCTACGTTGTCACCGTCTAAGAAGATCTACCTGGATGTTGTTGAAGTTTCGAAATTTCCCGAAGAGAACTTTCAACTAGTTGTATCTTCAATGCTCATTGTTAACCAAGGGATGGAAGTGACATTGATAACTTCTTTCACAGAACAAAAGGCTTGAAACAAAGTTTGTTAAAGACCCACAAGTTACCCTCCGTCAAATCGGACACTTTCAAATTTATACACCCTAAATTGATCGGTCTAATAATTTGACTCCCAGTGGTTACATCCCTGCACCAAAGATCATCCATAAATCTTACTCCTTTGCCATTACCTATCAATCATTTCGTTCCTCTTACTAGAAGAGGTTTGACAATGCTCAAAGCTTTCCAAGGCGTTGAATGTTTCCTCCTAAACCTGCCCCTCTCATCGCAACAATATTTTTCTCTCAAAGCTTTACTCCAAAAGGCTCTCTCTCTCTCTCTCTCTCTCTCTCTCTCTCTAATCTCATGCTAAGCTCATTAGACGAGCTTTGTTATTTTTCTGTTTCCCTTAACCCCCTATCCCTTTATCTTTAGAAAGAATAACTATTCACCGGGAAGCATGGTGAATCTTTTTTTCTAGCCATAAGAACCCCTAACGAAGGATCTAGTTATTTTATCAATTTCAATAGTAACTTTCTTAGGTAGAAGGTCTCTATGTGCATGACATAGACGGGTATTGATTCAAGTGTACGACTTTGCAAGAACTATTCCTTCTACCAAGGACAAACAATTTGCCTTCCATTTTCCAATTTATTCCACATCTTCTCAATGAGGTTATAGAATTTGAATCAGGCAACTTCAGGATGAGAAGCGTTGTAATCGAGATAAAGGCCAAGGTCCTGAGTGAGAGGAAAATAAGCGACAGTCTAATTTGCTCCTCTTCACAAATGTTGTCAGAAAATTGAACCTTTGATTTTTCAGGACTTCTGCTTTGACTTGATTCCTAACAAAAACCTATGAACACTCTATCAGTATTGAGGATGTCCGAATCTTCCGCCGTAGAGAAAAGAATAATATCATACGCTA
Organism: Tamarix austromongolica; assembly: GCA_039764185.1. Taxonomy (NCBI): domain Eukaryota; kingdom Viridiplantae; phylum Streptophyta; class Magnoliopsida; order Caryophyllales; family Tamaricaceae; genus Tamarix; species Tamarix austromongolica. The sequence goes on along the minus strand of CM077811.1, from coordinate 37,191,192 downwards.
AAAGCAGATGAGAGAATGCCACTTTTTTCTGGCCGCTAGAAGCAGGATCCATCTATTCTCCTCTACCTCTTCTGCAATAATGGGTGACCGGATCTCCATACACATAAGGAACATATACAGCAATATGGGGTCCCCTTGACGAATCCCTCTCTTCAGACGTATTGCATGTGAAGTGCTACCATTACCCATTATTTTGTAGGATGTGGTCGTGGTACGAAACACAAAAAGTTCTATCAAGTTATGAGTTAATTTAAACCAAGTTAATGTTCTTCTTATGAAGTCCCTGCTAAGATGGTCGAACGCCTTTGCTATGTCCAGCTTGATAGCCATATAACCAGTTTCCCCTTTTTGTGAGTTTTCAATGTGTGAATGAGCTCTCTAAAGATTATGTTATCACTCACTCTGCGCCCCACTATAAATGTCCCCTCCTCAGGTTTGATTAATTTTTTAGTAGAGTTCTTTACCCATCGACCTTGGCGATTACCTTATAAATAGAATTACAAAGGATAATAGGTCTAAATTGTGCAATTCTATTCAGGGTTGCAACCTTGGGAATAAGAGCTAAATGGGTATTGTTAATACAAGGATCAAAGCAAAGATTAACCCAACAAGGCAAAATAAAATCATACACACTACTTTTGATAGTATCCCAAAGTTTGTGAAGGAAGCAAAGAGTGAACACTATAAGAAAATGGGTTTATTATGATGACTTCTTTAGTGACGGCATGAAGTTGTCCCTAAATATAATAAGTTGCAATGACAACGTGTAGTTAAATTTCTTATCAGCGAAGAGATAAGGGGAGGGAAAACGACGTCGCTAGAGTGTATTAGCGACGACATTGTTGTGACAAATTGTGTAGCGGTAAAATTTTCTCTCTCTCTCTCTCTCTCTGTCTCTCTCTCTCTATATATATATATATATAGACACACACACATATACATACCTAAAAATACAATTGGTGACTACATTGTCATCACTAAGATATTCTTGCCAAAATATTGGCAGCTAAATTGGCATAGTTTTCCCCCCAATCATTGTTTTTGTATTTGTGACGTCATGTTGTTGCTAAAAGTTAACCTAGTGTCGCTAATTTTGGTCACATGCCAATCACCTTTTTTTTTTAGAACTAGTTGTATTACGAGAATTAGTGACATCATATGACATTGATAAAATCTCTTATAAACTATGGAACACTCAGTCTTCTCCTTGTCCATTCCATCCTCTTATCCTTTCTTCTATGTTTTCTCCCTTTCATTGAGACAAGGTCCTATCGGATTTTAGTAATATTCCTCGCTAATCTTAGTTTTTTTATTAATTTTTTATCATCATCTATTATGCTTGTTTGCCGCTAATTTATAGAATATTGTGTTTTTTTGTTCCCCCTCTATAGCCACCACCTCCGGTGACACCCTATATCAACACCTTCTCGATTTTGATTTTCCTTCCCACTCTTTTTTTTCTGTATTTTATTTTTAATTATTAGTTTGTTGATATAATTTTTTTGTTTGCTTAATTTTTTGATTTATTGAAATTAGTTGGAATTTCACCAGAGTTGTGTTTTTGTCGGCCTACTGTCATTGTTGCCGCATCTAGCCAACACTGGTTGTGTTTATACATTTTATTCTTTGTTTGTTAATATTAAATATTATATATATATATAATAAAATTTTGTGATTGGTGGATAAATGTGATCTTTTTGGAAATGTGATTGGTGAGACTTGTGGGTGTGGGTGTGTATATTTTTTATATTGGAAATGTTTATTTATCATTAGCTTGTTACTATGTTAAGTTTTTTGTATTATATACTTTTTTGTGTGTAGATTTGTAATAGATGTGTGCACATATGCATTAGGTTAGTTTTATATTTATAAGTATGTTAGTATAGTATATATGTATATATTTATTTTGAATATTAAGGTAATAGAGTAGAAATAAAATATTGTTCACTTTAGTTTTATGTTTATAGTTTAAAGTATGTTAGTAAAGTATTTTAAATTAGAAATGGTTATTATTAAGTTAACATAATATAATAATATAATTTTAGCAAAAGAAAAATATAACAATAATATAATAAGACTAAGTATTATTAATCTAATATAATTGAATATATAAATTTTAGAAATGTGATAATAAATTTATTAGATAATAAAAATGTTAGATAAGAATAATATATAATAAGATAGTAAATTATTTTGGCTTATTTTTTAAGTATTATTAAACAAGTATAATAATAAGATAATAAAATTATTAGATAACAAAAAATATTCAATAATAAATTATTTTTGGCCATAGATAAAATATTATTAAATAAGTATAATAATAAGGTAATAAAATTATGAGATAATAATTTTTAGGCTAATTTTTGACGTATTATTAAATAAGTATAAAAATAAGATAATAAAAGTATTAAATAATAAATTATTAATTAATAAATTTATTAGATAATAAAATATTATTGGTCTTAGATAAAGTATTATTAAATGAGTATAATAACCTAACTTTGTTGGCCTTAGATAAAGTATTGTGTATTGGCATCCAATAATAGCGTAACATAATTTAGATTCAAGAAAAATATAATATGTTATTTAAGTATAAGAAAAGAATATATACATATATACTTTGAATAATAGAACGATAACATTAACTTTAATTAAGAAAAATATAATAATATGTAAGTATACTAAAATAAATTATATATATATAACAATTATCTTCATTCTCATCACCATAGTCGATGAGACGTTCTGAACATGATGATGTAGATGAGGATTTGGTTACAATAATTCATGTAGCTATATGGGATTTTAGTGCATGGAAATAATCTTGATCAAGGTCAATTTGAAGGAGAACCCGAGAGATTGGTCATATTAGTCTTTTTTGTTTTTGCCCGTGCTTGGACATGTAGTTTGAAAATTTTGTCAAAGGTTTGGAGTTTGTTCTACTATTTGACTTTAAAATTCCTAACAACGGTGGAAATGTTGTTAATAGTTTGATGTTTTGCTTCCTAATAGAAAACCCATGGGTAAAAGAACTTAGTACAAAAATGGAACAAAGGTTGGAATTGTTTATCTTTTAGGGTTGGATAGAAAAGGGCTTTGAAGAAATCAATGGCATGTTTCACTTGTGGAGGTAGGATTTTTGTTACAAATCTAAAGTCTTTCCAACATTTGATGAAACAAATAGGAAGATCCAATGATTTAAAATTTTGGAAGAAGAAAAGTTAGGAATGACTCCTTTAGTTATTTTGGGAGAAGAAGGTGTTGCACCATGCTTGTTAGTAATATTAATAATTAAAAGAAAGGGAGACATTTTTAGAGGTTTTATAAGATTCTAGGAGCCATCTAGGACTTTAAAGGTTCGTGGTCCAATCTAAAGGGTGGAGGAATTTGTGGAATTTGTAGGTTAAATAGGTTGGTTCATTAGGAGTATCTTGGTACGAAAAGTAGTTGAAGGAAACTAAACTAACATTTTCAAGGATCTCCATATAATATGACTAATATTTTTATAAATACCAAGGCTTGTAAAACTATCCAGAAAAGAGTTTTTGCAAAGTTTGAAAAATCCATTGCACATAGAGGTTGCTAAGAAAGATGACACATAGAACCCAGTGGGGGACTAGAAGCTAAAGTTCTCTCATTGTGCCAATAATGCAATTGAGGAGTTCATTCCACTGATGTATTAATGCTAGGATGATGTACGTGATCATTTATGATCTAATATTTTTTAAGGGATTGAAGTATTTATATATTATTAGTTTAAACATGAACTAATTTTATAAATTACTAATGAGATGTATGAAAATTTTGTAGAAATACTTTAACTCGATTACTAGAGGCAAAGCCATTAATGAGATCATATTCTAATTGGTTTTAGAAGGTTGTATCAAGACTAATACTAGAACATGAAGAACAAGATGAAGATGAAGTGGCAAGAGGATAATAATCGGAAGTTGGATAACTTACCAAGTGACATGGAAGAAATGTATCAATTATTGGAATTTACACTAGTTAAAGGTAATACTAAACTTGGAACTTTAAAGTAAAGGTTGTATATTTAAATCCATTTATTTACTTTATTTTATTTTTGTACGGAATGTAAAAGAAAAAACAATAGGTCGAATATGACATATCCTAGCCTTCACAAGTCCAAATCTATTTCAGCTTATTGTTATACAAAGAAGTAAGAGTGTGTGTGTGTGTGTGTGTGTGTAGGGAATATCTAATGAAAACTAGCTCTCTCAATGAGAACTGAGAACTAATATATCGAGTTAAAGACACTACCCACAATAATTAGTGGAAACTATTGTTAATAGATATAAGAAACCATTGTAAGTAGTTTTAAGAAACTATAGTATTTAAGTGTTAGAAAAAAAAATGCAGTGACATTTTTGCAAATTTTATGTATTTATATTTCACCTTTGAAAACTACCCACAATAGATGGTGGAGACTACTCTTATTAGGTAGAAGAAACTACTATAAGTCTCTCAAGATACTATAGTATTAGAGTGTTAGAAAAAAATGGTGGTATTTTTATAAATATTAGGTATTTATGTTTTAAGTCAGGAAATTACCTATAGTAAGTGGTGGAAACTACTTCCAGTGGGTGGATGAAACTAATATAAGTCTCTCAGAAAACTGCACTATTTGAGTGTCATAAAAAAATAACTATGTATTTTTGTAAATATTGATATCCATGTATCAAATTAGAAAATTACCTATAATAGGAGGTGAAAAATGCTTATAGTAGATGGTAGAAACTACGGTAAATATCTCAAGAAACTAGAGTGGTTCTCAATTTACATCGTAAAGGGTGATTCTCACTATATATGCCTCATATATAATATATATATATATATATATATATATTAGTTTTATTTAATATTTTTAAACTAATTTTAATACTATTAATGTATCAGTTTTTCCAATATTACAGGTGAATCAAAAGACTTAAGAGTTGTTGTTGCTAATCAAAATATATAAGGATCTACACATAAGAGCGGGCCAGTAGATCACAGATCATATGAGAAAGAATTATGTAATTAACTTAGTATTATATTTTATTGATTTATAAAATAATTAAAGTAAAATTTTGTATTACTTTAAGGATTATTTTGTAGAACCAAATGGTTAGGTAACACGACGAGGCTCAAGCAAAAGTGCAAGTGTAGGTGCAGAAGTACGAGTCAAGAGTGAGTGAAGGTCCTTTTATTGGTTCTACAACCCAACTCCAATCAATGAGATTGTGATAGTGGAGGATGTTTTTAGTCATTGTTGAGGCATCAAAAAGGGTGTGGGTATCTATTGCCAGATTCTTTATCTTCTTATATTGGTAACCATTGTCTGCCATCAAAGGGGAGTAGTCCATTAAATGACTATTGTTGCCTTGATTCCTAGATTGGCGTATATTATGGAGAGCTTCGGCTTACAATAGACCTAGATCGATGAATCGAAGAAAATTGTGGTGACACAAACATATAGCTCTGCGTCTCATCCATTATCCCAACTTTAGCTGAATCGGCCTCCTCATAGTTAGCCAGAGCAACAAGATGATGAAGATTTATCATAAATTGTTTGGATTTTGGATATTTTTATTAGCTTGATAAACATTTTTGTATTTAATGTTTATTTTGACTATTCCAACTTATTAAATTTTTATAAATATTTCTATCATAGTATCCAAAATTTCCATCTATGATATTTTATACTTGCTAAAAACAACAAAGTAATTAATAGTAATTGTACTAAATAAAAAAATAGGGAAAAAATGTCATCACTAATACCATATTAGGATATGATATGTCATGGAAAAAATAATTTTTCCAAAATATTCAAGCATGTTTGAATATTTAGTTACAACAATATTGATCACTAGCAACAAATGATCATTGCAAAAATTTGAATAATTTGAAGAAAAAAATCAACAAAATTCAAATCCATATCGTTACAGGAACACATGTAATCACTAATAAAAGTCATTCCTACGACATAGTTTCAATCCTTTTTTTTCTAGATACAAAGTAACGGTTATGATGTATTAGCGAAGACGTCTAAGCCTTTAGTGATGATTCATGTCGTCATAAAAACCCCTTTTCATTGTAGTGGAACTTTGTCTAGCCCAAGAGCCTTATTAGAACCCATATAGAATACCACTTTTGTCATAGGAAACTTGGGTGACAAGTTTCTCTTTCTCAGTGTTAGCGCATTTTCCATAAATCTTGGTTTTTCTAAGTTGAGGTCTATAACCTCATACAAAATATCAAAAATAAGTAAGAGAAATAGGTGTTAATAATATCGGCAATTATCATCCACAATTATCTCTCTCCAATATCATTAGTGAGCATTTTTATTTCATTCCTTTTATGCTCCTTTGTATCCACAAGATGGAAAATTTACACATTTTTTCCCCAAAAAATAATTTATCTATTCTAGCCTTATTGCTCCAAAAATTTCTTTCCATGGGAAGAAGATTGTCAAGGTTGTTCTTAACATCCAATTCTCTAGAAATATTACTTGCAGAAGGATCAAATGTGATTCCGAGTTGAATATCTAGGAGTAAAACTCTAAGATTACCAATATCAATAAAAATACTGCTCAAAACTTCTATTTTTCATTTTTTTGCTCCTCAAGTAAGAAGTTTGAGAAAGCAATAAGGTTATGTACTACTTTGAGCCAAAGATAAGGAGCCAAGTTGAAGAACCTAGGATCAAGAAGCCATATGGGTTCCATCCTAATGGGTTTGTCAAGCCTAGGCTAGATCTAGTAAGAGGTCAAAAGAATTGGATAGTAGTTGGAATAAGTTATATTGAGGTGACTAACCGCAATAGAAGAGTAGTAGAATAGCCACAAACCATTCCCTCGAACCCTATCGAGACATTGTACATGAAAATACATGTTTCTCTTTTACATGTCCTTGTGATCTTGGACTAAAGAAACCTAAGTGTATAATAACACATGTATCCATGCATTCATTAAATGTATACATTATTCTGACACAAGGATAGGGATGTAAATGGGGGGATTTTATTTAAAATCTGACATATATTCAAATGAATATGGATACAAATATGGAAGATGGAAGAAAATACTTATCTAGTTTGGGTACAGATACAGGTAAGGGGTATCCATATCCATACTCATACCTATACCTATTTACTCGATATATAATTACCCTTGGTTTTAAAATAAACATAGTATTATATTAAGGTTAAAATTATCATTTGACTTAACCTTAAATTAGTTTATCTGTTGGGTAATGGATTTTTCTATTAGATGATATCCATTAATGGGTAAATGGATTATCCTTTAGGTAATGAATACCCAATTGGTACGGATATAGATGTATTAGTGGATATTCATTCGGGCACAAGTATGAATTCAGGTATAAGTTTTCTTATCGTGTATGGATACAGATATGGATATATCTGATACCCTTCCTTTTTACATCCTATACAAGGAGAATCCTCTCCCAGCCTCTCATTCTTACTACATATGTCATTAAAGTCATCCATAATGGCTTAGGACCCTTTAATGTTAGTAGAGAATTCAGTTAAATAAAACCAAAATACAATCTATCTCTAAAGTTAAGAAAATCAAAAATTACAGTAAGATACCACGATAGGAAATTATGGAGCACCTTTATACTTATAGTCACAACTCGATGAACATCATCTAAGATGAAGCAAATTCTTCCATCCACATATCCCAAATACTGCCAACAGACCCCACCGCATATTGTATATGATACTTATCAAACCCCAAGCCAATAACAATCTTTTTAGCTATACTCCAAAAACTTAGTTTATTGTTGAATCACCATTACTCAAAAATGGATAGAAGTAACACACTAAAAATTAACATCATAATTTTTTATATCTAAAGAAACACACACCCAACAATGATTTAGAGAGTAAAAATTGACATGAAATTTAAGATATATAATTAATTAAATCTTAGTCTTAATCTCTAGGTTCAAAAATCATTGATAAAGTTAAAATTATAAATTTTCAAGGATCAAATAGCTAGTATTTGGAATATTCAGCTAAAAGTATATAATATCTGATGCTTTGGATATCGAGAGATTTAGATTGAATTATAAATTTTCCGTTGATGGATATTCAAAACGTCAATCAAACTATGAATAATCTAAAACTATCATTTATAAATTTATAAATATTGATAAAAAAAATATCAAATAAAAAACTATATGGTTGATGAATAATAAATTGGTCAAATTTAAACTGTATGACCATCAAGTAAGAATTTAGGTGATGATCATCTCTCCCTCTCTCCAAATTGTATCATTGATGAAATTTTTCTTTCTTTCTTTTCTTAACACATTCTACGATAGAATAAATAGCCAAATAGTATGTGTATGTGTGTATAAAAAGAGATTTATATGTGTTGTTAGTGTTTTTTGAACAAATGGATTCTTAGGAAATTAGAATGGTTTTAAGTAGTGAAAGAGTACCAAGGGAAAATTTTAGAGGAGAGAGGAGAGAGTAAAATTAAGAGTTATATTATGATTTCATATCCCCCAAAATGGATATAAGACCCCCGTATATATAGGGGTAGAGCAAGGAGGGAAGAGAAGGGAAAATACTATATGGTAAAGGACAACACGTTTCCCTGTCCTATATAGAGAACCAGCTCAGCAAGGGAACTGTATGGACTACCTGAAAGCTTCTTGGGCTGAATCTCGTCTTTTGGGTTGCTAATCCAAGCCCAAATAATACTAGTTGAGGAAAAAATCTATATCATCAATCTCTTCAAAATTTCACCAACCGCATCAACCATTTACATGGGGTAGACAAGCCAAACTTTGATTATATCACTGACAGTCCACCACATCAGCCACTTCTATGGAGTAGACAAGCTAAGTTTCAATCACCTTACCCATAGTCAAAATTATAGATTAAGCATGCTAACCAAAAAGATCCTAATACAAAATAACATACAAATATTACATCCTAAAAGACCAATAGACAAGTTCACCCATAAGGGTGTGCATCAAACACATCTAGATAAAGACAAATTTACACATAAAAGACTAGCAAACACTCTTATAAATAACAAAGAATAAAAGAAAATGAATTTACACAAAAGACTGTTGGACATAACAACTTATTCTTGTAATTTTTTGTTGTTATTTGATACACTAAACATCAACTTGGCTCATCCTATTGAGAGGGAAAAAATAATAAAAGCTCTATCAGTTTTGAATTTAGATAAAAATAAGATAATACCAAGAAGAAGGCTTGCTAGGTAAGCCTTACTCCCATGTATTTAAATCATAGAAAGAACCTTTAAATAAGGGTCACAAGATCCCCACTATAGTTGTTATAAATGGAATAATTTCCTAGGTCATTGAAGGTCATATGTTCTGACCCTACTATATTGCATAAGAAAAGGCGAGAATCAAGGCTCTAATTTAACGTTTTGCCCTCTCCAAAGGCTATGTTACCAAAAGGATGCTATCAGTAATGGATATACATAACCCAAAAAATTATTCATCTTCCTAATAAAAATGAGGTAATTTCAATTGTTCCATATCACTATATATATACCCCTTCAATTTACTCTCTTTCCCTTCCTCTGCATTTACTACTTTTCATTTTCTTTTAATTTTCTAGCTCTATATCTTCAAACCTGAAACCCAAAAATCTCAATTTTTAATCCTTTTTAGGGCACCATCCACACCACTTTTATCTTCATCCATAGATATCTACACAACTCCTCCTATAGTCGCCATTAACAAAGGAATTAAGCTGAACAAGCTTCTTAATGCTAATTAAACTTTGCGTAGTTTGTGTCATCATCACACCAACCACAAGTTTTTCCAAATGACCTCATAAATCCCCTAATTCTCTAAAAGATTTATTTTTCAAGAACCTTACTCACTATTCTACTTCTCGGTCTTCAAATAACTCTATTGCACCCTTAGTTTTTCCTTCCCATTTTTCATTTTTGATGAACCAGTCAATTACGAACCAATCGTTCCCTTTTCCCTCTTGTAATTTTTCCCCTTTCTATCAACATGTCTGAAATCTCAAATTTCAACTTGGATAATATATTTTTGAGTAACACCACTAAGGCTCAATTTGAGCAATTTCTCTTTAGAAACTATATTATTTCTTACCTCACCTTGATTTAGCCAACCCCCTCAAACAAAGCCAATAATCCACCTAGTTTATGGAGCGGTAGTGGTGGTTGGTTTTCCAGGGAAATGGTGGTGAGTGATGGTGGGTGGCGTCAAATAGAGCAGGAAATAAGGAGGAGGAGGAGGAGGAGGAGGAGGAGGAAGAAGAAGAAGAAGAAGAAGAAGAAGAAGAAGAAGAAGAAATGTGATCGGTGCTGGTTGCTCAATGGTAATGGAGGGAATGAAGGGGTTAGTTGGGAATTAAATGAGGTAGGCTTGGGAGAAGTGTGTGTGTGTGTGTGTGGTGTGCATGGTTAATGACTGAGAAGAGGAATGTGTGCAAGAGGGGGGAAGGTAGCATGAATGGGGGAATGGTTTGGGCAAACTTTTCAACTCATCACATCCCTTGAGATGTGAGAATTGATGGTTTTAATGATAAGGGTGGGGAAGGTAGGTTCAAGGGTGGAAGCATGGCAGAAAGAAAATGGTATGGAGGGAGATTGATTCACACAAGAAGAAAAGGAAGGAGGAAAGTTAGTCAAGTAGGGAAAAAGAAAAGGGAAAATAAAAGGAGAAGGAGAAAAGAAAAAACAAAAAAAATAGAGATAAGGGCTGGAATAAGGTTAGGATTAAATTAAGATGTGTGCTTAAGAAAATTAGGTAAGATTAAAATATTAATCATTTGGGATTTGGGTTACATTAAAATTATTAATGACCTAAAATAAAGATTTGGATTAGGTTAATATTTAGGATTAGGGAACTAGGTAAGATTAAAATATTAGTTTCTCAATATTTGAATTGGGTTAAGATATTAATTACTTGGAGTTAATATTAGGTATATTTTAGGGTATTACACTTAAGTACTTGAGCTCCAACCTTGTATTATTAGCAAACATATTTGTTACAAAAGACATTTTGTGAACACATCAGTAAAATAAACTTTTATTTCTTTTCCTTTATTGGAGGATGAAAAAGTATGCAAATTCAAATGTGACAAAATTCATCGTTAAGTCAAAACAAATCAACATTACAAATGATATTTTCTCAAATTTTTTGTGTTCCAAGTATTTGTAAGATATCATCTCTCTTCATTAGCTAATATAAACATAGCCTACACAACTTGCTCCATGATTTGATATGGAACTTCCCATTTAGCTACTAATTGGCCTTAGCTGTCATTGCTTTGGAAATCTATTTTTCTTAACACTCAAATCCCTTACTTGTGCAGGCTTGACTCTTTTAGTATTTAGCTACTTATTGTCTGTAAGCAATCCATATTTGAACTACATCTCTTTGCTCTTCAAGAAAGTCCTTATCAAATTTCAAGGCCTTTTCATTACCTTTAGGATCATATTGGCTAGTTCTATATGATCATGTTTCTATTTCCACTGATTTAACTACCAAACTCCAAAGGCTAAACTGAAAGGTGTTTTGAGTGTTGGGTTCTTTACAATTGTCTTCATAGCCTATAATATTCCTGAAAACTCGTTCACCCAACCTCACTCAATCCCATTCAATTGACATCTTAACTCTTCCAATGTTTCTTGATTTTTACATTCAGCTGGACCATTACACAATATTGAAACCAATAAGGAACCCATTCTTGCTATACCAAGCATTCCATGAAAAATAATGTTCAATATAGTTTACTTGTGGATGAGCTAATAAAGTTAATCGAGAATCAATTCCCTATTTTCACAAAATTATCTATATTTATTATTGTCGAATTGTCGGCCATTATCTATTATAATTTCTTATGGAAATCTAAATATGCAAAAAAAAAGTTCCATTTGTACAACTGTTATTCCATCGAATTCCATTTTCTCATCTATTTCCTTCATATAATATATTTCTAGAAAAATTTTATCATTCACTTTTTGCTAATATGTGCTAGGGTCCCTACTTTTACCCATTTTATAAGATAATCAATAACAACTATGATGAATTTGTTTTTGGCCAACACCTACACTCAATATGTTAGTTTGAAAGATGATATGTAAAAGTTTTAAAATTATTAGTGGCATTTGTTAAAATGATTAGTGGCATTTGTTTGAACTATCATCATTATTGAGGCTAAGTGGTTTAAAAATATCAACCCCTTATACAAAAAATGGCTACAAAGTTACGATTGGTTATAGTTATGAAGCACAGACATTTTGTATAAGGGAAAATTTTCAACATGCTTAGGATTGTCATACTATTGTCTCAGTATCTTGATAGTTGGTTTTTCAATAGTAACCCCAACATAGAGCTTTAATCAAGAGAGATGTGGCAACTTGATGTAAACCACATATTCTTGCATGGAATTGATTAAGAAATTTCTATTATACTACTTGAGGCAAACACTTTAGCACTAGTATGGTCTATGAACGTCTATACAACTCTTTATCAGATAGAAAGTATTTCGCAAACTTCTCCTTATCTCAAATGCTTTATTTTTATTTTTTTTACACCGGTTGAATTCCTACTTCTAGGTAATTTGTTAATTCCTTCATCCACTGTCGATATTTCTACGATCTTGCATTTTTCACCTTGAGCTTCACTCATTTTTGTCAACCATACTATCATATACTCAACTTTAATTGTTCTAGTTAATGATGAAATATTAGTCTAGGCTAACTTTGCCAGACCATCAACCATCGGATTAGTTGCTCTTTGCACTTGAGCAGTTCCAATAGATGAGAAGTTTTCGTTCCTTCGATCAACTTTCCAAGATATTTTTTCGTGCTAGGCTCCTTGACTTCATACTATTCATTACATTCTTCGACAACCAATGTTAAGTCACTGTATAACTTAATTTTTTCTGCCATTAACACATGAACTATTTTGAGACCAGTCTAATCAACTTCATTATTAGTGGTAGAAAAACCAAATTTTAATGCATATTTGACGACTATAATATTTGGTAGAAAAGGCTTCCATAAAACTTAACCTCTCATGTTCGATTGTTGAGTTGATTGATTAATCTATTAGAGGGAGTGGGTAGCCATATTTAAAACATGATTTATTCAAGTCTGTGAAGTCAACACATATTCTCCATTTTCCATTAGACTTCATTTTTATTACTGGATTGGTTATCCAATCAGCATATTTCACATCTTGGATGGAGCCTAAGCACAGGTATCTTATCCATATCTTCTCGAATTCCTTTATGTATTTTTTAAATATAATGGTTCTTTTCTTTTATTTTATTGGTTTGAATCCTTCCATTATATCCATTCAATGCTTAATAATGTTGGGAGGAATTCCTTCTAGGTTAGACACCTTCCGAGCAAAGACATCTTTGTTTCTTGTGAGAAAAGCCAACAGCTCCTCTTTATCAATGTCAATGATATATTTTTCTATCATCAAATTGTGTTTTGTATCCCCTAATTGCTTCTCCTCTACCTATATTGCAGCCTATATGCCTTCTCCACAGGCATCTAAATCCTCCAAAACTAGGCTCTCTCATGGTTTTTTTTTATCTAGTTATATTGGGTTGTCCTATACTTCTATTGCATAACATTATTGTGTTGTTATCCGGTCACATTGGACTTCTTCCCATATACCATTAACTGAAAATATCATTAGTAAGTCATCCATAAAAATTCTAGGCTAGATCTTGTTAAGGGACAGTCGTTCTAGTATTATATTATATGCTGACAGGCAAGTGAAAACTGCAAAGTCTATTTTGATGCCCTTAAAAGCCTCAAATAATTGACCATTAAAGTGAGATCCACCATTAACTTTGATTTTATAATAGTCTTATTTATCAAGAATATTTACTGTAGTTTTAATTTCTTGTAAGCTTCTTCAAAGATAACATCGATAGAACTACCCGTGTCCATAAGGACCCTTTTCATCATGCAATATATGATTTGCGCTTCAATAACCAAAGGTTCATCATGATGCTCCATCATACTCAGCCCCTCATTGTTTGCTGTAAAACTAACTTCCCACTCACTCATTGTTGTTTTCTGGTTTGTTTCATGGAAGTCGATTGTTCTGATCAATGCCTTCAAAGTCACATTTCTTGCTTCCACCAAGGAATCTCCTCTTACGATAATGTACTTAATTTTTTTTTAGGTTCCTTACCTTAAGGTAGTAGAGGGAATTATTGAACTGCAATTGTTTCTTATCTGGCTAAGGGTATTTGTGCCTAACGCTTTAAATGACCTTTACACACCATCTCTTCTATCACATCCCTCAATGACTAACACTCCTTTATAGTGTTCCCATACTCCTCATGATAGACACACTACTTGTTAATGTTTATATGTTTCATGTTATCTCGTAAAAAAGTCTCTCAACCATTTTCCATATTAAATATACATGATAGGTTATACACTAATGGAGTGTATTTGTCAAATATGCCAATTTGAGTCTATAGTTATACTGCACACCTTAGACCCTCGTAGTCCCTTTTTGGCCTATAGATCTCTTTGTATGGTCTCTATCTAGGTATTGAGGCAGTTTCTACTCTTTTAGTCACCAACTACATCACCTTACTCATCTGTTTGGTATTTATTCTCTCATTCGCATCATTTCTCAAAGAAGTGTACAATTTATGTTTGGCCAAGTATAAACTTTCCACTAACTCTTTATCAAGTAGACCTCTAAGGATGGAAGATTTGGTGATGTCATTGTCCAACTCATCGATATATCCAACTTATTTATCAAATCTATTAAAAAATGAATGAACAAATTTCATTGAGCACTAAGAGAATCCTATTAAGAAAGAAGAGTCTTTTTTTGCCACTAACATGTATCAAATTACTCAATGAAAGCTGATGTGCATTGAAAAAAAGGAGTTTATTGATTTGGCTTTGAGTTCCCAAAACCATCTCAATGCTGCTCATTTTAAGGTACCTAGTTATGCCTTGCATAAGGCCTCTTCTTATGCCCCGGCTAGAAACATAGTATTCTTGAACATATTTAAAAGGTCTTCTAGATTTGTGGAGCCTTCAAATGATTCAAAATTCAGGATTCTTATTCTCTATACTGGCATTTTAGATATGTCTTTTGTGAAGGGTATCTATTAGTTGTAGCTAGTGTTATCCTTCTTCTCTCTCATATCTTCCAATACTCCTTGACCTATCATTCTCCTAATGGAATCCTCCTCACCTCTAATAGTCTAACGAACATATTGTCTTTGATTTTCTTCCTCATCTTTGGTAGTCTAACGAGAATTATATCTTCTGTTTCAAAATTGTTCTACTTCATCCTCGCATCAGTTAACCTCATGGCTAGGACTTTGACGTCTTTCTTTGCTACTCCACCTAGAAGGGCTTAGAGACTATCGTTGTTTGTCACTCCTAGTCCTCTAGCCTTGAGTGTCTTCCATAGACTCTATATCTTCTTCTTGGATTATAGCGCTATGGAGACTAGTTCTTAGCTCTCTTTCTATAAGGTCTAGAGCCTCCATCAGAGTTTCTTGGGGAGTAGGTTGTCGGGGCGTATCATGGTGATGTCGATCCATAAGATGGGGTTGTTGTCCAAGGGTTTATGCTAGAGGAGCCAGCGTATCCAAGACCATTTCTTGAATTGATGCTCAGAGTTTAGCATTGGCAGTTTAGATTTGAGAGATAGTAATTAGATTTTCTTCCTTAAAAGGGCCACTAGTGCTAAGGTCGAACCAATCAAAAGGTTGAATGGGATACATAGCTTTATATTATGTTCCTCATAGATGATGACTATTATTGTTGGTGTTTTATCAACCGAAGGATTCTTAGGAAATTAGAATGGTGCTAAGTAATGATAGAGTACCAAGGGAAAAATTCAGATGAAATATGAGAGAAAAAAATAAGAGAGTTGTATTATGATTTTAGATCCCCTAAAATGGATACAATACCCCATATATATAGGGATAAAACAAAGGAGGAGGAAGAGGGGAAAATGTTATGTTATAGAGGACATCAAGTTTTCCTATCCTATGTAGAGAATCATTCCAACAAGAGAATGGTATGGGCTACTAGTTTGGGATCAGTCTGAGACTAAGATGAGTGCGCCTAAAAGCTTCTTGGGCCAACTCTCGTCTTTCAGGCTGGCACTCCAAGGCCAAATAATACTAGTCGGAGAAAAACCTAAATCAAAATGTATATGACTTATATAATAAATAAATATTTTTTCCAATATATATACATATATCATATATGTATATACTATTTTTTGAATAAAATATGAATTATATTTATTAAATCTAATATTTATTAATTTGTTTGACTTTTTGTTACCCAAATTAGTTATTTATTTTTTTGGATCAAATCGATTCATATATTAAATCGACTTGTTAGAGTTTAGATCTTAAACAACCTTAGTCAAAACTCTACATATGCTTAATAAATACAATCTAAATCTTGTAATTTTTTTTTAAAGATGTGCATCAAATTGATTAACTAATGTTACCGAGATGTATTCATTAGTATAAAATAAGATGGTTATCTAATATTTAAGTTCAGAATTTATAATCAATCTATCTATGGTTTATTCCCTCCAACTAACCCATGTTCTCTCATGCCCAATAATTTAAATTTAATAATATATATGAATATATCCCTTTCATGGACGAGAAAATGACAACGACTTTTGCTTTTCTATCCTTCTTTCACTTGTTATCCCTGCATACCTAGTGCATGGAACCGGCCTTGTCTTTAATTAGCTCACATCACTTGACCATTATATGCATATTATAATGTTAGGAAGCACAAGTCATGGTATCTTTGACAAAGAAAGAGGAAAAAACATTGTCACATGATGCATTGCCGTAGCTATGTAGTATACTAGTGTTCACTCCTCACTTTATATATATATATATCATACTACTAGTATATAACCTAAGAGCTATAACACATTAGATAGCCTTTGCTTCGATCCAGCATTAAATTGAAAGCTACTCTTTTTCTCTCCAACCTTTTTTAAAAGCGTGTGGCGCGCAAAGGGGGCCACTATAATATGACGATGATCTCTGCAAGTTAGTGGGCTTTTTGTTGTTATCTATCTATCTATTAATTTATCTTAGATCTCTCGTATTTAAGTTTGGTCATGTCTGTATATATATATATATATATATATATATATATATAATTCCTTGCTTGTTCATTGGTTTTTTGGGTTTTGTAAAAGTACCGAGCTCTCCAATATATTGACCCTCCACACACACCCACACACCAACCACGTCTCCCCCACCCCCGCGGCGGGCCCCAAAAAGGCAACAACCGCTTGTTTGGTTTACAAGTGTTGATTTCATTTGCTTAAGAATAAGGTCATTTTTTTCCCCATTAATTGATAGAAGTAGCTAGCTAGTAATTAGCCAGCTTGTTATAAGAAGACTATTTTTTGGTTAGATTAGTTGAGAAGAAGTGAGTGAAGCCAGAGATCGATCGAGATGGGGAAGCTGAGTATTGGAAGAGTTTTGGATACCCTTTGTATCGCACCTTCTTGTTCAAACAACTGCACTTGCTTTTGCATCAATACACTGGAATCATCAGCAGATGATGATGAGATCGAGAGAAAGCCACTGGTTGGAAGTGATGGAGATAAGTTATTGAGACTTAAAGATGTTGTTTCTGGACAAAAGACAACCCTGGCTTTCCAACTTAAACCCAAGGTCAGTGCCTACTTCAATTTTCTGGTGTATATAGATATGTTGTTTACACATATCATTTCTTCATCTTCTTTTAATTTGCATTATGTATGGCATCTGCTAGTGCTACTGTACATATAAATGCACGATGTTTGATGCCTTTCTTCTGTTAAATATGTTGTAGACAGTGGTTTTGAAGGTGTCTATGCACTGCAATGGTTGTGCAAAGAAAGTGGAAAAGCATGTTTCTAAGATCGAAGGTACGTTCGTACTGGCAAGTGGCAACTAGTGTATATATCATAGACACCTTTTTTTTGCAAAAAAAAAATTATTATTGCATCATTAAATCCATTTTCTTAACCTCCAAATTAAATTTTATTTACTACTGCCAACACTCATACATTATTACTAAAGATCTCAAACTAATATATATTTATTATAAAAAAATATCATTAAATTAGGTATTTGTGTAGGAATGAATAAAAACACCACTCCGCAGTCTCCACTATCACTCAGCACAGTACTCCAACAATAAAACATGCACTTCTAGTGTAGAGAGAGAGAGAGAGAGAGAGAGAGAGAGAGAGAGAGAGAGAAGTAGCTAGCTAGTTAGTACTTCTAGGCCATGACCAGTATTGTGCTCCTGTGATTTTTATTTCTATTCTTTTGGGGCTTCACGATTGCCATACCACTTAACTAGGCAGTGCTCCCTCTTTTGTGTGCTAGCTATAGCTCCGAACTTTATTTAACACATTTGATGTTTGCAAGGACGAGGCTACTTTACAACAAAATCCGAGCTTGTGGGAGGATTATAATTATTTTCATGGTTTTTTTTACCAACTATATAATATAAATAATCCTTGGGATTATAGATACGTATTTACTATTTTCCTTTTGAGATTAGTATCAATTAAAATAATACATTAACTCTAACCTTAAGTACAAAACTATAATCTCACTAGTTTTATTAGTTTGTCAATATAACCCTCGGCTAGACTGATATCGTTCTTGGGTATAGGTCATATTCACACTTCCAATATATGAAGTAATAACTTAAGAACATGTAAGCTGTAGGGTAAACATTATTCTCTAACTTTGGTATTTTTTTTAATATAAAAAGGAAATTATTGTTATTATTAAATAATGATCTTGCCTCAAAAGCATCATCAAGAATCACTTCTCTCCTCTTGCTGCAGTTGGAAGGATTTGGAACTATATCAATGTATATATTCTAATTTCTTTTGAGTAGTTTTCTTAACATAAATCTCTATTTCTAAAGTGAAAGATTTTCTTATAAAGAAAAAAAAAGCTAAAAAATAGAGAAGAAAAAGAAAAGTAGAGAGGAAGTATTATTCTATGACTTATGAGATACGTACAAAAATCAAATAAATAGATTATAATAATTAGTTCATTTCTAAGAACTTGGTGAATTTCAAGAGTTGTTGACCTAAATTATAATTGTTATATTATTATTTCCTTCATCCTATGAATATGTACAACATTTTCATAATTGCAGTGTCAGAATGCTTACGTATATTGATCAGCGATATATTCCTCCATCCATGTTATATGTTTTGCAAGCTGTTAATCATTGCCGAACATATATGCGTGTGCGTGCATGGATGATTCATAAAATGTGTCCTTTTCTCGGAGCCTCGCCTGGATAACTAAATTATTTTGATCCAACATGGACGTACAGGTGTGACAGCTTACAAGGTAGATCTAGAAACCAAGACGGTGGTAGTCATCGGAGACATACTTCCCTTCGAAGTATTAGACAGCATTTCTAAGGTCAAAAATGCACAGCTTTGGACGGCCGGCATATAAAAGTACAATATTATTATTATCCTACTAGTAATTATTGCTGTTTCTGCAGGCTAGCTCGTAAAGTAAGTAGTGCTAGTAATTTCCTGTGTGTTATATAGTTAATGAAGATTGTTAAGGGAATATTAGGAAAGGAAAATTTGGCTAAAATCCTTCATCATCAAGTGATGATTTCCTCTTAATCATCAAATTAATTTTCAAAATCTCATCCATGTGATCAGAATGGTCCTTTTTATTAACTAATAATAATACCAATTAATCAATGTATCTCTATCTCGATTAAGGGATTTGACCATTCCACTAAAAATTGCATCATACGCCACTAGTAGTTACTTATAAATGAGCACCTTGAATCGATTAAAGTATAGTGCCGGGCGTACATTAATTGGCTTTTCTTGTCAGGATGGAGTATTCTTTTTCATACTTTGTCCGAGTTTATTTCCTTTCTACTCTGAACATAGTTTGGGGATTGTATGGTACATCTTGGACAAATTCTGCCAAAGATGAAACGATCACCGCAGTTAAGTTGCCTGATGCAACGCAACCGACAGTGGCTAATGTCATGAGATCAAACCAAGCATTTTGAAGCATGTGAGCACACATGTTGCTGATAACAAGCTATTTACTGCGGTCTGTTCATTGATTAGGTAAATATATAAGTAGAATAATCAGATGGGGGCGACTAGTAGTAGTACCACAGTTTGTACTCTAATATATAAATATTATTCCAAAGTTCAATCCTTAGTTCGAAAAGGGGGAAGGGGAAGGGGAAGGGGAAGAGAGAGAGATGTACAAGACTACCCATTAGTTTGAAAGTGATTATATTGATAACAGGATCCCTCGAAAAATAATTTTAAATAAATCCACATGTCCACTTCGATGAGCGAAGAACCATCCCTCATGTTGGGCTAAAAGAATATTGTACCGAAATAGGAATTTGCCAACGATATTTAATCTATCGAGAAAACATGATAACTGAACATGAAAAATGGAAACGCTAATGACAATTACATTGTATCCTGCAACCATATGCATTATAGCTATTTTATTTTATATGTTATTTTGTCTTATGCAATATTTACTATTCTTACATAAAAAAACCACAAGTATATGAAAAAAACACATATTTTATAAAAATATTCATATTTTTCAACAAAATATACTTTTTTCAAATTATAAAGATACATTTTATACATATGTAAAATACACATCTTAATAGAATATAAATATACATACTACAAAACATATGTAAATACACATTTCATAAAATAGTTAGCATATATCTTATAAAAAATATATAAAAACATATCTTACAAAATATATATAAATACGCATCTTACAATATATGTATGTATGTATGTATGTATGTATGTATAGAATATACATGCACACCCTAAAAATAATACACATATTTTATAATAAGAATACACTATTCAAACATGTGGATTCTCTTAAAATAACGATACTCATCTTTATACAATAGACTATAAACAAATTTATATAATATAATTCTCCTTCTTAGATGTGTGTTCTTATAAATAAATTTATATAATACACATATTGGGCATGGTTGTATATAAGATAAAATAGAACCATATGCACATTGCTAGGTGCATATAATTATACCATGCATGGACTCGAGACACACCTAGTCTAATCGCATTCAACCCACATTCTATAAAGTATGGCTCTCTCAACATTAGAGGCTATTGAAAGTTGAAAATCATTGGTCCCTACTAGGAATGATGATAGTATCTGGACTCAATCTAGATTCATCATATTCATCTTAGATCCAAAATTTTTGAACTTGACGACTTTTGGTCAAGTTTGGGTCTATGCATACTTAAATAGGCCTAGATCTAGTAGTTCTAGTTCTGTACCCACTCTGCCAAATTGGTGCATCTCTAGCTCCCCCCGCTTTTTTTAACATTGCTTCATGATGGTCAGGTTTGTCAATAAGCTCGTTTTTTCTTAATAAAATAAACTATGTGCAACAATAAAAAATTAAGGATAAATATATATTTTTCCTAGAGAAAAAGACAACATTAACAAGGAAATTTTCCTATAAATATTCACCATTTCACTCAATAATTTACACATTATCTTCTCTATATTTCTCAACATCAAATTATACAATTATCTATCAAATATACATTATTCATTCATCTTTATTTTTTATTCTATAATGGATCCTATTCAATTTAATTTTTTAGATCTTCTAGATAATTCTAATAGTTTAAATTCAAGTGATATATCCAACTAGAATACCAAAAATCCACAAATTTTTATTTTTTAAAATATCTAAAATTTCTAATATCCACAAAATTTAAATTCTCAAAATATCTAAATTCTCAATGTTTTCAAAATCTGAATTTCCAAAATGCCTCAAATTCTCAACATTTTTTTTTCAAACAACACACATTATCCTAAATTCCCAATTTTTAATTCTTCCAACTAATAGATACTCCATTACAACTTAATATAAAATTCAAAATTCTCCACAAATTTTGGAGGTGTCAACATGATATGGTTTTTCTTCTCCAACAATTGCTTTATGTTGTTGATTCTTGATTTATAGAGTATTTTATCCAAATTGAAGTTGAAGACAACACTCAAGTTCAATCTTCAAATGAGGGAATTCGATAAATGATTGGAAAAGGTAAAATAAGTCCTCTTTAGTGGGCATTTACATGTTTTAGGGAATTCAATTAAAGGAAATTATTAAAAAGTTGAGAATTTTTGGAATTGTGTGGTGAAGTAATTTGAAGAATTTTGTTGTGGAGACATAATTAAAGTGGCACCAACGAGATAAAATTTCTCACCAAAGTGCATATACTATAGAATGAAGTATAATTCCCTATCTAGTCATGAACATCTTTGATAATTTGTAAAGAGTCATCCAAAATGGATGATGATAAATGATGGTACTAATGGATATTCTGTATCAAAGTTGTAATACCCTAACTTTCCTAATGTTAATTCTTAGGTGATTAATCTCCTAATCACTTCTATAACTCTTAAACCTTGTTTGGATACCTTACTCATACCTTTCAAACCCTCATTTTCACATTTTTACCATTCAAATTCTAAATTTCAAATCAATCGACCAATGGTTGATCAACCAATAGCTCTCAAAACCCTTCATCAAGGGCATTCAAAGGTTGATCAAAGTTAGGTGATTTTCATAATTCTTTATTTTCTTAACTTCTTTTGACTTTAAATCAATTTCTATACTGAATATTTTATATATTTGGATTCATAGACTGATTCCTCACCTTTCCTTAATTTTTAATATGTTTCAGAATTATTTGATTACTTCTACTATTTTTAGCCATTTATTGGACATTATAATTTACCTAAACTATTTTTAATACTTGTTGACTTTCTTGGGCTTGAGGACTTCAAAATTCAAACCCTCTTACACCCTATGATTAGATCATGCTTTGCCATTTCATGCTCAACCAAAAATCTACCCATGATCACCTCAATCATCCTCCACCAACTCTCACACACTCTTTCACCCATAAAAAACACTCCTATCATGCTTCTTATTTACAAGAAACCTCCCATCTGACTTCTCCCTCTCTCTCCTACCTTAATCGACATCAATAAGAGGAGTAACCCCCTTTGGTTGGTCATTCCACACTTAGCAAAATTCTAACTTATACGTTGCTCACTCATATCCCATCTCTCCTTATTCTTGTGGTGTTTCCCTTAGGCTCCCTCCTTTTTGTCGAGCCTCCCCTTCCTTCTCCTCTTCTTTTCTTGCATCTTTTAACATCCAATATCTTAAGCCTGAATTATTTGCTTTTTGTTCTAAGCAAAAGAGAGTTAATAATATACTAATGATGGTTTGATCAAGCTTGTTTCCAAGCCCTTTTTTTAAGACTAGAGGGTTATTCTCCTCCCTCTTAATTGTTCTCTTCTATTTTAACTCTTACTATAATTATTTTATCTAATTATTGTATTTTGGTTTTAGGTGATAAAAGTGTGAAAGGAAGTGTTTAAATGTATTTCTTACTTAGAGATCCTAATAGCTTTTAGTAATTAATGATATATGTCTCTAGTTTAAAAAAATTATTGCTATATGTTAATTTTATAAATTTCCATGCGACCATGTTCTATGCTCCAAATCATGCATAGAATTTACTTTTATTCATGTTCATATATTAAATGGGTAAAACCCATGATTTTATGAATTTTGTGTTGTTATGTGAAATCTCTATATTTTATGCCTTGTTAGGTTTTATCATAAAATCTCAAACATGATGGTGTATTTTGTTGTGTCTTTAAGGCCATGGATGAGTATATTTAATTATGTTTTAGTATTATAATTGGTGTAGTATGTTTAAGCTGCAAGAATTTTAGTTTTGGGCTTGTGAGGGTTTGAACCATAGGTTCAATTGTGCTTGTGTAGGTTGCTTTAATTAAAGTTAATTACATTTTTGAGTTTCAAATAATATGAGGGTGGTTACGTGTAATTTTGTTGAATCTTTTTAAGCCTATAGAATTTTGGTGGAGTGGATGAGTGCTTTGGGCTTAAGGATAAAAAAAATTTCTTTATGAGTTTTTTTTGTGGAAAATATGTCATCATATTCCTTTGGGTTGTTACATTAAATTTGTTATATAATATGTTAAGGTTTGTATAAGTATAACCTAAGTTATGAAAATAATAAGTTTAGAAGTGTTTAGGTGAATTAGGTAAATTTTGGTCTTTTTGGATTGAATATGGTATATAAAAAATTATGGGCAAATAGAAGTATCATAGGTGTAATATTATAAGAAAATGCCATAAATTAGAAATAGTAACAAAAGGGTATTATCAAAATTTTATATACGAATTTTTTAAGCTCGATTATGATTTTTGGATATGACATTTTTATTAATATATTGGGATAGTGTGTTAACTTTGGTGAATTGGAGGACCTTATAGATAGATTTATGGTGTATTGCAAATTAAGGATTCATCAGGGCGTTTTAGTCTTTTCATTGAATGAACGAGTTAAATTATTCTTGGTTTGGACTTATGCACCTTTTTTTTTAACTATGGCATGTGAGCATGTTATTAATGAAATGACCTAAGTTTCTTACTAAGACATTAATAACTTAAAGTAGGAGATTGTATGAGTCAAAACCGATTGTATTAGTCCATCCACTGGATAAGAATAGTGGTCAAGTGTGTTATGACCTGTGGTTATACCATTTTATTCTACATGATGAAAATAATGGTGGGTACTTTATGCCTTGGGATTATATCTCTCCATTCTACCAAACAAACATAGTGGACATATGCATTATTCCTAAGGTTTGTTTCATATCTAATACCATGCCACTGTTTATGAATAGTGGGGTCATTGAACTAAAGTACTAAGTGATTGGAAGTGTATGATTTCATAACATAGAATTCTATTATGGTTTTTCATTTAGATAATCTAATATACTAAATAATGTGTATGATAGCTTATTCCATGTGCCCTTGTGTGCTATGTTACTGTTACCTTACTCAATAAACAAGTATTAATCATTCTTTTCATGGGTGCAACTCATTTCCATGAGTAGACAACCCATAATTGTTGTGTTGGTTGTTGACAATTACTTTGACGACTTTGATGAAATTCTTGTGGAGAAGTAACGTATCTATTTAGGCTGAAGCGTGGAGTCTATGTTATCTAGTAGTGAATGTTTTTATCTAGATACCTTATGAACTTTTAGTTCTATAGGATCCTTTTTGTTGTACTATGAATATTATGTATTCATAGTTTATCTCCAAAATCTTATCCATGTTTATGAAAGTTCTCTTATTCTCTTATTTTCTTGTTTAAGCTTGTTAACATTTTGCATTATACTTGATATGAAAATAGTATAGAAACCAAGTTCATATTAAGTATGGAGGCAACATTAACTATTTTATGTGTAGCTTCTACAAATTTTTTTTTAAAAAAAATCAATAATAAATGTTGGTGTTACAAAAGTAAAAGGTTTCATATTCACATGTGCACACTAATTTATCTATCGCTAATGTTTTAGAGACTGAAGTATGAGAGGCATGACCTACGAACCAAAAAGAAACAAAGCGAAAGATTAGAAGAAGGCAAAAGCAAGGAACTAATATAAAGGAGGAGGTTTAAATATTGAGGGTCTTATGGAATTTACTTAAAAAATGAATGTGATATTAAAGAAACTATCAACTCAATGAGAGTATAAGAAGTATGAAAGTGGTGAAATAAATCATTATAGGGTTGAGAAAAGGTAATTAAAAAAATCAACAAAATATGACTATAATTTATTATGGCACATATAAACACAAAAAACCTAAAAATATCTCTCCATAGGAGAGTTCCACTTCTCTCCATGTGAGAGCTTCTAACACCTATTTTTTTTTTTCACTTTTAATTCTCTAGCTTGTATATAATTTTCTCTTCAATATCTCTTTCCTTTGGTCAAGTGAGGAACCATTTTGCAGGTATTGGATTTGTCTTTACCATTACACTCCGTAAGCCTCATAGTAGTGTCAATGATAGAGGTTATAATTTCACCCCTTCTGGTTAATTGGTCGAAGTTGGTGCTCTATCACCATTGTTGATCACATCTTTAATTAGGGTGGCTTAAATTGGTAGTTGGAAACTAGGGGTTAATCTAGTAACTGTATGATTGCAGCAATCTCAATCTAAAAAGTTTGAATACTTGCTCTAGATAAGTTAAACTAGTAGGATAATATCATCACTTATGCCAACGATGATGATGTTGAGGTAGATCCTTCAATTCATCACCTTATTATAATATAATGAAAATACTATATCTAAATGATAGAAGACCTTGAAACCCCTACACATTCCTTAATGTTTGGAATCTAATTTGGGGATTGTATCCATATATGATATGCCTGACAAGATTAACTAGCTACAATTTTGAAACAATAAAATAAAAATTCACTTACTCACTTTCGTGGAATAACAGTTGATAGTGCCAGAAGAAGTGGCAGGCTTGCACTAATCTAGCAATGTGATTTAGACATATATCTTCTATCTATGTCAAGCTTTCATGTAAATGTTTAATTTTTTAACATCTTTAGGGAGGGAGAATGAAGGTTTACTAGGCTTTATAGGAAGTGTGATACCTACAAAAGACATCTTTCTTGAGATTTTCTCATATTTCTTGCAACAAAATCAATGTTGTCAGTGGTGGTGGTGGGAGATTTTAATAAATGTTATTCCCCCATAAGAAACTAGTGGGGCGTCCATGTCAGGAAAGGTAAATGCAAGAATATAGAGAAGCATTTGAGTACTATAGACTATGTTTTAAAAAACGACCCAAAAATCAATCTAAATGAAGTTTTGATATCCGGTTCAATCAATTTGACCCATCTGACCATGGTTGGGCCAACTTTGCTTAGTTTTTCTTTTCTTTTGTTTGTTATGGGTGAATCTCTTAAAAATTCACAAATAATGCATGTGTTTCTATTTTCTAGTAATAAAAAAATTGAACATAAGTCCATGCCAGACTCACATGAACCTTTTGGCTACCTTTTACTTTTCTTCTTCTTCTTTTACCACCCTTAGTGATGTAGAGCACAATAAATAGGTTACTAGGTTGAAAGACATGTAATGGGTTGAGAGATGTCTAGGACTTTTGACAAGGCTTTTTTTAACTATATATAAATAATCCTGAAAAATTCAATTCAATCACACAAACACATTTCTTGCGATTGGGAGAAAGGTAATTATATAATCTATTTCCCTATCCTCTCTCATCCACTTCCTACAACTAATAGTCTTCAACTAAAAAACAGCAAAACAACAAGTTCTCTAACGTCAGCATACAAACAAAATCAAAAATAAATCTCACTATTGAAGATGATGAAAAATCAAAGCAAAGAAGGAATTTAAGAGGGTAAAACAAAAATCTAGGAGCTATAGGGCAAAGAAAGAGAAAATGAAATAAAACAAAGAAGAACATATATGAAGAGAACAAACCAAATATAAAGAAGAGAAAATCTTCCTTAAATGGAGTCATAGTGCCCTTGAAACAAAAGAAGGAAGGTCAAAGTGAGATGGTTAGAGCGTAGAGGTGGTTTTTAGATTTGAGAGAGAAGGTTGAGCTAAAAAAAACTCTCTCTTTCATTTTTTGCATATATTAGATTAAAAAAATGGTAAAAAATAACCAAAGTTGTGTTTTAAATTGTTCTATGCATAGTTGGTTGGTTTGTTTGTATTGGTTGGTAAAACTTCTTTTGTGATATGAAAATTAAAAGGATTGGGATGTTTTGTGTCAGGTAAGGGAGTGGTATTTGATCAAATAAGCCATATCAGTTGGTTCACTCTAGTTTTTTATTCATTGATTGTAGATCATAGGACATGAAGTATAGCGGTTATGATTACACCTATGGTAATGGTAGAAGTGAGAGCAACAATGTATAATGTAGACTATATTGGGCGGTGATAACTATAGAATGGGTGAATATCTTTCCCCATATGAAATTAGAGCACATTGATAGAACTTGATTAGATCATGTGGCTATGATGCTTCAACGATTGTAGATGCAAGACAATAATAGGAACATAATCTTCCATTTTGGAAAAATTTGGGTCTATAATGAGTCCCATAAGGACATAATTAGGGATGCTTGGAACAATAATGGTCTAATAACGGATGATTTTGTCATGGAAAAAAATAAATCTTGTAAGCAAAGTTTGAAGACTTGGAATAGAAATGTTTATGGGAAAATCCATAAGTAGATAAAGGAAATTATGGAGAGATTTGGAGAATTAAACATTCATCAACTCACTGAATCATAACTTGAAGAGTATGGATGTAGCACCCCAAATTTTACTACTAAATTTTTTTTTTTACAATGGAAGCATGATACCAAAATAGCTGGATATTACCATAGTAATTAACACAATTCTATTTAAGTAAACCATCCTTATGTCAATCATAAGGCAAAACGAATAGAATGTAAAATATAAAATGAGAGAAATTTTATAATTGTGAATATAAGTTAGGGATTGACTATGATAATAATATAGAAAATACAAATAAAGGGATACCATAGATCTTAGAGTCCAAAAAGGTATCCAGATAAAACTATCATTTGGATAACATGACTCTACACCTAAAGCCCTAATACAAAAATTCACTCCACCCCCACACAAATTATCATAGGCTATAAAACATCCTTTGGTTCCTCATCGACTTGCACATAGACATCTAGGTCATCTCCTCATGGGAATGAGCAACTATAATACCTCACTTTTAGAAACATTAATTATAAACTAATAATTATGTGTAATTGATTATGATAGTTATTTTAGGAGGTTTTGTACAAAATGTGCTATTAATATGTGTATTATTATAACATTTTAGATATAGATTACATTAGATTAAAACTTGATAGAAATTGGGTCATTTAAATTTAATTCTAGTTATACTATAACCTAAATTATTTTAACCTAAATCTAATTCCAAACCTCCACAATTTCTTTCTCCTTTTCTCCTTCGCCTCTTCTTTCCATTTTCTTTCACATGTATATTCTCTCTTCTTCTTTCTTCTTCCTTTTCACCTATGTGAGACATTTTCTGCCATGCTCTATCCCCTACTCCCTACCCAAATCATTTCCTTCCTCTTCCTCCTATGCATGTGGGTTAGAGTTAAAAAACTTTACTCGATCATCTATCCACTTCCCCTTCTCTGCATGAAACTTACACCTATTTTTTTTTGTGTACTCACCCATACAACACATTAAATACCCCAATAATCCCTTCCTCCCTCTCTATTTTTTTTTTCCATTCTCACCACCATCAAACACAGCCTTTGTATTCTCCCTCTCCCTCCTTATCCTTGTTTCTAAACACGCCCAAAACCACCACACCCTTAGCAACATCCACCTCCTTTGTAACCCTTTCTCCAGCTACGCATACTTCCACTGAAACTACCATCACACCATCTTCCATCCTCTATGTTCCAGCCCCTTTTTCTTTGGCCAAATGTGCCTCACATCACCCCCGACATCAGCTAAACCAACAGCAGCCATCCCTTATCCTTAGGTAAAGTTAGCCGATCCCACCCCTTGTTGCACCTACAACCACTAGTCCCCTTACCTTAGCTTCGGCAAAGGCTGCATTGTTCTTTGCTAGATCATGTAACTTTTTTCCTTGTTGCATTGCTACCTTATTAGCTTTTCCTTCTAGTTATTTTCTAAACCCTCTCCTCCAGTTCAATTTAATTAATTTTAGTTAATGTGGTATGGCATTAAATGCTAACATATGCGTGTGTTGACGTAATGGTTTGAATATGTTGATTGGAGACTAAGATTGGTTAATCTTGCTTTAATTATTTGATTGTATAAGAGGTAACCATACCCTTCTAATAAGATGTGAAATCATGTGGTGACACATAAAAGTTGTTATGTATTTAGGTTATTATTTATGCATGAACTTTGAAGGGTTATATGTATGTGTCAAATGTCAAAGTTTTACATTACGTATACAAGTGTGATAAATAGGCATGAAACATGAAATTATCATATTAAATAATTAGCAAGTATTCAATGTGTTATATATGTGTGTGTATTCTGTTGAATAATTAACATATGTATGTTTAGGGTTTTGTTAGGATATTTAACCTTGTTAAATTATGATATAATTCCCATATCAAATAATTAGCATGTATATGACATGTTATATATGCACGAGCATTTTTTTAATAATTAACATATGCATCTCTAGGGTTTTATTTGGTTTTGTAACATTTTTAAGTTATGATTTAATTCACATATTAAATAATTAGCATGTATTCAACGTGTTATATATGCATGGGAATTTTGTTGAATAATTAGTGTATGCATATCTAATGTTTTGTTAGGATTTGTAACCTTGTTAAGTTACAATGTAATTTCCATGAATATCATTGTATGGTAGCTAGGATTGATATTATAAAAGCATGCATGCATGATTAAGGTTAGATTATGATAATTGTTGTCCGTGTGATTTAGGGTTAGGAGTGCCTCCTCACGTGCACCGAGATGTTAATTAGCCTATTAAATACCATAAATATGTATGTATATGTTTCATGGAATATATGATACGTTAAAAATGCATCATTAGGGTATGTGGACGTAACTCACTACATGTATGAAAAGTGGAAAATATAGTCAGTCACTAGATTGCAAAGATTACCCAGTGTTAAATTTTAATAAATTATTGTATTTTAGCCTTTTCATTATAAATTACTTATAATAATGATATTTAGTTTGAAATTTTTATAAAATGGTGGAATTAGGGGTTTGAGGGCATTTTGACCATTGTCAACCTAATGCATATTTTATGAATAATTGGACATAGGATAGCCTTAGAATTTTGATAGGTTAACCTTAGTATTGAATTTGAATTTGATATAGACCAACTGCCTTAAGATTTACCTTAATAATTGAAAATAGAAGGAAAAAATGGATAATTATGGAAATGGAAATAATTTTGCAATATGTGTGAAATATGTAATCACCTTATAAAATACTAATACTTAAAATGGAAGACCTCAAGTTTTGGAATGCTTGCTCTCTAGGGGTAGCTATCCTAGAGATGACGTAGAAGCCCTCGATTTATTTGGTTTGATGTTGTTGTTTTGCCATAGTAAAGCCCTAGTCTACTCTATAGGTGACTTGCAGAACCTATAAGAGGTATCAATACTTAAGGATTCGGTATTCTAGGTGTGGAGGATATTGTCTTACCCTATGCATTAGTATAAACAGAGTGTTGTTATACCTTTGGGTTGGATGGTTGAAGGGTACCATGTTGCCTTTTGCACCTATATGACCGATGTACTTTAAAGTCTCTAAGTTGTTATTGTATCCCCCTCAAGTAATTAAAATTGGAAATAATGATTGTGTGAAAATATTAATGGGTTTTTATGGATTTATGTTTTAGTAGTTGTTGTTGTGAGCTACAAGTTTTGGTAGTTGCTTTGCACCCTACCTTAGTATTTAGAATTGATTTGGATGAGTTGATTCGGTAATTGCCTTATTACCCTACCACAAAATTGGAATTGATATGGATCATTTTTTCAGTAGTTGCCTCAATTCCCTACCTCAGTATTTGGATTTCTTTTTATTATAACAATTGTGGCCATTTTGTGATCGTATGATTTCCCTACGTACCTATGATATGTTCTTATATTGTGCATCATGTGGCTTTGCATGTTAGTGTTGTGTAATGATCTATTTAGTACCTTAGTACTAACGAGTTTCGTTCATAGTCCCCTTGCCTATTCAATGGGCAATGTGTACCTTGCAAGGATATTTTGAAGGTTTAGTTCGATGGGTTCTAGTAGAGGGTTGAGAGTTAGGACTATCTAGTGCTCACCTCGGCATCTTTTGATCTAGATATTCCTTATATTACTATTTCTCCTTTTGTCATATTATAATGAAATTGCCTGATTCTTTTATATTTATTAGGATAATGTAATTTATAATGAAATCTCTATTTTGTTCTTACATTGTAAATGTCATTTATGTACAATAATGTTTTAGCCTTAGCACTTGTATAAAAATGGTAGATGATGCTTAATTTATACCGAGTGTGGTGGTAGCAATTGTTATCTTCTATAATTAAAGCTTTCGTAAAATGAAATTTTTTAGTAGTAAATTTTGGAGTGTTACAACAACAACCATGAAAAAGATGATCAGTACGCTAGTTACTGGGTAAGGTGATAATACAATTGAGTAAGGGGGTATAGATATTTACATGCATTCACAACATAAAGTAAGCACACATGCAAGATGCATAAAATAATTCAAGGTTATTAATGGTCATTCTTTTATTTATGTTGATTTCAAAGATCCTACTATTCTTAATCCAGTAGAACAAACTGAAACACTTCTCAGGGACAACACAAATAAGCCACTATTATCGTCCAATGGAATGGATCCAACATATACCAGAGAAACACAATTTTAAACATTATTCTTAAATAGGTGGAACGGTTTGAAACACCTCTCAGGGAAGAACACATATGAACCAATATTATTGTCTGGTGGACTTGACACAACACATCGATCCTGACTCACGTAATCTTTCACTTTAAGTAATTAGTGTCTTATCTATTAGTTACTTATTTCAAATCATATTCTCATTCACATTTATTTTAGGGCCCCACTATTCTTAATCCGGTGAAACGAACTAATGCACCTCTCAGGAAAAAACACACCCAAGCCACTATTATCGTCCGATGGAATAGAACCATAAAACTCCTTAGCCAGACTCACGTGATCTTTTAATTTAAACTATTAATGTATTATTCAAGATTTTTTTTATAGGTATAAAACATAATTGAAGCAAGTAAATCACAACCACATAGATATCAAGGCTATTACCAAGGACTTAGGTCCATATACCTCCTTAGAAGCCCTAATTTCACAGTTTAGGCATAACTTCTTCTCTAGTGCCCTTTTATCCACCAAACTTATTATCTCTTCCTCAATTATTATTAACATACCTAAAAATCAATTCATAACTTTGGGGTCTTACACATATGATAACAACCCTATCTCAAGAGTTATTATTCACAATGCTCACAAAATCCTAATTTCTCAAAGTACGTCATAAATTTTCCATAAGATTCCTATAATTTCCAAATTCAATATAAATTTCTAAAATTTTTCTATTAACAAAATATCCAAAAATCACGGTCTAACTCTAATGTTTCGCACATGCGATAATAACATCGCCATTTTCGGGTTATTATTCTTATATTTAGCTATTTTCTCATATGTGGAATCTGTACCTTTTTATTTTACTCCAAACATTTCACATGATGTTACTAGTAAATTTTGAATCATATAACACATTAAAATACCAAAATTTTCATATTAAACCCCTATTGACCAAAATGCCCTTAAAAGTAGCTAAATGCCCTTATTTTACAAAAACCTTATATACTCGGTGTCCTTATTTCAATTCCTCTATTTATCACCATACTTCTTACATATAATCATTTTCCCACTTATCATACTTTATTAATCCCATATTATAACCATATATCATATTGATCCTCTTAGGGTTTTCCACATGGTACTTATTATAATGATATTGCATGCTTCTCAACCTACTCATTCTCATCATATAATATCATATTCTCATAGCATTAAGAACATTAAATTATTAACATAATGATAATAACATGATAACACACATAATCATACATAACACTTAGTATAAAAACCATAGACTACGACTAGTGTCCTTATTGAAAAAGTCACCATCTCTAAGTGCATATCTTATTCCACCTCCTTTGGAACTTCCTATAAATCACCTAAGAAACAATAATAAAACACCATTAGAATATAATAATATAATTAAGGAAATACTAAGGTAAGGAAGAGTTAAAGAAGAGAGAAAAAGTCAAACCAAACTAAGATTATGGCTTTGATTGAGAGTTGCACAACAAAGGGATAGGGATTAGTGGTGAGTGTTGAAAGAATGATGGAGAAACGACACATAGTGCCTTTTATATGGGGTGTGCACTAGTTGAAGAGGCATAAGGAGGGTGGTGGGCTATGGTGGAAATGGTTGAATGGAGGGTGGGGTGTTGCGGTGGTTTTTGTCAAATGGAAGTAGGGTGTTGTGGTGATTTTTTACTAAGTAAGGGGTAGGGAATGATAGCTTTGGCCAGTGGTAGGGTTAGGACCGATGGAGGCTATCGGTGTTAGGGGTGAGGGAATGGTGAAAGATGTCGAAGGTGGTGGATGGTCGATAAAAGATGGAGGTTTGGTTGTTTTTGTTGAAGGTGGTGGGGATGTTTTGGTGGAGCTTACTATGGCTAGGGGTGGTGTTTAGTAGATGTTGCTGGTGCAAAGGAGAGAGGTGTCGAAAGGGTAAATAGTGATGGTTTTTAGGGTGTTTTTGGAGATGGTGAGAAGGAGGGAGAGGAAGGAAAGAAGATTGTGGTGTTGATTTAGATAGAAAATTTAGGGGGAGGAAGGAGGTAGTTTAGGGCATTCAATGTTCTCTTTCTTTCTCTCTCTCTCTCTCTCTCTCTCCCTCTCCACACACATACACATACATACACATAGAGGGAGATGGGAGTAAGGCATAATCGGGACAAATTTCAAAGCCTACCTATACGCATAGGAGGTGGGAATTGATAGGGGTAGGGTATAAGTGATGGAGGCATGGAAGAGGAAGATGCATGGTCGGGGAAAGAAAGACAAGGTTTATTGGTATGGGAAAAGGAAAAGAAAATAAAGGAGAGGGAAAAAGGAAAAAAGAAAAAGGGGAAGTAAAAATAAGTGAGGGCTTAGGCTTAGATTTCGGTAAAAGTTCTAAGTTAGGGTATTAGGATAATTTTAATTAACAACCATATAGGGGTAGGTTTAGGTTAATAAAATGTTAATAAGCCAGATTAGAGGTTAAGGTTAAGAAGGATTAGGATTAAGGAGTTACGGTGAGGTAGAAATATTAATTTTCTAAAATCAGAATTAGTTTACAACATTAATTACTCAAGATTAGATTTAGATAAAATTTGAGGTATTATAATAGATAATGGCATAAAGAGTTAGAAATTTAGTTTGATAAATTACTATGTGGATACAATGAACGAGAGAAACAAATGTAAAAGAAGGTGGCCTTAACAAAAAATTCTTTCATCAACAAATAACCAACAAATAGAGAAGAAATAATTTGAAATGCCTCTTTAATGAAGAAGGCCAATGATTCATTAAGGAAGATATGAAGCAAGTTGCAGTTACTTACTTTCAAAATCTCTTTACTAGTAGTGTTCTCACTAATATTAATGAAGTTGTTTTTCACATAGTGTAATACCTCGAACTTTTCTTAACCCTAATTCCTATAATCATAATCCCTTATTTAATATCCTTAAACCTTATTTAGACACCTCAACCATACCTGTCAAACCCTCATGTTTATCTTTCTACCCTTCAAACCCTGGATTTCAAGGTGATCTATTAGGTCATACCTTTAGCCATCCATTCAACTTCATTCCTAACCCATTCATCCAAGGCATTCGGTAGTCAATTTTCAGCCTCATCCAGCTAATTAGAGCTAGATTATTTTCACCATTCTTGATTTTTTTAACTTCATTTTAACTTAAATCAATTTCTATGCCCGATATTTTATATATTTGGGTTCCTATATTAAATCATTATCTTTCCCTAATTTTTCATGATTTTTAAGAACTATTTGATTAATTTTTCCCCCATTTTTAGCCATTTTTTGGACATTCTACCTTCTAAACCATTTTTAATGTGCCAAATTTATTGGAAAGAGGACTTAAAATTTTAAAATTTATTATACCCCATGATCATATCATGCCTTGTCCTTACCACCTCAACCAAAAATCCACCCATAATCATCTCAATTTGCTTATACCCTCCCATCCATGAAAATCACTCCTATCACTCCTCTTGATTACAACCAACCATCTATTTAACTTCTCCCTCTCCCTACTACCTTTTTTGATAGTTATAAGGGGGTGTATGCCCTTTGGTTGGTCATTTTATAATTATCCAAACTCATATCTTCTACTTTGCTCTCTCCTCTTTTCTTATTTTTGGTTTCTATTTGCTCTTGGGTTTTTACCTTATGGCCAAGCCCTCTCCTTCCCTTCTCTCCATTTTTATTTCATCTTCTTACTTCTAAAATTTTATTCTTTAATTCTTTAGTGATTATTTAAAGCCAAAGAGAGTTAAATTCATAGATTGATGAGTGTTTGATTCAAGCTTGTTCAAGTCCTTATTTTGAGCCTCGTGGGTTATTCTCCCATCTTTATATTTTCTCTTCTACTATAACCCTTCATATAACTATTTTATCAAATTCTCATATTTTTGTTTTAGGAGATGAAATTAAGAAAGGAGGTGTTTAGGAATAACTCTTGCTAAGAGACTAGAGTAGCTTTTTGTATACATACATGTATCTAGTTTAGGATAATTGTTTCTATGTGTTAATTTTGTAAATTTCCATGTTATCATGTTTTATGCTAGAAATCATGCTTAAGGTTTACTTTTATTTATGTTCATGTAGTAAATGGTAAATCCATGATTTTGTGATTTTTATGATGCTATGTGAAATGTCTTGATAGGATTGATTATAAATTCTCAAGGATGGTGGTGTAGTATGTTAAGATAATAAGTCCATGGAGGAGTAGACTTAATTATGTTTAAGCATTGTAATTTGTGTTGTATGTTGGGCTGTATGATTGAATTTTTGGGCTTGTAATGGTTTCAACCATAGGGTCATTTAGGTTCCTGTAGGTTATTTTAGTTAAATCTAGTTACATTTTTGAGTTGCTAATATTATGAGAGGTGGTTGTGTGTAATTTTGGAACATTTGTGGAAACTTATAGGATTTTTTAGATTATAATTATATTTTATTCTTGAGGATAAATTGGTATCTTTGTAAGATTTTTGTGGAAAATAAGCATGACATCATATTCCTTTGGTTCTTTGCATTAAATTTGATATATAATATGCTATGGTTTTGTAATACCCCGAAAATTTGCTTAGCCTAATCCCGCATCATTAACGCCCCAATTTGATTATAATCTCAATAAATCCTATGTTATCCTTAACCTAACTCCATAATCCTAAAACTTTAACCAAATCCAAAATCTTGACTCGGATAAACCATAATTCATAAACCAAAATCAAAATCCGCTAAAATTTTCACTAATCCTAATTACTTATGCCTAATCCAAAATCACCATAAACTAATCCCCCAACCCTTTTCTTTTTTATTTTCTTTCTTCTCCTCATTCCGTCAACCTTAAGCTACACACATTTGAATTTGTTGCAACTTGCAATTGCAACTTGCATCTACCCACTTGCACCATCACGTTTCTGCATCCATCACCCATCACCTTACTTCCTTTCTTCTTCTTTTTTTCTTCTCCTTCTGCTCCCTTATCCCTGCCCAACTGCACACTTAAATTTCCCCTACCATTTCACTTCTCACGTAGCACCTACATACAACCATCACCACCCTCACCCTGCAGCTACTACCCTACCCCTAACCATTCTCTACAACCATCACCATCATCATCACCTTGCAACTGCATCATCACCATCGCACACCCCTTGTTCTTTTCCTTCTTCCCTGATTCACACCACCCATGCACACATGTATACACACACACACACTACACACTCTTCTTCCCTTCTCTTTGGTTTGCCTCCATTCTGCCATTTTATGACCAAAAGATTACCCAAGCACTCTCTCTTCCTTCTCCTCTCTTCACTCTCTCTTTTCTTCTTCTTCTTCTTCTTCTTCTTCTTCTTCTTCTTCTTCTTCTTCTTCCTCCTCCTCCTCCTCCTTTCCCTATTTTTGGCCTACGCACCACCAATCCACCACCGTGCACCACCTTAGTCGCCACTCACTGCCCATTAGCCGGTGGATCGACCACTAAGGTCACCCCAACCTTCCCCAACACCATCACCGTCCATCACTGCCAGCCACCACCTCTTTTCCTTCTTCTTTCCTTTGTTCATCGCACTTTTGCAGAGTGCACGGCTTGTGTATGGCCTCAACATGGTCGTGCAACATTTAAAATCTCCTTTTGCACAACTGTGCAACCTTTACGCTACTTGGCCATGCATGATATTTCCTCTTGGTCTGGTGTTGCATAGCCGTGCAACTTTTACAGCGCCTGGGTGTGCGTTACTTTTTCTCTTGACCAGGGCAGCATCACTTGCTGCACAGTCGTGCAACTTCCTATTTTTTGCCGTACACTCCTATTTTTACCCCCAAACCTTGTCCAAAAACCACCAAAACTTAACCATAGCTCCACCACACATTCCTCTACACATCTCAAGCTCCCATTTAACTATGGTTATATCTATTTTTACCCTATTTACCTTAATTTCTCCTTTGATTTAACTCTTTGAGCCTAACCATGAATTTTGTTATTTTTCGTAGGTGGTATTCCATTAGCTTCGGAAGGAAAAGTCTAAGATTTGCTTGCTTAGAGCCCGGTGTCCGAGTTGGTAAGGATACTATTTGATGTTTAAGGTTTTTGATGTTATTTGCTTGTATGGTTATGTGTTTTTCATGATATTATTTATATATGATGTAACATATGTTGATCATGATATTTTGTGATGATATGAATATTATGTTATTGAAAGAAAGTAAGAATGGATAAGAGGTATCATTATGTCATGATTTTTTTGTGATAATTTTATATTGTGGAGATACATATTATGGTATGAAATAAGGGCTTAAGGATATTATATTCTTGAAAGAAAGTAAGAATGGATGAGAAGTACCATTATGGTATGATTTGTTGTGATAATGTCATATTTTTGGAAATATATCTTGTGGTATAAAATATGGGTTAAATGAGTTTTGATAAATGGATATAAAAATTCTCATGATATGTGATGATAAATTGTGGACTTGGAAATTAATATGTGTGGAAGGTACAAGATTTTTATTTCTGCTTAAGGGTAATTCGGTCATTATGGGATAATAAGAAAATTTCGGTATTTTATGTGTTAATTGGATTAAAATATGATAATAATAATAATAATAGTATGCGGAATTCTTGGAGGTATTATTGTTGTTTGGGGCCTTTAAATGATTTAATGGACAATTTGGGACAAACTATCTTATAATGATAATACATACCATTATTCCATGTATAAGATCTAGAGGTTATTCAGGTTTCTGAATACGTTGTTAATGTTTGAACTTATGAGGTTATCTATCGAAATTGGTAATCATATAAATTTTATGGGAGGTGTTATGATAAATCTATGGAACTTGGGTTTTGGATATTCTGCGAGTAATATATTGGGATGATATTATTAATGTATGTGTATGAGAATTAGATTGTGCATTTTTGGTATGGTAATAATGATGGAATTTGGAGATAATATAATATAAGTTGTGTGGAATAATTAACATGGGAGAATGAATATTAAAGGGTGTGTAAGTAGGGTTTGAAAGGACTTAAGGACTTGGACCGATGTTATATGTATATTTGTTTAAATGTGTTTTATGTATGAGAATCAATCTTGAATAAGATACTAATCACTTAAAGTGAAAGAGCAAGTGAGTAGGGCTAAGGTGATCTATTTTTCTATATATATATGTATTTCTGTTCCACCGGAAAAAATAGTGGCTCGGGTGTGTTTTGTCCCGAGATGATGTTTTCAATCTCCATTCCACTAGAAAGAATAGTGGCTTGAGAACATTTTACCCTAAGAAGGTGCTTTAGTCTGTTCCACCTAATTAAGAATAGTGGGGCCCCTACTCATCGTGAAATAAAAATGTATCATTATAACTTATGGAAATGATACTAATGATTTAAAGTGAAAGAATACATGAGTTAGGACAAAGGTGTTCTATATATATATATATATATATATATATATATATATATATATATATATGTATGTATGTATGTATGTATGTATGTATGTATGTATATGTATTTCTATTCCACTGGGGAGAATAGTGGCTCGAGAGCGCTTTGTCCTGAGAAGATGTTTTTAATCTCCGTTCTACCGAAAATAATAATGGCTCAGGTGTGTTGTCCCTGAGATAATGTTTCAGACCATTCCACCGATTTAAGAATAGTGGGCTTCCTGCACTCAATGTATATAAAAGAATAAAAATAGATTATACTTAATAAAGGAATCAAGATCATATTTTGTCTTATGAGATGTTTTATTTATTTGGTTATTCCCTTATTATCTAATGTGAAAGTATGTGTTATTTTTATTCCTATTTTGATAATATTGTTTGCTTACTTAGTACATAGCGTACTGACTACCCATTTTATGGTTGCTGGTCATTCCCACGAACAGAAGACCCTGAATCTTATGCGCAGGTCTCAAAAGATCAGTTATATGATTATGCTGCCTATGATACCTTATGTGGGGACGAGTGACTTCATCTATGTTAGGGTCAGGTAAAGAGTAATTGTTAGCTGGTTGATGTATTTAACCGGATACCTTTTTTTGACTCTTGATCCATGGTATCCCCTCTTTTGTATTGTTAAACCTAGAGTTAGGCTCCAAACTCAATATTGTACTATAAATGTTCTTTTGTTTCTAATTTCCTTATGTTACTTTAAATGTTTTAGCCTTATGATTGATGTAAGGATGGTTGCATAAGCCAGAATTATGTCGATCATGGCGGTAACTCCCAATATTTTACTTAATTACTTCCGCTGCAAATGAAATTTTTTAGTAGTAAAAATCGAGGTCTTACAGGTTTAAATGAGTATGACCTAAGTTAACAAAATAATTATCTTGGAGGTGCTTAGGTGAATTAAGATCATTTTGGCCTTTGTGGATGAAAAATGGAAATCTAAGATTGTATAAGAATTTTTAGGTCATAAAAATGTTAAGTGTGATATGTGAAACATTAGGGACACATAGAAGTAGCATAAGTGTAATATTATAATAATAAAAGGTTAATATCAGCATTTTTTATGTGTAAATTGTTTAATTTAGGTTACAACTTTTGGATATGATATTGTTAATAATATATTGGGTCAGTGTGTTCTATTTGGTGAGTTAGGAATCTTTGTTGACGGAGTTATGGTGTAATTGTAAATTAGGGTTTATAAGGGCATTATGATTTTTTTCCTTTATGAAGTGTTCCTTTTTGTACTTAATGTTTGCTATTATAGCTTCCATTTACTTCATGTGATCATAGTATGTCCACTGTTTTAATCATGATACTTTTCTAAGTGTTTCAAATATTATTAATTATTTTAATAAATTCATGATAATCATAGAATATTGTAATAAGTAGGTAAGAAACTTTTTTATGATAAGTCAATGATAATAAAAAGTGGAAGTACAATGACATTAAGTCTCAATTATTTGATGGGTAGAATTTTTGTCTAGATATCTTATGGACTCTTAGATCTATAGCTTCCTTTTATTGTATTTTGGTTTGCATTATAATCGGAGTTTTATCTTCAAACTCTTATCTATATTTATGAAATTTCTCTTGTTCTCTTATTATCATACTCATTAATACTTTTTCCATGTACTTGATATGAGAATGGTATAAAAACTAGACTCGTATTAAATATTAAATATGGTGATAACACCCAATAATTTTATGTTTAACTTCCATAAAAATTAATTTTTTTAGTAGTAAATTTTGAAGTGTTACATGTAGAACCATGTGTTACTAATGAGATAAATGAAATGGTAAACAAAGTATTGACAAGAGTTGAGGTTAAGCTGACTTTAGACGCCATGTACCCTAGGAAGTCCTTAGGATCAAACAACATGTGTGCCCTATTCTTACAAAGGTATTGAGATATTGTAGGATGTCATGTGC
Source organism: Tamarix austromongolica (assembly GCA_039764185.1). NCBI lineage: Eukaryota > Viridiplantae > Streptophyta > Magnoliopsida > Caryophyllales > Tamaricaceae > Tamarix > Tamarix austromongolica. Next base: position 37,149,360 of record CM077811.1, on the reverse strand, counting down.
TTAAGCAGGTGTTAGGGTATTGAATGGGGGAGAGATGTCGAGAAACTTTAACAAAACCTTCATAACATTGATTCCTAAAATTAAAAAGTGCAAAGAAGTGACAAAACTTCATGCTATCGACTGATGTAATGTGTAATACTAGCTTGCCTTGAATCCCACTACAAAGTGAGTGAACCCAGTAATGTCTTAAATTTCCATTACAAAGAGTGCATTTGTGAATGGAGTATTGATCACCGATAATGTATTGGTAGCATTCGAGGTCGTACATGCAATGAATCAGAAGACGGTTGGATGGCATGGTCTCATGTCGTAAAGCTTGATATGAGTAATATCTTTTATTGGATTGAGTGACACTTTTTAGATGCAACAATGATAAGGATGTTTTAATAACTAAATTACTAGGCTAATCATGGTGTTTGTCTCAACAATGTCTTTTTTATCCTTGCTAATGGTAGGCTTAGATACTACTTTAGACCTCACTGTAGTTTACGACAAGGTGACCCTCTATCATCATTTCTATTCATAATATGTATAGAAGTTCTCTCTAAGATGCTCAAGATTGTGAATGCCAATAATATCATTCACAACATAAGTTACAAGATAAGCACCCATGGTCACTCACCTTTTATTCGTAGATGATAATATGCTTTTCACTAGAGCAACAATAAAAGAGGCAACATCCTAGATGAACTTCCTTTGGACATGTGAACAATCCTCTAGTTAGGTTATTAATTTTAATAAGCCAGAAATCATTTTTGGCCATAACACTTTGATTGATAAAATAGAGGAAATAACCACACTACTCGGGGTGAATGGTGTTGAAAGATATAATTGTTACTTGGGTTTGGTGATTATTATTGGCAAATCTAAGAAATCCATATTTAGAGCAATAAAATATAGAATTCAACGAAAAATGGATGAATGAGGTAAAGATAATATATCACACTTGAGTCAAGATATCTTAATTTAAGTAGTGGCATAAGGAATCCTGAATTATGCTATGAGTTTATTCATTTTACCACACACACTCTGTGAATAGATCCATGCTATTTCACAAGGTTGATGTGTAGAAAATAAAGAAATTAGAGGTTTATACATTAGATAAGATGGCAAACTCTATATACATCGAAACATGATAGAGGTATAACCTTCAGACAATTGAACCTTTTCAACCAAATTATGCACGAGAATTAGGTATGGAGGGCAATTTGCAACCCAAACTCCCTACTAGTCAGAATTTGGAAAGTAATATACCATCCAGATGATGAATTTATGCAGGAAACATTGGGACACAAACATAACTTTATTTGACAAAGCATATCTGGTACTCAATAGATAATTAAAGCTAGTTCATGTCGGTTAATTAGCAATGGAAGGAAGACTAACATTTGGAAGGATAGGTGGATACATAAATCATGATCTTTTAGAAACATTACTTCCTGTGATACACATAATCATAATTTGTGAATTAAAGATTTAGTGGATGAAGGCAGTAATGCTTGGAACAAAGAGAAAAGTTGGGACACCTTTTTACCTTGTGATACAAATATTATTTTAGAGATGCCCTTGCTTGATAGCAATAAGAAAGACACCCTAATCTAGGATCATGCCAAAGTTAAAGTTTATCCAGTCAAAATTTCATTCTACCTTTTCATTCACATACCATGATTTGAAGTAGATGGTCCATTAGAAGATAATGTGTATGAAGTGTGGAAGAAGTTATGGAAGTTACTAGATCTTCCTTGATTTAAAAACTTTGTCTGGGGTTGTTGCCAAAGTTGTAATACCCCATTTTTTAACTTGAATTATTTAGGAATGGTATTAGTGAAAGTTAAGCTCCTTTAGTTTGGTGATTTATCATATCTTTATAGAGCTTTAAAACTCTAGTTGCATTATCAAAATGTTTCTTTTAAGACTCGTTGTCCTTTTGTATAGAATTGTATTTTATGAAACTTGCGAGCCACTTTTATCCTCCAAAACTATCTGTAAATTATTATTTTGTGTGGATATTTGATATCATCATATTTTCTTGAGTCACCTAGGTTTTATTTTAAAATGTCAAACTAAGTTGTTAGCAAAAATATACTATTTATTTTTTCAACGGACCTTAATCATGTGTTTTGAGCTCTTTTAAGCCCTTTTTGGTTATCTTAATTTCATGAATCTTTGAAATTTATCACATTATTATTATTGAAATAAATATGATCTAAAAATATTATATTATTATTTATACAAATTTTAGAGTATCTTAGATATTATTAAGCATGTTTATATTACCAAATTGTATTTCTCTTCCTCAATTCTTATCCAAAATTTATGAGAATACATACAAGCCTTTTACTATTGATAATAAATCATGTTAATAACTCATTTATGCTCTCATTTTCATGGATTCCTTAGTGATCCTGGAAAAATTAGATTTTGCTTCTTTAAAATGTAAGTTACCATTTTACTCCTTTTGCACCACCTAATGTTAGCTATTTTTTCTTCCAAATTCTCTAACCTTACCATGTCATGTGGAGCCATGAAATGCAAACATTTGAGCTGCTCTTATGGGTCAAAATTATGGCCCTTCAACCTTTAGTCATTTGGGATATTTTCATGATAAAACCTAAATGTTAATGTAAGTTGATCATATCCATCTTTAGCACCACTTTTACCCATCTACTATTGTTCATTCTTTACATTATTCCTCCTTTCATTTCCTCTACCTTATCCATCCATTCTCCCTGCAACTTTGTTATGTATTCCCTTCATAGTCACCATCTTTGAAGCTTTGCTTCCTTCGCAAATCAAGTGTAAGAATCAATCCTTCCATTCTCTTCAGCCCTTTCCATTTGATCTGTATTTTTGTGCTATGTTTTCACTAACCACTTCTATGGATTTTTCTACATTATATCTTTGTTATTTTATCAGTGTTCAAGTTTAGAGATTAAAGGTAAACCTCCCAAACCCTAAGTGAATAAATTTTACACGTACTATGCATTTTTATTCAAGTTTAGGCATATTTGGGTATTATGGTGGTGGTTGAGCCTTTTTTTATATAATATGTAATTTATGGGTTTTTAGTTAAATTTAAGTAGATCGCGATGGCCCTTGATGCTTTAAGATGATTTTGGTAGATAACATGTTATGATTTAGGTTTGTTTAGTTTTTTTTTTAAAAAAAGAAAAAAGAAAATGACCCTCTAATGATGATAATTAACCTTCTATTTTATTTTATGGTGTTACATATATGATTTGACTTGGAAATATTATAGGTGAAAAAAATAAAAAAAAAGGAATAAATTGGACAACTTGAGTAGAAAAATCTCTAAGCTGATATGCTTTAAACATTTCAATGATTTTACATTAGGCAATTTGTGGGTCTAGAGAGTTTGGGTATTATGGTGGTGGTTTGGTCTTTTGGCTATAATTTGCACTTTATGGGATTTTAGTTCAATTTACGTGGATCATGACGCCCCTTAATGTTTTATGGTGGTGGTTCGGCCCCTTGATGTTTGGGCATTATGGTGATGGTTTGGCCTTTTGGCTATAATTTGTAATTTATGGGCTTTTAGTTACATTTAAGTATATCATGATGCCCCTTGATGTTTCAGGATGATTTTGGTAGATAATATATTATGATTTGAGTTTGTTTAGTATGTTTCATAAGTGATTGAAGATTATCATGCTTTAGGCTTATGGTTTGATATATTTGGTTTTGGAGGTTTATTAAGAGTTCTTGTTGTTGCTATTTGAATTTAATAATACCACAATATCCCTTGGTATGTTTAGGCAAGGTTTCATGTTTAAGTTATCCTTATTTGAACGTGATTTACATGTCTTATTCTTGTTGAAGTTCTTAGAGCTTTAGACTCTTTGTTAAATTTTCTTAGCGGTCTTGACCTAATTATGTACTAATCACCTTAAGTAGGGTTAGATTTGAAGTTAAATATGTTTTGTCTAAGTAAAGAATTAAAGGAGTATTTTAACAAAGTTAAGATATTTTGGTGGTTTTAAGATATTTTTGAGAAGTTTTTTTTGTGAATAGTAATTTTTATGAATGGGGATTTGGTGATTTTATGGCGAATAATAATTTATAGTAATAAAATTTTGAGGGTTTTTAATTTAATTTTCTTGATTTAGAATGATATTTCTTTTTATATGTGAATAGTATTTTACATGAATAGTATTTGCATAAATAGTGTTTCAAATTTTTTTTTCCATTTGGCATGTTTTGACATTCTAACTTGCTTTCTATCATCGGTTTGGTATTTTATGGCCTTAAAATGTGATTCTTTGTACCTTGAAATATTTTTGAGATTTTGGATTAAAGTCACTTTACTCAATTGAGTATTATTTTAACTTGGTTGGCTTATGTGCCTTTGGTTTTGACGTTATTTTGATTTGGGCTTAGGTCATAGCTTGTTTTTGGTTTGGAATTTGCTTTGAGTTTTATTGATTTGTTTTAGGCTTTTGTGCTTGGTTTGATTCTAATTCTTGGGATTTTTTTTGGAGTGGTTTTGATATCTTATGAGTTATGACTCATTTTATGGGGTTGTGACTTATTACTTACTAGGAAAACTTGGAAGTAAGTGTTGATACATGTGGAGCTTTATGCTTCTTGGTGTGTTAACTGTAATCATTATGAATTAAATACTAATTATCAAAGTGAAAGATATCGAATTGGAAATTGGGTACTCTTTAGGGTTAGCTACCCTAGAGACTAGGTGGAAGCCCTTGATTGGTTTGGTGATTTGTTGAGTGTCTTGGCATCTGAACTAAAGCCCTAATATACTATTCTTGATCTTTTGGACTTTTTAAAGGATATGTGTACTTAAAGGATTAGGTATTCTAGGTAAGGTAGGTACCGTGTTCCATTCTGTGCTAGTGTAACTAGTGGATCGCAATGTCCTCGTGTTACATGATTGAAAGGGTATAGTGTTGCATTATGTGTGCCATTATGACCAAGGGTGCATCATGTGTGTTGCTAGACTGTTTTTGTATCCCCTTAAGTAGTAAATAATGGAAATGCATGTGTGTTATTGTTTTTGTAGATGCATTATGTGCACTACCCATGTTGAGTAGATGTTGATAGCTATCGTTGTGTGCTACTATTGTTATTTCTTTATATGGGCATTATGTTTTTTTTTTTGATAAGTAAGATAGCGACACGCGCCATCAAGACAATAAAATATTACAAAAAATTAGCAACATTATGAACCACTTCCTGAATCCTATAGGGGAAATCCCTTCTATTTGCCTTAATCCAAGAACCAATTCTCACTTTAATGAGTAGAATCAGCCATCTCCTACGCACTTGAATATTATCAAACACCACTTTGTTCCTAAACTCCCAAATAGCTCCAATAATTGCAAAAAAAGCTGTGCGCCAGATATCTCCCCGTAACCCAGTTTTATAAACGCCAATCCAAGCAGAAGCATGTTCCTCCATAGAACCAGACTGCACCCATGAAAACCCAGTCCTATATGGGCATTATGTGCACTACCATTGCATGCTATTGTTTTGTTAGGTGGCATTATGTGCACTATCCTTATGCATTGATATGATTGTTGGTATTGCATGTTGGTACATTTGTATTCTTGGGCTTATACGTAACTTGATGTTATTGCATGTGAATTATTAACTATGCATAATTTTACCCCTTTGTGTGTTGAATTTTTTTGAGCATGTTGGGGTTTAAGCATATTAAGATGCCTTTAGGATCATGAGAATTATGATAACATGTAATAGGAATTATTACCTATTATGATACCCAAATTGAGTGGAGTGTTATAAGAATTGATTTAGCTAATTATATCAACATGGTATACCATCCTTTTGGTGATTCCATCCTAAAAACTTCACAGTTAAGCGTGCTGGTCGTTGAGCAAATTTTAAGATGGGTGACTTTCCTGAGAAGTTTTAGAATTTTCTAAAGAATTATTGGGGAGCGCATGAGTGATGACAAAGTGCACTGAAACGAATCGTGTTGATTTGTGGGGCTAGCCGATTAATCCGAAATTTCTTCAAGGTAGATCCCGCATGGTCGTATAGACTCGGAGTGTTACAAATGGTATCAGAACAAAACTGTGACCATGAGTTGAATTTGGATGAGCTAGTCAGCCACCTAGTGTGATGATTATTAGGATAAACTGTATTAAGATAGTTAGTGGGTGAGGCACAACGATGATGTTGCATTCTTCGAGTGGGGGTGAATGTAATACCCAAAATTAAGCGGAGTGTTATAAAGATTAATTTAGCTAATTATATCAACATGGTATACCATCCTTTTGGTGATTCCATCATAAGAATTTCACTATTAAGCATGTTGGCCGTGGAGTAATTTTTAGAATGAGTGACCATCTTGGAAAGTTTTAGAATTTTCTAAAAAATTATCAAGAAGCGCTTGAATGGGGACAAAGCGCGCTGAAAGGACTCGCATTAATTTGTGGGGTTAGATGATCAATCCGAAAGTACTTTAGGGTAACCCTTGTGTGGTCATATCGACTTGGGGTGTTACACCTATTATGGTGGTTGTGTATTCTAGTTGTCTATTAGGTTTTACCATGTTGTTATTGTATGAAAGTGTGTTTGGTGAGCAATCTATTTGCTTAGGGTTGGGTGTATTTACTTAGTATTTTTGCATTAAACAGATTATTTTTTCGTGGTTGCAGTGCATGAGATCGGGATATTAGTGGAGCTTGAGTTGGAATCAAAGAGTAAGGCTTTCAATATTTTGTTTTGTGTTATGACTTTTTAGTTTTTGGTTTTAGTCGGTGTGATTAACATTTGTAACCTTGTATTAATATTTTGTATTGTAAAGAGATTTTGTTTAATGTTTTCATACCCAACCTTGCATTGGTCATAAGTTAGGTGAACACACAAATCTCTCATCATAATAGATATGGCGATAAATTCCCTCATTTTTGGTTTTTACTTCTACATTGTTCCTTTAAATTGAAAATTTAAAGTTAAGAAAATGAGGGTGCTACAAAAGCATTTCACTAACAACCATGAAACTAATATGAAAGAGGAGTTGAAGTAGATAACAAATGTCAAGCATGTGGATGCCACGAAATAGATGCACATGCTCTACTTGATTATAAGGAAGTAAAAGAGAAATGGAGTTAGTGTCCGGTAATAGAAGACATAGGCAGAAATATTACAATCCTCAAGTAGTGGATCAAAAATGTTTGCAGTAAGGATCCTCACAACACTACTTGGATTCATACGTTTGCATGGGCATTATGGTGGAGGTGCAATGATGCTCTCTTTAATGACCTATTGCAAATGAGATAGGAATTGGAGGATTATGTTGAGCAACTATTACAGATGATGTGTAACTATGAAGAGCAAGCCAACCAACCTAGAAATTTAACTTGTTGATAGACAACTCCATCCCAAGGGTCTATCAAGATATGCACATATGCTGGTATGATCAACATACATACATTGGGGTTGGATTTTATTGCTTGAGACAATAATGGTGAAGGTATACTTGTTTGAAAAATTACTATTCTTTGGAATGTTAAATTAAAGAAAGTTGACAGTTTGGTCATACTCAAGGTGTTAACACTAATTCATAGAAGATGTTGGAACAATATAATCATGGAGAGTGATTGATTGCTAATGATATAAAGACTACAAGTGAAGAAAAATGGTCAATTAATACATGTTTAGGTTATCAAGAATATTTTTAAACTAAGAGAAAACACTACCAACGTTAGCCCGAAGTATGCTTCTTAGTCAGCTAATAATGTTGCACATATGTTACTGAAAACTTTGCATAGTAGGAAAATGTTGTACTGACTAGTTATGTCTCACCACACCATTGTTACCCTCTTAGCTCATGACTCACAATAATTAATATAATGGCTTGCTCTAAGAAAAAAGAATTATTGTGACACATATAATATGACTAAGTAGTAATTAGATGATCATTTGATGTTTTATGCAACGATTATAAGAGGAATGCATAATTTAATTTTATTAATTGATGTATTTGGTTATGTAATATTGATGTTAAAATATTATAATTTGCATTCTTTTCTATAAATTTTTCATTTTTCTTCCGAATTTGCGGTGCTATGTTTATTATAATCAATAATAATTTCTTTTGTTTATCAAAAACTCTTTTCAACACCTTTTTTTTAAGGGCTCTTCTTCTTTTTTAAATAACTCTTTCTCATTTTCTTTTTTCGATGGCTCAATGAAGAAGTCTAAGGGCTTATTTGGTATGGGGGTAATAGTGATGAAAAATTTTTCCCTCTATTTTACATCTTTTATATTAAGTATTTAATAATAATAAAAATATTTTTTATAAAATACCCATTTTATATTAAATTAAGATCTAAAATGAATATTTATTAGAATAAAAATATTTAATTTTAAATAGATAGTACAAGATATATAAAATATAAGGACAATTTTTTCATTCCTATTATTTTTATACCAAACCAACACTAAATCTTAAATAGATTTTTGCCCGCCTATATTTTAAAATAACAAATGAGATGGGCCACGTCCAGAATTGAAACTTTGCCAGCAGCCAGGACCTGGAGTGGAGCTGCCTGTAACTTGTAAGTCTGTGGTCGCGTACCGAAAAAGGGTGTTGTAGTCTGTGGGGATACCATTCGTCCGAACGAGTCGTTTATAGCATAATGAATAAAAAAACAAAATGAAATTAACGCGGCGTCGTTCGCAGTTCTTTCCTTGCCGTCTTACTTTATTCTTTTCTTCGCAATCACACCCGTACATCGGCTGGCGAAGTTCTCCTTCCTGCGGCAAAAAACTTACTAGGCAAAAATGGCGAACATTGTGTCTCCGCTCGCAGTTTTTCTCCCGCTCTTTCTCCTCTTTTCTCTTTCCTATGCAACTACAAGCCCTGTCCCAGTAACAGCAGCTCACAAAGAGCTTAAGAACTATGGCTTCCCTATCGGACTACTCCCTACCAACGTCATTAACTACTCTGTCAACCGTACCACCGGCGACTTCGCTGTCGACCTTGACTATCTCTGTCAAATCACTTTGCCGCCGGACAATTACCTGGCAACTTATTCCAAAACAATTAAGGGTAAAATTGTCGAGAATCAAATCGCTGAGCTCGACGGTATTAGGGTTTGGGCTTTCTTTAAGTGGTGGTCGATTACTGGCATTAAATCCAGCGGTGATAACTTGGTCTTTGAAGTTGGAATGGTGACGGCTAAGTATCCATCCTTGAATTTCGATGAAAGTCCAGCTTGTGAGGGCAGGAGGTCAGATTCCTGAGGTAATTATGAGAAGTGTACGGTTAAGTTTCTGCAGTCTGTTGAAGTTTGCGTCTCTTTGGTGTTTGATTTCTGGTATTTTCTGTTTAATTCCTTGCGGTGGTTACTTCTTAGTTTGATTAGCTTGAATTGCTCCTGGTTGAATGAAACATATCGGATAGACTGCTCTACTTTGTTGGATATTTTCGTTAGTATTTTGCTTGTTTGGGCCATCCTGTTCAAAGATCAAACTCTCCTAAATTTATGTACGAACTTTCAAGCGATGAAAGGTAATGTAAGTTGCTGTAAAACTAGTTATGAGTATGACAGTCTGAGTATATATATATATGTATATATAGATTGCTGAAATCGGTAAGCCTGAACATCTAGGTTGATTGGAACTTATGCTGGTCGCCGTCTCCCCATCTCAGAAATTGGTCACTTTTTAGTTTGATTATCTTGAATAGCTTATGGTTGACTGAAACATCTCGGATAGCCTGCTCTAATTTGTTGGTTATCTGTGCTAAATGCAGTACGATTTTCGTTAGTATTTTTTTTTATCTTGTCAATCCTGTCCCAGTGTTTTAAATACTGGACTGAAAAAGGATCGGGTGCAGTGGCTGGTACATGGTCCAATTGGTCCGACCGCAGTTTGATCGGGAATTACTTTCATGCAAAAAATAGACCGTATAACGTGGTCTGATCCTGGTCTAACTGGTTTAACCGGTTCCACTGCCCTTGGATTTCTTTTCCTTGATGCCTAAACTGACACCGTCTAGAGTGTACCGGGTAAACCAGTCCAACCGATCCATCATTTTTCTAAGTTTTTTGCAGTTGGTATGAAGATTGCAAAACTGGATAGTTTCGTACCGGTAGACCTGTCCAAGGATCAAACTATCCTAAATTTATATATGAAATTTCAAGCGATGAAAGGTAATATAGGCTGCTGCAAGACGAGCTATGAGTATGACAGTCAGGGGATATATATAGATTGCAGATATCGATAAGCCTAAACATCTAGGTTGAACTGACACTTATGCAGGTTGCCAGCTCCCCATCTCCAAAACATTTTTAAATGTAAACTCAAACGGAAACTCCAAATCTATATCCAAAACATTTTAAGAAAAATTAATGAAAAAGACATTATGGCCATTTTTCTGCATCTCAAAAATCTTCAACCCTTGCTTGGCCTTTCCCACCTCTCAAAAGCCTTAAGCTCTCACATTTAAACTTTATATGTGACTTTGACTATTTTATTTATGCTAAAAATGACAAGTTTAAAGGTTTGCACTCTCAAATGCCAATTGATAGCAAATCGTTCATATTAATTATGTGTTTGTATTTGTATTTGTAAAACTCATTAAAGAGACATGTATATGTGTGTGTGTATACTTTTTCATTTTTCTGTTTCCGCTCCCTAGTTTTCTGTGAATGCAGTATCTCCATATCCTGCATATCTGTGTTCTTGTTCCCATTCCCATTTCCATGCAAAGTCGCTGAAGACTAATCATCATTAGATAGTAAAGGTAACTACTGAAGTGTGATTGCTTGTTTGTTTGGGTAGTGCACTTCATGAACTGTGGATGCTGCCGATAGTTTCAGCTTATCATGTTACCTAACATTAACTAGGGCATATAACGAAACCATGCTTATGGTTGGTGAATCTAAATCATGATGAAATAAATTTGAATATTGTTACTTATGTTCTATGGCCTCTAGATTTTGTAAATCGAAAGAAATTTGTTTCCAGGAAACATAACCAGGGGAAATGTACGTAATGTACACTCTTGGCAGAAGTATAGAAAAGAAGCAATGTCTATAGAAACTATCGTGTTTTACCCATCAGAGTTTTTAATGATTCTTATTCCTTCTTAATTTATCTATTGGCCTTCTTTAATACTATGTTTAGGAGATTGAGTTTTTAGTTAATTACCTAGTGCTTCAATGTTTTGCAGTGTATTGTGTGACTTTATTTCAAAAAGAGCAAGGGCCTTCTAGTTCTGGCTCTACAAAGGTTCAAAGATAAAAAGGAAAGCATAGGCATTCCCTTTTTCCATTCTTTTGGTGAATGTTTTGGTCTTTTGCTTTCTTAGAGTTAGAGATATCACATCTTAAATGAAATTGCAATTAGTTTCGTAAAAATCCTGTAACTTGATGCAGCCACAATTATCGAAGATATTTTATCTTTTATTAATACAGTTTAAATATTATTCGGCAGATTTAGACATGCTTTAGTAAATCTAGATATCATTTATTTTAGATAATAACTAGCAGGGTTAATTAAGAATAATTTTCTTTTAGGAAAAATGATTTATTTTTTTAAGATATATTAGTATCTTTTAAGATATTATTACCATCATCATCATCATCATCATCATCACCATCATCTTAGGCTCAATATTTATCTTTGTAGTCCTTTGCCTATATATAGAGCTTAGGCACATATTATTTTCACACATGAATGAATGAATATTGATTATTGAGTACCAGATTCCCTCTCCTCTAAGCTCGTGATTTCTTGTCCTCCTCCCTACTCTATTCTCTTTACCTTTTCCCTCTTCTATCTCGTTGCTTCTTCTCCTTCTCCCTCACTGTTCTACATCATTACTGTTGCTCAATCCAGCCTTGAAGAAAGGATTGATTGATGTATGCAATTCATTTGTTTTGCCAGTTTTGAAGCTTCTTTACTGAACAAGTTTAAAACATCTCACGGAAAATTTAGCAATGTGCATTTTGTCATGTCCACAGGGAAAAGAGTAATACTCCCTTTGTTTTTGAAAGGAAATCTGTTTAGCTTAAAATAATTGTTTCAAAAAAGAAGTTTTTATTTTTTATTTTTTATTTTTTTATAAAGTTAATATGCACTTTCCAATTTTACTCCTACTGTTCTTTTTCTTCTATTCATTAATTGTCTTTGTGTTTTCTGATGAAGAATGTATTTGTCATATGTATGTTTATTACTTCCTAAAATAATGTGTGAATTGCTATAATGATTTCCTTTTAGAAACGGAAAGAGTAATTAAAAGAGCTGGGGGTTCTGTGGTTGTTATTACTGATTACGTTTAGGGTGTGGCTATCATATATGTTCTAACTTATCTTTGATGTGACAAATGGATTTTTGCAGAATCTTAAAACTACCCCTACTTTTTATCTCAACTTACTACAAAGTATTTTCAAACAAATAAATTAATATTAAAGTATATACCCAAAAGTCTGATTTAGATTAGATATTAATTTACTGAACAGAGCTGTATTGACAAATATCATTAACAGAATAAAAAGTTTGGAAAATTATTAAAGGGAAAAGATAATGAAGTGACGTTACAATTTACAAATGGCAAATGTTTCTGAGAATACTTATTCATTTTTATCTATTTATTTATTTATTTTGTTGAGGACCTTGGTTGTGCCTCGCCTGTCGTGGGCAGTGTTCCGCTCTGAACTTATATCGCTTGCTGCATAAGTCGCATCCATACACAGAATAGCAGATCTCTACCAAGTTTCCTTTGATGAAGTTGATTATATCATGTCTTGGAAATGCCAGCTTCCTGAATAGAGGCAGTGAAATTGCTTTTGATTAGTGGAGAAAGAATTCCTGGATGCAATTGCCAAATTGACTGCAATGTTATGAAAAGCAAATTTGCAGTCGCATATAAATCATATATTATAAACCAATGGAAGCTCGGTGAAAGATATCAAACTTGTAAAAGAAATAATAAATTGAATATGAAGTCAATATATGTTTGTGGGGAAGGGTGATGAATATTGTTCTCCTGTCTTGCACACGGTCGGGTTTAGCAGATCTGGTTTTGTTAGTGATGCCATCATTGCTTGCACTCGGGAAACACTGGATGTGCTATAATTTTCATGAATTTGAGGCAGTGTTTCAACTTCTAGGTCTATATATATATAGGCGTTGAGGGTTTGTCATATATGTTAATGATTTAATAATATCAACTTGCAGCCTGGATAGAATAAATTCACATCCCTCAGATTCTGATCATAAAGTCAATAATCTGAAAGATTTCTTCTGTGATTTCTAACCTTGTACGGATCACTGAAAAAGGAAAGGAAAGATTTCGAACATTTTATAGATCACTGATAAAAAGAAAGGAAAATATATTGACCTCACGATTCCTTTGATTGAGGCATTCCTTCATGAAAGATTGACAGCTTTCAGGATTGAGAATGAAACTACATTGGGCAGATTTGATGTAAAAGATGGGAGAAAGTGATGTTGTTATATAGCCCTTTAGTTTAAACTTTTTAGGTTGTGAAAAGTAAATCTTCTTTGGTATATGAATGACGATAATGTAATAACTGAAACTCAGTTTACCTTTATTGAAAGAACTTGCATCTAGCAACTTTGCATGCATCAAAAAACTCAATCATATGCGAAAACGTTAGATGCAAATTCTCTTGATTTGGATGAATAGATATTCTTCTTTATGTATATAACTGAGTCATTTTTTTTAATTTCCTATTCTTTGTGTTATATTGTATGCACACAATCTTCTAGTATCACAATTACATGATTGCTTTGATATTTCAATGAGCTGTTTCTAAAGTTAGTTCTGTATTGCCTCTCTTATGCACAGTATGGATTGAGCCAATTACATTGTTTACGTGGTATTACAAAATGATTGATGGTTTTGTATGTGCCGTATACATCAAGAAATGTATTTGAACTCTTGGATAAAGGATGAATGTTGCATGCCATAGTCACACTGGCACTCTTGCATGTGGACTAATCTAACAATATCCTAGGAAATATATTCAGAGGATTCTGAATTAAATATCACAGCAATAAAGGAATCTGCTTTCCCCTTCATAAGTTTATTTTTGTCTGGATTTACAGTCAATGCATACTTGCTTCCATTTTATTCTTCATGGTTCCAATGTCTTGCTTCAGTCTTGGCTTGCCCAAGACAGCTCATTGTCTATACTCTTTGGGTACATTAATTCAATATTTTCCAAAAGCTTGTATGCCTTGCAGGTACCGTGTTGCTTTATGGCCTTCAATTTGCTATTTCTTTAAAAGCCAAGAAGCACAATCTGTATATAGTGATTCATGTATCTCAATCTAAATATCAGAGGGAAAATAAGCTTCAAAAATAAATTTCTTTATGAATTCTCTCTTTGACTCAGATTACATCCTTGTTGAGCTAGTTAAAGTAAGATGAAACAGATAATCTCTTTAAAATGCTTATGGTTGGATTTCACCTTACTGCAGAGGATGCAGCTAACCTAGTATGCTTCTGTGGAGCTGGAAATCTTCTTTCTTTTGTTTGTGAAGTATGCCTTGTATCACCCTTGTTTTATTCTTTCAGTTGATTTGGTTGTTTGAATGCTCATATACCTTCATATGGCTTGGTAATATTTACCACTTGGCCCAAGTTTCCCTCTCCTAGGTCACTGTATCTGAGAAATTTGACCTGTACTTTGAACAACTTTGGTATGTAGGCCAATCCGCTTTTACAATTAGTCTTCCTGTAAAATTGCATAAATAACAGGACTTTATGATTGGAAGATTAACCTGCAGAGGTTTGCCATATTGAGACTATTAGCCTTCTTGATATTCCCATCCTTTCCCTCGAGTTGAGTTCTCATCAAGGGTGGATTTTAGGTCCTACATTATAAGGCCGTATGTTGTTGCTGCTCTTTTTAATGTTAAATCTGCTGTTGAAATAAGCCATACCATGGATCAACTATGTTAATTTGGAAAGCTAGAAATGCATGTATTTTCTCAAAGATTAGATGGAATTTGAAAAGGATAGCTAATCAAATTTCCATTGTTATGTCATCAATTTGTAATGACTCTACAACATACAATAAAACCGCGGTTACAGTCGCGATTGCGGTTGCGGTCGCGGTGTCGCGAATGATATTTTCTATATCGCGGTTGTTGCGGCGTGAATTTTTAATTATTTTACACAACAAATATCGGCAAATATCGGTGAATATCGGTAAATATCGGTCAATATCGGTAAAATATCGGCCGATATCCGAAATTTCGCCGATATCGCGGCGATAAATGTGTGATTTTCTGTATCGGCCGCAATTTCGGAATTTCGCGCCGCGGCTGACCCGAAAACCGCGAAATTGCAGTCGATACGCAATTGCGGTACCGATATTTGATTGTATGCTCTACAAAGAGTGCTAAGTTTAGTGGTTTCTTAGGCATACAATGAAATATCGGTACAGCAATTGCGTATCGGCCGCAATTTTGCGGTTTTTGAGTCAGCCGCGACGCGAAATTCCGAAAATGCGGCCGTTTCAGAAAATCACATATTTATCGCCGCGATATCGGCAAAATTTCGGATATCGGCCAATATTTTATTGATATTTGCCGATATTAGCCGATATTTACCAATATTTACTGATATTTGTTGTGTAAAAGAATTAAAAAATCACGTCGCGACAATCGCTATATATAAAATATCATTCGTGACACTCCAATACCGCGACCGTAACTGCAATCGCGACGTAACTGCGGTTTTATTGTATGTTCTTAGGTCATATAGATCAATTCTATAGACTTGGATGTACCTTTTCTTAATGATATAATATTTTATTAAAAAAAAAAACTATGTTAATTTATTTACATTCAGTGAATTAGAACTTTAATTTTTTCCTCATTCAGGATGGAATGAAGCAACCCACCAATATCTTGACCTCTGGCATCTTTTGGACCTTTAGTGAATCCATTTGCTTTTGGCCTCTTTTCTTGAGATAACTTGATCTTGCCTATTATATTTATGAAGAGAGATAGAGTTTTGGAATTATGGAAATTGCTGTCACTATGCAAATTACTTCTATTTTGGTAATTGTTATTTTAATTCATTCTAGGACATGGAGTTTTTCCTTTTGTGCTACCCTTGGGCCAGATTAGTAATCTGTTGTATTGGCAAACTAAAATACTCCTTTAGTTGTGTATTCCAATGAATTGAACTTGAGTTAGGGGTTGGGTTGATAGGTTTTGATTAGCTGTGATGGAACAACTCTTATGCCTGTAAGTATTTTACAATGCCCTTGTAATGAGACCTATCCATACCAGTCAAGAGTTGATAAGTGTCTTGAAGACCTTCCTACTCCAGCCCTCACAGCTGAGACCATTATGGGCTCGAGAATTTTTCCCTTAGTTGTGTCTAGGGCTGTAAATGAGCCGAATATCCCTAGGCTTGGGCTCGACCTAAAATAAGGCTCGGGCTCGGCTCATTTAAACGAACCGAACCGAGCTTTTAACGAGCTTATGAGCCAAAGCCAAAAAATGAACCGAGCCTCACTTTTTCGAGTTCGGGCTCAGCTCGTTTAATAAACGAGCCCAAACGTGAGGTTCGGGTTTTGCTCATTTAACTAAACGAACAAGCCGAACCGAGCTTTTAACGAGTTGAGCCGAATACCGAACTGACTCAACTTATTTAAAATCCTAGTTGTGCTAGGTGCAGGTGTACTAGATGTGCCTTGCAAAAGTAAAATGCAAGGAAATAGCCTCCATCCCCTCCCCTAGGCTCCACCTATTTGTGAAATTTTGCATATTTGGGTTTTAAGATGTCTTGTCAATCCCAGTCATTTGAGAGTTAAAGAAAAAGACAGAAAGTAATTTACGAAAGAAGTTGATCAGTTTGTCTATTGCTTTCTTGTTTGTTAGTTTGGCTCTATGTTATTTGCCTTACCCAGTTCTGTCTCTCATTCGTCTCTGCTCTCCTCCGCCCAATTAGGGCTGTTAACGAGCCGAGTCGAGCCAAGTAGGGGTGGGCTTGGGCTTGGGCTTGGGCTTGGCTCGATTGAGCTAGGCTTGGGTTTGACTCGTTTAATACACAAGCCTAAAAATGAATTTCGAGCTTGTTTATAAACGAGCCGAGCTTTTAACAAGCCGGCTCACGAGCCAAGTTCATGAGCTTTTGCACTGTAAACGAGCTCGAGCCCAAATTTATTATGTTCAAGCTTGGCTCAGTTAATAAACGAGTCAAGTTCGAGCCTTATTTTTAGGTTCGTTTAGCTAAATAAGCAAGCCGAGCCCTGTCCTTAACGAGTTGAGTCCAAAAGGTTCGTGAACTGGCTCGACTCGTTAACAGGCCTAATCCCAATTATCCCCCCACATGCTGTTTATCCACCTTTCAACCTGTTGACGCACTTTGGCCTGATGGCTGATGCTGCTGGCTTTGCAATGCCATGCTGTTGGATCCTTCCTTGGTGTATCTCTACGTATCCGTGTTCCTTTTACATCTTACTTCTAGCTCTATTATCATAAAGGAATGTGCATGTTGCCTTTGTTAGGCACGGGCTTGCTTCCAAGGTCTCTGACAGTTTTCATCTTAGAGCGCATTGTTTTGGTGACCATAGTAATCAAAGGGTTGTTTCCCAAGGGGGCAATTTGGCAAGGTGTGCCGAAGAATGATCTTTTAAATTTTTTAGAAGGCTAGCACTGTTATGTTTGAATTCTCAATGCTTCTTGGAGCATGATGTTGCACATAATGAAAGAGGCTTGAGGTTAATAGCTTATGCTACTTGCAACACTTTTGGTGCTTGCATCTTGCTGTCTCCATATAATTGTTTATATGTGGCTGCTGGGTGGTGTATGAAGGAGCTTTGGTTATTTTTTTTTGGAATTTGGTTTACTTTAGGTTTGTGGTAATCTACATGGTTTTATTGTACGTTTGTGCCAAATGTTTTTAAATCTGTATCAGTCAGTAGAAGTGACCTTTTTTTGGCCTTTCTGGGTAGGATTTCTTTCCTGTTCTGTTATATAAATCAACGAATAGATGTCGCGCCTTGTTTTCCTTTTTTGGTAAAATATTTTTGCTTCTATTGGTGCAAGTGCCGACACTTAAAATATGGTATTGCTATTTTATTAGTCTCTGTAAATTGGACCGGGTTAATTGAATTAAGAATGAGGACTTAAATTTTATCAATAATTGAGGCCTGATGATCAATGATAAACGATTACTTTTTGTGTGTTTGGCATGCCTGATCATACTAATTAAGTCAAACAAATTAAATCAACTCCTAGATTTTTTATTTATTAACCCATTATTTTTGTGTTGGAATTTATTGTTTTGTATCTTTGTGACTAGGTGTGGATGTATATTAATAGGCAGATTGAGTATAAAAGTCCCTTTATTTGTGTATGGATGATTTTGGCTGGTGCTGATATAACTTTATTTTGCTGTTTTTGGTCCTGATGCAGATCCATGAACCCTTGCAATTCCAGCTGTAGAAGGGATTTGTGAAGACAAAAGAATTGTTCACAAATCATTCGCAGATATCACCGTTTTTTTTTTTTTTTTAATCAGTGTTATGGATGTTGTATATATTTACGCTTGCCGTAATCCTACTTTTCTCTGAAATCTTAGTTGAATAACTGCTTTATTGGTGTTATGTATGACAATTATATGTTTGGTGGCATGGCCCACCAAAAAATTACTCAAAAGTTAAACATGCTGCTGGAGCATTATTTGCTCTGTTAATTCTGGTGGTTCCCTGTCATTCCTTTGCCATTAAGTAACGAGGGTGTTTGGTTTTGGGTCAAAGAAGTCTTCCTTTGATTACCTTTGATTTCCAGATGTCCGTTCAGTACGTGAAACTATTATTTTAACGCCTCCCCAGGACAATATTATTATCAAAAGAGCGGCTGGTGATCTTTTAATTCATATGTGCAATTTTCGCCAAATATGAGTTGTAGTACGTGTCGGGTTTATACTTGGTGTCCTTGCCGCTTCGTTAAATATCGGAGGAGATTGAAGTGTATGAAAGAGGTGTTGCTATTCAAGGGGCTATGGATACCGCAAGTAGCACATGGTTCGACACCTGTGATGCATGGGGAACGCTAGATTCGGCGTGTTTACCGTCCCAAGTTCGGGCATGGGGTTGGAAGCACCGGAGGAAGGGGGCTTGGGGGGGGGGGTTTAAAAAATGATTTTACTCCCAATCGAAACACGAAAAACGGAAGAAGCTTGATCTCTCCTTCGATTCCGATCCCTTTGAGGACACAGACCAACAGTGTGCTCTGTACTTCGTCTTGACTCAGCAGAGGAGCTAAAAGTCGGGGACCAAGACAGTGATTTATGTCGTGCACCAACAATAAAACATCACCTTTATTGCAAAGAAAAAGATGACGACTAGGCTTGTGAAAGTAGGCTTAGGCTCTTTATAATTCAGTCCTCACTTTTGTTGGTATAATAGAAGATAGTGATGTGGAAAGGTACCCGCCGGTTCAACTGAAAATTTCACGTTTTCCCTTTCTATATCTATGGGGTTCTCTATTTAAAATTATTTATAAACTTATAATATATATATATATAAATTGTAACGTCTCCGATTTTTAATATTTTAAAAATAACGTTATCAGTTTCGATTCCCGCTTCCGTACAAATAATTGCCGTTTCCACACAAATAATGGCTAAAGCATTGCTCCTCGTTGTTAAAAGATAATGATGTAACTAAAATGTGGGTTTGGTTGGTCCACCGCATTGTCCCTGACCAGAAAGGGGCAGAACTAGACCGGACGGATACGTGGAGCCCACTGCATGCAGATAGATTATACACTGTTAAATTATTATGACTTCTTCACGTTATAGCATTATTATTGTGTTTGCCCATGATTACTTCTCTTTATCGTACCGGTTACATTTAGTAGAATTGAAGCCAGAGCCGCCTCGGTTTGTTCGGCCACCACCAGTCAATCTGATCATCTTCAACCCAGAAGGGAGGCTAATTGAATTTATTAACTTTTATCATGCGGATATTATCATATTATTTATCGGTCGTTCCTAGTTCCTAATTGTAACTTTGCATAAAAAACAAAAAAAAAAAACAAAATTGATGTCCCAAAGGCAAGGACCGAAAAAGACAGTCATTGCCCACCTAATTAAAAAGAGGAAAGACAGACGAAAGAACGTGTAAAAGAACAAAAGAGCGCCGCTAATACGGTGGTTGTCATTTGGGTCCCACGCGGAAAAGTTGTGCAAAGGGATAGCGTTTCTATTGACCTTCTCTTTTTCTGTAAAAAAAACATAAAAAAAAATAATAATTAAAAATCACTTTCTGTTAGCGTTAGGTGTTGACGCCTGTATTTATTTGAGTTCCCGAGTGGATCTCTTTGTTAACAAAGACCGAGACCATAAATTAAAGACTTTGAAATTTCTCGATAAAACCAAAAGGCCAACTTCAGATCTGAGATCACCTCAGCACAGTAATTCATCCAACTGGAGGAAATTAGACTTACACGTATATATTATATACTTAGCCGGTGGCACGCTAAACTTTTTAAGCTTATAATAACGTCACCAATATCCATATGATATTATTGGACGGGTACATAAAATAAAAAAAATAGGGACGAAAAATATTAAATTATAAAATATATTTGTATATGTTTTTAAAATATGGATACATAAAAAAAATAGAATAAAGTAATAAATAAAATAAAAATTTTTATTTATTAATTTCATATACTACTACCGCAACTACTTACACATCTTTTTATGAATTTACCTCCTTAAAAAGGGTCATTTTTTTGTTTGACAACTTGGACCCTTTTATTTATAACATAACTCTTCTCATCCCTCTTTTGTTTCTCTATTTCTTTTTGTTCTCATCAATTATGGAACAATATAATGAATCTAACGATTTTTTTTAGTGAAGATAAAATTGACAAAATAATGACAAGAACATTTTTTTTAAAAAAATTGTTGGGCGTGATGAGTAATTAGCTCGTCAAATCTCTTAGCCGACGGGCAAATGATTTATCTTAAAGTAGATCTGATGGGCAATTTACTCGTCATAAGAAACATATGACAGTCGATTCACCTATCAGAAAGAACGTGTGACGGCGATTCATCCTTCAGAATGAATGTTTGACGGGCTACTTACCCGTCATAAGCTGACTTTATCGGGCAACTCGCTTGTCATTCTCCAATATTGGTGAGTGATTTACCCGGCAAAAGGTTAAATCTTTCAACACATTGTCCGTCAATTTAAAACTTTAGCAGGTGAATTACCCGAAAACCCTCATTACGTATTTTTTTATATTTATTTATTCCTTATTATATCATATTTTGAATATTAACTATAAAATTAAGATCCAGTTAATACTGATTGGAGTGGATTATTTGCTACAGACGAGATTTTGAATGACCGTGAGTCATTAATTATGTAGATTAAAGAAATCGGAATACCGCATAATTTGGTTTTAGGTATTGAGAGGTCAAAAAAAAGTAGAGTTTATGTTGTGAGAAAGGTAGTGTATATAGAAGATAACTTTCCGTGAATCCCAAAAGTGTTCAATCTACTGGAACTAAAAAGCATGGTTGTGAATTCAGGATTTGTGGAAGGAAAGATGCTTGCAGTGATTGGATACTAGTGGTAGAATGTGGAATGCATAATCATAAATTAGGTAAGTATTTGTAAGGGTATTCGTTTGCTTTTAGATTATCTCCAGAAGAACGCAGGTTGGTGTATAAGCTAACCCAAATAAATATTAAACCAAGGGAGATTATTGACAAGTTGAAATGGGGTGATGGAGATAATACTACAACACTTAAGACAATCTACAATGCTAGACATAAGTTCAAGGTACAGAGCTTGATGGGACATAGAGTCATGCAATAGTTATTACACTTCATGGAAACCAACGAATATTGTTCAAGGCATCTTCGGTTGCCCGATTATGATATGATTAGTGATATTGTATTCGCGCAATCGGATTCTATGCATTTTCATATGTCATTTTGTTTAGATTACACATACAAAACTAATAAGTACAACCTTCCTTTTTTTAAGTGCTGGACTTGATCCAAGAGAAGAATAAAAGGTTTAATACTGTTGGTCCCAAATCCTTGGGATGTCAGTGTTACTTGAGGTTGACACATGGTCTACCATGTGCACATGATATGTTTCATTACAAACGAGATCATCAACCTATTTCCGTATCAGTAGTGCATTAATTTTGGAGGACTTTCACTTTTGTCAGACCATAAGAAGAAAGGTTTATTTTTGATGATTCAACCATTGATATATCCGTATGTCCATTTACTTCTAACATTATGTCTAAGGTTCAAAAGATTCTTGGTCATTTGCCATCATGTCTATGATACTATTCTAATCTTATTAATGAGATTCTCAAACCCGCATAGACAAGTATAATAGAACCGAATGTTAAACAAAGCAAAAGGTGCCCTAGTAATAGCACACACAGGGAACCATTAGAATGGGATCACACAAAACATACTTATTCAAACTCACTTACGGGGAAAGGTTGATTAGGTCGGAGATGTGGTCATGTATCTCTAAGTAGAGGCCGCTCTTCCATTGGTCAATTAGATCAACAAAGAAGTAATTACTGAGAGGACTCATTGACTCATCACTAATTTTTTGTGGTCTTATGTTATTGAGGCAACTATGCTCTTGTGGGTGGAATCGTGGTGTGATGTTTTGGGCCATGAAAATTGTGAGTTTAGATTAGTTACACTACAACTCTTGGGTAGGGATTTAGAATGGTCAAATGTTAGAGCCGCAATGTACAAGAAATTGGTGACTCGTCAAGTGTTATATGGGTATGCCTTTATAGATCTAATTTCTAAAAAAACATGCAACACTTGATACATTGGAGGGGATAAGCTCCGTTGGAGAAATGGTAACATTCGCCTCACTTTGGATTCCTCTTTGCAACAAACTATAATGTCGCATTCATTTTCTTGAGTGTTCATAAGTTAATTACATGTTTACCATACAAAACTCCACCTAAAGATTCACAACCTTATAAAATTATTACCATATCAAGTGTCAACAATTTGCCGCACTATGTATTGATATGTCTTTTAATCACACTAGTTTTGTATAAACTTTTCATTATAATATATATGTATGAATCTCATGTTATGATAATTTATATGGGATGTAGGTAACCATGATGGAAAATGCACTATTACCACCCTTATCTAATTAGTGGCATAGACATGCTGCTTCAAGTGTATCTAGATGTGATGAGCCATATTGTGACCAAATTTAGATGTATCAGAATGCAATGGGTATGGGTGTCAACCAAGGGGGAGACTTATGTTGATGATTTGTGTGGAATGTAATGAGTTTAGTGAAGAAATTTATGTACTTTGGTTTATCGCGTTATCTTAATTATTTTGCTGTAGAACTTTATGCATTGGTGTATTAGTGAGTATTATAACAAGAATTTATTTGATGAAAAAGTCATAATAGTCTTAATATATATTAATATTAGTTTACAAGAAAAAATCTACTAACTATCATCAACAGGGGGTTATTCGGCCTCATCTTCCTTACCATAGGAGAGTTTGAGCTCACCCATGGCAAGGAATATTTCCTTTAGCCTATCAAAATCTTCTTCTTTATCAATTCTATCTATCTTCTCTTCTTTGAACCAGTAGCAGAATGCACCCATCAATTTATTATTTGCCTCCACTTTTGTCCTAATGTATGGGGCATCACTCAACCATTCATATATTAGTATAGGACGGACTACTAGATGGGTTTGAGGATGACACCAAGGAATTTATTCAACAGAGGCATCATGCTTATATGTCAAGCGATCAAAATGGGAGCTGAAGTCTAGTCGATGGTGTGGAGAAGAGTTCCAAAATGATGCAGAATTAGAGCAATCTGCCTTATACTTCTTAATCATTGCACTTTGACATAATCTATATGCTGGAAGGATAGGAAAATCGGGATGAGTTATGGTAGCCAAATTATAAGAAAACTTGATCTTACATGTAAGGCTCCACAACATCCATAAAGCCTTTGGTACGTTGACTTGGGATGTTTCATACTTGGATCTTGGTTGACTGGTAAAAAGTCAACCTATTAACTCATGTAAAACAATATTAAGATCAATTATTACAAATAACTACAATTAAAATATTCATATAAAGTATTGGACCCACATGTTGGTCCTTAGAAAATCTAATTATATCATGTACTGAATTACACCATCCATGTTCTCAGGGGGAAGTGTTTGACGAGACGTATCTCACTTCATCATTGCAGCATCAGAGGATAGATTATACACATGAGAATAAATCTACCGAAAGCACGGGAAATATAGGCATGTGCACAATTATAACATGTATATAAGACGATCAAACTACTTTTTAACTAATAATTAGCAATAAACATGTATAGGCATGTGCATAATTATAACATGTATATACCTCTAATAGTGTCATAAAACCATCTAATTGCACCTGACCCTAGATGTTATCCTAAGCTACCTATATAAATATGCTAAAGTCTCAGTTCTAAGAGCTCAATCACCTAACTTACTCAAATCAGCTACTAATCTAAGCATTGATAATGGAGCACAGTTTCTGAACTTGTCTATAAAAAGCGTGTACGGTAGTAGGTATCACATATATAACCAGACATAAAACTCATCATCCTCAACATGGCTAGACATAAGCTTATAAAAATATCATTCAATGCAATTATGCTTCCCTTCACAAAAGATGACTTCATCAATAGCTTGGGTTTACCCCATATATTAGCCAGAAGCTCCACCACATCACCATTAGTAGAAAAATTCTCCTTAATATACTTATAACCATAATAATTAAGATCCATAATGTAAATCACATAATGTAGAGTAATAGTCTCCTCACCAAATAGAAGGTGGAAGTTGTTGATATCTAGGTGCCCCCTCTTAACAAAATCGGAGATAAGAGGAGAATTGTGATGGTGGAAGTATGTTGAACGCAGATGCTTTAGTCCCGGGGTCTCAATGTAGTTGTACGAAAAACTCGCACTGACAACATCGATCGGTAGTCTCCTCAAGTTTTTTTTATCATTGACTGGAACCTTAGCACAAGACGTGGTTCCTATTAGAATAATGAATTATAGGGTAAAAATATAGAAATAAATATGTATAATAATATAAATTACCTCATCATCATTTTATTTGGCGTATGGCACATAACCCTTAAAACCAATGGGAAGATCCAGAATTAGTAGCATTGGTAGTGACTATCTTCTTCGCCACCCTAGTGGTAGTGGAAGTAACCTGCCTCAGACCCTTTCTTCTAATTCCTCTACCAATCATCTGCCAATTATAACAAAAGGATCATTAATAAATGTTATGCATTAACTTATTAAAGGTTCATGATTTAAGGTTAGGTTTTAAGGTTTAGGGTTTGGGGTTTATGGTATAGGGTTTTGGGGGTTTATGGTTTTGAACGAGTGTGTCACCTGTTTGGGGCAAGAGTGACTGGTAAACTATTCGGTGGAAGTGGAGGTTGACCGGTGAACTATTCGTTAGAGGATATTTGTGACGGATGAGTTACACATGCGGAGATTGTTTGGACTGTTGAGTTACCAATTTAGGGGAGGCCGAACAGGTGAAATACTTGTTGGTAGTTATGACCACTAGGTAAACCACCCGCTAATAACACTATTTTGCCCTTGACCTCCATTGATATCGTGTGAAGTTTAGTTTTAACCCAAAATTACAATAAACTTATTGATCTAAGTTTGATTTATGTATATAGACACTAATTTAAGTCAAATAAAAACTAAAATGAGAAAAATGAAATAATCAAATCTAGTATTTGTAGCTACTTAAAAAATCATAAAAATTAACATAAAAAAGGATGAAATCTTACATACCTTTAGATGTAGAATGCATTTGGATGATGATTAAAGTTTGATTTTTTGAATTGATGAAAGCTTTGAGAAGAATTGAGTGATTGTGTAAGGAATTGGGATAAGGGAGAAGAGAGAAAAGAGAGAAAATAGGATAGGAGTGGTGGAGAAATAAGAAAGGTAAAATTGGAAAGGATAAAATATTTGAGGGGTATATGGGTGTGCGTTTAGTAAAATGGGTATGTAAGGAGAGGTTAGAGTAATATATCTAGGCTTTTTCTTATTGATAGTACACGTAGTATTAAAAATAATACATTGTATTATAATATTGATAAACTCAAAGAGAGATATAGAACAATATAGACAGGAAGAGAGAATATGACTTCTTATTCTCATTCACATGTATGGATTTCTTCTTCCATTTACAATTCACAATATCCCATATATATAAAATCCGCACTTATTACATTCATTATGAGAAAGAATTAGAGAATATGAAAGGAGGTGGAGGATATGTAGAGTTGGAGGTGGAATCATAATGGATAAACTACTACAATTTAAGGTACTAATTAAAGTATTAAACCTATGATTTAATACAATATACATTCATAAATTGTACATCTACAATATGTAAATAGATTATTTACAATACTCTCCCTTGGATGTATATCTTCTGATATTTACAATACTCCTCCTTAAGAGTATGTCTCTAAAATACTATCTCATTAAAAATATTACCAGGAAAACCCAGTGGGATAAAAGCATGGCTAAGAAAAAGAGTACAGTTTTTATTCCTTCAACTTAGTATGTCTCCTTCATATATCATATTACATATGGTTATATTTGCATGTACAAGCACACTTTAATAGTGTTTACATTTAAAAACTTCACCAATTAAAATCATATCAGGGAAAAAATCCTTGCCTTTATACAAATACATGTGTCACCAAATTGACTTTTAAATATTTCTTTAAAAACACCAATTTATAGCCAATTGGTCTGATACTTTTAAATGTTAGACATCTTATCCATAAAAATCACGTTCATTAAGCGGATACATTTGACTATTCCAATTTGATAATAATGTATTCAATGACATTCCATAATAAATTGAGAATAATTATTACTTTTATCCATTATCAGTTGTAACTATTTAATTAAAGACATCACTAATGTCTACCTCATACCACCTTACACCAGTGGAAGGATAATTAATGGATATTTCATTTACCGGTGGAATTTATTATCAAATTCTATCCATATGGATATGTTAACTCAATATGGCAATTTTTCGATCCTTTTAAAAAAATTATAACTCATCTTTTGAGGGTTTAGCTTTTTGGACCCTTATCATACGCTTCTAGTGTATTTGCACCATACTTGCCAATAACTTATTTGAAGTTACCACAAAGACTTCTATGTGAGTTGGAACTTTGGTCAAAACACATATTGGTTTCATAATTTCTTGGTCATTACGAACGAAAATTGTAGCTAGGCTACATCTAGTAAGCATAAGCATAATCAAGTGCACTTTGATTTTTCTTTGGGTCCATATCCCATGGAATATATCTTCTAAGTGCTTGATTGATTTATAATCTCAATCTCCTCTTCTCTGCCCCTGAGGTTGATGAAACACACATTTCTAACCTTCTTTGTGGATCAATTTCATATTCATGGGGGATTATAAGCACCATAAAACTCATTCAATAATATCAATTAACTTGGTTTAAGGGTTAATGTGATATGAGATTGGTACATACCAAAAATCATGGCATGTATATTGGCATATCACTTATAGAACTCACCAACAAGTGTCTACAAATCAAATGCATAATTAATGACTCTACCAGGTCATTTTGCTTCCATCTTAAAACATTGATTGCATTTTTACCCCAATTGGATGACTATTCACTTTTGTACCAATGCAATAATATTTGTTGCAAAATATAACATGTGAACTTATATTGATGCATCATTATATATGATGGTAAATTTAAAATGGTCCACATGTGTCAACCTGAATTCTATCAAGTACATAGGAGATTTTGTATTTTCGTACATTATCACGACTATAAATTTGCTAAGAATAATATGTCGTTTATATGAGATCACCGATTAAAAAATGAATCTTTAGAATTCTATATGGGTGCTTGTGCAAGTTTCAATGATCTTTCCTATCATTTGTACACTAATGTGATTTCATTTCTCATACCACAAAGATAATTCTTTATGGTCTACTAACTTCTGGTTAGTGATACCTTTTGGTTTTTCACATATACGAAATGTATATATTGTGCATTTATTTTGGGCTTACTTCTAGCTTATTGTTAAATCAAGAAACCCTTTAATAAATTTATTATGCCACATACACATGTATATTCTTGTCAATTATAAGCTCATAAAATACTTCATCCTTAAAATAAAATGTATAATGGCTATTCAATCATATAAACTGATCTTATGGATCATATTTAAGTCTGTTACACAGGAAGCATTTAGCCTCTACCATTAAATTGCTTATATTAAATGAAAAACTTCATGTTTCATCAATTATACTAATAACTAAATGGGAAGCTTCAAGCATCAACCATTAAACTATTTATTGGATAAGAAGTTTTAGGCTTCAATTATTAAAATAACTCTATCCACTAAAATTGTAATATAATGGGGAGGCTATTATAAATATTCCAACCACTATGGTGGTGGAGGAGACTTGAATATGGTAGGTTTTGACTCATACCAATTGTAAAGTAGGTGTATAGTCTCATGAATAAGTGGCTGACAAATTATACACAAAGTCATCATCACTACTTTGTGATTAGAATGAATGCTTTAAATATTGTGAAACTTAAAATTACATAAACTAAATTGCAAGAATTAAAATTACGCAACTAGAAAATGCAAAAATAAAATTAGTGTGGGGGTCTATAGACCACCAAATAGTTCGATCTTTGGATCAAAAATCACTTGAGATATTTAATATCGTCTGATTTTCTTTACCGACATTACATTAGTCATAAAAGACTTTCAACTATTTGATCTCCTTGATCAAACTGCACATAAGGTATTAATCACCTTTTAATTATTTGATCTTTATGATCGAATTATACATAAGGTCTTATGACCATTTAATCATTAGGTAAATTTTTTTTATTTCACCTCAATTGTATCATTTCCTTTTGTACCTCATGTACATATTTATAAATAATATAATTGGTTGGGAGCTTCATGCTTCTACTAATACTTGTGCAATCACCAATCCATACTTTGGGTATGCGAAAAAAATTATCAATTTTGGTGGCCCTCTATTAACTTAAGGTAATGGAGATTTATATTATATTTTCCAATCAACTTCAAGTGTTGAGATATGTATGTAGTGATGGGCAATAGAACCACTAATCCATCACTTTTACACATAAGGTGATGGGCGATGGGACATCTAATCCATCACGTTTAAATTTGAGTAATTTTTGTTTACCGTTGCCACTTTAGATGGCTTTTTATCATCTTCAAGTGATAAATATCTACATATGGTGATGGAAGATGTGGCTACTAATCCATCACTTTGGATCAATGAATTGGTCATATTAGATCTAATTTGAGTTTATTAAATGGAAGACTTTTAGCCTACTACCATCTTCCATTTTTACCCTTCATCTTAAGGGAGATCATCACACATATAATCAAATTAAATTACATATTGCTAATATATAAACTTAAAACTACTAAAAATGTCAATTAGCATAAGAATAAAGCAAAGGGGAGATAAAAATAAATTTTCTTACCGTGAGCCAATTTTAGGATCATAACATATTTCCCTTAAAACTCTTAATCAATTAAAATTAAGCGGGGATTGATGTTCTTGAAATTTACTTAATTGCAAGATATGTCACATATGTGTCCTTTCGTATGCCTACAAAAATTGAGATCTCATACAAAAAATAAAAAGGGTGGATTAGTCTTATATGACATATAATAATCATATTAATATAATATGATGACTAATAAATATAGAACATTCCCTTTTATCAAGCACCGATCAAACTTTACATCAACTCCACGGTTATTTGCCAACATGCCGGACAAAATTAATACACAATCATGCATATATATATATATATATATATATATATATATATATATATATATATATATATATATATCATTTAGAGCATAATCGTGCTGATAACGTGTTGTAATATTGATAAACTCAAAGAAAGATATAAACCAATATAGATAGGAAGAGTGAATGTGACTTCTTATTCTCATTCATATGTATGGATTCCTTCTTCCATTTACAATTTACAATATTCAATCTATATAATACCCACACTTATTACACCCATCATGAGAATAAGTTAGAGAATATAAAAAGAGGTGGAGGATACGTAGAGTTGAGGGTGAAATCATAATGGAGAAGATACTATAACTTATGGTACTAATAAGAATATTAAATCTATGGTTTAATATAATATACATTCATAGATTGTACATCTACTATATGTAAATAGAATATTTATAACACATTGACTATTTTGTCTAGGTAAAACTTTTGTTTTGAGTTATAGGTTTTGGTCATCAATATCTATTTATCTATAGAATTTCACTAGAAATATAATCAATTATAAATCATTAATATTTCATAACTTACTCTTAATAAGATAATGTATAAAAAGGAAAACTTTTGTATCCAAATCATAGTAGATATCGACATAATTATAGCCGAATAAATAACTAACATAATTAGAATCGGTGCATTTATTCATAAGATAAAAAAGGTACTTCTGAAACAAATTAATTTAATAACATAAGACGTATCAAATATTTAGAATTATTAAATTAATAATGTTATTCTTAAGTTTTTATATAATTATATTATTGGAATATGAACAAATTTACATTGAATAAGAAAATACAAAAAAATAACTACACAAAAAATGACAAAAATAAATATAATATGTCGAATATGACCAAGTTAAAATACAAAATGGAATTCTATTCTTAAGTTTTAGATAATAAGATAAGTTGAATATACCAAAATGACTTACACAAGTTTTATGACCAACATAAGAACCGTAAACGGTCCCTTCTAGTGGGGTAAGGAAAAGCTAATATAGTAACGAATGTGAAACTTTGATTGAATAAAGGTTACGTAGATAGCGTTTTTATGGCAGATACATTGCTATAGTAGTGTGAGGGCCCATTCTAATGGGGTAAGGAAAAATTCATAAAGCTGTAACACAAAAACAAGATTTGATATCGTGACCCTTGATGTATAGTGTTGTAGAGAAATTGGGTGGGGACATATGAAAGCTGAAGTACTTAATATATATATTATAAAGTTATCAATTTTTAATAATATTTCAAAAGCCTAATAGATAGATAAAAATATATATATCTAACACACTAATTTAAATATATTAAAAATAATATTAATTTATTATATTTATTCTGAATGATAAGTTTGGTATCTTAATATTTGTGTCATAACATTATATATCCAACTAAGACTAAAAAAAATTCCTAAAAGTTACAAAATATCAAGTTTTATCTATATATTTTTTTCCTCAACCCTCAAACACATTCTCCTCTCTCATTGTTGTTTATGTCATGTCCTCTTTTTAGTTAATTGACATTGAACTAATGACTACTACAACAATAATGATGTGAAGAGCACTGATGACCACAACACTACCAACAATAATGGTCTGTTTGTTTTGGGGTGGAAGGAGGTTAATGGAGGTGAATGAATTGATTCACCCCGTTTGGGTATCAAGTTAATAATTTTACCTGGGTGAATCGAGGTTAATGTTTCACCTCCATTCACCTCGATTAACCTCGTTTTTATTAACCTCCGATTTCGGAGGTAACGGAGGTGAAGGTGAAAGAATAAGTAAATTTTTGACTTGATAGGACCAAAATACCCCTCAATATGACTTATTTATTTAATATAAGGGTATAAATATCATTTATTTTATTATTATAATCTTTATTCATCTCAATTTAAACGAAAATCTTAAAACATTCACCCCGATTCACCCAGGTTAGGTTAATATCATCCAAACAGAATTTTAAAATATTCACCCCGATTCACCTCCATTCCCTTCACCTAGGTTAATTTTTAATGTTTACCCCTACCTCGATTCACCCCAATCCAAACGGAGCCTAAAGGTTGGTAGTTGTAAAGGTAAAGGTTATGACTTTTCAAATGGTGCTACCATAAGATAACTAAATTTTTTTTTCGGACCTAACACGATTCCACAATTTTCATAAAGTTTTCATCCTCAATATATTTTTGTTACAGAGAAAAGTTCCTTGTGATTGGATCTTTGATTTTGTGCTTTATCTTTAGGAAAGTATTCTCTTAGAAATATTTGCATCATCTTTTTTGTTAAGAATTTGTAGCCGTTCTTACCTTAATAAGGATGCATATCTTGTAAACCCTAGCTAAGAATAATATAAATACAATTATTCTTCTTATTTTCTAAATTTTAGAAACCATCAAATTCTTTTTCTCTCACATTGTATTAGATCCTACAGTATTAGCCTTTCCTCCTCCCCCTTTCTCCTTCTCTTTATCTTCTCCTACATCAACACTTGTGGTCACCATGACAATGATGCCTTGTTCCTCCATATGTGAGGTTTCGTTTGCTCAACTTCATAGTGATACATCAATAAAGCTTTGTCACACAAATTATTTTCTCTAGAAGGCATAATTTCTTCCTTATTTCAAGTTTATAAACTTGAAAAGAGCATTGAGAACTTTCAATCATGCCTTTATTGATTGGATACAACATGACAGACTTCTAATTGGTTAGCTAATTTTTTCCTTTAACATATCCCATCTTTACTAAGGTTACTAAGGGTCTATTTATTTTTTAGAAAGTTAAAAAGAAAATAAAAGGAAAAAGGAAAGAAAAATTAAGAAAAGAAAATAAAGAAAATAAGTTTTCTTTCCCTTGTTTGGTTTTTGAAAAAATTTTGTGAAAAATACAATTACGTATTTTTATTGTTTGGTCTTCAAGAAAGAAAATTTTGAGGAAATTTGATTATTATTATTATTATTATTATTATTATTATTATTAATGTTATTATTATTAGCATCAGTATTATTATTTAAATAATCTTATATATTTAATAAAATTAAAATATTACATTAGTACATAAAAATTTCTATGAATTTTCTAAAGAAATCATAAGAAATCTATAAACTCAATACTAATGCTAAGATTTTTTTAGAAACATTCTAAAATATTACATAAATAACTTTAGATACTTTAAAAACAAATCTAAAAACATACAAAAATATTCCATATTCCTTTTTGTTTTCAAACATGATATAAAAAATATTGAAGGAAAAATAATAATCAAATAGTTCATTACTAATGCACTTGTTAGTTATGTAATATATCAATAACCCGTTACTTTATAAATGCAGTGGCAATTTGTATTCCCATTGTATTTGAATATTATTTTATTAATACTAATATTTTTCTT
This sequence comes from Tamarix austromongolica, assembly GCA_039764185.1. Taxonomy (NCBI): domain Eukaryota; kingdom Viridiplantae; phylum Streptophyta; class Magnoliopsida; order Caryophyllales; family Tamaricaceae; genus Tamarix; species Tamarix austromongolica. The sequence continues at coordinate 37,116,028 of CM077811.1, read as the reverse complement.
TAATTAACTTTTTTAATACAAATTATTTACCAAAATATATAAAAAGTACATGTATGTTTAAATAAAGTTTTTATAATAATAATAATAATAATAATAATAATTCACGTACATAATATAACAAATTAATTAAGCACTAATACACAAAGATAAATATAAAATGAAATTATATAGAATTCAAATATTTCTCTTTCGTAGAAAATTTATAATAAACAACTTGATCAAAGGCCTCTTGGATTACCAACAACTTGATCAAAGGCTAGTCCTCTTGTGTAGATATCAATAGCATCATCATACTTGCAACCGTTTGAACTGAAAAACATTTACCTTTTATTTAACTCTTATGAATACATATATATAGCAATCATAGTTTAAGCATTAGTATATAATTCCATTTCATGATTAGTAATTTAATATTGAAACCTATCAATGGATAGAAAATTAAACATAATTAAGCATATCCAGCTAGCTAATACAGGCTGATAAATGACAGATGTCATAAGGATTGAATTTGTTTGAATCCTTTCATAGAAAGTTGTATTTGTTGTCGAGTTTATAGTAATATCTATATCTTTATAAATCATATCTTCCATATCATCTAACTTGCAATTATTTTCATAGACATCTTCGACCACATGCATGAGCTTGCTTAGCATAAAGAATTCATAAATTTCTAATGGATTTGTTTGAGGCACTTGAAAATCTCTACATTTATGATATGTGAAAAAAGAAAGTATCCTTCCAAATTACATTATTTTTTCCCACATTTAGGTATGTATAGGAAATATCCTATGTCTTTCATCAAAAGTAAAGAAAGCAACGCAAATTTCATTTTTTAATCTCTGTAGTATTTACTTAATTATTATTAAGAAATGCCAAGGGCCTTCTTATAGTTTAGTGTAATACCCCCAAAATTTACTACGGAAAAATTTTGTTTAATGAAAAGGTTTAACATAAGCTAAATAACAAAACTGTAAATTCTGGGAATATTACCGCCACACTTAGTACCAGACCGGTTCACTCCTAGTATTCCAATACCAAGTGCTAAGGCTGAATAGGATTAAAACTAAACACAATTCATTAATTAAAAATGAGAATTTATGAAAGAACTCAATCGTCACCATATAGAAATCAGAGTGCGGTTAAAAGAGTTACAACCCAAGAAGTAAGTAACTAAAGTTTTCCAAAGACATAAAATACCGTACGATAGAACATAACTAGAATAAAAATTATATAGGGTAAAATAAAAGGAAAGATAGAGTCCGGCCAGGTCACTCTCAATCTCTAGGCCAAGTCTAGGCTCAACTCTCGGCCCCGCCTAATGCTTCATAAGTGTCGTAGGCATCGAAGATACCATCTCCTACCTGCATAAACTCAGGTGGGTCCTCTGCTCATGGGAATGAACAGCACCCATGAAATGGGTGGTCAGTATGCTACGTACTGAGTAAGGTAACCATGAAACTAAGGACAAACATATAAGGCATATACCACAAGCATGATCATAAAACAACATACAATGATGCACATAATGAAGGCCAGACTATAGTGCAGATAAGTTCATTCTTTAGATCTCTAGTAAATATAATCATTTCACACCATTTTCTTTATCAATCCATGCAAGTGTGGGAACCCCATTATTATAGCTGGTGGATCGGAAACGTATAGGATAGAACGCTCCTGACCACTATTATTGCCAGTGGATCGGTCTCCAAGGTAGAATGCTCCTGTCCACTATTATGCCGGTGGATCGGTCTGACCCTAACTCTCATGGTGTTCCACTATAATTACATAGTATTTCCCCCATGATTTATCATAACTTAGGGTTTGGTTTATTAAGCTCGGGATCCCCCACTATTATATCCGGTAGATTGGAAACGTACAGAACATAACGCTCCTAACCACTATTATATGCCAGTGGATCGGTCTCTAGGGCACCCCGACACCTAACCACTATTTTGTCGGTGGATTGGTCTAGGCCCAGCCCAAAAATCTTTCCCTTTAAATGATTAGTATCTTACACGTGTATTATTCGATAAATATTTCACCCTTGACATGCATGCCACCAACCTTCTACGTTTATCCTCTCAAGAGGGCCCATCCCATATCTTGAGACTTCTGCACCTCCTATCACACCCCGATATCCATCTCTCCTTTCACTTACCCATAATGAAAACCAATCTCCTAAGGGTGTGGGTTAAGACCCATCACCTTATGACCTCTAAATCCGCTTACTACCCTTCTCCAGGGTTTTTCCTTGAAAACCCTAATTGGACCTATGTGGCCCAACTTCCTCTTACTTACACTACCATTATTTCATTTATCGCCCAATGCCTCATCTCATTTAGATTCAACCCAAATCATATCACTTTACTCATCGATTTCATATGTGGCCACCCCAAACCCTAGCACCTTTCTTCCCCCACAAGTCACCTCTCTATTTTTCACCTAACATCTCTTCCTTCCCATGGCACCCGTACTCATCCATCATGTAATAAGTTTCCACTCTTATCCCATACTCCACTCTCCCTTAGTTATTTTTACTTCCACATTTTCCCCCCATATTGGGGTTTCCTCCCAAAACCCTAATCAGGTCCCCTATATACCCTTACACCAACCTACAAACTATTTTTCATCCTAAGTCTCCAATCACTCCACAACTCTCCCCTTACCTTACTTACGCCCTAAAATAACTTTTCTCACGTAAAGATCATCCTCATTCAAACTCCATCCACCCCATGCAAATCCTATAAAATTCCCATGCGAGATTCACATCACTCGTTCATTTTGATCATAACCTCCTTTTATTTTCCTCTCACGGCTCATGAGATAGTTTGGTCAACCTCATGTCCCCTTTAGTGAACTCACTTCCCATTTTCTTTCTTTTTATCCTTTCATCCCCATATCATATTATTAATCATCCTAGCATACATGTCCTAGAGGGTCACATCATAATTAGAACATATACATATTATACTCATGCCATAAGAAAACACATGAACATACCTCAACTCCAAGCTGCACTACACATAAAACAAGTTTAATGATAACCATAAGATACACAACATAACATGGTATATAACATCCAAGGCATACAAGACACAAAGTACACATAGGTATTAGCTACATCCTTAACTAAAACAACGCTGGGCTTGGAGCACTCTCCTACGCCTCCTTAAGGTTTTAATATGATTCACATATAAGAGGGAAATACTATGGGTTAATCTCCCTCTTACCAAAATTACCATTATTCCTACCCTACCCTTATCATAATCTACTATTAGGGCTAATAATGATAATAGTAGTTTTATAAGTAAATGAGGGTTATTATTCTCAAAATAGTTAATCATGCTACTACTAACTAAAATAAGTCTTAATAGCTACCACGGTTTATGTTAAAGTAATCATAGCGATATTCATATTAGTAAAGGTAATAATTTCAATTTCAATAATAATAATAATAATAATAATAATAATAATAATAATAATAATTGAAATGATAATAGTAATATAAGGGTTCAAATATTTACACTAATAATAAAAGTGATAATGGGCCAAAGTTAGTATTAATAGTATTAGTAAGAAAAATAATGATGATGATGATGATGATGATGATGATAATAATAATAACATAAAAAGGTTTAGGGGTTGGGGAGGTTAGAATACCACCTGGGGATGGTGGCGGAATCGGCGGCGGCGCATGGTGGTAGTGGTGGCGGCAGTGGAGGGAGAAGAGAGATGGAGAGATTGTGGTATAAGCTAGAGGTGAGGGAATGAGGGGATGATTGAGGTGGTGGAGGGTGCCTCAGGTGGAGAGGGGTGGAATGAAGGTGGTGGTGCAGCTAAAGGGGACGACACACGGTAGTGGGTGTGGTGGCCGAAGGTCGTGGAGGGTGGAGAAAGGAGAAGGAGAGGGAGGCAGGGAGAGATGGAGGTATGGGGAGGTAGAGGAAGTTCCCTTGGATGTTTTGGAGGGTAGAGATGGTGTTAGTTGCGGTGGAATTGGTGGTAGACGGTGGTGCGAAGGACGACGAGGGGGTTGATGAGGGGCTGATCGAGAGGGTAACTTTTCACGGCCGGAGTGGATTGTGTAGGGAAAATTAATGGAGGAAGGAGGTGTGGATGTGTGGTTGGGTAGATGGTGATGCAAGGGGCAGTTCTGTGGGTGGCTCAGGCGGCAACACTAGGGCGATCGTCTGATCTGGCGGTGGTGCAAAGGGGGAATTTCTGGGCCGCGAACACAAAGGCTTGGTTATGGTTGCCTATAAGGGTATTTATAGGCCAAATTGAGGGGAACACGATGAAGAAGGAAGAGGACAAGAGGGGGGAAGGTGCCAAGCACGCCGACCAACGGTGTAGGCCTGCCATGATGGGGTACGTTTGGTCGGGGCGAAGAAGAAAAGGAAATGGTAGGCATGCATGAGGAGGGAGGACGGTTTGGTTGGGTCAAATTTAGGAAGAAAACGATGGGGGAGAGAGGGGAAAGGACGACCGGATGAAGTTGGTGCATGTCAGCAGAGCAGGACTGTAGATTCAGGTTTGCAGGTCGGGATCGAAGGGGAAGGAAGATGATAGGCTGGACCGGCGGTCCAGGAAGAAAAGAAAGAAAGAAAAGGGGAGGGGGAAACCGGGCGGTCGAAGGGGGAAGAGGGACATAGGCTTTGGGCCCCGTGGGAGGAGAAGGGGGAAGGGGGAGATTGGGCTGCGAGGGGTTTGGCCCAAATTGGGGGTGGAGAGAAAAAGAAAAGGAGGAAGGAGAGAAAGAAAGAAAAAGGGAAAAGAAGGAGAAAAAGGAAAAGGAAAAATAGGTTGGTTGGGGTATTTAGGATATTTTGGTATTCTTAGATTATTATTTAAAATAATAATGATATATAATAATAATAATAATAAATTCCTTTTTAGGTTAATTTGAGTAAATTTTTCCTTTCCCATGTTAATTAGTAAAATGCCCTAATTTTTCCTAAATAAATTATTTATTATTTTCTCCTTAATTTTCCTTAATTAATTTCCTTTGATTTTAATAAAATAATTTATTTAATTAATTTTCCTTATAACCCCTTATTTGGCCACAATTCCTAAATTAGGGTTTTGGGGTATTTTATTTTGTAAAAGTAACCTACCTTCTTATTGATTTATACACTAAGGTATACCATATATCTAAAAAGTCCATTATTTTTAAATTTCACCACTAGTTAGTTGCATATAGAATGCAAACAATAATCATCCATCAGTAACTCAATTCACTAGAGAAAAGAAAAGAAAAGAAAGTCTTCAAAAGCTTCCATGTACATTTAGGATGATTAGGAGAAGGCATCAATTCGTTAACATTTGATACAACAATTAGATGCAAAAACATAACAAAATGCCACATATTAATAAATATTAACTAGTCTTACAATCATTATATTGTGTTCACTAGTATAAAGTTTCAAGTCATTAAGAATTAATCTAAGATAAAAAAAAACCCCAACAATTGATGACTATAATAGCAACAAAGGTCTTTTTGTCAATTTAGGTGAATCTACCCGTACCCCTAAAAAATAAAGCCATTGCTTGAAAATTAAAATATCCCATTTTCTTCTAAATTTGGCTTCAAACCATGCATGCCATGGGCTATTATGAATACAAATAAAAAAATTAAACAAAGCAAATTTAGAACTTTTGCACAACCTGTCTTCAAACTCCTATATTTGATAGCTCTAAAAGATAGTTTTTTACATTCAAATTTATTTGCTTTGTTTATTTCTTTGCATTTATTTAATGACATGCTTAATTATGGAAACCAATCTTGTGGTCAATTATGTATATTTTCTCTAAATATTTGTTGTTTGAGTTGAATACAAAATTAGTTTGCTACTTGATATTTGCACTAATGGAAGTAACAAGATTACTAATTTCATTACTTAATAATGAAATTTGTCAAGCCTTGCATTACTATTTATAGATTGTATTTGAGGGAAGGAACAAGTATTTTATTGATGGGTACCTTGCGCAACCTAGTCAGGTTTAAAATCTCTTCCACTAGGTCCAACTTAATGATAACAACCCACACTTTTTGATCATGCAAGGTCATATAACTAAGGTTTTGAATAGGAAACAACCTAAAATCTAATTCATGCTTAAAGAGGTTGTAGGAACAAGGATGCATGAAATAATTAAAGGGGATGTCCTTAGAAAATTAGAAAAGAAGCAAAGTAAAGTTGATGAAATCAATAAGATTCTAGATAAGAAAATACTACCAACTCTTAATGAGCTTCAAAAGGCACGGATGCAGTACATGTAATGGGAAAATAGTAATGTTATGCTATATCAACTAATAATATTATGCATTGCTTATGAATATGTGTAAGGAAATAGGATAAAAGTAATGTAGTATCAGAGGCACAGGTAGTTAAGGCAAGGATTGATGAACTTGATGGTGAAGGGAATAAGATAAAGTTGGAAATTTAGGAAATAGAAATAAATATTGCTTAATTAATTGTCAATAAACAAGCCAATATGGGTTGACAATGTTGATTTAAGTGGTCATTAACTTCTAATAAAGTCTTTTCAACAGATGGTATTGAGAATTCATGCCATAATCAAGTGCACATGGAAAGAAAACCAAATTTCTTAATTAGCAAGTGACATTTGAACATTCAAAGTTCTTATGCTAATCAAAGTAGTTTCTTAATTCTCACCAAATTTAGTCATTTCTTCTAAAAAATAGGACATTGCCATATGACTATTAATGCGCATAAGCTTAAGACTAGAACATGCACATTTTGAATCAACAACACACCCCAAGCACAAAATAGAGAATATTATACTCCCACAAGAGTAACCAAACCAACCACATGATCCAGCACATGAAAACACTCCCCACAAAAAAAAACAAAGAAAAGAGAATTAGAAGAGAAGAATGTAAAAAATTGAACCATTACATTCAGATAAAATCCAACCTAATAAACCCAAGATTGAGAATAAAATTAGGGTTTAGGAATTTAGTTGTTGCTAACTTTTTAAAAATGTACATGTTTAATTTGAAATGGAGTTGTAGATTGAGTTGCCTGAGCTGACAAAGGTTTATAAGGAAGCTTGAAATTAGTACTTTTTGGACAACCTATAGGAAGCTTCTGTAGATATTTTTGAGGAGTCACAAGATGGAGAGAAGCTCAAAGAAGATGAAAACTTAGAGAAGAAGAAATTGGATGGCACTCACAGTTTTTCAATGGAAGCAAAAAACAAATGGAAGCTTAATGAAGATGGGGTCAAGCTCATCGTGTCAAGATATTCTCTTAGTTTTCGTTCCTTTTCCTTAGCTTTTTTTTTTCCCGATAATAGTCAAGTACATTTTTCATAGCTATTTTCCTTTTCAATTTCTTTCTTCTTAACTTCTCAGCAACCAAACACCTAGAGATAAGTTTCTGTCTCATTTTCTTTTCTTTCTATAGTATTTTCTATGAATCAAACAAAGCCTAAGTATATGTGATGCGGACCAAGTTGGTTCACATCCTTATGTCTCGCACTAATTTTAATGTAATTTTATCACAAAATTAAGTTCAAAAGAGTAAAAAAGGGCAAATATTCAATGGTTTATTGCATAGCTTTGGCTGAACACATTGTTAAGGCTCTTGTTGTTATTGGTCAAGAAATTTTAGAACTTGAGGTTTACCACCATATCCTTAGCAATCTTGATTTGAATTATGATTCGATTATGGCCTTTTAACCATGTGTAACATCCCTATTTTTTATTGTTGAAATTTTTTTGTTTTAAAAACCTTGTGGAATAGGATAACTACTAAATACTTAGGAAAAACGGAGTGTTACCTCTACACCTAACATAGGGTAGGTGTCAGCCACCCATCCTATGTTAGATATAATGCTGAGAATCAAACTAAAGTAGAGTGCACCAACAACACATTATATAAATATTGAAGGAAATGTTTTTAAGTAGATGACCTTGACAGTCCTCGAATATTCAAATACATGATGGGAAATTAAGCCAAAGTGTATAATTCCAATTACATAAACAACATTAGGGAATAGCCTTAACCTTTGGTCCATAGAGGATCACACAAAAGTCTCCATATGTCCATGCTTTTAGAATCCATGCCCAACACGAGGTAGGCCTACTACTTACTATCTCCAAAAACCTTCACATGGTCCTCTGCTCTTGGGAATGAGAAGGTAACTGAGCAAACGAGCACATTAGTATATTTTGTACTGAATAAGCCAAGTTACCTCTTTAGTGGAGGTCACTAGCACACAAGTTCCAGTATATTATGGAGATCATACTAGCATATTTCATGCCTATTCCATATAAAAGATATACATGCTCTATTATGGTCATATCATACATTAGAAACTCATACCATACACGACTCATCATGCTTATCAACATAACACAACATCATAGATGACAAGATGCAAGCTACTTAGCAGATGGTCCAACTATTATTAAAGCTTCTATCATCTATGACCGTAGTTTCACCATAAGTCTATTTTTTTTTGACTTACATAATCCATTAGGTCATTTATTTATAATCCATTATTTCCTTTACCATTATTTTTTTATTTTATTTTATTTTTTTCTTTATCCACACTCTTATTCTAAATTCTTATCCAAAATCTTATTTCAAATTCTTACCGAGTGATGGATTGTGCACCATCCCATGGTCTCATATTCCATGGAAGTCTATCCAAACCACATGACACGAAGTCTGACCAAAACCAAGTAACCACAAATGGGCATAAGTTTAGGCCTAAGCTAATTAATTGCCAATGTACATTAGTCTAGGTCGAAGCCAAAAATCACTTAGGTAACCAAAACCTTTAGTATTGATATCCTCTAGTATATCATTAGTGTCTAGAGTAGGTGAAGCACTGAGATCTACTAGGATCCCACTCGAAGGTAAAGTCAAAGGCACCAATAAATGCCCAAAGGAAGACTAACCTCTAGTAGCTAATCAAGGATCGAGTAACCCAGACCAATAAAGAGCTCGATCTTCTTTCACTTTATGTTATTATTCCATTATTTATCAAGGTTACATGATGATACAAGGCCGATAAACATGCAAGCGAGGCATCCACATGCTTATTCCATCTTAACCATTTCCATTCCCCCAACCATATGGTGGGATTTTCCATTAATACTTAATTAATATTCATCAATCCATCAGATAATTTATTTTAGGCCAAAAATCCATATTACATTACCCCTTTAAACTCATAAAACACTTATTTAGGTTTCTTCAATAAGGCCTTCACAAACACATAATGAGTATGCCATGTTATGATCCATTTAATCCATCTATTAGGTTGTTAATCTATATCAATGGTTGTATTTCACTCATTAAATAATCATTTAGTAGCATTAAACATAATCTCAAAGCATATCCAAGTGAAAAGATCAAAATCACATAATTTGGTATAATTAGTTGATCGATTTAGCCTAGTCGGTTAATCAGCTTCACCAACTAGTTGATTGATTTGAGCCAGCTAGTCAATCGGGTTACCTCAGCCAAACCTAAGGTTCCTTAAAACTGGTCAATCATATTAGCCAAACTAATCAACTATTTTGAGACTAGTCAATTGGTTCTGCCAAAACAATTGACGGGTTTAATCAGAGAGCAACCAAGGTCACCACAAACCTACTAGTCAATCGGTTGGGTTAACCAATTGACTATTTTAAGGACCAGTCGACCAGCTTGACCTAACCAATTAATCGGTTTACCCCTAAATAACATGGAACATACATTTTTTTTATGTAAATCATCCTTAAAAATCCTACCATATCCATGCTGAAGCATATTATAGCATCATGCTAATAATTTATCAGCTTATAAACTAAAACGTGTTTCACAATTAATCAAATCAACCTAATTTCTTTAAAATCATGCATTTTCTCTAGATTAACAAATAAATCAATACTCATCAATGTAAAGACAAATTCTCATGCAACCCTCTATAATTATCACTTTAAGGAATACACCATATCATATGCTTAACCAGGCCACAATTTAGAAGTAAAAATAACTTAATTGATGCAAGATTTTTTTTTTCACAAATAGAAATACTCAACTTGGAACATTATCAACTTCCAAACCTTTATAGATAAAGTTAAAGCTTAAAAAATCCATGAATATTTTTTCACAATTTATAATTCAAATAAGAAGGAAATAGGTTTATGGAAAATTATAGAGAAGTTATACTAATATAGAGACTCAACTTCCTCATAAATCTAACCGCCCTTGCTTAATGATAAGCACGAAGGAGATATAGAAAAGATTAGAAGAGTGGAAAGAAATTGAAATTGAGTTAGAGGTAGGGAGAAAAGGACATAGGTGCTAGAGAGCTTGAATACCTCAAAGGCCAAAAGAAAAGTGAGTACAAGGGGTAATTAGGGCTATTTATAGACAACAAATTGGTTTAAGAATGAGTGGGGTTATGTAAATGTCAAAAACCCTAATTTTTATCATTTGAATTTGAGCTAAATGAGAATATTTTGTTAAATATAGAATGAATTACTTTCTAGAGCAAAAATGGTAATTTCTAGAGAATATAGGTCTAATTTTCCCATAAAGTATCAAACATAAAGGCGGTAATAAATAATCAACATGGAAGGGAGTCTCCAAGTTGAGGAAAGATAGTATGAGAATCAAAGCAATGATTCTAGAGTTGTGTAGAGGAGATAAGGGAAAGAAGACAAAGTTGTGGTCATCCTCTTTCTTAATTTTCTAAATCAAACCCTCACATCAGTTTGATGCAGCAACTAGGACTGAATACATAATAAGAAAGGTTAAGAATATCTAAATAATATCTTGGAGTGGGATTATTAAGGTTTTATGTTGATATAAAAAAATTTTCCATAAAAATTGAGTTTAAAAAATATACTCAGCTCAACAAACCAATTGATTAGTTTGGCCTATTAGTTGGTTCTTCTAGTGACCATTTGATTGGTTCCCTAAATAATTTGATCAGTTTGGTTAAACAAAACCCATTAGTTGAAATGACGAACTAGTAAATCGGTTCATAGATCCATTCAATCAGTCTTCCTGCAAACTCATTTTATTTAATTTTGAAAAACTTTTCAAATCCAACTTTTCCTCAAACTTAATTATAGTTCCAAATAAAAATCAAACATTATTCAACTTTAATAAACTCCATAACTTTCCATTTAACAAAACTTATAAAAATATGGGGTATTACACCATTACTATAGACTTTTGTTTAATGATTTTGATCTAACATTGCTTTATTATTATTATCTTGGTGTGGATACCAATAAATAAAAATTACTACATACCCCCAAACTAATATGTCCAAATTTAGTCACATCTATGATGCTGTGATTAATGGCAATTCAAATATTATTTTTTTCTAGATCTTTTAGAAGCCATATCAAGCTTCCATATATTGAGTTAAGTTCTTTGATAGAATCTTCAAGCTCTTATAGAGACAACTTTGAAGGAAAGGGAATAAGTTAATCTCTACATGTGTGTCTCCTATCCTTGTTGCTTATGTTTCTACTCAACAAATGAATAATTCTTACCATTTGTTGCTTGACAGTGGTGCTTCAAATCATATGACCAACAAGTTTCACAATTTGCAAGATCACTATGAGTATCACAACCCAAATCATACTTGTACAATGGAAGGTTCTAATTTATTTTTCACTCATACTAGTAAGACAACCTTTTCACTCCTTCTCATATATTTTGACTTTCCATTGTCCTTTATGTTTTATATCTTTCAAATAATATTCTTTATACTTCTTAATTATGTTATGATAATGATGTTTATTTTGAATTTCATGAAATGTATTTTCTTATAAATGATTTAAAATAGGGTAAAACAACACTTTTGGAAATGCTTAAGGATGGTCTCTATGTCTTAGGCCATTTATTCCCTCTTTCACCCTTTGTTGGAAAAAGTTTGTTTTTGTAGACTTAGCACCACTGTTTAGGGCATCCTTTACTTTGTATAGTTAAATTGGTTATCCCATGTCACAATATTTCCACTTACAGTACTAATTTTTCTCCTTGTCACTCTTATTTGCAATAAAAGTCATAGATTGAATTGTTTCAAATGGTTGTAGTCATTTTTCATTTTTATATAATGAAGGCTATCATTATTATATTATTTGTATTGATGCTTTTAGTCTTTTTACTTGTATTTGTCTTGTGCATGCTAAGTATTATGTTGTCTATATTTTTAAAGTTTAGTATTTAGAATCTTTTTAATAGAAAAAAAAAATAAAATATTAAATCTGGTATTGAGTTCGTACATCTTTTGCTTACGCATTTACTTCATAAAAATGGTTATTTTCATCGTTTTACTTACCTCCATAAGTTTGCTCAACATAGAATAGCTAAGCAATGGCATCACCATATTATTGAAACTATTTTAACTTTGTTCCCTGTGTATTCTATATCTCCAAAATTTTGGTGTGATGCCTTTCATAATGTAGCAACCTCATTTATACTACTATTAAATTTCATTTAAGAAGTATGTGTAGAAGTTAAAATACTAAAATATAGAGTGTTATCGCCACATCTAAAACAAAGTAGATGTTTACCATTTACCTTTTAAACTCATTTTTAACATTAGATTTTGGCCTTTGATTCTTGCAGTAATGCATTTTAGCTTCCATAATTCAACCACCTTACAAGATCTACTAACCCTCTTACACTTCTTGCACCACCTTACCTCCCTTCCTTAAGTGTTTTTCATGTTACCTCCCACTTCCCTCTGCCTGATTTTTGACAACCATCGACCCTTTCTTTCCAATATCCTTTCTTCTGTTTCATTTTCAAAACACACACGCAATCATAGCTAAGTCTTTGTAACACCCAACTTTTACTATTGGAAAATTTATTTTTATAGAAGCATAATAATAAAAGAATGGGTATTAGTGTCGCATCTAACATAAATAATGTAATACCATAATTTTTAAAGGCCTTGATTCATTTAGACTTTTTATGATTTCAAAATAAATAATTTACTTTTATATGTTTTGTTATGTCCTTTAAAAATTTGAAAATCCTATACACATTTTCAAAACATTTCGGTCTCGAGTTCTTAAAATTTCAAGTGATTTTGATTTCATGAGACTTCTAAAGCACTAATAACTATGAAAAATTATCCAAAACTAGTTATTTTGAGTCTCCTAGTTGTATTAAAAAAGATAAATGAAGATTACCACAAAAAACTTTTTACATCTCAGTTTACGTTTCCTAGACTTTTAAGCCTTGATTTAGCCCTTATTCTTATCTAAAAATTTCAAAATTTTGGGATTATTATAATTTAATTTTATGGAGATAAAAATGAATTAATAATAATTTATCAATTTTTTTTATGTTTTGTAGGTTAATTTTTATTTTCAGTTAAATTAGCTACAGAAACTTAACTTTTTATACTTAGATCTTATCTAATATTTTGAAATTCGATATCAACCATTCAAATCTTGTTAATTTTCAATCAAAACCTTCCAAAATCAATCATAAAATGGTGCCACCTCATTTATGACTCATGTATCTTGTAAAACCATAACTTTTCCATGTTATTATTGATTTTCATCAAGAGCTACACATGTGATGTTCCCTAACTTCCCCTACTTATACCCATATCATTCGTTTACCACATCACCAAATCCATTTTCTACTCATGCTTGTGATATCCCTTCCTCATATGCACAGCACCTAGTAAGACTTGTCTTACAATTATTCACATCCTTATCCTAACATAACACCTCAACCAACCACCACTTCCTAGATGTGACTTCTTACCTTGTTTCTCTTCTCCTTTATGCATCTTATGCATCCCCTTAATGATTCCATATCAAGGTTCATAAGCCATTTAATGAACCTTCATCATTTTTATATAAGTGTCCGCATAACCATCATGACATCTAGTGCTTAAATATCTCAAATTACCTTAGCATGTGTATGGGTGTGCGTGAGTTTTGGTGGCCATCAATGGCCTATTTATTCTTCTTATTCTTTTTCTTTCTTTTCTCATGACTTAATATTATTCTTCCTCCATTCACAAAATATTTTACTTTCTTGTGCCTTAGTCATTTTCTTCCTCCCTTCAAACAATATTTTCCTACTTATTTGTACCACCTGCAGGCATAATCAACTTCTAACAAACTTTTCCTTAGTTCCTTAGTGTTTTAAATTAAACAAAGAGGAGTTAAAATCTACCTTTGAGTGAATTCTCCTATCATATGATCCTCTTTTTCAAGATATTTAGATTATATTATAATCCTTCTTAAGTTGATAATCAAGATCTCTTAGGATTTTGCTTTTAATCCTCTTTTATTTGAGTTTATTTTAGCATGATTATTACCTCGTGATTTATGGTGTTTTAATGGTTTTAAAGGGTGTTTTGGTATAGTGGGGGTAGCATGAACTTATAATTTGTTTTATTTCATTTACTTAACTTCTAATAAGAGGAAAAATATAGTTTCTTTTTCTAAAACATGATTTATTTTTTCTATTATCACATGTGTTGTAATTTTTGTTGGAAATTTATGCTTGATATATCAGATTTAGCATGTGTAATTTGCAAAATGAATAATATGATGTTTTATAGTGTTAGAGAACCAAATTTAACATGTTAATAAGTTATTTTATTTATGGAATTAATTATGAGTTGTTTCTTGAAAGTTTTGGCACAAAAATAATTAAGAAAAACATGAAAAATGGTGTTTTCAAGTCCACCAAAATTATGGGAGCATGTGTTGCAAAACTGCTGCTTCTGGCTAATTTTTATGATGAAAATAAGTTACCATATGAAATATTAGGACTTATAGTTTATCACAAATTTAACGGTTCAGAATTTTCTTATTTATGTAAAAAGTTATGGCTAAATTACCACATGTGCACAAAATTATCTATTTCTATTGTTTTTGCTCATGTCTCGAACTTTTAGATTTTTATTATGATGTTGTTTTTCATGTAATTTAATTATTCCATATTTTCTTTAATATGATATTGTAGGTTATTATATACATTAAGTTTCATATATGTATTAGCAAGCTTAAATGAAATATGTACTTTATCATGTGATTATATGAATCATGTTTTAAGTGGTTATAGGAGCTAGATTTTACTAAGTAACTTACAATACTAATGTTTTTTGTGGCACTGCATCAATTCTGGCTCATTTAGGGAATTAGTGAGTGTTGTTTTGTAAGTTTTTCATACTTGGTGAAACCTTATCTAAGGGAGTGACATCAATCCCTATGTATGTAGGGTGTCTGCATTTATTTTTATTTACTATTATCTCATACCCATTACATGTTTTAGTTGTAAAAGTTAACATTTAATGCTACTCTATTTATGCCCTTGATGTCTTTATATAAAGAGGTTTTTAGTAATACAATTAATCTTTAAGTAAATCTCATAATAATCTCAATTTAGGTGTAAATGATCCTTGGGGTATAAGGTTACTTCTAATCCTGCACCTGGCATGGGGGAGGAAATAACTCTACCTTATCCATGTTGGATGCAGTAGTAGATCCCTAAATTTCCTCTTTTACCTTTGTATTCTTTTTGAAAAATAATTATTTTATTATGAAAATTAAGTGGATATTCCCTATACCTAATCCATACTAGATGTAAGTTTACAAAACAAACATGATAAACAAAGAGGAAGCAAGAGGTATACATATACAATAAGAGTAACACATGTTTAGGAAAAGTGTCTAGATGACCACAACACTATTTCCAAAACCTATATACATCTCTCTACAATAGGCAACACATCAAATCACTAATATCAACAACACATCAAATCACTAATATCAACAACACATCAAATCACTAATATCAACAACACCTATAAACACATGACTACAATTTCTCTTTTAAATGAGCATGTGTCCATAAAACAAACATGGCAGTACTTGCGTGTAAAGTAACACAATTAACTCAAAAGACCTAACATGATGCACTTAAAGCACATACGACATAATGATCATATAAGAACATGTGTATGATAATAAGTATAATAATAATGACAACATACGATTTTAATTAAAATGATTATTGTAAAGGCATAACATGAGGCACATAGATCCTAGTACACATACAATAAATCACTTGATAACACATAATTCAATCACATTCATAGCATGAGATGGAACTTAGAGTACAAGCCATATTATTATCTTTACTTAGTATTCATATATCTAACTGCTTATTCACATTTATTACATGGAGCGATTAACAAAATAAACCTTCTTCTAAAGCATAATACGTCTGGGGGCCACTATTATTTTGGTGGAACAAATATTTGGCATAACATTCCTTCCAAGGTAATACATATCTAGGGATAAAAAAATAGATATATAATCCTTAAGGACAGATATCCTTTATAAGCCGATGGAATAGACTAGTATACGTTAGATATAGTAGACTAGTATATGTTAGATATAGTTTCACTCTAGTTTTGATAAAATTAAGACATTAATACTTATAAATTTTTTTAATCTTAACTCATGCGATATTCCACTTTGATATTAATATTTTATTCAAGGGATATCATCCTAGCTCTTAACACTAAAGGTCTAATAAATGCTTACGCTCATTATCATTATTATACATTTAACACTTATGGGAATTCATACCAACACTTTTCTTTTGTTCATGTAGTTAAGATTACACAAAATTCAATTAAGGCAACATCCCCCACATAAAATAATGAACAAAAGATCATAAGAGCACTTAAATAATACTTAAAGATAACATAAATGAATCAAACAAATCACTTGACTCAAGGGCTTCACCTAAGAAATTCATTAAGGTTATCTTGATTGCTAAACATAGCTTAAGAATATTATATTACTAGTAAACAACTAAAATGTCGTTAAGGCACCTGAATCTTTTACTTGATAATTAAAACACCAATGAACTCATCAATCCACCAACATAAAGATGAACCTCAATCACTTATATAAAGCACACTTATTCTAAATCTAGTTTTGAACTCTTTGATAACCACTAAAAAGATAAAAATGTCCCTAGGGTTCACTAAGCTCATATTAAGCCATTTTAAAATTGGATCAATAACCTACGCTACTCATCATTAACCCAAATTATACCTTTATCATCCTTAAATCATTTTAACACATTTAATTACTCAATCACCTCAAAATCCCATAATTCATATGAAATTATCTTTTTATCCTTATCCACACTATTTAACTCCAAAACTTAATAAATTAGATTCAACTCTAAAATTTATCATTTTATAAATCAAAATTTATATAAAGGATCTAACAAAAATAATTATGTAATAAAAACACACAAAAATATTATGAAATTTCCAAAATACCCTTAGAATGAGAAGAACCCTTAAAACCCTAAAATCCAAACCAATTTCAAAGATTTCCAAATTTACACATAAGATCCTATACCCTAATATATATATATATATATATATATATATATATATATATATATATATATATATATATATATATATAAGATCACGATCAAATAAAATTAAAACAAAAAATCACATAAAAATATTAAGGTTTGAATGCCTCATTAGGGCTACCATAACCACTTTCCCACAGAATCTTAAGGTATTGAAGAATACATTATAGTATATGTAACACACCAAAATTTACTACTATTTTTTTTAGTAGAAGTGTTATAACAATATGGTTGGGTTCTACCACCATACTTGACATAAGTTTGACTTACTATAAATACAAGGCAAAACAATTAACACTTAAAACATATTAAAATAGAGACTGAGAGAGATTCATAACCTTAGATATGAGTTTTGAGGTTAGATCTATGTATAGTATCCAAAATAAATTGAAAGAGATACATTGGAATTAAGAGTCCCAAAAGGTATGTAGATCAAAGCTATAAACCTGATAATATGAATCTATATCCCAAACTTGAGGATAGTATAATCACTCCACCTTAGGTAAAGCACCATAAGTAACAAAGTTATCTAAGGGGTCCTCATCAATCTTCTAAAATTATCTAGGTATTTTTCTTGTTGGAATGAAAAACACCCGTGAAAAGGATAATCAGTACACTACATATTGAGTAAGGGAATACTATAGTTGTAGTAAGGTTACATGGAATACATAAGGTCACATAGAAGAATAAGCATGTATATAGATTCACATAATATGATGTAAGATAATAAATAAGTAAAAACACCCATTACTAGATATAATCATAATCTATATTCTTATTTATGGTGATTTTAGGGACCCCACTATTCTTAATTTGATGGAACGAACTGAAGCACCTATCAAGGTAAAATGCTTTTGAACCACTATTATCGTCTAGTGGAATGCACACAATAATTATCAATACAACACACTCCTAACCACTATTCATAAATCATCGGATCAATATGATGTACCTCTTAGGGTAAAATTCTCCTGAGCCACTATTATCATTTGGTGGAATGGACACAACAACTGATGGAAACCTGGTAGGGTTTCACAAAAGGATCGAAGAAAATAATCGAGCGCAGGGTTCGATTCGCCGGAATCAGCCTAAGGAAAACTCCCAAAGGAAGATCCAAGGATTCAGAGGCACAGTTTCACAACGGCAACTGAATTTGAGAGACAGAAACGATCAAGAATAGATCGAAGACAGAGAATAGAAGCATAAGAAGGTGCGAGTGAGAGGTTCGCCGAGAGAGAGAGAGAGAGAGAACGCGAGAGAAGGCTTGAGAGAATTCAAGAAATAAGTCGTATATCAACCTAAATTGTATTACAATCGTATATGCCCCTATTTATATGAGGCGTACAGACCGTATAAAATACATAATACAATCAGACCAAATCTCACGCTACAACCCACATACATAATCAGGGAAATGGGTCGGTAAAAATGGTCGAGGCTGGACACTCGACCAGCCCAAAATAATACAACAAATTCTCCCCCAATTTACAAGATAAAATTTAGACATCAATTCCCATAAGCTAATATTAATTCTAGCTAATCATGGCTATTAAGGGTCGATTAACCCACAATCCAACTAATCCATTATTATGGACCGGGTGGCGTATTATACAACCAACCTAATTTCCATTAGCTAATTTCTACCGGCGAATGCATCACATGAGATTACATAAAACTAATAAAATACATTTCTGTAACACTTCAGCAGCTGCATCCATAATCCATGTGTTGCATCAATATTTCCTATTCATTCACAAAAATAAGACAAACAATTATAAGTATAAAATGATTTACAACAATTATCAAAATTAATTAAATACAAATTTTTTAAGATTCATATCAACAACTTGATTAGAACTTACGTAATCTTTCTCTTTAAGTGATTAATGTCTTATCCATCGCTATTTATCTCAATATTATCATGTAGACACACATGTAGATATGCAAGGCACATAACCCAAATTAACAAAATTATTTGAAACACATAAAACCTAATCACATGAATATCATGGCATCCCACAAGAAAAAGGGCATATTTTCTCTAAGAAACCCTAATTTCACAAGATAAGCATAACTTCTTCCATGATACTCATTTTACCACCAAAAGTAGCACACATCCATAAAATACTGTTATTGACCAAATATCCAACGATAAAGGTCTAACTCTAATATCTTACATGTGCAATAATTACCCTAACTCGAGGTTTACTATTTATAATCCTTACGAAACCCTAATTTCACAAATTAGGCATAACTTTTGCCATAAAACTTATATAACCACCAAATTTAATTCAAATTCATAAAATTATAATATTAATAACATATCTAAAACCAACGTCTAACTTTAATGTTTTACCCATGTGATAATGACCCCGCCTTTAGGATTACTATTCTCAATTTAAGTTATTTTCTTATTTTAATGGACATAGGTCATTAGTAATTACTCCAATTATTTTACATAATATATTAAACACATTTTAACCCAATTAACATATTAAAATACCAAATAGTTCACATTTAATCCATATTAACCAAATTTCCCTTAAGATATCTAAAGTGCCCATATTCTCACATTAACACTATGTGTCCTTATCATGAATATTTTCAACCTCCAAAGTATATACTCATGAAAGTACTCAAAAAAATATATAAATAAGAGTAAAAAAACATATATTAATTTAGATAATGATTCATCCCAACCCACTTACCTCACGAAACCGAATTTAACCATTAATGTACATAATCGTAAGTTTGCACATTTTCTCACTCTTTCATCATACAACACATCACATAATATAATGATATTGTCATAATTTTATTATCATAGAACAATACAAGACATGAAGTTTCATACAAATTTACACATTATATTCAAAAATCCTAGCTATGACATGTATCCTTATAAAAAAAATGACACTAGTCTCAAAGTAAGGAAAAAGGACTAAGCCTCTACCTCAAAATTCACCAAGGAAACACCTAATTCAAAGAGAAAACACATTGTTTGAGTATAATAAGATCAATACAGAAGAGTCAAGGTGAGAGGAAATAAATAAAGGAATAAAGCAAGAGACGGAGTGTGCTTAATAAGGCAGTGATTGGCCAAGACCAAGGGGAAAGAAAAATGGATTAGCTAAGGGGAAATGTAATCAGTTGGGATAATAACCAGGGAAAATAAATAAATTGCACTCTTCAAAGTAACCAAAAGAGCCCTTCTTTGTTAGTTGACCCACTCAGTGTGTGAACAAATTAGTGAGTTAATGCACTTGGTGAATCCAACCCACTTTGCATAGAAACCAAGAACAAGGATAACACAACTTAGATAAGGGAAGAAAATAGAATGAGTAACAAAGATGGAATTTAGTTGGGTAATTGTAAAGCCTGACAGTTGTCAAATGAAAAGGGTGCCTTCGGTTGATAGGAACAATGGTTTGAGATTGCTTAGGGATTAGTGAGGGAAGGTTTTTTAAAAATAGGGAGAGATGAAATAATTTGGTCTTGAAAATTAATGAATCAAGGAGAAATAAAATATGGGGATTTAAAAGGTGAGGAGGTGAGGTGCTAAATCGAGCAATGGTAAAAATGCTCAGGGGTGTATAGGTAAGATAGGGATTGGGGAAAGTTTGGACACAACTTTTCCTATAACACACACTTATTGGAAAGGGAAGGGGACATGGATATAATGAGGATAGGCCTGGTGGCTATAGGGACAAGGCCAACTGGGAAGGGAAAGCTTGGGGGAGAGGGAGGAATGGCTTGAATAGGAAGAAAAATAAATGAAGAGCGAGAAATGAGAAGATTAAAAGATATGGGGAAAGGAAGAGGAATTTAGGGTTATGATTAGGATTAGGTTTGCATATATAATAAAATAATTTAGGTAAGGTTAAAAAATTAATTACCTAAAATGAAGTTAGATAAAATTAGGAGTATTACATCATTATCCCCTTAAAAGAGTCTTTATTATTGAAGTCCAGAAGTTAAGATTAGGAAATAAGAGAAAAATGATGTACAAAAAAAGTGATCTTAGCAGTTAAATACATAGGAGTAGACGTTGCACTTCTAGCTACTAACCCCTTAAAAGATAGAGAATCCCCAAAACTTTACACACTTATATTGAAGAGCTCAGGATGCATCTCGTACATCCACTGTCTTCTAGGTCACCTCCTTCACTTCATGGAATTTCTTAAGAATCTTCATTAGTAAAAATGAGCTCATATGGGTCTGTCGTACCTTAATGTTGAGAGACAGTAAGGGTACCTCATCATGGGATGAAGAATCATCGAACTCAATCTTATCATGTTTGATTATATGGAAATGTTCTACAATGTACTTCCTCAGTTGCAAGATGTAGAAAACATTATGAACTCAAGCTAACTCTAGTGGATGTGCCAAGTAATATATGACCTCGCCAAATTTATCTAGAATAAGTTTCCCTCATCCTATTATGAATAAAAAAAAACTACTGAGTTATCACCTCACTTATATCTTTCATAAGGAAAATAGTTTTGTTAATGTTGCTCCAACACATAGGTATTCAACACTTGCGTCCATACAATGCATTAAAGGGTGCCATCCTTATACTAATGTGATGACGATTATTGTACAAGAACTACACCAAATGATCCTCCTAACTGCCTTATAAATGTAAAATATAAGCCTAGAGAAATTCCTCAAGTGTTTAAATCATTCTCTTAGCCTACCCATCTGTAGCTAGGTGAAAGGCAGAACTCATCCTCAACTTTATACCTATAGCCTTTTGCAACTTTCCCCAAAAGTGCGAATGAAATATCGAATCATTATTAGAGACTATGTTGGTAAGTGTATCATGTCTTCTTACAATACACCTCATGTAAGCATTAGCCAACTAATAGATAATCAAGGTTGACTTTATCAGTACAAAAACTACTAATTTAGTCAACTGGTCGACATGAACTCAAATTGTATCACACCCACTACGAGTCCTTGGTATTTCACTTGCAAAATTTATGTGGATGGATTACTACTTCCATCTTAAAAAATCCACAGGTTGGACGAACCCTTTAGTTTTACGGTGCTCTATCTTGACCTTATGATAGGTTATACATCTAAATATGAACTCCGCTACCTACTACTTCATACAATACCCCCAATAAATGTGCTTATGGCCCTTTTACAACTTATCATCTCCTAGGTAAATAGAATAGGGAGTATAATTATCTTTATCTAAAATTTAACACTTAAAAATCAACGTAACTATGAGGTGCGCACCAACAACCTCTATAGCAAATGCTACAATCTTCATAAATATAAAAGCTCTCAGCTTAATTGTACTATATCTATGTAATATCCTCTTGAGCATAACATTCCCAAGATGCCCATACTAGATCTCATCAAAAAGAGTTGGCGTAATCATCAAAGAACTAATCTAAACCTCCAAATCACCCTACCTAATTAACTTTATTCCCATCTCACCAAGCTCCTCAAGAAATAGATTAGCCACCATATAAGATCTTGAGTAGTGTGATGTATTCCTACTCAAGGCATCTAAAATGACTTTATCCTTACCCTTATGGTAGTTAAAATAACTATCAAAGTACTTCACCAAATCAAGCCATCTCTGTTGTTTCATATTAATATCCTTCTAAGTGAATATGTACTAAAGACTCTTATGTTCAGTGAAGAATCTACATTTTTTTCTTACATATAGTGCCTCTATATCTTAGGCACCAAGACAAATATGACCAATTTGAAATCATACATTGGGTATTTCTTATTGTGAATATTTATTTGATGATAAGTGTAAGCCACTACCTTTAAATGCTACATTAGTACACTACCCAATCCATGATTTGACACATAAAAAAAGACTTCAAACCCATCTGATCTCAATGGTAGAGTCAAAACATGCATTGTAGTTAGAGGTTAATTCAACTCTTTAAATGTGCCCTTACATGCATCATCCCTTTAAATATATGGTATTCTTATTTATATGGTTTGTACAGGAATGAACCACTTTAAAGAAGTATTAAACAAAGTGTCTATAGGACTCGACCAAACCCTAGAAACTATGAATCTCAAAAATGCTAGTGGGTTCCTTCCAATCAATAACTGCCACAATATTTATTGACTCCATAACAAATCCTCTTGGTGACACCACATGTCCTAAAAGGCAATATCGTAAGGCCTTAACTTGCACTTGGAGAGTTTGTTATACATCACGTACTATCTAATAAGAAATAAAATAGTGCAAAGATGTTGATCATCTTCCTCTTTACTCCAATTGTATGCCAAAATATTATCTATGAACATCAATACAAACTAGCGGGGAACAACCAAAATATCCTTGTCATCAAATCCATAAATATGATAGGTGCATTGGTGAGCCCAAAAGGTATCATTGTGAACTCATAATACCTATACCATTTCCTAAAGGTCATCTTCATGATGTACGCCTTGGTATGTGTAGCTAGTGATAGATTAATCTCAAGATAATCTTTAAGAATATAGTAATAACCCAAAGCTATTTGAGCATGTCATAGATCCTCAAAAGTGGATAATGGTTCTTCATCATCAACTAGTTCAAACCTTGATAATCTATACATAAATGAATGGTTCCATCTTTCTTCTTTAGTTGAAGAATTAGTTCCCCCCCATAAAGACACACTCAAGCGGATGTACCCGTAAGGCAAAAAATTCTCCAAATGTGACTTTAATTCCTACAACTCTACCAATGTCATCCGATGAGGTGCCTTCAAAACTAGCTTCGCCCTTGATGGTAGCTCGATGATGAAGTATATCTCATGCACCAGCAACATACCTAGTATCTCCTTTGAGAATGTGTGAAGGAAGTCTTAGGTAACTGGAATATCCTCTTCTGCTGACATTTTTGTTCAACTCTTGAGCACTTTACAAATACTTAGGGTAACCTCTATGCATCAATGAATGCAATATATGAGCATGTATGACTTTTGTCATAGGCTTATGCTTGCATATCCTTTAAGAGGCCTTTAAACCATGAGGTCCTTACAATAATAATGACTATTGTCCACAATCTATCACCACTTAGTATCTCCCCAACATATCAATCCCAAAGATCACATCAAAGTCACATAAGTCCATCTAAACCAAGTCCACTTGGTAGTTTACCCAGTATATTTCTAAGGCCAGGTTTGAGTAGAGCCTAGTGAAATCCAACCTATCCATAGAGGGTAATACCATATATATAGACACACTACTATATTAGGAAAAAGTAGGTCTAGCAAAAAAAATGGTAGATATAAACAAAAATGATGCACTTGAATCAAATAACATGTGCACTATTAACAAAAGGGTAGAAAATGTACTGATGACCACATCTAATTATCGATCAGCCTTTGCCTAAATAATTATATTCAAGCACCTGTTTGAATACCTTCCCTGGTATCCTAAATGATACCTTCTAGATTCCTAGGCCTATCATCCTCCTCCCTGAGGAAATTGGTGAGGTCCTTATAGTCTCCCATTATCCTTCTTCAGTTGTACATCGGCTCAAGCAAGTGACCTCTATTGTTGTTGGTGTTATGGCTGAGAAGAGGATATTAAGGAGGTTAAATGGAAAGGTAAATAATTAAAGAAAAAGGTAGAATCAATGCACAAGAAGATGCTACAAATCAGTATAGAGGGAGAGGAAAAAGTAATTGACAAGGCTTATTTAATTTTGGTGCATGAGAAATTCAAAGAGTGCAAGGTGTGTATGGGGCTAAATTAATGCATGACGGTCTATTTTTTGTGCCATAAATGACACTAAAGTTTGGAGGGATGGGTGAGTTAACTTATAAATTACTTGAGTGAATAAATGTGATTGAGTGTGGGGGATTAGGTAAAGGTTGAGTGGGATTTAGCATATAGTTAGGATGGGCTTGAAATAAGAAAACTAAAATTAAAATATAGTTGAATATTTCAAGGGGTTTCATAAAAGTTAATGAGAGAGTAGGTAAGTCTTTTCACAATTTTTGGTAATTATAGTGTGTAGATAAAGAGTTAAATAGATATTCATTAAAAAAATTACAAATAAATCTCAAAAATCAAGAAAAATTGTGGGATGATATGGAATAGCTTTAGGAACCCAAATATATAAAAATAAAGGTGTATTGGAGTTGGTTAGAACCTCAACAGATAGAAGACGAGCAAAAATGGCAAAAATAGATAATCAACAAAAATACCTTCTTTTTTGTTTTTTAATCTATAAAATAAATAAATTAAGGGAAAAAATGGTATAGGTTAATATGATAATATTTTAGGAAAACAATATGCAAAACTATTTAATCTTAGTATTGGTTCAAAGCTCCAACGAATCAAAATGTGTAAAATGGCTAAAATCATCTCATAACGTAAAACGAAAAAAAAATCAATTTAATGATTAAAAAAAGAGAGGATGAAATATAATGGGACATAATGATATATTAAGCTTTGAAATATTTCAATAATTATTTACAAATTTGGACAAGTTGAAATTATGCAAAAATGACTAAATATGAAGAAATACAGAAATTGCAATTTTCTGCAAATGAATAAAATAAAAAATATAATAATAAAATTTAATACAAATAAAATGAAAATGAATAAATATTAAAAAATTTAGAAACCCATTATAGGCCTAATAACATTGTAATGAGGGTTAGAAAAAAATAGGATGTTACCGTCTTTCTCCTATATTTTCTCCCTTTGTGTTTGGTTTTATAACTATGTGTGGTGCCAATTTTTTGTCTTTTATATTTATTGGATTCATTCATTTTAACCTTTCCCATCACCTTTTAATTTTTCATCCTTATCTTGTTGTTTGGTGTCGTGTTTTGGACGTTATTTTGGGAGGTGTTTGCCTTACATTTTTAGGTCCTAGTTGATCAATCTTGTCTTCTTCTTCCCTTATTATTTTGCATTTTGTCTCCTATTTTTCCTTTATCTTAACTATTTAAAATCTTCTTTAAGTTTATGTAATCAATATTTATAGAAAGGTGGAGTGTTGATTATCCTTGTTGAGTTTTCAATCATAAAAAATAAGGGTTTATTTCCTCAACTTTTATACCATTTTATGTTCTTGATCATGTGGATTGTGCCTCCATATAGTTTTTTATATTTTATATTTTGAGAAGTTGATCAAATCCTAATAGGAGAAGGTGGTGTGCAGGAGTAATTTTTTGCTTGAAGATAGTAATTTAGGAAACATAGTTACTTCTCTAGACATAAATTTGTGTGTGTTAAATGTTATGTTTATTTTATTTAATAGAATAATTTTTTATCAAATAATAATAATGCATGATTTTGATCTTTTAGAGTTTTTATCCATGTTTTTTTTTTCATGATTTGTATGAAAAATTCAATGTTAGGCCATGTTAGTTTTTTTTTTCATTTTTGTATAAAATGTATGTTGCTCATACCATGTTTCTAAGAATATTTTTATGAGAATTACCATGTGTTTAAGTGTTGTTTTTGGATGAAAATGGACATGTTTACCTTTTAGTAACTCTTAGCCTTTTTCTTTTTGGGGCAAATTTTGGTTTCTTTTGTGTATGTTAAGTATTTTATATTATGTATATTAGTAGGTATTAGTTTATGTGTGATTTTGGTGTGATTTGGAGTAAGTTGATCATGGGTATTTATGTAAATGTTATCATTTTTAGCAATTTTATTTTTTTGATTAGTTTTTATAAAAAATTAGGCTAGTTAATGTATCAGTTGGGTATTTTATATAAAATTTGATATATAATATATTAGGGTTTGGAAGTGTGTGTGTTTAGTTATGACTTTTGCAAGTTTGTATATGTTAACAAGGTATTTAAGGGTATTTTGGTCAATTTACATCATAACTGATAATTTTGGTTACATGAATGTTACTTTGGGTGAAAATAAGTTAAGTGTAAAATGTGTATCATTTGAGATAATTATGATTAATATAAACTAGGGTTTTAATCTAAAATAAACTTAGAAATTCTAGGGATATAATAGTTATTTTATGTGCAAAAATTAGAGGCCTTATTCTATTTTTTTGGGTTATTTGTGTTTAATATGAAGTGTTTAAGTATTATACTGGGTGTCGTAAGGTCATGAGCTTGCTTGGTTAATTTATGATGCATGTGTTAATTAGGATTTTTATCGAGGCATTTTAGTATTTTTGAAGTATTACCACTTCTTTAGTATATGTTTGGTTTGAGGATAGTCTTAAGGATCTTTTTAGGCATAAATGGAGTGTTTAATTAGTTTTTTAGTTAGGTCCTTCTTAATAAGTTGAATTGGGGTTTCATAATGCCTTTAATTATTTATATGTGTGCCTTGCTCCATTTATTTAACCTTAATTTAATTCTAATAGAATATTATCCTATAATTGTTGGTACGAATTCATGTAATAAGTGATAAGTGGTAATGCATAAATGTTAGGTGTGGACTATATGTGTTAAGTGTATGGATAAGATTCTGAATAACACAATAACTTTAAAAGTTAGAAGATCACATGAGTTAGGGCTGAGAAAGTTTTCCACTTTTAGTGTCATAGTTCTATCATAACTAGAGGAAATTATATCTGCTCTATAAAAGTCCAAATCACTTACTAATTGGGATACACATACTTACAGCTTAGGTATTTAAATAGTATCTCCTGGGAATGTTCTACACTAGATGATTCATTTCTCCCCTCTAGGGAAAAGCATAGTGGAGGTGTGGTTTCTATTCCCAAAGTGAGATAAGTAATTGATATTGTGCGATCACTAAGTAAAGACTCTAATACCACATTATCTTTAAGTTTTATCTTACATCATGAATAGTTATTGCATGTTCTTATTATCATATGTGTGATTGTATGTGGATCATATTTTATGTATGATCACAAGCACTTCTATTATCATCATGATCGTATGTGTATACCATACCTTTTATGTCACACACCATGTCTTTTAGTATTTATATTACTCAGTATTTTTCGTACCAACTACATTATTATGATTATTGCTCATTTGTATAAGAAGACAAACCTTTTATTGACATGTAGGTGTATGATGATTTCTTCAATATTTTTATGTATCACTTGTGGAAGCTTGATGTCATGTGTTTTGGTTTGGGCATAGGATTGTATTAATCTGGTTATCACTCAATAGATTTTGTTCCTTGGTACCTTCTTTTTGAACTCATAGATCTATGTCTCCCTTTTATTGTATTTTGATTAGTTAGAATTATCTCCTAAACTCTTGTGTTATGATTTATATAATATTTTTGTTTTCTATTTATTATGCTTAAAGTTATATGCTTTAGCATTATATTTGGTATGAGAATAGCATAGTTTCCCGACTCGTACTAAGTATGATGGTAGAACCCAAATTATTTTGTACTTAGCTTCCACAAAACAATTTCCTTGGTAGTAAATTTTGTGGATTTTACAGGTACATCCATCATGCATATATTCAAACTATTAGAATCTCATATCACACAAATTTGAACTTTAAGGGCTCCAACTTGTTTACCTATTTTCAAAAAAAAAATATTCAAGCAATAGAATAAAGAGGCTCTTCCTTTTCAAAAGTTAAAACTTTTAAGACTCTTTTAAAACCAAAACATAAACTAAGCAAACATCATTTTACCATATCTAACTAGAAATTAAAAGGTATAAAGTAAGAGGAGGGACATGATAACCTTTCCCTTTGAATGGGCGAGTTTAAAAGGAAGTTGAACCAAGGGTTTTTTTTGTTATACCCCCACTTTTCACAACTAAAAATATTCGATTACAACACTTTTAATTGTGAAAGCTAAAAACATCGAGGAATGTTACCAAAACATTCAACACAAGTTCACCCACCATTGACTCACATGTATTTGATGCACGGCTAAAACTAAAGTTAAGCAACAACAATAAAAAAAATCTCCAAGGAGATAATACTATATAATAAAAGTGCTAGTTGATAGAAACCAAATATACTTTCATCAAAATGGATGAGAGGAATGTAAAGGGAGAGACCTTAGAGTTTTAATAAGTGAGAGTCAAAAGACCAAAAGATCTACATTGTTCATCTTAAACCCTTAGGCTAAATCCCACCATAGGCTGCTACTAGCCATCACTTGAAACTTGATTATTAAAACCATCATCAACATTAGGGATCTCAAAGCCTCACACAAGGTCATAAAATCATCCAAATAAAGTTAAGAACATCACAGTGGAGTTGATTCAAGAAATGGAGTTAGTATGGAATATATTAAGCAAATCTAAATCATCCATGGTGCATAGGTACATGTGATAAAACAAAAGCATCAAATCATGGAATACATAAACAAGGCATATGATAACATATCATATACATGAAATGATAATTATATGATTCAATCAACAAGAAAGAAAATAAAAAATAATGAAAATACTCTCCAAAGCAACTAAGAACAAGACTACAATCCATACTTATAATAAAAAATATTATTATATTCTATTAAAGGTGATAATATAAGTCAAATTTGTTTTGTATTTAAACAATGGAATATGTTATCCTAGGTGGCATCATTATACCATGAAATAAATCCAAACAATGGGAAAGTGACCCATCTTACACAAATGTACATCAAGTTTAGTTTATAATGACTCGTGTTTCACCACTATAACCATAACCACTTAGGTAACCATATTCTTAATTGTGCGTATCTTTTATAGGATCCATAGAAAACCTATAGAGTAGAAAAGGTTTTGAGACCTCTTGGGACATGCTAGAAGGTAAATCAATCAATACATCATAAGGGCTGAAGCCAACTAATCCTCAATAGTTAATCAATAATTTAATAATTTAGATACTTAATATTTTAAATCCTTTATTAAGTTCATTTTTCTCTAGGAATAATGTACCATATACCTTGTATTTTAGTACAATCCACCATATATCCCTTATCAAATTTTCTCAGTACCAAATGCCCCTATATTTTACTTTTAGTGCACATACTAACCTTCTGTTAATGTTTCCATTATCTTGCAGTTAACTCCATGAACATAAATGATATTTTGACATGAATAAACCAAAATAACCTTAATAAGAAATGAACCTCATATCTTGATCTTCTTCATTATCTTCATCTTTTTTCCTTATCTTACTCAAAAATGAACCTTATAGATTCATCTTTTTCATGATTTTCATCCATCCTTATCTTTATCTTCCACCCATGCTACATAATATATATCAAAATGATATACTAACTATTGCTTGTGAAAAATGGCAAGATGAGTATCCTTTGAGTGAGAACGACCTCGAAACATCGTATCTAAATCTATAATACCCCAATTTTCATGAACTATTTTCTTTAAAATGAATTTTATGGAAACTAAGATGAAAACATAGGGCATTATGCTGCATCCAATATAGAAAAGGTACTCCATATACTCAATATATGTCGAGTATAAGACCAAAAGTAACTCATATTTAGAGATCATGTGTAGAAAACACTTGATTACATACTAATACAAGATTACAAAACAAGAGAGAAGTGATAGAGACAAGAGAAAATAGAGTACTAAAAGTCCATATATATATGTAATCCCCCAAAATTTTAGAAAACCTATAATTTAATAAATAACTTTTATTTGAAATAATTAGATTTTAAAATTATGTAATTTAATTATTTTATGGATTTTTTAGTATATAAATTTGGACGGGAATATTTAGTAAATTAAAATAGATATTTTGTTAGTTTATCATGCTAATTTTATTTAAATAATTTTCCAAACTAATATTTTACTAACTTTATCCTTTTTAAACTAATATATTAGATTATAATGAATTAAATTATTAAATTAAATAATTTATCAAGAATATTACATTTTGTGATTTTATAAATTAATTTATTTTATTTTTCCTTTTTTCCATTTCCCTTTTTTGCCCTTTTCCCCTTTTACCTTTTTCTTCTCTTCTTTTTCCCTTTTTCTTCCCTCGGGCTGCCGCACCAGGCCAGCCCCTCCCCTGCGCACTGAGCCACTGGCCCATCTCCCCTCTCTCACGTGGCCCATTTCTACCTTCTTCCCCTCGCCCGTGCATCGCAGCCTAGATTTTTTTTCTCCCCCCGACCGGGCCGGCTCAGCCTTATTTCCTTTCCCTTCGACCGGCCGACTTCTTTCTTCTTCTTCTTCCTTTTTCATCGCCACCCATGCCCAACACCCTGCGCATGCCCGACCACCACCTACAGCTGCCATCCTAACCACCCCTACCTCTCTCCCTCTCTCTCTCTCTCTCTCCCCCGTCCCTTTCTTTCCTATTTCGAACCAAACTATCCTCTCCACCCTCCATCCATGCCTGACTTCTTTCCTCTTCTTCCCCTCCCTCTCCCTGTCACCCGACCACCACCTGCCACCCTACAACTTGCCCTGACCGGCCACCTACTCCCCTGCCTCTCCCTCTTCTTTTTCTTACCCTCACCATCCCTTCATTCCCCATAATTTCGAGCCCTCTTCTCCTTCCCCGAGCTCCTTCTCTCATTTTCTCCTCCTCCCATTTTTCCCCCGATTTTTGCACGCCGCCGCCAACTGTCGCTCTAAGCACCGCACCAAGCCCCTGCGCCGCCCACTACCACCCTATACCTCAGCCCTGCACCACCCTGAGACCACTCAAGCCACCCTCGAGCCCCTGTCGTTCCTCCCTTCTCCACCTCTCCTTTTTCTCCCCACTTTTCTCCCTTATCAACAAGCCAACTACAACCGCCCCGTTCTCCGCTGTCCGGCCACCTCTACCGCCACCCAAACCACCAACCCACACCCTGCAACCTCGTCTACCACCCTCATACCTTACTTTCCCGAAAACTGCCCCTTCACCCCTCAATTTCCCCCCTCTCTTTTCCTTCCTTCTCAGCCACGCCTAGCCCGACAGCCGACTTCGCCGCCTCGCCGCCGCCGTCTCTGCCACCTTTGGTCGCCAACAACCCATCCTTAGCCTCCACCTACACCCCCTCTTCACTCCTGCACCCTTACCTTGCCTCCAATCCTCCCCCATCTACCTCCTTTTCTAGCCTAAAGACCCCAAACCGAACCATCTCCCCCTCCCTTCTACCTAACCACCTTCGACCCCTTTCTCCCCCTTAATCTGCATGTGACTCACGCTGTTCATGCAGCGTGAGATCCTACTTGATTTGGAATTTATTCATCTAAATTTTGAGGTATATTAATAATTTATTAAAGTGCATTATTATTAAATAAATTTTTTATAAAGTTTTATCCTTTTAATTTCTTACTTTTAACCTAATAGTATTGATATTATTTTTTAGGTGTTGAGTTTCTAATTAAGCCTTGAATCTTTAACCGGGATACCGGTAAGGTTCGATTTTTGCGGAATTAAGGTAATCGTTAAACCTCACTTAAATGCATGGAAAAACGTATGCTAGCACATTAGGGATTTTAGTATGATTTTATGCATGTTTTGTGTTGCCTAGTATGATATATATATATATATATATATATATATATATATATGTATATATATATATATATATATATATATATATGTATATATATATGGTTGCTTACATTGAATTATAAAAAGAAAAGAAAAGAAAATTATGATAGCTTTTGTGCCATGTGTAGAGATGATACTTAAGGAATGAGTTTGATATTTGATGGAAATGTTAAATGCTTGTCTATGATGTATTATGTTGCTAATGCATGAATAATATTATTGTCTAAGGGTATTTTAGTAATATGCTTATGTAAGTATGTGATCTAATATATGTAGTTGCTAATGAGTATTATGTTGAATAATGACAAGTTGGTGGAGTTAAATGATAATAATGAAGTGCTAATATTAGTATTTTATGTAGTGGTGGTAAATTCATAAAAGTGGTGTGATAAAGGGGTTAAGTGGTAATTTTATAAGTGAAAGGAGTATTTTGGAAATTTTGTAATAAAGGGGTATTTTGGTAATTTTGAAAGAAAAGGGTAAAACGATGATTTTTTAAGCAAAAGGGTATTTTGGTAATTTCAAAAGAAAGGGGGAAATGATAGTTTTATAAGTAAAAGGATAAAATTGTAAGTTGTAAGAAAAAGGGGTATTATGGTAATTTTGAGGCAAAAGGGCAATATGGTAAATTTATGATTAAATGGCAAAATGATAATTTTATAAGTAAAGGGGTATTATGGTAATTTTTGAAGAAAAGAGTAAAGTGGTAATTTTGGAGTTAAAGGGCAATATAGTCATTTTATAAGTAAGTGGTAAGAATGGTAATTTTGGAAGTAAGGGGTAAAATAGTAATTTTGGACGTAAAAGGGTATTAGGGTAATTTGCAAGCAAAAGGGTAATATGGTAAAATTGGATGAAAGGGGGTAATATGGCAATTTTTATAAATAAAAGGATATTATGGTAATTTGGAAGTAAGGGGTAGAAGGGTAATTTTGTAAATAAAAGGATATTATGGTAAACTTGGGAGTAAGGGGTAACTTGGTAATTATGGTAACGACGAAAGATAATTTGGTGATGAAATTATGATTATAGAAGGGCAATTGGATAATTATGATACTAGAGAAGGGTAATTTGGTAAATTAACCAATTAAAGGGCATTATGGTAATTTTAATAATGGAGAAGGGTAATATAGTAATTATAAATATGGAGAAGGGTAAATTGGTAATTATAATTATAAAGAAGGGTAAATTAATAATTGTAATTATGAAGGAGGGTAATTTGAGATTTATGATAATTGAAAAGGGTAAAATGGCAATTATAATAATTGAGAGGGGTAAAATGGTAATTATGATAAAGAAGAAGGGTAATTTGGTAATTTATCCAACTAAAGGGGCAACATGGTGATCATGATAATGAAGGAGGGTAATTTGGTAATTTATCCGACTCAAGGGCAATTTAGTAATTATAACAAAGGAGAAGGGCGGTATGGTAATCTAACCAACCAAAAGGGAAATATGATAAGTGTAGCAATTATGAGGGGTGTATGGTGATCTAAAAAGCGTAGGAAATAACTTGGTAACCTAAACCGAGTGAAGGGTAATTTGGTAAATAAGCAACGTAAAGGGTAATATGGTAATTTGTCAAATAAGGAAGGGATGACTTAGCAATTATATAAGTAAGAGGTAAATGAGTAATTTATACCATACATGTCGTTGTGATTGTTGAATTTCATAATATGACTCAAATGACGTTGATTAGTAAGGTAATATTATTTGATAATTAGTAAGTATCACGAGAACGAATCCTAATTCGGAATTAGATGAGATTATGATGGCCTTAATGATTTCTCTATGTTATCTTGGATAACCATCTGAATAAGAAATGACTAATGATATTAGAACGATTGAAAGTGAATAAGTATATGATTATTATGCTTTTCGTGATCACTTTAATTAAGACACTAATACTTAAAGTGAAAGACCTCGAGATTGGGAATGGTGACTCTTTAGGGGTCGCTACCCTAAAGATGTGGTTTAGTCCACGATTATTCTTGTATTTGCTGGTGTGCCTTTGTGCCCCAGCCAGACCCTATATCTTACTCTATCTAGCTCTACGGATCTAGTTAGGAGGTATGCATACTTATGGATTAGGTATCCTTGTCGGTAGGGTACTGAGTAGCTTTATACACTAGTACGACCAGGGTACCTTTGCGTCTCTGGGTTTGTAGTTGAAGGGTACTGAGTAGCTTATATGCACTGGTACGACCGGTGTACCTTTGTATCCCGGGCTCTTGATCTCCCGTCCGAGGTAAATAAATAGAATTGTTGTACTGATTAAAGAAAGGGAAAACACTAATTACGAAAGTGAAAGATTAATGAGCCAGGCCCAGTTGACTTATGATAATGAGTACCGATCCACCGGATATAATAGTGGCCTAGGAGCGTTGTCCTAGCAAGTGATTATGAGTACCGGTCCACCGGATATAATAGTGGCCCAGGAGCGTTTTTCCCTGGATGGTGATTATATGTGTTCCGGTCCACCGGTTAAAATAGTGGGGGTCCCGAGCTCAATAACACAAGCATTGAATGTGAATAAATTATGGAAAGATATTAATTACTTATAGTGGAACACCCTGTGAGTCGGGGCCAGACCGGTCCACTGGCGAATAATATTGGCCAGGAGCGTTATGCCCTAGAGACCGATCCACCAGCAATAATGGTGGTCAGGAGCGTTCTTCCCTGTATGTATTCCGATCCACCGGCTATAATAGTGGGGTTCCCGCACTCACTTGGATATAGCCATAGAGATGATTAAATAATGATGGACTAATGGCTTAAGGCCCAAAAGTATCGATCGTACTTTATAACTCGTTGATATGTGGCAGCCTTATTATATATGTGATTGTTATTTATGCACCTCTCATTACATATGTCTATAGCTTGCATTATGTGTTGCATTGCGGGCCTGTTTTTAAGTGTGGTATTAAAGGGTTACTCAGTACCATAGTACTGAAGGGTTCCCTTCGTGGGGCCTCTGCCTATTCAATGGGCAGTGCCCCTTGCAGGTCTTTTCAGGTGCTACTCAAGTGGGCAATGGAAAATAGAGTAAGGAATTATCCGGTACCGTTAGGGTTTTTCTTTTTCTCTTTTAAATTCCTAGTTTTAATGTTAATGTTGTTAAAGTAACCATCATTGGTGTATTTTATTCTTGTAAATGATTTGATGCGCTACTCTGATTTGAAAATGGATTGTAAATTGTATTTTACACTTTTAGCCTTAGCACTTAGTACTGGAACGGTAGGAGTGAACCGGTCTGGTACTAAGTGTGGCGGTAATATCCCCAGAATTCACGATTTTATAATTTGCTTCCACTAACTCTTTCAAATAAAACGAAAATTTTCAGTAGTGAATTTTTGGGGTGTTACAATATATATATATATATATATATGGATAACCATACTCGAGTATTGACCAAAAAAATTTCCCACCATAGGTAATCATAATAAGGGCATCGAATCATCAGAGACATGTGATATAGGGGACATCTACTTGTAGGAATGAACAACACCCATAAAAATGATAGTCAATATTTGTGTATTGAGTAAAGTAGCAATGCATATAAGGTTAACAATATAAAGGTATATGAAGAGAGAATTACTATACAAAATAGAGCATGTTATTACACACATGGGGATCACTTTTGTGACACAAGATAGAATTTAGAGTATATGTCATATTATTATGTTTACTTTTTTATCAAACAACTAAATTCTTAGTCACATTGAGTACTAGGAAAAATTGATGTTATGAAGCTCCTTCTAAGGCATGGCAATCTTGGGCACCACTATTTTCTTTCTGGTGGAACGAATTTACAACAAAAAGCTCCTTCCAAGGTAATATGGTCTTAGGGACTTCAAAACTAGACACCTAATCCTTAAGTACATGTACTCCCTATATATAGGTACATGTACACCTAATCCTTGGGGACTAATAGGGTCACAATGACTCCAAAAGAACCAGGATAAATAAGATATAACTTCTTCCAGGGCAGAATACACCCAGAGACTATTTTCTGTGAGACGATTAAACTTTCTTAGTCCTGACTCATGTGATCTTTCACTTTGATAGCAATGTTTTATTTAAGCATAATAACCATTCATAGAACTAAAATAAAACACTTAATGATGTCAATTACTCTTAGTATATCATTTATGGTAAAAATTCCTACCAATAATTGTTTTATTCATGTAAATGAGATAACATTAGGGTAAATTAAAAGAAAAGTTCCACATAAAATAATGAACAAAAAGTATTAAAAAATAACATGTAACCTTGCACTTAACAATAACCACCTGATTTACTTGTCATTATAACATGTATGCTTATACTTCCATTGAAATATCACATTAGATACCACTTATTATTGATACATAAAATATCGAGTATTGTCAAATTCATACCATATATTTTTATTTTTATAGAAAACTTAGAATTGCATTAAGTTCAATCAAATAAAGCATGTTATAACCATATAAGGTAGTGATAAGACATCAACCAAGATGACAAACATAAAAGAGGCATTTCCCAAGTGAAAAGACTATAATATCATCACAAAATCATAATTCATAAACCACTCACAACTTCACCCAAAAATCTCACCAAATTAGAAAAATTAATACAATGCTCCAATATATCATGCTTAAGAATATATATAAACTAGGATTTAATTCCAATGTTTTGCACATAAAATACCGATCATAGCCTTAGGATTTCGAAGCCCATTTTAAGCCATGTTCATATAATATTAATACTCGTATTAGCCATATGTGCCCAAACTAAGAACATATCATACTTATCACATTTTGGTCCAAGTAACACTTACACAACCTAAATTTCTAGAGTTAACCCACAATGACCAAAATATCCCAATATCACCTAAACACCTCAAACTTTCTTATCACCATAACTTGATCCATACTCCCCCAAAATTTATAATATTATGTATCAAATTCTATGTAAGTACCTCAATGAATACAATGATACACTTAAATTCCATGAACCTAATTGATTTGACCATAATACCTCTTAATCGATCACCAAACTTTACAAAAAATTTACACCAACTCCCAATTAATATTAAAAACCCAAATATGTAATTATTTTAAATGAAATCATCCCAACAATGTTAAAAATGGCCATAGGACCATCCACCCTTAAGCCTCAGAAAATTCAAACAAACAAGGTATTTTTCAACAATACTAAATCACATGATAATACACTATCATGCTCAAAAATTTATCATAATACCTGTCATGGCCTAACATGGTAATTTCACATAGAATTATAAAAACACGTGCTACACATGAAATCACAAGATAATTACATGGATATAAGATTCAAGAGTATAATCATGATTTTATAGAATAAGAATATTGACGTGGTAGCTAAATTAAAATAACATATAACATCAAAAAACCCTAAACTAGAGATATGTATCCTTATCAAAGGCTACATCGATCTCTATGTAAAAGAATAATTCTAACATCTTCTTCAACTACACATTACAATCACATAAAAAAATATAAAAGGTTAGATAAAAGAGATGAAAATAACAGATGTAGAAATAAAAAGAGGAATTGAAAGGAGAAAAGGTAAATAATTAAAGTAAAAATTAAGAGCTTGAGAAGGGTGTAGGGGGCACTTCACAAGCTATAACTTTAACCCTCTTTTGCTTAAAAAAATCTCAAAAATGGTAAAATATAAGATTTACATAGTGAAGAAATGGAAAAGGATGAAGGAGAGAAAAGAGGGAGGGCTTAGTGGGGCCTAGGTTTAGCAAGAACAACCAACAATAGTCAAGAACAAAAAATAATGGTTAGAGGAGAAAAGAAGGAGCACATGGAAAATGTAGATCAAGAGGGTGTAAGACCCTTATGGGTATAAATAGGGGGGAGAAGGATGATCATGTTTTAAGGGGTTTCTTTCTTGAAAGGCATAAAGGTGGTGGAGTGTGAGAGAAATGGTAAGGTTGTGTAAGAGAGTGGTCAAGATGTAAGTTATTAGAATATGGAAAAAAATGTGGTTGTATGCGTATGGATAATCAATATTAGATTAAGAGAGGTAAGGGGTTATATTTCATATTTGACAATGGCCATGAAGGGCTAATAACAATAAAAAATATTTAGTTAAGGTAGAAAGTCTAATAAATGGGTAAATATTAGGAAAATAATCAAATAATTCCCAATAAATTATGAAAATTAGGGGATGGTGTGAAATTAATATAAGAACCCAAATATATAAAATATTGGACATATAAATTGATTTGGAGTAAAAATAAAATAAGAAAAAATAAGAATGGCGATAATCACCCTACTCCGATTGACTCCAAAGGCTGGCTTATTGGACTGCCAAACCCCTTGAGTGAATAGGTCTAGAAATTTGTTGATTAGTCGATCATCGGTCGGCTTAAATAAAAAATTAGGGTTTTAGAGGGTTGAAAAAGAAAAAAAATATTTAGGGATTAAGATGAGATAATTATGATATAGTTAAGGGTTAAAGAAGGGTTAAGTAGCTTAGCAATTAAAGATTAAAGTTAGAAAATTTTGGGATGTTACATAATCTCTTATACCTCAATATAACAAAAAATCATGTTTGCAACTAAAATGAAAAAAGAAGCACCTAGATGAAAGAAAAGAGAAAAATTGGCAAATAAAGGCAATTCAAAACTGATCTTGTAACATTTCAAAAAATAGTACTAAAATAATGTATTTTTAGTAGAAGCATAATAATAAATTGTTGTGTGTTACCATTACTTCTAACATTAAGAAATTTGTGATCATGCAATAAACTTGTGTAATATGTATGGCTAAACTAGTTACGAAAAAAATCCAAACAAACATAAATAGAATAAACTAGCATAAGGCATTAATATTATTGAATGTAAGAATAGAGTACGGTGATTTACTAGATATAATATAATAAAAGGGGGAATGAACACCTTAAAAAAATGGAATGGGGAAATTCCAAAATAAATTTTATGAAGCTTGAGATAGGAGATGCAACTCTCCATCGCACCTTAGAGTAACACTCTTCAAGACACATTACGTTGATGGGAGCACCCACAAATTCCTACGACACACCACGGGATCAACTCCTCATTAAATGAGTATATGACCATGAAATGGCTCGTGCGAACACAAACTCACTTAATAAAAAAATATTATATCCTAAACAGATAGCATGGAGTACACAAGGCCAATCATGCAATCAAAAGCATAAAACATACAATAACATTAATGACTAATATATGATATCATGATACATATGCTAATGAGAATATAAAACATACACTCACTCACAATAGTATATGATATCGAGAAATAATAAATATGTAATAATCAAACAAATGATAATGATAAATAATGTGCATATGATCACCTAACATGCGATAAAAATAAATAGTAGCAAAAATCACTAGATATGTGATATCGAGAAACAATAAATATGTAATAATCAAATAGATGATAATAATAAATAATGTGCATATGATCACCAAACATGTGATAAAAAAGAAATAAGAAGCATACAATCACTAGATATGTGCTATTGAGAAA
Source organism: Tamarix austromongolica (assembly GCA_039764185.1). Taxonomy (NCBI): domain Eukaryota; kingdom Viridiplantae; phylum Streptophyta; class Magnoliopsida; order Caryophyllales; family Tamaricaceae; genus Tamarix; species Tamarix austromongolica. Next base: position 37,075,642 of record CM077811.1, on the reverse strand, counting down.
TAATAATTATGTAATAATCAAACATATGATAATAATAAATAGTAAGCATACAATCATTGAACATGCAATAACCATAATAAATAAATAAACATGCAAGGTGCATGTGATGGCATTTAAGTATTGAAGCATGCAATGATGAAACACTTGAAAAAATCATATGATAAAACATGATACACATCAAAGAATACTAATACAACAATAAGGTAGGAAGCACAAGGTAGAGAAATAAGAGACAACAATACTTGTTGATACCATATAACCGAGAACATCTTGTTATTATATTTCAAAAATGTAGTCACATTAATTGATATTTATTTAACTTAAGATCAAATACTTAACTAAAATATATAGCAACATTTGTATTATAATTCTCTTGACACTAGTGCTAGTGTCTCACCTAAACAATAGTTAGAAAAATAATAATAAAACACCTAATCATTTGAGTGTGCATATCTCCCATAGGATACAAGACTATTATGGAAGTAGAAAAATGTCTCTTTGAACTGTGTAAGACACCTGAGATCATCGAAGAGACAAACTTTAGAATGGTATCAATCCCAAACCAAACATGATCCATAAGGAACAAAGGCGTGCCAATTTCTAAGTGGCATAAAAGCTCAATATATCCATTCCGTATATGGTCCAATTTACACATGCTATAAAAGAACTAAATGAACTTACAACACAAAGGATTATTGTTAAATTTTAGTTATTTAAAGGTCAATAGAAAGTTAAAGTTTAACTAAAGGTCATTTAAAAGGTCAAAGGTTGACTACAAGTCAATAAACATTGACAAAGTCAACATTGAAGTCCAACTTTTCATTTCCTACACATAATAAAACAAAAGACCCTTACACGGACCCTAATCTCACGTATATATCATAATTTCCAAAATTAACATCATTACCTCACCAAAATTTAATATAAACTTAGCATTACCACCTCAGTCACCTCAAAGCTAAAACCAAACCTAGACAAACCTTTCTTACACATAAAATGATGATTATGCCTTTAGGGTCATTAATCTCATTTGATTCTATAAAGAGTTATATGTGATGATAATTATAGTATAGCTTCACACTCGGCTAAATTATTATCAAGGTTTGCTTATCAAAAATTAATATTAGCTCTACTCAAATCCCAAACTTGTGATGTATCTTAAATATTCTTAATACTAATATTTAGATTAAAAATGCTTAAAAACCCTAATTGTCTCTCATAAAATTAATTCAAAGGTCACACTCATCACACTTAAATTATTTCCTATACAAATTAAGAATTTTATACCCAAAATTTTAGAATCAATGTAAAAGGACCAAAATGCCCTTAAACATTTCTAAACACATCAAAATTTCAAAAATTCAAAATAAATACTATACAAATCCAAATCTTATAATATATATCATATACTAAGTGAAGGAACTAATAAATGAAATGGCCTACCCATATTTTAAAATTTTACAGTAGAGAGACGATATTGCCTTTGGGGCCGAGAGCAAACAAAATAGGTTCAATGTTTGACACCATTGATATCTTGCATGGTTTTGGCCATAACTTTTAACATATTTAACATATTCAAGATCCAAAAAATTTGTGGTAAAATAAAAACCCTAAGATATCATTTCTCACCTTAAACAAGCAAAAATTACAACCACCCATGTATAAACTATCTTTGTAATAGAGGGAAAATTCTAGTGCCTTAATTTATCTCAAGCTTTTTCATGATCTTTTCACATATAACACCAATCATAATTAGGGATGAATTAAACCATAATAAATTATGATTATCAAAGGTATTAAAAAATAACAACAAAGCACACAAAATCTACTTTTAAAGGTTATCTTATATAACCTAAGAAAAATTCTTCTATTAAAGAAAGGGAGGCTTAACACCACCACCTAGGTCTCTAAATCACCTATACAAAAATATGAAGAAGTAAAAGTTAGATTCATAAATAATAATGGTAAAAATGAAGGGAAGAAAAAATAGGAATCAACCCATATCCTTCAAGGACTCCTTTCAAGGAAAGAATAACCAAGATTTTCCTCTACTTTTCACTAAGGTTTAACTCTCAAAACTTAGAATTTTTTTAAAGAGATTAAATAAGTTAAATTAGGAATTTAAAGGAATCAAAGTCAAGAGGAGAAAACCATGACAAAAGCTAGAAAAATTCTATAGCAATTGTAGTTGCAAAACAAAAAGGGGGGAACTTATGCAAAATTATTAAAGAACCAAGGTAAAATGGAAGTAAAAAATAGGGTAATTGTTAGAGGATCAAAAGGGGGAGAAAAGAGGAATTTTTTTAGAAGGGTCATTAATATTAGTTGTAACAACAACAATTTCCAATAGGTAAGCTAAAGAAAATAGAAGAAGAAGAGGAAGAATGCTAACGAACGAAAGGAAGTGAATGGTAGGTATTGGAGGGAATAAACCAATAAAAACAAGGAGAAAAATAAAGAAATTAGAGGACACTAGATACTTTAAATCATGAACTAAAGGAGAAAAAATAGAAATACAAGAAAAAACTTGGGCATATTTGTGTGAAGTGGAATGTGAAGTGAAAACTAAAGGATTGGGGCATAAGTAACTACATGATTTGGCTGAGAGAGAAGGAAAAAGAGTTGACTTAGTAATATGTAAGATAAGGATGTCATATATAAGTGCTAACATCTCAAATTTTGTGACATATCTTAAACACTTAAAAGTCCTTGGCAAAGGTTATTCACTCTAATGTAACTATATTGCTCATACTCTTTAGGTACAAATTTCTTTCTCAAATATTTCTTAAGCTTATCCTAATATTTGGTTTAAGATTTACCCTCTCTTTCTCTAGTTCTCTTCAAGTTATCAAACTTATTAAACTTAAGAGTAGTTAATTTACACTTTTTCTCATCATGATAATCCTTGAATTCAAAAATAGCCTCTACCTCATGTAACCACTCAAGAAAGAACTCAACATCAAGTTTACCATCAAATCAGGAAAATCAAGTTTAATACCTTTTATCCTCTTCATGATGATGCCTTGACTGATTATTATAGTTCCTTTGATTACTTCCACTCCCTTGTGACTCTTCTTCATAGTCTACATGTGATTTCATTATCTTCCTCTTGTTGGGTTGATGGGCTTTGTTGCACTTCCCATTCAATCTCCATAGAACTCCTTTTTTTCTTATATATTTTGCACTAAATCTTATTCGGTAAATCGAGACTCCATCCTTTGTAATTGAATTTGCAATGCAGGAAGTTGCTAAATTTAAGCATTGGTTACAACTAAATTGAATGAGAGCTTTTGGATTGTCTAGAAAATAGCTTGAAAATTTGGCTCCTCTTCCATAATAATCAAGTTACTAACACACTTAACACAAGATTAGTAATTCCTTAGGGTTTTGGTTGGAAACTCGAATCACTTAAGATTAGTAACACAAGATTAGGTTTTGGCTCCTCTTCCATAATAATCAAGTTTCACAAATATTGAAAAAGATTCTAGAGTAAAACAACCAAAATTAGAACTTTTACACAAACCAATGGATTGCTTTTTTTTTCTCATACCAATTGGCCAATTGGCAATTTCTAAAACATTTATCAAATTAACTTGAAAAATATATTTAAATATTTAAAAGCATATATTTTCTTATTTTAGGAAAATAATTTAATAAATGAACATTTTTTTAAATATATGGTAATAAATAGACAACAATATATACAATTTCTTCTACCTATAGGCAATGTTGCACAAAAATGAGCATTGAGATGGTGAAACAATAACATTAGAAATGAATAAACAACAATTCCCCAAAAAATAGAAAATAGGGATGTAAGGAAATGATATATATATATATATATATATCTATATATATATATATATATATATATATATATATATATATATATATATATATATAGGATATTCATATTTATTTTATATGAATTTATAATTTTATTGTCAAATAAGCTAATAATTAGTATTAATCTAATTTAGATTAGAAAAATATCCAAATTTAATAACCAAATTTTGATAACTAAATTTTAACAAACTCAGCTATGGATAGTATTTGGAATTTTGGACTCAATAGTACCATATTTTATTATCTAACAACTAGATTAGAATAATTAGGCTGAACCACAATTCTCCCTTCTCCTTACTGAACATAATTAGTTGGCCAACTAAAAAACAACACTAAAGAAGGAAGCATCATGTGGAATTGAGGAAAGAAGCAACAAGTAGTAGTGAGAAATGAAGCAACCAACAACACGCCATTTAATGTAGCAAATATATATGATGATGACACAGAATAACACACAACTTGTAAAATTTAAAGAACAATAACATATAAGTTGGAGGATGGCAAAGGAACAAGGAAAATCAAGCACAACACTAGACAGTAAGTTCAATCCTTACGATGTTGCCGCTAGATTTTGGCATCTCTGGCCCCATTCTCATCCTGAAGATGTCCTTAGACCATGAAACAACAATTATATGTTGTCCTTGTGCATGCATGCCCATAAGTAGGTGCCCCCCCTATAAGTTGTTGTTAAATGAGTTCTTAAATACATTTCATTACACACTTTTGTATGCCTATGTTTTACTCACTTATGCAATTATCATACAAACATATTCGATTCTAGATTTTCCCTATTTTTTTTTATAGATGATTGTGTTGCTTGTAAAGGATATAAATGTTATCATATTCCAATAGATTGTGTTTATTGGTCTCATCATGTCAGTTTCTTATGAACATACCTTCCCTTTTGCTACTACCTCTAGAGCTCTACTTTCCACTGTTGTCTTAACTCGGGTATCTTCTCCAAGTTTATCTTATTTTTTGTAATTTTGTTCTATTGCTTCTACTAATGACTATGTCTCCCCTAATATCTATCTCCCTTCACCTCGTGCTCAATTTGATACACCTAACACATCCCCTCTCTCACCCTCTGCCATCATCTCGACCTTAACCACCTTAATTAGCCAATATTTAGTTTTTTTTTCTAATAGTATCCCTGCTCTTAAACATGTACTACTTCCATCTCTTCTTCTTCTTCTTGTACCATCTACTCTATGCTCCAAAGTACCCACTATTCACTAACCTTGTCCCTTGTCTATATCCTTTCCTTCTCTAGTTGTAAAAAATGACTATCCCATGGCAACTAGAGATAAATCATGTATTATAAAAAATAATATCCTACTTGTGTTCGTTGCAAGCTAACTAATAGAGGAAGGATCATTCATCTAACTTATACTTGATACAAGGAAAAATAAAACCAAACACACAAATAATCTAAAAGAGATATAATATGAAGAAGATAATAATATAAATGATATAACAAGGTTATACAACATTTCAAAATATAGGAACCAAAGTAGAGAGCTTAAATCACTAGAAAGTTCAAAACATTCCCAACATAGTGGGTAAAAAGCTATCTAATCCAGGTAGCCTAATTATCAACTATAAAAAAATGTAAATAGCTTTTAAAGAAATGGCTAGCTACTGACCTACATCATCATCCTCAACGCACTCAAGTTGAGAATCATAATACTATAAACCAACCTCTTCCCATTGAATAGGTAGTGACTGCACACAAGGTACTATCTATATGGTAAAATACTGGTAAAATGAACCTATACTAATAAGGGTAACACTCATGCTTTACATAAGGCAGCATGTGTATTCAAATAACACATGGAAACATACTAACACATATTACATGGAAACATGCTTACCATTCAACATAACATAATAAAAATATATAACTAACCCCCATCTCAAGAATGATATCAATGCTACCTAAGGAATTTCTATTTATTATCTCCTATTAATGTCATTATCTCAAGGGGAATGAACATAGAACTACTACTCCCATTGCCACTATACACTAGTGTTAAGGGGCCTATACTAGGAACTTCAACACCCACCATACTTGAGCTCCTAGGTAGGGGGACATATCAATTTTGGATTTGCAATATCCACTACAATTATCACTAGTTCCAAGAGGCTTGTACCAAGACTTTCAACATCCACCGCACTTGGACTCATAAGTTAAGACACTTAGAAACCATGGTAACATAAGACTAAGTATGTATAACTAGAAAAGACACTTTAAATTCCTCATCTAATATCCAATTACTTACGTCAAGTTATTCAAGACAAAGTATAAATAAAAGGTGAAGTAATAAGGTCAACACATTAGCCAAGATAAAAGACCAAGGTCAGCTCATGGTTAAACAATAAGGGTGTAACACCCCTATTTTCACTACTAAAAGATTTTTTTAAAACAATTACAGAAGCAAAAAAAGAGGAAAAATGAGATGTTATCGTCGTACCTAACACAACATAGAAATTCTTTGCCTACACCATATCATATATAAGGCTAAACTAGCAAAACACTTAAAACAACAGTGCGCAAAATAACAATTTAATTAAACCACTCCAAAAGTGTTTACATCGGAGGACCGCAATAGGTTACGATCAAATCATTACAAAATACATGTGAATAAGGTATGGGGCTATAAAACATAATTTAGGGCATGGAACCAAAATTAAAACTATGGTCTACCACGGACCCCATCAAAACCTTTCAGATGTCCTTACTCTCAAGCCCCTACCCAACTGAGGTATACGCTCTACTAGCCATCCCCAAAGACATGTATATGGTCCTTTGTTCGTGGGAATGAGCATGTGACTAAGAAAAAATACACTACGTACTGAGTAAGCCAAGTTTTTCCCTCAACGTACACAAGTATGCCAACTTACCATACAAGAAGATAGATTCCAACATGCATCATGATAAGACTATATATAAAGGTAAGAGTGCATATGACATACCATCATATAAAATTGCAGCACGATATAATACATCATGCTTAGATTCACTACGTTATCATATAAACACTTACATAAGTAATAGCAAAGAGTATCCAAGTAACTCCTATGGGTATTTCCAATAATCCAATTCCTTTAGGATATTCCATTCATTTATTCATATAGGAGATAGGTCAATCATTCAACAAATGTTCCATTACATAACTAATTAGTCAAGTGCATAAACCAGCTTTATTCATTTTGTCTAATCATATAATCACTTATATGTCTCAACCAATCATTAATCATTCACTTGGTTATTGTTCATAAGTTTCAACCAGTATTTACCATGCATATTTTATTATCATCGAGTGATGGACTATGCACCACCTTATAGTCTCACATACCATGGAATCCTATCCAAATAAGGGATATAAAGTCCAGGCCAAAGCAAATCATCAAGTGGACATAAGTACAGGCCAAATCTAATCAACATAATGGACATATGTCCAAGCCAAAGCCAACTAATATGAACATAAGTCAACGCCAAAGCCAATTACCTAGGTAACTAGACCCTTTAGTATATATACCCCCTAGTACATCATTAGTGTCTAGAGTAGATAAGGCACTGAGACCTCTGAGGATCCCCCTAAAGGCACCAAAAACCCCGAAGACAGACTAACCCCCGGTAGCTAATCCAGGATCGGGTAACCCAGACCTAGACCCATACTCAACTCAACTTTCTTTCGCTTTACATGATTAGTGTTTTATTCAAAAAGATGGGTGATCATATGAGGCCCATACAAAGCAAGAAATTCACTTCCTATGTTAATCCATATTAATCATTTTCTTTCCATTTTCCTAACCATGTGGATTTTCCATTTGTTCTTGGCCAACATTATTTATAACCACCAATATATTTAATTCCAATCCGAGCTAAGTTTCATTACTCTTTTCTCAATAGAACCACTTACCATAAGTGAAATAATTAAATAGCCTTTACATTACTCATAATGTATACTATATGTTATGATCTATTTTAATATTTTAATTAAGCTAATAGTCCATGATAAAATCTATATTTTATTCGATTAATAATCATGGTATAGTCCTAAACATAAATTTAAAACATAATCGGTCCAAAACAAAGTAAATCAAGCAAATTAGTCGAACCAGTCTATCAATCTAGCCCAACTAGTTGATCGGTTGCACCAATCGGTAGATCGATTTGGGTTGATTAGTTAATCGATTTGACCCAACAAGACCATGCTTTCTTCAAACCAGTTGACCGGTTTAGGAAAACTAATCAACTTTTCATAGACCAGTTGATCAATTATGCCAAACCAATCGATGGGTTTAAGGAAAGAGCAAGACCAAGGTCTTTGCAGGCTTACCAGTAGATGGGTTGGGTTAACTATTTGACCGTTTTAGGAACTAGTTAGTCAGTTTGACCTAAACAGTTGATCGGTTTGTCCTAACATAGCACCAAATCATAAATTCCTTGTAGATTATTATATATAAATAATTATTAACCACATTAAAACATGTATCAACATCAACTAATATATTTCCAACTAAATTAATATGCATTTCTTAACATGAAATCTTTATAGCCTATTTTTACCTATTTCCATACTTTTTACTCAAACCATATCATCTAATCACCCAAATCATATATACAAATGCATTCTTTCATGCCAACATGTAGAAAACAACTAAAGATAAAACCTAACATGTAGGAGCACTTACTAAATATTTTAGAAGAAAGAATAACTTACTTGATGCAGGTAAAATCCCCTTAAAATAGAAATTTCAATTGTGGAAAATCTCAACTTTAAAAACCTTAAACAAAATCCTTAGATATTATACCAAAATATTATCAATTTTTTAACTTAAAATATAAAGAATAAGAACATACTTCTTTGAGGCAAAAATAGGGGAAAGGGCTAAGTTGAACTACTCAACATTTTTTTGGAATCTAACTTTACCTTGTTTGAAAATTGAAATAAGAAAGAGTTAGAGACAGGATTAGAAGAATGTGCAAAAATAAATTGACATGGCTTGACGTGTGGAAGGAAAAGAGGGAATGCAAGACTTAAGAAAATTCGGTGGCTAAAAGAAAGGTGCATAACAAGGATGGTTGGGGTTATTTATAGCCAATCAATCAAAGGGAATAACTGAAGGTTTAGAAATCAACTTAGAACCCTACCATTGACAACTTGAATTTGATAAGAAGGGATGGATTTTGTCTAAGATTTGCTGACCTCTTCTACAGAGCTTAAATGGTGTATCTAAAGAATTCAAGTTAGTTAGACCAAAATTAGTATTTACGAATGGAGTAATAGAAATTTAGTGTGGAAGGAATATTTTGGGTGCCCAGGATCATGCCTGAGATCAAAGCATTCAATCTCAGAATTATACAGAGGAGAGAGGAGGAAGAGGAAAAAGTTGAGGTCATCTCTCCCCCTCAATTTTTCCAATCGACCTCTAGGTCAAATCGAGGTAATATTTTAGGTTAAATGTATCATAAAAATGGTTAGGTATCTCACATGGGTTGGTAAGGTTTCATTTTAGTGTAAGGGATTTTTCAGAAAAATGAAGCTTAAAAATCTGACAAGCTTAACAAACTAGTCGATGGGTTTGGGTCTACCAGTTGACTATACTACCACCAGTTGATCGATTTCCCACAACCATACGATCGGTTTAGTCAAGGAACCTAATTTAGTTAAAATGAAAAATAGTCGATTGATTCATGAAACCAATAAATAGATTTATCTGCAAAACTCAATAAACTCCATTTTTTTAAACATGATTTCAAATAATATTTTATCCCAAACAAAATCATAACATTAAATCAAAATCAAAGGCCCAAAGTTTGAGAAAAACTCTCATTCAACCATTTTACAAAAATGTGGGGCATTAGAAAGGGTCAAACCTCTAAATCGACACAATTATCCTAAGAGACCAATTGATTAGTCCCACAAATCAGTTAACTAGTTTGAGGGTAGTAACGAAAAAAAGATCAAGCAAAACAAGCAAAATGGTTAACTAGTTTAAGGGTAACTAATTGAGTGATAAACTAGATGAGTGGTTAAGCCATAACTAGTTTATTGTTGCAAGGTCAAAACCAACACTTTAATTATCTAGTTTAATAAGTTGACTTATGGAATAAAATGAGTTGACTGGTGGACTAGTTAAGCGAATTTCCCTTACTAGTTGACTTGTTTAACTTGGAAAAACAAATACGATCTGATGCAATTTAAAGATGAATGAATCTTAACTCATCCATACAATTCCAGCATGCTCTAAAACCATCAAAACTCATATAAATTTATGCTTAACAAGTTTATTACACTTTAATTATGTTTGAAATTCAAATCACCTATCATGCATACTAAATCAAAAAAATTCATGAAATAGCCAATAATGACCAAACATGCTTAAGAAATCCAAAACATCATGTTATGCACTAAAAATCATGGTGGAAATGATAATGTACACGGCCAAGGGGCATACTTGTGTGTGTATATATATATATATATATATTAGCATGCTCACATGCTTTTATAAGCCTCATACTTGAATTTTAAGATGTATCATGCTTAGTAAAGGAAGGGTGACACATAATCATACTAAACCTAAACACATATTAAGGCATGCCTGATTACCTCAAGTGCAAATAATCTTTTAGAAGAAAGACGCTATCTTAATGACATACCTACTAAGCCTTCTTGACTTCCTAAACATTACGAGTGTAAAATTAGTAAAAATCTTCAAAACCCAAAATAGAACATATGGAAATAGAATAAAAAGGAGAAGTCATATCCTCAACCCAAAATCAAGAGTTCTATGAAGAGAAAAATCAAGAACCTTCCACTCTTTCCCTACCTTAAAGCTTCTTTGTTTAATGAAAATAAAGAAGAGTTAAAAAAGGATCAAGAGCAGAATAAGAAGAAGGAAGGAAGTTGACAAAATAAGTAATGGAAGGAGAATAAAAATTAAGTGCAAGGAGGAATCAAGTGGGAACACCAAGGTTCTAGCACTTAGAAAAATTCCAAAATAGAAATAGAGAAAACAAAGGGTGAGTTGTGTGCAAGAGGGAAAAAATCATATATGAGGCTAGCTTTAGGCCTTTGGTCTACCAAAAGAATAGAAGGAAGGGTATGGTGTTAACTTTAATATGGAGCATGAGTGCATAGGTGTAAAATGTTAGAATGACGAGGGTGTGAGAGGCAAAAAGGTAGGTAGGTGAGGAAAAGTGTTTATGTGAGAACTTTAGTTAAATAAAATTGAATTATGATATGAATAATATGAAATAAAAAATCCCAAGGAACCAAAACATAATCATTAGCACAAATAGATCATAATAATAAGGTTTCACTATTGTTTTGACAATAATAAAATTTAAACAAGGTAATCATTAGATTATTTTAGTAGAACCACTTGATTAGTTCCAAAATGCCAGTAGTTGACTAATTTTCATAAATGAATTGATTGGTTCTTCTAGGATGATAACTTGGAATTTAGGATGAACTAGTTGATTGGTTTAGGTTGCGACTAATTGATTGGTCCCCATGATACTTAAAAATTCACGATCTTTCAAGCCTTTTCTAAAACTAGCATTATTTTATTTTATTTCAACATAATTTTATAAACATTTTTAAAATTTTAGGACAAGGTATTTTAATAATGGCATGTCATCAGTATCTCATGTCCTATTTCCATCATCAGTTTGCAATTAAGGATCTTGATTCTCTCTCTTTTTTCTCTCAATGTTGAGGTAACCCTTGCACCAAGTATCCTCTTTTGATTGTAATGTTGATATCTAGAAGACTTACTTGAGCATGATAAGATGTTAGACGCCAAGCCTATGAACAACCCTTTTAGCACTTTCTTGGGTATTAATCCTATTAGTCTAACCCTTTTATCCAATCTAACCATTTATTGTAATTTGGTAAGCAAACAACAATATTTTTTTATCATGAATCCTAAGCATACTTTTATAGTTGGTAAACCTTGTAAATTTATGCACCATCCAACATATAAACATTTTCTTTCAGTTAAGAAAATTCTTGGTTATGTTTGTGGTACTTTTCCTTTGGTATTCTCCTTCAACTTGATTCATCTCTTAAGAAATATTTTTAGGCTTATACAAATGTTTCCTAGGTATCTAACCCTATAGATAGACTGTCCAATAGATGGTACTATGCATTTTGTGGCCTAAAATTATCCTCAATAAACACAAACAAAATCTAGTACTAAGGTAGAGTAGCATGGCTTGGCTATTGACATTGATGAGCTTATGTGGGTCAAATCACTTACAAAGGAAATTTGTGCTCCGTTCTTTTCCTTCTTATCCTATGGTGAAATAATCTTGGTGCCATATACCTTACAATGGATCTATATTTTCATGGTTGCACCAAACATATAGAAACTGATTGTAACTTTATGCGAGAGCATGAGTACTGCGATCAACTTGATGTGCGCTTTGTCTCCTCTAAAGGCTAGTTGGTAAGCACCTTCATCAAATACACTCCCAAGTATTTCTTTTTTGCTCTTCAATCCAAGATTATTGTTGATATGGTTATTTCTCATGCCAATCCTAAGGAGTAGGTAGATGTAGATGATTTAGTTTTGAAGAGAGTAATGACATGTGTATTTTTCATACTAGACAAAAGGTCTTCTAGTTGGGCCAAACTTAAGCCTTGGACCTCCACTGTTGGCCAAGATCGACCATCATAGCTAGCTATCAAAGGAGCTCCATGGTTCACCTAAAGTGTTACCCAACCAAAACATGAGGATACCAATTAAAGGTTACTCAACCCACAACCACCCTTCTCCTTCACCCCTATTATATTCCACCTTATGAATTGGGGTCTCAATTAACTTTTAGGGATCAATAAAATTAGTAACACTAACCTTTTATCTCTATATTTTCTCTCTCAATTTCACAAATCCAAAAATTCTTTGGTTTGCACATTCCCTATAACAAATACCATTAAGTAGCCAGTTGGATCGAGCTTTTTTTAGACAGAACAATTCTACAAAAATACAATGCTAATTTTATGCATTTTATTCAAGTAAATGTTCTCTTGGAAAATATTTGCATAATCTTTTTTTTTAATATTTTCTTACTTTCCCAACCTTAATAAGGATTTATATCTTGTAAAACCTAGTTAAAAATAAAATAAACACAATTATTCTTCTTTTAGTTTTTTAAAGTTGAGAAATTGTCATATTCTTTTGCTCTCATAGTGTTTAGACACATGAGAATGCAACAATCCACCATTTCTGTGCAACACAATTAATGCATAATTAGAAGTCTATTCCATTAGTGTCCTCCACTTTAGCAGCTAAAAATTTTGTTATAAATTTTTAGCAAAAATTATAGTTACCTAAAAGTTTTTGATGTCTAATGAATTCATGATGGAGCTTAATATCCACAACTATACCTACCAAAGGAGTTTGATATAGTGTTTCATGATTTGTTTACATCTTTCACGTAAAAAATTGTTACTAGCTTCAAAAAATGATTGCATTGATAGCATAGGTTCCTTAAATAACTATGAGGAATTGCCTTAGGCATATTGATGATATCAACAATAACTTAATAATTACATTCAAATAACGAGATTAGAAATGTTTATTTAAATTTGGCGATCAAGCCACACCTTCAAGCATAAAAAAGGTATCAAATAGTGATAATTTAGAGTATTAAGCTTAGAAGTCTACACTCACTAGAACTTCAACGAATATCAATCATAAACACACATTTACCATTAAGAGATTATAGAAATAAAATTTTAGTAAATTATCTTTGTAATATTTACTTTGCTTAGAGTTATTCAAAGGGTGCATGTTTACTCGAGATGAATTCTAGAGTTATAATTGGGGATCAAACTATCATTGTTTGTATGACTGGTTGGGTTTATAATTAGACCTACACTTTAACTTTACACACTTGAAATTCACTGAAGTAGACAAAAAGAAGGTCCAATCATGTAAAATTTTTATTTCTCCATTCTTTATTTACTTGCATATCATTTTCATATCAAACTAGAAAATAACATATGGAACATCTCCCCAATAGTACGATACTAAAAGTAATATAATACAAAAAAACTTGACCCCACACTAGTTCCTTAGGTTTGAAAAGATATACAAAATTATATTTTCAATAGGAGTTTTTGAAATTTATATGCATTAAGTTCACCCATTTTCTTGATTGTAAAACTAACATACACATTAACCAGAACATCTCAATGGACTTGCATCATATTTTTAATACATTATTATTAAGCACAAATTATAATATATAATTTATAGTAGTAGATCTTAATCATAAAAAAGTCCTTCAATTAGCACACTTTTTGACATTTTGAGAAAATGTAGTGATATGACTAAAGGAATAAAAAAAATTCATCCTAGATAATAAAACACATTCATAATTATCAGCCATAGAAAAGAAAGAGGAAAAATATTGTGGAGAATATATGAACTGGAACTAAAGTTCAGTGCGACAAGCCACACTACCTGAAGATAGGTTGAATATTGAAGGTGATAAGTATGAGGAACAATTAATTTCATGTCTTTCTTGAAGAAAAAAAAAAGGTGCAAACCTGTCGATCATCCAATTGTTACAATTGGCTATTTATTTATTATATTTATGAATTCATTAAAATGCATAAATAGTTTTTGAAATCTAGGTCAAAAAGTTACGGTTATTACCCACTTTCTTTTATATAGAGCATAAATATAATTACAATTTTCCACATTGGATATCTTAGGAAATCTTTCTATTTATAAAATTAGGAAAAATCAAAGGTTTTAGTAGAAAATGTTTTTGTCAAAAGAATTTAAATGTCGTTAATGTTAAACATATAGTTATATGCCTACTATTGGTATCTCATGAAATCAACTTATTCATTAAATTGGAGGGATATCCTATTAAATTTTTGTGATGGTTATCAAGTTCATTTTAAACAAGTTAAATATGAAAAAAATCTAATTAGACATAATAAAATAGTAAAAAATATTTAATATTAAAATTTATTTAAAAATATCTATTCAAGCTATTCATGTTAATGGAACTTTTTGTTATAGAGCATAAATATAAATAAATTCTTATAAAAATATTTAAGAGATACAATAATTTATTATTAATAATATGTTTAAGGAATTTTCATTTTATAATATAAGAATAAAGTGCCTTTTAATAAGTTAAAAATTGTTATCAAAGCTTTCATAATTTGAGTTCTTTAATTAATAAAAATACTATTTAATCCTATTCATTGTATTCATATATCATTATTAATCACATTTATACTTAATCACTATCCTAATTATTATGATCCAAGATAAATACCCTCACACAAATTTAAAAATTGAAATTAAGAAATTAATTTATTATATTTTAATTTATAAAATAGATATGAGTTTCAATTATTTTCGTTAATTATGTAATATATGTTTCGCTCTTCCTTTCTTATAAATGCAAAAAATGGATCAATTTTTTTTTATTTTTTCCCTAAATTTTACTTTTTCAAAAGTTATATTATATATTTGATTAATTTATTCATAAATTAGAATAAATATATACTTATAAAAATAATCAAATTTATTGTTTTAAAAACTTTCAAATATCTTATTGTTTAGCTCAAATAAAAACTTAAAATTGAAGTGGACGGATACTCCTTTATATGTATTTAATATCTTTTTTTTTCTAATATTTTACAACTAAATTTTTTTCATTTTTCTACATTTTATGCTCCATTTATTGAATTTAGTTTTCCATATTTCATTCCTTATCAATTTGGGCATTTATTTAAATTTTCCTCATCTTCACTTTGTTTATCTCATGTCTTCCGTTACTCAGAACCAACCTAGGATGAGTAGACTTAAATTTTGTATTGCATGAGAGGATAGTTATAAAAAAAATAAAGTTTTGAAATTATTGATTCCTTATTTATATATTTTGCATAGTTCCTACATTCTTTATTTCATTCATTGGTGTATTTTGTAATTAGATAGGTCATCTAAAATATAAATACAAGACCTAGGCTAAACATAGTAAAAAGATATCAAACATCCATAGGTTCAACTTTTGTTTCTTGTTGAAAAGATCAAATGCTTCCTCAAGTAGATAAGGATGTAAACGTGCATATAAAATTTAGAACAATAGTTAGTAAATCCAGTTTAGCACAAAAAATAGCCATTTAAACATAAAGATAGAGTTGAACTCATCAATTCTTAAACTTAAAGTAACAATGTGGAATTTTCATCAATATCAAGGAGATTGACATTTTACAGGAGACATTAATTACTTGAATGCTAAAACTATATTCAATGAAAGCAACCAAACCAAACTTTCTCTTCTCCACTTAGTTGGGAGAAAAATTGAAAGAAACAGGGAAGCACGTAAATATAAGATACACAATAATAATAATCCATAGATAAAAGAAATGCTTCAATGCAAGTTTGAACAGTAATCTTGTTGATTTTATATTCACATTTGAGGAATATCATTAGATTATGAATTTTAGAGTTTGGATAAGTTCAATTGCAAAATAGGGATGCTTTACAAGCTTGCTCAATTGAGATCCTTTAAACATGATTGATTTTTATCGATTCTAGGGACATTAATTTGGGATGATAGATTCACATTAATACGACTTCTCTATAAAATATATTCACTTGCATAAAATACTAGGATAGTAATTGTAATAAATATTATATGAATCAATGAAATAAATTATAATCAAACACAATTATATACAAAAACTTAAGCACTTTATATTCAATCATCGCGTGGAACCCTAATCACATGATATCATAATTTTATGTGGAAGTTCAAGCATATATATTATAATAATTTTATAACACGAACCTCCAACCATTGATCAATTTATTATGCAAGAAGATCTTAATATCACAATTGAAACATAAACAAATGAATGGTTCTCTGATCTTCATCTTTCAACTTAATGGTGTGGGCATATTGCAAAACAGATGAAAATAGGGACCCTATATGATCTCCTCTGTCAATTGCTTGAGTTGAACAAAAAATTTAAAACCCAATTTTATTTCTCTTCATTTCCCAAGGGTGTATGTGTATATGGAAGAATAGGGGGAGAGAAAGAACCAAAACTTTTTTTTTTATGTATATTACATTTAGAGATGGGGTTTTTAAATACACATATGGATCCTGCCAATTTAACCACATCAAACACATGTAAAATCAAATGAGTTTACACTTCTCCATATTTTTATTTATACATGTGCTATGTTTAATACCTTAAATTTTAGCAAACACTAATCTTGAGTAATTAATATCTTAACCTAATTTTAATATTATAAAATTGATATGTTTACCTTACCCTAATTCATTAATCCTAAATCTTAACGTAATCTCAATATTTATTCCTATTTATTTATGTTTTTTTAACCTAAACATAATCCCAGATGGGTGATAAATAATTTGTCCTAAATACCCTAACCTAAATCATTTAAACCTAAATTTAATCTTAAACTCAAACTTAGTTTCTTTCCTTATTTTTCCTTTTCCTTTTTCTCCTCTCCTTTATCTTTTCCCTTTTCTCGGCCTTCCTTTCCTTCTCCTCCCTCCTCTTGCATGAAACAAATATCCTAATCATATCACATCTACCATGACCTCTGATATACTTCCTTGACCTAAACCCTACTATCATCATCACCAATCAACTTCCATACACTGTGCTCAAGGGTTGGGTTGAAAATATTGTCTTTGTTCGATGGTATCTCTGTGTGTGTGTGTGTGTGTGTGTGTATGTATATGTATACATATACTCACATACTTATCAAATTAAACACCCCCAACAACCTCCCTTCCTCCTTCTATTTTCTATCAAAAGATAGCTCCACCAATTAAAGCCTCTCTTTTTTTCCTTTCCTTCCTACTTCTCGTCATTACCAAAAAGAACACAAAAATCAAGAAACTTAACACTCCATCACACCTCCCTCACTTGCACCAAATATCGTTGTCGATCCCTTCCCCTTTTATTCAACAAGTTCTACCGAGGACTCCCCTTTTGTTTCACTATCCACCATGGGAGCCTCCTCATTTTCTTCACCACCCACCACCTTCAGCTCTTCCTTCCAATCCTCCCCCTTTGTACCAGCCAAAGCCACTAAACCACCCCCCTTTGCACCATCCAAAGCCACCGAACCACCTCTCCTAGCCATGGCCAAAACCACCACAACTCTTATTTTCCCTCGGCCAAACCATTGTAGCCCCCGTCTCCCTTCAACCAAAACCACCATTGATACACCAACCCCATCTACCCTCCTTGCCATTGAAAACCCTATATGAATGAAACAAAATTTCATTGCTATCCCCCAAGCATTGACACCTTCAATCATTCACCCTCCCTTTGTAGCGCAAGGCTTTACCAAGACTACTTTGAGCCTTTACCATTCAGTTTTCCCTCTATAATTTTACTATTTGTTACCTTATCCTTTCCTTGTTTATTTCATAATTTCTAATTTTATTTTATAATATTTTTCTTAGATGATTTTATGGAGGTTTTGGAGGAGGTAAGATAATATATACGTGCTTAGAGATCAATGTCATTTTTCGATAGGATACAAGTTGTAATAGGGTTTTTGTGCTTAATGTTATAAATGATTGTGTGTATTATTATGTTGATATAATTATTTTGTTAATTATATAATATGATAATGTGGATTATAGGATAGAAATAAAGTAAGATCAAGGGAAAATGTGCTTATATGATAATTTTTACGTTGTAAGATCTAAGTAAATAAGAATGATATATGGTATTGTAATGTGAGTGTGATAAAATATGGTAAGGGGAAAATATTATATTTAATATGTATGGTAATGTAATAAATTCAGGATTTGGAAATAATGAAGTCGTACATATAATATTTTTTGTGAAATAAGGGTGTTTATCTATTCTTAAGGGTATTTTGGTCAATATGAGTTTAGTATGAAAATTTTGGTATTTTAATGTATTCACTAAGTTAAACTATTCTAATAATATTATGTGAAATATTTATAGTAATTATGGATGGCCTAAATCCAAATAAGATTAGAAAATAACTTAAATTGGGAATAGTAATCCTAAAAGTGAGGTTATTATTGCCTGTGGAAAATATTAGAGTTAGACCCTAAAATTCAGATATGTTGTTAATATTGATATTTTAGGAATGTATTTTTAATTTGGTGATTATAAACGTTTTGTAGGAAAATTTATACCTAACTTGCGAAATTAGGATTTTATAAGGGTTGTGAATAGTAATTCTTGAGATAGGATTGTTATCGTAAGTGTATGACGTTAGAGTTAGACCTTGATTTTTAGGTATGCTAATAATAGTAATAATTGAGGAATATGTGCTAAAGTTTTTGGATAAATAATCAATATGGAAGAAGTTATTCTTATAATATTAAATAAGGGTTTCGTAAGGAGATTATAGACATATTCCTAGATGATGACCTTGATAAATATGTGGTTGTGTCCTACATGTTCCAATTATGTGTTATGCATATAAATTTAGTCTTGCATGATTATATAACTAATTATGATTAATATATAAATTATTTAAAGTGAATTATGGGTCCATTCTACCAAACGATAATAGCGGTTCACATGTGTTTTTCCTAAGAGGTGCATTAGTTTATTTTACTGGATTAAGAATAGTGAGGCCCTAAAATATTGCGTGAATGATTATATGATTTGAGATAAGAAACTAATGGATAAGACATTAATTGTAACACCCCAAAATCACGACTTGAAATTTTTGTTTAAATCTTACTTTGTGGAAGCAATAATTACAAAACAGAGGGTTTTACTGTCATACTTAACATAAGTTCGGTCTTCTCACCATCCTTACGTCAAGTGCTAAGGCTTAAAACAAGTCAAACCAACAATTTCTAGAGAAGTACAATACATAATCAAGGGTTTACAAGGAAAGATTATCCATACAAAAGGACCATTTAGATAATTAGTAACAAACAATTTTTTTAGAAAATAAACGAAAAAGCACACGAAGGTTCAACAGTGGTTTGCCTTACACTCATCCGGTCCATCAAATGTTACAAGGAAAGGGAAATAGGGACAGGGTCCACTCACTCCCTTAGCCTAACTAATCAGCTGGATGATGCTCCTCAAAATTTTTCAACCATTGCATGCCACGGACGTACTCCTTTGAAAAGTGATAATATCAGTACGAATTCCTCGTATTAAGTAAACCACAACGCCTTCGGAGAGGTAGCATACCCACATAGCAATCATCATAAAAGTAAGGTATTTCAATTAAAACATACGATCACATGCAAGGTCATGATTTTATGACATGATTCCACATCACAAATAATGATACTAGTTAGATCAAATCCCCAGCAAAGGCATTGAATACATGCTCATAATCTCACAACCATTTTAACTTACCAATGGCCATACTTTTTAGCATAATAGGGAGAAGTAGTGACATTCCAAACAATCTAACCAAGGTCGAGTCACGCCTAATCCAATTATTATAGAAGTATTATGGTGGGTGTCTAATCCGGTTATATCATTTATATAGCAATTCTCGAGTGGAATATAATCCCATATCCATGACAATGATCGTCAAGGAGGGTGGTACCAAAATAATTCACTCGATTCCAGGGCAAATCTCGCCAAGGAAGCCATACGACATATCAGTCGTCCATACTAAACTTCAGAACTCAAGTCCTTAAGTACGCGTACTCCCTATAGGGTACATGGAATACCTATAGAGCATAAGTGAGCCCCTTGACCCGAAGGCCCAAACTATGCACTCGGCTGCCAAGTTTGAGGCACGAGATTCCTTTCCAACTCAAGTCTTCCTATTTAAGTGTTTAGTATCTTATGACATTTCAGGTTATTAATTTGAGAACAATAAGGTTCACAATATTACAACTTAGCCATCAATCAATCACAAGGGACCACGAGGGTCACAATAATCAGCCATCAAATTTCAAATCCAAAAGACCACGAGGGTCACAACAATTCCAAGTCAACACGACCTAGGGTAGGAATCATGCCATAGCCCGAATAATTATCCGATTAAGTTATTCTTTCCATTTGTCCAATTATTTCCAAAATTATTCAGAGGCCAAAACTTAAGTTAACTAGCCCAATTCTTCACTTTGAAACACATTTTCGCCCTAATGACCAAAATACCGTTCGATCTATAACTACCACATTTTCCTTTAATTTATTACCAGGTTTATCCCCATAGGATATTTGTCATGATAAAGATAACATAAAAAAGCTAATGATACTGTAACATACAATAATTTCTTCAGTACGACAAAAGACTATATTACCCCTAAATATTCACCACACATGGTACATGTATACAATCTTAGCATGCATTTCAAGTATCTCATAAAATTCATGTAATTTCCACAAATAACCTTCAAATATGGACCATGGTACATAGAATTTACATTTTTACCCCTAGAACATAAAATGCATAATAATCACCATTTAAACACATTTATACTCTAAGTTAAGATGCTATACATTTAAAATTATCTAAAATATCCAAGGGACACATTTAATCCATTTATAGGTCTTACCATGAAACGTGACTAATTTTCAGTTGGACTTTAACCCTAAACATGCACATTTCTTTTTAGCATAAATCCATATATGTTGTCATAAGCATACACTCTTTAATTTTTAGAATACTACCTAGGCATACAAATATTAGCATGGTAACATATATCAGTACCCTAAACATGCACATTTCTTTTTTTTATAGCATAAATCCATATACGTTGTCATATGCATACACTCTTCAATTTTTAGAATACTACCTAGGCATATAAATATTTACATGGTAACATATATTAATTTACACATCATAATATTCACATAGAAACGAACTACAAAATGATTCCATTTCCCACAAAATACCAGTCATGAAATACTCATCCTAGCATGATTTTTATCCTAGAAAACTAACCTATAACTTTCACACAAAATTCTACCGTCTACGGATTAGTTGGATTTACCTTTGAGCTAAGCAAAATAATACCACGAAGAGCTTCTTCCAAGGATACCTTAAGTGGGGTTGAGATTACCTAAAAATAAATAACACCATCCACAACCATGCATGCATTAGTATCTATGCTAAGAAGAAAAAAAATACAATGACAACCTATGCGAACTAGTACCTGAAATACGATTAGGGAATTAACTAAGGGTTCTGGTGCATGGAATTACTACGAACCATGCACATCATAGGATGGAATAATTACATCGAAATTAGTTGCTGTTTAGAGAGGTGAAACACAAAGGAAGAGGAGTGCTTAGCAAGGCTACAAGTTAGGTGATTTTTGGGAAGAAGTTTGGTGGTGAAAGGGAGAAGTTTGGGGCTGCAAACAAGAGTATCAAATGCTGGAAGTAAAGGGGAGAAAGAGAGGATTTGTAGGGAGAAAAATAGAGGACCAAAAGGGAGAGGGAAGGAGGGACTTGCTGTAGGTTGGGATTTAAGAAAGGAAGGGAAAAATAGAGAGAAAATGGGCTGCTGCAAGGGTGAGTTGGGGAGGGCGCTGCAGGTTGGTTTTTGGGGATGAGGGTGTCAAAGCTTGAGAGAAGGGAAAAGGGTTGGCTGGATGCATGGGAAAGGAAGAAAATGGATGGGTAGATGGCTAGAAAAGTTGGGTAGGTGTGCAGGTTGAGTGGAGGAGAGGTTGAGGGCTGCTACTTGGTGGGAGGGCTGGTTTATGTCAATTTTATAGCTGCATGTGTATGGGTGATGTGGGGTTTGGTGGCTTCATGTGGCTGGGCTAGTTTGCTGGGAGTTTGCAAGGTGGAATGGTGTGGGGAAGGAGGAGAGTAGGGAGGGTGATGGGCTGCTGCAAGGGGAGGGGAATGGCTGCAAAGCTAAAGGATAAGATAGGAGGAGTGTAGGGTATGGGAAAAAGGTGCCAACTTGCTGCATGGGAAGGGGTAAGGTGCGACAGGTTGGGGGAGTTTAGGCTGAAATTTAGAGTGGGAAAAAGGTGGGGATTGGTTAGAATTTAATTAGCAAAAACATCCCAAAGAATTAGGCTTTTAAGAGTATGGTTACTAAGGAAAAATTCTACCTATTCAAGGTTTTATTTTCACCATTATTCTCACTAATAATTATCATGGTCAATATTATTATTATTATTAGTGTTATCACTACTACTCCTTATTATCATAATTATTTCTAACATTATTATTCTTACACTTGCTGTTATCAGTATTATTTTTAAGAATGTTACTTATCATAAGGTTGTTGTTATTACCATCCTTTCTATTTTGATTACTATCTACTCTTTTATTATTATCATTATTATTACTGTCATCAACTTTTATCTTCCTCTACTCATATATACACTAGTCCGGGTTATTATCATAATTTAATAACTATAGACTTACTCGTAACGACGAGACATTCATTCTAAAAAGAATCCTATGATTTATTATGCCTACTAATCAAATTTCAAGTCTTGCATATTAACACGAGGTATTACATTAATCATTTAAAGTAAAAGATTATGTGAGTTAGGACCAATGGGTTGTGTTTGTTCCACCATACGATAATAGTAGCTCATGTGTGATATTCCCTGAGAGGTGCTTTAGAATGTTTCACCAATTCAAGAATAGTAATCAAGGTTTATTTTATTACATTTTTATATCATCCATGCACTTGGTTTATAGAGGAATCAAGGTTTAACCATTTAGAGCACAAAAGTCCCATTAACATGCTATTAAAGCCCAATGGATTATATAAGACATTAAGTCCTAAGGAAGATTATTAAGGTATTAAGGCCCAAGCCAGATTATTGAGGCAGTAAAGCCCAAGTTCCATGCCATAAAATACCCAATAAAATTATATCTTAATGTATATTAACTTCCATTATTCGAGACAATGATCAATAGCCAACATTTAAGTAAAGGGTTCACTAATAAGATTGAACTAAATAACCAGTCTAAAGGCCCATGAAAGGACTAAAATATCTTTAAGATCCACTAATTACCTTAATATTAAGAATTTTTTATTTTATTCTAAGTTAATGATACTTAAATAATCAAATTCTTAGGATGAAATATGAATGAGACACTAAGACAAAATACTAAGATTACTCAATGTACCCAAAGTGGCTATTTCTCCTTTTCTTTTTCTTACTTAATTAA
The DNA here is from genome assembly GCA_039764185.1 of Tamarix austromongolica. NCBI lineage: Eukaryota > Viridiplantae > Streptophyta > Magnoliopsida > Caryophyllales > Tamaricaceae > Tamarix > Tamarix austromongolica. Next base: position 37,051,646 of record CM077811.1, on the reverse strand, counting down.
CTATTTTAATTAATATATCTAGGTATACTCATCAAATTTCACCCAAGTGTCAAATTATAAATTTTAATTAATTTATTAATATAATATTCACTTAGGTCTCAAAAATTCTATAATTACATGTAATGGTTATAATTATCCTTATTCACTTAAAATTAACTTAAACTTCTAAAATTCATAACTTACACTAAATAATATCAAACCCTAACATATCATATACCAAATTTCATCTAAGAGACCCAATTAATAAAATGGTACACTTACAACTTTCAAAAACAATATGTAATGCACAATATACCCATGATCGAATATGTCCAAACCTTAAATAAATCAATTTCAACTTTAAATGATCCAAAATTCATAACCTAGCTTCTATACACTATTATAATTACAATGGAATAATCATATAAATTTAAAACAATAAAAAATCATATAAAATAACAAGGAAGAGAAATAAATAACTCAAATCCAGGTGTATTCACTACAATTCTACTGAACATTCAACACAACTCTATTAAATATTTATCACCTTTCCAATAGATATAAGAACATGTAAAAAAATCACAAAATTTATATTCTCATTAAATTTTAATGCTTAAGCGCATAAGATATAAATACACACATGTTATAAAATATTTTTCCATATAATATTTCATGCTTATAATTAAAATAAAGCTAATCATGCATAAAATAATGTATAAAATACCTAGCACAAAATCCTATTTCTAAAGGTTTGTTTGGTTATCAAAATTTTAGGACTCCTTATCTAACCCACTTGATCACCTTCAAGAATATAAGATTAAAAAGAGTTATATTAACCAATATTAATAATTACGTATAAGGGAAGAAAGGGAATGAAATGGAAGAAGTGAAATGATAAGATTACTCTTAAATACATAGGCTTAGAAACTACCACCAAAACCACCAACTAATGATATATCAAGGTTTTGGAGGGTTAATGGGAAGGAAAAATAGGAGGAAGTAATGATTCAAGGCATCATTTTTCTGTTGAACCAATAAACAACAACATTAAAAATTTCGTAGGGAATGGGCGACAAGGACGGTAGGAGGGACAAAAGAAGAGGGTAGGAGCATGGTTTCTTGTGTAAAAATGGTGCCTAGATGCATTATAACACACAAGGAACAAAAACCATCAATATTTAAAGGTAAAGGAATCTAGGTATGGTGTGGTCGCGGATGGAAGTCACAAAAAAATCAACTTTGTTGTAGTTGTGTAGCTGGTTGGGAAGCAAAAGTTAGGGTAAAAAGAAGCTTGAAGGAGACTATTTTAAGCAATGAAAATGGTATAGAGTCTTATTATTCAACGCAATATTTTAAAAGAAACAAAAACCAAAATAAGAGAACAACCAAAGAGAGAATGAGTTGCAGCAAATTAGAAAGAAATCAACTTTGAACTCTGCTGAAATTTTATGATTTTATGTGCGTTTTGCAATTGGAACACACGATTTAGAAAAAAAATAGAGTGAGATATGATATGGAGGAGTATGGAGTGAGTTTTTGGTTTGAATTTAGCCTTACTTGAGTGCTAGGATTAGGGGTTTAAATTAGATATTAGGCTATGGTTGAGTGTGTAAGAGAAATGTCATAAAATCATAATTATAATACTTTGTACATTTATTAGTTGAGTAAAAGGTAAAAAAAGTTACAAATATGATCTGGTTTGGTTTTTAGATTAGTTATTATTGAAATATTAGTTAGATTATTGGTTAAATTTTATTTTGATTAATTAATTTGTAAGAAAATCCAATAATGGACACTTATTGGGAAAACATATTAATTGAATTCTAAAAATCATAAAACTTTATGAAAATATCCAAAATAATATTATAAACTCAAATATATAAAAATATTGGGTATTGGAGTTTTTAGTGAGCTCGACAGATGAAAAATGAGTAAAAATAACAAAAATGGATAAGTCATAAAAATATATTTTTCCACAAATGCACATAACAAATAACTAGAGGTTCAAAATATTATGGATTGATGTGAACTATTTTTACAAAAACAATATATAAAAATATTTGGTATTGGAAATCATTTTATGACTAATGGATTAATAATGACAAAAAAAAACTAAAATAGTCTAATTGTATAAATAGATTTTTTCGCGATTTAACAATTCAGTAGGAATAGGTGAAACATGAATGAATAAAATGTATGGAATTAGATAATATATATATATATATATATATTGGAGATGTTTTACAAGCTTAATAATATAAGGTAATTAGCTAGGGGTATTATAGAAACTACTTCGGTTCTATATATAGCTAAATGAAACACACTTTAGTCCCATTAACCTTAGAGAATGTCCTATAATCCATAGTATTCTCTTCAATTCCAAATGAAGAGATTTGACCATTGAAATATAGATACCATTGTTGGGAAGCCTGTTTTGATCTATATATGACTCTTTTAAGATTGCATACTTAATTATCATCCTTACTAATGGAATAACCTTTGGGTTGTTTCATATATACCTCCTCATCTATAACACCATTTATAAAGGTCATTTATTATAATTCAAAATAAATGAAAAGAGAAACAAATGCCTTAAACATATGGGAAAACCTTTAGCTAGCCTAGCCTTATACCTATGAATGTTACCTCAAGAGCCCTTTTTAGTATTAATGACTTACTTATTGCTAATAGGCTTAACTTCATCATGTAGATATACATGGTTCTGCACATCATTGACCTTTCTAGGGTTCATCTCATCTTTTATAGCATTGTATCATAACTTATATTTTGAACTACTCTTAATTTACATAAATGTTGTGGGATCATTAATAACACAAATATTGTAGGCATATTCTAGTAGGCACACATAGTGGTCACTAGAGATTCCTACTCCTATTTTCCTATTAAACCTTCATATTTTTGGTAAAAAATTTTCATACAAAGAATGCTCAACAACTTATCTATTAGAACATCAACAATAGATGATGGATCCAAGTTAACCTAGAATTCAACAATGACATGTCCTTGAGGTACATGGTGAATAAATGTTAATATATAACATTAAGGGGAAGCCTTCCCTACCATATGATCACTTTCAAAACAATGACTTGGATTTGATAACTCCTACTAATCATGTTATGTTCATGAAACCTAAGTTCCCTCAAGTCCACAAATTTAGTGCTATTAGATGAACAACAAAACCAATGACACTTATACCTCTTGGTATATCCAATAAAATTCCCATGTATGGTCCTTGGATCTAGCTTCCTATCTTATATATATATATATACCCTCACTTTATACAGACAATATCAAATACATATATACCTTGAATTTGGTGTCTAACCCTTAAATAGCTCAACGGTGTTATAAACACAACTTTAGTTGAAATCTACTTCGAGGTACATTTATATATATGTATCCATCTTTAGTAGCTTAATCCACAAGAACCTAGGAAGATAAGAGTTGCTACACATACTTTTTTATTATGTTTAATAGTGTCTTATCCATCAATAATATACTTATCATAGTAATCTTCACCTCTATCTGACTACATGATATTTATTTGTGTACCGGATTATTTACCTTAGCCTTAAACACTTTAAAGGCATTTGATTCTTCATACTTGTTATGAAACAAGTAAAGATACAAATAACATGAGTGGTCATTAACAAAATATATGAAGTATTTCTGACCATGTGAATCCTCATTAAAACTACACATATTAGTGTGTCTAATCTATAAGTGCATTCTTAATGGCACATATCCTTGACTCATTTGTCCTCTTTTATTTAATGCACCTTATGTAAGTCTAAAATCAGTAAAATCTAGTGTACTTCGTAGTCCATCATTTACTAACATCCTTATCTGTCTATGGAGATATGCCCTTATAATATCTTATGTTGTATCATAAAGGACTTAATATTCATAACACACCACTGAGAACCAATATCTATGTTCATCATAGTGTTAGTGGAATCATGTTGCTAATCAATAGGGCAATGACCTCACAACCATACACCATAGAAGATGTATCTTCTTGGCACAAGCCTTTTCCACCTCTCGTATATAGACACAAGTTAAAACTAACTACATGAACAATATATAGAACTAAAGTTCACAACCTATTAGTCTCTTTATTCATTATATAATATGCAAAGAGTTACACACTTGGAGTGTTGAACTAAAAATCAATCCACCATATAGTATGCTTAGCATCGACTACATGAGATTTATAACATATTAAAGGGGTTTCATTACTTTTCATATTGAGCCTGACAATGTACTTAATGCAATCATTTTTCATATGCCTCTTTGATTTTATCTTGAGTTGGAATCTTATCTTTTACCTGTTTTAGTTTGTAACTTCTATCTTTAACCTAGTGAATATCATCACACTCTTTTTAGAAACCGTCTAAATCCTTTCTTCATCATATGCACACATGACAAATAAGTCTTTTTGTGGACAAATTTCCTTTGTGTGTGGCAAGAGAACTTAACGGGAATATAATACAATGAAAGAGAGTTTAACTAAAGTGAATCAAGGATGTAACTAACATAAAAACCAAAGTTCTTAATTATAATGTTAAGTCACTTATTTACATTATATACTCTCCTAAGCCCTTGACAGTAGTAGTATTTATGGATGAAAAAAATTCATGCTCAAGGTTCTTGCCTAGTCTTTAACTCAATAGCCTGAAGTAAGTCATTATGGTTCTAATAGTGATCAACAAAGCCCTTAATAATAAGAGATATATGATGCTTCATTTTCATGATACTTATGTGATTGAATTTCTTCTATTACTCATGACTTGTTATCTCCATTGAATATTGTCATTTGTCAAAATGGGTTTATCTTACTTGATGAACTCATCTAAATTAAAATAACCCAATTATAACAGAATTGTATCCTTTAAAACTCTAAGGTTATCTCCTTATAATTAAAGAAATACAACACTTATATTACATAATCATTTACCCAAAACAATTATTGATCAAACAAACATATACATGCTTATGATCAACACTTCATGCGGGGTAAGAATTTTACTTTAATATATTCATGCAATTGCATATTAAAATTATTAAGTTATCCTATAATTTTCAATCTCCTTGAAAAAATTAAGAATAATGACTTAATATTTTAATTTGATTTTTTATGCACACACAATGAGTGGTCTTGTGGGACTACATCCATCATACATACTTAATATATCACAATTAGTATAATGTAATCCATATGTGATCTAATAAAATAGATGATTGAAAAATTGTCTATGATAAGGATTATTGTGGCTAAATCTCAATCACTTAGATCATGACAACCACACATGATACACACAACCAGACAATCAAAAACCATTAAATACAATCTTAATATGCATGGGAACAAAACATAGGAGAAAACACAAGAGTTGAATGGGAAAACTAGGGAAACATGACTCATGCTGCATAAATATGGTGCACCCATGTTAATTAACACCACCCGTATCCCCCCAATTGATAACTTGATTTGAGAGCTATAGAAAAAAAATGACCCTGCGGCATTAATAAACACATATTGTGTTTTCTACAAAATTCATAATTGAACTTAAAAATAAAATAAACACAAGTCTACCATGTAAAACAACAAACCTTGTGTTAATTTACAATGAAGAATACTTTGTGATTTTGGAGACCTTTAACCATTAACAATACATTAGAACTTTCACATATGTTAAGTTTAATTAAGATAGAGGCTAACAATGCTCTGATACCAAATGTTAGATGAATATATGACATGAATCATGATCAAAATGAAATTATATACACAAATTCATGCACTTTACATTCATTCATCATGTGGATCCCAAATTATAAGATATTGTAACTTTATGTTGAATTTAATAAATCATACATGATATAATAATTATATAACATGTGCTTCCAGCCATTGATTGGATTGGTTATGCCAAAAGATCCCAAGATCACAAATGAAACACAAAGGGAAAAAAATGCTTCTACACCCTCCCTCTTCCAACCCGATGATGTATGTTTAGCATGAAAGAGACAGTAATAGAGACATATATGATCTCCTCTATCAATTACTTGAACTGAATGAAGAATTGAAAACCCATTTTTTTCTCTTTTTATTTCCTAAGTGTGTATGTGTATATTGAGGAAATAGAGGGGAGCCAAATTTTTTCTTTCATATATTACATTTGGAGAGGGTTTTTTAAAACACACATATGACCCTAGTCCATTTAACCACCTCAAACACATTTAAAATAAATAGGTTCAAACTTCTCCCTCTTTTTCTTTATATATGTACTATGTACATGATATATTATCCTTAAATATAAACATACGCATCCTATTATCATTTCTACCATCAACAAATACAAATAAATTATTCGCTTAACCTAATAACATTATATTTACTTAATAAAACTTTATATCTAATTTTATATGGATTACACCTTATAATTAATATATTTATAAAATATAAAACACTTTATATATCTAAAATAATAATTATAATTATATAAAATCAAAACTATATTAACGATCAATACAAGTGGAGCCTATAAATTTTAGAGGGCCCTATACAGCTGATCAACTCACACACCTTAACTATAAGGTCTACTTAGAGCGCTCTCCTACTTATGCATGTTCAATTAACTCTTATGGACCTGTGATAACATATTCAATTCTTCATCCACACTATTTCACCATTTCATTATCTAGTAATTTCTTTCCATATCTTTTAGTTCTCTCGGCTCTAACACTTTCCTTCCCTGATATAAGTTAATGCTATGTTACAACTACAATTTTATAATTTGTTCAAAACTTTCTCATAATATATGGATTTCACATATTTTAATTATATATATGCGTGTAACACTCTAAAATTTACTACTAAAAAAATATTTTTAGCGAAAGCATAAAATTAAAATAACTGGGTGTTACCACTGTAATTGACATAAGTATGACTTATCATATCATCCTTACGTCAATCATAAGGCAAAGCAATTAAAAAGTAAAAAAAGATAAATAGAAAATAAGAAAAGCTTCATAAACATAAATATGAGTTGAAAATTAACTCTGAGTACAAAATCCAAGATACGAAAAAGAATAACATGGAGCCAAGAGTCCAAAAAAGTATCCATGTAGGACTATCATCTTGATAACCTGAATATAAAAAATGTTGAGATATGAAATCAATCCACCCCACATATATAGGTCATTTTATCATGGGAATAAGCGGTACTCATGAAAAGAATAATTAATATCCTACGTACTAAGTAAGGTGATAATACAGTAGAGTAAGGGATACAAATAATTGCATGTATTCACAGATTAAATTAAGTATACATGTGAGATACATAAAATAACGCTAGGTAAATACTAATCTAAGTCTCATTATTATATATAACAAATTTTTTTTATCATTAATATTTATGTTGAGTTTGGAGACCCTACTATTCTTAATCTGGCGGAATAGACTAAATCACCTCTTAGAGATAACACACTTAAACCACTATTATTGTCCGGTAGAACAAACCCAAAACTTATTAGGAAAAAATACACCAAAACCATTATTCTTAAACTGGTGGAATGGTCTGAAGCACCTTTTAGAGACAACACATACGGACTACTATTATTATCTTGTGGAATGGACCCAACACTTCATTCCTGACTCGTGTAATTTTCCATAGTAAATAGTTAGTATCTTATCCATTAGTTACTTATCTCAATTTATATTCTCATTCATGGTGAGTTTAAGGCCCCACCATTCTTAATCTAGTAGAATGGATTGAAGCACATATTAGGGATAACACACCTAAACCACTATTATTGTCTGGTGGAAAGGACCAATAAAACACCACGACTCGACTCATATGATCTTTAACTTTAAATAATTAATGTCTTATTAATGATTAATTTGATAGTCCCAAAACATAATTGAAACACTTATGCAAAGCCATATAGTTATCAAGGCCGTCCTCAAGGACTAGGTCCACAATCACCTTAAGAAAATCCTAATTTCACACTTTAGGCATAACTTATTCTCTATTACTCTTATATCCACCAAATTTATTATATCTACCTAAAATATTATAATTATTAAGATACTAAAAATTTTAATCCTAAATTTAAGATCTTACACATATGATAACAATCCTATCTTGAGAGTTACTATTTACGAGGCTTACAAAACCCTAATTTAATAAGTATATCATAACTTTTCCCATAAGCCTCATATAAGTATCAAATTTAATGTAAATTCCTAAAAAACTAATATTAACAACATATCCAAGATTCGTAGTCTAACTCTAACGTTTCACACATGTAATAATAACATCCTATTTTAGGGTTATTATCCGAAATTAAGCCATTTTCTCATTTTGTGGGATTTATTCCATTTATGATTACTCAAAACATTTCATATGATATATTTAGCATATTTTAAATAATATAACACATTAAAATACCCTACTTTTCTTATTATACCCATATTAATCAAAATAACCTTAAATGTAACTTAAATGTCATTATTTCACGAAAAGCTTATATGTTTGGTATCATTATTTCCAATTCATCCATTTATCACCATAAATATTACATATAAATATTTTCCCAATTATCATAATTTATTAATACCATATTAAAACCATATATCATACAAATCCTATTATGTTTCTCCACACAATAATTATCGTAACAATATCACATGCTTCTCAACTTACTCATTTTCATCACATAATATCATATTCTCATATGATAGCATTAACAACATGCATTCATCAACATAATAATAACAACATAATCATACATAACACTTAGTACAAAATCCTAGACTATGATTAGTATCCCTATTGAAAAAGGCATTGGTTCCTAAGCACATATCTTATCTCGGCTGCTCCAAAACTTCCAATAAATCACCTAAGAAGCAATTAAAAAAACACCATTAGAACTTAATGATATGATTAAGGAAGGTTCAATGTAAAGAAGAGTGAAAAAAGGAGGAAAATTGAATCAAACCAAGATTATGGCTTTAGTTGAGAGTTGCACAAAAAAGGAGGGGGATTTGTGGGGAGTGTCGAAGGAATGGGGGAGCAACAATAGTGTGTGCTAAAGGGTGTGTAGTGGTTGAAGAGGTTGAAGGAGGGTGGTAGGCTACGACGGAAATGGCCAAATGGAGGGTGGGGTGTTGTGGTATTTTTGATCAAGGAAGGGGTAGGGAGCGATAGGTTTGGCAGGTGATAGGGGTAGGAAAGGTGGAGACTACTAGTGATAGGGGTGAGGGAATGGTGAAGGATGCCGAAGGTGGTGGATGGTGGAGAAAATAGGGAGGTTTAGTTGTGTTTTGACAAAGGCTGTGACAATATTTTAGCAGAACTTGCACATGGATAGGGATGGTGTTTGGTAGGGGTTGCCAGTGTAAGGGGATTGATGATGGTTTTTGGGGTGTGTTTGATGACGACAAGGAGGGAGAGGAAGGAAAAAAAAGGCTGCAATTGTGGTGCTAATTTTGACAAAAAAATTAGAGGGAAGGAGTAGGTAGTCTAGGGCATTAAATGGGGAGGTCTATGAGTATATATATGCATATATAGAGGGAGATGAGATGGGAAGAGAGCAAAGCAGGGATTGCACACACACAATTGGGGCATGGGTTGTCAGCAAACACATCATGCAAGGAGTTGATTTTGATGTGTTGATGAGGAGTAGGGTGCATGTGATGGCATGTCAGAGGCATGTTTGTAGAGGAATGTTTTACATAAAAAGAAGAGGAGACAAAAGAAAAAGGGGGATCAACATGTGGGGAAGAAAAAGGAAAAGAAAAATAAGTATGGGTTTAGAATTAAATTTAGGTTAAAATATTTCCAGTTAGGGTATTAGAATAATTTTATTTAACAACCATCTGAGGTTAGGTTTAGGTAATATATATAACTCATAATAGATATTAGGATTAATTGAAGAACTAGGATTAAGGAGTTAGGGTAGTGTAGAAATATTAATTTTTTGATATTAGAATTATATTATGATATTAATTATTTGCAATTGGATTTAACTCAAATTCATTGTATTACAATGAGCCCCTCACTTTATGAGATAATAATAAACGAATTATAAATAAATTGATCATAAGTTCAATATTTTGTAATAAAAATGGAGTTGATAGTTTTTTTAGGCTTAATGACTTTTGTTTAATTTTTAAACTTTTATTCAAGGGTTAAAATGGTATTAACTTGGAATTTGTCTTTTTCACTCCCCTACTAATTTTCTCTTATTGATAATCCATTATATTTATGTGCCTTCGTTATTCAAGTTGGTTGATATTGGTATGCAAATATATATATTCTTCCAAATTTTGTTTATCCTTTTCTTAGGACATACAACCCCAATTCTTCCTTTTATATATAGTTTAGCCATCTTTGTACCTTTATGAATTTATCATTTAAGTCAACAATTTTATCCTTATTTGTGCACTTTATGAGACAGTCTTGGGGTATTATTTAAGCAAAATTCAACCAAGAGCTTAATTTATTGTTGCTATATTTCATCTAGTCATTTTTTTTACATTATACAAAAGTAGGGGGAGGATCACTTGTGTACTGGTTCTTTTGGGAGTCGGTAACATTAGTCATTTTAATCATGATGTCTGTTGTCTTTGAGTCATGATTAAACTCTTATCTATCTAAATCAATCTAAAACATGTTCTTCATAACTTATTTTTACAGCTTATAATATCAAGTTAGATAATATTAAATAAACACCAATAAAATCAAATGAGATTAGATGACGATGATAACAACAACAACAACAACAGCAACAACAATAATAATTAATGATAGAATTGACATTATTTTTATACTACAAATAATAATAATTAATATTAATAAAAATTAATATTTATATATATTATGATTAATATTATTCTAAATAATAAATTTTCATTATTAATTATTATTATAATTAGTATTATCTTAGTATTAATGATAAAATATGATTAATAATTAATATTGAATTATTAATACCATTTATTTTAATTTATTATTCAATTCTAATCATGGTTAATGTTATTCTTATTGATATAATTATTATCATTATATTATCAGAAATAATAATTTACAAATATTGTTATCAATAAATTATTTTATCTCTATTTTTTGTATTTATTTATGTTCTTATAAGTATTCTCTTAATAATGCTGATGAAATAATATTATTAAACACTGCTAATTATTATTTAATTGATTTATAATTAGATGCTACCAATTATTATTCTAATAAATATTATCTTAATAATGATATAAATAATTAATTTTTTTTATTATAAATAATTTTTCATTTAATTAATATAATATTAGATTATTTACTATAAAGATTGACATTATTTTTTTTATTAAATATAGGTTTTATCTTAATTAATCATCATTAAGTATACTTATTTAGATATTTTCTTATTACTCTTATTAGTATTATCTAATAATATTAATAATCATTGCAAATGATTAATATTATTTATATTTATTTTTTATTTTTGTCATTAATATTATTTTCAATATTATTCACATTAATTATATTATATATTACTAATGACTATTCTTAGTTATTTAATATTATGATTAATATTACCTTAATTATACATTATAAAATATAAATTTTATTAGTGTTAGTATTAAATATTTTTTAATTATTACTAACTATTATTTAACTTTATTAATTTTTTTAGTAAATTTATTACTTAACATAATTATTGGGTAATAATCATAATTATAATAAAATAAGATCATATTAGATCAAATAAATACCAATATGATCATATCAGATCATATAAGAAAATATTATTAAAAATATGATGAGGGGAGCTTGGCCTTAGCACATTCCTAAATAGACCTTAAGAGAAAGAGACATGACCTAATTCCAAATTGAACATATTACTTGACTGTCCAATTTCAATTTGATATAAATTATAATCCATTTAAATTACCAGTTTGTTGACATTTAATATATTCATTCATGACTAAGCCTTACCTAACTTTATTTTCAGGTAAAATTAGATCAGATTAATACAAATTAGATTAAATAAGATGAGATAAAATTTAATCATATAAAATCATATAAGATAAAGTTAGATAATAGTTATTATTATTTGCAATAATATCATTACTATTTAATATAATTATATATAAACATTTCACTTTTTTATTAATTATCATAATGATATATAAAAATATTATTTCTAGCAATGTTATTTTTATTAAGATCCGATCTGATAAAGGAGGGCCTAATTCTATCGTCGCCGGCTGCGCCAAACACTGCACTAGTCCTTGACCATGAGCGATGAGACCGTCCACTTTCACCCCAGAATTTGCCCCTTGGAGGAAAAATATAAATCTCCAGCAATCAGCAATGGATCAGATGAATAAAACGCTACCAGAAAAACTACGCTCCACTGCCTTCGCCATAATTCCACGTGTTTTCCACGCACCAATTACACAATCCTCGAGCTTACTTTGTGCCTCGAGCTACCTTGGTCAGTCAAATACACTTTTCCTGCCAACTCTTATGCGTCCCTCACGCGCTCGGACGCCGTGTCTCTCTCATTCAATCTCTTCCCCCTCTCTCTTCTGTCTATACCAACTATCAGAACAACGAACGAGGAAGTTTGATTCGATTCACGCAAGCTTTCATGACCTCCTAAAAAACGCCTTCTTTTGGGTTTAGCCACCTCTCCCTCCAAAAACCCTAGATTCTTCCTCTTTAATCACATTATTAATCTCAGGTAATCTACATATCCTATCTTTTTTGCATACCATGTTGCGTTAATTTCGAAGCTTTGCGACTATTCGTGTTGTTAGATCCGTTGTTACCTATTTTTTTTCAAACTTTTGTTTGTTTACAATTGTGTGCTATCTTGTATTTGTGTTGATTAAATATTGTTCTGGAGTATCGTTTTGAGTCGAATTGTAGTGACCCTTTTTGTGATTGTGGGTTGTTGACTTTAGGATTGAATCTTTGCCGAGTGTGCACAATGTGATGGAATTTAGCTCCTTTGAGATTGCAATGCGATTGAAGTTAAGTACATATGGCATGTCAATACGTAATATGGCGCTATCTTCTGAATCTTTTGTGGGTATGAGTGAAAATGATTGAAGTCCGGATTTTCCTCCTTTGCAAAGGATGGGTTACTGCATGTTTCGTGTAAGTTGAGATATCTACTTTAAGTTTCGTTTAACATGATCTTCTTCTCTATGATTGGTTCTACGGGATGAGGTGGGCGGAATTGGATTAGTTCCATTCTTGAGCTGCATTGTGGTGAAAAGGCGTTTTCCTTTTTACCGGAATATTAATTTCGAACTAATAGTTGTTGGCGTTTGATATGCATGAGCATTTGAATCCGCCACTGGGGGATGGTCAAAATTTTGCTTTGGTTGTGAAGAAAGAAAGGACAGTTAATGGTGTACTAAAGTGAGTTTTATGCTGAAAATTGAATGTGCCATCCCTTTTCCTTTCCCAAACTTTCCTGGGCATATTAGATTTTAATGGATATATTTTTGTTAGGATGGTTTTCTCATCATCATTGTTCTTCTTCTCATTCTCAATACATTGTAGTTTTCTAGTGGACTCTGTTTTCTTGGACACACTGGATCTGAAATCTACCCTTTGTCCCAAATTGGTTTTCTTTAGAGAGGTACTTAGTTAGAAACTTCAAGAACCTTTATTTTAGAGCTTATTCTCATCTCTAAAGCAAATATTGCTTCTTTAGCAGGAAGAATACTGTATGTCATGTTTTATTAGTTCTGTTGACTGTTTGAGCTATGAATTTGAGTCATTCCATTGGGTATTCCTAGAGATGGCAATTGGCACATTGCCGAATCAGGTTATTTATTATCCTCCCTCCTCTTATCCTTTTTGTGGCTGTGCTCCAACTCTGTCCCTTCTTCTGTGCCATAACAGAATTTTATGCTTTGCATCTCAGGAAGAGGAGTCTAGAGAGGGAGAGAGTGGATGCTAAAGGCTATGATGTCAATTGATTTTGTTATGGGCAAGGTACACATAAGTTGTGTAATCATGAGTTTAATTCATGAGTTTGGAAGGTAGAGGTATGAATCTGAATTCACGCTTAATGACTGATACCCCTTTTAAAATTTTATTCCTTTTGATGATTGGTAGGCGTCACCACTTGGAAACTTCAGTGTCCTGAAGTTAGTTATTGAATGATCAATAAAACATTTTTAAAAGGTTGACAATGATTCTAGCATATGGTATTTGAAATCTATTCCAGAGATGAGCATTGGTAATGGGATCACTGTCTTAGTTTGTTGTTAATTCATCAGTAGCACTTGCTGTGTACAATGAGCAGTAAATTGTTTGCATTTTCACTATGTATATGATAACCTTGGGTTCCTTGTTAACACTTTCCATTTTGACTTGTTTGATAACACTATTAATCTGCCACTTGTGATCACCATATCCAATTTTCTGGTTGCATTTTTGTTTTATTTATTATTGTTTTTGAATCATCATGTTGGGAATGGGGTCAGGATATGAAATTATGAACAACGATAAGGGACAAAAAGGGGTGTTCAAAACTTGAATTGCTATTATGTAAGATCCAACTTCTGATATAGATAAGAAGAGGAAATTGATTGGATAAACTTGGAGAATGGATAGCTCGTCATTTGCCAACCATTAATTATGTCTTTAGCAGGATCCTATGGCATAATTGGCATTTCATTCTATGCATGGAATAACAAATCAAATAAATTGGAGCCTGATAATTGATACCTAACCATACTTTATATACAAATTTAATGGGATAGAAATAAGAAACAACAGGTGCGAAGAATGGACTAAATAAACTGACAAACAGGCTGCATAATATCCAAGGGACCAAAGCAACGACTTATAATAAAGAGAGGCAAGAAAAAAAAAGATTCCATCTGCCACACGATTACTGTAGGATCTAAAGGATCTGGTGTTCAAGAGGCATTGCTTTTTCTGGTTGACACATAATCCAAATTAAAAGTGCAAATGATTAGGAGTGATTGGATCAAATTATTTTTCTCTTATACAAAATGATGATGGAATCAGAAAACACTTTGTGAAAGTACTTATAGTATGATGAAAGTTTGAGGATACTGAGCACTATTGAAATGTATCACACATTTATTTCTATTATCCTGATTCCAGCTAAAGGCAATTCAATCAAACACACATAATACAACAATTGACAAAGATAAGGAATGGGAGGGAGGCAGTTAGAAATTTGTGTTGTCAATTAGCCTTGGTGATAGGTAAGGGATGAGAGAAATCCATTGGAGATTGAAGAGGAGAAGCAACAATGGTGAAGGAGAGGCTCTGTTGCTATGAGGATGCAAAGTACTTATGTAAGTAGTCAAAACCCCTAAACGGAGCAAAAGAAAATGGGCACAATCTAGCCATTATGACGGGCAAGTCTTTGTTTTCAATTCATGACAGCACATTAAGCATAACCTTTCTTATGCAGTATTGATGTGATATAACATGGTACATGCACTTAGCTGAAGGCTCTTCCATTTTGTTTTTGACTGTGAAAAGTTTAAGTATGCAAAATCAACTACCCCCATCATTTTCATACATAACTGAAGCAGCTGGGGAGCAAAGGATGCATTTATATTCTTATTATCTAAAGATTATTTGATTCAACATCGCATGGATTTTTGCTGAATTTGTTCTGCCCGGCTGATGGCTTTTGAAAATGTCGACAAATTTCTGTTGATTGTTTTCTGCACATGCATTGGCGTCTTGTATTTGGAGACTTTAGTAGATGATTATCCATCTATCTATATAGATAATATCATTATGTTTATGCCACTAGACATTATCCTTTTTTGCCATGTCGTGGCAAGTTTTTCTCTGCCTGTTTATATTCTTATAAGGTGTAGCTGCTATGATTATTCACTCACATCTCAATATGTGACTTATTTTGGGGCTTGGAAGGATTCATTTAGCTTTCCATCACATGACATGAACACCAGAAAGAACATAACATGCAAAGATTGTTGTTTTGATTCATTTCTTCTGGGTACAAATTGGAGTCTTAAGTGGATATGTTTTCATAGCATGTATAAGGGAACAGGTGAAGCAGGTATTTCCTAGTTGACAACATCATTGCTTGGCTATATCCATGTAGATAGTAGTTCTCAAATTAGGCTGAAGAAGTCAGGTACTCAGGTGTATGCAAATTTTATCCTGATCACCTAATTTTACTCCACGGCCTTTTTTTGTTAACCTTCCTTTTTCGGCGTGCTGAAAAGTCTCTATGATCTTGCCTTCATTTTGTTGAGTGATCTTGTTTAGCATAAGAAGACCCTTAAATGCTGCTGGTAATAGAGAGGACCTTTTATTTAATGCATTTATCATGTTTTTGCGTTCCATCAATCTAGCATAAGAAAGGTATGTGTACTGCTCCCTTCTGTTGCATGGAAACAGGTGGAGTGCTGTTCTGCTTTTCTGAGCTGTTCTGGAAACAAATTCAGCAGATGAAACCAGATCTGGTGTCTCCTCCTATTTCCTTGCCAAAAAAGAATAAAAATTTCCCAGACAGCTGACAGAAAAGGGAGAAAAAGGGGGGAAAACCTTAAATGTGCCATTATCGAGTTGCTTCACACTGGCCGTTGGTGGTGTGGACTGCTTCACTGCTGGTTGTGTTGCTGGCTGCTGCTGCATTGTCTGTTGTTGTGTGCTGTTGAGTTGACCTCGCCGGAGTGGAAGGGAGAGGAGGAAGGGAGGTTGAGGATGGAGGAGCTGGGCAGGGTTGATGTTCGGGTTTCACTAGTTGATAAAGAAAAGGAAAGGAAGGGGGGGTTGTCAGTGGGTCTGGGTTACTGTTAGTATATATATATATATATTAAGAAATTCAATCAAACACAGCGGCAATTTAACAAGAACAAGAGAAGACAGAGAGACAGAAATTTACTGGTATAGGCAACTAGACTAGGCTGGCAGAGCGAGGAAAGAGAACAATCAACTTGATGAAAGAGGGAATGCAAAAATCGTGCAAGAGGCAGTGCAGCTATGAGGAAACCCTACAATGGACTCGTATAAATAGCGAAAAGCCCATAAATAGAAAAAATTAAAACAGGCATATTCGGGCTGCTATAATGGGCTGGATTCATGTTTTTCATTTCATCACAAGGGAGCAGCAGTGATGCATGGGGAAGGGAGCGGAACGAAATGCGAAAACGTCAATCTTTGAAAAATTAGACAATGACAGAGGAAACAGCATTTCGTTCCGCTCCCTGCCCCGTGCATCACTGCTGCTCCCTTGTGATGAAATGAAAAACATGAATCCAGCCCATTACAGTGGCCTGAATATGCCTGTTTTATTTTTTTCTATTTATGGGCTTTTCGCTATTTATACGAGTCCATTGTAGGGTTTCCTCATAGCCGCACCGCCTCTTGCATGATTTTTGTATTCCCTCTTTCATCAAGTTGATTGTTCTCTTTCCTCGCTCTGCCAGCCTAGTCTAGTTGCTTATACCAGTAAATTTCTGTCTCTCTGTCTTCTCTTGTTCTTGTTAAATTGCTGCTGTGTTTGATTGAATTTCTTATTTGAATTGGAATGGAAAATGAATGTGTGGTTCATTTAATGCTTCTAATTTCCTTCAAATTTCATCACCTTTTGAGATCCCCATTCGTGATTTCTGTTTCATTCAATGTTTTGGGTAGAATGATTGATTTATTACCAGGTATGTCAGACAACCATTCCGATCACTTGCATTTCTGATTGGGTTCTGGAAGAAATTACATGCCTTAGGAACTACGGATCTTGTTGGATCTCTTGGGTAGGGGGGTGGCTGACTGTTTTTTTTTCCCTTTCTCATTCTAATACAGGGATCTATTTTCCCTTTGAGATCTTGATGTTGCGCCACCTACTGCTAACTGTTCTGATATATTTTCAAAATGTTCTAATGTAGGTTCGTATGTTTTTTTATCGGTTCTCTTTGAAATCATGTTTCCTTTGAATGATTAAATTTTTGTTGTAGAATGTGATAAACTATAAGCTCATATCTGATTTGATTTGATTATTTTAGAAGTGAAATAGAATGCCTATTTGTTTTCTGAATTGTTTGAGGATGGATGAAGGGTGATTTCACCTACTTCATACCATCCTGTTTCTGTTACAGCCGTTCAATCTCACATCTGAGTATTTGTCTGGTGGATGCGCGTTTTTCGTCTGCTGTTGATATTCAAGCATCTTATTTTCTGACTTTATTCCTAGTAAGTTGTCCAAACTTGATTCCAACAACAGGACTCATTCTCCTCTTCTATTTAGCAGAAACTGATGCATACTTGATCATTCTTTATGATTCTATCCCATTTTCTCACAAATTAGCTAAGAATTTTTAGATTTCTTTTGTGCTCATTTTCCTTTAATCAAATCCTTGTATCAGAATCTCCTTGAGGCTCAATCGTCTTTTATGAAATTCTTTCTCAAATTAGTTCTTTTGTCTGGAATCCTGTTGTCGTAAATGTGTATGCCTTCCTCTTTATTAAATACAAGTTTATTTTCGTTTATAGCACTTATCAAAAATCCAACTGATAAAAGAAAACAGGATGATTTGGTGAATCAAACAACAGTGGTTCTTGATGACAAAAGCATCTGTTTTCTGTTCCCGTTGGTTGATGTTTCTTGGGACAATTGCTATCATTTATAGTTTGGTTGGCTACTGCAAGTTTAAGTATTGATTGCTTCTAGTTGGTGGTAGCATCCATTTGTTTTCCATCGGCTCATAGGATGTATTCATTCAATGCCAGAGTGGTTGACTGTTGTTATGTGATGTATGAATGTGATTTTAATTTTATTTAAGGGGCAATTAATCAGAAAATGTGAGCAAATTGTGGTCTACTTCTTTATTATAGACCTATCTTATATTCTCAAACTGCAGTTGATGGTAATGGAGTGTATACCCAATTTGCAAACTGGTTTCCATGCTGCCTAAATTCCTACTTGTTCACAGTGCTAGTAAGTAACTCAAGTAAATGTCTAATTGGATAATAAACTGTCTGTCCTGGAGAACCGGAAGAGTAGAAGTCTACTGGCATTGTCGTGAGTATATGTTGAACTGAATATGAATGGATGCAGCAGGACACTTTAAACTGGTATTCAAGTTCATTAGAATTCTGAAATGATGGCAATATTATATGGCTGGATTGATGCAGTTTGTGTTGCAGGGAGGTTAAGTCCTTATCTCCCCTCACCTTTACCCTCGGATATACCCAGTTTATGCCGTTCTTATAAAATGGCTGTTTAATATCCTGTAGCACTATCGGCTAACTGTTAAAAGTGGTTTATACAGTGCTTAACGTCTAGGGTGATGTCATCATTTTATTCTGTTAATGATTATTCATAATTATTACTTTCCTATTTTTGTTTATTTCTTGTACTTGATTTATTCCCTCGGGCATTTTGTAACAAGTTCTCATTATTATTGATATCCAATCTTTTAGCTGCTTTTAGTTCTCCGTCTGGTTTCTGGTGTTAAAAGTGAGCAAGAAGCAATTATAGATACTCTTCATAATGAGCGGCAGGGGATCAAGAAGTCAGGACTCTAAGAAGGCCACCCCTTCCCACAGCAATGCTTCAACAAAGAAGCAGAATAGGAAGGGTGCAAATCCAGCTAGATTCTCTCCTACAACTGTGCAGTCATCAGATTTGGGACCTTCATGGATGTGTAGGAATTCAGCTTGTCGAGCCATCATGTCTGAAGAAGACTCATTTTGCGGGAGGTGCTCCTGCTGTATCTGCCACCGGTTTGATGACAACAAAGACCCTAGTCTGTGGTTGGTCTGTGAGTCTGACTCTGGCTTGGGTGACTCGTGTGGTTTATCTTGTCACATTGAGTGCGCATTTCAGCATGGCAAAGTAGGAGTGGTGAATCTCGGACAGTACATGCAGTTAGATGGCAACTATTGCTGCCCATCTTGTGGCAAGATCTCAGGGATACTGGGGTGAGTGACTTCCTTCTGCTTCTGCTTAGGGAGCTCACTGTCATGTCCACTATGTTTGGCCTGTTCCTAAACGAAAAACTGTCACACAGAGATGGAGATGATTATCAGAATGCAAATGATCCATCTCCTCCTCCCTTCCAGCCCTTATCTATTCTTTATCTCCTTATCTGGTGGGTTTTCATGATTGTAATTGCAGGTGCTGGAAGAAACAATTGGCGATAGCTAAAGATGCACGTCGGGTTGATGTCCTGTGTTACAGAATACTTTTGAGTTACAGGCTCCTTGATGGCACTTCCAGATTCGAGGAGCTTCTTGAAGTTGTAAAAGAGGCAAGGGACATTTTAGAGGCTGAGGTGGGTCCTCTAGATGGAGGACTGGACAAGATGGCCCGAGGCATTGTTAGCAGACTGCCCATTGGGAGCGATGTACAGAAGCTCTGCTCTGTAGCAATAGCAAAGTCTGAGGAATTGCGTGGCTCTTCATGTTCAGGACAAATTGGCAGAGGTTTGAATTTCTTCTTCCATCTCGTGTCCAACGTTTAGTAAAGGCTTCAGTGAATTGATAGTTTTCGTGTAAAATCTGTGGCAGTGGATTCGCTCCCAGCTGCATGCAGGTTCACTTTTGAAGAAGTCACTTCGTCATCACTTTTCTTGGTCATAGTAGAAATCCCAACCCCGTTGAGCGAGGGTATCAAGGGGTTCAAGCTGTGGTACTGCAAGAGCAGAACAGAGACATACTCAAAAGATCCCATCTGCATATTCACAAGGGAGGAAAGGAGAGTGTTGATTTCCAATCTGGAACCATGCACAGAATACAGCTTTCGTGTGGTCTCCCATACTGAGAATGGTGACCTGGGTCACTCCGAAGCAAGATGCTATACTAAGAGTAAGGAAATTCTTGTAAAAAAACCAAATTCATCAGCTGCTGAGAAAAGGGTGAATCCTTCTGCTGAGGGGAGTTCATCTGATGCTAAAGCTGATTCTGAAACCGAAGTCCCTGGAAATTCACAGCCTGGATTCAAAGTGCGGGATATGGGGAAGATCCTACATCTTGCTTGGGCGCAAGAAGGAAGGATGGATAGCTTTTGCAGCGCTGCTGCTGCTGTGAAATGCTGTAGAGTAAGCCAGCCAGAAGGTCAGGCCAGTGAAGATAATCAATCACCTCCTGTATCTCGTGGGCTTGACCTGAATGTCCCAGATCTGAACGAAGACATAACGCCTCCTATCGAGTCTTCTAGGGACGAAGAAGACACTGGTTGCATGGTGGTAAACGCTTCAGGGCCAGATGATGATGCTGCTTCGCTAGGAAATAACGAAAAGAACAGCCATGACAGCGATTCCCAAACCCGTATCCGCATCCCCAATGGAGACATGCTGGATGCTGATTCGAAGGCTCTAATCATTCGTAAACGGTCATCGAGTGCCATTATTGAAGAGCCTCATGACTGTGACAGTGTCATGGTTAACGGGTCACCCCTAAAGCTTTGTGGTCAGCCTGGCAGCCTTGATGAGAACTTTGAATATGGTGTGAAGACCATACGCTGGCTCGAGTGTAATGGGTACATCACGTCCAAATACAGAATGAAATTTTTGACATGGTTTAGCCTGGGTTCTACTGAGCAAGAGCGGAGGGTGGTTAACACCTTCATCCAGACACTGCATGATGATCCCATGAGCTTGGCTGCCCAGCTTATGGATTCTTTCTCCGAAATTATCCAATGCAAGAGGCTGAAGAATGGATGGCATTAGGCGGTGGGAGAGGACAGAAACAGGACTTCTACATTGATTAGTTAGACTGACGGATTTAAATTGCCAGTTCTTTGTACAGGCATTTTTACCAAGTCAAACCCTAGTCAGGAGAGGTGGTTTCATGGAGTTGGCTGACAATATGCAATGTGCATATATATTTGAGAGTTGGTTATTTCCTGCAGGCAAAGCGAATGTTGTGTTCATAATAATGAACTAGGCATTGGTCGTGATTCGATGAAAGAAAGGCATTTAAGTAGTTTCTGAAAAGTTTTTCTTCCTTAAAAGTTAATTTATATTGCATGATTGTAAAATTGAGGATGGCAACAATTTCCTTCTGTTATAGTTAGACATGATAGAAGATTAGAAGGATATGATTCAATGCATATCTGAGCTCGTTTTATTCTTCTCTGTGTTAAAAGCCTTTTTTTCGGTTTTTGGATTTTACCCCCTTTCTTTTCTGGGAAGATGGCCCTTTCTTAATTGTTGGAATGAATTTACTTTGCAAGTCACTGAGAACAAAGGGATTGACCCTTTTGGGGGTCCTCTTTCTTAGTATATGATTTTGATGAGTCGATGACAGGTTTAATATATATACATCATTCACTCCCATCCGTTCTACCGTACTTTAGGTTTTCGCGAAGTGTTCAACGTTTCCTACCCCAGGTCAAGGTTATTAAACGAAAAAGAAAAAGAGGGAAAAAATTAATACCAACGAATGCGGTGTATATGTTTTCCTGCAATTTTGAGATCTATGTTTTAGAAAAGTCCAGTGACGTATCTATCCCTGGTTTTTCACTCGTACTATTCACTTAAGTTATTTATTTATTGATCTCATATATGCAGCGTGAGGGAGTCAATGCTTTGCCTTTGGATAATGACAAAAAATAATTATATTAATCAATTTTTTTGTCCTTTCAAATTCTAGAATACTTCATTACATACACTTGTAAGCCCCCCTTTCGGCATTTGCTCCTCTTTCAGAATTTTCTTAATATCTGCAATTATAATGCGCCAAGAAATTGATAACCCATGACGGTTGGTCGTTCATAAAATAAGATCCCATCAACCCAAATCAGTAGATTTAGTGTGAACCATGTTATTGTCATCCCACCAAACCATTAGGATATTTATATTTTGGCGTCGTTGAGTGTCAATCTTTTATGGATTCCAGGTGTACCTGATCATTTTGGCTGAACAAATATAAAATTGGGTGTAGGATTACATTGCCTTTTAATGGCCAGATGAAGACCCAAGTTTCTATCTTTCAAACCCAGGCTTAGTAGACACAGATATTTTCTGTCGATCTTAACTTTATCGCTGCTATATTCGTATTGAAATATAATTTCATAATATTATTTTTTTAATAACTCGTACTACTATATTTTAAAAAATATTCATGGTAAAAATTTGTTCTTAAGATATATGGTGACGTATATTTTTAATCGGAAGTAGTATGCAAAGGACAAATAGTATTAGAGTTTTTTAGAATGATGTATTCATGTTAGAAATGTCCCACTTTTTATCATATAACTAGGCCAATAAACTCATGCATTTTGCAAAGTTCGTTTGTACGTTTACGAGGTGCATTTGTCTGAAAAACGATCATATACAAAAAATAAGGTCTTTATGTGTTTCTATAGAAACCGAAATATCCTATAAGATGATATAGTTGCAAAGTAAGGTGGAGCTTTACTTAAAAAGCTAATTGAATAAACTTAATTGCTAAAGCAACCCTTTTATTAGTTAAAAACACACACCGTCAATAAAACAATCTTTTCATTCACAGTAAACTTAGTCTAATTATGGAGGGCTTTTTTATTTCTAAATACTATTGTTTATTTATTTATTGTCATTACTTAAATTTTTTATACGATACCTTGAAAACCAATGGATCATGATCCATATCCCATCTTAAGGAGATGCCCAAAAAAATAAGTAAAAGAAAAAAGATATCCCAACGGCGCCGCCTTCTTTTTTGCTACGGAGTACTTGTTTTCACTTTTCAGGTCATCAGCGATCACACGTATCATTGCAGATAGCCTTAATCATTGAAACTTTTGTCCCTCCATCAAATAGAGTTACTCCTTCCGAGCTGTTTCTGTTTCAGTATTTGCAGAATGCATCTGCTTCGTGCTTCAGTTTCTCCTTGTTACTCATTTCAAGCTTCAAAATTACAACCTGTAAATGGTTTGTTTTTGTTTCAACTGCTTCCTTTAACGGCTCCGAAATTTAAATTTCGATTGATTATGCTGAACATTTTTTCTTCTTTCTATTTTTTCAGTAGAATTTTACTCCAGCTTTTGTATTCAGTCCCCGAGACAGATAAAATCTACCTGGGCGTCTCCTAAGTTGCAGGTTTTCCACCCTACCGTAGCCAGAGCTACTTTTGTTTAAGGTATTTTTTCCCCCTTCTGACTCTCCACCTTTTTTAGTTTAGCTTCTTATTAGAACTCACAGGTTCGATTCGCTATTTATTTCTTTTTGAGGAAGATAATATAAAACTTTTTGAGCAAGATAATATAAAACTTTTGGCTCGTACTCACTTGCTGTAGAGTGGTGGCGTGGCGTGGCGTGTCTGTAAAAGTTGATGACGAATAGTGTTCAGAGTCACAGTATGGCATGGTCAGTGATTGGTCTAAATTTGGAGCAGAAACAATTCGATGACGTTAACATGTGGCAGGATATGCTGAAGTTGCAGTAGCATAGAACCGACTCAATATGAATGAGGGAGGGGGCTTGGGAGAAGAAGAAAGAATAGAAAGATAATGAAGGAGCTGGTGCGTCTCTTATTTTTATTTCTTTTGACTGATAGGCGCCCGTTAAGTGAGTCTCGACTTGAATATATGTGGTTTTTTATTTATTTATTTATTTAACTATGTTGAATGAATCCTACTTATGTTAGTTTTGTACATCATTACATATGGGAAATGGGAGTAGATCATAGATGGGCTTTGCAGCCCCTTACTATTTTTACGTGGGTTTACAGATTTGCCCGGGTCAAGTCCAAGAGTTGGTAATAGCCATATTCTTTTTTATTCTAGAACTGCCTAGATTTCATTATGCAAAATTGTGAAATTTGATTTGTTGTACTTTTAATGTTATTCTCTTCTTGGGGCATTTGAACCCGGCAAGTCAGAATGACTACCATGGTGAACTACTACTAGAGCCAGCTGAAACTAGATTGAAATGCAGATTATATTATTTAAGTACCCCCACCCCATGCGATTAAAAATTAGAAGTTAGAGACTTTGGTTGTCCTCATCTGTTGAGGAACTGATTCATTCCTGTGCCATCCGATCAAAGTTTTCATATAAGTTGTGACATAGTGCCTATCAATTGTTTTTTTTGATCATATACGTGTTTTCAGCCGAAGAAGAGGAGTCTTCTTGTTACCTTTTTGTTCATCCTAGCAAGAGCACTTCAGCCTATTGGTTGTGTTGACTTCGCATGAACTTGTGCTTTCTCGGATATGGAGTTTTCCTCTATATTTCTGACTTGTTTGCTTTTCTGCTGGAGCTTCTGCAGTTGTTACTGGTACAGCAGAGAGTGATGTTTTGAAAGCGTTGTCGCAAATTATAGATCCTGCCTGTGGACAGACATCGTTTCATGTGGATTTGTGAAAGGCGTGCAAATTAACCAGGCTTCACGAGAGGTATGTGGTTCAGAAGGGGGGAATAAAGGATTTAAGTAGTCATCTCGTTACTTAATATAATAAAAACAATGAATTTCAGGTTTCATTTCGTTTGGAGCTCACAGCACCAGCCTGCCCGATAAATGATGTGGTAAATGGTTGATATTTTTGCTTGAGATTTCTTCCCCTCCCATCCCCGAAATTGTGTGCATATACACATCTATAGTGACATATCATTCGGTTATCATCATTCTGCTACTTCGATTTTGTCATGCGTACATATTTGGCCTGTTATGTGCCATATTATGGTGTAGGAAGTATAAAAGATTTTATGATCTTGACAGTTTGAGCAGAGAGCGAACGAGGTGGTGTCAGAGCTTCCTTGGGTCAAAAATGTCCATGTAACAAGGTCAGCACAACCTGCTAAACCTGTTTTTGGTGCTGATCTTCCATAGGGCTTACAAACAATTTCGAATATCATAGCAGTTTCTAGTTGTAAAGTAAGAAAACTGTAATTTTGTTGCTGTCAATCTAGCATACACCTTGGCTGGCATGGGTGCTCGAGTTGGGATATTTGATGCTGATGTCTATGGACCTAGCTACCAACAATGGTCTCCCTAGAAAACCGGCTGCTGGAAATGGTATATGTAGGCCATAACAGCTGACACTGGCATTTTATCATCAGACATCTTTGTGTCCAATGCTCATTATTTATGGAGACTTTGTTTTTATAGAACCCAGAGAGGACACTAATTCCAACTGAATACTTGGGTGTGAAATTGGTATCGTTTGGATTTGCTGGTCAAGGACGGGCAATCATGTGAGTTCCTATGGTTTTCTGGGGTTATCAACACTACTCACTACAACTGAATGGTATGATTGATGTGGTTGCCTCTCATCATTGAGGCGCTTTTAATTGCACGAACTTTGTTCTCTTCTTTCTTTGGTTGATATCTTAGTAGTTTGCTGAGGCATTCGATTTATTTTGGTACAGGGGAGAGCTCGATTATCTGGTAATTGATAATGCCTCCAGGAACCGGTGATTTGTAGCTAACTTTATACCAGGTCTTATCTACATCATGTTCTTCTTCTTGGGATTTGTCGCACAGATATGAAGAAACCTGTAGTACTAGTTAGTATCGACTTTCTCATGGTTTATTAACTGGGTCAATTCCCACGACTATCTCAGATTGTATACTTGACAGCTGCTGTCATTGTTACCAAGCCTCAAAAGCTATCATTTATCGACGTTGCAAATGGTTTTCGTATGTTCTCTAAGTTCAAGGTCCTCTTTACTTTTCTTTCTTGGTCCGATGCTCTCTTTTTACCTGCAAAAATCAAGATTGATGATGCTTTGTAAATACATGCAGGGACCAGTGTTGCTGTTGTTGAGAACATGTGCCACTTTGATGCAGGTGGAAAGCGTTACTATCCATTTGGTAGAAGTTCTGGCTCTCAGGCATGCAGACTTATTGCTTTCTTCATCAAGGGTTGATCAAGAGTCTTCCTTACTGTTACCTTAATATAGTTCGGATACGATACGCTAATTCAGTTGTCATCTAATATAGTGTGCACCCCTACCTATCTTTGCGGGTTGTTCAGCAGTTTGGGATCCCACACATCTATTTTTTCTTTTAAGCTACCCAAGTTTGTCCAGGATCAAGTCTAGTTTAGACTAATACATGTATCAACCTTAATTTGTTTGTCCAGCTATCTGCCTCTGGGGATAGTGGAACGCCATAAGTTGTGGTCGATCCACAAGGGGAAGTTTCCAGGACATTTCAGGAAGTCGGGGTCTGTGTCATGCGGTAGTGTGCCAAGATTCGACAACAGGCTACACCTTCCGAACTCTTTAAGCTGAAGGATAGATGCATGCAACTTCTAACGAAAACACTACATATTCGCAAGAAAGTAATCTTAGGGGCTTTCATGTTTCTATAACAGTTTCTACTGCTGTCACATATGGTAAATCTATTAAGGCAATAAGAGTCAAGGTTCCCCACTCAGATGAAGAGTTATTGCTACAACCTGCAACTGTGGGACGGAATGATCAATCCTCACAAAGTGTGGTATGTGAATATTTTAATTCTTCTGTTAATAATTTTGTCTGCCTGAAGGCCCAAAACAACGTCAGCTTTGTTATCATGCATATATGTGTGCTTGGATTAGTTTTTCTTACCATTGAAAACATGAAATGTGGTTGATGCTAATGCTCTCTGATTATGCATTTCGACAGGATGAATTGACTGGAGATGGTGATATTCCATAAGACATCGAACCTGACGATATACGTCCTATGGGAAACGATGTCGTTTCCATAACATGGCCTAGTGGGTTTAACCAATTAATTACCTAATCATCTCAGAGAGAGAGCGAGAGCGTGTGTGTAAATTAGTTGTAGGCCAACATCCTGCATTATGGGCACTCGATTCCATATGAGTGGACAGGGACTACGGGGACTATGGCTGTCCCTTCTCCAAATGTATGGCTTCAACGAGTATTCGATAGACAACACATTTTTCAAGGACTCAATCAAGATCCTATGCATATATTGATATTAACTTTCCTGGATTTGCTATTGAAGTTACTTTTTTTTCAAGAAAAATCTTAAAATTCAACTGTGAATAATGTTTGTTACTACCTTATCTATTGTGAAATTGCATATTGCTCCCTATGATCAATTACAGATGATAGAGCGATTAGTTGATATACCTCTTGATTTTCCTCAACCATCTCCGATACAGGTTAGACTTTGCATTTGTGTTTGAATATCTAACTTCATCTGGTAGTGTTATTTAGAAACTAATAGTACCCCCTTCCCCCTTTTTCTTCTTTTTCTTAGGCCAACAGAAGGTGTACTTATTTCCGAACTGACGTTCATTGGTTGGGGAGAAGGGGATCCATGTTGCAGATTGATAATTGCTATACATATGATATAGAAAAGATGGTTTTGGTAGGATTCACATTCATGAATGTGTATTAC
The DNA here is from genome assembly GCA_039764185.1 of Tamarix austromongolica. Lineage (NCBI taxonomy): Eukaryota > Viridiplantae > Streptophyta > Magnoliopsida > Caryophyllales > Tamaricaceae > Tamarix > Tamarix austromongolica. Next base: position 37,023,320 of record CM077811.1, on the reverse strand, counting down.
TGTCTTGAACATTGTTAGCCATTGAGAAGGAAGTTAGTTTTTGCCATTCTAATTTCTAATTCATGGCATGTGAAACTTAACTTTTTTTGCTTATTAATCCTATTTGTTCGTGTGTTGCTTCCTAGGTTTGGCTCAAAATGTGATGCTTCATTTGGAAGCGTTGCTCAGAAACTAATAGCACTCCCCCGCCCCACCCCCCAACCAAAACAAAATGTATACTTGTTTCAGAACCGATGTTCAGCAGTAGGGTGATCTATGCCACAAACTTACTTTTGTTGTCCAGATAGATGATATAGGAAAGAAGATGGTGTTGCGGAAAAAGGACCTGAGGGTGAATGATTTGTGATATGGACACCAGTCTTCACAACTTCTCCCCAAAAAGACGTAGGTAGCTTGGAATTTGAGAGCATGCATAGAACTCTTTCTTTTATTGTGCGGTTCATTCTTTCGGCCACCCCATTTAATTGTGGTGTCTTGGGAGGTGTCTTCTCGAGTTTGATACCATGTTGCTTACAATATGCCTCGAATGGACCACGGTATTCTCCACCATTGTCAGCTTGAACACACTTGAGCATTCTTTCTGTCTCACGCTCCACTCGAGCATGGAACTCTTTAAATGCCTCAAATACTTAGTCTTTGGTCTTTAATAAAGACACAAACACCTTTCTTGAGTGGTCATCGATGAATGTCACAAAGTATAATGCACCACCCAGTGATTTCTCCGTCATCGAGCATACATCGGTGTGCATCAATTCAAGAACATGCTTTCTTCTACGAAGAACATTGCTTCTAGAAAATGAAACTCTATGTTGCTTGCCAGTCAAATAATGAGTGCAACGGTCGAGGATTTTACCTTTCACATCTGAAAGGAGTTCTTTTCGAGTGAGGATTTGCAATCCCTTCTCGCTCATATGCCCCAACCTCTTGTGCCATAGCTTTAAACACGAATTATTATGGGCAACATTTGTCTCCCCCTTGCATAGCTTGGCTTGTGTAACATATAACGAGCCTTCTTTTCTTCCTAGAGCAATAATTATGCTACTTCTTGCGAGTTTTCATTTTCCAGCACCGAAGCTATTCACGTACCCGACATTATCGAGCTTTCCGGCTGAGATGAGGTTGGGACGCATGTCCGGAACATGTCTCACGTCCTTCAACACAAGTTCACATCCTATGTTGGTTACCAAAACGACATTACCCATGCCTACGATCTTGCTTGAAACTTGATTTCCCATATTCACATTACTAAAATCACCACCTTGGTATGATGAGAAGAATTCTTGATGTGGGGTGACGTGGAAGGAGGCACCTGAGTCAATAAACCATGAGCTATCATCGTCGGCTATGTTAAGATAATTGTCTTCACCAATGAGAAAGATATCATCAAGTTCAGTTGTCGCCACAGCTGTTGTGCTCTTGTCTTCTTTCTTCATTGGATCGTTTATATTGGTCTTAACGGTCGCGTTCTTTTGATCTCTCTTGTAACTTCGACATTCAGATTTCTTGTGGTCAGACTTATTACAATAGTAGCATATGATCCTAGAACGAGATTTAGACCGAGCTCTTGAATTTTCATGACCCCTAGTCTTACTCTTTCCTCGAGTCTCACTTCTTCTTCGATTCTCGATGACATTGGCCTCGGATTGGACAGAGACTCCACGTTCCTTTCTCCTTGATTCTTCATTCAATAGGCTGTCAGTGACGCTATCCATGGAGAGCTTTCCTTCGGGAGTCGAGTTACTCAGGGTAACGATAAGAGTATCCCAACTCTCGGGTAGCGAACTAAGGAGTAACAAAGTCTGTAATTCATCATCGATCTTCATCTCAATCTTTGTGAGTTGATTTACGAGCCCCTTGAAATTGTTCAAATGCTCGATCATACTTTGGCCATCGTTGTACTCCAACTTGACCAATCTTCTAACAAGATGAACCTTATTTCGGACTGTTTTCTTTTGAATCATTGATTCAAGCTTCTTCCATAACTCATAAGCATTTGTGTAAGTTGACACATGCTCGAATAGGCTTCGATCGATGTACTTACGAATCATAGCAACCGCCTTTCGATTCAAGATTTCCTATTCTGTGGCATCTTTTCCTTTGTAATAGGTTCATATAGATCTTTGCAATATAGGTGATCCTCCATCATAGACTTCCAATATGAATAATTCTCGGTGGCAATCTTGAATATGTCACCATCATGAGTGATGGTACCCTCCATTTTTAATCACACAAGAGAATATGATAGCCTTATAAACCTGGATATGATACCACTGTTGCGAAAAAGGACCGGTTGATAGCGAAATATCTTTTCCTTCCTTGTGTGATTAAAATGGACAAAACAAAAATATCAGAAATAGAAAAATAAAGACACCAAATTTTTACGTGGAAAACCCTTAAAGTTGAAGGGAAAAATCACGAACCTTCCACTATGATGATAGTAGGATTACAAGTAATTCTTCTCTAGTATAAACTAGAGGCTCACTCAACTTCTTTGCCCAAAAGAGGATGGATTACAAAGGATGAACTCTCTCACCAACTAAGTGGTGGAACACTCAAACTTCGCTTGAGAAAATATGAGAACTTTTCTCAAGTACCTCACTTTTGTAGTGGCTCTCACTTTCTCTCTTTTTGTAGAGGATTGCTTGCTTTGTTTGTAATGATCTAAGCCTTCCCAAAGACCCCTATTTATAGGAGTAGAAGGGGGTAACCTAAAAGCCATAAGATGACTCTTGAATGCTCTCCCATTAATTTAAGCCAATGAAACTTGGTTACTTGTACATGATAAAATGCACTTGCCTTCTCAAATTTTTAAAATAATAATAATAATAATAATAATGGGAACGATGCATGCATAGTAGAGTTCCAAAGATAATTAATACTTTGGGCCTCTTGGGAATTTGAGAAGGTAAGTGTGTTTTGGTATGATTTATGTTAATTTATGAATGTGTATTAATTAATATCTTGAACATTGTTAATATTCATATTTTTTACCTTTATAAGTCATTGCATGTGACATTAATGTATTTTGCTTATTCAATCCAATTTGTCCATGTTTTGCTTCCTGGTTTTGGCTGAAGGAGTGATGGCTCCTTTGTTACAAATTTTGATCGCCTCTCAGTAAGTTACGACCATTGTATTGTTCACTATTCTAAACCTACTATTGCCTTTTAGTTATAATTGTCAATTAAGCAACAATATTGTCTGAGTCAAAAAGTATAAGTGCATATGAATCTCTAGAAGGTAGTTCCTTATTACCATATGATGATATTATTTTTTCCCTCATTGATACTGAGTTTCTTTGTTAGAACTTAAAAAATATGCAATTTTATAAAAATTCTTAAAATGTAAGCATGTATAGAAACTAAAATTAGTTAACGACTTATGAATAAAAATATTGTAATATTTGGTTTCACCCGATGGAAAATGAAAATCTTAGAAACAATAGAAGGAGTTTTGTCTTTTGGATAATTGGATTATTTTAGTAAGGAACAACCACACAGGGTACATCAAGAAACATAAAAAAATAAGGAAATAAACTTTACCATAAAAAAACATAATATACTATAATACAACTGCTAAATCATAAATATACAATAAAGTAATTAAGTTTTGCTCGTGTTATGAACTTGCCATAACCATGCTATATGATTCTCTTCCATATGCTATTCTAAAAATTACTTTAGGTGAAAAACATAAAACCATATGTTATATTTAGGGGCATTTATATTTTAAGCTTAGTAGATAAGTTTTGTGTAAATGTAGATTACCAATATTTTTTAAAAAACAATAGTATGTAAGAATTATTGAATAGATATTTAAAATGTATAAAATTTACAAACTATGTCTATATGATTAAAAATCCAACCTTTTAGACAGATCCGACAAGATGAAGCCTAGAAGCTCCGCACACCTTGGGTTACCCAAGACTTCATGAGTGTTACCTCTCAAGCCTCGTTGTCTTAATCCACATAATGGTGTTATAGGTGCATATCCCAACCCCAATGTCTAGCGTGACTAATTCAAAAACCGGTTTTTGCCTATCCTATTTTATTGTGGCCCAAATTCTCCAATTTTCTAGCGGTGAATACAATGCGAGCTACAACCTCCATAAATAAAGAAGCCACAATGCTCCAAAGGGCAACTTAAGTGAATCTCAACAATCTATCAAGCAATAACAACTTTCCATGCACATTAAATAAGCTTTCGCTAAGACTTTCAACTCCTAAATATTTTTATTTGACACTACTCAAATGGTACCCCTAAAAATGTTCCTGGTCAAGGAACCAAAATCCTTCACTATTGGAAGCTACGCCTTCTTAACCTAATGAATAAGTCACTCCGACCCCCTTTCTTTTCTTTTGAGTTATTTACATCCTACGCCACTGACGTGCGCATCAAAATGTCCTTAAATTAGCATGACACTACTGTCCCTCTAATGCTCAAAAAGTTTTATCTTCCTTGCAGGACAATCAATGGTGCCTCGCCTGACTCTGATCTGAACACCCCTTCTAGTTTGTGAGGGTTTACAAGCTGGCATCTACCATATAGCCTTGCTGTTTTTAATTTTCAAAGGGTACAATTTATCTACACATTTTAACTATGGCTGACGCCACCTACTTTCCTCTCGAAGATGTTGAATTTGCTACACTATGCCCTTCTAGGATTTTGACTAGAGTTCTTAACCCAATAATGAAGTAGTACGCAAAAAAATCTAGTGCCCTATACAAACGAGCAAGAATCTAGTAGTACGCAATATGCCCTATACAAACGAGCAAGAATCTAGTGCAAGCACTATTGAATATTGACTAGAGTTCTTAACCCAATAATGAAGTAGTACGGAAAAAATCTAGGATTTAGAGAATGAGAACTAGTTCCTAAGGAGTTAAAGTATGACATATCCAGAGTAAATGTTGGAAGTCACTTTGCTACCATTGTTTCCAACTGCCATCTAATGCATAATAGCCAACATTTAGCATGGCGACCTCTTCCCAAAAACTTGGGGCACCCATCAAGATGGTCTAGGAGTTACTATTTGATGTGGACTTTTTTGCTTAGGAACACGAGATTTTGAATCCTTTTCACTAAACCCTATGATCATCAAATCCATTTTAGTGGTATTGCTACTACCAACGTACTTTTTTGTGTGATGATTGCTAACATTAATTCTTATTACCCTTTTTTATTTAGGAATAACATTCATCCTAGGAAACTTATCCTTAAATTGCTCCAAGTTAAGCATAATTAACTATGAAAATATTTAAGGACAAGTTTTCCAAAAAGAAGGCATATCTTGTTGATATAGGTAGTCTTCTCAACACTTTTAAACCTCCATTATGTCTCACTAATTTGGGGTTATTACAATCAACCAGGAAGATCTTGCTCGGAAGATGGCTGACCTCGAGTAGATGATACACTAAATTCTTGGTGTACCAATGCCAATCAAGAAGAGCCTTCCTAGATGTTTTGTGGACTCTTAGTTTGTAAATGCCATCACAATGGGGGGAATGCTAAGAAGTCTTGTTCTCTCCCATTTTAGGATATATGTGGGGACTAATAATCTAGACAATTACATAACCTACTACATTGGCGATATCAAAACAAATCTAGGAGATGTGAATGTGTAAGGGGTTTGGAACCAACCTTGGTGGTCCGACCCTCTAGTGGTAAACTTCTCTACCTAAGAACTCAATTTATTCTTTTGTAGAACTAATTTTCACTTTTGTCCAACAATTTATGAGAAATCAAAAACTTCAAAAGTGTTTAGATGGCTTTTTGTCTAGTATGTTGACAGATTCAATAGAGTGAATGTTTCAATCTCAAAGTTCCATTGAGACACCATAATAATGACTTATGGAAAAGGTTTGTTTCTGCGCTCAGATGATTACATGGAGCCGACCAAGTGCCTTTGCAAGACTAACAACTTAATTTTTTTTCACACAATTAATGGACATTTTGGTCCAACAATTTGTGAGCAATCAAAAAATTTAGAAGTTTTCAAATGAAATTTACAAGATTAAATAGGGAATTCATGAATATTGCATGAAGTATGTTAACAAATTCAATAGAGAGAAGATTACAATCCAAAATGGTTGCCTAAACATCTTAGTAATGGCCACAAGAAAGGGATAGCTACTACACTTAGACCTTTACAAGGAGCTGACCAAGTACCTTTTCCAGAGTATAAAGGATATACTTGCAAAAGCCAATGCTTAAATCAAATGTGCGTGTAGGGGGTGGGGATGAGGCCAACCAAGTACCGCCAAGGGATGAATCCTATTATGGAGGAAATTTTTTTTTTGAGAAGTGAAGGTCAACACAATAGAACTTGAAAACCATACGATAAGGATTCAGACAAACAATAAGGGAATGATTTCTAAGACCCCCAACCAAGGAGTCTCATTCAAGCTTACAACCTCAATATCAATCTCATTGAGATCATGGTAGAAATGAAGAAGATGAATATAAAACCCAAAAATTTATTATTGAACTTTTTTTTATATTTTGCAAAAGCTTAATTAAAAATTAAGCGAATGTTATTGCCATGCTTAATACGAATTCAATTTTCATACCATTATCATATCAAGTATAAGGTAAGCAAAATTATTAAACCTTAATGTAAAAATTTAAAGAAAGAAAAAGTTAATAATATAAATAAAGCAAAAATACAAAGTGTTAGGAGATCAACTCCAAATACAATACTCAAAATAAAATAAAAAAGAATACATGACCTAAGAGCCTAAAAGAGAATCAAGATTAAACCACATAACACCAAATAACAATAGCTCTATGCCTAACCCCAAAAATAAACATCACTCCTCCATTGCCATGATGTCAAAAGTCTCCACACAATCTTCAACGAAGTCATCATATATCTAGGAGTCAATAAAGGTAGGATCATCTGCTTGTGGAATGAATAGTGACCATAAAACGGTAACATTACAAAGTGTACAAATAAGAAATGATACTCTAATGACATACCTTTTTGCACATTAATCATGAAATTCAAACAATAGGTATCGGATAACACATCGAGATCACAAACATAGTCATAAGAATAAATATGACAATAATAACCTGATTATTATCTTTTCTTAGTGATCACCACATTACAATATTAATAAGACCGAGTACTCAAGGGATGATAAGGGCACAAAGCACGTTCCTAGGGCATAATACACTAGGTCATTATTTTATCTAATGGAATGGAGATTGGAATAAAAGCAATGTCTTTGGGAAAAATACACTTGAGCCCCTAACTAACTTCAATTCCTTAAGTATGTATATGCCCTATAGACCAGTGGAATGGACATGTATAGATTAGATTAGTGTTGTGTGTATTTTTTGAACCAAGTGGTTCTTAGGAAATAAAATTAAGAGTGAGAGGTGAGAGAATACTAAGGTTAAAATAGGGAATAGAGAGAAGAGATCAAAAGTTATAAATATTTATTATGATTTCATATCACCAAAATGATTACACTATCCCCTATATATAGAGGTTTGAAATGAGGGAGGAGGGGAAGAGAAAAACACAGTGTGGTTGAAGACAAGAAGTTACACTGTCTCATGTAGGGAGTTGCCCCAATTTTACCATTAAAAAATTTCATTTTATTTAAAAATTAGTGGAAGCAAAAACTTTAAATTTCGGGGATGTTATTGCCACACTTAGTATCAAATCGGTTTTCTCCCACCGTTCTAGTACCAAGTGCTAAGGCTAAAAGAAAATAACTCGATTGCACAAATTTAGACTTTTATTTAAATTAGAGTAGCGCATTAGAATCATTATAAGAATAAAACCCACTAATAGTGGTTGCAAGAACAAAATTAATTTGAACAAGGAAAAAAAATATAAAAGAGAAACCCTAAAATCATTTCCGGACAATCCTTACGCTCTTTTTTCGATATCAACTTGCATAACACCTGCAATAGACTTATAAGGGACACCGCCCATTGAATAGGCATAGGGCCACAAATGGAACCCTTCAGTACTATGGTACTGAGTAACCCTTTATACCAAACTGAAAGGCAAGGCTCACATGTAACACATAATACATAACGATGCAAACACAATAACTTACGCGAGCACAAAGATAACCATGAACAACTTAAGAGATAATACACAGTGCAACACCTCTTATAATAAGAAATGCATAGCACAATGCCCATTCACCTAGCAATGCCATCACATACCTAGAGAGAGACAAGCACCAAGGCTTAACTTATACCACATCAATAGATCATACACGCGAAGTCAATTCTTTTGGTCATAAGCAATTAGTTAAATATTATCTAACATCATCTCTCGAATTATATCCATGTAAGTGTAGAAACCCTACTATCATAGTTGGTGGACCAGAATACACTTCAGGACAAAACACACCTGACCACTATTATTCATCGGTGGACCAGTCTCTAGGGCACCCTACGCCTAACCACTATTATTCGCCAGTGAACTGGTTTGGCCTTAACGTAGATGGTGTTCCACTATAAATGATTAGTGTCTTCCTATAATTTATTAACATCTAATGTTTTGTTTATTGAGCTTGGCCCCCACTATTATGGCTAGTGGACCAAAAATACACTTTAGGACAGAATGCACCTGACCACTATTATTCATCGGTAGACCGATCTCCAGGGCACCCTACACCTAACCACTATTATTCACCGGTGGACCGATCTGGTCCCGGCTTAATAATCTTTTACTTTAAGTATTTAGTGTCTTATCCATATCTTATTCCACACGCAACCTCGACTAGACATGCATGACCCACTAGACTTCCCATTCTCATCCTTAATCCTGGCTCTCCTAAAAAGCCCCATCCTATATCTTGGGACCTTTGCTCACCCTAGGACTCCAAGATTGCTTCCTCACCACGAAACCGCAACTCCTATGCATGTGGATCAAGGCCCACTCCCTATAACTTTGTTTTGACTCACTATCACCCTCTAGGAGTTCTGTTAGCAACCCTAATCTAGCCTAACTTCTTCCTATCCTACATAACCCATGCTCTCCTTTGCATCTAATACCACCACTCTACTTGAACCACACCAATCATCATAACCTCACTCCCAATCCTTCACATGTGATCATGAAAACCCTAGTTAAGTCTCCATGCACACTCCTACCAGCCCACACACTATTTGTCACTCATAGATTCCGAACACCCAAAATACTCTTCCCTTGCCTTTCTCATCCCATAAGTCATCTTTTCCTATGTAAAGGTCATCCCTATGCAAAGACTAACCATCACATGCAAGTCTTACACTCCCTATGCAAGATTTGTTCTATCCTCTTATTTTATTCATATTATCCTTTTATTTATCCACCCATAAGTTATAAGGTACTTAAGTATTTTTCATTTCTTTTTTTTACCACTTCATTTCTTCACTTCTTTTGTCCCCCCACAACTTTACCATCCTACAAAGGACTCCTAGCATACATGTCATAGCGAGCAACTACACATAGGGCATAACGCGAAACACAAGTCATGTCAACATATTAAACACGTTATAGCACATATACAGCTTGCCTTGGCTCCACACTTAGCAAGTTGGGCTACAACCATATAGACCATAACCACATGGGATACCAGCACATAACCAAGCACACATAAACACATAACACATAATTTGGCCTTAACAACATCCTTACAACAATTACTAAAATACCCCTTGTTTGTAGAATTACCAAGTCACTAGGGCTGTTGACAAACCAAGCTGGCTCGCGAGTTTTTTGAACTTAGCTCGCTTATTTAGCTAAACGAGCTTAAAAATTAGACTCGTGTTCGACTCGATTATTAAACAAGCTAAGCTTGAGCATAATAAATTTGGGCTCGAGCTCGTTTATAGTGCAAAAGCTCGTGAGTTTGACTTGTTTACCACCAAGGCTCGGGAGTCGGCTCGTTAAAAGCTCGGCTCGATTATAAATAAGTCAAGCTCAAACTTCATGTTTAAGCTCGTTTAGTAAATGAGCCGAGTCTAAGCCTACCTCGGTTTAGCTCAACACGGCTCGTTAATAGCCCTACAAGTCACCCTTTTTTATTTTCCAAATTACCATATTACCCTTCAAGTTTGTATAGTTACCACAATACTCCTTATATTTGTTCAATCACTAAATTACCCTCCATATTTATTAAACTACCGATTCTACCTCTCATACTTGTTAAGTTACCAAATTATCCTTCCAATTGGTCAGCTTATTGAACTACCCTTTATACTTGTTAAAATTACCAAATTGCCCTTTTGGTTGGTTAAATTACGAAATTGCCTTTCAGACTTATTAGAATTACCGAATTACCCTCTTAGTTGGTTAAATTACCGAATTACCCTTCATACTTAAGAGAATTACCGAATTATCCTCTTAGTTGGTTAAATTACCAAATTGTCCTTCTTAATTATTAAAATTACCAAATAATCCTTTCAGCTGGTTAAGTTACCAAATTACCCTTCTTACTTATTAGAATTACTAAATTATCCTCTTGGTTGGTTAAATTACCAAATTACCCTTCTTAATTATTAAAATTACCAAATTACCCTTTTTGGTTGGTTAAGTTACCAAATTACCCTTCTTACTTATTAAAATTACCAAATTAACCCTTTTGGTAGGTTAAATAACCAAAATACTCTTCTCCTTTATTAAATCACTATTTTACCCCTTTACTTTATATAATTACCAAAATACCCTTCCTTTATGCCAAATTACCAAAATACTCTTCTCCTTTATTAAATCACTATTTTACCCCTTTACTTTACATAATTACCAAAATACCCTTCCTTTATGCCAAATTACCAAAATACCCTTCTTCTTTATTAATTTACCACTTTATCCCTTTTACTCACAAAAATTACCAAGTTATCCCCTTTTCTATGTAAAATTACTAAAATGCCCTTCTTACTTATTCATTTATCAATTTACCCCCTTTACTCTTATAAATTACCATTTCGCCCTTATTATACCAATTTTACTAAAATATCCTCACCACATACAATATTAATATACATGGTCCATATACATCATCCAACACCACCAACTATTATTATTTATCATTAATACTCATTAGCATCTACCACATATACTTATTTAGGCCACACCATTTGCACAAGAAAAATGACCAAAATGCCCCTAGGGCTCATAATAACATTATCTATACAACAAATGACCACATTAGCATATTATATCATACATATGTATTTAACATTATTATTAATAATAAGGCTCCTTCCTTAACACTTTATTGTTACACATGACACATAAATTAACATGCTTTTCTTTTCATCGACCAACATATGCCACGACTCACATTATACTTAACAAAATACATCATTCATATAAACATATTAAAAACCCTAATGTGCTAGAATACGTATATCCACACATTTTAATAGGGTGTAATGGTTACCTTATTTTCAGTAATAATTAAACCTTACCGGTACCCCAGCTAAAGGTTTGAGCTTTGATTTGTAAAAATCAATACCTAAAAATAATATCAACATTTATCATATTAGAAGTAGAAAATTAAAGGAATACATTTTTATCAAAAACTTAATTAAATACATACTAATATTAACCATTGTTATACCTCAAAAATATTAGCTAAAATTATTCAAAGGGAGGCAGCAGACTCATACTGCATGAGCATCATGAGCTGCATGCAAGATGGAAGGGAAGAAGGAGTCGAAGAGGGAAAGTGGGGAGAAGGGATGGGGTGGTTCGGGTAGGGGTTTTGGGAGTTGGGTGGAGGGCTTGTGGAGGGGATTTAGGATGGTGACTAGGTGTAGGGATGGAGTAGGGGTGTAGGTGGTGGTCGGCGGTTGATGATCGGTGACTCAGGGCGGCGGAGACAGTGGCTGCATGGTTGGGAAAATAGGGTGAAGATTGGGATGAGGAGAAGAAGGAAAGGAAAGGAAGAAGAGAAGGGAGGGCTATAGGGGAAATTTTGGCTAAGAGGAGGCAAGGTGGTGGTAGGGAAGGTTCTAGGGAGTGGATTAGTGGTTGTGGAGGCGGCAGAAGAGAGAGGATGGTGGCGGGTGGTGGTGGTGCAGAGTGGAGGCCGAGAAGGAGAGGAAAGAAAAGGAAGGAAGGCAAGGAGGCTGCAGAGGCAAGTGAGGGTGATGGGGTGGTGCAGGGAGGTTGAAGGGATGTCGAGGAGGTGGCGTCGATGGTTAACCGGGTGGCAAAGGTGGTGGTTGAGGGTGGCAGAGCAAAAATAGGGGAAGAGAAGGTAAGGAAAGAAGGAAAAGGAAGAGGGTTTTGTAGGGAGGTGAGGGAGCTCAAGGGAGGTCAAAAAATGGGTAGAGAAAGGGAAGATAAGGAGAAGAAAAGGAAGAGGGAAGGGAGGTAAACATGGCCGGTTAGGTGGCTATGATTGTAGGGTAAGGTGGCAGGTTGCAAGAAGAAGGAAGGAAGAAATGGGAAGGAAGTGGCATACGAGGGGCTGCGGTACAGAGCTGTGTATGACCTAAAAATAGAAGGAAAGGGACGGGGGGGGGGGGGGGAGAGAGGGAAATGGAGTAGTGTAATCCCCCGAAATTTTAAAAACCTGTAATATAACAAATAACTTTTATTTGGGGAAAATTAGCTTTTAAAATTATTTAATTTAATTATTTTATGGATTTTTGAGTAAATAAAGTTGGAAAGGGATATTTAATAAATTAAAATAAATAATTTATTATTTTATCATGCTTATTTTATTTAAATAATTTTCCAAACCAATATTTTACTAAAATTATCCTTTTTCAACCCATATATTTAATTATATTAAATTAAATTATTAAATAAATTTATTACCAAAAAATATTACACTCTATTAATTAATAAATTAAATTATTATAATTTTTCTATTTTTTTCCTTTTCTTTTTTTTCCTTTTTCCTTTTCCTTCTTTTGCTCCTTTTTCTCCTTTCCTTCTTTTTTCCTTTTTTTTCTCCCTTCGGGCCGCCCACACCAGGCCTGCCTCACCCTCCCCTGCGCGACTAGGCCGCTAGCCCATCTCTCCCTTTCTCCCCTCTGTCTCCTGCGCGTGCCTGCCCAGCCCAGCACTCCATTCTTTTTCCTTCCTTCTCCTCTGGACCGAGCCGACCCAATTTTCTCTCTTCCCCCCTTTGCCGGCCTGCCCTCCTCTCCCTTTATTTCTTCTTCTACCTTCTTCCCCAACCTGCACTACGTCGACCACCCTGAGCCATGCTCGACCAACTCCTCCACACCCTGCAGCTACCACCCCAGCCTGTAATGCACCTGCCCCTGCCCCTACCTCCCTCTCTCTCTTCCGCCATTTTCCAACCCCTCCTCGACCCAACCAACTGTAAGACCCCCAAAATTTACACATTTAAAAAAAAATACTCATAAATTAAAACCGTAAATTTCTGGGGATGTTACCGCCACACTTAGTACCACACCGGTTCACTCCTACCGTTTCGGTACCAAGTGCTAAGGCTAAGAAATACTATTAATAACACCATAAAAATCCAAATTTATAAAAATGAGAATCAGAGTACGTGCAAGTCTTACATAATTTAAAATACCAGCTATTGTTTTTTCAGATAATAACTAAATAACGTTAGTAAACTTGTTTCTACAATTCAAACATAATAGAAGATAACATGAGTTATAAATTTAAAAAGGGACACGACCACGTCACTCTAGAGATTGATCCAGCCCAGCTATCACTCCGCCCTTCCTGATGACCCATAGACATCGATAGCATCAAAGTAAATATCTTCTACCTGCAACAAATCAGACGGGCCTTCTGCTCGTGGGAATGAGCAACACTCATGAAACGGGTGATCAGTATGCTACTTACTGAGTAAGATAACCGAGCACTAAAGCCGGCATATAACACATTAAGTCATGCAGGATAATGATCACATACAATTACAACCCATACATATGATACATAGAAGCGTAAAGTGAAATCCATAACTTATAATCAACAAGTCCACACATAAGGCCCAAAAAGGTTCGGATTAATCATTTAATCTTTCTTTTATCAAAAGTCGATACACACCATGCCTTTTTATCATATCCATGCGAAAACAGGAACACCCCACTATTATAAACGGTGGACCGGTCACACATAGAGCGTCATGCCCTAACCACTATTATTACCGGTGGATTGGTCACATATAGGGTAAAACCCTAACCACTATTCCTGACCGGTGGATCGGCTTGGTTCCTGCTCGCATAGTGTTCCACTGTAAGTAATTAGTATCTTTTAATAGCATTGACGATCTAGTTTGTCTTTATTGAGATCGGGATCCCCCACTATTATAACCAGTGGGCCGAATACACATAGGACCTTATGTCCTAACCACTATTATTACTAGTGGATCGGTCACACATAGGGTAAAAACCCTAACCACTATTCCTAATAGGTGGATTGGCTGGTCCCGTCTCAATATCTTCCACTTTAAGATATTAGTGTCTTAAATATTTTATTCAAAAACATTTTTCATTCACAAACATTTACCCAGACATGCATGACTAAATCCATGCAAACCCTAACTCCCATGCAAACCCTAACTCCACGTAAACCACATTTCCATGCAAACCTTAGCCTCCATGCAAACCCTAACTACACATGACCCACGCTTCCATGCAAACTCTAACTCCACGTACCACACTTCCATGCAAACCCTAGCTCCCATGCACACCCTAACTCCACGTAGAAGTACTTCCATGCAACCCTAATCCACATGCAAACCCTAGCTTCACGTAGACCACACTTCCATGCAAACCCTAATTTATAAGCAACCCTATCTCCACATAGACATGCTTCCATGCAAACCCTAACACCATGCCATTTCATGCAAAACCCCAACAGTACATTGTTACACCTCCCATCATGAATTTACAACCCTAACATGCATGTCTTAAGGCCATATCATACAGTAATGACATAAACATACACATAATTCTCATGCCATAGTTTATTCACACCAACAAACTTCAACTCTATAATCATGCCACATACAAAATAATTAATAGTGATAAACATAGAATACATGGCATATGAAACATATAATGCATATAAACACACAAATGGCCTTAGTAAACCCTTACCTAAATTGTCACCAGTCTTGGTGCACGTTCCTATTCCACTTGAGGGGTTTGACTGGGTTCACCTATTATATAAAAGTATACTAGAATTAGGCTCCCTTATAAAATTTTATTATTTTCTAACTTATTCTAAGATTTGGTTTTTAATTAAAATAATATTACACAATAATTAACTATACAAAATATTACTTAAAAATACAAATAAATTCCTATTTTCATTCGAAAAGGGTGGTGATATAAGGGTTTCTACCCTTCACCAAAATAGTATTAGTAATAGTAATGATAATAATAATAATAATAATAATAATAATAATAATAATAATAATAATAATAATAATAATAATAATAAAAGTAAAACATTATTAATAATACTCTTATTAATAGAATATTAATATTAATAATACCATAAATCTTAAAATTACAAGGTGGCTTTCGAAACCCACCCCATTTAATACTATTCAAAAATGTAGTAATGATATTAATAATATATATATATATATACTTATAATATAAAAGTTAATAAAGATAATAATAATAATATAATTAGTAATAATGTTAAAAATGTTAATAATAGTGATAAAAGCAAAGGTGCGAGACTTTATTAAATTTTTAGGTTTCTCCCCCTCCTGAAATAATTACAATATGAAATAAATAATTACACTAATAATAATAATAATATAATAATATTATTAATAATTATAGTAAACATGTAATAATTCCATTAAATAACCAAAATTCGAGAATAATAATTTATCTAACTCAAGAATACTCCCAAACCTGTCAACAAAATTTAGCAATTAGGATTCAATTGATAACAATAATAATAATTAAAATTGAATTAACATTAAAAATTAGGATAAAAGTAGAATAATTATCAATAAATCGAAAGGAAGTGTTGAAAAGGTCTAGAGTTTCACCTTGAGTTGGAGGGGATGGGTGGCACCGGCGGTGGTTCCCGGAGGTGGCCGGAAAAGTGATCTAAGAGGGGTGAAAATGAAGAAAAAGAGGTAAGGGGGAAGGAGAAAAATAAAATAAGTTTATGGGTTGGTGGAGGAGACTTAGCAGGAGATATTGGGTAGTTTAGAGGGTGGCAGAAGTGGCAGATGTGGTGGTGGACGGTGGTTTAAGGTTTCGGGGTAATAATTTTGGCGAGATGGGCATCAAACTTTGCACGGTTATGGAGGCCCATGCAAGGAGAATCGAAGGATGTGGATGGTTTAGTTAATTAGAGGGTGTTACAGGGAAGACTTTGGGAGGAAGAAGAGGCGGCAAGGTTGGCTAACGGTGGAGAACGGGGCGTCTAAAGTGGCGGTGGCGCACCGATTGCACTTAGGGTTTTCGGGAAAAGAAAGCTCGATTTTGAGCCATACGAGGGGTATTTATAATAGCGGAGGGTAGGCTTGAGTTGTGAAGGTTACCAGAAGATCAATTTCAGTGGGAAAATGGGTTGGTTATGCCGCTGATCGGGTGGCACAAATTCAAAATTTTGCCCGACCTTCGCGAGGGAAATGGGGGCAAACGTGGGGAAGAAATGGAGAGTGGGGCATTTCAAATCGAAGTGTGCGTCGAGAGGAAGAGAATGGGCGGGAGAAAGGCCGGTCACGACACGTGTGGCCGGTGGCGCCATTTTCGGGCGAAGGACGAAGGTTGTGGTTATGGCGTCAGGTTGGACGAGGAAGAAGAAGATGGGGAAGGTTGGACCGGGCGGTTCGGCGAGAGAAAAGAAAGAAAAAGGAAGGAAAATCGGGCAGTTCGGTGTGAGGGTTATGTTCGTTAAATAGAACGACGAGTTTTGGGTGTAAAAAGGGATAAAGAACGACGTTCCGGGGCTGTCGCACAATGGTAAAAATGTAATGATCAAAACGTTGCATTTGAGTGGGAGAACGAATCAAAACACGGCGCAGCGAGGGAGGCGGAAGGAGGACGATCGCGCGGGACTAGCCGCGCTGAAGGAAAGGAGAAAGGGGAAGGAAGACTAGGCCGCGAGCCAGTCCTAGTTCGACGAGAAAAAGAAAAAGAAAAGAGGAAGAAAGAAAAAGAAGGAAAAGGAAGAAAAAGAAAGAAAGAGAAGGAAAGAGGAAAAAAAAAAAAGAAATAGGATGGTTGGGTTAGATAAATTAATTAAAATATTTGAGGTATTTAAAAATAATAATATTTAAATAAAATAATATTTAAATCCCCCTTTTAGGCTAAGTTAGGATTTTTAAAAGATTTTCCAAAATTTCCATTTTAAATTAATAAATCACTCAAATTTTATTTAATTTAATTATTTATAAAATTAAAATTAATTTGAAACTATTTTCTCTTTCTTAATTTGAATAAAATAATTTATTTAAATAAATTCCCAAATTAAAATCTTTAATTAGATAATATACCCAAATTTCCTTTACTTAAAATATTTATAAAATTTCTTATTCATTTACCCTAATAAATTTCCTTTTATTTTAGTAAAAATAATTTATTAAATTAAATTTTCAAATAAAACCTTATTTAAATATAATCTTTAAAATTAGAAAATTTCGGGGTATTTCACCAACCCCCTCTCACCTCGCGCATGCCCCCTTTCTTTCTCCTCTCCCCTCCCTCTCCCTGCCACCTGATCGGCCACCTACCACCTTGCTACCACCCTACTGAGCTACTTACCTCCCCTTTCTCTCCCTCTTCCTTTTCTTCTCTTCAATAGCCTTTATCTTGCCCCATTTTTCTTCGAGCCATTCTCCCCCTGACTTCTTTCTCTCCTTTCCTTCTCCTTCCATTTCCATCCCTGTTTTGCACCGCCGCCTCCCTCCGCCACTTCCACCACCACACCGATCCCCTGCACCACCCCTTTCCACCCCTACCTCATCCCTGCACTGCCACAACACCCCCAAGCCACCCTGCATCCCCCTTCTTCCTCCCCTCTTCTTTTTCCCTTCTTTTTCTCCCTTCCCGGCAACCTCCCTGCAACCCCTCCTTTTGTCATCGTCCCGCCGCCTCTGCTGCCTCCTAAGCCACCAACCTACTCCCTGCAACCTCCCCTACTACCCCCTCACCTCCTTTGGCCAAAACCAACCCTTGCAGCCCCTCATTTTCCCCCTCCCTTTTCCTTCCTCCTCAGCCACCTCCAGCTCGACAACCACCTTCGCAGCCTCGCCGCTGCCCTTGGCCGCCAACAACCCATCTCTGACCACCACCTACACCCCCTCTCCACCTCTACACCCTTCCCTTGCCCTAAATCCTCCCCCACCTGTCCTTTTTTCTAGCCCTAAAACCCTAACTCCAAATTAGCACCCCTTCTTCCTTTCATACCACCTTCGACCCCTTTTTCTTCCTTGCCTTACATGTAGCTCATGCTGCATGAGTAGTTGATTTTCTTCCTTCCCTTGGGTTATTTTAGTTAATGATTTTAAGGTATAATAATAGCTTAAGTCAAGTATTTCATTAATTAAGTTTTATAAAGTCTTATGCTTTGGTTTTCTTATTTCTAATATGATAAGTATTGATATTATTTTTAGGTATTGGTTTTGCTAATCAAAGCTTGAATGTTTAACCGGGAAACCGGTAAGGTTCAATTTTTCGGGAATTAAGGTAATTTTTAAACCTCACTTAAACGCATGAATAAACGTATGTTAGCACATTAGGGTTTTTTAATATATTATTATGCTTGATATATGTTGTTTAACATAATATATGTAGTTTCTTGTATTGATTGATAAAAAGGAAAGCATGTTAGTTTATATGCTATGTATGGAAGAAATGTTTAAGGAAGGAGTTTTGTTATTCAAGAAAGTGTTAAGTACTTATCCATGTTATATTATGTTATCACAACCATTGATGTGTGAATAATATTATTGTGAGCCTTAAGGGCATTTTAGTAATATGTCTTGTGCAAGAATATGGCCTAATATTTGTAGTGGTTAATGGGTATTATGTTGAAATATAATAATTGGTGGAGTTGGATAATGAGAATGGAGTATCAATATTATCATTTCATGTAGGGATGATAATTTAAATAAAATGGTAATTTTGTAAGAAAAGGGGTATTATTGTAATTTTGGAAGAGAAGGGAAAAATGGTAATTTTATAAGTAAAAGGGTGTTATACACTGGTGGATCGGTTACACATAGGGCATCTTGCCCTAACCACTATTATAACCGGTGGATCGATTACGCATAGGGTAAAAACCCTAACCACTATTCCTTACCGATTGATCGGTTTAGTTCCTGTCCACATAGTGCTCCACTGTAAGTAATTAGTATCTTTTAGGTATTTTAGCACAACTCTGGTTTATTTTTGTTGAGCTCGGGAATCCCCACTATTATAACTGGTGGATCGGTTACGCATAGGGCATCCTGCCCTAACAACTATTATAATCGGTGGATCGGTCATACATAGGGTAAAAACCCTAACCACTATTCCGAACCGGTGGATCGGTTGGTCCCGTCTCAACGACCTTCCACTTTAAATAATTAATATCTTAAGTATTTTATTCACAAGCTTTGACCCATACATGCATGACTACCTTCTATATTTCTCATCCTCCTACCCTAGTTAACCAACACCACGCGAGTTAACCATGGCACACCCTAACACCCATGCAATCCTAATTCCATGCAAACCCTAGTTCTCATGCAAACCCTAGCTCCACGTAAACCCTGCTTCCATGCAAACCCTAACTCCATGCAAACCCTGGCTCCCATGCAAACCCTGGCTCCCATGCAAACCCTAACTCCACGTAAACCACACTGCCATGCAAACCCTAACTCCCATGCAAACCCTATTACCATGCCGCATTAATACGACCATGAAAAACCCTAACACCATGCAACATTAATACCACCATTCAAAACCCTAACACCATACAATATTAATACTACCACGCAAAGCCCTAACACCATGCAATTCCATGCAAAACTCTAATACCACATTGTTACACTCCCCATCATTATTTTACAACCCTAACATGCATGTCTTAAGGCCACATTATACAATAATAATAACACAACTATACATATAATTCTCATGCCACAATTTATTCACACCAATATACTTCAACTCCATAATCATGCTGTATTCATAATAATTATACAATATTCACATGAAATACACTATAACTTATATCACATGGTATGCATAGCATAAAATCACATATTACACATATGGCCTTAGCATCCCTTACCTAAAATATCACCCGTCTTGGAGCACGCTCCTATTCCACTTGAGGGCTTTGACTGGACTCACCTATTATGGGTAAAATACTAGAATTATGTTCCCTCCTAAAAATTCTATTATTCACTAACTTATCCTAAGACTTGGTTTTTAATTAAAATAATACTATACTAGAATTACTATATAAAATACTACTAACAATACTAATAATAATAATATTATTAATTTAAAATGAATGGTGATATAAGGGTTTCCAACATTCACCAAAATAATGTTGGTAAAGATAATAATAATAATAATAATAATAAAATATTATTAATAATACTAATATTAGTATAATATTAATAATAGTAATAATGTAAATCTTAAAATTACAAGGTGGGCTTTCGAACCTGCCCAAATAATAAAATTATTGTTCAATGATAGTAATAATAGTATTAATAATATAAATACTTATAATAATATTAAATTAGTAAAGATAATAATCATAATAATATTAATAATATTTTAAATAGTAATAATAGTAATAAAAACATAAGAGTGCGAGACCTAATTAAAAATTTAGGTTTCGGCCCTCCTAAAATAATTACAATAATAAAAAAATAATTATACTAATAATAGTATTAATAATTATAATAAGCTTATAATAATTCAAATAAATTCCTAAAATTCAAAACTAACAATCCAATTAACTCAAGAATAATCTTAACCCTGCCAATAATTTTTTTTCAAATATGTTACAGCTGATAATAATAATAATAATAATAATAATAATAATAATGATAATAATAATTATTATAATCGATATAACACTAAAAATTATAATAAAAATAGAATAAATTTCAATAAATAGAAAGGAAGGGCTAAGAAGGTCTAGGGTTTCACCTTGAGTTGGTGGGGATGGGTGGCACCGACGGTGGCCGGGAAGTCTAAAAGGGAAGAAGATGAAGAAAAAGAGGGAAAGGGAAGGGGAAAAGAGAAAATAAGGTTATGGTTCGGTGGAGGAGAATTAGCAGAAGGCAGTAGAAGTGGCGGATATGGTGGTGGATGGTGGTTTAAATGTTACGGGGCAAAATGTTTTTGAGAGATGAACAGGGGATTTCGCATGGCTATGGTGGCTTGTGCGAGAAGAATCGAAGGAGGTGGAGAGCTTAGTTAGCTTGAGTACGATGCAAGAAAGAATTTGGGAGGAAGAGGTGGCGACGACATTCACTAACGGCGGCGAATGGTGAGTCTAAAGTCAAGGTGGCGCACAGGTTTGCACTTGGGGTTTCGGGGAAAAAAATCTCGAAATCATACTACACGAGGGGTATTTATAGTGTTAGAGGGTAGGGTTGAGTTTTGGAAGTTGGAAGGGGGTCAATGCTGGTGAGTTATTAGAGTAAGAGTGGTGTTGATCGGTCAGCACGATTTCAAATCATGCCCGACCTTCGCGAGAGAAAATGGGGAGATCGTGCTGGAGAAAAGGGAAGTGGGGCAGTTCATGCTGGAGTGGGTGTCGAGGGAAAGAGAAAGAGAGGGAGAAAGGCCGGTCACGACACGTGTGGCCGGCAGCGCCGTTTTTCGGCCCTCAAAGCTATAGGTGGACGATGCCTGAGGAAGGAAGAAGAAGAAGAAGGTGAGCCGGGCGGTTGAGGGAAAAAATAAAGAAAAGAAAAAGGGGAGGAACTGGGCTGGTCAGCTGCGGTTATAATTCCTTAAATGAAACATGGCGTCTCGAGAGTAAAAGGCATGAAACGCAGTGTCGCGATGCCGTAGGAAGAAGAAAAAGAACGGCGCTGGGCCGTGGAGGAAAGAAGAAAGAAAAGAGGATTTGGGCCGCGTCCAGGCCCAATCCGACAAGAGAAAAGAAAAAGAAAAAAAAGAAAAGAAGGAAAAAGAAAGAAAAGAAAGAAAAAGGAGGAAAGAAAAAGAAAATGGAAAAAGGGAAAAGGAAAATTTAAGTGGTTTAGGTTTAAATAAATAAATTAGAATATTTTGGGTATTTAGAATAACACATTTAATTAAAATAATATTAAATTTCCTTTTTAGGCTAATTTAGGGTTTTTGAAAATATTTCTCCTAAACTTCTTTTTAATTAGCAAAAAGCCTAATTTTTCCTTTATAAAAAATATTTATAAATTCTTATTAATTTACCCTAAATAAATCCTTCCTATTATAAATAAAATAATTAATTAAATTAATTCCCTAATAAATTATTATTTAGTTATATTTCTTAAAATAAATAATTTTGGGGAATTTCATCAACGCTTGCAAAAAAACCGTTACGGCACTAACAAGCCCTAATCAAAGTATAAAACTAAACATATTAACCTATAGTTACACTTGGAACTCCATTAGGGCCAATTTGAATCCAAACAAGGACTAAGGTACAAATAATAAGCATAAAAATACTAAAACACCCTTATTTAACCTTAATCTTTTATTTCAAGAGTTATCTTATTAATTGATACTATCATTAACCAAAACGTAATACCACACTCCAAGATTCTAACAATATTAATTAAATCCAAAATTCATATTATAGACTTCAAGATTAACACTTAAAATGACTAATTTTTTTTAACAAGCTATCAAATAATTAATAGAAAGCATGAATTGATGTAAAAAGTGTAATCCTCCAAAAATTTTAAAACCTATAATTTAATAAATAACTTTTATTTGGGATAAATTACCTTTTAAATTTATTTAATTTAATTATTTTATGGATTTTTGAGTATATAAAATTGGATAGGAATATTTAATAAATATTCCAAACCAATATTTTACTAAAATTATCCTTTTTAAATTAATATATTAAATTAAAATATAAAATAAATTTATTACCCAAAAATATTACACTATTATTTTATAAATTAAATTATTTTAATTTCCCCTACTTTTCCTTTTCCTTTTTTTCCTTTTTCTTTTCTTTCTCCTTTTTCCTCATTTCTTTTTCCTTTTTCTTCCTTCGAGCCGCCATACCTCGGCCTGCCTTTTGTCCTCGCGCCTGGGCCTCTGGCCCACTCCCTTCCCTCATCTCCTTCTCTCGTGAGTAGCCTAGCCCCAGCCTTTCTTTTCCTTCCTCCCCTGCGATCGGGCCGACCCAACTTTTCCTTCCTTCCCTTGCTTGGCATGCCCCTCCTTCTCCCTTCTTCTTCTTCCTTCTTCGTCGTCCATGCCCGACCACCCCCGAGCCACGCCCTACAACTGTCACCCCGACCACCACCTACCACCACTGCAACTCTCCCTCTCTCTCCCCCATCCCTTTATTTCCTTTTCAGACCCAAACCAGCCCTGCACCCTAGCCTGCATGCCCTTTTCTTTTCTATCTTCTTCCCTTCCCTCTCCCTACCACCCCTGCCACCCTGCAGCCTGCCCCAGCCACCCACCCACTCCCCTCTTCTTTCTCTACTTTTTCGTCTCCTCACCAGCCTTCTCATGCCCCATAATTTCGAGCCTTCCTTCCCCTCCCCCGACTTCTTTCTCTCCTTTTCTTCTCCTTCCATTTCCATCCCTATTTTGCACCGCCGCCTTCCTCTGCCACTTCCTCAGACTCACCAACCGCTTGCACCACCTTCTACACCCCCTTCTACCACCCTACACCAACAAGCCACCCCCTCAAGCCCCTTGCAATCCCTTCTTCTTCCCTCTCCTTTTTCTCTTCTTTTTCTCCCTTCTTAGCAACCGCCCTACACCTCCTTTATCTCGTTGCCTCTGCCACCTCCTAAGCTACTAACCCACTCCCTGCAACCTCCCCTACCACCCCTCACCTCCTTTGGCCAAAACCAACCCACCTCATTTCCCCCCTCCTTTTTCCTTCTTTCTCAGCCACCTCCACCTCGACAGCCACCTTCGCAGCCTCGCCTCCACCGTCCTTGGCGGCCAACAACCTATCCTCGACCACCACCTACACCCCCTCTTTTCCCCTACACCCTTCCCTTACCCTAAATCATCCCTCACCTACCTTCTTTCCTAGCCCTAAAACCCTAACCTAAAAACACTATTTCCTCCTCCCTTTCATACCATTTTGAGCCCCTTACCCCTCTTGTTTTGCATGCAGCTCGTGCTACATGAGTAGCATGAGTTTCTGCATGCCTCGATATATTTTGATTAATAATTTTTAAGGTATAATAATATTTAAGTTAAGTATTTCATTAATCAAGTATTATAAAGTCTTATGCTTTGGTTTTCTCATTTAAAATATGATAAGTATTGATATTATTTTTAGGTATTGGTTTTGCTAATCAAAGCTTAAATCTTTAACGGGGATACCAGTAAGGTTAGATTTTTATGGGAATGAAGGTAATCGTTAAACCCCACTTAAATGCATGGATAAACATATGCTAGCACATTAGGGTTTTTAATATGTTATTATGCTTCATATATGTTGTTTAATATAATATATGTAGTTTCTTGTATTGATTGATAAAAAGGAAAGCATGCTAGTTTATATGCCATGTATGGAAGAAATGCTTAAGGAAGGAGATTTTTTATTCAAGAATATGTTAAGTACTTATCCATGATTAGATTATGTTATTATGACCATTGATGCATGAATAATATTATTGTGAGCCCTAGAGGTATTTTAGTAATATGTCTTGTACAAGAATGTGGCCTAATAGGTGTGAGTGTTGAGGAGTATTATGTGAAATATAATAGTTGGTGCAATTGGATGAGGAGAATGGAGTATTAATATTAATATTCATGTAGCGGTGATAACTTAATAAAAGTAGTGTAATAAAAGGGTAAAATGGTAATTTGTAAGTAAAAGGGTATTGTGGTAATTTTGAAAGAGAAGGAAAAAATGGTAAATTTGAAAGTAAAGGGTAAAATGGTAATTTTGGAAGTAAAGGGTAAAATGGTAATTTTTTAAGTAAAAGGGTAGTATGGTAATTTTGGAAGTCAAGGGCAAAATGGTAATTTGGTGTGAAGGAAGGGTAAATTGGTAATTATAATAAAGGAGAAGGGTAAAATGGTAATTTGGTATAAAGGAAGGGTAAAATGATAATTTAGTAAAAGAGAAGGGTAAAATGGTAATTTGGTGTAAATGAAGGGTAAAGTGATGATTGAATAAAAGAGAAGGGTAAAATGGTAATTTAGTGTGAAGGAAGGATAAATTGGTAATTATAATAATGGAAAAGGGTAAATTGGTAATTACGATAATGGAGAAGGGCAATTTGGTAATTTAAGCAATTAAAGGGCAATTTGGTAATTATGATAATAGAGAAGGGTAATTTGGTAATTTAACAAACTAAAGGGCAAATTGGTAATTATGATAATGAAGAGGGATAATTTGGTAAGTATAACAATAGAGAAGGGCAATTTGGTAATCTAACCAACCAAATAGGAAATATGATAAATGTAATAATTGTAAAGGGTGACTCGTGACCTAATAAGTGTCGGAGATAACTTGGTAACATAAACCGAGTAAGGATGTGGTTAAGAACAACTATATGTGTGTTATGTGCCTTGTGTGCCATGTGTTATGCCATGTTGTGAACTTTATACTTAATGACTAATCATTTGTAGCGTAGCTTGGAGTGGAGGTATGATTATGTGACTTCCTTATGGCATGTGGATAATGATTATATATGTTGTGCGTATGATGTTACATGATGAGACCCTCTAGGACATGCATGCTAGGAAGTTTAACAATATGATATGAGATGAAAGGATAAAAAGGGAAAGAGGGGAAGTGAGTTGATTTAAGGGAGATGTGATTGACCTAATTATCTCATGAGTCATGATCCATGAGAGGGAAAATAAAAGGAGGTTATAATTAAAATGAGCAAGTGATGTGAATCTTGCATGCGAAATTTCTAGGGTTTGTATGGGATGGATGGGGTCTGCATGGGATGATCCTTACGTAAGAACGGTGCTAGGGTTTGAGTGGCCAACTAGGGTTTCACGGTCACATGTATAATTGGTGAATAGAGTGATAGGATTTGGGTTAAATCTAAATGAGAAGAGGTGTTGGACGATAAAAGAAAGGTTGGGCCATATAGGTCCAATTAGGGTTTCAAGGGAAAACCCTAGAGAGTGGTAGTGAGAGAATTTGGATGTCATAAGGTAATGGGACTTAACCCGCACCTTTAGGAGTTGGGTTTTCGTTATGAGTAAACGGAAGGAGGAATGGATGTCGGGGTGTGATAAGAGGCGCAGAAGTCTCAATATATGGGACGGGCCCTCTTGAGAGGATAGAATTAAAGGTCGTGACATGCATGTTAAGGGTGAAATACTTTCGAATAAGATATGAATAAGACACTAATCATTTAAAGATGAAGATTGTTGAGCCAGACTCAGACCGGTCTGCCAGTAAATAATAGTAGTTAGGAGCCGGGGTGCCCTGGAGACTAATCCACCAACGAATAATAGTGGCCAAGAGCGTTTTGCCCTGCATGATTTTCGGTTTATAGGCTATAATAGTGGGGGATTCTACACTCAACAAATCGAACTTAATGACGATAATACATGGGAAAGACACTAAGTAATTACAGTTGAACACCATGTGAGTCAGGGCTAGACTGATCCATCGGTGAATAATAGTGGCTAGGAGCGTTCTACCCTGGAGATCAGTCTATTGGCAATAGTAGTGGTTAGGAGTGTTCTGCCCTGTATGTATTCTGGTCCACCGGCTATAATAGTAGGATTCTCACACTCACATGATATTTATAATCTAAGATGATTGATTTATGATTGACTTATGGCTTAAGGCTTAGAAGTATTGATCATACGTTTGGCCCATTTATATTTGATGGACTTGTTAAGTATGTGAATGTATGAATGTGAATATTATGTAAGCATCTTTCATTATATTTGGATATAGTGTTGTATCATGTGTTGCATTGCGGGCCTACCTTTAAGTGTATTTTAAAGGATTACTCAGTACTATAGTACTAAAGGGTTCCATTCGTGGGGCCCTGCCTATTCAATGGGCAGTGTCCCTTGCAGGTCCGTTTCAGGTGCTATTCAAGTGGGCAACGGAAAAGAGCATAACAAAATTATCTGGACTTTTAGGGTTTCACTCTTTCGCTTTTAACCCTTGGTTTAAATGTAATCTATATTCTTGTAACCACCATTGGTGGATTCGGTTCTTGTAAATTTTTTATTATGCTACTCGGATTTTAATATGGTTTGAAATTCTAGAAAATTGTATCTCAGTCTTTTATCCTTAGCGCTTGGTAATGGAATGGTAGGAGTGAACCGGTTTGGTACTAAGTGTGGCAGTAATATCCCCAAATTTCATAGTTTGTTATTTTGCTATTTCTTTTAATAAAATAAAATTTTTCAGTAGTGAATTTTGGGGGTGTTACAAAAAGAATCAAAATAAAATGACGTGCGATTTGTAAGTTTAGAGTTGGTCTAAAAGAGCAAAAACACTAAGATTGGAGAAATCACATAAATATCTGATTTTTTTTGGCAAATGGGTGAAAGAGTTGCATAAGGCTCAGAATAAGTATGGATGGCTTGGAAATCAATATTAGAAAATTTTGAGATGGATTACAAAAAATTGCATTGGCCTTAGTGATAGACGAGGTAGAATTCCTAGTGGGATTGGTTGAGATGGACCTACAGGATTTTGATGACATAATGTTAGGGAGATACTGTACAGTGATAAACTGCACACAGGAATGCATGGTGCTATGAGGCCCTCAACGTAATACGATTTCATATAGGAAATGCAAACCCAAGATCACAACCAAGGTCATATCTGCAGTCAAGCTACACACATGATGCAGAAGGGGCTTCCAATGTATTTGTATAGTTTTTAGGAGTTGAATAGGGATTTGGTGACCCTAAGCGACATTCCTGTAGTTTGAGACTTTCCTAATGTATTTTCATAGGAGATCATATGTATGTTGCCTGTGCGCGAGATCGAATTCACCAATGATCTAGTGCTAGAGGTTGAACCTATGTCAAGGGCCCCTTACAAGATGGCACTGGTAGAATTAAGGGAGTTGAAGGCTTAGCTAGAGAAGTTATTGGCTCACAAGTACATCTACCTAAGTGTTTCTCCATAGGGAGCACCGGTTTTGTTCGTGAAGAAAAAGGATATGAGTCTATGTCTATACATTAACTACTAGGGGCTGAATCAATTAACAGTTAAGAATGGTATTCGCTTCCAAATTTGATGACTTTATTTAGTTGTTGTCTTCTTAAAGATTGGCTTGAGGTTAAGCTACCACCAGTTGAGCATTGCTAATGCCGACATCATGAAGGCGGCCTTTCAAAAAAGGTATGGGCATTATGAGTTTATGGTGATGCCTTTTGGGCTGACCAATACACCTACTGTCTTTATAGATCTAATGACGAGGATCTTTAGGCCATTCCTTGACCATATTTTAGTGGTGTTCATCATTGAAATCTTAGTTTACTCTCGAGGTAAGAAGGATCATGAGCAAAACCTATCTTGTCCCTCCTTTGGGAGCATCGCCTGTTCGCTAAGCTCTCCAAGTGTGGATTTTGACTTCCTAAGGTTGCCTTTCTAGGACATATAGTGTTAGTAGGAGGAGTTTTCATGGATCCAGCAAAGATTGTAGCAATCACATAATGGAAGGCGGCCATGAATGTATTAGAGGTTTGTAGCTTCTTGCGTCTAGTCGGGTACTACTGACTCTTCATTCAGAATTTCTCAAGGATTACACGCCCTTTGACAAACCTGTTAAAGAAGACTACTAGGTAGGGGTGTGCACCAAGCCAAACCCGCACCAGACCCAAATCGGACCGGAAACCTTATTTTATATAAATTATAACATAGAATCCGGACCGGGTTCAAAACAGGCTGCATCTTGACTCAAAACGTAAAAATCGGGTCAAGTCTGAGCTGACCCTATTTTTGTATTTACCCTGTTTCAACCTGTTTTAGCAATTGACCTTGTTTTAGCCCTATTTTAAAAATGGCCCTATTTTGACTCTGTTTTGAAATGGGTCTCATTTCGATCCTTGTTGACCAGATTTTGAAACTAACCCTGCTTCGACCTTGTTTTAGTCTTCTCACACACATAAACCTTTTATTTGTCCATAATAATGTCCTCCAAATAG
Source organism: Tamarix austromongolica (assembly GCA_039764185.1). NCBI lineage: Eukaryota > Viridiplantae > Streptophyta > Magnoliopsida > Caryophyllales > Tamaricaceae > Tamarix > Tamarix austromongolica. The sequence continues at coordinate 36,994,097 of CM077811.1, read as the reverse complement.
AAATAAATAAGTTTTGAAAACTTGAGAAGATAAAAACAAAGAAAATATATTGTAATTACACAAACTATGGAGGATGAGAACAAAACCACAATGTCCTCCAAATAGAAATAATAATCTTCTACATAGAAGTTAATACAACGTCTTCATTATTCAAGACTTAACACCACCATTCATTTCAAGCAACATATACCACATCAGCCTCCACATTAGCTTTGTTTTCCACATCTATTCAAAATTAAATGTAAATAAATCAGTATTTAGTGATAACGTTATATTAAGTACAATTGATAAAATATTAAATGGTATAAAACAAAACTAACTTAAACAAATAAAGTAAAAGAAAATAAATCTCAATTAATTACTACCTTTTTCTATTTCCTCCAACTATTCCTAGGCATGCTCTGCATCAACTTTTTCCCTTATATTTTTTGCTCAAATCTAACCTTGAGAGCATATGAGAGCTTGTACGACCAGAATTCACACGAAAAATAGCAAAATGATAATAATAAAATAAGCAAGTAAACAAAATACAACTGAATTATTAGATTAAATACATAAATATATTAATAAAAATAAAGAATCACCTTTGGTGTTAGAGAGCTCCTAAATTAATCCAAGTGATGATCACCTGTACTAAATGTAGATTCTGATGCAACTATAGATACGAGTACAACAAGAATATCATGTGTCATACGTGAAAGGATCAAATATCTAAGACTCTATATTTTCTACTACATCAAGATATATTTTTTTATTTTCATGTTGTGCCTTTTTCTCTTATAAAAACATCTCAAGCTCTGTAATACTAGAATATAATCCATCTATCCTCATCACTTACTTTAAGACACTTTTTTTAATAGCATCAACACCATCCTTACTCGTACGAGGATCAAAACTTGGCCCAGAACTTTCGTCAACTATAAATGAATCATACTTCCTTCTGTAATCATCAAACAAATCAACCACAAATTTCTTAATTTTTCCAGCCTATCTCTCATCTAATTCTTCACCATAAATCCTATAAAGAGTAATATTCAATCCTAAAAACATCATATTTGGATCTAACATGATACCCAAGTATATCAACATGTTTATCTTCTCTATGTCACCCCAATACTTGTCAAACTTAACTTTCATTTGAAGTGCCATGTTTCTAAAGTCATCATTCATATCCATGATCCATTGATTCAACAACTCAAACATACGAACAATATCAAAGAAAATAACATTATTGGTCACATACAATGAACAAAAAACCATAATATTTAGGTCATAAAACTCCTTTAAGAAAACAACAAGATGCTCAATTTTATCCCAATCTTCATTAGAGAGGGGCCCAACAACATCAACATCATGTATCAACTCTACAGGGATCTCCATCCTACCAAAAATATGCTTAAATTTTATAGTGGCAGCCAACATAATATAGGTGGAATTCCACCTAGTAAGCACATCAAGAGACAAAGAAGTTTTCCACTCAATCTTATACTTTTCAGCATGTTGTTTAAAAATAATCAATCTAGCAGGAGAATTTCTAATATACTTAATAACTTCCCTGATCCAATCAATGCAATAACCGAGCTCCTTTATACCATCCCATACAATCAGATTGATTATGTGTGTAACATATCTCATGAGTAAGTATTTACCATCACCAACGCCACCATCTTTTTCACCATATTTTTCAAATAAACACAAGCAACATCATTAGAACTTGCATTATCTACAGTGAAAGTAAATAATTTTTCCTTCAAACCCCAAAAAGTTAGACAATCTTCAATTTTCCTACCAATCGCTTCTCCTTTATGACTAGATATAGGAAAAAAATTTAGAATTATTTTTTGTAGCCTCCATTGATCATCTATGAAATGACCAGTTAGACGCATGTAATTAATTCTCTGATTAGAAGTCCATGTACTAGTAGTCACATAAACTCTATTACACGATGTACTAAGCAAATATTTCAATCTCATCTTTTCACTGAGATATAACTTATAGATATAGCGTGTAATAGTAGTATGTGAAGGCATATGAAATTGAGGACAAGCAATAGACATCACTTTTTTAAAACCCTTATTCTCTACAAAATTAAAAGGTAATTCATCAACAATAATCATTCCATCCACATCTTCTCTAAGTTCATTTAGATCAACACTCTTATACCTCAAAGCAGTCTCCTCTTGTATATCATCACCAACAATAAGGTCAAAGCATATATGAGATTGCTTACCTTTTACCTTGTTATTATTTTGAGGATTATTTACACACATTTCTACATGCGTTTTAAAATTTTTTGTGCCATTCTTGTTGGTATCTGCTGAAAAATTTGCTTGACAATGCTTACATTCCACCCTTGGCAGATGTTTCTCATCCATATACCCCCAAAAGTTATCCCAATAAGTACCCCTCTTTCTATATTTTCTTTTCACATATCAAAAACCTTTTTTTGGCTTCTTAGGTCCAAAATATGTTGCCACCTCCATATCTTGAGTGGAAGCATCATCAATTGTTGTAGGAGGATCGATGGATCAAAATACTAAACATTGCCTTTTGGATATGATATTAGAGCTTGACATCTAGAAGAAAAGAAAAAGAACAATTGTTAGTATAACAATATCAAATAACATATAGTAAATACTGATCAGTTTGTAGTTTTCAAAAGAAAAGGAAGTAAGTCCTAAGCTTTTAACTTACATTACGTGAAAGTTGAGTTAATGAATTTGTGGCTTAATAATTTTATAGCTATCACCAATCTCCAACCACAAAAAATAAAAATTCAAATATATAACAGTATAAGAATTAAGATAAAGAAAAAAAATAAGAAACAAAGGGAAAAAATCAAAATAAGAAAAAGTGCACAATATTATACTAACAATCAAAATACATTTTATAAAGTAGTGGATGATACGTGACATTGAAAACTATTGGTTTAGACCTGGTAAAGTGGTAAATTTATAGTGTGATGTTCGCGAAAATTTACTTAATGATATTTATAATTTTTGTAACAATTAGATATATGATGAACAAGTAATATATGATAATAACTATTAACAAATAAAATACATGACATCTTAATATTTACCAAAACTCATGAAAAAACACATGAATTGGCTTTATATGAGTATATGAGTTGTCCACCTAGTAAAAATAAAATTGATGTAAATATACATTTCTGGTAAAAGTTATTGGATCCGATTACATAGATTTAGCCTAAATAGGAAAAAGAATAATGTTTTCTAGCTACAACAAATTAACATGTAACAACCAATCATCTATATGAATTGTGAACAACTTTCATCCTACTCATACCCGATCAGCCGATCCTACTTAAAATTTAACAATTCGAATCGAACTAGGACTTGTAGGTAAATGATCAACAAACAATTAGTTAAGACCTGTAATAGTGGAAAATGATCAACAAATAACAAATATCAACAGATTTACGAGTCTAGTAAGTAGCAATTAGCAAATATCATATTCAGATCTAGCCATTTAGGCATTCAACACAACAATTAACATTCATGATTCAACAATCAACACAAGTTACATAATAATCAGCAGCTTTCAACAATCAATACAACAATAATCAACTTTCAACAATCAACACAAGTTACAAAACAACTAATAACATTCAACAATAAACAGTTCAACATAACAAACAATTAGCACTCAACACAGCAACAAAGCAACATAGAAGAATTTGATTGAGGAACTCAGTCATTATAGGTCAATTTCTAGATTGCAATATTCAATTTCAAGCAGCAAATTAATAATGAAGATATTATCATATGACACTCGGTGAGGGATAGGACTTGGACTCCCTATGGCTGGTGTAGTGGTTCCCTCGTCTTGGTTGAGTCGTCGCTATGGCTAGTTGGCTAGAGGCCTGGTGCGGTGGTGCCTCAGTTCCTATGGTTGCTGGTCACTGATCAGTACTCGTGAGTCAAACTGGTGGTGGGAGATTAACCGACTAGGAGTTTTTGAATTAGGCCAACTAGAAGGGAAGCAGGAGAGATGGTTTTTACTCCGGTGGTGGTGGGACAAATGACATGATGTAGTGGAGGAGTCGACTGGATGAATGACAGAACTGGGGAGAATTATCCACTATGACGATGAGAAGATGAGAAGGACTATAGGAGATTAGGCCACAAGCCATAGCGGAGAATATTCTGGTGTAGTGGACCAATCATGCTGGAGTGGGGGAGTCGTCGTTACCCAGACTCGAGACTCAAGTGTATGTTGAGCACTAAGCCACTAAGCTATAGGAGAGGAAGGGAGGAGGATAAATCAAGGAGGCAACTGGAGGTGAGGATGAGGACGTCGAGGAGCCAGGGAGGTCGGAGGTAGGGAAGCTGAAAGAAGACAAGGGATAGGGCTTCAATCGACCTTTGAAGTTCGAATTGAAAGAGGAAAAACTAGGGGACTAGGATTCCATAATTGAAAGAGGAACTTGGGGTTGGTTGGGAAGTCATGTGGGAACAAATGGAATGGCAGGCAATGAGCTTTGAGGTGAAGACAGAACGACAACATTGTGAAATTCAGGGTTTGACCTGGACCAGCTTGGGTGACCTAGTTTTTTGAAAATTTTAACCCTAAACCTAGAATTTTTTTTAAATCTATTCTAAACTTAACCTATTTAATTCGGTCTAGATTTTTTTTGTTGACCCGAATTATGCACACCCCTACTACTAGGTTTCAATAGGATGATAGTTGTGAGGGGCGTTCCACGAATTAAAGAAGCGCCTGACTACGACACCTTTTCTAACTCTGTCAGCAAGATTAGATGGATTTGAGGTCTACAATGATGAATTCAAGCATGAGTTGGGGTGTGTATTAATGTAGAATGGTAGGGTGGTCACCTACACTTCCCTCCAGCTGAAGCAGCATAAAGATAACTATCCGACTCATGATCTAGAATTGGCTATGGTTGTTTTTGCACTAAAGATCTAGAGCCACTACCTGTATGGGACAAGATACAAATTCTTCACCAATCACAAGAGTCTCAAATATATATTCACTCAAAAGGAGTTTAATATGAGGTAAAGGAGATAACTAGATGTGGTAAAGGATTACGACATCTAGTTGACCTACCACGAGGGTAAGGCCAATGTGGTTGCAGATGCCTTAAGTAGGAAGACATCTTACTCTATGAATTCTTTAGCTAATTGATTGCTGGAGGGATTCGGTGACACAGGAGTGGAGCTGTTCCAATAGGGTGATCTCAAGGTTCGCACAAGTGCCTTGTCGATTGCCTTGAAAGTGATTGAGGAGATGTGGGACAGGAAACCTGGAGATATTAAGCTCGAAAGGATACAACAAAATATACAAGAGGGTCGGGCTAAAGGATTCCAGATACACAAGGATGGTAGCCTTCACAAGAAGGGTTGTTGGTGTGTACCGTAGTTTTGCATTGATATGAAGGACTGAATTTTGGAAAAAGGACATTGCACACCCTACTCCATCCATCCAAGAGGGGATAAGTTGTACAAAGACCTTAAGCTGATCTACTGGTGGCCTCGCATGAAGTGAGAGGAAGCAAATTTCATGTCATAGTGCCTGACCTATCAAAAGGTTAAGTTTAAGCATGAAAGAACCACAGGGTTAGTAGAGTCTCTGGAAGTTCTAGGATGGAAATGGAACTCCATCTCCACAGATTTTGTGAGTGGATTACCAAAAATCCATAGCAAGTGTGATACCATCTAGGTTATTGTGGATAGACTAACTAAGTTAACACTTTTTGTACTGATGAAATTGACCTAGATCATGGTATAATTGGCTAGCTCTTACATAAAGTTTGTGGTTAGCAAGCATGGTATACCTATAAATATTGTCTCCAATAGGGACTTGAGGTTTCTCTCCCACTTATGGGAGAAGTTTTAAAAGGTTCTGGGAATAAAGCTGAAAATGAGTATTGCCTTTCACCTAGCTATGGATGGGAAGATTGAGAGGACCATCCAGACACTTGACGACATATTGTGGGCTTGCGCTATGGATTTTCAAGGCTGTTGGGAAGACCACCTGCATTTGGTGGACTTTTTGCACAACAATAACTACTATGCTAGTATAGAGATAACACCCTTTGAGGTACTATATGGACGTAAATGCTGGACACCCTTGTGCTAGAGTGATATTATTGAGACTGTTCTGTTGGCTCTTGCGATGACCTAACGAGTTCATTTGATCTAAGAGAGAATGAGAATGACTCAAAGTGGTTAGAAAATTTACATTGATCAAAGATGTCGTGGTGATGGTTTTGAGCTAGGGGACAAGATGTTGTTGAGGGATTCCTCCACTGAGGGAGTTCAAATGTTTAGAAGGAAGGGCAAGTTGATCTCAAGATATATTAGCCTCTACAAGATTCTAAATAGAGTTGGCAAGGTTGCTTACTAGTTAGTGCTTCTGCCAAAGTTAGCATGAGTCCACAACATCTTCCACATCTCGCAATTGTGGAAGTATGCTACAAATCCTTCCCATGTGATCCAGCTTAATGAGCTCAATCTTGATGACTCTCTAACCTATGAGGAGAGGCCCTTGTGGATTCTCGATACTAAGGTATAGCGAACCCAAAGGAGCTCAATTTTGCTTGTAAAGATTCTTTTGAGTTTTTATGGAGCAAGAGAAGCCACCTGGGAATCAGATAAGGAGATGCGTGAGGCGTACCCTACACACCGCCCGTCCTCCCTATCTTTCCCTTCTTATCCATGTAGGGCCATGCATGCTAGCATGTGCTCCTACTCCTCTGCACCCCTTCCTTACCAAGTTGCCTACAATTTCCCCTCTCCTCCCTATAGCCATGCACACCGAGCCTCCTTTCGCCTTCCCCACCCTCTTTACTCCCTTCCCCACCTATAAATACCCCCCCTTCAAACTCCATCTTTTCCCTTCCTCTCCATTGACCACCATCCCTTATTTTTGCTCTCCTCCCCATTCCATCCCACTCCATTATCATGCCACCTCCCTTCCTTACCTATGCCCCACCTACGCCTATACGGTCACCCTTTCCCTCCTTCTTCCTTTTCTCCACTTATTCCAAGCCTGTAACCATTGTATGTCACATCTTCCCAACACCACCACTGCCGGCCACTTTCCCCCTCATTGCCACCACCACACCGCAATCACCCTACACAGGTGTCCTAACCTGTGCAGCCACCCCCAGCAACCCCTTTCTCTCCCCTTTTTCCTTCTCCCTTTTGGATGTGTGCCACGTTGCATCACTACTGGCCGCCAACTCCACCACCACCCACACCAACCTATCCTAGTTCCATTACCACCCTCAACCCCATGATATTAACCTTCACCCTTCTCCACCAAAAATCAACCACCATCGCCGCACCATTTTTCTCCCCCATTTTGGTCACCTCCACTTCCTTTTTTCTCCTTGAGTTTTCTTTTGTCTAGGTTCCTTTTTATTCCTTAAAAAAAGAGAAATAAAATAAAATAAAATCTAAATTGTGTATATTCTAATTTTCTAGGTATTGTTTCGGTGATAGCAGAAGAGGAGGCGTAAGTCAAATGTGCTTAAATACCAAAGTTGCTCTTATAAGGATATGGTCATAGATAGGGTTTCATTGTGTTAATGTATATGTCCTTGTTGTTTGATGATATGCATAAAATAATAAATGACTATAGTGTTGTATGTGTGGCTTGGCTTGTTAATAGCTACAGGTAGGAAGTTGTGTGGTGGATATGATTGTATTGATTTCAATGTTGATGTATATCCATATTATATGACATTGCATGTGTGTAAAGCTTGGAGAGTTCTTGTGTTGGATGACTTATGACTTAGGTAGGGTTTGAGGCCTAGGAGCATTTTAGCCAATATGGTGAATAATAACATGTAGGGTACCTCGGGGTGAAAATGGCCTAAAATGGGTTGGAGATACTATCTGAAATGACTATGAAATAAATAAGAAGGTTTAGGGTAAATACAGTATGGGAGTGAATACCCATGCATGGGGGAGAGTAAAATCTAAGGGAAGCCATAATCATACATGAATAGAGTAAGGGTTTGTTATCGAAAAAGAAAAAGAGGATGTGGGGTTAAGGATGGAATTTTTGGGTATTCCCGCAAATTTGGGAAGTCCTTTGAGCATTAGGGGAAAAGAAATTACCAAAAAGTAAAACCAGAGTTTTAGGAGGCTAAGGCACAAAACCCTAGAGGTAAGTTATTATCACATGTATGAAATAGGGGATTTGTACTGTAATCTTGGAATATAATTTTAGTCATGTAGCTTTAGGAATGTGTACCAAATTTAATAGCCATGTAGGATAGGGGAAGTAGTTATAACCACAACGAGGAATTAGAATTTCGAGAGGGGTTTGAATAGGAAGGGTATTATCACATCTGCAAATTAGGGGAGTTAGGATACGAAAATTGAGAGGATGGTTAACCATAGTATTATATGAATGGGTATGGAAATATAGGTCTAACAAAGCAGTAGAGAAGGGGCTAGACCAACTAGGAAAAATTAGGATTTTGAGGAGTAACCCTAGAGGCCAATTACTATCATATGTGAGAAAAAGGGGTAATAGGCCATGACCCTTAACCAAGGACTCCAATGGCATGTTAGTGTTTGTTGGATAAATTGGGGACTCAGACGGATACTAGGGGTAAAGATGTACCTGGGTTTATGAAATTAGGGTTTTTAAGGGAACAAGGTTATCCCAAGGTGGTAGTAGGGCAAGAGCCATACATGGGGTAGGTGTTCATGTTTGTGTGTTGAATATAGAATAATTAAAATATGAATAATACACTAATCACTTAAAAAGGAAGATTACTTGAGTTAGGCCCTGTTGTATCTGCTGATCCACCAATAAGAATAGTGGTCAAGTGTGTCTTACCTTGGAAGTTGTACCCTTTACTGTTCCACCGGTAAGAATAGTGGGGTTCTAAGCTCAAGTAACGTAAATCATTGAATGATAATAACCCTTGGAAGACACTAATTACTTATAGTGTAACATCACTTGAGTCGGGCCTAATTATACTTGCGATTCACTGGCAAAAATAATGGCCAGGAGCGTCTTGCCTTAGAAGTTATACCCTGTATCATTCCACCAGTGAGAATAGTGGGGTCCCTAACTGAAATGCCCCGAAAATCCTAATTTTAAGAATTATAGTTAAATAAGGTTTTATTAGAAAAATTAATTAAATAATTTTATTTTATTAAAATAAAAGGGAATTAATTAGGGAAAATCAAGAAGAAATTTATAAATATTTCAATTAGGAAGAAATTTGGGTATTTTAGCTAATTAAGGATTTTATTTTAGAAATTAATTAAATAAATTATTTTATTTAAATAATAGGGAATAAATAGGGCCAAATTAATAGGAATGTTGTAAATAAATTAATTGTAGAAAATTAGAGTAATTTGCTAATTAAAAAAGAATTTATGAAAAATCTTTCAAAAATCCTAAATTATCCTAAAAAGGAAAGTAAATGTTATTTTATTAAAAGAATTTATTTTTAATACCCAAAATATTCAAATTAATTTAATTGACCCCAAGCTACCTATTTTTCTTTCTCCCTTTTCCCTTTTTCTTCCTTCTTCTTCCTTTTTCTTTCTTTTCTTCCTTTTTCCTTTTCTTTTCCTCTTCTTTTCGAATTGGGTCTAGCATCCGCGACCCAATTATTCTTTTCCTTCTTTTCTACTTCTTCTTCGGCGAACTGGGTCTGTCCCACTGCCTAAGATCCTTCCTTCTCTTTTCTTCTTTGGTGCGGCCGAACTTTTTCCTTTTCCGCGGCCCGTCTTCTTTCTTTCTTTTCTCCTTCAGCGTGGCCCAAGCCAAAATGTCACGTTTTGTTTGTTCTTAACCCTCGGTCGTCAGTCCGGTCTTTCTTTTCCTTCTTTTCTTTTCCCCAACCAGCCAGTCTAGCCCCCCACCTCTTTCTTCTTCCTTCCTTCCCCGTCAACCTGCACCACCGCCCACCTTCGAGATTAATGCCGCCGGTTATGCCCTTTTTCACAGGCCATTTTTCTCCCTTTCTCTTCCCCTTGATTTGGCGACCACTTAGACCCAACCCACCTCCCTTCCTTTTCGCGCACGACCTCCTATTTCCTATGCAACCACCTCTTGCCCTAATTTGAATTTCGTAGGCTTTTGTTGCCACCGGTGACCCTAACACTACCTGCATTACTCCCTCACCGACCCACAGAACCTTACCCTCTCTTCTAAAATCTATAAATACCCCTATGATCTACCAGGTATCGAGTTTTTGATCTCCTACCCAGAAAACCTCATTTGTGCGCTGCCCCCATTTCAGATGTCAGCCTCACCGCCGTCGGCCAACCACGCCACACACTCCACCCACCTAAGCCTTCCCTGCATCTTCCTCTAACCAACTGTACCTTCCCCTTCCCTCGATTCTTCCTGCACGAGCCACCCTGGCCGTGCAAAGTCCCCTTCCCAATTAACCTATTCTCTGCCTCTGCCACCCTTTGCGCCGCCGTCCACCACCACCAACACCTCAACCTCCACCTTTATTCTTCCTCTCTTTTTCTCAAAAACTCGACTCTTTCCGTTTCTTTCCTCTTTTCCGGCCACCACCATCGGTGCCGTGCATCACCGTCGGTGCCGCCTATAACCACCAACCTAAGGTGGAACCCTAAACCCTCTCAACCCTTTTCCCTATTTAATTAAGTTTATTTTATTTTATTTCAATTTTTAACCTATTATTCGAATATTATTATTATTATAATTATTATGTATTAATATTATTATTATTATTAGGTTCAATATTATTATTATTATTATTATTATTTCATATTAGGGCCGAGACCCTATTTAACTTATTTAGATTATTAGTTTCATATTTTTTATATTATTAGTATTATTATGAGTTTAATTATTATTATTATTATTATTATTATTATTATTGTTATTATTATCATTATTATTATTAGTATTATTAGTATTATTATTATTATTCTTATTATTACTGTTATATATTTAGAAGGCCGAAGCCCTACTTAATTTGTACTATGCGCAAGCTACTACTTTTATTATCATCATCATCATCATCATCATCATCATCATCATCATTATTATTATTATTATTATTATTATTATTATTATTATTATTATTATTATTATTATTATTATTATTATTATTACTACTACTACTACTACTACTACTACTACTACTACTACTACTACTACTACTAATGGTACTTTTACTATTTTGGGGTAGGGTCGGAAACCCTACCTTATATTACTTTCAGTTTAAGTTACTTTATTATTATTATTATTATTTCATTACTATTATTATTACTATTTTTATTTATAATGTCCTGATGATATTATTAGTATTATTTTGGTGAGGGGTTGAAGCCCTTATCCCACCATTTATTTTGAATCATATTATTATTATTATTATTATTATTATTATTAGTATGATTATTATTACTATTATTATTCTTATTAATATTATTGTTATTATTTTTAGTATCTTTGTTATTATTATTTTTAGTATCATTATTATTATTATTAGGGTAAAGTCTTCAAGCTTATATTATCAATTTTTATAATATTACTATTATTTCCTATATCTTTAACAAAGTTAGTAATTAGTTAATGTCTTTATTATTAATATATTATTATTTTATCAAAAACCTAGTCTTAGAATAAATTGAGAAATGATAATATTTTTGGTAGGAGGGAATCTAAATTTTAGTTTTTACCTTATATAGGTGAGACCAATCAAAGCCCTAAGGAGGCGTAGGAGCGTACTCCAAGACCGGTGTCATTTTAGGTATGGGTGTAACTAAGGTCTTATGTGTGTTGATGTTTATTATATGCTTTGTATGTGTTGTATCTTATGCTTAACATTATAATTATCTCGTATGTGGTATGATGTGGAGTTGAAGTATGTTTCAGTGTTATTATATGGCATGTGTACTTTGTTTATGTGATGAAATATTGTGGTATATGATGTTATGTGTTATAACCCTATAAGACATGCATGTGAGGATGTTAATGTGGTTTGTGTGGGGGAAAGGATGAAAAAGGAGAATGGGGAAAGAAGTTGACCAAGGGAAGTAAGTTGACTAAAAGGGAAAGAAGTTGACCAAGGGAAGTAAGAAGTTGACCAAGGGAAGTAAGTTGACTAAAAGGGAAAGAAGTTGACCAAGGGAAGTAAGTTGACCAAAAGGGAAAGAGGTTGACCAAGGGGAGTGAGTTGACAAAAGGGGAATAAGTTGACCAAGGGATGTGAGTTGACCTAAGTATTTTAATGATTTATGAGTGGACGAATAAAATGGGAAATTTTAGGGTTTGGTATGGATGAATCTTGGGTTTTATATGGAAGAATCTAGGATTTTATATGAATTGAATCTAGGGTGTGGTATGGATGAATCTTGGGTTTTGCATGGAAGAATCTAGGGTTTTGTATGGAGGAATATAGGGTTTTTCATGGAGGAATCTAGGGTTTTGTATGGTGGAATCTAGGGTTTTGCATGGATGGATCTAGGGTTTGCATGGTTGAATCTAAGGTTTCACGTGGGAGTTTTAGGGTTTGCATGAAAAGTTCAAAAGGTTGCATGGGATGTGTAAAGTCTGCATGGGAGTGAAATTTACGTATGAAACGTTGATTTGGGATGTGAGGAAGGTAATGTAAGTGTTGTTTGGGTATTTGAACACTTTGAATGGAAAATAAGTATTTGAAGCAACACAAGGGTACGTAGGAGATTGAGATAAGGTTTGGTGTGGACAATTAGGGTTTGGTGTGGTTACTAGGGTTTTTGTGGTAGCACATGTACTTAGTGATTAAAGTGTAATGATGAGGGTGGAATCTATGAGTTGTGATGTATGGAGTGTTAAAATGATTTGGGTTATGTGAAGTGGAGTAGGATGGACCACTTAGGCCTAAATTAGGGTTTCTAGGGAAAACCCTATAGTAAGAAAATAAGTGAATTTGGAGGTGTGTAATAGTGGGCCTTAACCCACATATTTTGGTATTGGATTTCTCGTCTGAGTTTGAGTATAGAGTAAATGTTGTTGGGCAAGTAAGAAGGTGCAAGGTTCTTATGATATGATACGGGTCGGTTGGAGGATAAGTGTAAAGGGAGTGATTCATGCATGTCTAGGGTGAAAGCTTCTGAATAAGATACTTAAGACATTAATCATTTAAAGTGAAAGATTATTGAGTTGGGTCCAGCCGATCCATCAGTTAGGAATAGTGGTTAGGGTTCTTACCCTATAAGTGATCGATCCACCGGCGAATAATAGTAGTTAGGGGAGGATGCCCTATAAGTGACCGGCCAACTGGCTATAATAGTAGGGGATCCCAAGCTCAATAAACCAAAACATGAGTTTGCTAAGGCACTTAAAAGATACTAATTACTTATAATGGAATACTATGCGAGCAGGAACTAAACCGATCCACCGGTAAGAAATAGTGGCTAGGGTTTTACCCTATAAGTGACCGATCCACCAACTATAATAGTGGTTAGGGCATGATGCCCTATAAGTGACTGAGCCACCGGCTAAAATAGTGGGAGGTTCCTATACTCGCATGGATTTGATAAAGAGCATGGTGTGAAAAGAATTCCGATAAGAGATTAATTAATTAATTCGAACTATAATTGGGCCTTTATGTGTTGACTTGAATATTCATATGCTATTTGTTTTCTTGCATGATTTTATGTACTTTTATGTGTTGGCCTCAATGCACTTGTTACCTTACTCAGTACATAGCGTACTGATCACCTTTTTCATGGATACTAATCATTCCCACGAGTAGTAGGCCCTTCTGACTTTGTGCAAGTGGGCGAGACATCAGGCGAGGTTGAGTGTTGAGCTTGTGTTTAGCTCGATGATCGGGAGTGACATGTCCGGATTTTCTCTCCATGATATTTTATTTCCTTCTGATATTTCTTCCCTGTATTGGATTTTCCTTAATTAAATATTAATGTTTGTAGAAATTATTCCCTACGAGGGATTTTGATTTCACACTCTGAATTCTACCTCATGATTGTTTGTACTCCTTTGAATTGTAAACTTTTTACACATGCTCTGATTTCGGTGTTATGATCCCTTTTTGTTCTTTTTATTAACTCTTGGTTTAAGTATTGATTAAAGTTTAATAAAAATTTCTTTTAGCCTTAGCACTTGGTACTAGATCGATTAGAGTGAATCGATCTGGTACTATGTGTGGCGGTAATATTTTCCGAATTCACGGGTTTTAATTTAAGTGCTTCCGTTTAAAATATATCTATATATATCTATATATATAGTGAATTTTGGGGTGTTACACTAACTCAAGTAGATTAAACCATTGGATGATAATAACTTTTGGGTAAGACACTAATTATGTATAGTGAAACACCACGTGGGTTAGGATCGGTTGTACATTAATTACCTATCCATCGGTGAGAATAGTGGCTAGGAGCATTCTATCCTAGGGTTGTACTTTGTTTACCAATCCTTCGGTGAGAATAGTGGCTACGAGCATCTTGTCCTAGAAGTTGTACTTATTTACCATTCCACTAAAGATAATAGTGGGGTCCCTGAATCCAACGTGGATAATATCATAAGTTGACTATTTATTACACTAATATCTTGAGTTCAGATAATAATAATGAATGAGCTGATATGGTATATTTATGCGCATGCCATTCCTTATTGTGGTGCTATTGATATCTTTGATATGCTTGACTGTATTGTTACCTTACTTAGTAAATAGCATATTGATCACCTCTATTATGGGTTTTGCTCATTCCCACAAGCAGAGACCCCTTCGGAGCTTGTGCAGGTGAATGAGGACTTACTAGACAACTTTATTGCTTACAATTATATGATCAAGGTAGAGTGATGTTATTGTATCATGGGTTAGGGACCTGAGAGTGTGACATTCGATTGTTGTCTTTACTGATTTTCATATCATTAATGTTTCTAGTTGATTGTTGTTTATGTATTCATGACATCTTTTGGGAACGAACACCTAACTCTTATTTATGATATGAATTGTTATTCTACTACACTCATCATGGTTTGCGTACTATTTTATCTACCTTGTAGTTGGTAAAAGGATGGTTTGGGCCAGACTTATACCAATTACTATGGTAACACCCCTTTTATGTTTAGATTATATTATGTTTAAAAAAAAATTAGTAGTAAATTTTGGGGGTGTTACACTTACCCCATATGGGGTAATATTATGAGTAATGACATCCATAAGTAATAGAGCTTCAAGGCCCCCAAGGGTCAACATAAGTGAATCTCAACGATCTACTAATATATAACAACTCGCCATATGCACTAAACAAGTTTTTGCTAAGACTTTCAACTCCTAGTTATTCTCATTCAACATTGTCCAATTAACACACCAAAAATTTTCTTCAGTCAGGGATCCTAAATCATTCACCAAAGATGACCTCACCTTCACAACCCAATGTCCAACGTCCAAGTTGCTCTAACCCCACTTTCTATTTTCTTTTGCATTACTTATGTGTTATGTCACTAAATTGGGTGGTAGAGTGCTCTTAGGTCGACACCTTACCAATGTCTCTTTGACGCTCAAAATATTCTTTCTTGTATTCATTGTAGGAGAATCAGTGGTGCCCCACATAATTCCGATCAAAATACTCATTATTGAATGTGAGGGTTTACAATGTCAATCATATTTATTAAATTAAATATTTATATAATGTACCATTTATATTTATGTCATCCATAATAATTTCATACTAGTGTGAACCAAATTTTTACATCTCTCATCACAAAAATTAATGGTTAATAATAAAGAGAGACATATTTATCATGGATACCTTAAGAAAGTAAGCATATATTGTATGAATATAAGACTGATGCTATATGTAAAATAAAATACTACTATATTTAGATAAAGACACTAATATAGACAACATAAAAAAATATACTTAAAAAAAATTGATGAAACCAAGCTAAATATATGGCTATAGAACTATAATGATTTTTTTAATAGAATAGGATAGTTTCTTTTGTTTCTTCTTTTTATGATTAAGTTATAGCTTTACCATTTTTGGATAAATTACACCTAGGTACCTTGATATTTGGTGTAACGCCCCCATTTTTCACTACCATTTTTTTGTGTGTGAAAACACATTATGGAAGTAGAAAAATACTTTAAAAAATAGGGTATTACCGCCGTACCTGATACAGCTTAAACGTCCACCGCCTATCTCATATCAGATACAAGGCTAAACCCACAAAAACACTACAACAATAGTGTGCGCAAATAATAATTTAATTGAAGCAATTCAAAAATGTTTACAACAAATGACCCTAACAGGTTCTACTCAAACTGTTACAGAATACACATTAAAACACATGATTACAAAACATGGGTTGGGGCATGAGGCCCAAAACAAATGCCACGGTCCTCCACATACCCCATCAAACCTTCCGGATATCCTTGCTCGCAACCTCAGTCCAATAGAGGTAGGCCCTTTACTGGTCATCCTCGAAAACTTGCACAAGGTCCTTTGCTCGTGAGAATGAGCAGGTGACCGAGCAAACATACACATCACCATGCTACATACTAAATAAGCCAAGTTGCTCCCTCAATGTATACATATATACCAATTTATCATACATAATATAAATTACATTAAGCATTATGATAAGGCCATATACGTAAGGATAAAAGTACATAAAGTCATTCTGTCATGCATAATTCCAACAAGTAGAATACACATGCATAGACTCACCACCTTTCCATATAAGCATGTACACACTTAATGGCAAGGAGAAATAAACAACCTCTAGGGTTGATCCTAATTAACCAAATCCTCAAGTTATACCATTAATTCATTCATTCATATAAGAGATAAGTGAGTCAACCTATCAATATTCCAATTCATAGTCAAGTAGATAGGTCTACCATTTGCCAAGTGTAATAACCAGCTTTACTCATTTTTTACCAACCATACCATTATTTCTATTCTTACCAAGTATTAGCCATTCTCTTACTCATCATTTATATATAATCAATTACTTTCTTAATAACCATATTTTATTATCATCGAGCGATAGACTATATACTACCCTATGGTCTCACATAGGGTTGTAAATGAGCAGAATCAAGCTAAACACTCCTAAGCTTAGATTCGGCTCGTTTATATTTTTTGAAGCTCAAGTTCGGTTCGAGCTCGTTTAGAGTTCGATAAGTCTTGTTTGAGTTTGGCTCGTATGTGATTTGCGAACTATTCGGCTCGGCTCGTTTATATTAATTGAGCCTTTTGGGGAGTTGAAGTAGCTTACTTAAGGCTTGTTTAGGGCTCGTTTGAGCTCATTAAAAGCTCGCTCGGGCTCATTAAAAATTCAGTCAGACTTGTTTAGTGTTTTTATGGCTCATTAAGGCTCGTTTAAAACTGATATAGAGCCCCTTAACAATTCAATATTTGACTGAATTCGGGCATAATTTATCTCAATTATAACCTGAGCCAATATTAACCTGTTTCAAAAAAATAAAAAAATAAAATCCTCATGCACCCCTTACACACAAATTTGGGTGCAAATTGACTCCCCAAAACTTGTATAATATTACAACAAATCCATTAAAAATAAATATAATAAGAGATGTAGTCATGCAGATACATCAATACACATAAACAAAATGGCTTCAAAGTTCCATGATAAATTGCTCTATCATCTACATCCATTGCCATTGAGTGAAATTATATATCACATCATTATAAAAACTATAAAATAACCTGCATCTGATTAAAAGTATAAAAAAATATTAGCAAAGCTTGGAAGTTGGAAGCATAATCTTCTAAAAAACACTATACACTATCAGGTTTTTCATTTCAGCATCGCTAATCTTCTCAAAACTACACACGATACTATATTTCAGTAACTGTCGATGGTATAACCGTAGCTGACACGCAATTTAAACCCTCTTGTTGTCAATTGTAGCACTGGTAAATAGGGTATCGTTCTAGGCCGGGGATTGAGAGGGCTCACCTCTAATTAACTAGCTTGAAAATAAAACTAAAACTAGAAATAAAAATCCTAAATAACACAAAATAAATAAATAAGAAAAATACTAATGGGGGTTATCAAAATAATAATAAAAGGAATAAAATAAAATAAACTAATAATGAAAATAATGGAAAACGATGGGAAATAATGGGAAACCGCAGATATGAGAAATATGTTAGGAAAATAAAAATCCACCACTAGATTAGGTCAAAAATATAATATTTATTTCTAAGTCATCCTTTAATCATGAGAAAGAGATCGACCAAGTTGCACACCAAACGCAGGTCCATACACTTTATATTACTTCCCTTAATTAATTAATACGACCACGTGCCTATATTAATCCTATTAAATACTAGCAGTATAGCAGCAGCAAGCGGCTCCTATATTTAACTAGATTTAATGCATTAAGTGTAAGTGGAAGGCTGTCAATCTAAGTACCCAGACTAGTACAAAACGTATGTCTAGCTGTATTTCCTATCCTTGACCCACACGTATCGAAACGTTTTACCACTTCGGTTAGAATCACAAAACGATTAGGTGAATTGTTATCTAACCTAGCTGCAATTTATACACATAAATTCTAGTATATTTAGATGGCCACCTCGCAGGCAAATAATCCTACATACTGTCACTTATGAGGAACCAGAACAAGGCATGCACCAAATAAACTATACTTGAAAGAATTATATATATAAACGATAGAAATTAATATAGAGTCAAGAAACAATCTCACGAAACAAAGAAAATAAAATTATAATTTAAATCCTAATCCAGTGTTTTAAATTATTCCCTAACAATAAATAATCAGCCACTCATAATTAAAGAATTAATTACATAGAAATATATATCTAAAATATAAATTAAAAATAAGAGAAATAAATAACAGGAATTAATTTTAAATAAAAGATCAAGAATTTATTCAGATAAAAATTAATTTTATCTGAAATAAATTCTACCGGTATAAATTTCTTTCTTATTTTCTTCCTTCTCGGTCTTGGATTTCCGTGCAATATTCTTTCTTCTTTTTCTTTTTCCGGCTGGCGGCTGTTGGCTACTGTGTCGCCCTTCTCGAACTCCGTGCCGCGCTCAGGCTGTCCGTGCGTCGTCCTTTCTCTTCCGAGCCTGACCTCCTCTCTCTGCCGAGCCTGTGAAGGAAGGCTCTCGCCCTCTCTCCTTTTTCCCGTTTGACCGAGCCTGTTTAAGGCTCTGTCGCGCCTCGTGTTACTCCTCTCTGTGGCCTCGGTGTCCGTGCCGCCCTCCTTCACCTGACGTGCGGCCTGTTCTCTGCCTAACGGCAGAGACCGCCTATCTTCTCCTGTCCCTGCCTAGCTGACTCTCTTGGCCTTTTATAAATTTTTGTGCATGCGTCGACCATGGTCTTCCCACGTCAGCCCTGCCCAGCTGACTCTCTTGGCCTTTTTTGTTTCGTGCACCCTTTTGTGCGGCTTGTTTGGCTTTCGTTTGTGTTCCAGGCCTTTGGGCCTTCGGCCTTTGGCCGTTGGTCCAAAGGTACGATTCTTTTTTTTCATTTTTTTCTTTTATTTAAAAATAATATCTGCAAAATAAAATTGAATAAATATTAATAAATATTATTATACTCTAAATTTACTTAAATTATATCATTTTAGCTCAAATAATAGTTTTCATGCAATTTTTACCACTTAAGCATAAAACAACAATTATTCCCCTATATTAGCTAAATAAACTACCAAAAACTAAGATTATAAGGGTATAAAATGTGTCAAAATATGAACTCATTACACCCCCACACTTAGCTTCTTTCTTATCCTCAAGCAAGTTATTACTCTAATCAAATAAAATTAAATTAACTAGCCACTTTTGTAGGTCTCACAATTACACTTAGCATGTGCAACAAGCCCTTTAAACCCCTAGGTCACCCATCGAGGACGAGTAAGGTCTCGTGAGGGTTTCGCAGATGATATACCCACAAAATCACACACAAATAAAATGAAATAAAAAATAATAATCAAACTACACCTAATACCCTTAACTATTTTTTTCAGAATCTTTTACTTTCAAACGTCAAGATTAGCAATCAATCCAGATTTAGCATTGGGAGATTTAAAGAATCAATTTCAACATATGGTTCACACATAAACATGAAATGTATGAACATATGAATATTATGGATGAAGATCTACCACGCCTTAGTCACATCAAGATTCATCCTCACTATGGATACCCTCTAATTTTTTTTTCTCTTAGATTCATGGCTACAAATATATAAAAACACTCATGTATGTGAGCTAAGATGATAAAGATAACAAACGACTCACATATATAAACAAAGAAGGCTCATATTTTTGTGGATAAAACCTCATGAAAGATATCAAATACTTGCCAAATGGACCGAACCATATGC